>JAQMRL010000002.1:14906795-16245366 GCA_035578175.1 Catonia carolina | reverse complement strand
GCTATGTGACACGTTTTTCAAAAACTTAGTTTTTGTGATTGATGAACTTAAAAGAATATTTGATTATGTAGATGCCATAGCATGTTTTATGTATCTACAATTGGTATATCAGACCTATGAACTGCTTAAATTTATGTTTTGTTGTGAATAACGGTAGTAAGATTTCTTGACAACTTGCAGAATGCACTGCAAACAAATAGACATCTGTTTTCAAACAATAACAAATTAACTGTGGTAACAAACACTTGTAAAAGTTGTTTAGTATTTGTTTTTAAAAAAAATTTCTTATAAAAAAAATTGTCCTGTATTCTATTGAACTATAGTTCATTCATTTTCAGAGAATAGAGCGTACAATAGGCCTACAGTTTTTTCGTGGATGACCTTTTAATATGCAAGGAAAATAAAGAAAAGTTGTATTGAAGAATACAGTTTTAAGAACGTTAAATGCCATAATGTAAATGTTCATGAAGGTGTAATATGTAAATAACAAAATCAAAGAAATCTTACAATTCACTAAAATATGTTAGCTTTATAGCTTTAATCACATTTTTCTCAAAAATATATTTTTGTTATATCCACTAAGCCCATTACATCCACTAATATTGTTTGACTAGCTGCTTGCTTTTCGCTTCGCAATTCATAATAATGTGTACTTACTAAATCTTCTTCTCAGGGTGCCTCTCCGTTCCGAAGATTGGCGACCATCATGGCCATGCTTAACTTACTGGTAGCTATCCAAAAGAGTTCTTCTGAGCTTTTGTTCAATACTTACTAAATATTGTGGGTAAATTAATTATGTACAGATAAGCTAAAAACTTTTACAACTACTATTAGTAGGTAACTAAAAATTCTGCCTGTAAACTTGTTGAATATTTTATAGTTATAGGCCTATTATACCGTAACATTGTACAGTGATATTCTATAAATGGTTCGGGAAATAAATCGTTCATTGTTTTAAATTGTGTATACTATTAAGGGTTGTGTATTGAACAAGGATAATAAATTGCGATGAATGGAATATTTTGAATAAGAATTCCTGAAAATCGAAACTAGTTGAAACGTGAGTTTCTATTTTGATTCCTTTAACTATGTTCTGAAAAAGCTGTATTTGATGGTTGAGGTTCAATTAACAATACTCTCTTAGGAATGGTCGGCCTAAACCTGTATACGAAAACTCATTTACACGTCATACAAATCACCCTCATCTCATTGGGTTATGGGGTTGCTTACTGTTTTTAAATTGAAAAATTACAACGTAGCCTACACATAATAGGGATTTTTAAAAATTTAGTAGTGGCTTAAGAATTTTTTTTAATTTTGTTAAAATTTGTTTATTCTTCTACGAGTTAAGTTCCGCTCGCTCTCGTGCGAAATTCCACGCCGTTTAAATACTACTTAATTTAAAATATTTAAAATTACGACTGTTGTGTTAACTGCGTAATATAAAACTAATTATTGTGCATTTAATACATTGATTTACTTCTACCATTTTTCCTGATTTCACTTAAAAAAAAGAAGAATCTCAATATTTTCAGAACTATACAGTTCTTTGAAAAGGTATATATAAAGTATAATAATTATTTACAATAGGCCTATAATCTGTATGGAATCAGTTAAGTGCCTTTCTTGGTAAAATCATTTATTTCAGTTTTGGATGATTTTACAAATCAGGCTATTTTTCTGTTATATTAATCTAGAATATTGGTAAGAATATTTAAGTTATACTAAGACTTATTTGTCTTGCGTTATTTGTGAAGTTGTTAAATCATTAATAAGGATAAGATGATTTTGTTTCTTCGCAAGAAGTATTGAATTGAAATGTAAAAAAATAATTTAAAGTGTTGAACAGGAACTACTACCCTACAATTATCTCAATGTTTACAAATAAATAACGAATTGCTTGTTATAACGCTCTTTCGTTTTACTTAAATAACATATGCAAAGTTTCGTTTTTTGATGATTTTCTATTTTTAAGATAAGATGTTTTATGAGTTAGGTTAAATTAATTGAATTGTTATCTTATTTTCTGGATGGATATAAATTGTCTAACTTACATATTTAAAAAATACTTGACTAAAAATGCTTGTCATGAGCTAAAAAATGATTGTATGAAATGCACATGTTAGTGTTTAACTTACATTTAATAGCTGAAAAGTATTTTAAATGAATTCATTGTATTTTATTTTAATGAAATGTATTTGTGAACGTCTTGGTGGCTTAATTCTAGCACACTAGCCTACAAAACGAAAGGTTCCGGGTTCGATTCTCGGCTAGGGTCTGGAAATTTTAACACGTTAAAACCCACCCTTACAGTACAAAAACCCCAGTAGTCGCTAATGACTAAGCTGTCGATGCGACTTTAAACGGAAAAAATGTGTTTGTTGTCTTCTTCCCACTCGAAAATGTCAAAAAAAATAGATGTTAGAACAAAGAGTTTAAGGATAACGGGAAACCAAATCGATTTTTGATAAAATCGAAAAAGAAAAGATTTATTGAAGATAAACCAAAATAAATAGTGTGCACTACTCATGTAATTTATTAGGATAAAATTCAAATTTTTTGGAGGGAATTTCAGCTTTTCAGTAATTTACTAGACGTAAAAATTTATGACATCATGTTTATTGCAAAAAAATTATTGTAGATAAGAAAGTGTAATGAGAGCCCTTTAAGCTATTTGAGAAAGTCTGAATGTACGAGTTGTGGCTATTAAATAATGAGACTGACGTTGTAAAAAAATTTATTTTTATTTTATACATAATCATTTATTGTCACCTTCAATATACACTCCTTCTCTATCCCTACAACGCTCCATGCAAATTTTCCACTGTTGGAAACAGTGCTGGAAGTCATCTTCTGTCAGCTCCTTCAGGATACGTGCCGCTTTCTCTTTTACACCTTCCACAGCTCAAATCTTGTCCCCTTTAATGCAGATTTCACCTTAGGGAACAGATAGAAAATAATAACATGTGATGAAACGTGGTTTTTTTGCTTACGATCTGGAAACGAAGCGCCAATCCACGCATTGGAAGAGCCGAACTTCACCGAGAGCCAAAAAAGCTCAAATGAGAAAGTCAAAATTTAAAGCAATGATGATTGTTTTTGTTTCATATCCATGGGATTGTGTACCTTCACTAGGTTCCTGAAGGTCAAACAATTAATCAATATTACTACCTTGAAGTACTTTCTAAACTACGTCAAAGAGTAAGGAAAAACGCCCCGAAATGTAAAAGGACAAATCATGGGTTCTCCACCAAGACAATGCGCCAGCTCATTCCACGTTATCTGTCAAGAGGCTCTAGCCAAGTACAGCATCTCAGTGTTATAACATTCACCTTATTCACCAGATCTTGCACCATGTGACTTCTACCTGTTCCCTTTAGGTGAAATCTGCATTAAAAGGGACAAGATTTGAGTCTGTGAAAGCTGTAAAAGAGAAAGCGGCAGGTGTCCTGACGGAGCTGACAGAAGATGACTTCCAGCACTGTTTCCAACAATGGAAAATTCGCATGGAGCGTTGTAGGGATAGAGAAGGCGTGTATATTGAAGTTGACAATAAGTGATTATGTATAAAATAAAATTAAAATTTTTTTACAACGTTAGTTTCATTATTTAATAGCCACACCTCGTATGAGTCTTTACTTCGTTGTTACGAGGTTAATTCAATAAGCACGTCAGGGATTGATGAGAAAAACATAGGCCTACGTTCTTTATCGGTGGTACATTAATTGGTGTAAAGTATTTACTTTTGAGCAAATAAAACTCAACAAGATGGAAAAAAGTGTCACAAAATGAAGAAAGTATTAAAAATAACAATGGATAACAAGTACTTTTATAAAACGTTATTGACTTTTTTAAATAACTTTTTACAACCTTAAATTTTATAAACCAGAAGTGGGAGGATATTTCAGAAAGACGAATCGTGTTGTTACAGAAAAAGTGACAGATGTGCTTAAAGCAAATTGTGTGCGTCTATGTAGTATCAATCACTGAGTAAATGTTCACATTTTTTTGTTGGAAAATAATAATAAAGAAAGAAAGTGTTAACCAAAAAATAAGATGCCCACCAGGTATGGTTAACCACGTGTAAGGAGGTCTGTAGAATAACAGCAATAAGTCAGGATACAACAACAGCAGCGACCCGATGCATCTAATTTGTCCTTGTTCAGTGCTCAGAGCCCAGAAGAAAGAAGAATAGAACATTTGTCAATTGTTGAGCGATATCGATCGACAACTCATGACCAATTGGTGAAGTGATTGATGAAAGTTTGACCCCATACGTCACGTTTACAGGTGAAGAGGAACAACTGTACGAGTTCAGTTCACAACTGCCAACATAAAACAACCGTCAATAATAATAATAAGTACAAAGCAAAACAATTCTCGTCGAACTTTTAACCAGAACTATACATTTAATAATGTTTTGACCAATATTTATGCTAAACTTACTACAAAAATTAATATTATTCGTTAAAAATATATATATCTAAAAACATAATTCATATAAGGTATTTCTTTTCGATGAATATAATTTTATATTCAGTCATCACAACTGGCTTCTACGTTGGGGTCCCGGGTTCAATTTTCGGTCAGATCTGGCAATTTATCGCCCACTTATCGACTGCATTAGCATATGCAAAAAAATCAGACGTAAAATAACAAAAAATTGTGGAACTTTGCTCTGAAACACTTTTTTATTTTAACGCAGTTATGAAAAGTTTTTAAATAAACATAAGCTAACAAATAAATTTTAATTTAAAAGTTTTTTTATGTAGGCGTTTTTCTCTAAAAATTGTAATTTTTTAGTTGGTTATATTTTTAAAATGATTGGTCATTGTGTGATGGTTTAAGGATTGTGTAATTTCAGCGGCACCAATAATTCCTTAACGAACACAGAAAGTATTGTAAATGAGGGAATTATAACTTAAATCATTATTATAATTTGTCACACGGTGCTAACGGAACACCATAATATTTTATAATTCGTTATTAGTTGTTGGGAACTATGAATTGTTTATAAATAGCATATCTAATTTGTAATTTGATTTTTGGCTTGTAGTGGTTTTTACTTAAACTGTAACATACAATAATATTCATTATAGTTGTTTTTAAACTATGTGATCACCTTACCAAGGAACTTACCTAACCAGTGTAACTAACTTATTATTGTCTTGCAACGATTGGCTGGCCTGGCCCGGAATCCATTTTTAAGAAAGTGAAAAGGAATTTTAATTTTCTGACCGAAGCTTGACATTAGATTAGTGAGTGAGGTAGTGACGTAGTAAACGTAGTAAGTTTAGAATTAAGTGAGGTTTATGATAATACTTTGTATAAGTTACAGTAATAGAGTAGACTCAAGCGCTGGACATTTACCACCGCCTCTGGATCGAGTAAAGACAGATAGATATTCAAGGTGTGCGGTCCGCTCAGAAGACGTGCCACAAGAATCTTCCTTCGTCGTTTAATAGAACTACCGATCCCTTTCCGACTTAAAACACAAATACAAAACTATAACCTACCTACAAAATGTAAGACTGAATAATAGCGTTTGTCTTTGTATTTTTTCACCTATCAAACAATATATTTGTTATATATTAAAAAAATTCTCCCAAGTTTCTTTATTTTCTCTTAAAATTATGAAAATAAATTACAAAATTTATTACATTACAGTACATTCCAGGAAGTACTGACTTGCATTCCGGAAATTTAATAATTTTCTCAACATTCGTTCACTGAGGTTTTTCTTCTGTTTCCCACCTATCCACTATTCACCTTTTAACTTGATGCATGATTTTTTATAAACTTTTTAAAAATGTAAATAATAATATTGTTATACTTTAAAATGTAACTGAAGCTTGTTTAGTCTTAAAAAAATTAATAATGTTTAGTTCTATTAGTTCTATGTGAAAGCTCATTATATTATCACCTAACATCTCTATGCATTTGAAGAACAGTAAAACTCATAACAGTTTTTACGTTGGTTTATATTTGCTGTTGTTATTTAACTCCAATATACAAGAAGAGGTTACTTTCGTGAAAGCCCTTAACTTCGTAATTTCTAATCTTTAGTTTTTTGAGTTTCAGAATGTTTGTTTTCTTTTTATTCCAACCTTTTCAAAGTTATTCCTGTCATATTTATACTGTACCATTAATCAGAAATCTCAAGTCTATTGCCTCGTGTTCTTTAAATAAATTTTAATAATAGTTTATCACCGAATCTGAACAAGTATGCACAGAATTTTAATCGTAGTTTCCTGATTGGCTATTGATAGTTGGTTTTCCTTATGTAGTTCTCGGATACATTTTTCTTATCCAGTTTCTCCAATAGACTTTGCAACCTTATAATCCATGGCGTAGGTACCTGGCGTAGGTTCTTCTGAAAATCGAAATATAATATTTTATAAAGTTTAAATTATTTCATAACGGCTTCGTAAATTTTTGTAGTCAAAAGTTGGAACATTTCTTTAAAATGAAAGAACCTATTTTTATGATGTTTTAAACAAAAAATCATCAATTGTTAAAAAAATTATTCCTTGGACAAAAGTAAAAAATTATAACTGATAAAATAAATTCTTTCTAATCAGTTCGGATTTAGGCATGGGTACGTTACTCTAGAACAGATTTATTGGATCGTCGACTTATTAAAAAAAAAACTTTTGAGGAACGAAAAATGTGCTCAGCTGTTTTTTTGACTTCACAAGGTTTCGATAAAGTTTAGCATATTAAGAAACTTCTCTAAAAAATGAAAACATTTAAAATAAAATATATTTTTAATAAAAATTTGTTTTGAACAGTCGTCATTGTACCAAATCCAAGCCTGAGTTCCTCAAGGCAGCGTGTTGGCGCCCATAATGTACACTTTATGTACGTCAGAAATACCAAAAATTTAAGATTAAGATTAACACTAGCCACCTTGTTGACCAGGCTGACAACACAACCATTTTTACTGTATACCCTGGCAAAAATCACCCTTGCTGAAGACCCTGACAGGACAACTGCAAGACATCAACACCACCTAAACTTTATACAAGACTGGCAAAAGAAACCGTGTTCGACGATTTCACGAACGAACAAACAAAACAAAAAGCTCACATGTTACATTCATAACTGCATGAACTTAGTTTTCATGGCTTTAATTTTCTAATTTAATATAGCATTATTGTTTAAAGTTATACTTACTTTAATCTTCCAAATCTTTAACGGAGCAACAAATCTCTGTTACAAGCAACCCTGGCTAACAGTCTTAGACTTAAAAGTAGAAGATAAGTTCTCAGACAAGATATGTTGAAACAGAACCTTTTAAGGGGGATGGCACGATGGTTTTAACTCAAAATTTCGATTTTTGGTTTTTTATGTTTTTCAATAGTTCTAGGCCTAGATCTACCAGAAAAAACATTAAATTACGTCAAAAAAATAATTTTTTTATGAAAAAATTATATAAGTTTTTATCAAGTTTACACAGAAAAATTATCATGTTCCCAAGAACGAATATTTTTCACAATTTTATACTGCTCGTTTTAGTGCCAAGAGAATTTTAGTTTTTAAAATATTTGCATCACTGTTTTTTGTATTCTCAGCTGTTGGTTCAGCTTTCTAAACAACTGTTGATGGGAAATTTTCTTGTTTGTGTACATTTTATTTTTGATTGTGCCTTCTTGTTTCTTTCAGTTTCCCATAAATTTAGATTTTTAACACTAGTTACATTTTTCTCAGAAACCAAATAAACCTACCAGGCTAAAATTTTTCCCAGTTAATTATCTTGTATATCCACATGTACCGATATTTTTTATGACTTCCTCAGGTGCTCCAAAAATTAGTAATATGCAAAAACGTAGAAAACAATTTGTAAAAATTCTATTAATTATTCGTCATTTTTTAAAAATTGTATGGTTCAAAGATTAAATCGAAAAAATGTACTGACATGTTTTTCAATTTAATCAGTAGCTCGAGAAGAAACCCGACACATATATGGTGTGTAAAGTTTAATATCCCTATCTTTTACTAATCCTATAAAAAATGCACCTTTTTTTATTCCTAATTTGTGTACGTTGCAATCTGTTCAATTTAGAACAATAAGCAACCCCATGACCCAAGGAGATGAGGATGATGTGTATGACGTGTAAATGAGGTGTAGTCTTGTAGTACAGACCCAGGTCGACCATTCCTAAGAGAGTATGGTTAATTAAACCCCAACCATCAAAGTACACCGGTAACCATTGTCTAGTATTCAAATCCGTATAAAAGTAACTACCTTTACTAGGATTTGAACCAGGAACCTTCGTCTCCGAAACAAAAAAAAATGCACCTAAAAATAACAAATTTAACACTGGCAGGATACAAAGTACAGTCTCCTCTTAAAGGTGAGCATAACCTACAGATTTGGCCTAGTTCACGAAGTAAATGCGAGTGTTGAAGCATATGTTTTTAAAACACTGTTTAAAAACACGTGGTTTAAAAATTTGCAAAAAGATTTTTGTAATTTTTTTAGATTTTATTATTTTAAATAGAATTACTATTTTCAATGTTTGAACCAGTTTTATTTCTGTTATGAAGGTTCCTATTTAATGCAAAATTATGTAAGTTTGTAGGAAGTTAAATTCAAGAGCATAACTAATTCTTAAAGTATTTCGTAAAATTGTTTGTGTTTTAGAGTTGTAACTTGACTGAATGTGTTTTATTATTTATGTCATTACGAGATACAGAAAGAAGAAATAGAAACGGAGAGTGAAAATAAATGTTATAATTTGAATTCAGAGACACGTCAAAAATGAGTAAAATTGTAAGATGTATGGGCTTAGATAAGTGGAGTTCATTCAAGTGAAGCAACAACTCTATATTTGCTGCACCGAGCAGGTAATGAAACAAAATTAAGTATTTCACTTTTTATTACAAATTACAACCGCACAGTGAGACGTAAAACAGCGTAAGAATATCTCTGTCTTTATCTGATGTGAATGTTAGGAATATATCTATCCTTGTCTATTTTGAGTGTGATGACAGATGTCCTGCGACCTCTTCTTATTTTCTAGACGATAAACAGACTCGAGTTGTTCTGCTTCATCCGCAAATTGCTCTACCATTTACACGCTCTATCCTCTAACAGCACTAACACCAACACTTATCTTCCATCCGTAACACACTTATTCAAAGAACGAGACAGAATACATAGTACTGGGTGACCGAAAAATTTGGACACAAAAATAATGCTAAGTGGGATAAACACAATACAGTAATAGCAACAAGAGCAATAAAAAAGGAGGAGGAGAACAAAAAGAAGAAAAAGAAAAAGGAGTAAAAGAAGAATCTCATTAATCGCACATATATAGTAATACTGATCCATTATACTGGTCCATTCGACTATGAGAAGGCGTTTGACACTGTTCAGCATGAAAAGTTAATGGCTATACTGAAAGAGGTGGGTCTGGATGGGCGAGACATTCGGATAATAGCCAATCTGTATTGGAATCAGACAGCGGACATTGGAATTAACAACCAGACATCGGAAGAAATTCCTATTATGAGAGGAGTTAGACAGGGCTGCGTGCTCTCTCCACTTTTGTTTAATTTATATGCGGAGAAGATCTTCAGAGAAGCGGTGGAAGACAGAGCAGAGGGTATAATTGCCAATGGAATAGTCATTAACAATTTGAGATACGCTGATGACACAGTTCTGCTGGCAACGGACAGGGATGATTTGCAGGCGCTCCTACATTCAGTGACGGACCATAGCCAACAAATGGGTTTGAAAATAAACATAAAGAAAACCCAATGGATGGTGATCAGCAAGAACAAAAATATAGCTAATAACTTGGCAGATATTGTGATAGATGGGGACATAGTCCGAAGAGTGCAGGCATGCAAGTATTTGGGCTGCTGGGTGAACGCGGAGTGGGACTTGTCGCAGGAGATTAAATGCAGAATAGAGCAGGCGAGAACATCATTTAGGAAAATACAGAGGGTACTAACAAGTAGAGAGTTAAATCTTGCGCTGCGAATACGCTTATTGCGCTGTTATGTGTTTAGCATTTTGTTCTATGGGATGGAAGCATAAACCCTCACAGAAGCAATGTGCAGGAGGATTGAGGCTTTCGAAATGTGGGCTTATCGCAGAATGTTGAGGATATCGTGGATGGACAGAGTGACGAATCAAGTGGTAATGCAGCGGCTAAACAAAGAAAAAGAAGTGCTTAATATCATAAAAAGAAGGAAATTAGAGTACTTTGCCCACGTGATGAGAAATCCGAAACATGGAATCCTGCATGTGATCATCCAGGGGAAGATAGAGGGGACGCGCGGCCCCGGACGTAGGAGAACGTCCTGGCTTAGGAACCTTCGCCAGTGGTACGGGGTGAGCACCACGACACTATTTCGGTTGGCTGTGGACAGAGTGAAGGTCATGCGACTGATCGCCAATGTTCTAGGAGGACACGGCACTTAAAGAAGAAGAAGATCCATTAGCTTTAATATCCTCTTATAGCCTGATTTTCGTAAGGAAAGCGCTGGGCAAAACGTGCGTCTGCATTAGTATAGTCTTGTATGTACTACAATAGTGCAGCGTATGTCATTAACAATGGACAAGCATCCCTACAAAATACAGTGGGTGTTGTCAATTTTCAACTAACTCTGACTGTACATCTAACAGTGAGTCGGAGGGGTATGCAGGGTCGAAGTCAAGTATGCGTATGCGTAGCCCAGCGCTCACAGCAATTGGCTTGGCCTTTACTGTTTTTTTTTTTGTTACAAAGAAATACAGTTTAAATTTCCTTTGCTTTGGTATTTAGTTCTGGGATGTACAAACTCATAAGTTTTTAAGATTTTTACGAGGTTAGTCTAATTACATAGAAAACTGCTGGTTATTTTTTTATATAAAACGTTTTTTAAAGAACAAATCTATACTACTGTTTTACGAGGGTCATTCGTAAAGTAAGGTCCGAACGCGGTAACTAGCCACACGGCGAGCGAACAGCGCAATGCGCATGCGCGACAACTCCCAGCATGCCTTGCGTACGACACCATTTGCAGTAGTATCTTTGTTGTGTGCTGTTTACTGTGCATCTTTAAGATGTTTAAGACAATTGATCATCCCGCCGACTGCGAAATAAGGTCAGTGATTCGTTTTTTGACAGCAAGGAACGTTTGTGCAGTAGATATTCATCAACCAATAAGTGAAGTGCATGGCCCTAATGCAATGAGTGACAGTAAAGTGCGCAAGTGGGTGAGAGCTTTCAATGAGGAAAGGGACAATGTCCATGATGAACCGCGATCTGGCCGACCATCAGTGATCACGGAAGATTTGGTCAAAGCCATTGAAGAAAAGATTCGTGAAAATCGGCGATTCACGACTTGGCGCCAAGCGACTTTCACTTGTTTAGCTACCTGAAGGAGTTTCTCGGCGGTAAGCGCTTCAACTCTGATGACGAGGTGAAAGAAGCTGTTCATGACTGGTTATATTCGTAGGCGTCAGAGTTCTACGACACTGGTATTCAAAAGCTTGTAGAACGTTATGATAAATGTTTAAAAAAAATGGAAACTATGTAGAAAAATAGATTAAGACGTCAGGAATTAAATAAAACAAGGTTTTTGATCTAATCTGTTGTGGTTAATTTTTTATACAAAAACGGACCTTACTTTACGAATGACCCTCGTGATTCCATGTATACAGCCTATTTTTAATAATCATACTGATGTTGAAACCATTTCCGCTCGTAGAAAAGACGTTATTATTGCTTAAAGTATATTTAAGTATTTAATTTTATAACAAAGACTTTTTGATTACCCAGTAGTTAGATAGAGTGACGCAGAATTTCTATTAGACAGATTTAAAAATATTACGTAAGGTTTATACATTGCTAAAACTGAAATTCACGCTATTAATTCTTTAAATTAAAATTCACTTTTCATAGAATATATTTTGTAATGTAATTGGCATAACCTAATTTATTGAAATAAATAGAAATTAAATGTCCTACGGGCAAGTTCTAATTATTATTTCCTTTGTTTCTAAAAATAAGAAATTTTTATTACTTTTTTTTGTATTCCTAAGGAAAACTAGTGATCTAAAAAATGTTCAATATTCAGTTTTTAATTTGGTATCCATAATGCAAAGAAATTTTACAAAGTAAGGTTTCTTCTTTTAAACCCAAACAAATTTGTGGTAAAAGGTATATTCTCTCAATAACCTTAACTACATATAACCTTTATTCCGTTGAACAATTTAAAAAAATCAAATTTTCTCAAAAATGGCTCCAATGATCGTCATAATATCTTTTATTCAATGCGGTTTCTGTGTGATCATTAAAAGGGTATCCTTGGAAACATTCTTAAAGCCTCTATTCTCACTAGACTTTTATTAGATTAATCTTTACGTCCAGTTTGACGGGAAAATATAGGATTAATAGAAAATTATCGAATATAAGAACCTAAAACGTTTGCATGTAATTTTTTCGGACTCTTTTGGCGTTTCTGTCACTTACGAATTGCGTTTCCGTAAATTGCTTTCCAAACGCCATCATTCTTTCGCTAGTCTGTTTCTTCTTTTCTTTGGTCAATGTTTGTTATTCATAGTTTCTTTTCTTTGACACTGGAAAACTAGAATAACCATTATTTCCCTGAAATGTTCCTATGTTGTATTAATTCTTTTGAAATATTCAATGCTTTTAAGTCCTTTTAGAATTCCTAAACCAATGTGTTTTTGTTATCACTCTGTTTTTTTTTTAAATAATACCTATTATTTTTATTTAGCTACTTGTTTTCATTCGTTCTATCTATGTAGATCTAAGCCCGTAAAATTTTAATCTATTTTTCCTAATAATTATATTTTCTATTTTTTCGCAATCTTTAAAAATTTCACCTAATTTTCTAAATTTATACACTCCATTCTCATACTTAAGTTCATGAATTTCTTAAAATCTTCTCTTCTCACTTAGCCCAACTCCTTCCTCTAAATTTTTGTAAATATTCTGCAGCATAGACCTAAAGAGCTTTTAGGGTAACTACAGTTTTATAATGTCTCAATTTTGAAATTTAGGTAGGGGCCTACAATAGTTGCGTTTTATTACAAATATATTCTGTAAAATGATTAAATTTTTAGTAGCCTATATTTAATGATATTATTTTTTATAAAATATTTAAATTCTAAAAATTTCTTTATTCCTTATTGTCTGAAGTTTTAATACTTTTTAATACCAGACGCTTTGCTTATCGGAAATTCAAGAAATAATTAAAAGCTTCATTAAAATACACTATTTTTTAATCTGATTTCATACTGTTAATTTTGTAAAGTTATGATTTCTGTAACAAAAAAATTATTCAATTTATTTTGTCAATTAACTCGAGGATTTTTTAAGCATCTTATTGTTATTTTACAAAGTAAAATCCATAGCGAAGTAATAGCGTAGATTATTAATAGAATTCTTTGACCTTGTCTCCGATAAAATTTGTAGACAAACACGATATAGGTGAGATGGTCTTGTAAATCAAGACCTTTGACATTGCGCATCGGTTTGAAATATCAACAGATTGCTTTCAGAGCCAGTCAAAACAACAGGTGAGGCTAAAAACCGGAAGTAAAGAAGTGCAAACGCTTGTCCGCACGAGTCCACTGAATTACAACATACAAAAAAAAATAGTCTGTTGTTGGGTGACATTAGCAACACTCTAACATAGTATCGTTTGGCGCGGCGTCTGAGTCTGATACTAAACAGATATATCCGCCACACTTCATTCAACTTCGTTCGTCCTATTTCCTAATTACGTCCAGACACTATTACATCATCACACAAGTTAATACGAATCGTTCATAGCAGCTTGAAACCCGATTAAAAATAAATGGCAAAATCAAACTATACCAATTATTCACATCTACAAAATTTCATTCTTTTTTTGAAAACACGGAATCTTATCTTACATAGACCCTAATGTTCATATAAGAAAAATTTTTCAAAAACTACTCAACCAATCCTAATATATTTAAAAATTTTACAAAAGTTTTACTTAGGTAATTTTTACATATGATGAGTTTTTCTGATATGACAAGTTTTACACGACCCTATTAATTTTATTATTTCATTCGAATTTTTGGATATAAAAACACTTTGCTGAATATATTTTACAAAATCATTTATTTTGTAGTTTTTATCGTATTAGTAACTCAGAGGCTTCATCTCAAAAACATTTTGACGAAACGAAGACAATTGGACTTAAAATTGAGAAATATTTTTTGGTTAACTGGGAGACGCTCATAACTGACAACTGAATTAAAACTGTTGCTATACAAGTCAATATTCAAGCCGGTCTGGACGTACGGGATACAACTCTGGGGGACAACAAAAAATACCAATAATGACATTTTAGAACGTTTTCAAACAAAATTTTTACGATCATCTCTTAGGATACCATGGTACATACGAAACAAATATATCTATAACGACATACGACTTAACTCAGTAAGACAGGAAATTACACGTTTTAGCAAAATATACAAAGAAAGACTAAACGGACATCCAAATCAACTCGCGAAAACTTACTGGACAACAGTGACTATACGTTTACAAGACTTAACTGATATAATGAGTTGGATTTGCTTAACAGATTCGAACACAATTAACTTTTTATTTTCGATATTTTTATGTGTATGTGTATAAATATTTTCTTTGTTTTAATTTTGAATCATTTCAAAATTAATTTTTAAAATTAGAAAAATTTTATCTGTAACAATTATTATTAATGTATAATGTTGTTGTAAATTTGTCTTTTCTATGTTAACCTTATTACTTATTGTTCTTGTTTCTTTATAACAGATTAGATAGTAATTTTGCTGATTTGATAAAAAAAAATTATTTACTCAACATCTATGCACATATGAGTGGAATATTACAAAAGATCTTTTTGAAAATTAACCCATCAGGTTTGAGAAAATTGTTGCTTGTGTTAGAAACCCATATTTTCTGAAAATAACTATTATAGCTCTACAATGTAGTATGGGCTGATGCAGTCAGTTGTAAGGTACGGAACAGTATCGCATACAATATGTATGTTCAATCTTTTCTTTATTTCTTTTTTCAAAATTTGTAAAATTTATTTACGGAACAAATTTCCAAATCATGATGTCACATCAGGTTTCTGCAGAGAAAGTTGTATAAACTTTCCAAAAAAAAAAAAAAACAGATTGTACTAACCATTTTTTTAAGAAATACATTTTATTTTTATTTTTTGTAAGCCTAACTCATATCCAGTTGTTCTCAGTTCGTTTAACTCCCTTAAGGGGAGACTGCACTTTGTATCCCACCAATGTTAAATTTGATACTTTTAGGTACATTTTTCAAAGGATTGATAAAAGATAGGGGAATAAAACTTTACGCACGTATAGTTGTCGGGCGTCTTTAGCTACTGACATTTTTTCAATTTAATCTGTCGGACCATATAAGTAAAAACAAAATAACGAATCACATAGATTTTTACAAATTTATTTTTTACGTTTTTTGCATAGACTATTACTAATTATTGGAGAATTTTAGGAAGTCATAAAAATGCCGCATATGTGCGTGTATAAGATGAATAACTGGTAAAAATTTCAGCCCGGTAAGTTTGATGGTTTCCGAGAAAAATGTATCTAAAATTTTAAAAATTTAAATTTACGAGAACAGGCAAAAAACAAAGAACCAAAAATAAAACGTATACACATAAGTAAATTTCCTATCAACAGTTGGGTAGAAAGATGAACCAACAGGTGAAAATATTAAAAATAGTGATGCAGATATTTTTAAAACTAAAATTCCTTTTGTTTTAAAACGATCAGTATAAAATTATGAAAAATATTCGTTTTTGGATACATGATAATTTTTCTGGACAGACCTGGTAAAAAATTAATTTGTTTATTAAAATAATGTTTTTTCTTGTAGATCTAAGGCTGCACTATTGAAAAACATAAAAAACCGAAAATCGAAATTTTCAGTCAAAATCAGAAATTTACAGTCTTACCTTAACATTGGTAATTCATGCAGATGTCAACAAAATTCTTGTTCCAGTAGACTACTATAGTACGTAAAATGAAAGATGAACCCTGTGTTTGGAACCGTGTGTCTAAACAAGTAAAACATTAAAAAAATAATAAAAAGTGAAATTTCATTCCCTTATCAATGAAGGGTAACTCGTTAGGTCAATCTGGACGAAAATAAGAAATTTTTTAAACGCTCTAATTTTTTTGCCCTTTGTACTAATAAAAGGCTGAATTTCAGTTGACATTAATTAAAATACATTCAGAAACAATCCTCTAAAACGCCATATTCTTCCTCATAAAATTGATCATGCTACATGTTTTAAAACATGGACTAAGTGAAAAATGTACTAAAAAATCAGGTACTTTCTTATTCTGTTTCCAAATTGCTAGAAAATGCCTAATACACACCCGTATTTCGTAATTTATATGAATAAAATAACAAAAAACCAAGGTTTAAAACGAGGTGCATCTGATTTTTTATGTTTTCTACTTGGTGACATGCGTGGTTCCTACAACAGGCTTCATCTTTCATTTTACGTTCTATAATTGGTTTTATTTGTACAATCGTCTCTTTCAACGAGTAATTTTATGTGAGAAGTTAAACGCTTAAAGTTTACTTTACCGTAAAGTTCAGGTAGCGAGGGGTTAACAGTCTTACGATATAACAAAATGTTGTTTAGAACTTAAAAAAATTTTATACTGAAAATTTTTAAGTAACAACTTTTTTAAGTACAAGACATTTATTTATATAACTGAAATGTAGGCCTAATTATGGTAATAGAAGAAATCAAATCTATGTGAAGAACCTAACCTTAAGTAGCTACAGTACACAATGAACCCCAAAAATTCCACTCTCACATTTGCGTCAAAGAATCATTGTTTTTTTTAAAAAGGGTAAAAAATGGGTGTGCAATCTCGACATTCCTTTTGAGGAATGTCAACTCGGAACACAAGGTCATTACTCGATCTTGTCCACCTTTTGCACTTCGGTTTCCTTTCTTTAGTCTTTATTAAACGAATTTTAGGCTACTGGTCTAAAGATATGATATTGTTCTTTGTTCTTTATTGCAGTCAAATAAAATCTAATTTCAACAAGATATTTTTTACCTACGGCTACATTATATCTGTTCATTTTCTCTTAACTATGGTTAACTAATATGAAAAGAAAGTGAAAAACTACGGTAAATCAAACACCTAGTCTATTTGTCTGTGAACCTCTGTGATTTACTAAAATAAATATAAACTAAATAAAAATCAAAAGAACATTGCTAAAATTTTATTTCAGTATCTACTTGTTGTTTAGGTCATCAGCCGAAAAGCTGGTTTGAACCTCTAAAGGCTTTACTAGGTAAAACGAGGAATGAGTTGGTTTACAATTGCCTTCCTCACCGAGTGAAAAATTGTGCTTATCTGCATGTCAGGCCCTCCGAAGAGCATCTACCTTTCACCCTGCAAACCACATCTTCACTTTATTCACCACAGGAGCTGGCTGTATAATGAAATTCATTACTCTCAGAGGAGATAACTCGACTAGTGTCTTCTTTAATATTTCAATTAAATTGAGATTCATTATACAGCCAGTCCCTGTGGTGAATGAAGTGAAGCTGTCATTTTCAGGATGGAAATTAAATGCTTTTCAGGACTGGCTTGCTGATAAGTATACTTTACCACTCATTGAGGAAGGCATGGGTAGTCAACCTAACTCCTCATTTTACATAGTAAAGCCGTTAGAGGTTCAAACCAGCCTTTTGGCTAATAACCTAAACAACATAGCCTACAATGAAAATAAAAAAGATAAATGAAGAACACGAATTTTCATCCAGTTTCAAATAGGGCGGACAGAGCTCAAATCATAGACTTCTTCAGGTCGAGGAGTTTTGATGTATTATATAGATAGTTATCAGGAGTAGGTTTTGTCATTCAAAACTACTTAGCTTTTGGGATAACCAGCATGTTTGAAACCCATCTCCTTTTACTTTTCTGAAAAATTCAGCAATAACTCTAAATATAGTCTACACCATGAAAATAAATAGATAAACGAAAAAACACGAATTTTCATGAATTTTTAAACATGGCAGACAAAACTCAAATTACAGGTTCAGGAACTGCTGATGTATTATGTACTACGTAGCCACCAGGAATGTATAATTTATACTAAATTTTAAAACTAGGTACATTAATTTGTTTTCCTAAAAGACTAAAAATTCGTTAATGCTACTT
Organism: Catonia carolina; assembly: GCA_035578175.1. Taxonomy (NCBI): domain Eukaryota; kingdom Metazoa; phylum Arthropoda; class Insecta; order Hemiptera; family Achilidae; genus Catonia; species Catonia carolina. The sequence goes on along the minus strand of JAQMRL010000002.1, from coordinate 16,227,152 downwards.
AGCTATATATTCAACGTAAATAACATACCTAGTCTTCATCAAACTAAACTAAATGTTAAGTAGCCTACAGAGAAAAAATGAAAACATTTTATTAATAGAAATGTTTTTTTATAATTTACAACACAATATAACGAAGACACTAATATTAGTGTATCTGTATTTAACTGTAGCTCTGGGTGAATGCCACACCGACTCTAGTATAAGTTATTATTAAAAAGTGGGAAGGATCTCATTTATTGTATTTTGTGGTCAGATTTTGATGATCGTATTCTCCTCCTCTAAAAAAAATGAAAAAAACGACATTAAATTATGTCTACCAGGTACAGTTCTTTTTAAAAAACAAATAAATGACAACAAAATTTATACTTTGTTAAAAAATTCTTTTTGTTTCTCATTTTAAAAACCTAATGAAATATCTTGATTTCTTATGTTTAATATAACAATTCATTTCAGTACCATCTTATAATACAGTAAAAACTCGCTAAACTGAGTTTCTCTTATCCGAGGTTCTATGTTAAAGAGGCAAAAAACTACAATCACCACAATTACATTAAATAATAACAACAATAATTAAATTCAATAGTTCGTATTGTAATGGCTGTAACTAGTTTTTCTTGTCAATAACAATTATTTTAATGAGTAACTACTTATTAAATACATATTTTTCATTAACCCTTCTAAGGCCAGATTTTCCAGCCATACCTTTCTCTCTTACCCAGAATTTGAATCGAAAATATTAACAGTTAGGAAAACACCGTTCGCTGTACACGGTAAACTAAACTTAAAGCGTTGAACTTCTTCCACAACCTTACGCGTTGAAAGCTAAATCACGCTGTACAAATAACACCAATTAATTCTAGAAACGGGAGTACTGTTATCAGTATTCAATTTCAACCTTACATTAGGTATAAGGTATCTTAAACTAAAATAAAATAATATCGTAAAGGTTGGAGACAAAAAACGGAAAGGATATCAGGTCAAAGGATACTAATAAAATTCTGATGGTATGTTTCAAAAGGGTGAAGAGACGTTGGCAGACCTAAGAAGAAATAGGTGTAAATATGATGATAAGTAACTTTGGAACTGCCCATAACGGGCAGGTGAATTGTTAAATTAATTGCACTCGATCTGTTGGTTCCAGGACTACAAAAAACAGTTCGGTTTCTTATCATATAGTCAGCCAATTATGACTGAACTATTTAAGAACAGAAGAGATAGAGATATAAAAGACACTAGTCAGAATTATCTCCTCTGAGAGTAATGAATGTCACTATACAGCCAGACCCTGTGGTGAATGAAGTGAACGTGTCATTTGCAGGGTGGAAATTGGGTGCTTTACGGAGGGCCTGGCATGCTGATAAGCGTACTCTTTTAACTCAGTGAGGAAGGCAATAGTAAACCACATCACTCCTCGTTTTTACTAAGTAAAACCTCCAGAGATTCAAACCAGCCTTTGTGCTATTGACCTAAAAAACCACTTCGGAACAGGCATATGCTTAGCCTTGCTAAGCATATCTTGAGGAAGATAAAGATCTTGAGGAAGATCATTATGAATCACTAGTGGAGGGGGAAAATATCACGTTAGAATAACTTGAATTGTGTGTTATAAGGCAAAGTAGGTAAAATATTTAAATTCTTAAAAAATTCATACTAATTGCAGTATGTATCAAATCCCTTAATAATTCCTTTTTCCAAAATTTTGAGAGGAAAATATCCAAAACATTATCTGTCATCCAATTTCTCAATAGAAGGTTATGAAGCCTTTTTCGAAAGATAAAAGAGATAAAATCAATTCGTTAAGAAATAAATTAGACCAACATTTTCTAATGAAACAAATTCGTTTATTTTCAAGTCGAAGAACTTTTCTGCCCCTCCACTGGTTATTCAAACTGATGTTAACAAATCTCCTATTTTCAGTAGGTACTAAATATTTTATTTGTACAGTCATAATTTTCTTTTCGAAGTGTAAGTTGAGGGATAAGTTAAACGCTTAAAGTTTAATTTGTCGTGAAGTGCCGAAAACGTGAGGCCGCTAGTTAATATTTAAAACAAAAACTTTTATGACTACCCCATTGACAGACATAATTTCCTAATGGTTCCGTACGATCCGAATTTTCTTTTTGACTATCCGAGGAACCCTCAGTTCCCAATTATCTTGGGTAAGCAAATTTATACTGAACACCAAAATAGTTTCGGTGTAGCCTACGTTCTATTCTTTGGTCGCATGACAGATTTTCTCCTCCATATTGTCATACACCTAAACATTATTCATTACTCAGTGAAAAATAAGGTTACCAGGTGGAAAATTATGTTATTATTCAGACTCATGAGGGGATGTATAAATTAAATGGACGTCGATTTTACAAGCATTAACAGTTAAAAGATTTTTCTTAAATTAGTTGGTATACGAAACTAACTGTAACAAGCGTATTTAATTTTAGCTTATATAAAACGAGCGTTAAATGATTGTAATTTTATTGACTAATAGTAGTGTTAGGTAACATTTTACAAGATAAAATAATTGCTTGCGACCTTCACTGAATATTAGCGCCACCTTGTCTAGAAGCCAGCAAACATAACACATAACACAGTTGTGAAGAAGAACCGACAAAAATTGTGGCTAACATAGCATGGCCATTTTCTGGGTGGCCCTGTTTTACCTGTAGGCCGCGGCACGGACCAATTCACTGAAAATTAGTCGTTCCAGGTGTTTTGTCCGGTAGTTAAATGTTAAATGCTAAACGTATAATATCTATCTGAATATAGGTTGTATAACAGAATACATCAATTGTAATAGGTCGTCTTTCACACTAGACATTCTGCGTACATAAAAAAATATATAAAATTTTAAGAAAAATAATTTCTTTGTTTGCTACAGTAATTTTAAAAACATCAGATCTTCTATAAAAATAACAAAGTAAATAAACTTTACGTTCGGACTACGGATATTATACTCAGTTAAAAACGTGTGTAATTTGATAAATAATCACATTTATTTTTGTTATTAGCTCAGTGGATAACATTTTCAATGTTTTGGAGCTTGATTCTCAACTAAAATCTAGAACTATCCTAATATTATCCCGTTTTGAAAATCGCCCAGGCCTGACGTAGTTTGTAATAACATTTGGAAATACAATACAAACAATAATCTATGTAAATATAAACGTCCAAGATAAAAATGTGAGAGCTACTTAATAATAATTTGATGTATATAATCTTATAAATCAAAACTGTAAAGCGATACTGAAAGAAGGAATTTTATTAGTTAAAAAATTGTTTTAATTAAAATTTTATTTATCAATTAGTTTTAATCAATTCATGAGTAACCAGATACAGCGTCTTGGCATTTGGAAGAACATTTGTTTAAAATACAGGACTGGCAAATTGAAAAAAGTAAAACAAAAACCACACATTTTTCTACAGTTTCAATTAATTCCTGGGAAACCTTAACATCAATATGGAAGATCAGGAAGAAAGGGTTTACCAGTATGTCAATGAAATTAAATAGATTACCAGTGAAGATTGAATATTACCAAGTTGTTGAATATTGTTAAAATCCCGGCCAGAGTAAGACCACAAGCTGACCACAAGAGAAACAGTAAACAAAGATGCCTAAAAAAGGTAAAAGAAAAGAATACCAAGCAATAATAGAAGTAAGAAATTATTCATAAATGATAAATACCTTTTAACAAGTCATTAAAAAAGACAATATTTTAGATTTATTTAAATTTTTAACTTTTATACTTTCCATGTATGAGCATAATAACTTTTCTTCGATTTTCCACAGTGTGTAAAGACTTTATTTCAAATAAATAAAAATAATTACCGTACTTGTAATCAATACAACAAATAACACAAAAGTCAGTCGATTAGAAACTTTTTTTCATTGTTTATTGTTCCGTAGGATTATTAACAAAATATACAATTGCCTGCCACATTGGCGCAGTTGGTAACGTGCTCGCCTCTCATCATGCAGTCCTGGGTTCGAATCCCACTCAGGCACGGCATATTTTCATACGTTACAAAAAAATCATTTCATCCTCCATTGTACAAAAGTTACACCCCAACATCGTCGTTAATGACCGTTGTAGTTGATGCGACGTTAAATAAATTAATAAAAAAAATTAAAAAAATTATATACAATTATTACCCTAATACTAATACAAATTTATTCTTAACAACCAGTTTCTCAATTACATTAACACTTGTGATCTTATTTCACAATGTTTTAATCAGTGTTTTTTATGGAGAAATAAGATTTTATGTATTGCATTTTTTATTCAAATTTCAGTTATCAGAAAAGTTTCTAGTCTGGAGTAGTTCGGATAACCGACGTTCTACTAAATGTTGAACATGGTCCAGGTGGACGCTACATAGTTCCTACCTACCTCCTCCGACTGAAGAGCAAAGAGTGCGAGTGTCCTGGGTGGCATATTACTTATGCTACAGCAGCTGTACGTGCCATTAACAACATCATTTGGACGCACTCCTGTGACTAATCTCTTGAAAATCTCTCTCTTCACAACTCGGCCCAGAAATGGTACCTGATAATATATTGCTTCAGAGAACGGGGAACTGAGTTCCCTTCTTATGGAAAAATATAACTATCCTCTAAATAACAACTGGCTACAAAATAGAACATTTCCAACTTCCCTCTCTCTCTCCCTCTCATATCTTCTTTCTTACTCTCCAGACATTCCTCACAATTACCGTAACTAACTTATGCATATATATAGATTGTATTTTGTTTTCATTGTTAAATGGTGCCGTCTTTTAACATATTCTACAAATTCCTTCAAAATTCTCTAAATGGATGTAGTTTAGCTTATCCCACTAAAATATTACTATATTAAAATACAGTCAAACCCCGATTATTCGTAAACAAGTTATCCGACAAACTACCGTTCGAATTTTTAAACTATTTTATAACACCAGGTAGCGATTGAAAAAGACTATTTTCATTTAATGAATAACTTATAGTATGACCACCACATTGGCCACCATCGTAAATTGTAAGTGAATTGAGGAGCTGAAGAAGTGCGTAAATGCAGCCTACCATGAAGCATGAAGATCGTCTTCACAACTACGAGACATTGAAACACTTCAACTGTTAGATACTAGAGTGACATGTAGGAAAATAGAAATTAAATAAACAGAGTGTTGTCATATGTTTTCTTTAATCATTAATTGGCAACTGTAAAACTGTTACGATAAGTAAATGTAATGATTACGATGAATGTGTTGAAATTACATGATGGGCAAGGCAAGCGTAAGGTCCCGGGTTTGATTCCAGGCTAGGATTTGGAAAATTACCACGTGTTCAAACCCGTCGTTCCTTAACTCAGAGTAGTCGGCTATTACCTAGCTATTTACACGACTTAAAATAAATGAAAAAAGGGCTGATAAGTTCTTTACGGTAGTTTTGCCTTTCAACTCATCGTCTTGAATTAATTTATCTTTTTAATATGTAATTAAGATGATTAAAAATAAAAAATTACAGAAAGTCAAACATCTATCGAGTTTTGACTTTTGTGATGCTTACAGAAAAAAGATACAAAAGAGTGGTTCAATAATTTTGATTGCAGTAGGCCTATCTACATTGTAAAAAATAAATATTTTCAACCTTGGATTTTTCGTATGTCAAAGAATAAATTTATTGCTTATAAACAAAGGTATGTTTAACATGTTTTAATCGTTTTTGGGTGAAATACTCCAAGTAAGGTTTGTATGTTAGTTTTTAATTTGAAAGTGATTCATATAAAATAAAATATATTGAAGTTGGTCATAATATAGGATTGTCTAAAAGATTTTGTAAGTTAAAACCCACCTGATATGTTCCATAACACATAGTAGTCACCAACGATGAAGTTTTTGATGAACTTATCATCAACAATATGGATTAGGTTGCATGGTCTGTTCCAACTTCAAACTTAGTAATTAATAAACCAATTACTGAAACAATTGAGATGTTCATCTTTTCCGAAGTCGTTTAATACCTAGGCTTGTAGGTAAACACCTGTTTGGGTGTTCGATCGTCTGGCATCTATTACAAATGGCTAATCCAATCTTTTCTGTACTTTCGAATTGCAATATCTTTCGTGTCAAAGTAAGTGCATCCCTAATATCGTCGATTTTTATGATCCATCAATCGATATCCTTCTAAAGTTTTTAAGAATCTTATCTGAAAAGCCTCAATTTTTGACATCTGCTGAGTAATCAAGAACCATACTTAAAAACTGGCAGAAATATTGGTTTCCTTCTATACTTTACTGACCAGCGTTGTCCTCAGGGTACAATCCTTTGAAATTTCTCTAATTTAGTAATTTCTGCATCTGCTCAGTTCAGTTAATGAAAATTTAACTAGAAAACAATAGTTTGAAAACTGAGTGTCTTAATTTTTTGTTGTGGTAAACAAAGTAATACTTATAAATTTCTGTTTGGGAAAAGTTATTCCGGAATTCTGTATTATATTTTATATCTTTTATTAAAACGGTTTAAAAATATTGTAGGTCAGTGAATGGAAATTAATCAGTGAATCATGGAAGAGAGCGAAGGGATGAAATTTCACCAGATAGGTGAAATTATGAATGGCATTAAAAGGTGTAGTGAGGGAGAGTTTTATTACACATGGGATTGTCAACTATGATGAGTGAATGAAATAGTCGTCTAAGAAGGAGGGAGGGGAGAGTATAGGTGTTGAAAGGTGGAATAACATATAGATGGAATATGCAGTTAAATTCTTTCGATGTAGACCGAATGACTTTTCGCTTGTAGTGTGGGAAACTGATGAGAGGGCTTAAAATTTATAATTTATGAAGAATAAAAGCGAACGGTATGACGGGAGGGGACTCGCTAATGCAGTTATTATGCAAGCCTGGGGGCGGTGTGAGGTCCTTCGGTCGGGCAGATCAAAGCGGATCAAACGAACCGGACCTAACAGGACTGGCGCCACCCGGGGTGCAGGCAACTACTGCCATAGGTTACCTTGCCTACCTTCCCGCATCGGCATCTCACCTCATCTAGCCGCCACCTTTCTATCTTCTTCCCTTTCCTACGACTATTACCTTAACATGCACCAAATCAAGGAGAAGAAGAAGACGAGGAAGGTGTTTACGGTGGCCTCGTAATAACCGTCCTTCCTGTTCTGAACCCTGTCATAAACTTATAATACCACCCACTACTACTGCATCAACCCTCACCCTCACATCCTTTACTGACTCCAAAAGAATATTATTTTTCTACATGTTTACTACATGCACATAAAAAATACACATACATTCACATGAATACAATACAATAATACACTTTTCAAATGTGTGGAAAGGTATTTCTCCATATACCTATTTTTCTACATCTGATTCTTTCTCTTCTCACTCCTTAATGCACATATCAAATGTCAACAAAACTGAATGTGAAACCTTCTTCACTACAACCCCCCACCTTTATACTTCCCTCCAGACCTTATTCTTTATATTCATTGAAACCAGTTTACAAGAGGTCTTCTTTGTTACAAATCGTTTAGGTGTTCCTATCATTCAATTCAATTACTACTTGGCATATATTATTTTTTTACACACCAATGAAAATACCTAGTAGTTCCGATGTTGTTATTATTATTATTTTATATTATTATTGTTTTGGTGATTTTATTTTCAAATGCATTTATTTACCCATAAAATTGTTGTCAGTTATAATCTTTTTTGCCTCAACAATTTCACGTTTTTGAAATTTTATATTCTTGAAATTATTTACCCACAATATTTACTTTTATTAACTTACTTATTTATTTAATAATATTTGCATAGATGTACCCTATTACAAAATTTAATAACATCTTGAATTATCCCCAGAAAATTATTTAAAGTAAAAATCTTTCTCCTATCAAAAATCTCAATATTTGCCAAATTTTGGCTTCGATCTTCCGGCCAAAACAAAAGAGAAGGGTTTGCTTCATTTTATTACATCCTTTAAAAAAAACATAATTGGTAGACTACCTGAAAAATTCTTAGGGAATTGGACATCCTCTTACAGAATATTGTTTTTTACGAAATTTTATTTTAAAGCAAATATATTCATAACCAAAATTATAATATACATAATAATTTACCGCTTTCAAAGCCCGGTTAGTGTGCTACGCTGATCCCGGGTTCGATTCCCGGCCAGAGTCTGGAAAATTATTTCACATTCAAGCCCACCGTTTCTTAAAAGTAATGGTTGATGACCAACACAATGATGCAACATTAAAAAATAAAGTAAAAAATTATAGTTGACCGCAACCGTGCCTAGTGGTTAAAGCGCTAAACAATGCTGCTCTCTGCAAAATACAAAGTTTTGACTTCGTATCCCAAATTTGGGTTGAAATTATTAAGTGTAAAATTCACAGATTTTGTACTGCAAACCGTACTAGTCGCTGATGACCAAAGTAGTTATGCGACTTTACATGCTGAAACTAAAACAAAATTATAGATTATTAAAATACTGCATAACTGTTTATTTTTTTAATCTTTTATTAGTTATTGAGAACTATACTTTATTGATAACCACCCAATGATCGCTGCTTTTCGCTGTTTTTTAGACGTGGTTCGGCATGAATATTTGAACAGAAACCCCCCCCCCCCCCGTGGATACGTATCGTGAATATAGTATTAAAATTGCTTTAAAGGACAGTAAAAGTTGATTTTTGTGAAATTTTTGCATGAATATTAGTCCTACTGTAACGCAATTATGATTATTTTAAAGTAGCTTTAACTGTAAGATTATTAGTGAATATATGAGTAAAAATATAGAAATTAGATACGATATTTAAATTTTCCAGATTCTGCTGGAGTTGAATGCGAGATCTTTGGGTTTGCAAGGGAACGCTTGATGACTGAAACCGAAGCGAGCTCATTAGCATTTTAATTACTTCATACATTTAAGTACACCAAGAACAACTGGAAGACATTTTTGTTTCTTTAGCACTTGTAAAATTACAATAGTCGATCTGCCTCCAATTCATTAGTGGGGAAAATAGCATTAGTTTTATAACAGGCTACCTACAAAGGAGTGAAGGAAGTTACTTCGTTTATGGAGTATTTACGTGTCGGAAATGGCAAATAAATTCAGATTAAAAAGTTATTATAATTAATTTTAATTACTCTTGTTTCCGTTCATGGAATTTTTTCTCTCACGTAAAAAAAGGATAAATAACGTGCCTTCTGTTTCTACCAAAATAAAATTTTGAATGGAAAAAATAAGAAAAAATTATCAATTTATCAAATGCATTATTATATCTACGTTTCTCCAATTTTATTTTTGACTCTACGTCACATATCCCTTAAAAAGGCAAAAATTATTTTCAGAAAGTTTTTGACATGCGTTTGTTTGTTTTATTTATCCTTTAGAAAATATACTTCGTTGGCACGACACTAGAACAATAAAAAACCTTAGTACAGGGTTCTCAAGGGTTTCAGGGATCGTACATTCTGCACACAGCCGCAGAAATAATAGTACATTACTGCAATACAGAATTAAAGAATACTAACTAAATTTTCTGCTACTGTTCAAAACGCATTTATGATTTTGATTTACTTACATTAGTAAATTTTGTACGCTTATGAAAGTAGCACAAATGTTTTCTCTCTGACGTTTTTAGGAGCTGTTCTTTCTATGAGACATTAATCAACAAAAATATAAAATTAATAAATTAAATAAAACGACCCAAGTAGGGTTTTAAATAAAATTTCTGTAACCAACTAAGAAAACTTTTTATTAAAGTTGAATTTTTCTTTTTAGTAACAAACAGGATAAGGGTACTTTCACCTTACGTCATCAAACTTGTCCACCTGTGATGCTGAATAACGTTCATATCCCCCAAGCCAAAGTGGTGCGATATCTTGGCTTATGGCTTGACAGACTTGGAACTTGGATGCATCATCTGCGTACAAAATGTTTAGAACTTAACCGCCGCCAGAAACTACTCTTCTGCTTAAATAACCCTCGATCAAAATTGAACCTCCGTTCCAAAATTTTAATGTACAAAACCCTTTAGAGACCAATCTGGACTTATGGTGTCCAGCTCTTTGGAGTAGCGGCAGAGAGTAATTTGAAGTCGATTCAGGCCTTTCAATCAAAATTCTTAAGACTTGTTTCTAGTGTTCCTTTTTATGTAAGTAATAAAACCCTCCAAGACGATTTCAAAATTCCGACAGTAAAGGAGCTAACCGCGTCCTTGTATAGTAAATATCACGAACGACTAGATGACCATCCAAACCAACTAGCCCGTGATCTAGCTACTAGGAACTTCCCACCTTTGCGACTTCTCAAGCGAAAATGGAGTAGAGACCTCTTGGTCAGAATAACGGACAATACCCGTAGTTATAAACGGAGAATGTACCACTGGGTCCCTCTTCTCCTTAAAGTGAAACTACCCACCGCCATTTAATTATCATATACGGAAATTGTGCAGCTCAATGTATAGTACCGTAATAAAATTAAAGACAAAAAATAAATAACAAACAATGTTTGATTTCTTTGACTGTATTTTGACAGGCGGTTGAAGTAAAACATACACGTCAACCAAAAGTATCAATCACAAAATAACAGATAATACTAGTTATATAAACTTTTTGACGATCGATTAAAAGTACACATAACTTAGAAACTCTGACGTAGCCTACGAGGTAATACTCCAATCAATCTAGATGTATGGTATTATTTGTATGTATTGCGACTCAATACTAATTTTCCGAGTTACGTATCCAAGAAAACATTACACAATTACTTACGTCAATAAATTTCTGAAATTTTTTAGAAACAAACTTCAAAATCATTGTAATCCCTTAGAATGCAATATAATTTTCTCAATCTTCTAGGAATCGTACAGAGATTATTGAAATATTAACAGAATAGAGACACGATACATTAACACAACACTACTACAAATTTAAATTTTTAAATTTAAATTAAATTTAAATTTGTAGTACAAATTTAATTAAAAATTGTAATTTAATGAAGCACTATCACTGGATTATGTCCTCCTGTAAGCTATTTACGCCATTTTGTTTTTTTTTTAATTTATCTAACACATTCTGATTATTTTTTCTGTTTAATTTTGTCTTTTCATAGTTGTAAAATGCCCATAACAGGCAGGTGGAATGTTAAATTATTTCCACTCGATCTGCTAATCTTGGACTATAAAAATCATTCTGTTTCTTATCACATGGTCAGCCAATTATATGACTGAAGCATTAAGAACAGAAAAGGTAGAGGTGTAAAAGGCACTAGTCAGAGTTTCCTCTTCTGTGAGTAATGAATTTCATTACACAGCCAGGCCCTGTGGTAAATAAAGTGACGGTATCATTTGCAGGGTGGAAAGTAAATGCTTTTCAGGGGGCCTGGAATGCTGATAAGCATACTTTCTATTCAGTGAGGAAGGCAATTGTAAACCACCTCACTCCTTGGTTTTTTTAGTAAAGCTCCTAGAGGTTCAAATAAGCCTTTCGGCTGATGTCAATCAATAGCATTGTTGGAAAATCAAGTAAATAAAAACTTTGCATAGTTTAAAAGTATTCATACGATTTTGTAATAAATTCCATCAATCCTTCAAATGAAAAATCTGGTTTGTTAATTTTCCAAACCAGGTATACCTTTAGTATAAGTTTAATTAGTAGTTAAACTAGCCCTAGTTCCATATTAAACTGCGGAGAGTCTATCTACTACTATTACTCGTTTATTGACAGATTAAGAGATAGTACTGTGTCAGTGCGTAATTACAGCCTACCTCCGATTTATGCAGGCGTTTCAGCCTAAAATTAGAAATAATGTCGCCATCTACCCTCATTCAACTATGTTAGTAATGATGAAAATAAAATTTATTTTTATCTATTTTACATACACAATCAATAATCTTTAGATAAAAATTAATACTCTATTATATTTCTTTACTCTTTATTACCAATTATACCTATATATCTATCAAGTGGCGCTTTTCATTTAGGGTAAAAGCAAAAAGGTTGGTTTCAAAGTGTTTGAAAACCAAAGGTTTTAAACTTTTACCAAGTGAATAAGCATACATAATTGTTGTTTAGGTCAACAGCCAAAAGGCTGGTTTGAACCTCTAGAGGTTTTACTAAGTAAAACGAGGATTGAGGTGGTTTACCATTGCCTTCCTCACTGAGTGGAAAAGTACGCTTATCAGCATGCCGGGCCCTCTGAAAAGCACATATTTTCCACTCTGTAAATGACACCTTCACTTCGTTCACCACAGGGTCTGGCTGTAAAATGAAATTCATTACTTTCAGAGGAGATAACTCTGATTAGTGTCTTTTACACCTCTACCTCTTCTGTTCTTAAATGATTCAGTCATTTAATTGGCTGACCATGTGACAAGAAACAGAACTATTTATTTTAGCCCTGCAACGAACAAATTGAGCGTAAATAATTTGACACTCTACCTGTCTGTCATACATAATTATGACTTTCCATATATTGTTTACCTTCCGACTAAGTTTAAAAATAATACTCCTTATCAGTACGCCAGGTTATTTGAAGAACATTGGTTTTTCCATCATTTTAATTAACCCCCCTTTTTTTGTTTAAAGTAAAATTTGATTCTACAAGATCATAATAATATTCGAATGTATGATAACATTGAGACAAAATAATAATAAGGGAGTAAAATTAGTTATTGTATGAAATAATGGTATATTGTTACCTGGCGTAACAGGTAGAGTTACATTTTACATCCACTAGGCTATTCGGCTCTTTGTCCTTTTTATTGTTATTCATTTTTAATTATCTTTTTGTATTTTCTTACGTTATTTCTATTGTTCTTAATATTTTTCTGGCAAAGTGGAGGAGTTGCAATTTTTGCTCATTTTATTACTTTCCTTCCATTGATTCAGTTAAGTAGTAATGCGGATGTCAAACTATTGTGATTATTATATTCTCAGTTAAAACCGTTTAACAACGTGCTTTTAGAAAACAAGTCCGCATACGAGAACCCTTCCATACATTTTGTTGATAATGAATTTTTTCTAATTGTAAATGGCCATCTTTCCTTTTTTGTTAAGTCTTATGTTAAGTAACAATTTTTAATAAATTTAGTTTACTCTTAACTTAAGTAATTTAAATTTTAATCTACTCTTACCTACTTTAAAATTAACTATTTTTATTATATTTAATTTGTCAATAAATAATTAGTGTAAGTTTAAAAGAAGTTTGTTTATTAATATATTTACCAGATCTCAAAAGAACCTAGATTTAGTGTTTCAATTTAAGTTATATTGAAGCTCTATATATAGGCCTCTGTGTGTGTGTGTGTGTGTGTGTGTGTGCGCGTGTACGTGTGTCTGTTTCTAACTTACTGTTAATTTAAAAATAAGTTGTGTGGGTTGTTTAGTTCAACAGCCGAAAGGCTGGTTTAAACCTCTAGAGGTTTCACTAAGTAAAACCGAGGAGTGAGATGGTTTACTATTGCCTTCCTCACTGAATTGAAAGAGTATGCTAATCAGAATGCCATGCCCTCCAAAAAGCACCCACTTTCCACCCTGCAAACGACACCTTTACTTCATTCACCTCAGGGTCTGGCTGTACAGTGAAATTCATTACTCTCAGAGGAGGTAACTGTGACTGATGTCTTATACACCTCTACCTCGTCTGTTCTCAAATAGTTTAGTTATATAATTAGCTGAATATGTGATAAGAAATAGAACTATTTTTGTAGCCCTGAAACCAACAGATCGAGTGTAATTAATGTAATATTCCACCTGCCCGTATGGCCAATATAAATAAGGTATGTTACTTATAAATTTGTTACTAAAACACTGTGTAAGTACAATTATAAAATAAGTGCTAGTGACAGTGCCTTGGTTAAGTGTTCGTTAGTTTTAAATAACTAGTTGCTGTAAATTTTAAATTAAAAAAAACTTTTGAAGCAGTATTTTATTAACTACAACGTTAGCTAGAAAACTATCAATACTTCTTTTAGTCATAAAGTGGTTTAACAAATCGCACTAGTCCTAGAAATGAGGCTGCGCAGCGCAGGCGTTATTGCTAATATTTTATGAATATTTATGAATAGAAAATAGAAAAATATATATGTAAGTAGCTAAATAGATTCTATTGAAATGTTGTTAAGTCTTTTGTTGAGCTGATAGAAATCGGTTTAGAATTGAATGTTCGGTCACGAAATGATTACATGAAATAACTATTATTAATTGACATTTATTTGAGCAATAAATTCGGGTTCGGGTAAACCCATTATTATTATTACAATAGGTAAATGCAATTAAATTTATTTATGACGTCATTATGTAGTCCATAGGCGTAACCTCTAATCTATTTTTATCATTTCATATTTATTATTACCTGTACTATGATTATTCAATAGTATGTTTATGTTTTTATGTTAATGTTAAACGTTACTTATTTGTTATGTATTATCATTTATTAATTATAAATTATGTTTGTTGTCTTCATTTAAATGATGTTTTCGTTTTACTCATCTTTTTTTTATCTACTCTTTTGTAATTCTAAATATTTTACATAAAGAAGTAACTTTACTTTTATATACATTAGTTTACTTAAACTCGCATCAATACCTTAATCGTTAGAGACTATGTGTGATTGTGGATCAGTAATCTTTGTTTTATAGTGCCAATTGCATCACTGAAGAATGGTAACAATTGTGGTAAATCGCTCTCCTTCTTGAAACACAGAGCGTGCGAAGTCATATTTGTCTAGCTTCTATTAGTTTTCAATCACGAGAATTTTCTTCGCCTAGGTTTGAGCTTACCAAAAAATTTACCCTCAAGAATCAGGCTGAGAAAGTCATACTTATTATCCTTGTATAAATTACCATGGTATAGTTCGTTTTTTCTTAGTTGAGTCCTAGCGTAAGCAACCCACCGGGCGAGTGGAACGAACAGCACAGAGTGTTCAAAAAGTTTTGCTTACCCTGCCCGCTCGTACCTTTCATACCGTTTTCTGCGATTATGGAATTTCTATTTCTGCCTTCGAATTTAAACCCCATAGATAGAATTAGTTTATGAAGCGTGGACCAACTAAAGTTGGGTAAATCATGATCATTAGTGACAACCGACAAAATCGTATTTAAAGTAAGTAACTAGTTTCTAAAGAAAAATTAATGAATAATAATACTTAAACCAGTTCTGTTGAAATCATCAAATTTGTCTAAAGCAGGCGTTTTGCCTTTTAGTTTTTAACTGAGGTTTTTAAAGCACCACTGTGTTGCATGCAATTCGTTTCGTAGTCTATGAACTCTTGAACACGATACACCGGTAAATACAGTAAGTGATTCTGTCTCTTTAATTTCTAGGCTAGGATATTTATTAGTAAGCTTATAGAAAACATTAATTACGGCTGCCTTTTCCCCGCTTCGTAAAGGTTGCCCTTTTTATGTTTAATAATATTGCCGGAAGAAGAAAAAGGTTTGTCCACCATCGTCGTTACATGTGTTGTCGCACAATCACGGACACAACCGTACACAAAAACTAGGAAAAAACACGAAAATTGATGCGAATAAATAGAATTTTACATCAAATCGCATATTAAATCATGAAGACATCACACCACCTACTCCAAAATGTGACTGACTAATATACTACAAGATTTATTTTGTTATTACATTACACCAATCTATAATAACTGATAATAATTTGTGTATAACAATGACAAAACAGTTACAGTTTTATTATTATTACATTATACCACTGACAATTGAATAACAAAATGTAATGAGTGGGTGTTTTTTTAAATCACCGGTTAGCCGGTAGAGAGTTCACCCAAGGCCACGCGTTTTTGTGTTTGTGTATTTACAGACACTAACACATACGCAGTTTGTTTACAACAGGACTCATCTAAGGAGAAACGGACTATAGACAGTATTTCTTCTTTTGATTATGCTCATCAACTCATAGTCCACATCCATACGTCACAAAACATCGAAATTGGTAACATGACCGATCCACAAAATCCGGAGCATTTTTCTGAATACCCACATCTCTAAATCTTCTAAGCAATTCATGGACTGCATACTCTAAGTCCATATTTCCACACCATATAGCAGGACAGTATGTTTTGTATGTTTTGTTTAGATCAGCCGAAAGGCTGGTTTGAACCTCTAGAGGCTCTAAATGAAACCAGGAGTGAGGTGGTTTACAATATCCTTCCTCACTGAGTGGAAAAGTATGCTTATCAGTACACCAGACGCTCTGAAAATCATTTACTTTCCACCCTGCTAGTGACACATTTACTTCATTCATCACAGGGTCTGGCTGTATAATAAAATTCATTACTCTCAGAGTAAAAAATCTGGTGTGAAACACTCACTCAACTTTCTCTTGCCAAAGCAAATGATAAACCTGTTATATTCCAACCATTATATCAAACCATTATATTCTTTCAGCAACTATTTTTTTGGCATGAATATAAAATTGTTGACGTAATCGCCCAAGTTGTACAAATTGTTATCCACGACCTCTTTTGTTTTACTATCTGCAAACAAATTTAGATCGAATTTTATTCTAGCCATGGACGTTAAAATGTTTTCTAACATGTAGTTTCTTTTTGACGTTATAAGCTATTCAAAATATGTAATATGTTTTATTTAATCGTCGCTTGGGGCTGAACAAAGTTGAATTTATTTTTAATTTATTGCGTGTTAGTAATTTAGTGCACAACGGTGGTAGAAAGAAAGAGAAAGATGTTAGGATGACGTAATAGTATTAGGTTCAAAATTTTAAATTGTATTCTGTAGGCGTAAAATAACGTTAAACTACATTAGTAACTAAAATTGATGGTCATCTTCGTAGTGAAGTGGTATAGTTGTAGAATCAACTGTAAAACGAGAGGCATGGTTTGATTTCCTGTTAAAACTGTAACTGTTAATTGTCCAACAGTTAACATAAGCTGCCCATAACAGACAGGTGGAGTGTCAAATTAACTACACTCAATCTGTTCGTTGCAGGACTAAAATAAATAGTTCTGTTTCTTATCACATGGTCAGCCAATTAAATGACTGAATCATTTAAGAACAGAAGAGGTAGAGGTGTAAAAGACACTAATCAGAGTTATCTCCTCTAAAAGTAATGAGCTTCATAATACAGCCAGACCCTTTTGTGAATGAAGTGAAGGTGTCGTTTGCAGAGTGGAAAATATGTGCTTTTCAGTGGGTCCGGCATGATAATAAGCGTACTTTTCCATTCAGTGAGGAAGGCAATTGTAAACCACCATACTCCTCGTTTTACTTAGTAAAGCCTCTACAGGTTCAAACCAGCCTTCGGCTGATGATCTAAACAACCAGTTAACATAAAATGATTACAGTATATTAATTTGAGGTATTACTTTAGGGGGTACAATGGAAAGAATTTCTAAATGCAGAAAGAAGCAATTAAGGGTATGATGGGAGCAAATGTGAATGTAACGTGATTGGATTTTGCATAATTCACTTAGATTTTCCTCTTGTGCAACTACTCAAGAGAGTTCTGTTAAGTGAAACTGTAAGTTACATTAAAAAACATCCACTATTGACACATTTCTGAAACAAATCGTGGTATCGTTCGCATAAGTAGCAGACACTATTCGTACATATCACCTAAGAAGAAGCTGTACGGTATAGGAGAGAGTACAGATTCTTGTGGAACTCCCGCTTTAAGACAATTATTTAATGAGCTTCAATAGCTTACATTTCCTTCTTTGCACATTTTTGAAATGAGAATTTATGTTGAGCAAAATACCTTTTTGCCGAATTTAAATGTCCAGAATCACAACATAAGAAGCAGAATTTATTACTGTGTTGCCAGTAATCACAGCATTAAATTGTTTTTGTTTTTGCTGAGTGCTGTATTCTTCAAGATTAACACATTTAATGAAAGTTTTTGTTAAACTGTTTGTAAATAATTCTTAACTGTTCAAAAAACAATTGTTTGAACAAAAGCTTACCCAAATAAAAAACGCGTTCTCCTTCTTCTGCATTTCAAGAATTAGGCATCTCTGCCTGTTCCGAACCACTCAAATCAACCCATCTCTTTCTCAGGCGCCCTCGTTCTCTCTTTCCGTCAAAAAATACATAAATAATTTATCACAAGCGTTTTTTGTTCAAATTTGTTTAAAGAAGCTAAAAAATAATTGATCGATGGAACATTTTATAGAGTACTAAAGTTCCTTTCCTAATAGTTTCTTATATGAAGGATAAATAAATTTCTAAGAAAACGCTTATTGAAGTAAGTAGCATTACGCCTAATAAGTAAATTTAACATAATTTTAATATTTAAGCTTAGTAGTTTTATCTTGACATTTCCTACACTCCATTTTTTGAGTATCCTGGATGCAGTTAAAAGCATCTGATGTTAAAGACTTACGAATGTTTCTTGTCAGCGTAATTAATGAAAAACATAACCTAGGTTTAATTAGGCCTAATTATACTCTTTTAATCATTAATTTTAAATATTAATCATATTTAATTAATAATAGAAAACTAATTTTAATCATGAATGGATCACTCCAAATGAAAATTAACTTCCGTTTTACTTTGATTTTGATGAGAAAATCACTAACTATCACTAAAGTAAGTACAATACAAATGTAAGCTTAAATTAAAAGTTGTAGCATTTTAAATTATCTATAACTTTAATTATGAACACTTTTGTCCAAAAATGCATATTACGACCTTCATATTTCCGTTTAAAAAAGCCCACGTTTTTTACGCGAGCTCCTACCCCACGGATTTCAGCAAACATACCATTTACCCAATCTTGTAGAGAAGAAAAATGCATACATGTATGATTTTAATTGAAATTAGTTTATGAACCTTTTTTTTGAGAAAATTGCAAAAAATTGAAAAATTTCTCAAATAAAGTACTACTTCCGGTTGACCAATTTAATGAAAATGTTTGTGTTAGGTTCCTCTTTTTACCCAACCTAAGTTCCAGGTTACCAAATTGTACGATTTTCCGTTTTTGAGATATTTTGTACTCATGCACCACATATACAGACTAATCTGTAAAACATTTATGTTCTTTTGTCCAAGGGCGTGAAAACGCTTTATTTTAAGTGAGAACTCGATTTCGAAAAACCGACGTGAACACTTATTTTTCCTTTCCTATATTTCATACAGCAGGGCAAGAGAAAGTAACAAAAAAGATTTAAAACCCAAGAATTAATAGTTTCATTGTATCATAAAAAACACAAATGCCTAAATGTTTAAGAAAATATATTATTCTGTTGGAATTAATGTAGTTTAAAGAAAAATGGGTGTTCCGCAAGGTAGTTTATTAGGACCTCTACTGAATTTTGGACAAAGTAGAAATAATAAAGTCATTCTCAGAGTTTCAAAAGATAATGAAGTATTGAACAATACTTTTACGATTTTATGGTTGTCAGTTGTAGAGGGGGAGAATTAAAGAGAATAAAAGGTAAGAAAAAGAGGATAATAAGTGAAAAAGGTGAAAAAGTAAGATCTTTAGGGTAGTGTAATGATATAAATTTGGCATCAAGGGTGTGTATGTATTATATTGTTGGGTGTGAAGGAAGATGTTCTCCAAAAGAATATCAAAAACCTTTCATTAGTTCCCACAACCAGTTAGCTGGGTTCACCTTGTGTATATACAAGAAGATGGACATGTTGTATTTTGACACACACACTTACAAAAATACATGCTTACACAAACACTTATTTACAATACATATATAAGATAACTTAACATCGGTCGGTCGGCAAGACCACACACAAGCCGGCTATGTTGTTATTAATACCTCAATCCGGGCATTAGCCGCGCGTGACGTTGATAAATATTAGGTGCCCCGCCTCTACCCCTCCCTTCCAAACAATATTTCATGTATTCCCACCTAAGTTATCCCTGCTAATTTAATTATTTTCTCCTACATACAAATGACAGCTCCTTGTCGCACCTTACTTAATTACTTTCGGGTTACTTCCTCTAGAAAAATGTTTTCACACATCAATTTATAAATTGGTTATTTGTTTAATTTACTACAATGTTACTTAACTTTAATTACTACAGAAATAAACTACCTAACTTACAATTTATTTTTTTATGATTTTTTTAATAGTTTTATTTTTAAACAAAGTTTAGTAGTAAATTACAATCATTCAACCCTCTTTGTTAATACGTTTTTTAACCTAGTAGGCCTAATGATCTGAAAATAATGAAATTATATTTTCATGAATATCAAGTAAGATATTTTGATAGATTTTTAAAATTTTAAAAATTATTATATTTATTTTCACTTTTAGTTTAACAATTTATTTAACTCATTTAACCATAAGTAAATTTTCCTTTAAAATTTCCAAAGTCATTTTTCCTTTGAAAAATAAAACTTGATGGACATTACGTCCACTAGCCAAGTCCAGTAATTATAATAAATAAATAAATAAATATATTGTACTTATAAAACAAGAAAGAGAATAACGAGGCTGAAACGACATCTAGTAAGAAAGAATTGAAAAGACTTACAAGACAAATATTTGAAATGCTGAAAACATATAAAAACAAACCAAGGTGGTTGAAAGGAACAGGAAAATCGAATGACACTGATAGCAGATGAAGAAGAAAAAGTTAAGAAAAACAACACGCCCAAGTTTGTTGTTGGTTTTTTTTCATTTGTATATACAAAATTTGTTCGTTGCAGGGCTAAAATAAATAGTTCCGTTTTTTATTACATGGTCAGCTAATTAAATGACTGAATCATTACAGAACAGAAGAGGTAGAGGTGTAAAAGCCACTAATTAGAGTTATCTCCTCTGAAAGTAATGAATTTCATTATACAGCCAGTCCCTCTTATTAATAAAGAGAAGGTGTCATTTACAGAGTGGAAAATATGTGCTTTTCAGAGGGCCCGGCATGCTGATAAGCGTACTTTTCCTCTCAGTGAGGAAGGCAGTGAGGATGAGCTGGTAGGTGGTAGGGCACTCCTTTGTCCTGGAGTTGAAAAATTGGCTCCAAAGGCGGATGAACCAGTAAATGGTCAACGGCGTAAGAATGTGGTACGTAACGGGAACCCACCACATTAAAGACTCATTAGAGTTTCTCTAGTAAAGCAATCATGGCAGAATTCAGAACTAAATTATATTCCGGAGTTTCAAGCCCTCCAATCGGGTCTCCGGGGAGGGCAGCTTTGAGTGTTGCCAGGAAGAATGTTTTGTTGCGGGAGGACGTGAGGATTGGTACATGGAATGTGAATAGTATGTATGATGAGGGAAAAGCCTTTAATGTTGCCAAGGAAATGGGGAGATTGGACATCAAAATCATGGGGATCAGTGAGACACGATGGTCAGGCAGTGGACAGAGGGGAGTTTTGGATAAAACAATATATTTCTCTGGGAATGATAATGCTGGACATTATCAAGGAGTGGCCATCATGGTTGATGGATCTGTGAAACAAACAGTGAAGAATTTTGTGCCTCTCTCTTCAAGAGTGATGTTGCTCCAGTTGGAGGCCTATTGTGGAACCCTCAACCTCATTCAGGTGTATGCTCCGACGGCGGAGAAAGAGGATGAAGAAGTGGAGGCCTTCTATAAAGATGTGGAACAGGTTCTGAAACTAACAAGAGGCAGAGACATTACAATAGTCATGGGAGATCTAAATGCAAAGATTGGACAGGGTGAGAAAGATGAGTGGGTGGGGGAGTATGGTCTTGGTGAGCGCAATGACAGAGGTGAACGCCTCCACCAATTCTGCCAAGAAAACTCAATGGTGATTACCAATACTCTTTTTGAACATCCAAAGCGCCGAAGGTATACATGGAAATCACCACAGGACGGCCCACGAGGTATAGTCAGAAATCAAATAGACTACATTATGATCAAGCAAAGGTATAGAAACTCGGTGAGAAATTGCAAAACCTACCCTGGAGCGGATGTGGACTCTGACCACAATCTGCTGATGGCAACAGTGAGGGTGAGGCTGAAAAGATTGAAGAAGCGCCAGCATGATTCCATGATTGACACAAGGCATTTGAGAGATGTCAAGTTGAGGGGAATGGTCTGTCAAAAAGTAAATGAGAATTTGACAAGGATGAGAGAGGACAATGGAATTGAGAGGGAGCCTGAGTTTTTGTGGGAAAGCTTCAAATCGGCAGTGCTGGAACCATGTCAGGAGTACTTAAAGCCAAAGAAACAAGTGAAGCGACAGGACTGGATGACTGACGAAATACTCAGGCTCATGGAGGAGAGAAGGCTGATGAAGTCAAAGGATCAGAGCAAGTATCGTGAGCTGAGGAGAAGAATAAGATGGGAATGTCGTTGGGCTAGAGAAGTGTGGGTGAGAGAGAGATGTGAGGAGATTGAGGAACTGCAGAAACGACAGGATCTGCACAATCTCCACAAGAAGATCAAGGAGTTTAACGGTACAGGAAGGCAACAGAAAGCATATATACTAACGGATAAGGATGGACACATTGTGACGGACATGGCAGATCAGTTGCGACTTTGGGAGGATTATATAAGAGTTTTGTTTGAGGATGAAAGAGAGGAGACTATGGGCGAGAGAGAGGAAGAGGAGACTGGCCCACCAATTCTGAGAGTAGAGGTGCAGCGAGCAATTTATTCATCAAAAAATGGTAAAGCACTGGGTCCAGATCAGATTCCCGCAGATGTACTCAAGTTGATTGAGGAGGAACACCTTGACACAATCACAGCTTTGTTCAACAAAATATATTGCACGGGAATAATACCGACTGAGTGGCTCAAGTCAACCTTTGTTACTATCCCAAAAAAGCAGAATGCGAAAAAATGTGATGAGTACAGAACAATCAGCTTGATGAGTCACACACTGAAGATCTTTTTGAAAATTATACATCGAAGAACATTTTTAAAGCTGGAAGAAGATATCTCAGACACACAGTTTGGTTTCAGAAATGGATTCAGTACGCGAGATGCGCTGTTTGCTTACAATGTCCTCATGCAGCGTTGTATGGATGTTAACCAGGACATATATGCATGTTTTATTGATTATAATAAAGCATTTGATAAAGTCAGGCACAACCAACTGATAGAAGTGTTGAAACGTAAAAATATTGACTCGAGAGATATCCGAATAATTGTCAACCTGTACTTCAACCAGACAGCAACTGTTCGCGTGCAGGATGCCTTTACTAACCCAGTGGACATCAAACGGGGTGTTAGGCAGGGCTGTGTGCTCTCTCCACTTCTCTTCAACATTTATTCTGAAGAAATTTTCAGACAAGCCCTTGACACGGAGGTTGGAGGAGTTCGGGTGAATGGCATACGTCTCAACAACTTACGTTATGCAGATGATACAGTCTTGCTGGCTGAAACAATGCAGGATCTCCAGGAACTCCTGAATAAGGTTGTTGAAGCCAGCCAACATTTTGGTCTCACCCTCAACACAAGGAAGACAAAGTGCATGGTCATCACCAAGAATGTGGTCCCACATGACGAACACCTGTATGTGGAGGGAGAGCAGTTGGAAAGAGTTATGAAGTACAGCTATCTTGGTATGACGGTGAACAGTAACCTTGATTACTCTACTGAGATCAAAATCCGCATAGAGAGAGCCCGGGCCGCATTTGTGAAAATGAAGAGGATGCTGTGCAACCACAATCTGAGTCTGGACTTGAGAATTCGTGTGCTGAGGTGTTACATCTTTCCGGTGCTGTACTATGGTGCAGAGGCCTGGACTACCAATAGGCAATGTGAACGAAGACTTGAGGCCTTTGAGATGTGGGTTTACAGAAGGATGCACAAAATATCTTGGACAGAGAGAGTCACAAACATGGAAGTCCTAAGGAGGATGCAGAAGGGGAATGGAAGTGATGATCGAAATCAAGGAGAGAAAGCTGGTGTACCTCGGCCATGTCTTGAGAGGTCCAAAATATGAAATCCTTCATCTTGTCATCCAGGGAAAGATTATGGGCAAACGATCGGTTGGAAGAAGAAGAACCTCCTGGCTACGGAACCTGCGAGAGTGGTTTAATTTGTCATCCATCGACCTATTTAGAGCTACAGTTTCCAAGGTCAGGATTGCCATGATGCTAGCACACCTTCGTAATGGAGATGCTACATGAAGAAGAAGAGAGGAAGGCACGGTAAACCACCTCACTCCTCGTTTTACTCAGTAAAACCTCTACAGGTTCAAACCAGCCTTTTGGTTGATGACCTAAAAAACACCAATCAAAATTTAGCGTAACATTCTTTGTGTTTTCCCTATTTTTTTTTTATTTTATCTCGTTAATATCACAGAGGTGAGAGTACAAACACAAAGGTTTATTGTAATATAAATAGAATGGATTGTAATGCATCTGAAAGAAATTGTAAGTAGACAGAAAGATTTTAGGTAGGTTTATTAAAATGTGTATAATAATAGTATTTAATTATGTAATCTGTACATTGTTGGTTGCAATATATTTCCAGTTTTATTCTGATCTTCTGGATTGTTGATAGGGTGTGTATATGTATGTAAATCATTACACCAATAACATATCACGAAACTTGTGTCAAATCTCTTAATAATTTTGGCCGTTAACATAGGAGGATTTTTATGTTAAAATTGTTTATCGTTTCCTCACAGCTGCATACCTAACAAATTGTATTTATAGCCTATATGATTTTTAGCTTGGAGAAACAAGCGTATTTTTTATAGGCAATATGAATATGAAATACGTTTTGGGAAGTGAAATATAATTTTAATGAAAGTTAAATGGTCGGGTCGAATGGTGTGAAGGAGGAATCCATCACAAGGCAGCGAATGAACACGCTTTCAACCGAAGCACGTTCTTCGAACAATTTGTGGGAGGCTATAGTCATAAAATCTGAGTGCCCAGGAACAAATTAAAGCGTCTGAAGGCGGGGCATAGCGTGTGGTCCTGTTTTGTCACACCACGATCTTTCCTAATTACAAAACTATAACTTTTTCCACTTTTACGTCCGAGAATAAAACGTTAAGATTTGCAGCGCGAAAACATATTACCTGCAGACAACAATGTGCCGACTTCTTTCCTCCCCTCTTACCCCTCTTACCCAGACTGCTCAATATTGCCAGTCTGGCATCTCAAGAAATAACACTGAATTAAATAGTGTTTTCTGACGTTATTCTATAAAAATTTTATGGCAATTTCCATTTAACTTCATCACAAATCTTTTACTCGTGTTATATTTTACTTACTTTTCATGGAATTTGATGAAGTATCCTATTCAAAGAATACGATTCAAAGTATAAAGTATTCTATTTTATGATAATAGTTATAAAAAATATACATTAAAAAGCGAAATCAATTACCTACACACACTTTACGTTTATCACAAAATCTTTATAACCATAAGGCCTAGAAACTTAACATTTGATACATAAGGTCCACGCGGTTTGTATTCACCTCAATAAATTTGTAATCTTCCTTTAATATTGCTCTAAAATTAGTCCATTACCTGCTCTAAAATAATTGTATGGGTAGTAAGTAGATTGTCTGCCCATAACAGACAGGTGGAGTGTCAAATTATTTACACTCAATCTGTTAGTTGCAGGGCTAAAATAAATCGTTCTGTTTCTTGTCACATGGTCAGCCAATTAAATGACTGAATCATTTAGGAACAGAAGAGGTAAAGGTGTAAAAGACACTAATCAGAATTATCTCCTCTGAAAGTAATGAATTTCATTATACAGCCAGACCCTGTCGTGAATGAAGTGAAGGTTTCATTTGCAGAGTAGAAAATATGTGCTTTTCAGAGGGCCCGGCATGCTGATAAGTGTACTTTTCCATTCAGTGTGGAAGGCAATGGTAAACCACCTCACTCCTCGTTTTACTTAGTAAAACCTCTACAGGTTCAAACCAGCCTTTCGGCTGATGACCTAAACAACAAGTAGATTGTAGGGACAAATTTTAGTTGCCTAATGAACATTGTAAAAATGTTTATCAATAAAAGATGAGCTCCTGCGAAATATTTCTTTACTGAGTATTCTAGAATAATTAGTGAAAAAACTTCTTATGAATGTGAAGCGTAGTGAGCAAAGATTGTTAGCAATTGTACGAGGTCAGCCGAGTGAAAATTCACTTAAATAGGAAATAAAAAATGTTAATATTCAGGTTTTTTATAAAATGAAATTTTAGTTCCGATTAAACTATTGAAAAAATTAAATAGTCACAAATTTGTACCACCATTTTCAATGTTTATTTAATTTTTTTTTAAATTTTGGTCTAAAAGTGCACGAAACTTGAAATGTTTAAATACTACATTAATTACGTTGGGCTTTAGCACCCTAACTTAAATATTTGTGAACCTCATTCAGAGTAGATGGTTTTTAGTAGTGTTTAATTTCATTTCAAAAGTGCTGCTTTGTTATAAAAAATGTGGATTTTGCGAAATTTTAGTCTCACGTACGATTGTCTTCCGGAATCTTTAAATTTCCAGGTGCAGACTGAATTTTCGTTCATTTCATTGTCTCTAATGAAATATGTTTCGTTAGAGAATTAATAAATTTGAAGACAATACAAGAGAGATTACAAAAATATAATTTAGCTTTTAGTAAACGGTTTATAACCTAAACAATCAAACGTATGAAAATCTAGAAGAACTTATTCTCACCTGTGAACTATTTACAGAGATGACGGATAGCTGTTTGTTTAACCAGAGTAGAGCTTGTTCCTTCTAAATTAATACAATTTTTAATAATAAAATGCTATTTTACCTTTACGATTTTGTTAATCATATAACTCATTAGATTTTTTTTTCTACTTCTACTACTAATCATCGTCATCTCATAATCATCTCCGTCATGGTCATCGTCATCTTCAGCTTCAACATCATGTTTCAAGAAATTAATGAACAATTCAGTCACGTTTAGTTCTATACTTTACTTACAGATTAGTTCTTTTTGAAACTCACTACTGAGTGTGGTTTATATGTGCATACTAAC
Source organism: Catonia carolina (assembly GCA_035578175.1). Taxonomy (NCBI): domain Eukaryota; kingdom Metazoa; phylum Arthropoda; class Insecta; order Hemiptera; family Achilidae; genus Catonia; species Catonia carolina. The sequence goes on along the minus strand of JAQMRL010000002.1, from coordinate 16,200,260 downwards.
TCAAATAATCTTTTTGCTTAAAGTTTATAGTAATTAAATTTTAAAACCTGATTGCAAAAGAATTACACTCAAAAAAATTTGTAATGTAGGCTATATAAAATTGATAATATTACGGAGTTTAGAGACAGTTGGTATAATCACATGCAGCGTAAGGATGAAACGGAATTTCCCCGTCTCGTTGATGAATACATACCACAGGACGAGTAAGTCTAAGACTGTCGATGAAACGTTGGAAGAACCAATTTCAAGGAGGAATGACAAAATAGGTTTTGTACTTATGAGGAAAAGAAATAACAGATTACAAATAAACAAAACAAGGTAATACAAGACTTTTTTTATGCAACTTAATTATTTTACTCGTTCTTTACCGCTCAAATAATTATAAGAAAACTTAAATGATTTCTTTTTTAACACCCAGTAGTATTTTTTGTTTATACCGATTGGCAATAGTAATATGTATGTGTGTATGTATGGTGGGTGGGTGGGTGGTTTGGCCACCTAGATTGAACGTAGAAAAGAGTAATGCAGTTCTTAAGTTCCATAATACATGTAACGTACTTTCAGCATCCAGATCTTTCTTTTAAATCAACCGACTAATATCGTCCATCAAAATTGATCAAGAGGTTTAGGTCGGGTAACAACAGCTGTATTCAATTGATATAACTTACTCGGAGAGAGCTGCGACTTAAGTTCTGTGGCCAACAACATTTATTGCTTTTTGAACGATCCATAAATATGATTTAATAACGATCACCGGCTAACTATCTCATATCGTGTGCTTGTGTTCATATTATCGAGCAGGATTGACTGCTTCATAAATAACGGACAGACAAATAAACGATTACAACTCAGTTGTTCCTTATCGATTTTTCTCTGTATCGAATTTCTTTCTTCATGCTTACAAATATATTTATCCATCCATAAAATTATATCGATCATTACTTTTCTAGTTATGTAAACAATTTTTACTTTCTACCACTAGTTTAGGAAAATGTAGCTATTACAATCAGTTTCATAAATAAAGTCTCATGTTTTCTGCTGAAAATGCAATGTTATAATATTAATAATGACTTCTTGTTAATATCCGCTGAAATAAATTCCTGAAAACTGGGTTCAACTGTCTCGTTCGAGTGCAGTCTACACGTTCATGGTAAGTTTGTGGAAAAAAATTGTCTAGCTAAGGCAATTAACAGAAAACAACGTATCATTGTAGGCGTAGAGCTTGTTCCTTCTAAAATAATACAATTTTTAATAATAAAATGCTATTTTACCTTTACGATTTTGTTAATAATATAACTCATTCAATATTTTTTCTACTTCTACTACTATCATCGTCATCTCATAATCATTTACGATTTTTTTTTCAAAAAACGGCTTCATTTACTACAATTTTTATGATCTACAAGATTGGATAAACGGCATATCTGCTGAAATTCTTGGAACCATGCTCTCATTTTAAACATTTTTTCTACAACACTAGTTTAGCGTCAATAATACGTTATAAGCTATTTCTATTATTCCTATTTTACTTTCTCTTCCCCTCCTACATGAATATAGTCTAAAGAAGGAAAATATTATTTTCATGGCGATTTTTCGAAATCGAGTTTTCACCGGAAATACACGTTTTCAGGTCCCCTGAACGCAAAATAAAACATGTTTTTAACCGAATAATCTGCGTGTGTGAATAAAATATTTCAAAAACGGAATATCGTACAAAGTTAAAACATGGACCTTAAGTTTGGTACTATAAGGGAATCTGACATGAAAATTTTAATCAAAATAGGTCAACCGAAAGTAGTAGTTTATTTTTGAATTTTTCACTTTTTTGCGATTTTTTTTTAAAAAAACGGCTTCATTTACTACAATTTTTATGATCTACAAGATAGGGTAAACGGCATATCTGCTAAAATTCTTGAAACCGTGCTCTTATTTTAAACATTTTTTCTACAACACTTAGTTTAGCGTCAATTAGTTATTTTCTGTATTTTGCTCATCGATATCGGTAAAAAAGGGGATTTTTTCAGATTGTGACCTTGTATCCATTTTACGAAAAAAGTAGTATATACAACTAAAGTTATAGGAAATTAGAAATATACAAATTTTATTGCAAACATTTTTTCTACAAAGCCTAGTTTAGCGTCAATTAGTGAATTTTCGTAATTTTAAGCCCTACATGAGTTGATACTCATTTAGCGTCATTCACTCATGATTAAAATTAGGTTGTTTTTCATTTTATATTTTTTACTCATGATTAAATAGAGGTTATATGATTCATCACTGCATTGACAAGAGAGAGTCTTTTTTTATTTTTAACGTAGAATATGTTAAATTGCAGAGCTCTCCCCAAAATACGCTAAAGAAAATCGGCAGGAAAAATTTGTAATGAAGATCTCACCAGAATTATTCTTACAAAATTTTATATTCCACCGTATGGTACTGGCAGACTGCCACAGTATCTTTAAACTATGAAGATAAGGAATCGTCTTCTCGATTATCTCGATAAAATAGATCAGGAAGAGGTTTATTCGGTATCAAACAATTTTTTCTCATATTGCTTAAAATAACTTAGCGGATTTCAATTTATTTACAACACAGTTTTTTTTCCAACATCCTATAGCCTATATGAATATCCAATAGCCACTTGTCATTTCAGATGTTGTTGCATAATGGGCGTTATTGTTATTGTTTTAAAATTTACTATTATTAGTCATATAAATTCAACCGTTAGCCACCCACAGTAAAATTTTAAAACGCGTTCAAATTCATACTGTAAAAGTGGTAGAGACTGACTCGTATTGGAACATTGACTTAAATCCCTGATCTTTTTCAAACCTGATTGTTTTCACTTTCAAATTATTCCCTGATATTTTTCCCGTATTTTCTTTTCGTACTCACTTAGACGCAGTTTTATTCATACAGAAATTTATGTTTACCGCAATAAAAATGTAAATCATTAATTGTAAAACCCTTTTTTAATTCAAATGAAACAATCATCAATTTTATAAAATCAGAAAATTAAAAATTCTAAAATTATATGGTTATACTAATGACATGAATATGAAAAAAATAGATCTTTGCTCAACTCTGCAACCAGGCTAATCGAAGGGTGATGAGAGGAAAATAGAGTTCTTGAACTTGAAGTCCGTGTCCATGATTTGTCTATTAACATAATGAACTTTATGTACGTAAATGCATTGTCTCATTTAATAGTTATAAATACGTATATTAATAGTTCACTGCCCATAAAAGGTAGGCGGAGTGTAAAATTGCACTCGATCTGCTAGTTCCAGATCTGCAAGAAGACTATTTCTTATCAGGTCAGCCAATTATATCACTAAAGCATTTAAGAACAGGAGAGGTAGGGGTATAAAAGACACTAGTCAGAGTTATCACCTCTGAGAATAATGAATTTCATTATACAACCAGACCCTGTGATGAATGAAGTGAAGGTGTCATTTCCAGGGTGGAAAGTATGTACTTTCCAGAAGGCCTGGCATGCTGATAAGAATACTTTTCCCTGAGTGAGGAAGGCATGGTAACCACCTCATTCCTCGTTTTACTAAGTAAAGCCTCTAGAGGTTCAAACCAACCTTCCGGCTGATGACCTAAACAACAACAATTTAAATGGTTGTTAAAAGACATGATTGTAAATAAATTAAGCATATCTTTCGAAATTAGAAGTCTAAAACAGAAAATGAGTAAGTCAGATGAAACCCGAGTGTATAATAATATAATAGATATAGGGGTTATCATAACCACATCAAGATGGAAAGCATTTAACTTACAAAGAGTATACTTGTATACTGGGTGCCAGAAAAGTACAGGAACGTTTCGTTCGTATTCTGACTATTACAGGAAAGTACCATGAGCATTTAGGATCTAATAATGTAAACTAAATTGTTAGATGCGGATAATGAAATTTTTCCACGTTTTGGAAGAGAATCATAATGGAAACCAAAAATTTGCAAATAATTGGTCTACTCTATCGATTGACATCGATTCGAATTGTTTTAAACAAAAAAAAATTGCAGAAAGGGGATTTTATACAATAATTCTGAATGCAAACCATAATTTGTTTTAATTGCCTAGTTTAATTATTTTTTAATAAGTTTAGTTTTTGTTTTGTTAATTAGTTTTAATATAATTTAGACGATAATGCTGAAATAATTAGTTTCATTTTTCGTTTTGTTCTATTTCAAAGATGCTTAAATAATAGTATAAACTGGAATTGAATCGAAAATTTACATACTTAGGCATTATAATACCATCATTTATTGTATCCAAAACAAAGTTTTCTAACAATTCGTCCTTAAATGGTTTTCATTGTAAAAATACTTAGGAGATATCCTCACAGCGTCCCTTCCCCACTACAGTTAAAAAATCTCATTATTTAAATAACTTAGTTATAACATGATTCGTACATCAAATTTAAAATAAAAAATACCAATTTTAATCTTGTAAAATTAAAAAAAATGAAATTTTTTAATTCACTCCCTCCAAAATGAATATTTGAATCATTAGTTGAAATTTAGGACCAAATTGTGTAATAGAGAGTGCAAAGAGATAATCTAAGGTTCAAACAAATGAATGAGCATAGTTGAATAACTTAAAATACAACTAATTTAATAACTTGCATACTTTAATAACGTAGTGATAGTTTAATAATTTAGTAGTATCTGCCGTTTTGGTTTGGCTTTCACATCAAATTTTCCTTCAGCCATTTATTTTTTAGTTTTTATTTAAAGTCTTAAAAATAGTTTAGTCATTAGTGACTACGGTGGGTTATGAAACTGGAGTGGTGGATTTTGATTTTAATTTTCAGACACTAGCCGGGAATCGAATCCGGGAACTTCCACTTTGCAGGCAAGCACGCTAACCACTTTGCAACTGAGGCGGCCCTTTACGTCATTATTTTCTGTCAAAATAAATGCTTTCCAACGAAATCTCACTCGGTAGGTTTGGATTTAAAAATGTTCAAGAAACCTTTTTTTTTTAGCGTACCGACTCCATCAAGAAATATTGGCTGCGATTCTGGTAAATCGCTCTCTAACATAAATTACCCTAAAAAGTAGTACTCATGTTTTCTCAAGTACTCATGTATTCTTCAACTATGAGCACTTCCTTCACAAAGATCTGCGCCTACCCTTGACTTTGCCCTCATTAATAAGTCTGAGAAGTTCATGCTTATCACCCCTGAGTAAATGGCCAAGCTCGTTCTTCTTTTTATTATGATCATGAACACAACACACCCGTACGTCTAAAAAATCGACGTTGGTAACATGATCAGTCCGCAAAATCCGGAGCATTCTCCTAAATACTAATGTCTTGAAGGCTCCTAAATCGTTCATTATGGACTGCAAACTCCAAGTTCACGTTCCCCCACCATGTAGCAGGAACTTAAATAAATAAAATAACTATAAATAATAATAATAATAATAATAATCTGTAAGTAAACTAAACGAATGAATGGCGAACAAATTATCATTGCTTCAATAGACCTACGTAAGATCTATCCTAGAAGTTTCGAATTTTTATTTGAATCAATGAGTGCATTAGATATTAAAATGTTTCCTTACTTCTTGAACACCCAGTATTTAAACAATATAAAATACGTTAGAATTTTAAAAGAGTGAATTTTGTTGAAAAAACCTATGATTTGAGGTGAATAAAACCACAATGAAAATAGGCCTATAAGGATGTTTATCATTTGGACCACCTTGTCGGGAGGACCATCTCAATCACGCAAATTACACGTCTTTCTACTCGGCTGAGTTTTGATTACAAGCTGCATTAGTTTATGTTCACACCGACAGAGAGCAGAATGTGTCTGATTGAAACATATTTAGGTGTTATTCATAGTCATTAGTAGCACGAGAACTAACCAACCCATAATTCCATCATCAAATTATTACAAAAAAAATAAAAATAAATAAATAAAATAAAATGCTTGATTCCTGACTACAAAGATTAATAAAAAGGCCGGAAATTATTAATAAAATATGTACTATAAATAGTAAAACTATTCCACCATACCATCTCAATTTTTGCTAAACATGGCACAAATTACAATTTTAAGGATATCCCCTAAAACCGCATCATTAAAAGAACACCTTGCTTTTAATAGCATTCATTTGTCTAATAGGTATAATTTATTTTTAAGACGTTTTTTCGATAGTGAGAGGTTTACAATCGCATAAATTACTGAGTTTAGAAGATATTACTTTGGGTTTTTACATTCTAACGGTATAATGGCGGGTTATCAAGTTCAAGCTAAAATACATTAATCTTCTTCAACCAAATTATGTCTCATTGAAATGTAAACACCACCTCTGAAACTATTATAAATTGAATCAAAACAACTTTCATTGCTCTTTTTACTATATTTAGTCAATTTACAGCCTGTTAATAAAATCAAGCAATATTACCAATATTTAATATAAATTGAAAAACAATGGCAATGGAAATTTTAAATTTTAATTTTTAAAATGATTTACTCATAACGTTTTGTTGCTGACACAGCTGCAGCACCCACACTAGTTCCTTTGGAGAAGGTTTCTTGACCAATGGCACTAAAGCGCTTCGCTTAAAATTATTAAAACGATAAAAAGAAGATAAGTTTGTTTTAATACAACATTGAATGCAAACAGCATCAGTGCAACAAAAACAGAAATTAAGATATTGAGCTTAAGAGAAAGAAACCCTTCGAACTAGCGTAACAGTGCAGTGTGATGTGTTAAGCAGAGCAGTGTGAATACAAAAGTAGTGAATAGTTTTATGTATATTTTAGTGATATAAAACATTGTTAAATTGATTATATAGTTTAAGTATTTAGTTTTTAAGATAATATGAACGGAAAATTAATGGTTGGTCTTTTAAACCAGTTTTAATCTATTTAAGTACCTACAAAAAAGATATTGAGGACTGCAGGCATTAAGAAGCCCATAACAGTAGGTGAAGTGTCATATTATTTCAACTCGATCTGATAGTTCCACGGCTACAAAATAATTTAAAAAATAGTTATATTTCTTATCACATGGTGAGCCAATTATATGACTGCAGCATTTAAAAGCAGAAAAAAAGTGTAAAAGACACTAGTCAGAGCTATCTTCTCTGAGAGCAATAAATTTCATTATATACCCAAATTCTGTGGTGAATGAAGTGAAGGTATCATTTGGAGGGTGGAAAGTTGGTACTTTTCAGAGGGCCTAGCAGGCTGATAAGCATGCTTTTCCACTCAGTGAGGAAGGCAATAGCTGACCACCATACTCCTCGTGTTACTTAGTAAAGCCCCTAGAGGTTCAAATCAGCCTTTCGGCTGATGACCTCAACAACAACACAGGTATTAAGGGAATCATACGTTATGCTTGACTAAGAAGCGATAAAATCAGAGAATAACTAGACATACAGGACATTGTAAGTTGGGTAAGATAACGACGAAGGTTTTGAAGAGATCATGTGGACAGAATAAATTCAAAGCGTCTTGAAAATTGGACTAAACACAAAAGTACCGGAAACCAAATGAATTACGGGTATGCCAGTAAAAAGAAGAGGCGGAGGAGGAGAATTCTTGATTACGTTTGATTCCCCTTGCATAATTCTCTCCACCCTTCATGGAAGACAACATGGAAGTGACGGTAAGTAAAACCCACAGTTCATTGTGAGCTCATTTACCATATTTGTATGGTAGGTTTTTTAAAAAATTAGGGAACAAGACATTTAAATATATCCTGGCACATAGTTTTCCATAAATAAATAAATTTTCACTCTCTCAAGAAATTGAATGAGTATGATAAAAGAGAGAAAGTGTGTATAAATTGATTAAATGTAAGTTATTAAATTGTATTTTTTATGAAATAAAAATATTATTATGAAAGCTACGAATATTTATGTAAAACATGGATATTGCGCCCTATTAGCAGGTTGACACGTCGTAGGTTGGTGAGAGCGCTGGATCTCTAGAACATCCCACATGGTTAGGTCGACGGTGACACGTCCGGCCTTAGTTTAAAAGTACCCCATGCAGACATGAGAAGGTACAAATTATTTTAACTTGTAATGATATAAAAGATGCCGCGCCTTCGACTCGTGTTGATATTGCGAATGGCATAGGAAATGAAGTGTATCTCTTTAACTCTAGAATTTGCATCTTCTGAATTTGTATTGGCATCTTCAGGGTGGAATTACTGAGGAGTGTGGATGTGATTCTAAGCTGTGATAATATTTTTCTATGTTCATACTCTTTGTGTTTCCGTATTACGTTAAGTGTCTGCGTGTTCATGGTCTTCGTGCCTGTATGTTCGTTCTTTGTCTATGGTTGTTTAGTTTTATAATATTAAAAATGGTCAAAGTAAAAATAGAAATATGAAAATGAATTAACTTATGCTATTTGAGTTAGGCAAGTATATTAAGGTTGCTGCCCGTTCTACTAGCTGACGGACTTCCATACCCACCTGCACACCGGGATGTGGGAGGAGACGGCGGGTGTAGGGGAGTGTGAGAGCCCTGCTACTAAAAATAAAAATAAACAAAGTTGTTTGAATTCAATCCCAGAGCTACATGGGGTTGAATGAAAAGGGCGAACCCCTTTTCAAGGAATTGAAAATTATGCCAATATATACATCTTATATTCGTTGATATACGTAACAAACTTGAATACGTATCAGCAGAGGTCTGGTGTCTTCGGATATGAAACTAGATTTAGGACAGATCTGGACGTTTTACGTACTCGGTTGAGGGATACGAGCTAATATTTTTACATAAGAATTAAAAATAATCAACAAATTGCATTTAGCAGCAAGGACGGTACAAATAAAAAATTCAGAACTCAAATTCACTCTTGTTTGATGCAGAACCAATTTTATAAGACGAAAGAATTTTTTGCAGGTCGGGTTGACATATTTTTGACTATGATTGACAGTTTTATTGTATGTTTTGTAAGTGTACCTTGATTGTACTTCGTGTTATTTAGTATACCTATATGTATAATTTAATCTAAATTTTATTGTTTGTAAATTGTTTTGACGCATTCTATTCTGTGGTATTGTTATCAATAATTGAATAAATACTTATTATTATTATGAATGAAAATTTTAGTTTGAACCTAAACGGTGTTTAGTTTTTCTGGAATTAATTATGTGTACATAATACGTTTACTTGCCCATAACAGACAGGTGGAGTGTCAAATTATTTACACTCAATTTGTTCGTTGCAGGGCTAAAATAAATAGTTCTGTTTCTTATCACATGGTCAGCCAAGTAAATGACTGAATCATTTAAGAACAGAAGAGGTAGAGGTGTAAAAGACACTAATCAGAGTTATCGTCTCTGAAAGTAATGAATTTCATTATACAGCCAGACCCTGTGGTGAATGAAATGAAGGTGTCATTTGCAGAGTGGAAAATATGTGCTTTTCAGAGGGCCCAACATGCTGATAAGCGTACTTTTCCATTCAGTGAGGAAGGCAATGGTAAACCACCTCACTCCTCGTTTTACTTAGTAAAACCTCTACAGGTTCAAACCAGCCCTTCGGCTGATGACCTAAACAACAAATACGTTTACGTACGAGCGTCCTTCTGAAAATCTTATACTATTGTTAGGACTGTAATGAAACGTAAAAATCAGTTGAGGTGGAATTATTTCACTATTAATATACCTACTCTCTTCATTCTATATAATCCCGATCAAGCAATAAAAGTGACGTGGTGCAAGAGATAATTTCAATCACGATGAAGCGGATGATCAACACAACACAAAGAATGACGGCGACAATAATTATTAGTACTGGAAAGGTTACGAAGACGTGTTGAGGTATGTTGAAACAGTTACAGTTACAAAGAACTAATTAATTAAGTGAGTGTCTTAATGTTTAAAGCTTAAAGCTTAAAGGCCACTGCCTTCATGATCTTAGGTCAATTATTAATGGAAGAAGATCACATTAGTTTTGACTTGACAGCAAATCTAACCAACACTGACAAATCAATTGTGATCGCTTCATCATCCTTATCATCATCATCAACGCCACGTAAGAATATAGGGTTCTCCAAAAGTAATATGACATAAATAAACTTTTATTATCAGTAAAAAATGGGGTCTATCATCAGATACTTACGCCGTAAAATCCAATGCTATTACACATAGCCCCAAAACTTCAGATAGGACTTAATGAATTTGTTTTAACTAATTTTTATGATTAACTGATTAAAAAATAGATTGATTTAACCTAAAGCGTAAGTGAAATCACTGAAAAAATTAATTGGAGGCATATTACACTCTAATTTAAAAGATTGTTTTAATACGCTATTAAAATGCATTTTATAGAAACTACAAGCCTTCATTACAATAATAATAAAAATGCGGAAGAACAGCGAAAAAGAAGCGTACAACAGCAGGCAAGGAAAAATGGCCACCGCACTCAGAAAAAGGTACAATTTTCACAAGAAGAACACACTCTCGAGACAATACAAGATCAGAGATAGTGATACAGTGTATGTAATAAAATCATACTATCTGTACGAAAATGAATCTCTTAAAATGACCAGAATCGTCGGTAGGTCTATAAGAGAAGTAGAAAAATTTACGAAAAAAATCTTTTTCAATATGTTTGTTCCGAATGTAGCAGATGGACAGTGATGTAACTAGGAAAGAGTTACACAAGAGAAACAAACTATTAATAGGGTTAATTATAAATGAACGCTAAAATTATACGGTAACCTGTGTAGAATGGACGACAAAAGGTAGACAAACAAATTTTTAAAACACTTAACAATAAACTTAAGGAATCTGATAAGAGATCTAATTGAGAAAAAATTAAAAACCCACAAAAATTAAATAATTAAAAAGTAATTAATTACAACATTACAAACGTTGTTATTATTTCCTTTACCAAGACATCGCAGATTGTACATTTAGTCAAAATAACTCCACAATTTCACGTAAATAAGGAAAATGCTCGCAAAAATTCAATTTAGTATGTAGATAAAATTTAGCTGACATATTTGACCGGTAAAAGAAGTTGCTCTGTATAAAATGATGTCGAAAATTAAATATTGTTAAAGAATATTACGAAAGATCGAACTGACGTGACGTCAGCCACAATTGAAATACCAACCTATCATAATGCAATAACCTGCTAAGTAACTTAAGACGAGGATTATAAACCGTCTTATTGGACAGTATTAACCAATCATAAACAGGCATTTGAAGCAATCTGATTGGTTATATTTAAGGTGTTTTATATTAGCCGAGAATGTTATTTATGATTGGTTCATGTTTATCTGTGAGTGAAACGTCAATCTGACTAGCTTTACAAAAGATTTTATAACTAATGTGTTCAGAAAATCTACCTCCCGTTCTAAATTAGATTCAAATTTTCTAACATTTTCTATAAAAACAACAATTGAATGAAAGAACCCGATATTATAAAAAAAAACAATAAATGGCACCTATAAATCCCATGCAAAAGCTACTGTTAAAACATAATTGTCCCAATTACACTATTGCATTGTCAATATATCACAATGCTATTTGTTGCTCAAGACTTCCTTAAAGACCGCTTTCTGACTAAAGAAATCAGAAAGGTATTGAAAAATTGGAATAAACCGAATCAAGTTTAGTCCACTGATTTTTGATTTCAAGGAATTCTAGGAAGAACAAAATAAAAAACCGGGATGAACGGAAGAAAGGAGAAAACATAATAAAGCGAAAAAAGTGTGAAAGTATGAGCTGCAAAAATGAGCCCTAAATGAGTAAATACAAAATCAAAATTGGCCTTCTGATCGATAAGTGAAAGTACAATGTAATAATAATTATGGTTGAATATTCGCGAGAAATTAATTGGGGTTTACAGACCATTCATTAATTTTGGTTAAGCGTAGTTATTTTTATTTGTCACCCTGTAAAAGTTCGAGCACTCCCTTTTATAGTTCCTGTTGTAGTTGTGGTGTAGACTAACGATACATAGATAATTTGTAAAGAACGGTTTGTAGAATTTATTGTAACTAATCACGAGATAATAGGCTGGATATAATTGTCGTTTATTTTTATCATTATTTCTTCAACCAGTAAAATTTTGTTTATATTCGGCCTATTTTACTTTTTATTTTATCACCAACACGGATTAGACCTTCTGGCCTATTCCAGATTCAAATTTAGTATTTACTATTTCATAAAGAATTTTGGATGCTCATCTCTGCCGAGGTCGACCAATATCACCTTGTCCCGTTGGATTGTAAGTAAACATCTTAGTGTTCGATCACCTGGAATCCTCAACAAATAACTACACCACTCTTCCCTGTATTTCCGAATAGTTGATATCAACCCTGACACACCAAGTTTTTGCCTAATAGCTTATATTCGTTTCTTTTAAAGTCCAGCAAACGATACCCCCACTAAAGGTGTTAACAATCTTACCGCACCAGCCTCTAATCTTGATAGCTGCTGTCCAACGCTCTGAACCGTACCCTAGAGTAAAATGGGCAGAACCAGGAGGTCATGGTCAGGGTATGATAAAATTTTTAAACGGTTTCCTTCCATTGCATATTCTATTTTTGTATTTTATGAATTTATTTTTTACTAACACAATTACATAGATTCACAGTAGCTGCAGGAGTAGAAATTTAACACAGAACCACTAAATTGATCTACCCTTGAACATTGGAAACCATTGTTGGGTTGATAAACTTTCCCACCACGAAGAAAAAAAAATTAAAGTAGTAATTAACAAATGCAACTTTGAATTGTAATAATTTCTGTAAAGTAATGGAAAACCAAATAAATAAATAGATATTGTAATACTAACAGTAACTTTTGTTTTCTCTTGTCCTATATAGATACAGGGAAGGAAAAAAATTGAAAAAAAGAATTATTTTCATGTTTCGTTTTTGAAACCGAGTTTTCACCGGATATACACGTTTTCAGACCCTCCTGAACCCAAAAAACATATTGTGTTTTTTCCTCAAAATTGGTAAAACAAATGGGATTTTTTAATATTGCTGCCATTTCACGACAAAAGTGTATATAATTAAAGTTATAAGAAATTAAAAAACCTACAACTTTTATTTTAGAATTTTCTTTACAGAGTCTTTTTCAGAGTACTTTTCTGTTCAGAGTCAATTACTGATTTTCCATATTTTAAAGCTCTACGTAGGTTGATTTCCATTTTGCATCATTTACTCGTGATTAAAATTAGGATATGTCTTTCCTTTCACATTTTTTTGCTGATAACTAAATATAGGTTATATATGTGGGTTTATTTACATTGGCAAGAGAAAATCGTGTGGGCGTTTTACAACAAATTTTAATCACCTAGTGGTAATTCCAAAGCTAATTTTTACGCAATCCCTCTGAGGCAAATTAATAAACAAACGGATTGAATCATCAAATGTAACTTCAGTTAACCACATATTTTACTTCTAGTAATAGACTGAATATAATAACCATAGTAGAAAAGTTAAAGCATTTACTAAGATGATTCCAAGAATTTATAATAATAAAACAACTATCAAGAAAGAAATCTGCGAATTATAATTTTAGACTAAAGCCTGAATCAGGAGGTCATGGTCAAAAAGTCATTGTAGTACATTCGTATGATGCGCCGGTAACACGTAATCATTGTGAATCATCATGCTTACAATACAATGTACTGGACACGGCATTTTTTTTCTTACAAACTCGTAAATGTTGGACGTGTTCGTTCATGATATTCTTTCTTAAATAAAAACATATATTCGGTAAAAGCGAAACGTGCAATGATTCATGAATCTTCGACCAAATTTACAATTTACATTGTTTTTTTTTTAGTTTGTTTTGCCCTGAATGAATATAGACCTATAGGGAAGAAAAGTATTTCAAGTCAACTTTTAGAAATCAAGTTTTCACCGGATATACACGTTTTCAGACTTCCTGAACCAAAAAAAAAAAAATGTTTTTAGCGATTGGTTTGTGTGTGTGTGTGTGTGTGTGCGTGTGTGTGTGTGTGCGCGCGCGCGCGTGCGTGTGAACAAAATATCTCAACAACGGAATATTGTACAAAGTTGAAACATGGAACTTCAGTTACGTACCACTAGGAGACGCAACATAAACATTTTCATCAAAATCATTCAACCGGAAGTACTTAGTAGTTTTACGTGTGATTTTTCACGTTTTTCGTTTTTTTTTTAAACGGCTCATACGATTTTATAAATTTAAAATTTACTACATTTTTATATTCTACAAGATAGGATAACCGCCATGACTGCTGAATTTTTGGGAAAGATGTGTTCTAGTAGAAAAATTTATATTTTTCAGATTGCCGCCTAAATATTCATATTAGACAAAATTGTACATAATCAAAGTTGTAAAACATTTAAAAACCTACAACTTTTATTTCAAAAATGTTTTGTACAAAGCTTAGTTTAACCACAAGTTTTAGTGATTTTCTGTTTTTTCTTCATCAAAATTGGTAAAAATATTATACAAATTATTATATCAGTATTTTTTAAGATTGTTGCCTGAATATGCATTTTACGGCAAAAGTACGTGAAATAATTAAAGTAAGTAGAAAGTTAATAAACCTACAACTTTTATTTTAAGTAGTATTCTCTACAGAGCCTAGTTTAGCAACAATTACTGATTTTCAGTTTTTTTTTAAGTTCTACAGAGGTTGATTTTCAGTTTTCGTCATTCAATTATGATTAAAATTAGGTTATGTTTTTCATTTTACATTGTTTCCTCATGAGTAAATTTGGTTTTTGTTTTTATTTACATTAGAAAGAGAAAGTCGTATGAGAGTTTCGCACCAGATTTTTTTTTATCAAATTTATCAGGTATGAACTGTCTGTCTGGTCGTTAGCCCTCGTCAAATTTCAGTTGAAGATAACCCTGTCAAAGAAATTTAATAAGACCGAAAATACCAGTGTTGTCAACTTTATTCAAATTATATCCACTTACGCTTCATCAGTTAAAATTCAAAATTCCTCTTCCGTCGATTTTCTATAAAATTGTCTCCACACCTCCAATTTACTAGGAGTAGCGAATTTAATTCTGAAACAAATACTACGTGCGCATACAGTTTCAATCGATAAAATATTGAGTAGAGAAAATGATTAATTATTTGCTGTAAAAATAATAATACAATTTATTTCAAAATATAATCAATAACCTGACCTTGTTTCATAAGCAGTAAAATCATGGTGACCCAGAAATCTTTAAATTTCGACTTCATTCGTAAGGTTTTTTTAGAAACAATAAAAATCGTGAATTTTTAGTTAACTTTCGAATAGTCTTTAAGCATCTTTCAACATAACGACAAATATTTAACTAACAAAAGACGCTTATACGTTAGAATACAGATAGGAATTAAAATTTTAAAGTGTAAATTCGATAAGAAAATTTATAATTTGACATGTCCTATAATTAGTCTCTTATAGGGTCTCCTGAATGCAATTAACAAAAATGTTCAAATTTAGAGTTGACAAAATTCAAGCCGAAAAAATTCGGTATCTCAGTCTACATATAGACAGACGGCTTACATGGAATGAGCATGTAAGCATTAAACGTTAAGCATTGGATGGTAGGCGAAAACAGCTATATAGCCTTTTATCCCATCGATCAAAATTACCAATTCCTCTAAAATTGCTGTTATATAAAACTTCACTTAAGCCAACGTGGATGTACGGTTGCTAAATCTATGGTTCATCAAAACCATCAGTCATAGCTAAACTTCAACGGTTTCAGTCAAAATTGCTCCGTACGCTAGTTAACGCTCCATTTTTTGTATCAAATCACACACTTCACTCGGACCTAAAAATCCCATTTATTGTTGACGCCATACACGAAATTTATCAACGCTTTACATTAAAATTATTTAACAAGTCCAACCCATTGATTCGTGAACTAAGTTCGCCACATTTACCAGCCAATCCTTATCGTCGGCTTAGCAGGAGGTGGAGCAGAGATTGCTTTGTACACTAGTTAACGCTCTATTTTTTGTATCAAATCACACACTTCACTCGGACCTAACAATCCCATTTATTGATGACGCCATACACGAAATTTATCAACGCTTTAAATTAAAATTATTTAACAAGTCCAACCCATTGATTCGTGAACTAAGTTCGCCATATTTACCAGCCAATCCTTATCGTCGGCTTAGCAGGAGGTGGAGCAGAGACTTAATTTAACTTCATTTAATACAGTTCAAATGTAATCACGCTTAATAAACACATTAAAAAAATAATTAAAATTACTATTATTAAGTGAATACTCTTAAAGATTAAATTGTGAAAAGGCTAAGTAGTAAATACTTAATTGCGGGAGTCCTGCTAATGAGTGGTGTCCTCCTTTAACGTATAACGTCATTTTTAAAATTGTATATTATGAGCACATTTGCTGGTTGTGCAAAACAGCACAGTTGTAAATAAAAATAAATAAAGTGAAAAAAGAAATTAGAGTATGTTTTGAAATTTTTTATGAATTGACATCTCTTCAAACTTGTTGCTAATGAATTTTAGAATATTTGCGCCCATAACTGGCAGATGGATTGTTAAATTATTAGCATTCGATCTTCTAGTTCCAGGGCTACTACAAATAGTTTCTTATCACATGGTCAGCTTTATATAACTGAAGCATTTAAGAAAAAAAGAGGTAGAGGTGTAAAAAATACTAGTCAGAGTTATTTTCTCTGAGAGTAATGAATTATATTATACAGCCAGACCCTGTGGAGAATGAAGTGAAGTTATCTCTTGCAGGGTAGAAAGTAGATGTTTTTCAGAGGGTAAGCTGATTACCATACTTTACCACTCAGTGAGGAAGGTAAAGGTAAACCACTTCACTCCTCGTTTTACTTAGTAAAGCCATTACAGGTTCAAACCAGCCTATCAGCTGATAACCTAAACAACAGACTATTTTATTATTTGCGACCATTTCTTGGCCGTGATTAAGTTCCTCAGTAGATAAAAACTGATTGAATTAATATGACTAGGTACAATATTACCAAAAATCTGGTGTGAAATACTCACACAACTTTCTCTTGCCAATGCAAATAATTTAAACGATATAACCTAACATTAGTAATAAAACATTAGAAATAAACAAAAAACTAACCTCAAAAAACATAACCTCATTTTAATCATGAGTGAAAGACGGAAAATGAAAATCGACCTGTTTTTCTTAAAAAATGTGAAAAATCACTCTTTCACGCTAAACTAGGCTCTGTAGAGAAAAATGCTTTAAATAAAAGTTGTAGATCTTTTAATTTCCTATAAATTTGATTAATTACCGCTAAACTAAGCATTATACAAAAAAATGTTTGAAATAAAAGTTGTAGGATTTTAAATTCTCTACAACTTTTATTATAATTTTTTGCGCTAAAATGCATATTCAAGTCGTAATCTTAAGAAAACAATGTTTTTACGTAAAAACAGCCTCACCAAGAATTTCAGCAAACATGGCGCCTATCCTATCTTGTAGAGCATAAAAAATTTAGAAACCAGGCGATTTTTAAAAAAATCGTAGAACCAGTTTTTGAGAAAATCGCAAAAAAGTCAAAAATTACACGAATAAACTACTACTTCCGATCGACCGATTTTGATGAAAATGTTCGTGTCGGGTCCGGTAGTTGTATGTAACTTTTCAAGTTTCAAGTTTCAAGTTTGTACGATGTTCCGTTCTTGAGATATTCTGTTCACACACAGACAGACACACACACACAGACCAATCGCTAAAAACATGTTTTTTGGATTCAGGGGGTCTGAAAACGTGTAGATCCGGTGAAAACTCGATTTTGAAAAATCGACATGAAAACAATATTTTCCTTCCTATATAGGCTCTATTCATATAGGCAAGAGAAAGTAAAAAGGATCGATTAGAGAAATGTTTATCAATCATTTAAGATTCTTCGTTCGTAAACAGAACGAGTATAGAAGAGGAAAAGATAAAGAACGAAAATAAATTAAACGTGCAAACATAAGAAAGTGTTAAAGGAAAAGTTGAACGCTCAATAATTATTACGGGTAAAATAATTATGGGCATGCAAAACATGTTATTCCCAGTGACGTATCGTATACCTCACAGAGAAAAATAAATTGTGGTAAACCAAATTCACGCAGATTTCATTTATTCTTTTTTGTTTATTGTTTAGAATGATTATAGTAGTTTGTCTTAAACTGAATTGTAAACTAAATTTAACAAAATTCCTTTGATGAAGTATTTTCGTATAACTAACAATTGTTTCTTATTTAAATTATTACGTACTGTATGGTACATAACTCTAAAATAAATAAATCGATTTCGATGCGGTTCTAACAAAAACCGCAAATAGTCGTGACAAATCTTGGTTCAAAAGAAGTTAACCATAAAAGCTATGATACTTGGTCATTTGAAATAGATTCGTCAATGTTTTTCGCGGTTGAAATACTCTCTTATTCTTTATTGATATGTCAGTAAAACTTGCGCATGCATGTACATACATGGAAAACCAAATAATAAATAATATTTTACAACGAACAAGGGTTTTTACCTTTAAACAATACCTCAAAAACCGTATCAAAATCTTATCCTTTAACCAAATCAAAAATATTTATCCAACTCTTTTCAATAAGTGGCAACCAGGATTTGTAAATCTGTGGGCTTATTGCTACCATCAGATGGATTGCGTTTGTGAACACTGTACTGAGTCAATTAGAAATTAGTACTGTAGTAGTACATGCATGATGAGTTTTAGAACTGTAACTCTTTCAAAAGATACAGAAGTAATATTTCATAATCTTTTTATTTTACGTAAGGCCTCATTCATATTAATTTTATTTAAGAGTTCTAAATACTGAAATTTTAAAAAATTATCCCATTAATGTTAATGAAATTTCTCTCATTTAATATTTTATGTTCAAAAAATAGCGTAATAAGTCTAGGAATAGTAAGAAATAAGTAATCGGAGGGATATGTTTTCTCCCCCTCCCCCAAGTTATGGCTTAAGTTCTTTTTAAAAGGTAGAAAAGCTAAAAGCAGTGCTTGGTTTTGTCCGGCAAGCGTTTATGAGGCGGATTCCTTAGTTCATTTAAAGTTCTAAGTGTTTTTATGATATCTTGTCTGCATACGACAAAGTTTATTTTTAACACAATAGGCAGACCAAGATTGTACAGCTATTTGAAATGCGGTCTGTGTTTTAAGGTTAGAGACGACCAACGTTGAGACAATGGATCAGATGAAAAGCGATTGGCCTTCATTTGACCTTGGCCCAATAACCTTGAGATCTAACACGATTGGTCAGTTCTCAATTATACAGCCTATACTTAGCTCCTTATGATTCCTATCTGGAAATATAATACGGTATTATCGTATTGAGTCACATATACGAATTTTTTTAAATACCACTTATCATTTGTCATGATTTTTCAGGAAATAAAATTACTCACAATTGACACGCAGATCCTTTTAAGAAAAGATTTGTAATATGAACCATTTGTCTTCATTGTCCACCAGTTTTTAAGATTCTTATTGATGTACATTGAGGAAATACTAATTATTATTATTACTGAATGGAAATTAACACTTTTTGAGGTTACTTGCGCTACCTCCCCGTAGCGACGGCGCATTTTAATTAATTGATTGGTGAAACTTTTTATAGCGTACAAGAATTTATTTCTAAACAGTAGTTAGTAGATCAATGTGTGATTGTAATATGTATTGCAGGTTACAACTTCTTGACATGTCCTATACTCCCCTGGGAGTCTCCTGGATGCAACTTTTTAAAAACGGTAAAATCCCGGTTTCGATTCCCGGCTAAGCTCTGGAAATTTTTTACATGTTAAATCTCACTGATACTATTGCGTGACTCTTTCTATTCAATAATGATCTAGCTTCCGATTTGACTTCAGTGAACTAAGAAGTTTATTTTTTATTTACTAGTTTTGGCACCCATTTTAAGAATAACTTATACTTATTCTTAATCAACTGTTGTTACAATGCATTTTTACTTTCTCTTGCCTATATGAATATATAGAAAGGAAAGTATTGTTTACATGTCGATTTTTCGAAATCGAGGTTTCACCGGATCTACACGTTTACAGACCCCCTGAACCCAAAAAAACATGTTTTTAGCGATTGGTCTGTGCGTGTGTCTGTGTGTGTATACAGAATATCTCAAGAACGGAACCTCGTACGAACTTGAAACTTGAAACTTAAATTAGACACCACTACCGGATCCGACATGAACATTTTCATCAAAATCGGTCAACCGGAAGTAGTAGTTTATTCGTGTAATTTTTCACTTTTTTGCGATTTTCTCAAAAACTGGTCCTACGATTTTTTTTTTAAATTTCCAGGTTTACTCAATTTTTACGCTTTATAAGATAGGGTAGGCGTCATGTCTGCTGAATTTCTTGGTGAGGCTGTTTTCACGTAAAAAAATTGTTTTTTTAAGATTGCAACTTTAATATGCATTTTAGCGCAAAAATTTAACTAGCAAAAGTTGTAAACAATTTAAAATCTTACAACTTTCTTGTAAACATTTTTTTTGTATAAAGCTTAGTTTAGCGGTATTTAGCAATTTTCTGATTTTTTTCTCACGAAAACGTGTGAAAAATCGATTTTTTTTTAAGATTTCAGCCTTAGTATGCATTTTACGACAAAAATGTATAATAAAATTTATGGCAAATTAAAAGATCTAAGTACAACTTTTATTTAAAGCATTTTTCTTTACAGAACCTAGTTTTGCGTGAAAGAGTGATTTTCCGTATTTTTAAGTCAAACAAGTTGATTTTAATTTTGCGTCTTTCACTCATGAATAAAATAAGGTCATGTTTTTTAAGGTTAGTTTTTTGTTTATTTCTAATGTTTTATTACTAATGTCAGGTTTATTGTTAATTATTTGCATTGACAAGAGAAAGCTGTGTGAGTGTTTCACACCAGATTTTTTTATTTAATTTGTATAAATTTGTATTGATGATAAGGTCGGTATTTTATTGATATTTCTCATAATTAAGTCGGTGGACTTTGAATAAATAACAAGATACGTAGATAACACAAAATAGTATGATAGTGAACCTTTTCTTGTTGATAAACAGAACAATATTGTTACGTTTATATCCCATCTAATATAATAGGAAGAAGATCTTTTCCATTATTATTACAATAGATCTATTTATATGAAACCGATACGGTATTCTTTTGTATGATGATCTGACCGGATGTAGAAATTATGGGATTAAAGTGCCATAATACTGTCCCGGTCTGTTCAGCACCGGGTCAGATAATCATTAACTGAATTATCTGCGTAAAAGATCTTTTGTCCTCGTATTTGTCGTGGAAAAAAAATCTTCTTTACCGAAAATCGGATTTTACGAGAAACAGATCATCCCATTGAGAAGTTGATGGAGATGAAAAAATAGAGAACAGAGTTTATGTGATGGACCTCACAACGTACTAGATGCCTGTTATTTAGCCGACCATAATGTTAACTAACGAAGAAGGTTCCCGTTGAAACTGTTGTTGTTGGTACATTCATTCTTTTCCTCATTGAAAATGAAAACGAGATGGAACACACGTCCATTAGGATAAAGATTGCATCTTTATAAAAAAAATAATAAAGGAAAGGTTTACTTGGGATGTAATAATGAAGTATAAAAGAACTATCGAGGCGTTGTTGAGAGGGATTACAATAAGTGTCAAGCTGGCTGGACCAAGTACTGTCAGTAGGATACACTCAGGACCATATTCTGTATTCCTCGTCTTTGTGACCTAAACTCCGTGATAATAGAGATATGCCCTCTATACCTTTTTGTTTTCTTCTTCTTTTTTTCTGTAAAAAGTGAATTGATTCAGTTTTTCTTCCGATCATCTTTACTTTGTTCAATCTCCATAGTATGTACACAGTTTTCAATAAGTGGAACCTGAACACGAAAATAATCAAGAATAACTTAATGAAATAATATAAAACAAAATTTTATATAACACTAGCAACCCCCGCTCGCTTCGCTTCACAGTAGCTAATGTAGGTCTCATTAAATTATTTTAAAACCTCTCTATATACAATATTTGTAGTTTTGTTGCCCTGTGGCAGCAAAATAAATTGTTTTTCTGCACTTACAGCTCTAGAAAGTCCGTCATATAGTCGTCCATGAGTGAAGGAAGCACTCTTGTCTCAAATCGATGCCCATCGTTTTAAATATTTGTCCCTGCGATTTAACAGAATCTAATAGAATGCATAGAACAATACCGATGGAAAAGAAAGACACAATTGATATACGGCTGATATAAGAGACAGTAGTAGTCTACGTGGGTGCGGTACGCAAAGTAATTGAAAATACAGTATATGACTCATTCACTACCTGTCGAATGAAAACAAATATATGAATTACAGTACAAAAATAAAAATTTTGAATCCTAAATTTTTAATGTTTTTGGAATCGAATTCTTCACGTTTTTTTATGAAATATAAAAGTTGAATTGTGTTTCTAGCCAAAAAAAAATATACTACCCAAAGGACTTGAGAAAATATATGTGCTTTGCACCCGATGGACTAAAATATGCGACATCCTCACAGTTTAAGTTGCTTAACTCACTTAATTAAACTTACTTAAAGTTGCAAAATAGCCTATATTGATCAGGAAGCTCTAAGCTATGCAACAATGAAAAATGGTTTAAATTAAGTTCAGTAGTTTCTCAGATTACCTCATACAAACAAAGAAACAAACAGACGTTTCTTCTATATTATATTAGTATAGATTATTGTGTTACAAACGTAAAATTTTAATCACAACTAAAAGAAACCGCGGTTTCCACTCCCCTACATGATAGGATTCACAATTGAATCAATCGTTACTAAAAAGCCCGTAAGTAGACCGGGCCGAGTTGGCGCACTTTTTATATATTTTTTTTTTGCCGGCTGCATTGGCGTAGTTGGTAACGTGCTCGCCTCTCATCATGCGGTCTTGGGTTCGAATCCCATTCAGGCACGGCATATTTTCATACGTTACAAAAATCATTTCATCCTTCACCGTCTGCATTAGCAGTAATTGAAAAACAGTCGGACGTTAAACCAAAAAAAAAAAATTTTTTTTTTTAGCTATTTATGAAGTATTTGAGATTTTGTTTTATGCTGATGACATACCTTAACATATTAGCCTTAAAGTTCCAATTTTTTAATTTGTTTAATTTAAATATTTTGTGAGTTATGAACATTTTAAGTCATTAAAACTCATGCGCCAACTTACCCCAACCTCGGGGTTAGTTGGCGCAGTACCTGGGGTAAGTTGCCGTAAGTTATTATTCATTCATTAAACAGTTATAAAGGTGTGTAGCGTTGCAAATAAAATAAAACATCTATAACGAATTATTTTAATGAATGTTATTGATAAACTAGTATAAAACTGAAATACCAGAACATGTAATGAAAACAAAATTAACTTTTCCAGTTGCCTAATCTACAGTTTTAAAAATATATATTTTAATAATAAATTCCTTAAAACTGTTGCAACTAACCCCGACTCACCTTTTGGAAAAACGATGGCATAGTTAAAAAACTAAGCAATCAATTTACTTAAAATTGACACAGTAAAATCCCCAAAGAACTGGTGAATTTAATATACAAATATTAATGGGTTATTTAACCACACTTTTGTATGAAAATTTAATAAAAAAGAAACCGAAATTTTACTTACCAGTGGTAAAAAATAAATAATTAATGTGAAACATTGTTACGCTTTCATAAACGGCTCAAAACACAACGAAATACTCACAGTGACTGCCGGAAACAGTGATCCAAGTTTCAGGATTGAAAACGTCTAAACAACAGATTTATCACGAGTGCGCCTACTTACCCCTGCGCCTACTAGCCCCGGTCTCCCCTACATTTTTTCTTTAAAGTTAAATCTCATATTTCGTTTGAATATACCGGCCTTTTTTTAAAAAGTGGTTTTTTGGTCCCATGTAATGTAGGGAGTTTGCCCTATAAGGCAGGGAAATGATTTCTGGACTAAACTATGCATTTTTACGGACTATTGTGACAAATATGGCTGATACGCTAGTACCGCCTATTCGGTGTACTCGCATATCGGTAGGGCATGACAACAAGATGGACTCCTGGTCGCCAATATAACTCCTGGTGGTTGTTTAAATGCTAAAATATATACAGGTCTATAAAAAGTGTTTTGATAGATGTTTCTACGTAATAAATTTTTAATATTTCGTATTTGGGAATAGAGAGTAAGAACAAATATGGCTGGTACGCTGGTACCGCCCCTTCAGTGTACTCGCGTATGGGTGGGGCATGACAACAAGATGGACTCTTGGTCACCAATATAACTTCTGGTGGTTTTCAATCTTAAAAAAATATACAGGTCTACAAAAAGTGTTTTGATAGATGTTTCTACGTAATAAATTTTAAATATTTCGTATTTGGGAATAGAGAATAAGAACAAATATGGCTGGTACGCTGGTACCGCCCCTTCGGTGTACTCGCGTATGGGTGGGGCATGACAACAAGATGGACTCTTGTTCACCAATATAACTTCTGGTGGTTGTTTCAATCTTAAAAAATATAGGTCTACAAAAAGTGTTTTGATAGATGTTTCTACGTAATAAATTTTAAAAATTTCGTATTTGGGAATAGAGAATAAGAACAAATATGGCTGGTACGCTGGTACCGCCCCTTCGGTGTACTCGCGTATGGGTGGGGCATGACAACAAGATGGACTCTTGTTCACCAATATAACTTCTGGTGGTTGTTTCAATCTTAAAAAATATACAGGTCTACAAACAGTGTTTTGATAGATGTTTCTACGTAATAAATTTTAAAAATTTCGTATTTGGGAATAGAGAGTAAGTACAAATATGGCTGGTACGCTGGTACCGTCCCTTCGGTGTACTCGCGTATGGGTGGGGCATGACAACAAGATAGACTCTTGGTCACCAATATAACTTCTGGTGGTTGTTTCAGTCTTAAAAAATATACAGGTCTATAAAAAGTGTTGATTTATTTTTCTCGGTGATAAATTTTTTAAATTTCGCATTTGGGAATAGAGAGTAAGTAAATAAATGGCTGGTATCTAGTACCGCCCATTCGGCGTAATCGCGTATCGGTGGGGCATGACAACAAGATGGACTCCGGTCGTCAAGATAACTCATGGTGGTTGTTTAAATCTTAAAAAATGCAGGTCTATAAAAAAGTGTTTTGATGTATGTTTCTAGTTGATACATTTTTAAAATTTCGTATTTCGGAATAGTTTGTGCGTAAAAATTCGGCTGGTACGCTAGTACCGACCATCGGTGTTCCTGTGTATCGGTGAGGCATGACAACAAGATGGACTCCGGTCGTCAAGATAACTCATGATGGTTGTGTAAATCTTAAAAAAATGCAGGTCTGTAAAAAAGTGGTTTGATATATTTTTCTAGGCGATAAATTTTTAAAATTTCGTACTTGGGATTAGTTAGTATAAGTAAAAATATAGCTGGTACGCTAGTACCCCACAATAGGTATGTCCACACTCGTGCGCTTTCTTTTTCAACGTGTGATTCGACATGCGATGTCGCATGCGCTTAGAGGCATACCTCCTTCTCGCACTCATTTGAAGAGCGTTATCTCAAAAAAAACAATGAATACTTTTAAACGCTACACTATATTAAAGCCGTTCTTTCCTGCATTGATTGGTTTGATTTAGATTTTTTTTATTTAGATTTTAATCGGTGATAACTCCAGCATTTACGTAAAAAAGTACGCAGTTTTTAGCCGGTTTTCCGTTAATGTGATTTTTAACCGTCCGTGCTTTTCATAAAAAAAGGTGGTAAGTACGTTGAAGATCAGATTTTTTCAACAGTATGGATATTTTAAAAGTTAAATTTCATGTTCCGTTTTAATATGCCGGCCATTTTTTTTAAAAGTGGTTTTTTGGCTCCATGTTACGGTACGGAAATTATTTTTGGACTGAACCATGCATTTTTACAACAATACACAATACTGCTTCTATATTCTGTGACATAATACTGTGTCACAGTATTATGTCGAGCAAAGCGTTTATTTTTTTAATAAAAACATCGTTAAATAATTCTAATAAAGCTACAGAATGAATTGCAGCAGGAAAAACACATTTTTGTTTTTCTAACCGACTATACTCGGAGCTGATACCGCTATAGAGCACAGTTTCCTCTCAAGAAGTTTCGAGGCTAACAGAATTTTCTATTAACACCACATACATTATTCTAATTACAAATGCAAAATACGATACATGGCACCATACTGCTGTAAAAATGCATGGTTCAGTCCAAAAATCATTTCCCTACCTTTACGTGGAGCCAAAAAAAACACTTTTTTAAAAAATGGCCGGCATATTAAAACAAAACATGAGATTTCACTTTTAAAATATTCATATTAGGCCTATAGAAAAAACTGTGATCTTCAATGTTCTTAAACGCCGATTTTTATGAAAAGCCTGGACGGAGTAACGGACGTTTAAAAACCGCATTAACGGAAAACCGGCTAAAAATTGAGTACTACTTTTTTGCGGAAATTGCTGGAGTTATCTCCAATTTATTTCTAAATAAAACAATCTAAATCAAACCAATCAATGCAGGAAAGAACAGGCTTTAATTTAGTGTAGCGTTCAAAAATATTCATTGTTTTTTTTTAGATAAAGCTCTTCAAATGAGTGCGGACAGGTGAAATGGCATGCCTCTAAGCATATGTGATGTCGCATGCTACATTGCATGAGTGTGGACATAGCTATTAAGTTGCTGCATTTATATCTGTTTCTTTTTAAGGAAATTTTGAATTAATTAATATTTAATTAAAGGTTGATGTTTCTAATAAAATTTGATTTGATCCTAGTTTATAGGAAAGTGATTCTATATATCCTTACTTTTGGTAGAAATTTTGTCTAGTAGTGTTTAATTTTTGTTTAGGTTGCACAGAGACAAAAACATTTTGTATTAGAACCAAAGAAGAGTATCAACTACAAAGATATAGAAAATAAAAAATATCTTTCTTGGATTCTAGTTTTGAATAAAAAGTTTAATTGATACATTATATTAGATTTTGTGAAACTAAATTATTTTAAATTTATAACAGATTGAATTTCTAAAAAAAACAACTAAAACTGTGTCTGTGGAATGGTTTCTTCATCCTGTAAAGTAGTTATTATTGTTACACTAATCTGGTTCCAAACCCACCGGGTTGGTCTAGAGGTAAAGTCGTCGCCAAAATCAGCTGTTTAAGAGCTGATTTTCGGAGACGAAGGTTTCTGGTTCAAATCCTAGTAAAGGTAGTTACTTTTACTAGGATTTGAATACTAGACAGTGGTTGCCGGTGTACTTTGATGGTTGGGGTTCAATTAACCATACTCTCTCAGGAGTGGTCGACCTGGGTCTGTACAAGACTACACCTCATTTACACGTCATACACATCATCCTCATCTCATTGGGTCATGGGGTTGCTTATTGTTCTGAATGGAACAGATTCCAACGTACACACATTAGGAATTAAAAAAAAAATCTGGTTCTAAGCCCTCTAGATGTAACATAACTGTCTACAACAGCATTCAACCAGGTGACAGACTGTATTGGTCCAAAGACCGATAATTTAAAGATCTAAAAATTCTATTAAATGCATGATATAGGTACACTTGTTAGCACAGACAAAAGGTGCGGCAGGAAGTTTGCAGTTGTCACCTTTTCTTGTAATGTAGATGTAAGACATCATAAAAATAAACTCAATATAAGTTACTGGTTTGTCAACACACAACAAACAAAAAGACATATGCACACAAACCCAAAAAAAGAAATACTACTCAACAGAAATCTTATAAAACTGATGTTAATTTAAAAAGTAAATAAATGGTTTATTACTCATCATCCAAACTTTTTGTTTTAAGATTAATTTTGTTTACACAGTCACAGCCATACCACAATGTCAATGGTTTTGGGAACGCACTGCTATTTTTAGATCATGAGTTCACCCTTTAACTTTCACCTTAATCTTACTCAATGAATCTATCCATTTTAGAACATGTTCCATATTTTTCTGAAGACCAAATGGAACACACACAGTGCTTTTAATTGAGGAATTCAAAGAAAAAAAAGTGACAATTGATCTATCATGTGTATCTAGTACATAAAATAATGAAAACAAAATACAGTAATCAGTTGTACTTTTTTAGATTAACACTTTTTCTTCATCTTAGTAACCACAGCCCAGTTCGGTCAGGTGGTTTCAAGAAATAGTAGTTTTTCTTGTTAAGTGAACAAGAAATCCCTTGAAAATGGAAAGGTATAAACAATTATCTGGTGTTGTGATTGTCAATGTAATTAAGAAACGATTGGGGATGAATAGTCTGACAAAAATAGTTGGACAGACAAAACTACAATAGTTTGGAGATATCATTAGGATGGAGGAGGACAGACTGCTTAAAAGAATGCCATACTTAGAAGGCAGAAGAAAAAAGACAATTGGGCAGACCAAGAGTGAAGTAATAGGTTCAGATATGTATGAACCATGAAAATTAAGTGACGTTAAGAGTATCGAGGAGAGACAGTTCGACAACAAAAAAGCTGAAGAGGAGGATGATAATGTGATGGTTAATCCATAGCTGATCATAAACATGCTGCAAATTGTAGATTCAGAGCTGAATGAAGATTGCAAAGGCCTTGGAGATACAGTACTATCTAGCTATAAGAAGGTTTGATATACCGCAGATACAGATAGAATGCAGATTATAACCTGTTCCCCAAAATACAGTATCTAAATAAATAGGATGAAATGGTTATCCTGCTTCTGCATTGGATATAAACCCACCATATATATCCTTTGAAATAATCAACAATACGATTCACGATGAATTTGTAACGTATGTCAAAAATTACTTACGAGTTTGAAAATTGGAAGAAAAAGCTTTTCCTTCTTGACAATTGCCCAGCCACCCATCAGATGACTTGCTGAAATCTAAAGATGGGAAAATATTCGCAATGTTTTTAACAAAGTACACGACTTTTTTGATTGAGCCATTAGACCAAGGAGTTATTCAGGCATTTAAAGCTTATTACTGGTGAGAGCTACTAACCATTATCGTTAACTCAGAATTTCATGACAGAATTTTTAAAAACTGTCATTGTTTATTCCTAATTCGTGTACGTTGCAATCTGTTCAATTTAGAACAATAAGCAACCCCATGACCCAATGAGATGAGGATGATGAGTATGATGTGTAAATGAGGTGTAGCCTTGTACAGACCCAGGCCGACCATTCCTGAGAGAGTATGGTTAATTAAACCCCAACCATCAAAGTACACCGGTAACCACTGTCTAGTATTCAAATCCATATAAAAGTAACTACCTTTACTAGGATTTGAACCAGGAACCTTCGTCTCCGAAAATCAACTGTTAAACAGCTGATTTTGGCGACGACTTTACCTCTAGACCAACCTGGTGGGTAAAACTGTCATTAAGAAATGTTTTATACAGCGCCGGGACAGCATGGAGTAATTTAGGCCTAAGCTCTACTACAAATACAAATTGTTGTTTCGTATTGTCACAGAGTAACACAGAAGACACTGAAACAGAAAATGTTCATATTTTTGCCTACAAACACACTTTAAAACTGTCAAATTCAATCGGGCAAGAATTGTGTGCAAGTGATCTCAATGAGTCAGTTTAAGAAGACAATCAACACTGGTTGCCCATTTCATAACGGATGAAGATACTGTAAACTCCGTTCTACAACCTAATAAATATTTGTTGGAGGTAGAAGAGGAAGATATTACTGAGATCGCTGTTACAGAGAGGTCTACACCTTCAATAAAAGACGTTGTAAAAAATATAAATAACGTAATAACATGGATGTAGCAACTAAGTGATGATCGTCATTTATTGCATTTACAAAGTGTAAAAACATATATTATAAAGAAGAAACAAAAAACAGAATCCATCCATACAATCCAAAATTAGACACTACAAAACCGTAGTACAACCTGAGGCAGTTTATTTTTGTGAAACCTTAACAGTTTTCAAACTAAAAAACAGGATTAACAAAACGCAGAAGATAGGACAAAAACTCTACAAACAATTATAAACAAAAGACACAAAACAGACGGAATGTACGTGCTTTTAACAAAGAAATCTATAAAGAAATAGAACTGATCACTGACATCATGTGCAAAAACTGAATTTCTTACTATGGAAATCTCAGGACACCAGACACCAGACTAATCAAGCCATTGCTAATAAACTAAATGGATATAAACAAAAGCCAGATGATTAGAAGAAACGAAAAACACATTAAAGAACTAAACATAACGGAACAAGATCTATTGATAAAAACTGACAAACTAAAAATCTTACACAACTCAAACATCAGATTCAACAAAATAAATAAAACCAAAAAACCTGTAGTAAGAGTAGTTTCAGTTGAAATTCGACAACAAAGATCTCAATGCCTTAAAAATTACTGGGTAAAAAAAGAGACTACTGAAACCAAAAGTCTCCAGAAATTGATCTAAAAGATCTTCCAACATTGATTAAAGTTGTCCATTGTTAGGGCTCAAAAGCAAAAAAAAAAAAACATAGAACCGCTAAACAAAAAACAATAACTTCTTATTTTAAAAAATAATTTACATTTAAAGGAAAAACATCATGGCCTACCTTCCGCATCTAACTTGTTTCTATGTGAGTAGTACACATTATACTATTAATTTTTATTTTTCATTAAACCATTATTGCTGGATTTCTGTCTATTTTATATTGTTCCCTGTTGTGATTTATGGTATTTCTCAATTTAATGTGGTTAGCCTACAATGCAGGGGTCAGGTACGTCCCCCGACAACAGCGTTATATCAGAGGCATGCTGTATATTCTGTTTGATATGATCCATCAAAATCCATGACATGGCTGAAGCTGTCATAAATAATATTACGGTATCAGTTAGTACATGTCTTGGAAATAAAAATAAAAATCTTGTTTTAGCAAATGATTGAAGAAAAACGCATTACAAACTGAAATGATCCTTTGCAACACAAACAACTTTTAAGATGTAAAACACACGAAAATGATTCAAAAAATAATAAATTGTACAAATACTAAATTTATTTAAAAATAATACAAACACATTTAATATTTACAATTTTTTACAGACAATATAATAGTATAAAATTACTAAATTGCTAATTAACTAACATTATTAACTAAAATGTCATTGGTTCTTTATTGTAAAAGAAAATTCCTTAGAAACATAACTAACTAATAAATAGATCATTACAATATATATACAAAAGAAAACCCATTTCCATATCTTCAAAAATAAATTTTAAGAAAATTTGTGAACTCTCCAATGACCACCACATCGACAAGCTCTCGCCCACCGTTGGTCCCATGCTCTAATTGCAGCAGTTCTAGTACAGCTTTGCAACTGGGCTTTACCACCACATCTGTAAATCACAAATAGACAAACATGATACAATGTGAAAGCACAGAAATTGTAACAATCGAGGAACATACTTTATAAACTTAAATGTATTAATTCTTTCAGGATGTTAAAATAAATATACACCTCTTCTTTTCCTTCGTCATCCCGTAAACTCAAAAAATATAACTTTAAATTGACAAATAATTACAACAGTTGCACTTCAGTCTCTTAATCACTGCAAAAATTATCGACATTATACACAGAGATTACCTCGTTTGCCAATATAGACAAAATATGCCTTTTAACAATCGACATCAATGAGATATCTCGTAAAAGTAGGCATTCCAGTTTAGCACAACAAAAATTTAATGTTAATTTAAAACAGCTTTACAGTATAAAACCAGGGCACAGGGAATTTTTTATCAATAAGTTAAAAAATGTGGTGTGAAACCATAATCATGAGTGATTAACCGTGTCAATCCAAGTGACTAATGCTATAAATGAAAACCAATCTCTGTAGGACTTAAAAATATTGAAAATCACTAACTGACATAATCATGATTACTATACTCTATGTTCTGAACTATGCTCTATAGAGAAAAATAATTAAAATCAAAGTTGTAGGTATTTTAATTTCTTATAATTTTGATTACATACACTTTTGTTGTGAAATGCATATTAAGGTCACAATCTTAAAAAACAATTTTTGCCATGAGCATACAGCTCCCTCGTTTCTGAGAAAATCGCAAAGAAATGAATAATACACGAATAAATTACTACTTCCGGTTAACCGATTTTGATAAAAATGTTTTGGTACCAACAATGTTGTGGTCTGTGTAGTTTGAAACTTGAGTTTCAAGTTTTTACTTTGTATGCTATTTCGTTCTTGAGATACTTTGTTCACACACAGGCCAATCAATTAAAACATTTTTTTTGGGGTTCAGGGGGCCTGAAAACACGTATAACCGGTGAAAAATCAACATGAGAACAATACTTTTCTTCTATTTATATATTCATTTAGGACAACAGAAAGTCAAAAGGGAAATAAAATTTTCTTGTCGGCCGCATTGGGGTAGTTGGTAGCATGCTTGCCTCTCATCATGCGGTCTTGGGTTCGAATTCCACTTAGGCACAGCATATTTTCATACGTTACAAAAAATCATTTCATCCTTCACAGTTACAACCCAACATTGTTGCTAATGACCACTGTAGTTGATGCGATGTTAAATAAACAAAGAAAAAAAATTTCTAATTTTTACAAGCTACTACTCCTTCCTTTACATCACTTATCAGATATTGTTACTTAGAGTAAGTTGGTCCATTGTTTTATTTTTGTTTATATTTCCTTCCAGCTCCATTATTAAATCCCATTCACATTCCATTGTCATTTCAAATGTAAGGCATATGATGGCAACATTACTGTTTTCATGTTACGAAAATATAAAAACCTTTATTGAAAAATGAGTGTTTAATGTCTGCTACAGTTTAAAAATTAATTATTAACTTGGCAGATGAGTCAGATTTGTCCACCAGTGATAGAAGATTACAATAAATTATGTTATTTAACGCTGAATTCCATTATAAATTCATGAAGTTCTTCAAATAACACTGATTATAAATGACTCTTTATCACTTAATTTTATTTTACAAATTAATAAAAATTTTTCAAGATTCTGATGTCAGTAAATTTTGAACTTTAAATAGTCTGTAGTTACAACTAAAACAAAATGCCAACAGCATGACAATATTTGGTCACATGGGTGGTCGTTTAAGAGCGTTATGTATAACCTTACCAAAATAAAATCAGTTCTTCAAAAAACTGGTGATAAACATGGGTTTTTTAAATGTTTGTACTGATTTCAGTTTTTAGCTAATACATGAGCCCAGTATAACCTTAGCAAAACAAAAGGTACATGTCTTCTTAAAAAATTAACTTAAAAAAAAAGTATCTATTAATTTTTAAATAACCTGAAAGATATTACTCATACACTGGTGACCATTTAGATTGTTAATACAACAGAAACTACACACAAATTTATAGATGAATGTAATTCACAACATTCTTCATCTTAGAGCACTAACGTACATTAATGTAGGTAGTCTATTAACAAAGATTCGCTAAGACTCTTGAAAATCGTTCTCAATCACGAGCCAACATCAACAAAACACGTGCATCTCTGTGTACACCTAGTCTCACATATTTTTCAACCATGAGCATTTCCTTCATCTAGATCTGGGAACCGTAACAATTACAAAAACAATTCTAAGAAGCTCATACTTATCACCTCTATATTATACTCAGTTCACCGTAAGTTTGCCGGCCGCATTGGCTAAGTTGGTAACGTGCTCGCCTCTCATCATGTGGTCTTGGGTTCGAATCCCATTCAGGCACAGCATTTTTTCATACGTTACAAAAAATCATTTCATCATTCACCGTCTGCATTAGCAGTAATTGCAGAACAGTTGGACGTTAAACCAAAAAAAAAACCGTAAGTAAGATATCTCAAGTAAACAAATAATGACGTCACTGAGCATACGCATGGAGGCGAAGCAAGTCAGTGGTCGGCTGGCTTGCATGTGCCGAAGCATCACGTCCAAGAGAGCACACCTGCTCCCTTACTTTCTGTAGCAGTTTTTCGTGCCCGTGCCTCTGGAAACTCCTCGGCATATAATGGCTACTGTTCAGCCATGCTCTGGTCTCGCCGAGGTGAGCTGAGATGCTGGGCTTCTGTCTGTCTATCCTAATCCTTGTCCCTGGCATCTAGCACTTTTTCTATCCGTGCTAGAGGCAACTTCTCCTACTGTAGCTTTTGCCCAACCCAAGTGGTGTCAGTCGTACCGTGCCGAAGGGTGGATGGCACTGGGGCATTTAATCAGTGTCTAACGGTGCCTGTAGGATACCTGGCTCCTCCTACAGTATTTTGCCTTACCTCTGTACGCGGGGCTATGCAGGGGCGGACCTATTATTTCCCTAGCTGCACGTGGGGACCAGATGGTACCCATTTCATTTGAAATCATGAAAAACAGCTATGGATGCTTCGACTCTGGAAGGAGTGGATTTAAACTACTCCCCTGAGTTAGAGTATCTGGGGGTTGTCATGGATAGTGGCCTAACCTGGAAAGGCCACATGTCCAGGACTGTGGAGAAGGCTATAAAGGCCTTATGGATATGTGAGAGTCTGCTGGGGAGGACTCCGGGGCTTGGGCCTCGTATGGTGGAATGGGCTTGTGTGGGCATCATTCTGCCAATGGTCACGTACGAAGATGTTGTATGGTGGCCAACAACAGATCTAGGACGGCGCAGGATCGGCTGAGGAGCTATAGAGACTGGCCTGCCTAGGGATATGTGGTGCAATGTGCACTGGTCCAACGGCCGCTATGGAGGCGATGTTTGATTTGCCTCCTATTCATGTGCAAGTGAAGGGAGAGGCGATAGGAACTGCCTTGAGGCTGGAGGACGGGATCGGGGTCCCATCAGTGGAGATGGGCCACACTGAGATCTTCAAGGTGATTGAAGGGATGGGTGTGGTAGGTGGTCCTTGGGACCGTATGAACAGAGCATACAACTTCTCCGACACACTGAGGATGGAAATTTTTGATCGTCAGGAGTGGGCGGAGGGACGGCCGGTGATGCCGGAAGGGGCTACCTTTTGGTATATTGACGGCCCTGTGATGAGCGGAAGAGTGGGATTGGGGGCCTGGGGGGCCGGGGGAATGAGTTCCCTGGCCCTTGGGTGTAACATGACTATCTTCCAAGATGAAATATGGGCCATTAAGGTCTGTGCGGAGAGGTGTATTGTAAGGCGCCTCAGTGGGTCGCACATTTATATTTTTGCAGTTGCATAGTGGTTGGCTGCAAAAGTATAGCACTGTTGGGTGGGGATGTGTTTACACCTGCTCAGGTAAGTGCACTAGATCCTAAGCAGACCCTGCGCTTTATCGAAAGTGCGGGCCTTGCATAAATTAGGAATAGGGGCAATCACAAAAGATCTTTTTGGTCGCGGTGAGGAGGGGCTGAAGAAGCCTGAACGCCCTTGTTGTGAATGAATGAATGAATGAGCATATGCATTATTTAAAAATGTGTACACCCGGATTAAAAAGTAACAACAAAATACTTTTAAAAGTATTTAAGTATAAAATACTTTTATAAGTATTTTTATAAATGAAATTGTTAGGCCTACATCATATATCATGACTGATGTTTTAAGTATTGATCAATAAATGTATAAAAACGTTAGGCCTATACTTTATTTCCATTCTTTTTCGTAAATAAATGTGGTTACAAATTATACGTATTACCTCTGATCTGTATGATGAAAAAAGAGAACTTTAAAAGTAAACATTTTTATTTTAATGATTAGTTCAGTCACTCGTTGTTTCACAATTGAATTTGATGATGACTTATCCAAACCCATAAATCTCTCTCCACATTTTGACAAAGAATTCAATGTCGTCGTTATATTATACTACCAGTTCGCTTTTGACATAGTATTGTCTCACATCGTTCTTACGTGCATTATAATTTATTTTCAATTAGGAATGTGTTGTAGTATTTTTGGTTTTTCATTTTTTATCGTTTAATTCTTCATACGGTTAAAAGCACGTATCAGTTATCACTGTGATGTTTTCGTTAAAAGTGTTGCATTTTTCTGAGTCACCGCTTTATCAGCTGATTAGGTAACTGCTGTTTGTTTACTCGAGATATCTTTCTTACGATGAACCGAGTTTAGTTAAACAAAACAGCTGACTTTCGGTGAACGACTCCACCACTCAATCAACCTGCTGGGTCTATTATAGTTCATAAGTAGATCACAATAATCAAGTTGGCGTACCTGCAACATTGTTTAACTACAAGTGGTTGATGTCCTAGATAAATGTGTCGAATAGTATCAACAGTTTGTTCCACAGCGGTAGCTCCTTCTAATGGATTTAATTCAGGAATAAAAAGAAGACAGTCTGGTTCAACACCATATTCCAACTGAAACATTTTCAAAGTTATTATTAATTATACCAAACAATATACGACACATAATTAATATAATAATAGATATAAAGTATCTCGATAATTAAATCTAACAGTCTTTAACACAATTATTAACCGTTTGGTTTCCAGCCTACTGACTGGGTTAATGTGATACAATTTCCACATTGCTTTCCATGTATTTAATGTAAGTAGACAAAGAATCATAATCTCAAGACTACACCAGTCACATGGATGAAATGTTGACCATTTTTTACAAAAATAATTGAGTAGCTTAAAGCGCGAAAAAAAATTTTTTGCTAAAGTAAAAATGTAACCGTCCATAGCAAAAGGGACCTTATCTTCACCCAAGTCAAAAGTGAGGTAATGAGTGTTTCTTACAGAGAATCTAATGCTGAAAAGAATGATAGTTATTTACTTTTTACTTTTTTTATCGTTATTTATAATGAAGTTACCGAAACTGCTTATCTATACAAACAAAAATTAAACACTACAAAACAGTCATAAAACCACAAGTTACATATGGTAGAAAAACATTAGCAAAAGTGATCCAGACAAAAGCAATAGACAATGACCTAAAACTTGAACCTGCATAGGAAAGAAAAACTAAGTAGATGGACAATGGAGAATTCTAACAAACGAACAAGTCTATAAAGAAAACTAACCCATAACAGGTACACTACGGAAGAAAAGGATATCTTTTCTTGGAAATCTTACCAGAACACCTAAAGACAGAATTTTAAACGAGATGATTAGAAAACTCTTTCCAATAGTAACATCAGGAGCATGGATCCGAAATCTCAAAGAAGATATGATTGAACTCGGATTAACTTTCGATGATTTAGAAAACAAAACAGAAATATTAAAAATCTTAAGATAAAGGATAAATAATAAGTAATAAGCAGAAAAGAATAAGTAATATTTTAAACAGAAAATGTCATTTTTTGACCCAATTTCGTTCTTTTTTGCTCTCCTGAAAATTTTTCTTGGTGAAAATGAGGTCCATTTTCCTACAGACAGTCACAAATTGGTTAAAATCGATTTCAACAATTTAAAATCAATCAAGAAATGTAAAAATTGGTTAAAATCAAATTTTTCCAAGTTCTATTTCTTGACCACATGAGTCACAATAAAATACCTGGAGACAGGATATTACGTTTTTCTTTAATTTATTTAAAGTTGTATCAACATCTTTGATCTTCAGTGACTAATTTAGCTTAATGAATGGCGAGTTTGAATGTGTAATGATTTTCTAGAATCTAGCTGCCAATCTACCCCAGGTCCTCCACTTTGCAGCATAGCATGCTAACCACTGAGCCACAGAGGCAACCAATGATGTTTTCATTAATAGATTTTAGTTGCCAACACATTATTAATAACCCAACTTATTACCCAATGTTTTTTAAATAAGTACACCACATACACAACACAAACATTTAACACAAAAAAATAAATCCATTGCAGTGCAAAATTCAACAGATTTAAATTCCTGAAATATACTTAAAAATTATTACTGACATGTATGGGTAGTGCTTGATAGAATAAAGCAGGTGAAGTAATAGCAGTTATTGCAGTAGCTGTATTTAAAGGTGGAATCATTACTTGACTTGGAAGCAGACAGCATTCATCTGAAACACAAATAAATAAATACAAACATAAAATAAAGTGGTACAAATTTTTTTTAAAGTACTGTCATTGAGTGAAAAACTAAGAAATGAAAAAAAAATTGACTGCAAAAGTATTAAAACACAAAACCAAGGGTTATGTGGATTTACTGTGTATCACGTAGTTACACAACTCATTAACAGAAGCCCTCATTTTATTCAGAAGAAAAAATTATTAAAATTTAGGAAACAAAAAATTCTTACCGAACTAAGCAAAAGCAAAACAGCTCGCATCAATAGTGATGGTCACTTAAGAACTGTACCTAATGAATACTACTACACTGATGACTGCATTTCTCAGCCACTGGTGAACAATCCTAAGTCACTCAAAATTTGACAAACGCTAGTACAGTAATCCCTCGTTATCCGCGGGGGTTACATTCTGGAGGGTTACCGCGGTTTGTAAACCATGGATAATGATACCTTACAACGAAAAGATGGGGGTTAGGTTCTAAATGTAAAGTCCTGTAATCATTTTAAGTGTTTAATAGTTTTAGGAATATTTTACAATTATTATTATCAATGAATATTTAATAAATACAGTACTGTACGCATAAAAAATTTAAGTTGCTTTAAAATAAGTAGTTATGGCTGTTTGCTTCTTCTTCTTTTCAAACTCCTTGTGGACTTCTTCGTATGGTATCATCAGCTCCTGGAGTCCTCTTTGGAATTGAAGGGCCCTTTCCCTTACGGGATCAGCGAGCTGCGTTGCCATGCTGAGGATCTTGTTGATGGTTTGTGAAGAAATGCTTGGCTTCGTTTCAGGATCATCAAACAAACAAAGAACTGTACGTACGTACGAAGAAGTTAGACTGACACATGGGAGAAAATGTATGGAGAAATTACAGTATGGTGCCTGAGCGTACGTATGTATGGCGGTGGTGTGGGGTGTTACTGGCAGGGTCCAGTACCCGGTGACGCGCTCACTACGTACAGTACGTGGAAATCTAGCTTGGCTCATGGCGGCTGTCGCCATACTAGTGTGTGACTCAACATTATACGGACGCCAAAACATTTATTCAAACATATGTTTTCAGAATTGTACGACTTCCCTACCAAGTACGGTGTACACAAGGTGAGAAAACGTACGTATTTTAAGGTTTTAGGCCCAAGAACAAAGTCCGCGGATAACCGAAACCCGCAGATACCAAGGGATTACTGTACATTAATAAGCAATTTATTACATTTTAGACTTCGTTGACAATTAGGTTTTGATAATTCTTATCTCGTTTTTCTATCTACCCTCGCTGACTAGGTATTTCTTACCTTTTCCTAACACACAGCTGTTCAACAAAAACAATTAAATATTTTGAAGGGACAACAAAAAAAATAGCCAGATATTATAGATAACAAGAAACAAGAAGCATTTACACTAAAAATATCAACCATGACAAGATACATCGTATGTTCTAATGAAGAACCATGTACTGTACTACATTCCTTTTTTTCGCCTGATTGCTACGCACATTAAAGTTAATATTTTATCAATCATTTAATGAACGTATTATCAACAGCTATCATTTATAATTGAAATATATAATTATTTCTAAACCACTAGAATACGGTAACAGTAAACATTTACCAATGTTTAAAGCACTTTCATGTAATCTCGTACATGAAAGATATGTAAGGAAAGTAAAATGTGTAGAGAAATGTTAATAAATTTCAAAATGCATTACTGAAGATATGTAAGAGATACATGAAAGCACTATAAACATTGGTAACAGTTTACTGATACCACATTCTGGTGCTTTAGAAATATATATTTCAATAATAAAGTTAATACATGAAGACAATAAAGGGTGATAAATGAAAATTTGTTGTGAAAAAATGGCAGCCTGATCAGGATTTAAACCCAGGAAACATGGCAAAGAAGCCAGTTGCACTGACCACTCCACTGTATTGCAAGCTAAGAGCATGCAGGTAAGATTTTCATTTTCAGCAGAAACATGTCCAAGCATTCATGACCACAAATGCTAAGATTTCAGGTTATCAGGGTTCTATCGTAAACAAATCTTAGTACTTAGCACAAAACATATTTTGCATTATAAGGTACTGTTTAAATAAATTACTTGACAAAAAAGTCATTTTTGTGTACCATGCAAGGTTGCCGATGTTACCATAGAATTTAAACAATAATTCTTTAGTTTTGTACGAAATACGATTATTTTGATTAAGGACTCAACAAAATGGTGTATGGGCGGCATAATAGACATTGTTAAGTAAAAGAGATTTAACGAGGGTGTAAACAGAGTAGCGACTTCACACCGCTTTCTAACCCCCATTTCTGCCAACCCCAATAACACCACAGATACCGCTTGTTACTTTGCCTCTGTAAGGAAAATTAATGTAATGTGGATGGGATGACTGGAAAGTTATTCTTACCAGTCGTACTACTATAATCAAAATCATAATTAGTACTTGGTCAAACAGATTACAATGATGTACTGGCCTGACAAAACAGCAGACTTAACAGCATTTTTGGAGGCAATTTTTAAAATTGTCATCTATTTATTTTTTTTTTGTACCACACCCACATATCAGAAACTACAAGAGATAACAACAAACGGTTTCCAGATTTATAATCTACACAAAAAGTTAGTGGGCCTAAATTTGGTTTAAAGTTCTGGTTTCAGCTGGAAGTGGCCCAAAATCAGAAGTCAACAAATCAAAGTCGGAATTTTGAAACAAATAGTACCATTTGTTTTCTCTTAACGAGTAGATACATAAATCACTAAGGGTTTTTGCCGTAAGTCAAACAAAGATAAGCATTTTTAAAAACTGCCACCAGCCATTGGATATTTCATGAAAAGGGATTTTTCATATTAAATTAAATTTCAGTCTAAACTTTTGAATATTACTAAAAATCACCAAAATTATACAACTAACATGTTTGCCACACTCAACAGGAAAAGTTTAACACTTTCCAGTCTACAATTTTTTTCATGACTATGCACTACAGACTAAAGTAAATTATACGTATCTTGCACTGTAGACTGACGTTTTTTCAACTTTTTCAAAAAATCAGTGTGCAGTCACCTCAGTTCTTATCAACAAGGGTATTATATGAAAATAAAGTTTGAAATTTGCTCTTTTTAACCATATATTTAGTTTAAGTCAATAATTAAGTTATTTATAAAATAATACTATTTACAATTACTCTAATTTACACATTTCCGAAAAATTTTATATGAAACTTATATCAATATCGCTTTCCTTCTCCACAGGGTCGTATGATTCACCAATGTCCGTGTCGTCTAATTCCGACCCAGAATCTTCTGCAAAACAATCTAATGCATCTCTAGACATCGTTTCATGAAATGTATAATAGAGCAATAACAGAAAAACACATACACTGCAAACAACGTGGCCTTGTAACCTGTACGTCGGTACTCGGTAGTAGACGCTACAGTTCGATCCCGCGCATTAAGTAGCAGTCGATAGTTTCGTCGATATATCAGGAAATACTAATCGATTCGGTCAACTATCGCTGCGGAGAACAAAGTGAACTAAATAACAATGAAAATGGTAAATGGATAGCGTATGGGTAGCCACATTTATAACAATGTGAAAGTATCAAATGTATGAAATACATTTGCCGTCTAGGGATGTATATTGCCGTGCCCGTATGACATACGTTTGCCGTCACTCAGTGTATATCATCACGGCCGTATCACGTACGGTTGTCGTCTCGAAAGTGTTAAATTTAGTTTTGAAAGTCTTTCCAATGTGTTAATTAACAAATGAATAAAATTTACATACTTATTAATAACAGTAATCGTTACCTGGTCTCTACTTTAAACTAATAAATGTAGTTCAATTTTTAACTTCTTTGTACAATAATTAAACCCAGATATACAATAATTTGAGCTTGCACACAATACTGGCTTCTGAAATTTGGCAACACTGGTACCTAGTTAAAATTAGTAAGACCTTATAAAATATCTACAATATTCACACATAATATACTTACTTAAGTTTTTAAGTTGGGAAACCAAAAACTCAGCAAACTTAAATTTTCGTGTTCATTGAAATCAATTAATGACAAATAGTATTAACAATTACTTCACTAAAATTTGTCAATCAGAATTAATTCACATTCCAAATGTTTTAAAAAAATTGTTCACCGTAATTCTAACATGGTAATTTAATCAAGAAAGTACATATAAGATTTCTAATAAATAAATAAAGCAAAAATACACATACGATCGGTAAAATTTTTACAAAAGCACTTTAATGTCCTTGGTAGAAGAAAATTGCATAAATGTTTGCCTAACACATCTTATTTCTTATCTTTTTCATGGAATTTCTTTTCAACCTCATCCAAACTTTCTTGTGAGAGAGGTAAAAATTCTTGAGATATAAAACGTCTTTTCTTTCTAAATGAAGATGATGTTGATGATGATGATGACAATGAACTTTTGTCATCAGTGTTTTCGTTATCTTTTTCGAGGATTGCTTCTGGAATAGTTTCCATTTTATGTTCAGATTTTCTTCTGCTTTTACTTTTGCTTGTATAATCGACATTTACTACAAGTCGTCCTTCACCATCTGATTCTTTTTCAGCTTCCAATGTGGATTCACATTTACTTCTTTCTTTTTCACTTCCATAATCGGCAC
The DNA here is from genome assembly GCA_035578175.1 of Catonia carolina. Lineage (NCBI taxonomy): Eukaryota > Metazoa > Arthropoda > Insecta > Hemiptera > Achilidae > Catonia > Catonia carolina. The sequence continues at coordinate 16,157,639 of JAQMRL010000002.1, read as the reverse complement.
TAAATCTGTATTGTTGACTTTCAACGGTTTCTATTATCGGTTCAGATTTTTTTCTGCTTGTGGATTCATTTCCATAATCACCCGTTAATCTGTAACGATCTAAACTTTCTTCGGTTCCTAATTTAGTTTCCGATTTTCTTCTGATATTCGATTCATTTCCAAAATCAATACTTAATTGACGACCTTCAAATCGCTCAGAATTATCAAAATCGAATGAGAATCGGCGACTTTGCTGTTCGATAATTTCTAAAGCCTCTGCTCTTTCTTTTTCATCTGCCATTCTGATAAGGTCGATAAAAAATAATTCTCGAGGTGTTAAAGGTGAATCGATAGTAGCGATTTTAAGGTAACTATCAAACTGTTTCAATTCTGGTATTCCTCGAATAGAATCGTCACGACTAAAAGATCTTGTAATTTTAAAGTCTGTATCTTGACTGGTAGAAGGATAAACATTTGGATCAGTTTTCATCTTTAAAATGTCATCTTCCCACATATCATCAGTATTGGAGAAACTATCTTGAACATTTCTAAACGATTCTCTTTTATGTTTAACATCAAAACTTTGTACACTGGTTTCATTTTTTGGATCATCTGATAATGATGCAAATGACGATGATGCTTGCGATTTTCTGAAATTATTCCTTTTCGTTTTTAAATCAAGATTTTGTAGTTGAAAAGATTGATGCTGTTGTTCATCATAAACTGAATTATATGATTTCCCTATGGTACTTCGTGATAATTTTTCGTTTTCACTTAAAATGTTATTTCTTTTTAAATTCGCATCATCATCCTTCGGATCTAATAAACCCTTTTCCAGTAGATCACTGTCCATTACCATGAAAGTATTTTTCATAAAACATAATATGGAGGCATAACCGGTTAAGACCCATAGCGTTACGGCAACAAACCAATAACTGATGACCAAAACTAACGAAACGTTAGTTTCACCTTTCGATAAGTTTCTGACTGAAGGAAACCAATATCCCCAGACCCATAATACAACCACACCAGGTAAAAAACCAACGACTAACAAGAAAACACCATATATAACAAATATTTTCTTAATTTTATCAACCGTCATCACCATCTTCAATATTAATTAATTAACCAATCGTTAATAGAAAATATAAAACGTTCCAGAAGAACCCACTTAAATTACATTTAACTTTAATTTAAAAACACATTTCTTCCTTGTGCAGATACATAATTCTAAGATATACATTAAAACACTCGTTCATAAAATCACAAAAATTATCAGTTCACAAACATAATTTTACAAGTTAAAAATACACAAAGTTCATTGTACACATCTTAAAATCAAAAAAATATTACAAAACCATTACATATTGTGGAGAAATATTAAAGTATATTAGAAGAAAGTAATAAATATGCTTATTATCCGTAAGTAATAAATAGTAAGGTTATCTGCAGGAAGTAGGAAATATCGGTGAACAGTTTACCACAACGTTATCAGTGCGATGTTTCCTTTTTAAAAATAATTAATTAATAAGCATAAAAATAATAACTTATAACATTAACCTGTTGATTGCATAAAAATATATAAATATTATACAACAAAGTTCCAACTTTAGTTTGATTTTAATTCTTCTTAGTTTCAAAATTTATTGTCCAAAATTAAAATTCCTGATTAAATTTATTTACTTATTTATCTTGCTGATCAGAAAAAAATTAAGAAACGGAGTTGGACATCTTTGAAACTAGGCTACTCGTATTTTCTATATTCACTAGTCTATTACGTCCTGTTCAATGCATTTTATCCCTATTATGCACCATTTAGGAGATAAAAAGTTAACTTAAAACTTAAATGCATGTAGTACATGAGTAAACCAACATTTTACATGCTTAGATATTTTACACATATTAAAACTACGTGGTAAACAACAGCCGAACGCTTGCTGCAAAACTCTCTTCACTCCTACTCTCATCCCTCAGCCATTTTTTTTTTAAATTCATGAAGGTTTACAAGAATAGGAGCTGTCACCGGATGGCGACAGTAAGTGGGGAGTTAAAACCTTTAATTTTTAGTGGTCCTGAAAAGGGCCGTTTAAGCGGTGGTCATCTTGATGAGAAGCGTCGGTCGTAGTCGTCGTGGTGGTTGAGGAGCTGGGCGACACGCAGCCATCAACGCAGTAGTGCGTTGATGGCTGCTTCGTCATATCCAGTGGGCATAAGGCTTGGTCAAGGGACCGCTGTGAGCATCGCTCGTGTCAGCGGGCAATGACGGTCTGATCAACGGCTTACAATGATGGGTTGGCGAGCGGAAGCATCATCTTCTCTCTTACGGGATCATCGATTAGTCTTCGCTGGAGTCCTGTAGCTGTGTGCTGTGGTGGACGTCTTGTCTGCTGTCTGAATCGGAATTGAATCTCCCTGTTGAGTGTAGCGCTCTTTATATAGTTGCCGAAACGCTGTGGTAGAGGGCGTTACTGGCTCAGCCTTGATGACAAAGGCCTCTGTCGGTACACGGCCATAAGTCTACCACCCCTCTCAGAACTATTGGCGGCTCCATCTGTCGCTACGTAGGAAGTTTTGATAGCCGCCAGTACAGTACTTAATCAAAGGGGACGACGGTGACAGAGCTTTATTTTTTTTAAATTGGTTAATTTTTACTTTAGTTATTTGGTTCAAAATTAGATATTTGAAAATAGTCCAAAAATTCAGAATCCTTGTATGATAACGCGATTTTAATGACTTATTTATAATTTTTTATGGCAATGTGCTCATATATTATTGAACAGCACATTTCAGTGAATAATTTTGTACTAAAAAAAGCAAAGAAATGTACAAACAGTAAGCAAAATAAGGGATAAGGATGAAGCTAAACACTGAATTATGTGACGCGTGAATGGCAATACTCAAATGAAACAATGATGTGCTCTCCAGTTCAACGCTAAACTACATTGGTACACTTATGTGTTGTGTAAAAAGTGAAAATAATAGTAATAAATACTTTCCTTCCTCTATATATTCATATAGGCAAGAGAAGTAAAAATAAAAAATAAAATTAATAGAAAAACGACAACTATTTATAATTCAGAAATAATCTACCCAATCAGTCATTTATAATGTCATTCTTTTCTCACAGCTGTCAATAAAACCGTAATAAATCACTTTATTTTCAAGATAAATATTTACAAACAGTAAGTCTTGTTGCAATATATATATATATATATATATAATCTTGTTGCAGCAAGTCTTGTTGCAATATATAGTAGATTGTTTTATTGTGAATAAATGTACATGTATTAACATTTTTCATAAAACAGGAAACATTCTGTAAATGAAGATTCATTAAAATAAACTGTATTTATGATTAAAATCCACATTCTATTTGATAAAATAATGGGTAATAGGTTGAGTAAAATAGGTAATAGGTTGAGTAATAGGTAATAGGTTGAGTTATTATTTAATAATAAATATTATTATTAAATATAATAATAGGTTGAGTAAATAAAATAAATACAAACCAATAAGATTATCATCAGGTTCCGATGTTTGTACAAGACGAGAGAGCAGTTTGAATAAGAGAGCCAACACATCCAGATTTTCAGTACTACGGACGAATACAGGCAGACAAGACGCACGTAACAGACCCCAAATTCTAATGATGACCAAAAGCTCTCGTAAACTATTTATAGCTTTATAATCACGGACCAGTTCATAACCTGAATGAGCAAAACAAAACAAGTCATGACAAGATATCTTGTAATTTATTCATAAATTATCAATTTAATATTACAATGATAAAAAGGCAACGTTCCAAAATAATAGCCTTCCAAAAACCAATTATTGGTAGCGCTATGTAACTTGGTGATTGTAGCCTACCACACAAGGAGCAGTTTACTATCCAGAGTAAAACATCGCAACATGATTATTATTAATTAACTTCTTCAAAGTCATTCATGTCCTCACAAAATAGTCATTAATTAATGAAATACGGTAGAACATTGCCTTGAAACATTACGATAAGCATCCTGTTCACTTGTTTAAATTTCTTCATTTTAATTCTAAGTAACGAACGAATGTTCAAGTTTGAGAACATCAAGAAACAGAAATTGAGAACAAATTATTACATGACTATCAGGAAGCTTTTTTAAAAGATTTAACAACATAGTTATAGTAGACATAAGATAATAGAGCTTATGGAAAAGGAAATAATTATGTAGAGCAAACAAATTTCATCACATTGTTTAGCTACCAAATTTCTTAATAATGTCAAAAAATGTTCTTTTATAAAAGATTTTTCTCATAACACACAAAAAGAACATCTTTGATTTAAATTGTGATAACCAAGATGAATTAGTTTTCAATTTTTTGATATGTCAGTCTTCAATGTTTTAAGCATTTCTGACACAAACAAATTAAGTCTTTTTGAGTTTTTTAAAATAAACATTTACAACAAATTTGTACATACGAGACACAAATACACAATTTTACTACCCATTTTTAGTTTTAACAATTTTGATTTTAGCTGATACTAATGGTAGATGTTCAATATCTTATAAAAGTAATAATATTTACTACAAATGTGTTCGTAAAACTCAAGCTTTATGAGAAACTGAAAGCTTCATACATTTTTATTTGAACAACGGAATCTCTTTTTTGATAGTAATAAGTAAAAACCTCTACTGTCAAAATTTTGATAACCTACAATAATCTTTATCAGTTTTACTCACAAACTTCAGGTACAAAGAATACAGACATGAAATAAACACAATAAAACATACTATTTATAATATTTTCTATAAGAATTTATAACACTGTATCAGTTTATTTAATGATTTACCATATGAATTTTTTGAAATAGAGAGGAAAATTTTCTTCAAGACCGCATGAACATCTTTACACTGCTTTTGTTGCAGGTTTGCCTATGTCCTTGAGGACTGAATGAATTGGGTTGGCTTAGGAGACACAAGACATGTGGAGTCAAAAATAATGCTTGCACTACAGTAGCTGATGACATCAATCCAGACAATATAGTGATTAATAAGAATAGCACGAATACAACAAACTGACTTGCTGCAAACTAAATAACTAACAGACCTATACGAGGTGTGGCTATTAAATAACAAGACTGACGTTGTAATAAATTGTATTTTTATTTTGAACATAATCACTTATTGTTACCTTCAATATACACTCTTTCTCTATCCCTACAACGCTCCATGCAAATTTTCCATTGTTGGAAACAGTGCTGGAAGTCATCTTCTGTCAGCTCCTTCAGGACACGTGCCGCTCAAAAATGTTTGAAATGAATGTTCAGAATTTTGTGCTTTATATCACTGTATATCAAGCTACAAATGTATATTTTCCTACTTTAGGTCCCTTTTCCTGTACTGGGTCATAAATATCCAATTAAATTGTTATTGTTCTATATTTTATTAAAATACGGAAAACAAAATAATTTGCAGCAAATAATGCAGTTGAATTCTTACATCTACCCCTCATTCTGAATAACTCTAACATTTCAAAAACTCTACAACCTCAAAGTTCACAAATGGTAGAGTTTTCGACGTTCTATTGTAATTAAAATCTAAAACTTTAAACAGAGAGGATGTAGGTGTGAAAGCATTAGCCTGGGTCATTTAAGTCATTTTGTTTTGCCTACCATACTGGTACTCAGCTGTGAACTTGACTAGTGCATAGTACCCATAAGTCATATAACAATAGCGTTTGAGCACCGAGCCATGGAGGAAAAGTTAATATAGCAACAAGATGGAGCACCCCAGCATTATGGAGTTACTGTGAGAGACTTTCTAAATGAAAACTTTGATAAGTGGATTGGCAGATGAGGCAATATTCAATGACCTCCATAATCACCAGGTGTCACACCCATGGATTTTTCAGTATGGGGTTAACTAAAAACTGAGGTTTATTCGATGAAGATTTATGACGGTGAGCATTTGAAGAAACGGATCCAATCAGAATTTGAAAACCTACAGCTCTGGAAGATTTTTGTCAAAATTTGTAAATCACTGTTGAAAAGGCGCAATGCTCGCTTAGAACAACCTGGAAACCACTTTAAGCAACATTTGTAGGTTCATTGAACTCTATACATATTTCATACGTGTTCATAATAAAGTTGTATTTTATTTGTTAAGTTTTATTTATTGCATCAAACACATTTTTGATAACTGACTTATGGGCCACACTGTACATAGCATGGTTTATCTTTTATCTACTACTTTTTATTACAAAATTTACTTTTTGATGTGCAAAAAACAATCTTTACTAATGTAAATTAATTATCAATTAAAACATTCATAAAATAGAAAAATAATTAAGAATTCAAAAACATATGTTGATATTGCTGCACTCAGAAGTCCAAGCTGCCAAAACAGTTTAGATTTCTCAAATTCCCTCTACAGGAATAATCATGGCAAATTTCAACAATTCATCGTATTGGAAAATAGTACTACAAGGGGTGGTACAGCTTCCCAAAATTTGATTATTTGTCCTAAGTACTGAACAAGAAATAATCATACTTAATTACTAATTAAAATCACACTCTTAAGGTCTTCATGGGCATCAGACATAGTCAAAGACAGTTTAGTAAGAAAATACTGCAATTATTTATAAGATAATAAAAGCATCTAAATTCTTTTAACATTACCACTTTGTATAGTGATTTACTTGTAACAATATTACTTAAACAAAATTAAAATAACTAACCTGTTGTTTTCCTTTGTTCTGGTAAACGTGCAAGTAAATTCAACGCCAAATCAGCAACCCACTGTATAAGTTGATGCAATGACTGTAACGTACTTGGCTCTACAGTAAATTCTTTCGCCTCAAGATGTAAAAGTACTTTGTCAACATCAGTACCAGTCTCGCTCATTACACCTGCAATAAACAAGGTATTTTTTAAAAAAATTTAAAATCTATCAAACCTTGTTAATAGGAAATACAACTAATCAGTTCAAAAAGAAAATTACAAGACTTTTTAATAGCTCAATTAAAATAACTTAAAATACCCAACTGTTCCTCTACAGATCTATTCAGAGCAGTTGTATCCAATGTCAAAGTTCTCATTATGATAACTAACCTCCATTTTATGAAGAAGAAATTTTAAACGTAAGAAATAAATTCTGCCCATTACAGGCAGATATAGTGTTAAATAATTTACACTCGATCAGCTACAAAAAAGATTTCTGTTTTTTATTACATGGTCAGCTAATTATACGACTAAAACATTTAAGAACAGAAGAGGTACAGGTGTAAAAGACACTACAAGGCTTTTCACCGTTGATGAGCTCTGTTGTTCTACGTGTTTAGACCAAAGAGAACGTTTGCCAGCGTTGTCAGATTGTACAAATGAATCAGCCTGACAAACATTATGCACGTATGCATATAAGAGCTGCAGTAGTTCACTCGTGTCTTGCATCTTATACTGAACACATCGATTATAGAGTGCGTTAACATGCAAAACTTTATAATATAATCACCTGGTTCTATGTTTATAGATTATAATTTTATTGAAAACCTAAAAAAATGGCAGACGAAATATATAACAGAGCTCTATATATTGGCTACCTATAAAGTATTAAGTGGGTAGGGGGCAATGCGTTTATTCAAAGCTCATCAACTTTGAAAATAGTATAGAGAGTTATCTCCTCTGAGATTAATGAATTTCATTATACAACCAGACCCTGTAGTGAATGAAGTGAAGGTGTCAATTGCAGGGTGAAAAGTAGATGCTTTTTAGAGGGCCTGGCATGCTGATAAGCTTACTTTTTCACTCAATGAAGAAGGCAATGGTAAACCACCTCACCCTCATTTTACTTAGTAAAGCCACTAGAGTATCAAACCAGCCCTTCAGCTGATAACCTAAACAACAACAGTTAAATTTGTAATAGCTAATATTTTATAATTAAATACTAATAACTTACTCTGAAGACTTTCAGCTGGTCCTTTATCATGGCTAACTAAATCTGATGGTCGAAGAAGCGATTTAAAAGCAGTAGCAACAGAATGCAACATCAATAATGCAGTCAAATCAGCAGCGCGAGGTTGTCCAGATGGGCTAAGACGATACAGAGCACTTTTTAATGCGAGATATGTTACATAATGATACTGTTGAACAGCTGGAGGTTGGCGATTAAAATTTTCAGTCAGTCTATCACAAACTGCATCCAATATGTTAGGTCGTAAAGAGATCAGGACGTCCCACCAATCAAGACCAGTTACAAGACAGTACTCTAATAATGTGGTCGCTAATTGTACACTGATTGGTCCACCACCTATAAAGAAAAAGAAAAATATTAAATATTATGTTAAAATTTCTTTCTAAAGTAATAATTTCCAAAAATAGACAACAAAAAGACAAGCAAAATTTAATAACTAAATAAGAAATCCATTTTACAACAAAAATATTCTGGTAAATCTTCAAAAATGATTAGTTGTTTTGACCGATACCAATGTTACAATCACAAAATAATGTGTGTTTTAACAGAAAACAAGTTTTTTTATTGATTCATTAATATTGTAAATTACACAAGCTTTATTTTGCAAGCTAAAGGACAATCAGAAAATTCGATGAAATTAGAATTTCCTATGGGCCGATAGACATATAAAATTTGAATTTGCTATGGACTGGCATCAGGTAAAAACAGATTAACTTTTTTGACAAAAAAAAAATTTTTACTTCTAGAGTTCAAGAACAATGAAGATGTATCATTTGTTAACAACTTCTGAAACATTCGGAGAAATAAATCTTTATGGACCTAACGCATCCTCCATCTTGTAATAAATTCACATGTACAAGTATACTACATGTCTTTAATAACCTTTTTCAGCTACCTTGATTTTCATCTATTTAATGATTTCATCCAAAAACTTACGTTTCAGTGTAATTAGTTTTAATTTTCAAATTATTTTATATACTTTGTTGATGGTGGATCCTGCAAAACATGTAGTCTTTGAGTGACATCATAAACAGATGAAAATCAAGGCAGCTATAAAAAGTTGGTAACAAAATTTGAAATTTCAAATGACAGTAAAATTTATAATCAACGAGTATTGATTAAAGATGATAAAAAATTACCTGGTTCAGAAATAGGATGTAATCTGTAAACATAGATTTGACCTTTTTTATCAGCAACAATAAGAGCACTACTTAACCAGGTTAAATCCATGGCTGCAATACTCATGCTAAGGCGTTGATGTTTCACTTCATCTTCTCTCCAACCAGTAATAAGTGAGGTAGATGCTACCTAAAATAAAAACAATTCTTATCAAATCCAGTATTGTGAATAATAATGTTACAAAAATTATAGCAACTACACAGTTATTCAATAGAATACCTAAACATACAAAATAATAACCTGTTGCATAATAATAACACAAAAAACCATTTTGTGAAAAATTATTTTTTTAAATGGTTATAATAAAGCAGTTATACATCCATAACTAACACAATTACATAAAACCTCCTTCAAAACAAGTAAGCAATTGTTAGAATACTCTAGATGGAAAAAGATTAGTTATATAACACGTACTAACAAAAATACCCAGATAACAGATATTGGAGACTGGCTTCCAACAAAATAATCTGTAGAGAAATAGAAACTGTAAAAAGCACAATTAAAAAGAAACATATCTCATTCTGCAGAATTAATTAATTAATTAAATAATTAATACACCAGACAATACAATCATAAAAAAATTATAAAAATAATGGAACAGTAAGATCAACTTTAAATGGGTTACAGCAATCAAGAAAGATATGAGAGAATTAAAAATTACAATAGAAGATTTGAAGAATAAGACAGACAGTATGAAGACACTCACGGACAAATAAACCAGAAGATTAAAAACAAAGATCAACACACAGACAATAACAAACAGGTAGTTTCAGACAAAGAGAAACAATTAAGATCCAAGACAATGAAGAACTATTGGGTTGACAGGAAACCGAAAAACTTCATACAATTGACTAAAGTGGTTCAGTGGAGGCTACAACTTTAATTTTATATGGAGCTATGCACCAATGAGGTTCAATGTTTTAAATCTCCTATACTCCCGAGCAATACACCAATGTGGTTCAATCTTTTTAACGTCCAATATTTCTTTTGGGAGTCTCCTGAATGAAATTAATTAAAAAAAAGGTAGAGAGTAAGATTCAAATACAAAAATTATATTTCCTGAGATATGAGAAACATAAAATCTCAGTTTGTATCTTAGTTTATTAGTTTCTTTCTTTGTTTCTTCTCTTAGTTTCTTTCTTTGTTTATCATTAATACAAAAAAAATAAACAACTAAACCAACATAAACGAAGTAACAAAATAATAAAAGCTTAGTTTTACAAATGATGAATAAATTTTGAACAAAGCTACAAGCCAATTGTAATTATTTTTCTTGGAAAAACCTTAAAATAAGTTTTGTCAAACTGTTTTGATTTTGTGATTTCTGATTAAATTAATACATTTCTCTTAGAAAGAAACACAGATACAAGAAAGCATATAAATGATATAAAATATACTATTTTTCAAAGCTAAAGAGCTCAGAACGTATGCATTGTCCCGTACCACTTCATAGCTAGCCCCAATGGCTTGCCAGCAACATTGCCAATACTTTCTATCGTAGCTCTGTTATACATTTCATCAGCCATTTTTTATCTTTCAATAACAATTACAATCTATGACCATACAACCAGCTAATTATATTATAAAGTATTGCATGTTAACGTGCTATAGAATCAATGTGTTCAGTACGAGATGCAAGACACAAGTGAACTGCTGCAGCTCTAACACGCATGCACGCATAATGTTTGTCATGCTGATACATTCGTACAATCTGACAATGCTGGCAAACATCATTGGTCTAAATGCCCGGAACAGCAGAGCTCATCGCCCGTGAAAAGCTTTATAGTATTATTTTCAATTTGTATTTGATAAACAGCAAATTTGTTCCCCTAAGTTTGCATATTTAACTGCAAAATGCACCTACCTACAGGAAATCATTTTTTAAATCTTTAAATTTCCAACAATAGATTACAGCTCTCTCCACTCACTACTTTTCTCGTACACATTACTTACACCACCTTATCGATCAGGTAATAAGGAGATTCTTAACAAATTTGTTAGTCATTTTTATGAAATTTCAATAAATTTGTAATTTTCATTGAACTAAATTATGTTTAATTTTGAGGCTACCGGGTGACTTTGAAATAAGCCCTCAAAAAACCCTTTTAAGACATTAATACATCAACTAACAAATGAATTTGTAATTTTCATTGAACTAAATAATCTTTAATTTTGAGGCTACCGGGTGACTTTGAAATAAAGCCTCAAGAAAACCTTTTAAGACGTTAATACATCAACTAACAAATGAATTTGTAATTTTCATTGAACTAAATTATCTTTAATTTTGAGGCTACCAGGCGACTTTGAAATAAGCCCTCAAGAAAACCTTTTAAGACGTTAATACATCAACAAACTTTATTTACTAATGTAAACCTTTTAACATCTGACTAAAGGTCAAGCCAATTGCTGTGAGCGCTGGGCTACGCATGCGCATACTTGATTTCGACCTTGCATACCGCTCCGACCTACAGTTCGATGTACAGTCTGTGTTGTTGAAAATTGACAAAACCCATTGTATCTTGTAGTCATGCTGTTCCATTAATGATTACATACGCTCCACTATTGCAGTACATACAAGACTATACTAATGCAGACGCACGTTTTGCCCAGCGCTCTCCTTACAAAAATCAGGCTACACCTACATAACAATTTCAAAATTTCTAAACAAAATATTAAAAAAATCAATGAAAATATTTTTACCTGTTTAAGAGAATCCCTGTAGAGACAATGAATAGTTCCATCGGAAAATGCAACAATTACATAAGAAGGGGGAGGAACACTTGTAGTGACAGATACTTTACAAGTTGTAATACAAGTTACTGATATTGGTACCCTATAATATGACTGATGTTGCCATAGCTGAAATCAAAAACACAAAAATATAGTTAAACAGATGACATATTACGACAAAACGTACAGTTGTGTTTTGTAAATAGTGGTGAGATATCATTCAATTGTTGTCCCTTTAGGACAAAGAAAGGTTTTTATTATATTATTTTATTATGACTACTATTATTTCTCTATTTCTATTTTGTTCTGTTTAATTCTTTGGTTTCGCCCAATAAAAAATCTGGTGTGAAACACTCACACAATTTTCCCTCGCCAATGCAAATAAAAAACAATATAATCTAAAATTAGTAATGAAACATGAAAAATAAACAAAAAAACTAACCTCAAAAAACATAACCTTATTTTAATCATGAGTGAATTGATGCAAAATGAAAACCAAACTTCGTTTGGCTTAATGAGACGGAAAATCACTTTTTGACGGTAAAGTAGGCTCTGTAGAGAAAAATGCTTAAAATACAAGTTGTAAATCTTTTAATTTCCTAAAAATTTAATTATATAAACTTTTATCGTAAAATGGCTGAATCTTAAATCCTTTTTCTACAGATTTTCATGAAAAAAAAAAACAGAAAATCACTAATTACTGCTCAACTAAGCGTTATATAAAGAAATGTTTGAAATAAAAGTTGAAAGTTAGTAAATTTTCTACAGCTTTAATTATACACACATTTGCCCTAAAATACATATTAAGGCCGCAATCTTAAAAAAACCATTTTTTTCTACAAGAGCACAGCCTCCCCAAGAATGTCAGCAGACATGGCATTTACCCTACCTTATAGAGCATAAAAATGTAGTAAATAAAGCGACTTTTTAAAAAAATTGTATGAGCCGTTTTTGAGAAAATTGCAAAAAAGTGAAAAATTACATGAATAAACTACTACTTCTTTCGGTCGACCAATTTTAATCAAAATGTTCGTGTTGGGTCTTCTAGTAGTACCTATCGTAAGTTTCAAGTTTCAACTTTGTACGATGTTCTGTTCTTGAGATATTTCGTTCACACACACACGCACGCGCACACACACACACACTCTCACACACAGACTAATCGCTAAAATCAATCGCATGTTTTTTGGGCTCGGGGGCCTGAAAACATGTATATCCGTTGAAAACTTGATTTTGAAAAATAATACTTTCCTTCCTATTTATTCAAATAGAAAGAGAAAGTACAAATATCACAAAGAAAACACATTACTTACAACAGTCTTGAAGGGTTCAGTCGGTTGAGTTTTAGGTTGGAATAGTTTATGAACAGGAAGTGGTTTTTCAAGAAGCTCCCATACTTCAATAAGAGATCCTCCATCCCCATTGGCTGCCACTACCAAAGAATCTGCATCTTCCCTTAATACGAATTTCAATTGGGTTACTTCTTTATCTGAATCAGTAAACAAAACGTTTATTAATTTCAATTTTTAAAAAGATTTCACACAAATTAATAACTTTTTTATTTACTGTCAGAAGGTCATGGGATTTTTGTTCTGAATTAGGTAAAAATATCGTATTTACGGTGGTAGTACTGCAAAATCGATTTATTTTAATAGTCAATTATAACTCGAACATAAAATGGAGTCAAATGTGCAGAAGGCTCAGTGTGTGTTGTAGTAAACAGACTCAAGGTCAATTGTTATTTTTCATGTAACCTTAGGCATGAATACTACACAATGGATCCACCTTAAAAGAAAATTATATTGTGGCACAAATAACTGGAAACCAGAAAAGTAGAAAAGGAGAAATTCCCAAGATGGCTCGCCGTTTTAAGAGACTATAGAACAATTTCATCCATCATACATAAAAACCCAAAGAAAATATTTTTCTCAATGAAACCTGTATCTTTTTAAAGTAACTTACTTTAAAGTAAGTTTCTAATAAGTAATAAGTCTTTAAAGAAAGTTTTAAAGTTAACTGTGCCTCAAATTATCCATAAAGAGTGCTCAGAAACATTGTAAACGCGCCACGGTATGCCCGCAATAGCGACATCCATCATGACTTCCAAGTTAATACAATAGCAGAAGAAGTGTGTAAGTGTGCCAAGAAGCATGAAGATAAACTTCTTGATCATGTCAACGTTGAAGCACTTCAACTGTTGGATAGTAGTGTAATAGTTAGGCGACTGAAAAGGACCAAACCTGTAGATTTAGTGTGTTAAATAAAAAATTTTAAAACAATATTAATAAAAGTACTATTAAACTATATAAGAGTGACTTACATTTAAGTCATGTATATAATATAAGTTACTAAAACTCTTTAGGATTAAGTTAGAGATTTAAGAAATTAATCTTTATAGAACACTGTGTAAGTGGTGTTAAAAAATAAGTGCTAGCACCAGTGGGTGACTGCATAATTATATACATGGGGGGAGGGGTATTAATATTGCTAAAGAAAAACTGTTTGTTAGTTTTAAGTAACTAGTTGCAGTAAATCTACAATAAAAACAAAGTTATCCATAAAAGGTTAAAATGACAAGTGTACACGGAAAAAATTTCTGCATTTTTACATTAAAAAAGACAATGGACTGGCTTTCCCATATTTGTAACATAAATGTTTACTAACTTACTCAAATTCCCACAACTTACTCAAATTCCCACAATGGGATGAAGAAATATTTAAAAAAATTTTGAAGTCGTGAATTCGATAGAATAATCGAGAAGAGATGGAAAATTTCAACCAATATGAAATATACTATATAATATTTTAATGATCCTTTAATAACAAGAAAATTAAATACATAAAAAAAGCATAAATTAAAAATATATTTACATTGTTGTTGTTTAGGTCATCAGCCTGTAAGCTGGTTTGAACCTTTAGAGGTTTTACTAAGTAAAACGAGGAGTGAGGTGGTTTACCATTGCCTTCCTCACTGAATGGAAAAGTACATTTAACAGCATGCCGGGCCCTCTGTAAAGCACACATTTTCCACTCTGCAAATGACACCTTCACTGCATTCACCACAGGGTCTGGCTGTATAATAAAATTCATTACTTTCAGAGGAGATAACTCTGATTAGTGTCTTTTACACCTCTACCTCTTCTGTTCTTAAATGATTCAGTCATTTAATTGGCTGACTATATGATAAGAAACAGAACTATTTATTTTAGCCCTGCAACGAACAGATTGGGTGTAAATAATTTGACACTCCACCTGTCTGTTATGGGCAAAATATATTTACATACAAAAATAATTAAATTCAAAATTATTTAAATTTATATAATTTTTACATAAAAACCTGATTATAAGATGTCCTTTCTTTCATGCACATGATATAAAAGTAATAAATATATCTATATATTTAAAACGCAAAATCGCTTCCAATTTATTTTAAATGGGTATTCTGTTAACTACTAAATACAGAGTTTTTAAATTTTTACATGGTTTTAAGAGTATTCTTTCTTGAGTTGTCCAAAAGTCCTAAACTTGATATTAATGCGATTAATATAAGTTTCATTTAATGAAATGAAAAAGAGTCCATTTTGTTTACAACATAGCGGTAATACAGCGTAATGTAATCCGGTTCTTCCACATTTACCCCCCTAGCCATATTCCATAAGCATATCCTGTATGCTAAGTATGCTTATGGAATAAACCCGTTCTTTTCAGGACGAAACTATCCCACGAACTATCTTCTGTACTTTACTAAGACTAATGTACTTTAACTAGGATGAACTATCTACTGTACTTTAGTCGACTGTTACTCACCAAAAGGTGAAGTATTTTTTAATTATTTTTCTGTAATTTTTGGTGTTTTTCTTTTATATAGAAACGTAAAATAAAAAATCTGGTGTGAAACACTCACACAACTTTCTCTTGCCAATGCAAATAATTAATAATAAACCTAACATTAGTATTAAAACATTAGAAATGAACAAAAACTAACCTCAAAAACATAACCTTATTTTAATCATGAGTGAATGACGCAAAATGACAATCGAACTCAGTTTGGCTTAAAAATACGGAAAATCACGCTTTCACGCTAAACTAGGCTCTGTAGAGAAAAATGCTCTAAACAAAAGTTGTAGATCTTTTAATTTTCTATAAATTTAATTACATACACTTTTGTCGTAAAATGCATACTAAGACCGAAATGTTAAAAAAATCGATTTTTCTCACGTTTTCATGAGAAAAAAACGGAAAATCGCAAATTACCGCTAAACTAAGCGTTATACAAAAAAATGTTTGAAACAGAAGTTGTAGGTTTTTAAATTCTCTACAACTTTTATTATATAAGATTTTGCGCTAAAATTTATATTAAAGCCGTAATCTTAAAAAAACAACGTTTTTACGTGAAAACAGCCTCACCGAGAATTTCAGCAAACATGGCGCCTACCCTATCTTGTAGAGAATAAAAAATTAAGTAAAATAGGCGATTTTAAAAAAAATCGTAGGACCAGTTTTTGAGAAAATCGCAAAAAACTGAAAAATTATACGAATAAACTACTACTTCCGGTTGACCGATTTTGATGAAAATGTTCGTGTCGCGTCCGGTAGTGGTATGTAACTTAAGTTTCAAGTTTCAAGTTCGTACGATGTTCCGTTCTTGAGATATTCTGTTCACACACAGACACACACACACACAGACACACAGACCAATCGCTAAAAACATGTTTTTTGGGTTCAGGGGGTCTGAAAACGTATAGATCCGGTGAAAACTCGATTTCGAAAAATCGACATGAAAACAATACTTTCCTTCCTATATATTCATATAGGCAAGAGAAAGTAAAAAATAATCATTTAGAACAAAATACATCATCAAAAAATTGGTCAGTCAATCGGTGAATGAGGAAATGATTGAACAGACATGAACTGAAACTGAATTTCACTTTGACATCTGTCATGCAACCAATAGAGCACATATCAAAACATAGATATTTTCTTCTTTTTTTGTAACGGTCTATTACTTTTGCAATCAGTTTTTTATAACTACAATAAACTTTAAGCAATGATGAGTAAATCTGAGTAAAGTCCTTAGAATTAAAATATAAACCACACTCAGTAGTATGTTTCAAAAAAACTAAACTGTGAAGAAAAAAATATATATACATAAAACTAAAACTTGAACTGAGAACCAACATCTTGAAACACAAAGTTGTTGAAGTTTGAGATGATGAAGTAATTATCTAAACAAAACAATTTAACTTCTCATAAAAAAATTATTTTATAATAGAGAACCTTTCTTTATTATGAAAAGTAACTATCAAAATATAAGTATAATACTATTTTTTTTAATAACGACACTTCAAATTTTATCTTAATTCACTGCATGAAAACATCAACATTAAAAGTAATTAAAGCCTTGTACTAACAATGTTGATCAGAAGCAGGACTGGCTTGTAAAAAGAAACTAGGAAGTGCTTGTGATATGATTAGACATTTATCTCCACTATGCGTCACTGACACTCTATAACACTGGATTGGCATTCGAACATCTCCACTACTTACTGCCACAAGAAAATGACCATCTGTAACACAAACAACACACAAACTTTTAAATCAGATAATAAAGTTTTTAAAACAGATTTCTAACAATTAAAATATTTTATTTTTTTCACAGTTGTATTTTTAAAAATTTCTTTACCAGAAACACAACCATCAGAAACGTCAATATTCTACAATTTCAATCTTAGCATATTCACAGAATTTTAAATTTTAAACGTGAACACATTCAAAAATCAACATTTATTTAAAAAGACACGGGTTTTCTTTCCCAGTTTCATCTCAGCTCCCACTGAAATGATCTGGTAGACTTTTATTTTTAAACTAAACTCTTCTCAATAGGTATGTCCACACTCGTGCGCTTAATTATTCGACTTTCAATTCGACGTGCTAGGTCGCATGAGCTTAGAGGCATGCCATTTCACCCATCCGTACTCGTTTGAAGGGCTTTATCTCAAAAAAAACATAATGAATATTTTTGAACACTACACTTAGTTAAAGCCTGTTCTTTCCTGCGTTGATTGGTTTGACTTAGATTATTTTAACTTGAAACTAGTCGGAGATGCAACAATTTACGCATAAAGAGTACTCAGATTTTAACCAGTTTTCCATTAATGTGGTTTTTAAACATCCGTTACTCCGTCCAGGCTTTTCATAAAAGAACGGCGTTTAAGTACGTTGAAGATCAGAGTTTTCTCTATAAGAACATTTTAAAATAGAAGTCTGATGTTCCATTTTAAAATACGGGCCATTTTTGTTTTTTAAAAAGTGTATTTTGGCTTTATGTAAAGAGAGAGAAATGATTTTTGGACTGAACCATGCATTTTTACAGCAGTATTGTGCCGTGTATCGTATTTTGCATTTGTAATTAGAAATAGATATGTGGTCTTAATAGAAAATTCTATTAGTCTAAACTTCTTGACAGGAAACTGAGCTCTATAGCGGTATCCGCTCCAAGTATAGTCATTTAGAAAAACGAACTTCTGTGTTTTTCCTGCTGCAACTCATTCCATAGTTCATTTTGAATAATTTAACAATGTTTTTATTTAAGAAAATAAATGCTTTGCTTGATATAATACCGTTGTGAAAATGCATGGTTCAGTCCAAAGATCATTTCCTTACCTTTACGTGGAGCCAAAAAAGCACTTTTTTAAAAAATGGCCGGCATATTAAAACAGAACATGAAAATTAACTTTTAAAATATTCATATTATTAAAAAAACTCTGATCTTCAACGTACTTAAACACCGATTTTTATGAAAAGCCTGGACGGAGTAGCGGACGTTTAAAAACCACATTTACGGAACACTGGCTAAACTGAGTACTTTTTTGCGTAAATTGCTGGAGTTATCTCCAAATAATTTCTAAATAAAACAATCTAAATCAAACCCCTCAATGCAGAAAAGAACAGGCTTCCATGTAGTGCATTGTTCAAAAATATTTGTTATTTTTTTCAGATAAATTTCTTTAAACGAGTGCGGGAAGGTGGCATGCCTCTAAGCGCATGCAATGTCACGTGCGACAGGCGACATCGCACGTTGAATCGAAAGTCGAATAAGAAAGCGCACGAGTGTGGACATACCTAATAAGATTTGCCATCACCCATCATTATTACTCTCAAATTCCAAAGCATTATTTTTTAAAAACTTAAAAACTGTTTCTCCTCCTTTTGGCTGAACCTCTAAATTCCTAAATCACACGTTTTTTAGAAAACAAACAGTTAATACAATTTATAAGAATAATGAATAAAAGACTAAAACGATGTAATACTTTTTCCATAACAGATATCAGCAGCAGTAATGCGATGACGAGTAGAAGCCAGACTATCAGTAGTTGTAAGAAGAGAAGATCCTTCACGCGGTACAGCGATTGCACCAACCATCCCAGTTGTACTTATTACAAGACATCCTTCGACTGCACGACTTCCAAAATGTCTAACCGAAGGAGCAAATCGCACATGGCTGAATTTCTCGCTATAATGAACACTATCTTTCTTTTCTGCAACCAGACTAATCTGAAATTAAAAAAATATAATGATTTTCATACTACAGCTGCTGTAAGAAAAGGTGTATAACAAGGATGTTCATTGTCACCACTACTGTTTAAATTGTATGATTTGAACCTCTACAGGCTTTACTAAGTAAAACGAGGAGAGAGGTGGTTTACAATTGCCTTCCTCACTGAATTTAAAAGTAGCCTATGCTAATCAGCATGCCAGGCTCTCCAAATAGCATCTACTTTCCACCTTGCAAATGGCACCTCTACTTCATTCACCACAGGGTCCGGCTGTATAATGAAATTCATTACTCTCAGAGGAGATAACTCTGAATAATGCCTTTTACACCACTACTTCTTCTACTCTTAAATGCTTCACTCATATAATTGGCTGACTATGTGATAAGAAACAGAACTATTTTTTGTAGCCCTGAAACTAGCAGATCAAGTGAAAATAATTAACACTCCACCTGCCTTTTATGGGCAAAAATTTCCGTATCTTCTACTAATTTTTAAATAAAAAGATTTCATTCATGCTAGTAAACATGAAAAAAATAAGCTTCAAGTTGGTATTTCAAATTTTCTTGTTTGGTAGTTTTTGAAATAGAGTTATTTAAACTCAATGGGCTTCTTTTGTGGAGTGCACTAACATTTTATTTGTGTGATTTCCATTTCTCTCCACCGTTTTATCACAATTGTTATTGGCATTTGGTTGTTTTCTATATTATACTCTCTTCTCAAATATGAACCCACCTGCCTTTTGAGTTACTGGCTAGCACCCTTTTAATTATGCATGATAAATATTGTGATAATTTGCCCTATTGTTAATTATTTATATAATTTATTTTAATGCCAACAATGGTAATACCAACTCCTCTTTAGCTAGCGACACTTCACGCCATTGGAAAAATTATTTGTACTCCATAATAAATTATTTAATTTACTTAATAATATAAATAAATTTATTTTGTGTAGACACGTAACTACTTACGTCATATTATGTCAGCAATATATATCATAATTTACCTTTTTCCCATTGTGGAAGAAAGCAGCAGCTATAATATGTTCACCAGGAAATGTAGCAGACCCGAGGCATGTCCAATCATTAAGAACATACTCTTTAAAAGTCCATAGTGCAACATTACCACTGGCATCAGCAACTAACAATTTATGACCGGATAGATCCCATTCTAAAGAAGTTACAACTGCTACGCTAGATAAAACTCTGGAATAAATAACGTATGTATTACACAAATGTACTGAAAAATAAAAGAATTGAAGAAATTAACTACTATTATTATCTAGGAAGTTAGATAGCTGATTATAACAAATAGTAACAAGATAAAATGACAAATAGTTTTACCTAAACAATCATTTAATAGTAAAAGATAAATGGTAGAAAGTAATTAATATACATATGTTAAGATAAGGAAACAGATTACGAAAATATTCATCATTCAGAAATAAAACATAGGTGTTGGGAAAGCAGGATAAAACAAGATTCATCAAAGTGATGAAGTTTCTATAGAGGTGACTGCAGAATATTAACTGATCAGAGAAAAAATCAACAATACATACATTTTCTAAAAAATGATTTAAAACGAACCCAGCAAATAGTACATTAATATGCTTTTCAAGGTTGATGAGCTCTGCTGTTCCACAAGTTTAAACCAATCAGAACATTTGCCAGCGTTGACAGATTGTACCTGACAAACATTGCGCGCGCATGCATACAAGAGCCGCAATAGTTCACTCTGGTCTTGCATCTTGTACTGAACACATCGATTACAGAGCGCGTTAACATGCAACACCTTATGATATAATCAGTTGATTGCATGTTTATTGGTTATAATTGTTATTGAAAGGCTGACAAAATATTTAACAGAGCTACAAGAGCAAGTATTGGCAACGTTGCTGGCAAGTCATTGGCTAGCTATAAAGTGGGTAGGGGCGATGCATACATTCAGAGCTCATCAGCCTTGAAAAATAGTGTAGATGACTCTCACCTGATTAAAATTAACTTGATTAGATTTTTTTAAATGATTCCTTCTTGGGCAGAAAGAAGGAGAAATGTATCTCTTCTTTCATGGTTTTACGACCAACTGCTGATGCAGATGATGAACAGTGATAACTGAAAAAAATGCCAGACCTGACCAGGAATCAAAACTGGGACCCCTAGTGTAGAAGCCAGTTGCATTGGGCACTACAACACAGGCCAGCCAACAAATTTATCAGGTACATAATGGTACACAATCATTTTAAATATTTTTTTTGATAAGTTACTGACTAGGTAATAGGCCTAAAGGAAAGAGAATGCCACAAAACCATAACTTAAAAGGATTAGTAAAAGACATGAAATTCAATACAAGGCAGTAAGAAAAGAATGGTTGATAAAAGGAAATCTTGGCTGTAGAAACAAAGCATCTTTCTGCATCTATATAGAGATTTTAATGTTTCGTTCAAAATTTAAGATTAATGTAGAATACACTAGATTAGATAATATAGTAAAAAACAAAATGTATAAACGCATTTACTTACTTATGACTATGCCAGGGTGTATTTAAATCAGCAACATACACATGCGAGCCCCATGTTTTAGCAGAAGAATCATCTAATTCTGTACGAGTTGTGAATGCAATTATATTTTGACTTGAGACAACACATAGTGTGTCTCCCTCATGAAGACTAAAAACAAACCATAAAATACACATGATTAATGATCAAAATACACTGGACTATGGAAATCAATTTTACACTCAAAGAGCCTTCTTTAACGCTTTCACTGCTAAACACAGAACAGTTATGTCTAAAACTCTAACTAATTTTATGGCCATTGACTCCATCAGCAGGGGGGTAAACTCTTGTTTAAGTGTTGAGCACTATTTACCTCAAAACACATGAATTAGTTTAGATTACTGTAACTAAATAACCCACCGGTTGGTCTAGAGGTAAAGTCGTCGCCAAAATCAGCTGTTTAACAGCTGATTTTAGGAGATGAAGGTTCCTGGTTAAGGTAGTTACTTTTATACGGATTTGAATACTACACAGCGGTTACCGGTGTACTTTGATGGTTGGGGTTTAATTAACTATACTCTCTCAGGAATGGTCGGCCTGGGTCTGTACAAGACTACACCTCATTTACACGTCATACATATCATCCTCATCTCATTGGGTCATGGGGTTGCTTATTGTTCTGAATTGAACAGATTGCAACGTACACACATTAGGAATAAAAAAAAATTAAAAAAAAACTTTAACTAAACTGCACAAAGTAACAAACTGCACCTTATAAAAAAACCTGTTAGGAGACAAAAGTTGTGAATTTTTACTTTCGTCTAGGCTATAAGTTTTAGCTGAGTGAAATGCAATTCAAGGCTTTATCTTTACGGCAGGATACACACTGGAGATGCACGGCATGCAGCACATACAAGCAGCATGCATTATGTGCCTGAGCAGCGGCGAGGTATATGCGCTAGGATACATACTGGAAATCCATGACATCTGAAACAGCATGGCATGTAAAATTTCAGAAGGAAGGCTCCAAAACGTCATCCAGTAAACGAACCTGTTGCATTGACTTTGACAGCGAGTGCCATCCATGCCTTTTTCTATTTGTGTCGGTTGTTGTACTCCTTCAATTTGTAATTACACAAAACTGGAAACTATTTCACTGCTTGTAAAAAAGTTATATTTTTGCAATCACTGTCCACCAAAGGCATTTTGTACAAATTCACAGTGCATGTACAACAATAATAAATCATAAATTACTGAGTAGGTTAGAACAATCACAGCAAAAACAATAACAGCTGACAATGATACCCGAAATGCCCTGAAATTTCAATCCGTGCATGCGCTATGTCAAGCAGCGAGCTGCATGCAGCCTCAAACACCGACTGGTTGGTGTTTGAGATACAGCTGCGATGCAAAGAAAATGCACCTCGCTGCCGCATCTTCAGTGCATAAGGTCCCATACAACAGCATTGGTTGGTTTAAAAGCTGCATGTATTACGATACCACATGCATCTCTGGTGTGTACCCTGGCTAACAATACAGATTTATTCATGAGAATCAATGCTATGACAAAAATTTTACATCAATCTTAAAAATGTAGTAAAATCACAACTAATCAACATTATTAACCCTTATAACACCAAAAAGCAGATTTTAATTTTTACGAAAGAGCGCCAAGAACCGATGACATCGGCTCTTCATATATCGCACTTTATTATAGAAATATTTCTCAATAGTTTGCGGTCATATTTTAAAGCGTAGTAGTATAAGCATCTATCTAACGATGTAGTGTATTAGCCGAATATGTCAATTATTTTGATTCTTATAAAAATCGATAGTTTCAAGAATACAAACAGCAATGTTTGTTTTGGTTACAGCTGTTTTCAGTAAACCTTCAAATGATTTGGTTTCGGTACAGATAATTATTATTATTTTGCAGTTTTTAATGAAAAAAAGTCCTTTCTTCTGATATAAATAAAAAAATAAAAAATATTAAGACTTCTCCCAACACATTTGAAAATAAAAATTTTAATTTACAATTCAAAATTTGTTTAAACTGCACAAATTTATTGAAACTAAACGTTTTTTCATTACTACTTACATGAGCAGAATTTAAGGTAAAATGATATAAAAGCTTCCTCCTGTGTCAATTCTGAAATTTTAAACAATTTTTCAAAATTACCTGGTAAAATAATGGGATTTTAGCTCAGCATTCTTTCGACTAGTAGGTTAGGCAGTCTGGCAGCATAAGGGTTAACAGTTGTGTTGAGAAATATAGCTGGTCATTTAAACATTTACTGGTTGGGGATCTGAAGCTCTTAAGTTTCAGCCAAACTACAATCGAAATTTTCTTCCAAAATCATTTCTACACACTTTAAGACATAGATACAAGAGAAAACAACATGCATGTATTTTTTTCGAAACATGACGATTTTTTGAAACTGGTATATCGGACTTTTTCCCTATAATAATAAACCATTGTATACAACATTATAAGATGGCTATCAGTACAACACATTCAGGGTATCCTCTGAATTCAAATCAGTATAATTCTATAAATTTTAACTTTTAGAGACAATAATACTAGAAATTTGCACATTTCAACTGTTATCTACTCATAGTATTCTTAAATGTATAGTATAAATCTCATTGCGCTACAAGTAACAGAGCATTATAACCTACAAAAACAAATTTACAACCCACCTGTCAAAATCAGGTAGACTTTTTGAATTATGCTTTCGATATACAGAATAAGTAAGGTCCATAATGACCTTAATCACTCAACTAATAAATATACAGCTGAAATCGATCGGCATAAGTATAATTAATAAACTTTTTGAAAATGAAAAGTTAACCCCTCACAAAACACACCATACCGAACCGAACACAACTGAAAATAAAACCAAAGAGGAATGGATGGATTAGGTATATTAGGCCTATGTGCATTGCCTGTGCAAATAAATTATCTGCATTACCTTTCTGCGTAAAGAAAGGTTCGCAATGAAGCCAAAATCAAGTAATTTAAATCAATATTATGGGAATGATTGATGCAATTATTCTCTTTCATTTAAATATCAATAATATTTCAAGATTGTGACATTGGTTAACCTGTGTGTCACGTGTTTGACAAAAGTTGGGTTATATCTGTTGTATGCGTCAATGAAATAGTTTTAAAGAATATAGGTACATTTCCGATTTAGAAATCTGAATAATACTGAAAATGTTAAGTATTGCTATGCTCTTAATAACTTACTTAAAAAGTTTTACGGGAATGCGTTTGTCAATTGTTGTCTTCATTAGAATTTAATATTATTCTTCTGCTTAGTTAAGAAAACAAGAATGAACAATAACGTTACATAGGTGATTGGATAGATTAATTTTCTTCATAAAAGGTAAAGTTTCAATATCAGTAATTATCATATTAATAATAAGGGACATTATTAATACATAGTTTTATTAGAAATTTCCCTGTTTCGGAGTTATAAAATATATTGTGGTTGTTCTTTTAAAAATAAGAAAAAGATAATAATTTTCAAGACATGTCCGACGAAAAATTGAATTGCAAGAACAGTAGTCTGAATGATTTGCAAGAAGCCTACAGTAATGTCAGTTTTTTATTAAACTATGATTCAGATGATGATAAGTGCAGTTCTAAATCAGATGATGAAGATTACAACAGCGTTGACAAAGCAGGACAAAATAACATCCCATTAATACCTTTTAACATGAAAGAAGAACTTGAAGAAGGTTATTTTGACACTGAAGGTACGTATCATTGGAAAAAAGATTCAGATAATGTTAAAGATAATTGGCTTGAAAATATTAATTGGAATATTCTTGGTACATACAGCACTAAAACATCTGTAAATAACTGCAATAGTTCTGATTCAGAAGTATTTAATTGTGTTGATATATATAAAAAGATTTTGAAGTATTTAAAACCTAAAGAAACAATTTCTAAAGCATTATGTCGATTAGGCAGAAAGAACACTTTGACAACGGCTGAAAAATGGAAACTTAAGAAACTTGGAAAAACTGTACAGAATAATTTGGAAAACAGTCAGAAAATTACAGAGCTAACTGGATTGGCTAATTGTGTTTTAAAGAATACAGGAAATGTAAATATTTATGAAGAGACTTATGAAGATTTCATTAAAATCATTTCAAATTACGGAAAATCTGATGCATCAAGTTCTGACCCTGTGAAAAAACATTCTGTTATGTTGGATATGTATTCTGATGACTTTTTAGAAAAAGAAAAGTCTGTTATAAATGGAATCTCAAATTAATATCTTGCAGGATTTGACCTGGGTTATTAAGTTTTTTGTGGAATATTCGTTCCAAATATACTAAGTTGTGGAGGTCATGTGTTTACATACTGTTTATTTCATTTGAATGAATTAGTTATATTTTGTAGCTTATTTAAAATTATTTTAAATTGCTTATTTATATTTTGAACAATCCAGTGTTTGAAGTTTTTCTATTAAATTTCAAGTTTAATTGTGTAAATGTTATCATTTTTTTATTTTTCAATAATAATGGAAAAGAGTTTATGGAACTATACAATAAAATACTTCTAATTGTGTGATTAATGCTGTTTTGATAATATGCTACATAGTTTACTTTTACCAATTTCATTTTTATGCTTATGTTGAAAGGTAATTTTTAATCTTTACCTGTGATGTTTGAATGTTTCTTTATTTAGTTCTTTATAAATAAATGCAAATTAACAACTTTTTAAAACTTGTGGTTTGGTAATTTAAGTTGGTTTATGTTTAAATAACTTAGTATTGTGGTTAGCAACATACTAAGTAATTGTTTGTTTCTTCTGTTGTAATTAAGATATTTTTCCTAACTACATTATCACCTCAAAAATGTAAAGTACAGGAACTGTAAGCAATTTAAGCTCTTTAAATAGTCTGCATGTGGTGAAGTAGTTAGTTCCCACCTAATAGCTTTCTTCTGAATTTAAAAAAACCCTTTCCATATTACATATAGAAAAATTGCTCTACACTGAAATGAGACAAAATAGACAATCATAAGCTGACATTATTAGTTATTTAAAAAAAAATTAATATGGCAATTTGTTTTAAGCAAATATCTCACATATGCTTAACTAAGATTATCAGATCAGTATGAAAATCCCGACAAATCTGTATTATACTCTGTCATAAGAAAGATGTATCGAGTAAACAAACTGCATGTGTAGTAGTGTTTGTAGATACAACACACTAATGACCAACCCAGGTCATCCCTAACGAACGGAAGATTAAAAAATTAGATTTGCCTAATAGTGCCCAATGACTCATTTGTTTTCTTTTGTAATAACACGATCACATCATTTATTTTCAGTTCGTTAATATTATCCAAAGGTTGACCTTAGGTTGTTCCGTAAGTGGTAATCTATTAGTTTTTTGTGGAGTGCAAATGCTTGTCTGTTTTTATTTTACATAGGCCTAGTCTTATAATTTTTTTTTTGTAGAATTATAATACAGTGGAACCCCGCTAATCCAAAAACCCGCTTAATCCGAACCCATTTTGACCCCAAAAAAATTAAAAAAAATATTATATTAAAATAAAAAAAATTTACTTACGGAAACAAAATAGTAATATAAATTCAGTACCGTACATATGGATAGTTAACTCATGAACACATTATTGATCACTTTTCACAAAGTCAGTTATCTTTTATTGGCGGAGTGATGAGAACCTAGCAGACGTCGTTGTATTTAACCACAGTCTCATAAACATTACGTCTGCAGGTGTAGCGTTAGGATGCTGCTCTATTGTACTGCAGTGATTTCTCCATCGCCTTTGCTGCTTCCGTGTGTGAAATCGCCAGGGCTCCATCTGGTTCATCTTCCACATATTCGTCTGAATCGTGATAAATTATTGAAACAATTTCCTCATCAGTTATAATTTGGCGCAGTTGGTAACGTGCTCGCCTCTCATCATGCGGTCCTGGGTTCGAATCCCACTCAGGCACGGCATATTTTCATACGTTACAAAAATCATTTCATCTTTCACCGTCTGCATTAGCAGTAATTGCAGAACAGTCGGACGTTAAACCAAAAAAAAAAAAAAAAAAAAAAAAAAAAAAAGTTATAATTTGATCTTTATCTGCCGACAACCACTCTGCAACATCAGTGTCATCAGTTTCTTCACAGCCTGGGATTTGTTTCATAAGATCAATAACTTCGTGTTTCTCATCTGTATTTTCTGATAATTCCGTGAAGTCATAGGGAAAGAAAGTGACTGTTGAGCTATAAATAGCATAATAGGGCACGCCGGTGACTGTCAATGACCTTCACGCTTGCAAACGAACAAAAACTATTGGAATGGTGCAATCGCTGCGTCAGGCAGAGGGGCAGTTCTGTAGTTTGTAATTACTGTAGGTAGTGTTTTAAACATTTTTGTTTTTCTGTTTTAAATGACTAGAGAAGTTTATTTAATTTTTTTTATACCTTTATCGGTATTTGGTTACTAGTTCAGTAGTCTATTAATGTTTTCAGCATTATGCGTAATATAACATGTAATAGGTACATTTTATAAATGTTTCTTGGAAAAACCCAGATAATCCAAACTTTCTGCCGATCCGAATGATGTTCGGTCCCAATTAGTTCGGATTAGCGGGGTTGGACTGTAATTGACTAATAAGAATCTTCTGTTATCAAGCATGGAAAAGGTATTTAAAAGTGGTGAAAAGGCAACCGTGTTAAATGTGTTTAATAAGTTGTTAGAAAAAAATCCAACACTTGTCGTAGCGAAAGTGATAAAACTTACTTCAGAACTAAGTGGATTATCGGTGAGTAGTATAAATATAAGAACTGAGAAGAAAAGAACTGGAAAATTACAAACGCCTATTATAACATTTGATCTATAATTCTGTATATGGTTAAAGCGCGTGTAAGTTATCATGTGATGTTTTCACTGAAAGTATCACATATTTTTCTGAGTCACCCGCTGTAGCAGCTGAGTCAATAACCTCTATTTGTTTACTCGCACATCTTTCTTACGATGAACAGAGTATAGTGACACTTTTTAGTAACTGAAATGTTTATACATATTCAAGGATATTGTAAATAAATACCTACACTTCTCTATTTTCTCTTAAATTATGCATATTTTTGGATTATGAGTACTGAAACCCACAAAAGATATATCAACTGTTATCACAATTCATTTAGAAACTACAGACTCCATTCTGGTATGTGCTATTTCATTTTTACTGACAGTGTGAGTGCTTTTCATTACATTTTTACTCAATCAGTTGGTATTGAATGTAATTTTAACACTTTTACTGCTGACCATGTATCTGGTATGTAGCGGTAAGCTTTTACTTTTACCAAAGAAATAAATTTAGCACAGGGGTCTTACATTGTTTCAACTGTTCAACAGTGAATGTGTTTATAGATATTTTCAGCATATTTGTAAATCCTGAAGTTTTTGTGCCTGAGTTTAGATCAATGCATATTCTGCTGTTGTTTATCATATTTTTTACTTCTATATTTAGAGACTTTAAAAATTACTCGTTAATAATAATGAAAAATTTAGAAGGCTAATTAATTATTTATGGTATAATGACGTTTGTTTTACTGAATAAAAAAAAGTGAATGCCTTATGTAGGCCTAATAGTAGATCTGAGCAGTAATGTTATTTTTTTACTTCAAAATGGATGCTATGATTTGAATATTTGTGAAGTAAAGTTTTCAAGATGGCAACAAGAAAATCATGTGGTTTTTTAATAATTAGTTATAGAAAGGTAACGTTCAGTTATGGAAAAATAAAATAATTTACGTAAATATTTGATACTTCATTGAATCCAGTATTACATCTGTAGTATAACAGCAGTTATCCCATCTGTAATAAATTTCCTGCCAAAATCTTTTGAAGCATGTTTAAATGTATGATGGGCAACTGTGCTATCTAGTGTCATAGCTCATCGAAATTTCCTCGACAGTGAGGAACAAACACTTTGTCCTTAATTTAATCCTTCATGGAGATTTCCATTTAAGTAATTACTTAATAATACTTTTTACTTGTTGTTGTTGTTTAGGTCATCAGCTGAAAGGCTGGTTTGAACCTGTAGAGGTTTTACTAAGTAAAACGAGGAGTGAGGTGATTTACCATTGCCGTCCTCACTGAGTGGAAAAGTATGCTTATCAGCATGCCGGGCCCTCTGAAAAGCACATACTTTCCACTCTGCAAATGACACCTTCACTTCATTCACCACAGGGTCTGGCTGTATAATGAAATTCATTACTTTCAGAGGAGATATCTCTGATTAGTATCTTTTACACCTCTACCTCTTCTGTTCTTAAATGATTCAGTCATTAATTGGCTGACCATGTGATAAGAAACAGAACTATTTATTTTAGCCCTGCAACGAACAGATTGAATGTAAATAATTTGACACTCCACCTGTCTGTTATGGGCGACTTTTTACTTATGAAGATAAATATTTATTATTCTAAAAAGATAATATCGATGAGATTGTAGTACATTCTTGTGGAAGAAAGTGTGAAGTGATCTTAACACCTTTATCCTCTACAAAGTACAAAACTAATAATTTCATAGCCCATTTTCCACTAGTGTTTCTTAAAATGTAGTTAGAGCATTCTATACCATCTATGTAATTAAATACGCCCGTAACACCTTTATCTATATTAATATTATAAAGAAGTAACATTTGTTTCTTTGTACGAAGTAATCTCAGAAACTACCCAACCAGTTTTAAAAAATTTTCTCATTGAAAAGCTTTGAGCTTCTTCCCGAGTAACGTAGATTGTATTACTTAATTTTTAAATAAAAAAATGTGGTTAAAATATAATCATCTTTTATTTTATTTGTCATGTGAAAAGGTTAGTTCTTCTATAGATAAATTCTATTCTATTCTACCATATATTGTAGTATGCAGTCAGGTATTTGTACACTAGGAACCTCTTTACAATATAACATCATTTTTTCTTTTTCCTTTTTAAAATTATTTATGGTGCAAATATTCAAAAAATAATGTCACTTCCAATTTATGCATTGAAAGTTATGTAAACCTTCCAAAATTTAAAGAGATGTACCATTTTTTAAGAACTATATTCTACCTACTTTTTCTTATAATACAAATTCAGTTATTCTCAAGTCATATTTCTCCCCTTTCACTGGTGATTCAGATTAATGTTAATGAAATTCCTTTTTCCATTGCTAATTGGTTTTATTTTTAATCATGATTTGGTTGTGTTGTGTCAAAAGTAAAACAGTTAGTTGTAAAGTGCCCCTGCTTTTTTCTGGTAGTCAACCAGAAAAACTAGGTTTTTGAAAAATGTTATACACACTTTCATTTATTTGCTTAGCTCTTCAATTATGTATTTTTTTAAACACTGAACTTTTTTACTTTAATATGTATTTTACATAAATAATACATTAGCAATTTTTCACAGGAGTATTGCTAACCTCAGATGGTGCATTTAATTGACTGGTATTGTGCAAATGCTTCACGTTTTTTTAACCCTCTTAAGCTATGGCCGCACTGCAGAAGGTAAGATCGAAATGGCCTTTGGATGCTTCTTCCACCTAAAATCAACATGTGAAATCTTATAGTGGTGGCCACACTGGAGCCACCAAGCACTTTCTGAAACCAGGCGTGCATCCTAGCTAACCAACTTGTCAGTTCGGTAGATGTCGAGGCTGGTGTCACCCCTGGTGGCTTTACTGTTAATTACCTTGACTGAGCTAGTTCCTATGTGCCATCTCCCGCTTGCAGTCCGGCCATAGTGAATCTTGCCACAAGACATTTGTCTCTTACAGTGCGGCCGTAGCTTTAGGGACAAATGCGCTGAATTTCAGCTTTGTGATCATATTTTTATGAAGATTCACCTCTGCTGAGATATAGTATGAAAGAGTTATCAAAATTTTCTGACACAAGCTGGGAATGTAACGCAAGAGTTACTTTTATCCTATTTTTCTCAATAAAAATATTAATCTTTTAGTATATGTATCATATAAGTAATATTATTTTATTGTTTACAGATACTAATAATATATTGAGTAAAATGGATGTACTACAGCCAGATTTGTTGTATATTAAAGGACGTTGTTACAGAATAAACCCAGTGAATGTAAATTTGAATGATGATTCCCAAAATAAAAGAAGCTTAGAAGGTTATCAGAATTATTATGGTAAGTGGCTGAATTAAATTCTTGTAGATTCTAAATAGATGTTTGGTGATATCAATAGCAACAATAGATAGTTTAACTACATTTTATTATGGTTTTGGCCGATTGTTTAGCTGCATTCTGTATGTTTCTTGAATTTTGGGCCTTCGATATCAGTTTGAATACACTTAATCTGTTCCTTGCAGGGCTAAAATAAATAGGTCTGTTTCTAATCACATGGTCAGCCAATTAAATGACTGAATTGTTTAAGAACAGAAGAGGTAGAGGTGTAAAAGACGCTAATTAGAGTTATCTCCTCTGAAAGTAATAAATTACATTATACAGCCAGACCCTGTGGTGAATGAAATGAAGGTGTCATTTGCAGAGTGGAAAATATTTGCTTTTCAGAGGGCCTGGCATGCTGATAAGCGTAATTTTTTACTCAGTGAGGAAGGCAATGGTTAACCACCTCACTCCTTGTTTTACTTAAAAAAACCTCTAGAGGTTCAAACCAGCCTTTCGGCTGATGACCTAAACAACACAACATCAGTTTGAAAAGTCGCTTGGAGGATCCAATGAAGAAACCTTCATTTTTATATTTGTACCATTTGAGAGTAGTATTGTTTTTCTAAAATCAGTTACAGTCTTAGATGTCTTTTTCGAGGTTTGTTCAAAAAGTATCCAACCTTCATTGATAAGATGCTTGTTTATTCATTAACATTTTTTAGCTAGTGAGCCCTTTCAAAATACTCTCCCTGGGACTCCACACAGGTAGACCAGCACTCCTGCCACTTTTAGAATCAAATCTGGAAAGCCTTTTAGTTTGCTGTCATGTTTTGCATAACGTTATTTCTGTACACAAATCAAGACTTTAAGTGAGGGAACAGTCCAAAGTCGCACAATGCTATATCACGCAACAGGCAAGTAAAGAGTCTGACGTAACACGGGCATCTTGTGTTTGATCAAAATGAGCAATTTCTAGTCACGGTTCCTTCTGTTCAGCTGTCAAGTTCTTTGGCATGAATTTGGCAGCAACTCTTCGCTTAGCCAAATATTCCATCAAAATTGAATGAAATACTGAATCAATACTGATTTCTCCTTGTGTAAGTAGTTCACAGATTGTATTTAGTTGATCCTGTATCAGTAAAACATGAACTTGAGCAATAACTTCATTGTTTCAACGTGTTGGTCTGGCAGAACGAAGTTCAGTGTCCACTGAAGTGTGGTCATTTTTAAATCTGTCGTACTACTCCTTTACTTGTATGACACTCTTAAGTGTCTTCTCTTAGGCCTGTAAGATTTTTTGAGTGGTTTCAACTCGAGAATGACCAGGTTGTTTTGCAGAATTTGTTGAACTACATACAACTACACTTACGTTCCATTGTACTGCATGAAACGGTGTTTAATTGACAGCTTTCTACTGATGATTGATGCGGTATTGTGGTAATGTAACCTGCCTATTCATGTGCGCTAGGGTTGTCTGCATTGATATGTACTCCTATCATTTGTATACATACAGCAATAAGGTCAGATACTTTTTTAACAAAAGTCATTGGAGTTTGGTTATATTAGATTTCTTTCATAACTTCATTATTTTCTTACTCTATTACTTGGGAGTCTTAAGAGAGTAACTGTACTATATACATTTCTGAGTATTTACTGTGTGTATAAAGATGTTGAAATAATAATTATAACAACTGTACTATTTTATTATTTATTTTTAGAAGCGGATGAGTGTAGACTTGATTATGATTCGGAAGACGAAGAAAGTAAATGTCCAATAGAACAAGTCACAGGGAAAGGATACAGAACAGCATTTCATGTCGCTAGGTATTATTAAATATTCATTTTGTGAGTGTAGGTGTAATTGTGTATTTTTATCAGAAGATTTAATTTGGTATTTTATATTAAATGCTGGCTTTTTCTTTACTGTCAAACTTGGAGAATTCACAGTGTTGAAGGGACCAGAGAAATTATTTAATTACCCAAAAATTCAAATTATGTATATTTCTGTAAAGAGGAGAACAAAGATTTAACACACAGACTTCCCTTCTTATTACTATGAAGGATTAGGCATAAGTCTTTTCCAAACTCACAAACAATGCTACACGTACATATAAACAGAAGATATATTCCAATCCGCACAACATCTCAACTACTTCCATTTTTTTGGAGGTCTTCTCTCACCTCTCTTCTTCCAACTGTAACATATTCCATAACCTTGAAGGATATTTTCTCCTTGGTCATCCGTTCCAAATGTTGCCTGGTATATATTTTTTAAAAGTCAGGTATTTTTATTAGCTTCTTGTGCACTTTTGTGGTAAAAAACTGGTTTTTTAGGATTGCAACCTTATGATAATTTAAGATGATTTAAGATATGCATTTTATGACAAAAATGTTGTAGAAATTAAGAAACCTACAACTTTTATTTTTAACATTTTTTTTCTATAGCCTTAGTTTAGCATCAGTTAGTGATTTTCTGTATTTTATCATTGAAATTGGTATAAAATGGTTTTCTCTAAGATTACTACAGTAGTATGCATTTTATAACAAAAGTACCTATGTGAAACCAAAGTTATAGAAAATTAAAACCTACAACTTTTATTTCAAGCATTTTTTTCTACAGAGCTTAGTTTAGTGTCAATTAGGGTTTTGAAGTGCAACAAAGGTTTATTTTCACTTAGCGTTATTCTCAATTAAAATTAGGTTATGTTTATTATTTACATTGGCAAAAGAAAGTGTTGTGTGTGTATTCACCCCAGACTTTTAAAGTTAATTTTTATCAAAAGATTTTATTTCTACATAGTGCCTGACTTTATTGGTAGATGCTCTTGAAGTAAATACACATGTTAACATAGAGTCCGTAGTGCAGTTCTTGAATCAAATGTTATTAACAGTTAATGGGAAAAAGTGTCAGTACTTGCAGTTTAAAAATAAACATAACGTTAAAGAAAGTAGAGAAGTGGATGTATTTATTCATAATAAAATAGTTTAGAGCATGTAGAAACAGTGAAGTTCCTGGGCGTATCTCTAGATAGATCTTTGTCTTGGGTCTTCTATACCAATCAAGTTTGTAGTAAAATATCATCTGGGGTATTTGCACTAAAACAAATTGCCAGATTAAATGATAAAAAATTACTAATGGCAGCTTATCATGGCCTCATTCTGTCTCATATCCGTTATGGTATTTTAGTATGGGGTAATTCTAGCATGGGTAATATAAATAGGGTTTTTAAAATTCAAAAGAAAGCTATTAGGTGTATGGTGGGAGCTAACCAGCTAACCTCATGCAGGCCACTATTTAAGGAGCTTAAATTGCTTACAGTTCCCTCCCTCTACATTTTTGAGGTGATTATGTATGTTAGGCAAAATAATTTTATGCAGAATTTCAATGTTCACAATCATAACACGAGAAACAGGAATGATTATTATGTGGCTAATCACTCCACAAAATTGTTTCAACAAAAACCTACTTATGCAGGGAGAAAATTCATAAATATATTACCCCAATCTTTAAAGTGTTGTGAGGATTTGAATTCCTTTAAAAAAAATCTAAAAAATTACTTGATCAGTGAAACTTTTTATAGCGTACAAGAATTTCTTTCTTGATAGTAGTGATACATTGTGTGTTTCTTATATGTATTTCAGATGTTATATCTGACGACATGTCCTATACTCCTCCTGGAGTCTCCAGGGCGCAAAAAAAAAAAAAAAACTTATGGCCGGTTTCACCAACATCAGTCAAATACAGCATGACCATGATCAAATTTAACGGTGGTCAAAAGATGACCATTCGTTTAAACTCGAAACTGTTTCACCAACTTTGATCTCGATCAAAACTGCGTCGGTCAAATTTAACCACAGTTAATTTCCACACTCACTTATTTTCGAAGTTGGCTACCGTGGTCACTGAATTTCTATTGGCTACATCTGATTTTGTCATAATGTTATTGTTTTCATTCTGCAATACTCGTAACCTACAGTAGTGTTTTATATCATATCATTTTTTTTTTTTTTAGCTTTTATTTGTTATCGGGAACTGTACATTTTTGACAACTATCCAATTGGATTGCTGCTTTTCGCTGTATTTTTGAAGTGGATTATGCATGAGTTTGAACAGGGACCCCCAGTAGAGTTTGTTCATGGACGGCTATCAGCTGGTCACCATACAAAGTCGCTTGCCCAACCGGTGTTATTTAACAAATAATAGAGACTTTCTACCAGCTGACTGACTGGGCTGGCCCGAAGGCCATCATATCGTTTGGGTTTTTTTAAATGGAAAATCAAACACAAAAAAGTTCGGAGTGTTAATTTTAAACCGAAAAAAAGATATTTATATTATATAAATTTATATTTCTGTAAAAGTCCTGCATAACTTTGTCCTTTTCACCCTCATCTGGAAACTGAATGTACCTGGGAGCTAATGAAGCAATTGGCTCAGACACTTTTTTTATTTATTGGCTCAATGTTGTTTTCGAAACGCCAATTAAGTCACCATTTACTATTTAAAAAGAACCTGTACCGTAAAATCTAAGGGCCAAAAGCAGCTGTTGCAGTGGTGTAAGTGGTCTGTTTCCGATAGAAGGATATTCCAACCTTCCTTCAAGTTCTTCAAGAATCTTCAAGACTACCTGTTTTGAGGGCCTATACCATGCAACAAATTTTCTGTCTTCCATTGAATGGAAATCATCTTGTCTTTCTGGTAACACACGTTCTGGCCCTATGTTAGCGAGCATTTCCATGTACATAATTTCAACATCAAAATTATCATCCATTATAAATGAAAATGTAATTAGTATTTTATGAAAATATTGTGAGGTCAACAATAAGCCTAAATGCTATTTAATGCTAGTTTAATGCTCACATTAAATTACAATGTCAAACCTCATAATCACATTTTCAAGCACTTCAATAACAACAGTTTTAACAAAAAAAAATCTGGTGTAAAACACTCACACAACTTTCTCTTGCCAATGCAAATAATTAACAATAAACCTAACATTATTAATAAAACATTAGAAATAAAAAAAAAACTAACCTCAATAAACATAACCTAATATTACTCATGAGTAAAAGACGCAAAATGACAATCCACCTCAGTTTAAAAATACGGTAAATCACTCTTTCACGCGAAACTAGGCTCTGTAGCGAAAAATGCTCTAAATAAAAGTCTTAGATATTTTAATTTCCTTAAAATTTTATTATATAGTTTACACTTTTGTCGTAAAATGCATACTAAGGCCGAAATCTTAAAAAAATGAATTTTCATACGTTTTCGTGAGAAAAAACAGAAAATCGCCGTCACCGCTAATCTAAGCGTTATACAGAAAAATGTTTGCAATAAAAGTTGTAGGATTTTAAAGTCTCTACATTTTTTATTATATACATTTTTGGGCTAAAATGCATATTAAAGCCGCAATATTAGAAAACAATTTTTTACGAGAAAACAGCCTCCCCAAGTATTTCAGCAGACATGGCGCCTACCCTATCTTGTAGAGCATAAAAAATGTAGTAGTAAATGAGGGGATTTTTAAAAAAAATTGTAGGAGCCGTTTTTGAGAAAATAACAAAAAAGTGAAAAATGACACGAATAAACTACTACTTCCGGTTGACCAATTCTGATGAAATTGTTCATGTCGCGTCCAGTAGTGGTATGTAACTTAAGTTTCAAGTTTGAAGTTCGTACGATGTTCCATTCTTGAGATATTCTGTTCACACACAAACAGACCATTCGCTAAAAACGTATTTTTTGGGTTCAGGGGGTCTGAAACGTGTAGATTTTTTAAAATATCGCAAAGAAAGTTAAAAATTACTACTTCTGGTTGACCGATTTTGATGAAAATGTTAGTGTTGGGGCCTCTAATAGTACCTTAATTAAGTTTCAACTTAGTACAATGTTCCGTTCTTGACATATGTTGATCACACGCACGCGCACACACCAATCGCTAAAAACATGTTTATTGGGTTCATTGGGTCTGAAAACGTGTATATCCGGTAAAAACTCGATTTAGGAAAAATTTTTCCTATAGTATATTCATATAGGCAAGAGGAAATAAAAAATCTGGTGTGAAACAGTCATACGTCTTTCTCTAGCCAATGTAAATAATCACCACACCACCACTCCATCCCCTAACATTAGTAATAAAACATTAGAAATAAACAAAAAACTAACTTCAAAAAACATACTTTATTTTAATTATGAGTGAATGATGCAAAATGAAAGAAAACCTCAGTTTGACTTAATAATACGGAAAATCATTCTTTCACGCTTAACTAGGCTCTGTAGAGAAAAAGTGCTCTAAATAAAAGTTGTAGATTTTTTAATACCCTATAAATTTGATTATAACCATTTATCGTAAAATGCATACTAAGGCCAAAATCTTAGTATGTTCGGACAATTGTCTATGTCGTGTTAAAATTTCAAACTTTTCGGTCAAATACTTATCGAGTTACATGCCTCTAAAAGAATGAAATTTGTTGCAGTAGCTAAAAAACCAGGTCTTTTTGTCTTACAACCTCGATATGGCAGTTTGTAAACAACATTAAAAATATAGGAATAATTTGGGTCAACGCAGAATAAAATTAGCTAAAATTTGTTGTTAAATATGTTGAAATCTGATTCGTAGTTTTGGAGATGCAAGAATTTAAACTTGGGTGTTTATGATTATGAAACCGATAGTAGGTTAAGTTTTTTGAGGTTAGTTTTTAATTTATTTCTAATGTTTTATTAATAATGTTAGGTTATATTGTTCATTATTTTCATTGGCTAGAGAAAGTTGTCTGAGTGTTTCACACCTGATTTTATTTATTGAACTAAGAACACTCTTGATCATGTCACCTTTCAAACAAAAAAAAACTATTTCAAAACACCGCTTTTTTATATCCAAGGTTAAATATGTATTTAAATATATTTATATTTCCTATGTTTTAATATATCATCTAATTTATAATAGCTAATGTTTTTGGTGTTATAATCTTGCCAGAAGGTAACATCATTCCCCTCCTGGAATAAGACCACTGGATCGAATTGTCAACCCTAGTACCATATTTCCATCCCTCTTCTCTCATGACCTCGCACTCTTCTCTCCAATGCCATGTCCAACTCCATACTTGAATCCTCTTCTTACTTCTTACTTGTCGATTAGTTCTTCGGTTTAATTTTAATTGGAAATATTACAGATTTTAACAATTTCTTTCTTCTTGTTATTTCAATCATCAGTTTAATTTTGTCCTCCTGGAAATTTTACACAGCTAAATAGATTCTTACAATTTTTGTCGTCTATCTTCTTGCACTAAAACTTCTTGGCATTGGATGGCAGGTTGATGGTTGATGGCCGGATGAAAATCTATTTCTGGACTAGGTTTAACCAATCCAATCCCTATACATAAAGATAACCCTTCAAACTACTTCTATATGTACAGTGTTAACCCCAAACCAGGCTAAGAGAATGATGTCATCCTTGTAACAAGATTATATTATTTAAGAATTAAATATCCGAAAAATTTTTTAATAAATTTTAAAATTTCATAAATTTACAAAAGATTGTGATAAAATTTAACGTTCATGTTCATCTTATCGATATACAAAATTTAAATGAAATATTTTTTGTTACCTTAGAAACCACTTATTTTAAAACCCTATTGTTATTTAAATTTAATTAGAAGTCACACTTTTAAAGAATTGACGTGTATTATTAGATAAAGAATGTAAAAAAAAAAAATTCCTCGGATATTTAATTCTTTCATATAATCTTGTTACAAGGATGACATCATTCTCTTAGCCTGGTTTGGGGTTAACACTGTACATATAGAAGTAGTTTGAAGGGTTATCTTTATGTATAGGGATTGGATTGGTTAAACCTAGTCCAGAAATAGATTTTCATCCGGCCATCAACCATCAACCTGCCATCCAATGCCAAGAAGTTTTAGTGCAAGAAGATAGACGACAAAAATTGTAAGAATCTATTTAGCTGTGTAAAATTTCCAGGAGGACAAAATTAAACTGAAGATTGAAATAACAAGAAGAAAGAAATTGTTAAAATCTGTAATATTTCCAATTAAAATTAAACCGAAGAACTAATCGACAAGTAAGAAGTAAGAAGAGGATTCAAGTATGGAGTTGGACATGGCATTGGAGAGAAGAGTGCGAGGTCATGAGAGAAGAGGGATGGAAATATGGTACTAGGGTTGACAATTCGATCCAGTGGTCTTATTCCAGGAGGGGAATGATGTTACCTTCTGGCAAGATTATAATACCAAAAACATTAGCTATTATAAATTAGATGATATATTAAAACATAGGAAATATAAATATATTTAAATAAATATTTAACCTTGGATATAAAAAAGCGGTGTTTTGAAATAGTTTTTTTTTGTTTGAAAGGTGACATGATCAATTTTAGTGGTTTTTTAGAAATTAGAAGAACATCAAAAGCCTTTTATAATTAATCTCTGCAACAACAGTGAAGATACTACTGAATCATTTATTGATAGTGAAGTTAATAAATATTGATCAATAAACATGAATAAAAATAACGTAAATATATAAACAACGTAAATACTATGAAAAACGTAAAATTATATACTAATGTAATGACGTCACGGCGTATAATGGAATGATTTTTATGACGCCATTACAAGCGGCCTCAAAAAGTAACATTAACCTTATTAACCGAGTAGGTTATCGGTTGTTATGGACGTTTATAGTTGCACATAACAACCGATAACCTATTAGCTCATTTAGAGTAGGTTATTCGTTGTTATAATGCAACTATAAATGCCCGTAACAACCGATAACCTAAGAGTAGATTATCGGTTGTTACAGGCGTTTATATTTGCGCTTAACAAACGATAACCTACTCTTAATGAGCTAATGTTGAATAGGTTATCGGTTGTTATGTGCAACTATAAACTTCCATAACAACCGATAACCTACTCGGTTAATAAGGTTAATGTTACTTTTTGAGGCCGCTTGTAATGGCGTCATAAAAATCATTCCATTATACGCCGTGACGTCATTACATTAGTATATCATTTTACGTTTATCATAGTATTTACGTTGTTTATATATTTACGTTATTTTTATTCATGTTTATTGATCAATATTTATTAACTTCACTATCAATAAATTTATTCTGTATTTTAAAATTTATACATTTATTGAAATATCTCGGCATAAATTGACAACGTTGCGGGAAAGTGAGGTTAGTTAGTTTGAACACGATCAAATAATTTGACGCCCGTTAAATTTAACTGTTGATTTGACCGTGGTTAACTTCAAACCGATGTATGATAACCCCATAATGATCGATGTATGATCAGTATTTCATACTGATGTATGTAATAACTAGCGTTGGTGAAACGAATAACTACTGATTTAACCATTGTTAAATTTTTAACCGTAGTTAAATGCTTTGACTGAGGTTGGGGAAACCGGCCATTAGGGTTTCAAATATTTAAAAAAATTATTTACATCTTTCGTAATTTTAGAAAAATGTATAGTAACCATTGAGAAAGCTTTATGAAAAAATACAGAGTGATTTTTTAGTCCTGTTACCCAATTGTTAATGTCTGGTAATATTTTTCTAAAAAAAATAAATTTTGTTTTGTGACACTAAGTTGGTAGCCCTACTCAACCAGTATGGATATGGCAGTGTGAGTTGATTCTCCTTGAGCTGTGTAAAATTTTGTGCCATTTCCGGTTGTGCTACGAACAGAATGTCTTTTATCCTAAAACAATCTCTTGTTTAAATCTGGAGGCTGAAGCTCTAGAACTAATCGTATGTGATACGGATACAATTTCAATTTTTTAGCAGCTTTCTGAGCACTCGAACATGACAAATCAACATGCGAGGAAAGTTTTTGTAAACTTTTCCATGGAGAATTGAGCAATCTTGTTTTCACATTCTCTTAACATCATCTGTCAAGAGAGTTGGTCGACCACTACATTTTCTGCTGCAAACAATACCTGCCTCTAAAAATCAGTTAGTTAGCCTAGAAATTGACTAGAATAGAGTGGAGGAACACCAAAAAATTTAATTTGAAATGATTCTTTTACACTCGCATACGATTTTGTAGCAAAATATTGTTCAAGAATGAAAACCCGTTGTTCTAGGGTAAAAGACATTCTGTTCGTAACACAACTGGAAACAGCACAAAATTTTACGCAACTCAAGGAGAATCTACTCAAACTGTCATATCTATACCGGTTGAGTAGGGCTACCAACTTTGTGTCAAAAAAACAAAAATATCCCTTTCTTAGAAAAAATTTACCAGACATTAACAATTGGGTAACAGGACTAAAAAAATCACCCGTTATTATATTTTATTCCTTTATCATGCTTGTTACCATATTTTCCTTATTAACTTTGTTTTGTCTGTTATTTACAGAACATATTTTCCCTACATAATCGGGAAAAAAGCTGCTACCAAAAAAAGATTGGAAATGGAAACTAAAACCCAAATCAATGTACCAAAATTTGGTCAGGAAGGAGATATTGGTATGAAGTTAATGTGGTTCAATTTTTTTTAACTCATGGTTCTTGACATAATAAATAAATTAGTAAATAAGTTTTATAGTTTTTTACCTGTGGTGGATGAAGTGAAGGTTTCATTTGCAGAGTGGAAAATTTGTGCTTTTCAGAGGACTTGGTATGCTGATAAGCGTACTTTTCTACTCAGTAAGGAAGGCAATAGTAAACCACCTCACTCCTCATTTTACTTAGTAAACCTCTACAGGTTCAAGCCAGCCTTAAATTGCCTTAAAAAACAGCCTTAAAATTGCCTTAAATTGAATGTAAAAAACAGGTTTTTACATTCATTTTAATTGAGTTGACTAAATAAATAGGAGAAATCATAACGTACAACTTCAGTGACAAGCCAGTATGACAAAATAGAATAAAAAAAACTGACCAGAGCACAACATATCAACAAGAACGCGTGTGACAAAAATTATATCTCAATAACTGCAAAGTTATAACAAAGCAGGTATACAACCAGAAATGACATACACAAGTGAGACTGTCTTCAAAACAAATAACACCACAGCAATAGACAGAATACTCAAAGTAGGGAGAAGAATGTATGGCAACAATGTGGAGTCAGATTGTGCATAAACAAAAAATACCAAGAAAAGAGACATAGGAAGTCTAGCTTCCAGGGAAACTCTTAAAAAAATAAAACTGATTAAAAAGAAACAAATCTCATTCTTTGTAAATCTATTTAGTACACCAGAAAACAGAATCAGCGAAGACATTATAGAAAAATATGGAACAGTAGTAGCAACATTAAATGGGTTACAGAAATCTGGCAATACTTTGACTAACTCCACTGATCTTCAAGCTCACATATGATATATGATACATGATGTAATAACCAAGTAATTTATGCAACATTAAATTAATGAATTTGAAAACCATCATGTATTGTGTTAAATTTTTAATTTATTTCAACAAATTAACTTAAACTCTGAACAGTCATACTGAAGTCACTTGAAAATCTCTGTGGATTTCTCTATTGTGGGCGAACCAAAAAGCATTTACAGTGTTTCTGAGCACATTGTTTTGAAACCTTTGGATGAAATTCAGGTTGTTTGCATGCTTTGGTGCAGCCGTAGATCTGTAGCCCAGTTTTGTAATTTAATGTTTATCAAATCGTGTTATCAAGGAAATAAATTATAATTATTTAAGTTGCTAGTTAGCATCATAGCAGCAGAATCCATATTAATGTTTTGTTTTTTATGTATGTATAAAAAAAACTTTTCACCAAGACTTTGTCAAAACCATTGACAAAGGAAGATGCAATCTTTGTAAACTATTTCTTGAACTCTTATTGGGTTAGGTCAACAGACAAAAGGCTGGTTTTAACCTCTAGAGAATTTACTGGGTAACAACGAGGAGTGAGGTGGTTTACTATTACCTTCCTCACTGAGTTGAAAGCGTATGCTTATC
This sequence comes from Catonia carolina, assembly GCA_035578175.1. Classification (NCBI taxonomy): domain Eukaryota; kingdom Metazoa; phylum Arthropoda; class Insecta; order Hemiptera; family Achilidae; genus Catonia; species Catonia carolina. Next base: position 16,113,662 of record JAQMRL010000002.1, on the reverse strand, counting down.
AGCATGTCAGGCCCTCCATAAAGCACCCACTCTGCAATAACAAATTATTATTATTTCTACCTAAAGAATCAGTGTGCACCGTGAAAGTGCTTATAAGGATAAAAGTGCCAAAAGCAGTATAAGGTTAATGAAAAGATTTTTATACATTTATAAATTACAAAACATTACAATAAATTATATTGTTTTTTGTTCTTTTTTTTTATTAGTGATCACGGGAAATAACAAAAGTTTTGTTCAAGCTGCATACAGACGAATCAATTTAATAATTATGACTGCTCGTAGACGTCAGCAGTACACACACTTTATATCCATACCATTTTGTAATGATATAATCAAGACAAAATTTATTGAATTTAAAGTAAGTTAAATTGTTTATATTAAGGTGCATTTAGATGTTGTAAAATGATAAAATTATAATTATGATTCATTTCTGATTCCATATAATCCATTTAATTGTGTTTTAATTCTTATATGACAATATTTTTCTGTATTAATTTAATTGCCTTATTAAAAAACCAGTATTTGCATGAGTTAGAATTTAGAATCACAGCTTATCAAATTATCTAATCCTTAGTAGCTCAGTACACATTTATTTTATCAAATTATAGTCTAGTGGACTAAATATTTTATAGTGAACACTATGGAACTATGTCTGTTTGTAACCTGATTTCAAATAACACATTTTTATATAAAAATGAATACACGCTGATTAAAAAGTAACAACAAAATACTTTCAAAAGTATTTAAATACAAAATACTTTTATAAGTATTTTTATAAATGAAATTGTTAGGCCTACATCATATCATGACTGATCTTTTAAGTACGTACTATTTAAAAGATAGTTAACTTAATAGGAACACGACATCCATAAAGTCTTGGACCCTAGCATGCACCTCTAGCATGTAGCTGGCTTTGGTTTGTTGACAGTAGGAGCAATCTAAGGACGGCTGAACGAAAATAAACTTGATAAGTAGTATGTAATTCTGTAAATTTGTGCTTACATTGTTTAAACATAGAATATGGTGATTGCATAGATTATTGGTCTTAAATGCAGGACAATAAAGTGTAACAATAATCTAGCTAGCTCATGGTTTTATTAATTTCTTTGTTTGTTTTTTTTTTAGAAAGAAGTTTTAGAAAATTGTAAAGATAGAGGGATAGAAGAAAGCGTGTTTCAGTTACCAGATAAACTACACATGACGTTATGCACTATGGTTCTATCTGATGAAGTTGAAAGAAATAATGCAGCCCAAATTCTGCAGAAATGCAAAACTGATGTTATCGAGTGAGTAAGCCTTTAATATTTAATTTTTGTGGAAATTTGTATTTAAAAAAAAGCAGAAGGTGATGGTTAAGTGTACAGAGTTGTTAAGTACAACTTTCATCAAAAATGAATGTGTTCTTTGCACTAATGGGTGTTTCAAAAAGGACGCAACTGTAACATTAAGGAGGTAGAAGTAACACATAGGTAAATTTCATGTCTCTTTATACATCATTTGACAATACTGTATTCAGGGTTAAACAGCTTGTACCAATTGAAATGACTTTTGTGCACCAGTGCTATTCCAGTATCCATTCGTCGCTATTGTATCAATGATGTCGTTTTCCAAAGACAAACGTGTGTTTCTTCTCGCTTACAAATCTTACAAATGAGTAACAGATAAGTTCCAGTTGTTGTTTAGGTCATCAGCCGAAAGGTTGGTTTGAACCTCTAGAGCTTTACTAAGTAAAACAAGGAATGAGGTGGTTTACCACTGTCTTCCTCACTGAGTGGAGACGTATGTTTATCAGCATGTCCGGCCCTCTGAAAAGCATCTACTTTCCATTCTGCAAATGACACCTTCACTTCATTTACTCCAGGGTCTGTACAATGAAATTCATTACTCTCAAAGGAGATAACTCTGACTAGTGTCCACCTCTGCCTCTTGTGTTCTTAAATGCTTCAGTCATGTAATTGGCTGACCATGTAATAAATTATTTTTTGTGGCCCTGGAACTAGCAGATCAAGTGCAAATAATTTAACACTCCTCCTGTCTGTTAGGGGCAAATGTCACGGCATGCTTAATCAATTTGTGGCCTCCTTGAAGAATAAGTAGTGCAGTTTTATGGAAATTTCTGTAGTTAAAGATGAAATCACAATCTTCCATCAATACATACTTTAATGTATAAAATAGGTGTAAAATAAATAAGACTATTTTAAAAAATACGGAAATCAGTTGTTTTCTGACCAATTCAGAGATTCAGGAATGTTAAAACATTTTAGCTGTAGAAAGTGAAAATATTCCCGTTAAACCAGTGTTTTGAGTCCTTATCATAGAAAATACCAAATATAACTGTAAAATTTCTAATTGCTGGTTTAGTTAATATGAGTTTGGCTATCTCATTTTCAGAATGTTCGCTCCTAATGTACTGGCCAGCACAACTGGATTCTGTACCAGGAGTCCTGGATATGATTTCCGGACAGGTCTATATTTTTCCATTACCCATTTTCATGTATCCCCCTTCATCATCTATCTTATATTGCATTAATATTAAAAACATTTGGATGTAAAACAAAAAGAGTGATTTCTGTTTCTTTCTATTATTTTGTCAGAATTCTTTTTGCAATTTGATTTCCATTTTATCATGTCTTCTAGTATATGCCTGCCTGGCTTTTGACTGCTTATATTGTTAGGTTATTATTTTGATGATTAGCTGTATTATTAATATATTTATAACATTTTCTTTAATAACTGCAATATTATGGTAACATAATTTTTGGTGTAACCAAACCCTGTGATAATTGCAGTTACTTTTAAGACTAGCAATTTCTAGTCATACTTTATTTAACTTATTAAATTTTATGTGTTATAAGCCTCCTATTATTGTGAGATGAAAACCCTCCTAAATAATTTATCCGTAGGTATGCGTTCTACTATTCTGGTTGGGGCTGTATCAACTATTATTTCCTGAGCTGTTCACTAATTAATACAATTTGATTTTTGTTTTATTGCAGCAACATTTTAAACGGTCAAACATTGAAATTACGAATTAGTGGGATTGAAATAATGAACGATGATCCAGCAGAAGTTAATGTACTCTACGGTAAAATCCATTGCGATGATGAAGATTTGTTACAGTTGCTGTCTGATGGTATAGTTAACTACTGTGTTAAAGCAGGTAAGCCTCACCGCTTTTCATAAAGAAGTATAATTTTTCTAATAATTTCAGGACTATACATAATACATTGTTCTAATTTTGTTTCCCTATATCATTTATACAATTGCTGTCTTTTCTATAATGTATATCTACTCCCTGAGATCTACTGGTAGCATTAGTTTCTACAATATTTTTATTTCAATAATTATTTAGATCGTTCTGTACTTCCATGTATTGGTACCCTTTGATCTAACTCAGCCACCATTTATTTGTTTACATCTTGTCACAGAAGAGAATGTTATATAATTAACTACGTATTATTCTGGGGTGTAATTATAAGTTACTTTTTTGTACTAGCAGTTTATCGGAAACTTGTTTTTAATATGTACTTTTATTAATTTTATTTATACTTTTCTTTTAATGTAATATTGTTTTAGTAGATTTATAATGGATGTAATTTTTTTTTAATTTGAATAACTAACTTTATAAAAGCAATAGCGTTTGTAAAATTATTGAGTTATATTGTTAAATATATCGCCGTAAAGAAGAGTTCATCCTCTTTATCCCTCTACCTAGTTTTTTTCCAGGACAGCCCTACACAACTTCTTTCCACCACTCTCTATTGCTGCACTATCTCTTGTCCATTACTATCTTGGCATCTGGTATTTTTTTCTTCCATCGCTAAGTACATCATTCTTTTGGGTAGGCTAACCTCCTCCATCCTACTGTAATATCGAAACCATCATAGATTGTCTTTCCAATTCTACTCGTCAGGCTGTCCATCCTTAATTGATCCCTAATTACATAATTTATCATTCTCTCTCTTTGCCGACCGCATTTGCATAGTTGGTAACATGCTCGCCTCTCATCATGCGGTCTTGGGTTCGAATCCCATTCAGGCACGGCATGTTTCATACGTTACAAAAAATGATTTCATCCTTCACCGTCTGCATTAGCAGTAACTGCAGAACAATCAGACGTTAAACAAAAAAAAAAAAAAAAATCTGTCATAATTTGCTCTAATATTTGTCCTAATTTACTTCTCTTGGAGAACTTCATTTCTGCTACCTGCCGTGTATTCTCTGCCTTCTTTCCCCTCCCCATGTTTCTACTGCATGAAGTCAGTATTGGCATAATAGATCCATTGTACATAATTTTCTTACAATACATAGAAAATTCTCAATCCTTAACTATGCTTCTCCTACTGAAGAAGAAACTACTTGCTTTTTTTACATTATTATTTTCCTAGTTTTCCATCTGATTAGAAAACAATCTCAAAATGTATAAATTTCTGAATTTTCTCCAGCATCCGACCATTTAGCCATTTAGCCTTATTACATGTCCATGTTCCTTACAAGTGCATTGTTTAGGTAATTTTACAATTTAGTTTGGTGGAATAAGGGCATTATTACAAAATTTTAGTTTCCAGAAAATATGATTTGAAAGTTTTTAATGAATATTGTTGTTCATCAAATGATTAAAACGTAAATCAAATCAAATATTTATTATGATACTCTGAACTAATTAATGAATTATTTAGAGCCTTGCTGATTGAGTGGAATATTTAAAATGGAGTACATTTTTATTTTTTTCATTACTGTAATATTTTATGCGCACATTATGGAATATTTTAAAACACTCTAAAGAAAAAGACCAGTGTTACAATTTATTGAAAAGAAGTATATTTCCTGAATGTAAACAGATAGAATAATTTTGTTTTATTCCTCCGAAATTACGTGCCAAGATCTATGATTTAAAAATGCCTACAAAAAAGGGCAGTTTGACCTAATTGCCTATATTTCACACACCTCAATTTTGTTAAAAATTATCTTGTTTTGTTTGTATGTTTTAGGTATTGTAGAAAAAGAGTATGATCGAGTCAAATTACACATCACACTGATGAATACTAAGTTTAGTCCATCAAATACAGATTTTGGAAACAGAAGGAATCGTAACACTATTAATGCAACTAATATAATGAAGGTAAATCTATTATATTTAATTCCCATAAAAATCCTTATTGGATCAACCTGTTGTTTTGGTATTTTGTCCAAATCACAATAATAAATTGTTGGAACAAAAACTTACTTATGCCTGGAGAGAATAAATCAATAAATTACCACAATCTTAAAAAAGTTGTCTTTATCTTATCGCATAATCTTACTTGACTAATCCATTCTAACGAGAGGCTTAACAGTTTCTGCAGCTTCTATTATTACCATTTCTTAGATCATTATTGTCTGTTAATCCCTCTTGCATAAACAGTTCACTTTATCTAATCCCATAGGAAAATATTCTGATGCTGTGAGATCAGGAGATCGTTGTGGCCATTTCTCTGTCCGTATTGACTAATGTATTGTTTAAAGTATGTTGTGGTGGTTTAGTTCTTCAGCCGAAGACTAGTTTCAACCTCTAGAGGCTTAAATCTACTAAGTAAATCGAGGAGTGAGGTGGTTGTCTTCTTCACTGAGTGGAAAAGTATGCTTATTAGCATGCCCAGCCCTCTGAAAAGCATCTACTTTTCACTCTGTAAATGACACCTTCACTTCATTCACTGCAGGATCTGTCTGTGTAATGAAATTCATTATTCTCAGAGGAGATTCTGACTAGTGTCTTTTACACCTCCACTTCTTCTGTTCCTAAATGCTTCAGTCAAATAATTGGCTGACCATGTGATAAAAAACAGAACTATTTTTTGTAGTCCTGGAACTAGCAAATCGAGAAATAATTTAACACTCCACCTGCCTGTTATGGGCAAGCAGCAAGTATGCAGACACCAAAAGAATGGTTTCTGAAAGGGGCTCATGAGTATACATCAAGGCCTTTACTATAAGAATTAATTAATAATTTTTTAGACTGCTTTTCAAAGAATTTGTGTCTTATTGGATGTATTATTTTATTTAAAAAATTGTAGTACTTTTGACATTAAGTGTGATCAGGATCAAAAAAATGAAAACATTTAAAAGAAGTTCTTCATATGTTTAATAATTTTTGTATTGTATATTTGTTTCAGATGTTTGAAAACTATGATTTTGGTGAAACAACAGTTGAGTCAATCCATTTATCTCAAATGGGAGCATTCTCAAACTCAGGTTATTACAAACCATCTATGACAATAAATATTACTGGATAACAATTTTAAATTCATGACAAATGATTACCATAATGTACCTTACATTTTGTCTTAACAGTGTCTTTCATTTAAGTTTGTTTTTTCTTTGGTTTATTTGCAAACTGAAATTGTAATGTTAATAAAAATATAATAGTTTTTTACCCAAATTTGTTTCTCAGTTATTTTTTTTATTTTCATCCATATTATCCGATCGTATGAAAATTCTTTGTACACTCAGATAATTCTTGAAGTTTCTGGTTAGTCTGTAGAAAAAGTTGTCTGGATCAGATCGCCAAGTTTTTGACAATACATATAATGTTCAATCCCAAGCTTTGACCCTGTTCTTGAGGACTGAATGGATGGTGGCGTAAAAAAGTTAAGGTGCACGAAGTAAAAGATCTGGTGTGAAACACTCACAACTTTTTCTTGCCAGTGTAAATAATGAAAATATAACCTATATATTTTAATCCAAGTAAATGACACTAAATGAAAATCGACCTCTGTTTATTTTAAAAAAATTTGGTGTGAAACAATCACATAACTTTCTCTTGCCAATGCAAATAATTAACAATAAACCTAACATTAGAAATAAACAAAAAACTAACCTCAATAAACGTGGTCTAATTTTAATCATGAGTGAAAGACGCAAAATTAAAATCAACCTCAGTTTGTCTTAAAAATACGGAAAATCACTCTTTTTCGCGCTAAACTAGACTCTGTGGAGAAAAACGCTCTAAATAAAAGTTTTAGATCTTTTAATTTCCTGTAAATTTGATTTATATACTTTTTTGTCGTAAAATGCATAATAAAGCTGAAATTTTTAAAAAAATCGATATTTTACACGTTTTTGTGAGGAAAAAAATAGAAAATTGCTAATTACCGCTAAACTAAGCATTATTCAAAAAAATCTTTGAAATAAAAGTTGTAGGACTATAAATTGTCTACAACTTTAATTATACACTTTTGCACTAAAATGCATATTAAAGCCGCAATCTTAAAAAAACAATTTTTTTATGCGAAAACAGCCTCATCAAGAATTTCAGCAAATATGGCGCCTACCCTATCTTGTAGAGCATAAAAAATTTAGTAAACCGGACAATTTTTAAAAACATCATAGGACCTATTTATGAGCAAATCGCAAAAAAGTGAAAAATTACACGAATAAACTACTACGAGGGTTGTCCAAAAATTAAAAACCGTTTGAATTTTACCGCCGCACCGGTGAAATATTCCGCTAGGTGGCAGAACTACCTTGTAGCTTCGCCTCTCCCCTCTAAAATGAGGCGTCGCGCACATCTGTACCTTTATTAGTGTGTCCTTGGCAGTCGTTAGCGATGGATGTCCCAGTACCGAATCCTGCCAGTTGTGAAGTTCGCTCCGCCATCCGATTCCTTCACGCGGAAAAATTGCGCCCTGTCGGTATTTATCGACGTGTGAAGGCCATTTACGGTAATGTAATGAATGAACGCAATGTCAGGAAGTGGTGTACAGAGTTTTCAAGTGGCAGAACCAACGTCCATCACGAAGAAGTGAGGGGGGAGGAAATCATCCGTTGACGAAGTTTCGACAAGAATCATCTTGTCGAATTTTTACCTAATGGCACCGCAATTAACGCTGCTCGGTATTGTGAAACCCTAAAAAAGCTTTGAAGAGCGATCCAAAACAAGCGCCGAGGGAGATTGAGCAAGGGAGTCTGTTTGTTACACAACAATGCTCGGCCCCACACTGCGGCGGTCACCACTGCGCTCTTGGATTCCTTTAAATGGGACGTTCTTAGCCATCCTGCTTACAGCCCTGATCTGGCACCAAGCGATTTCCATCTTTTCCTTTACCTGAAGCAACATTTGGCTGGAAAACACTTCGAGACTGATGAAGAAGTCCAGGAAGAGGTGGAGAAATGGTTGCGGTCACAGGCGGGAGACTTCTATGACCAAGGCATTAAGAAGCTCATCCCCTGGCTAAGCAAGTGCATAGATGTTGACGAGGACTACGTTGAAAAATAGTTTTTATGTGTACTTACAACTCCATGTACTTTTTTTGTTAAAATAAAATTTTCCTGCTTTTTAAAATGAAAACGGTCTTTAATTTTTGGACAACCCTCGTACTTCCGGTTGAACGATTTTAATGAAAATGTTAGTGTCGGGTCCAGTAGTGGTATGTCACTTAAGTTTCAAGTTTGTACAATGTTCCGTTCTTGAAATATTCTGTATACACACACACACACACACACAGACCAATCGCTAAAAACATGGTTTTTGGGTTCAGGGGGTCTGAAAACATGTAGATCCAATGAAAACTCAATTTTGAAAAATCGACATGAAAAGAATACTTTCCTTCCTATAATACTATTCATATAGGCAAGAGAAAGTAAAAAAAATACAGTCAGTAACTGATGCTAAACTAAGCTCTGTAGAAAAAACTGCTTGAAATAAAAGCTGTAGATTTTTTTTATTTACTATAACTTTTGATTTACATACATACATTTATCGTAAAATATAATATATAATATAATTATATACTAAAAATTCACGTTTTCTTATCGATTTTGATGAGCAAAATACAAAAAAATCACTACTTGACTCTAAATGAAGCATTGTAGAAAAATCTGCTTGAAATAACAGTTTTAGGATTTTTAATTTCCCTCAATTCTAATTGTGTACACTGTTGCCCTAAAATGCATATTATGGTCGTAATCTTGAAAACCCTATTTTTTCCATGAGAGCACAACCTCTAAGAATTTCAACAGACTTGGTACTTACCTATCTTGTAGAGCATTAAATTTTTATTTTAAATTAACCAATTTAAAAAAAGTTCTTTAAACTTAGTTTAGCATAAATTAGTGATTTTTTTTTTATTTATCTCATCATCGATCCGTAAAAAATGGGATTTTTTAATATTGCGGCCTTAGTATGTATTTTACAACAAATTTGTAGTTAAAGTTATAGAAATTAAAAAAATTACAACTTTTATTTAAGGATTTTCTTCTACAGACCCTAGTTTAGCATCAATTAGTGATTTTCTGTATTTGTTAATTCTACAGAGGTTAATTTTCATTTTGTATCATTCACTCATGATTGAAATTAGGTGATGTTTTTAATTTTATATTGTTTATTTATGATTAAACATAGGTTATAATTTTTATTGACATTGGCAAGAGGAAGCCTTGGAAGTGTTTCACATCACATTTTTTAGAAATCTGTCCCACAAATAATATTGAAAAATCTGGTGTGAAACACACACAACTTTCTCTTGCCAATGCAAATAATGACCAATATAACCTAACATTAGTAATAAAACATTAGAAATAAACAAAAAACTAACCTCATAAAACATCACCAAATTTTAATCATGAGTGAAAGACACAAAAGGAAAATCAACCTCAGTTTGGCTTAAAAATACGGAAAATCACTCTTTCACGCTAAATTAGGCTCTGTAGAGAAAAATGTTTTAAATAAAAGTTGTAGATCGTTCAATTTCTTATAAATTTTATTATATAGGCCTACACTATTGTAGTTAAATGCGTACTAAGCCCGAAATCTTAAAAAAATCGATATTTCACACGTTTTCGTGAGAAAAAAAACAGAAAATTGCTAATTACCGCTAAACTAAGCGTTATACAAAAAAATGTTTGAACTAAAAGTTGTAGAATTTTAAATTCTCTATAACTTTTATTATGTAAATTTTTGCCCTAAAATGCATATTAAAGCCGTAATCTTAAATGAACAATTTCTTTACTTGAAAACAGCCTTACCGAGAATTTCAGCTAACATGGGGCCACCCTATCTTGTAGAGCATAAAAAATTAAGTAAATGAGGCGATTTTTAAAAAAATCGTCGGACCAGTTTTTGAGAAAATCACAAAAAAGTGAAAAATTACACGAATAAACTACTACTTCCAGTTGACCGATTTTGATGAAAATGTTTGTGTCTGGTCCGGTAGTGGTATGTAACTTAAGTTTCAAGTTCCAAGTTTGTACGATGTTCCGTTCTTGAGATATTCTGTTCTCACACACACACACACACACACAGGCCAATCGCTAAAAACATGTTTTTTGGGTTCAGGGGGTCTGAAAACGTATAGATCCGGAGAAAACTCAATTTCGAAAAATCGACATGAAAACAATACTTTCCTTCCTATATATTCATATAGGTAAGAGAAAGTAAAAAAGGGAAGAGTTTAGGATTATGTAATATTGTAAAGCAGTTCTATAACATACCTTGCATACTACAGAACAGTTACATAAAATAACTCTAATCCAAACTAAACCTTAACCTAAACAAGTAAAATAAAAGATGACTTAATTTTACCAGCCACAAATCTTTTCCCAAAATTTTAAAATTATGTAACACCATTTAGCCTAAATGACTAGGAAGCTCTAAGCTTCCAACAGTGAAAGAATTTTTAAAATTGGTTTTGTTGTTTCTGAGATTACTTTGTTCAAACAAATAAACAAAAAAAAACTTCTTTATAATATTTGATGTATTATTGGAACTAATTCAGAAATTTTAATAAATTTCAAATTTAACGTACGTAATAAAATTCCAATTTAAGTGAAAGTTGAACTACAATGTATTGTGATTTAATAAAGATGTTGCATAATGTTTGTTTATTAGTTTGGTTACATTGACGCTGCATTTTATTTGAACCTTATAAAGCACGGATCATTTGAAATGTTCTTTCTCATACTGTACGTTAAAAATAGATTGTCTTCAACATAACAGTTGATTTTCTTGTTCTTTTTGTGTTAGTACTAAAAATAAATCTAAAATTATATTTTTCAGAATTTATTGTACTACAGTGTAACCTCAGAAATCCGAACCCCTAAAATCCGAAATTTCGGATAATCCGAACACCAATTTTGCAATAAGCTAAAAAAATTCTACTCTTGAAAAGTAATGGAAAGTTATACTAATTACAAATCAGAAATGAATTTAATATTTATTTGAACATTTTAGTTGATATTTTATAATGAATACGTCACCTTAATTGGTTGGAACAAAATCGGTTATCTTCTTCTGACGCAAGGAAGTAATCCTGCTTGAAGCGGCGATGTTGCGCCAGCGTCGCATAAACATCACGTCCGTCGGGGTAGCAGCAGCATGCTGTTCTACGTAGCGCAGAGCAACTTCAAGTGCACTAGTGGCATCTGCAAACCATTCTTGAAGACAGTTTTCTTCGGCTTCTTCGCATCCAGGAATCTGCTGAATGAGTGGAAGTATGTTTTCCATTTGATGCTGCACAACAAAATTTGTTTCTTCAAATGCAAGGCTTGGCCACAGTTTTTTCCAAGAGTTTTGGATCAAAGTCTTGTTATATTTCTCCCATGCTTCAGCAACCCAATAAATAACGTCTCTGATTGTAACTTTTTTCAACCTGTCTTTGATTGAAGAATCCTTCTCATATTCAATCAAAGTTCGTAACAACATTTTACGGTAGTACAGCTTGATATTTTGCAGGACTCCTTGATCCATAGGTTGCGAGATTGGAGTCACGTTTGGAGGCAAAACAATGGCCTTGATGTCATTTAAAGCGTCACTAACACGTACAGACGCTTTAACAGACCACCCACAATTCATAGCCTTCTTTATTTGGAATGGTAAAGGTAAATTACCAAGTGCCCCGCATAATCCGAATTTTCCGGAATCTGAACGGGTGTCAGCCCCAATTAGTTCGGATTTCTGAGGTTACACTGTATTTAAATTATTTTTATTTTTAACTTCTTAAAGAAATTGAAAAGAAAGATACCTTTTAAGAAATTGTATCTGAAGCAAATTGCATCCATAAAAATAAAAGATTTACAAAAGCCAAGTGGTTCAGTCTTGGAATGGGACTAAGATGGGTTTGCTGCCTTTCACCAATTCTGTTTAACATGTCTGTTTGAAGGTTTTATTAAAAAAAGGCCTAGAAGAGGAAGATGTAATTACATTGGGGGAAGAAAAATTAAGTGTATAAAAGTTGCAGTTGAAATAGTATTGTTACAAGTTGAACCACAAGATATTTAATGTGTTACGTAATATAAGTGCAAAGCAGTACTTGAAGAAGATAATTTCACTGCATGTCTGTTTTACAAAAGTCTGTGTATACTTTTTTATCAAGTCACCACCTTGGTACAGTGGGTTGTGTGCTAGGTTGCAAAGCAACCTATGGTTTGAAAAATTATTACATGCTGTAATGCAATAATTATGTACCAAAAAACGTAAGGACCAAGGAGTTGATGTGATTTTTAAAAACTTATTAATCTGTTTATATTATGCAATAATATTGATACACAGAAATCTGAAAATGGCCTTGTCATCGAGAACAACTTTTGATCTCCTGCTGCCTCTGGTGATGGGGTATGCTCATCGGTTGTTGGCTGAAGGGGCTTGAAGAAATAAAATACCAAAGATGGGCAAAAAACAGCATCCCTGATCAACTGTCCAGAGCTGGAAGATGATGTTTTCCTAACACCAAAGGAGCGGATGAGTCTAGGAGGTTGGTCTCCGAATGAAACTCAGGCCAGGACCAGAGGCTCTTAAGTGGCACCCCCACTACTGGTCTATCCTCCCAATCAGGGTTCACACTTTCAATTGCTCTACAAGGAAAAATCGGACAGGAATTATATTTATTTCAGATTTCGCTTTCCTATTGTGCTAAACATTTATTATTTTGTAAAGAAGATATACCAATTTTCTAACAAGTAATTTCCATTTGTTAAACTTTCTTATTGTACCAGAGCAGACAAACTGTAAATTTTTTCTGGTATTAAAAAAACTGAAATATTTCTCTGATCTCATTATATCAAAACATACAATTAAAAATTGATGGTATTGTATTCTTAATACACTATTTATTTATTTTAACAAAACTTAATAAAATAACGCTGATTATAAATAAATGAATGCAACAAATTTAATGTTACTGAACTTTACACTCTTACAGTATTGTACTAATGATAAATTAAAATAATTGTTATTTTTAATCAAAATTAATATGAATACTGTTATTAAACGACATGTGCAGTTTTTTTAAATTTTAATTATTGAATAACTATGATAAAATTTTAACAGTCGTTCAATAAAATAACTTATAACTTCCTGATTCTAAAAATTTTACTACACTTGGTTCTGATTTAAAGACTGGATTGTAAAAACAGTTTGGATTTTTCATCATAAGCCTGTCATCATCCAGTCTTGGATGTAGGCCTCTGTTTGTGTCCGCAAGTCATCTACACCATGTTTTTGGATGATTTCTACCTTTGCTAGTCAGGGCTTTCGCTGCTGAACCTACTTTTGATTCCATGGATCATCTGTCTGCCTCATTGTGTGCCTATAACCATTAAAGTAATGCCAAGTGTCGTTTTACATCAATTATTTTAGTTTTCTGCCAAATATCCTCGTGTGTTAATTGGTCTTTCAATTAAAAATGCAGCATCAGTCTTTCCATGGATCTCCGCATCTGAGTAGGCTCTCCAACAGGTCTTTTGTTTGAAACTGTAACCTAACTCACACCAAGTGGCCTCTGAGATGCGCACACCAGCTGTGTGAGAAAGAGATGAAAATACTGTGATGCACTCGGTACAGTCTGATTGAAAATTTAAACAAAGTTTCGGAAAATATATTTTATTCACAGCACTATAAACTAAACTACTCAGAAAATAAATATTAATATTTATTAGAAATCAACGTGATATGACATGACATTCTGAGTTAACTATTCACGCTGAAGGAATAACATGATAATTAATATTTGTGCAAAATATTTATATGTAGACGTACATAACACCTGGTGCAATTAAAAGTAGAATGTTTTTTTTAATGAACACCCTGTTTCTGAAAAAAATACGAAAGAACTTTTATTTATTTAATTAACATTCCCAGTTATTGTTTCTTTAGCTGTTATTAAATAACAATGCTATATATATCTCTTTATCACTTTTTATTTTCAAATAAAAATACAAAGTACATGTATTTTTTTTGACAACAGTAGAAAATTAATTTCATTTTAGTTTGATTTATTATGTATACTCCTCAAAACTGTTATAGTGATGCTTTTCATAGAATATCATGTGCATACATAATAAGGATTCATTGATTAGTAGAATTATTATTATTATAGCAACTATTCGACAACACTAGGCCATTTACTGCAACGATAAATGTCATTTATTTCTATTAAATACATCTTCATCCCTTGACCCCTCCACGCCATAGTTTTTTTACTTTCTCTTGCCTTTAATGAATGTATAGGGAAGGAAAGTAGTACCTATTTTTTTTATCGATTTTGAAAAACCAAGTTTTCACGGGAAATACACTTTTTCAGGCCCCCAAACCCAAAAAAAAACATGTTTTTAGCGATTGTTCTGTGTATGAACAAAATATCTCAAGAACGGAATAGTGCACAAAGTTGAAACTTGGGCATTAAGTACTTCTAGGGAAACCGATACAAATATTTTCATTAAAATCTGTCAATGAGAAGTAGTAGTATATTCGTACAATTTTTCACTTTTTGCAATTTTCTAAAAAATGGCTCCTATAATTGTTTTTTTTTTTTTAATCGCCTCACATACTACATTTTTGATGCTCTACAAGATAGGGTAAGCTGTGTCTGTTAAAATTCTTGGGAGGCCTGTCCTCTCATGGTAAATAATAGTTTCTGTATGATTGCAGGCTTAATGTACATTCTGTATCAAAAGAGTACATAATTTTATTTGTAGAATATTAAAAAACCATCAAAACCTTTATTTCTTACATTTTTTATGATGCTTAATTTAACATAAATTAGTGATTTTCTATATTGTCCTTTATAAAATCTGTAAAAAAATTAAAACTTTGAAGATTTGGCCTTTAAATATTTCTAAATAAGAATATTTAATTTCTAAGGAGTGAGAGTAAGTTGTAACCTTTCCCATAGTTTATGTAAAAATGATAATACAAAGCATTTAAAAATAGAAAAGAAAGTATTATTATCAATGGCATATTGATTAACAGTATTAGGTATACTGATGATACTCTACTCTTCTAGCTGAAACCACAGAAGAACTTCAAGCTCTGTTTGACGTTGTAAACAACTGTAGTAACAAATATGATGTACAGTATCAAGAAAACCAAGTACATGTAATTAAAAGAGGCCAGCCATGCACAACATACATTAAATTAGGCAATTAAGAGATTCAGTGCATAGATGAGTACAGATATCTAAGAACGGTGATAAATGTAGACTGTAGAAAGCACCCAGAAGTCAAAAGAAGAATTGATGAATGTAATGATTCATGAATAGTAATAAAAATACAGTCAGATATGCCTCTATAAACTACTTTTTAGCTTATAAAGTTCATAATAAGTGTAGATTAAATGGAATCCAGTTGTGAATTGTTGATGAATGCAGTACTCTCATTGAATACTACAGACTGTAAGGGAATACAAATATCCAAAAGATTTGTAATAAACTATAAAACTACTTATAAAAGACACTATATACTTATAAAAGACATACTTATTCAAGATATACTTATAAAAGAATTGTAATATGAATTTCTTCTTTTGCCTGAAAGTAGTATAAGGCATACCTTATGTATAGGCTTATTATGTCATACCTCCTTGAAATTTGTTATGACAATGTTTCATCGAGTGCCCGAATTTCTTCTATCTTGGGACATGTATTTATCAACCGAACGGGGAATTCTTGTTGCATCCATGTCCCATATATGATGCCATTTCTATCTTTACTCCATAACTCTATAAATTAGAGTTTGGATATTCGATTCATTCATAATCATTAAGTTAGTTCATTATTTTATAAATTATTTTATTTTGTTTTTCTTTAATTTTGACATCTCATGATATCCCTACTCCAAAGTAGTTTCGGTCTTTGTATAGAGGCAGTTGGTAAATCAGGAGTGTCTAGGTCAACGATGAGCTGGTTCAGATTATTGTGTAATTTCTTTTTAAATCGTGTGTATGTGCATAGGAACACATTGTTGACGTATGGGATGCTTAAGTCTGTGTGTACAAAGTTAGCTCACATAGGGGTTTGGCTTTGATTTAAGTAGGGAATAAGGTTAACAATATTGAGAAATTGGGATGGGGGCCTCAACATGAACACAGTGTATCCCAATGGCTAACAGGAGAAGTTCATATAGATTTAAATACAGATGTTTTGTTTCTGGTTTTACTTCCGGCTGTTCTGAACATTATTGCTAATGCAGTTAATGAAAGGTGATAGATGAAAATAAGAAGTGATGAAAAAATGGCAATCCTGACCAGGAATTTAGCCTAGAATCCCTAATGCAGAAAAATACAGATGTTGATTAGATGGAAATGCTACCTGATCAATTTCACCCACATAATATCATCTGAAGTGAATAAAAAGATAGTAAACATGTCTTGAAAGTAGAAGAGGAGGATATTCCCAACAGCGAAGAGGGTGAAAGATCCTAGAAAAAGGGATTCTAAATGAAACCCAGAGAATATCCAGATCCTTTAAGGTGGCAGCCCTATCACTATTCTTACTCAAAAGCCTATTCTGAAATTCAAAAACACTTTCAATCATCAGAAAACGAAAATCAGACCGTAATTACGAGTTAAAATAGGAAACGTTTTAAAAAAAATATTATGAGATTAAAAAAAACAAATTTTAATACATTATTTCATGTTTATCATACATATATGAGAGAAGTACATGGATTATATTAACATCAATTATTTTTTGTAATATTACACTATGTTATATTGTTTACAAACGAGATACTTGTACACACTTGAGTATTAACTAGAAAGATTAATAACTACTGTTATTAATGTATTATTATTATTAGATTGTTATGTTCAATGTGTACTATAATTATAAAATTTTGATAATAGTTGAACTCTAGTACAGTCTCCACCATTTTTATTAAGTAACTTTATCAGCAGAATTATAACCAAGGCCAGAATGCAACAATCATTTAGTCTGTGTTTTAGGACAACAGATACAACAACTGTTTAAAAATGTTGTCGGTTTTAAACAAATTAAAATATCGTGAACTAATTCATTATTATTATTCTTTTAATATATAATTTTTGGAATGTTTATTATTTTTATGTAAAATTTGTATTATATATTTTATTGTTATTGTAATGTTATTCTTGTGTAGTTAGTTTTATTTTTATTGTTATTGTGGTAGTGTCAGGTGAACAAATATCTTCATTAAGAAAACAATTTTATTTTAGTGAAACGCGTGTTTATTAATATCTATTTTTCTTCATTCTTCAAAATGTCGTCGGCTAAAATGTCTTCACCTTATGACAATGTAGCTTTTTATCATCCTTGCAAATATAATTCATTAACTCAACTTCAACGTGAGTATTTATTTTTATTAAAGGCCTACTTATATTTTATACTCAGTTTTTTCTGAATTAATTTATAATCTGTTAATAATGACATTATCAGTTTTAATACTTTAAAAGACTTGTCAATAATATTTTTTTATACTTCCTCACTTTAATAATAGAATCAAAAAGCGTTTTCATGAAAAAAATCATATCTGATTTAAATGAATCTTTATTGACTGAGGATCCCCAATAAATAACAGACAAGTAGAATTCAACTTGAACTAGGTTTAATTTTATTTAAATCCCAAGCACTTTTTTAAAATAAACAACACAACCCCAAAATTAAGGATACCTAATCACTCTGAAAGAAAATTTTAGGAAGGACTGAAGTGAAAATTTAGTATAAAAAATTTCTTTTGGTTTTGTTTATTTTTAATTAGTGAACTTGGCACAGAAAATTGGTTTATGAATATCGGTTGAAAATTCCGAAACCATGATGGCCATAAAACCACTTTGCACAGAAAGAATTTACAATAACAATAAGGAACAAACTTAGTTTCATAATATAAATACCTAGATGAGTTCGTCATACACAATCTAAATAAAATCACCACTCTGGCAAACAGAAGAACCACAATAAAAAATCCAAGGATTGATCAAGACATCTTACTACAAAAAATTCTTATCTACAAACATAAAAAACTGTAATTACAAAATAGTAACACTTTTAGAGGCAACATACATCTGAGAAACCCTGTTCCAATTAAAAAGATTTTCTTTTTGGTTTTAAGTCCGACTGTTTTGCAATTATTCCTAATGCAGACGGTGATAAGGATGGTAGATGAAGATGAGTGATGAAAAAATGCCAACCTGTCAAGAAATGATCCTGGCGTAGAAGCCAGTTGCGCTAACCACTACACCAACAGGCTAGCCAAAAAAGAAGAAGAAAAAGAAGAGGATGGATCAGTTGACATAGACTAAGAGGAGAATAATCAACATACTTTAGCAATCACTTTGAAATTTAATTATTTTCAAAACAAATGTAGAGAGGAACTACTGAACAGTAATATATTTTATCAATCAAGGCATTTTTCAGCTTTATTTTTTAAAACAGGGGAACAACTTTTAAAAGATAGTGTGATGATTTATTTATGTATTTCCTCCCAGGATAAGTATGTTTTTGTTGAAACAAATTAGTGGTGTGGCTAGCAATATCAAATTGTTTTTGTTTCTTGTTTCTTGATAGTAAACATTTAGATAATGTGAATTCCCTAGTGACTAAAAATTTGTCTTATTAATTGTTTCTCAATCATTCTCAGTACTATATCTATGGAGGTAACTACGGGGTGCTGAGTGTTAATACAAGAAGGTGAAATCTTGACAAAAGTGACCTTTACCTTTATTTTAACCTGGCAACCGGGTAAATGCATTAGCTAAAAAATAATCAAAAAATAACTTTGCTTCCTCAGAGAGATTTTTTAGATTAATTAAGTTACTGCACTGTTTTAGATATCTATAGAACGTTTCAATATTTTCTGTAATACATATTTGTTAATACTTAAATGGAAACATGTTTTTTATAACATTAATAGAAACACTCGGTCTGAAAGACCGCCATTTCATATTTGGCACTTTATTTGGGAATCAAAGGCAAAGAAACTCAACTAGAACTGTTTAACAAAAAAAATTTTATTTTACTATAGTATAATGATTGAATTAACATTAGTATAAGATCCAGTAATTGAATAATAATTGTTTAATTAAATGGAAAAATCAAAAATATTTACTATGTATTATCGACTTAATTTTTAAAATTGATAACATACTTATAATTTTTTTTCAGTCAGGTTAAATGAGATAAATGTATTAGGTATTTTACTACATATTCAATTGCATACTTTAAATTTAAAAAAACAAAAATTTATTTACATACCGGTAACTCAAAACATACTCAAAAGTGACTACTTACATGCTAGGGATTGGTTTTTGTACTGAAATTTGTTTTTTGTACAATCAAGACAGTTTTCTACTGCATTCTAGGCAAATTGCTTTTTTGTGATACACTTGTAGGCAGTTTTTTTTTTGGTAGGGGCATGATGAGCAAGTTTTCCTTTTGTTCATTCAATCACTTGGAACTTCTTGCTGTTGTTGTTCTTCTTCTTTTTGTTGAGGTTGTTGTTGCAGTCACTGCTGCTGCTCTTTTTTCTGCACAACCTGACCTTCTTCCAAAACATTCTGTATGCTTATTTTTAAGTCCCTCGGGAGATTCAAGGTATCTGCAAGCCTTTTACGAAGGTGGGGAGCAACAAGCTTGTATCCTAACTGCTTGATGTAGTCAAATCTTCTCATTGGTGTTGTGTTTTTAAAACTCATGTACGTATATTATAAATGAGTTGAGGATATGTCCAATATTCAACATTCTATAGAAGACGGCAAGGAGCCATCTTGAGGTTTTTCTACTGGATGTGAAAACTGCATGTTTCATATCCAAGAGGTCAACTCCACATTTGGTTTTGTTATAAAAGCATATAACCTTGGCCTTCTTTTTCTCTTGGTCGGTATGAATGCTATGATGCATTGTTGATGTCAGTACAACAGCTTTGTTTTTCTTAGGCACAAAACTTACAAGTGAAATTTGTCCCCTAAATCCATACAGGGTTGAACCAACTGGTCTTTCTTTGCTAGGGAGGAATTCCTCTTACAAGTGTAATTTGTCCCCTAAATCCATACAGGGTTGAACCAACTGGTCTTTCTTTGCTAGGGAGAAATTCCTCTGGAATCATTTTCTTGTCGTTTTTACTGTTCCAACATACGTCAATTTTCTTTTCATTAGTTCATCAATAACTTCTACCGAGGAGAAATAATTGTCTGTAGTGACATTTCTGTTAGACCCTTCAATAGGTTTACATACACGAAGTAGGAATACTAAATGTTTGCTCTCTCTCTCAATTACGGATACTTCCCTTGCCTGTAGATATATACCTACATGCATTTAGCAGATATGAGGTTCTTGCATCTGCTAAGCATAACACTTTAATCCCATATTTTGTAGGTTTCTTAAGATATGTAGACTTTGAAGGGGCATCTACCTCTAAAAGGTATCAACATCTCATCCACTGTTACCTCCGATGACACGCAGTACACACTTTGGCAATGCAATATAAATTTACTAAATATCTCTGTTATGAGTACAGCCTTGTCATTTTGTTTTCTTTGGGCCCTTGTGGTGCAATCATCAAATCTTAAGGATGATGTGAGAATCATGTATAGTTTCTCTGAAATTGTAGCTAAAGATATTGGCCGGCTGCATGAGTCTTTAGAAAACATAGACTCAATTTTTTCATCATTAGATTTTAAAATTGATGAAAGTATTAATATACCCATAGAGCATTGATTTCTTCTGTACAAGTATCTCTATAATTTCTTTTTCTTGTACCCTGGCCTAATCCTGACCTGACACTTTGCAGCGTTACATTTGTGTTTTCTACTATTGTAGTGATTATTTAATCATCAAATAATTTCTAAACATCAGATTTTGAAGGGTTATTCCCTAATGTCCTTGCCCTGCATCTTATACCCTGTAACCTGCCTAATAATATTACGTGCTAAAACCCTCACCTGATTGGTAGGTGCCTCACTTCTCCATGCATTAGGAGGTCCCTGTTCAGTTTCTTAACACATTCGACAAAATGTTCTGGCAAATTGTCAACTCCAGCATTATTAATTATTTCAACTGTCATTTCTTCCTCTAAAAGGACATCGTCAGAGTCATTTGCCGCATTATCTTCCTCTTCCGATTAAACAAAATCCAGATCGGCATCTGACTCATCAATTTCATCACAAATAGAACCTTCCGAGTCACTGTCATCATTTTCCAATAATCTACGAATTCTGTCACCATAGTTGGGATCGCTTGTACTAAGTGGTCGAGCCATTTCAGAAATTTACAATTAAATAATAAAAAAAATAATTAAAATATATACAAAATACCGTAAAAGAAACACCCGTCTTACAGACCATTAAATACAGTAAGGGAAACACACGGTTCCACAGACCGCTACATGAAATACGCAAAAAAAAACACATGTTATCACAGACAGGTGTAGTATTTTATTTTTAGCATCCATGTGAGTTTAGTATAGGACTATTACATAGACCATCTGACCTTGTAGCATGTACGTGGCGGGTAGATGCAATGGTTTCTTGTAGTACATGCACTACAGGAAATTACATTCACTTCACCTCTTCCCTTATAGTAATTATTTAATATCACTATTTTTATTCTAGTACCTACTCTACAAGTTAAACAGGGTAATGTGTGCATACAGGTCCTGTGTATAAAGTGATATACTAAAATAAAAATACTGCAACACAGTTTAATATTCTCTTGTATTTACTTTAATAAATTAAGAGGAATAGATTATATAGGTAATAATAACGGATTTTACTGAAACTACTTGAGTACAGCTACTCTCTATCAGAATTTTTTTTTAATATTTCAGTACAACCAATGGATTTTATTGAAACTACCAGGTGGGTTTGTACTCATGGGCTAAAAAGGGCAAGCGGTCTTTCCTCATCAATTCCAAATGGCTGCACTCATGAATTTTCATTCTCTCATCTTGGCCAATAATGTCCATCTCATCATGTATTTGAATCAATTTGAAATGAGGCTTTTTTAATCAAAACTTCACATTTGTTTGTATCATTCAGTTTGTCCTTTTTTATTTTTTTACTTAATACTTTTTTAGAATTTTTAAGATAAAGCCTGTCTGCCAAGCTGATAAACATTAAATTTATTTTCTTCAACCCTGTGTAACATTCAAAGAAATTACATGAAAAAAGTTATGCCCTGAAGATGGCATAGTTATTTATGTTAACTCACAATTATGTATACTTAATTGAATCCCGCGTTATTATATAAAAAATGAAAGGGTTTTGAAAATAGGATAATTAACTGATAACATGACAGAAACGATTAACATCATAATACACTTTCATTATTACACCTGTGCATAGGATTACAGCAATAGCTTGTTATTTAACACTTGTTCTGATAAAATTCTCTGTGGTATAGACACGTGTTAAAAATATTTATAACAAACTTGAGAAATTCATTAATACTTAATAAAACCAAAAGGAAAAAAATTGTTTTCTACTTTATGAATGAAATGTGGATCAAGGAGGTAACAGGGTGATTAACCCATCACAAGAACCTGGAATAAGTCGTGCCCCTAAAATTTATTTTACAGATTTTATAATTTTTACTACCAGAATTTAAGCCTAGAATTTAAATAATTACTTCAGTATAGAAGTTCATCGAAAAAAGTAATTTCAGTGTTTTTTCTTAAGAAATCAAATAAAACCCTTAAAAATCTACCAATTACCTAAAAATCATGGTGTTTTACCATAAGCAACATTGGTTTTTCTAATTTTCTTTTTCTGTATAGAGTCTTATTAAAATACTGAACTTCTGATCTTTCAAAGTACTTTGAATAATCATCAACTAATCTTAAAAGATTAAAAACGTTCATAATATTTTTGAGAAAATTCAGAAAAAAAAAATTTAGGAAGGTTGACAAAATTTAGAAGAGTTAGATTATTTGTTATAACATATCAATCATCCTCAATTTTATATTTTATTTTAAATTCTTGAATAAAACTTAATAAAGTTAATATTGTACAAAAAAATTGTTCAATACAAAACAATTTCACATCTAACATAAATTCTTTATCTTTTGTCTTAATTACAATACTGGTATTTTATTAGCCTACCCATCAAAAATGTTTTTGTACTTTTACTTCCATTTAAGTCTACATAAATGAATGTTATATCACTAACATAATAAAAAATGCTAAGTACATATTATTTATTTATTAAAAAAAAGAGGCTGCCGTAAAACCTTTAACCCTATCTGTAAAATGATAAGAACTAATATTGGTTATAAATTTGAAAAAGTGTATTTAAAAGTGTTTATATTTTTATTTCTTTTAAAATTGATAAGTTATCATTTAATAAATAGAGCATGACTTTCTGTTCAACTATATTGGTTTATTGCACCTACTTGCAGTAGATATCTCATTTTAGGCAAAATTTATTGATTTATTTTTTTATAAACAAGACCAGCAAAAGCACCAGTCAGATGAATGGTTATTTAAAATAAAACAGTTGTTCCTAATAACTTAAAAGATTTGAAAAGTTAAATAACTGTTTAAGACCAGCACATAATTTTTTATTAGCATAATTTTACATTATTTTAGAGAATTTATTAAAAATGTATTAATTAAATAATTAATAATTTTAATATTAATAATAATAATAATAAACTAATTATTACATTTATTAATAGTTAAGTAAATGTTGTCATGAAGCAGCAGATTCTTACAATGTTTAAAGTTGCATGAAGTTACATAATACATTTATTAAAGAAGACATTATTTCACATGAATTAAATTTTTTTAGATTGGTACCTTATTTTTTAGATACCTACTTCATTCTTAGCTTAATTTGTAACAAAATACCAGGGCAAAAAATATGTAAGTGCAAAATAATTGGATATCAAAAAATTTAGTTAACAAGTTTTCAATATTCCCAAATAATATACTAGACACAGTTCAGTTAATGAAAGAAAAATCTGCATGTATTAGGCTCAGATCTTTAATAAGGACAGGATAATTTTTATCTCTTATTTTTCTTTTACTCTTATTGTAGACTCTTCCCAAATAATAGTGGGTTTGGGTTATTGAAAATCTTTTTACTGAATGTACATTGATTTTATAAATGTTTTTAAATTCACAGTAGCTTGTCATGAAGCAGGGTTACTTTAATGCGAAGTCTGTCAATTAACTAAATCATTTATTCAAAAGATCTACGTAAATTAAGTGCTAAGCTTAAAAAGTTCTACTTGAACTAATCCAGTACTTTAATCCGAGCTTCTACCAACTTAACAGTACTAAATTTCCCTCTGGCAATCAATAGTATAATTTTACTCTGTGTTACGTAACTAGTACGTTACATAATTGTAACAAACAAGCAAGCCCGTAATATTAAACCAATAAATTCTTTAATATAATGCGATTTCATCCATTTGATATTCAACATTATTTTAAATTTCATTTTGTGCTGTTTTTATTTTGGTGTTTTTAAGTTTCATGACCGATAGGGAAATTTCGTGGTCGAATTGATCTATTTGTCAACCTTAAAAATTTTGAACGTTTGGGCGTTATTAAGTAATTGTTTATTTTTGTCGATGTTATGGGCTGCCTTGCATAATTTATACTAAAATAAACGCATAGATTTATGATTTAATACATTCTGTCGTAAGAAATTATCAAATGGAAATTGTTTTAACGTCTTTTCTGACTGTTCAAATGTAAGTTAACCTATTTGCGTATTTTGAAGTTTTTTTATTGGTTTTTATTATTATATTTCGGTGTTACACCATTGTATTTTCAATTTTATACCTAATTTAAAGACAAAATCGTTGGCAATGCTTTAAGTTTTATAACATTGTATTCAATAATACTTGTAAAATGTGTAGTTAGTAGCTCTTCTTACTGTTATAATACATTCAGATCGTACAAAAAAAAAATTAGATTAAAAACTCGGTAAAATTTTAAATTTTGTTCAAAAGACAGTTTAGTGGGTAGTGGGATATCAGTATGTAAGTGATTAGTATCATTTATCTATGTATATCCTTTAATGTTGTATTGACTAGAATCTTTGACTTAGTTGTGTACAATTTTTTCTGTAAACTATTATAATTCCTTAAGAGGGTAGTACTTTTTAATACAAACAATAATATATGATTGTTTTCTGGTGAAATGTTCTGTAACTTGAATTCTATGAAGCTTAGACCAGCGTCATTAAAATTACTGAATTTTCTATTATTCCGTTACTTTATAAATAATTTGTAAAACTTTGACAGGCAGATCAGAAACCTATTTTTTTCTGTGAGCCACGAAAATAATTTTTCCTAACCTTTTTACAGGAAAATTTGATAAAAGTTTTGTAATTTATTGATTTGAAATGATTGTGACATCAAAAATCAGTGAAAACCTAATATAGTTATAAATACTGAAGTCACGAGATTGCCTTTTGCGTATGGATGAGCTATGAGGAAGAGAAGTACAAATTTGACAGTGCTGCCAACCTCAACAGTCAGACACTGCTAGTACATTTCACTACCGTGCAGATTTTACAAACATTTTGTAAGTTGTGGTTTATTCCGAGAAAATGATTTCTTCATAAACTTAATAAGAAATAAATGTAACATGTAATATTGCCTATAGCTTAATTTCATGACTAGAAAGGTTTGATTTACTGTAATTACCAGCTACCATATTTCATTGGAACAAAATTTTCTACGAATTAATTGCCTTCTTTCCTGTCGCTGTCACCGACGTCTTCACTGTCAGTGTCACTAGTATCTACCTAACCGTTTCCTTTTTTTACCAGGTGTCAACAAACCTGTTGAAGAATAGCTTCTTCACATCTTTATTTTTCGAATTGTTGAAAGAGAAACATCACAGTAGTTGGCCACTCGCTCAAGGCTTTTGTTAAGAGGCAGGGAAAGGCATTATTGTTTAGCTTCAACTTCACACCATTTTTTTTTTTTTTTCGAATAGCTCTTTAACGAGAGCACGCTAAATCAATATTTGGGGTGTTTCTTCATGTCCTACGCTGCTCCATTCTCTTCCTCACCCACACCTCCCTCATCCTTCTCGATCTGTCCATCCTCAGCTGGTCCATATTGTGAGGTTCACACCTCCTCCTCTCACTTTCCTCCCTAAAGGTCACTCTCAACTTTACCCCGAAAAACCTCCACACCATTTTATTACATAGCATATTAGATTTCGTTCAGCACTGTGAAAAGTTCGACCACGCTTTCGAGAAACCGATATTTCTGTTTATGGAATAGTTATATTCGTACAGTTAACCTACAAAAGGTTCCGCGATATACTGTATATGCTCTGGGTGTAGTATAAGTTGTTATGTTTGTCGTACTGAATTTTAAGCAGTTCCGCATGCGCACTGATGCTTTTCTCTCTTTACCCCTCGTTGCAAACAAGGGCAAACTCGTGACTCATGTAACTTATTATTTGTAAGCCATCTCAAACCGATTTCATATTTTTATTAAAGCTTCTTATTTTTGGTCTGTAGTTATTTAGGTATTAATTAATTGTTTAAGGTTTGGGGAAAATGCATGGAGCTCGCCGTGTGATATGTTTCTGCTTCCTAACAGCAGTGTTACCAACAATATTAGTAATAGTACCTCTTTACCTGCGTCATAGCGTTTATGCTGATGTTACTTATGCTGTAGCTGAGTCAGACGTGCTTGAAATGGTGAATGGTGTGTCATCTATATTCTGCCAAGTAAGTATGCATAACTATGTAACTTGCCAGTGTTGTGAATCAGCCAGTACTGATTCATAAATTATGAAACATCTAAAAGTAAACTTTATTACATTATTTTTAAAATTTTAAAGTCCGTTTCTTGTTTCAACAAACATTTCCTTGTTTCAATTTAGAATAATGTGTTATTGATTTATTCTGGAATGTTTAGTCTTGCAGTTTTCCATTCAGCACACATTTCTTGTGCAATACTAATCCTCCGAAAAACAAGACTTATTTTAAATAGATTAAGGCAATAGAATGGATTTCAGGATATCTGGAGCCGGTAGTAGTTGTAACGCCCCTTTCACTGTCGGGCAAACAACTAGCACATCAGCGAAAGGTTGGTGGGGCGAATACAAATAGAAAAAAATTAAAAAAATTTGGAAGCTGGAAGATCAAAAGACAAACATGGGTGTTATTGCATAAAAACAATTGTAAAATAGTTTAAATTAAATAATTTAATTATTAAAAAAAACAATTGACCATTTGTCGAAAAAGTAGTTAAATAATGAAAACGAACCTTGGAATAAAGATCTAGTTACAAAATGCAATCAAATAGTAAATTTCCTGATCTTAAAATTAATAAAATTTATGTATGATTGTCAAAATAATTTTAGTTGTTTTTAAAAACAATAATTTAACTAAATAGTACTATTTATGGCCCAAAAAAATATATATATATATTATTTATACGCAGACCATGATCTCGAAAAGTATAAAAAAGAAATACGGTACAGAACATCACTTAACCTAAATAAAGCCGACCGTTCATGACAATAGCTCAAGATCGAGCGAGTAAGATCGAGTGAGGAAAAAGTAAAACAGCTGATCGTAGCAGGAATAGAACAGGTAGTACAGCAGACAGACGCCAGGGCGCACCAGCAGACGACACGTAACTGAAAACAAAATGTAACTCTATGACAATAGACGTTACATAGTAGTAAGTGCTTGTATTGAAATGGCTAAGCTGTCATTTCTTAACATGAAGCATCTTGTAAACAATACAATTTCACCTCCTGTAATTTGCTATGTGATGTGGAAACATGAACTTAAAGTATGCAGTCCATAATTTGTTTAGGAACTTTTGAGATGTATTCAGAAGAATGCTCCAGATTTTGTGAACTGGTCATATTACCAACATCAATATTTTGAGACTTATGGGTGTGGACTGTGAGTTGATGAGCTTAATCAAAAGAAGAAAGGCTGCCTTGGGTTATTCATACAGGGGTGATAAGTACAAACTTCTTAAACTAATTCTTGAGGGTAAAGTTGAGACCAAGCTACTTCTTCAAACTATTGAGCCTCATTCAATATAATTGAAGGAATATCTGCCTTTACTGACAAATTTCCATGTGCACATGCAAGATGCCTCAAGGAGCTGAAAGCCTTATCCACCCAAATAGAGCTCAGGTTATGGTAATACTGTGGAATATCTCTGGATTTCAAAGGCTATATCAGAAGTACCTTTGCCTGTACTATTCAGCCCATGGTATGAAAACCCAATATCCCTTGATTTAGTTGTTTATTGGCCCCGTATGATCAAATCATGATAATGCTAATCATTTCTTTTGGAGATTGGTAGATCCAATTACGAGTGAATGACCAAGATTCAATTCCTGGTCAACGAGTCTTTCAAACATTTCTCGTTCTAACTGACAATTATGGTTTAAACACTCACCTTGAATGCTGATAACCAAGTTAATGTTTATTAATTAATTAATTAACGCAGTATTAAATAAAAGGTGTATCAGACCGCAAAAATGTTCTTGTTAATAATCAAGCAGTGCTGCATTTTATGATAGAATTTTGATACTGTTTCACAAAAGTTATAATTTATCGATTTTTTTTTTGTTTTACAACCATTATGTGTATTAAGACACAGTCTAATGTAAAACAAAAAGAAATTATGACAGTGACATATGGATCAGTAGCAGAGAGCAGAAGTCTCGCATTCAGGCAGCTGAAATTCTGTTTTTGAGAAATGTAAAATGTTGTGCACTAAGATTATTTGAGGAACAGTGATAAAGAACAAAGCTTAATGAGAATACCTTTAAATGTTAATGAGTATGGGGAGGATTGAATAGCCTAACTCTTACGTATGTCTACAACTCGTACCTCATTTTTGTGATAAAGTAATATTTCATTCATTAATAATAAGAAATTCAGTTCTAGCTTTCATTGGATAATAATAAGTGTACATCAAATTTGAAATAATCTTCTTCAAAGACTCTTCTTGCCTAGTAATGCACTTATCCCAACATTTATTCCACAATTGGAAGGCTAATAATCCATAATTTGTCGTGGCCCTCTCTATGTCGAGAATGGTGTCAAAATGTTTTTTTTTCAGCACATTTTTATTTTTTGAAAGAGCCAGAAGTCTTATGGTGCTAAATCTAAAGAGTAAGGTGACTGTGGACAAATAAATCTTTTTTTGGTCAAAAACTCATGGATTAGAAGTGAGATATGGCACTAGGCATCAAAAATCTGGAAACAAACTTTGCAGTCATTTGTAAATTGTCAGTTAAAATGGTTTGTACAGACCTGTACGAGATGTTCAGTTCTTTGGTAAGATCTCCGATTGTCAATTACCTGTTTGAACAAACCAGTTTTGCCACTTTTTACAAGTTTTCTCATCTTCAATCGACACATTTCTCCTTTTAAATTGCTCATACCACTTATAATCCGTACTCAGTTACCATGTTATCGCTGTACTCAAATTTTTTAATTTCATGAGCTTCTTTGGCACTTTTTTCTATTTAAAACAAAACTAATGTAAATTCGTTGTTGAAATCCATAATGTGTCACAGGCATGGTAAACAAATGATCTCACTTGTTCCAAATCCGGAAGCCGACTGACAAGTCACAGCTTGTTCAGACTTGACTCTCACTAATTTTCTTAAAGAATCAGACTATTAGGCTTATTACTTCCAATGGATGTGAATTTCTGGTTTGTTGGTAATAAAATTATTCACTATATTTTTGATCACACCTCATATAATTCAGCCGCATTGGCGTAGTTGGTAACGTGCTCGCCTCTCATCATGCGGTCTTGGGTTCGAATCCCATTCAGGCATGGCATTTTTCATACGTTACAAAAAATCATTTCATCCTTCACCGTCTGCATTAGCAGTAATTGCAGAACAGTCGGATGTTAAACCAAAAAAAAAAAATCATAATTCTTTAGGTACTATAAATATAAATGTTAATGAACCTGATACTTATTTTTGTAAAAATTTCATTATTTTACATTAAATTTTTCTGATAAGTAATAATTCAATAATAAATTAATTTCCTAGCTTTCATTGATTAATTTTGGTTGATTTTAGGCACATTCACTTAAAATGAATTCAAGTTTTAGTGCTTTTCAAGTGAGCGGTGAACCTGAAATTTCAACGACAAATAGAAAACATATCAGATTAAAAAAGAGCATGTCTCTTCCTGATGATACCCTAGAGTATTGGGGTTTCTTTTTACCAAAAGGCTCAACTGTACATTTATCTGTTTGTTCTAGGTAAGTAGATTCTTCAGTCAAATTTTATTTGAATTAATATAAAATATATTTAATAAAAATTTTGATGAACTTCCTGAGAAGCTACTATGTAAAATCATTCTTGATAGAAAACAAGATGGAATGTGGTTATTTAAACAGATTGTCGGCGTATATCTTAATTGCAGAACTTGTTCTAGTATTATTTCCTACTAATTTTTTGTCCAATTGTTTTGTCTTATAAAGATTTATATACTTAAATTTTATAACCAAAAAGTGTGCTGTATTTGTTCTTTATTTCAATTCAAATGTAAAAATACTATAAGTTTTCACTAACTTTTTTTTTGTTGCTTTGTTTTCCTTTCCTTTATTCTATGTTCCCACCCTTTAAATCTTTTGGTGGATTCACAACTAAAGATACGAGTGTCATGCAGATATTAGTACCTATTTATGCCAAGCAGAGTGCGGACAAATAGGATAGTCTTTATTCAGTGTCTAATGGTTTAGTGTGAGAATTTCCATGTCACTGTCACTGACTTTGTTGTTTCTGTAAGTGTTTATAATGTTCCAGAAAATAAGAAATGCCACTACTTGTGAAGTTAGAGCTATTATTGGATTTTTTAATGTAAGAATTGTGTAACCACTGTACAATGTGATATCCATCTATTGAAGGCGATCTTAGGAAACAGTGTTACTGATTCGACTCGAAATTTCAACTTGCGGAGTGAGAACACCTATGATATTATGCAATTGGTCAAACTGGGACCAGATAAGCAAGCGACTACTACAA
Source organism: Catonia carolina (assembly GCA_035578175.1). Classification (NCBI taxonomy): domain Eukaryota; kingdom Metazoa; phylum Arthropoda; class Insecta; order Hemiptera; family Achilidae; genus Catonia; species Catonia carolina. Next base: position 16,082,446 of record JAQMRL010000002.1, on the reverse strand, counting down.
CATGCATTTATACTCTTAAACACGTTTTATGGCAGTAATTTTCAAAATAGTTAATTTTTGTTTTTTGTATAAAAATTATAAATTACCACTGGAATTGAGTCAGGCAAAAATATGTTGTATTTAAAAATTTAGTTGTTTTAATTTCCTTTAATTTATGTTGTGTGCATTTTTAGCTCTAAAATTCAACTTAACGCTACAGTTTTGGGAAAACCAAATTTAGAGTAGGCCTAAGCGCACAGTAAACGCTGGTCGCTGGTTGCAGATGCTGATTCACACTGGCGAGCGCGCATAGTGGGAACATGTAACTATGCACTTAACCTTCATTCAGTTGTCGGTATTCAACATGAGTTCCAGTAGAGCAGTGATAATGAATTATTTCTAATGGAAAATGTTTCCACAAAATTATTATTATTTAAAGACGATAACATTAATAAGATTAGAAAATTGTACGGAAAGTATCATCATCTTTTTCCGCAATTAAAAAAAGATCGACAGTTTTTTAAATACATGAGAATGACTCTGGAAACGTTTTATTTTATATTGTCAAAAGTAGAACTATTTTTACAAAAACAATGGTGCAACTTGCACAAGCAACCGATATTACCGGAAGAAAGACTTGTGATTACTTTGAAATATGTATTTTGAACATTTTGAGTACCAATATTCAATATTATAAAGCATTGTTTGGCCAGTAATAAAGTTCTTTTAAAGGTATTTTTTATTTATAAACCTAGGTTAAAAATTAATTAAAAAGTTGTTATTATTTATGAATATGTATTGGACGAAACCAAGTACATTTAGCAACCTGCCAGCAAGCAGCAGGCAAGTTTATGCAAAACAAACCATAAGCTGATATGCGCAGATGACCAGTGCAGGTTTTCCCACCAGCGTGTACTGTGAGACATCCGATTAAAATATAATGGCCTATTCCTACTAGCAGGCTCCCGCTTGTAAGCGACCAGCGTTCACTGTGCGCTTACCTTTAGGAAATAAAGGAGGCTTAGTAAAAATATGTAAGCCATTTTGAAGAAATTATGTTTTTAATATTTTTAATTCTGTAGCGATAGGTATAAAGGTCTTAAGTCAAAAATTGTCGATTTTGAGTTAAGTACACTACCCAGTTTAGAAAAATTTTCTCTTTTAATTGGTGCAAAGGGCTTAAGTGTAGCTAACCCCTGAAGTGAATTATGCTGACTGATTTTATAAAAATTCTTTCTTCGCGTAACGGTATAAAAGTTTTAATTGTAAATAATACCTTTAGATTAAGTTTATCAGTCTATTTTAGTTGTACAAAGGGTCTTAAGTTGAGTTAAGACCTTTATTCCAATAGTAGTTTATTTAGTTTGGATTTAGTTTTCAGTCTTTTTTAGTTGTACAAAACGTCTTAAGTTGAGTTAACCTTTATTAGTAGTTTATTATTTCACCAATATCAATTGCTGAGATCAACTGGGAAAAAAATCAAATTGAAATGGTCGAAATGACAAGAAACCAAACGTAAACTCGTAACTTAAGTAACTGTAGTAAGAATTTACCAGGTCAAAAAGTATTAAGTTACACTGTAAACAGTAAAGGTCTTAATTCGTGAATTGCCCACCGAAACAAGGGCCTCAGCGTGACGTAAACAGAATTTTTATTTTCGTTGTTAAGTAGAAAACAAAAGAAATGTACAACAAATTATAAAAACAATTTATGGAAGAGTCAATTGCAAAAACTATCCTTAAATAATAAAAAAATATATAAATTATACTGTCACAAATTTTCATTTGCTTTTCCTGAAAAATGACTATTTTCAAGTTAAGACCTTTATACCTATCACTACAGAATTGTAAAGTACATTCATTTTTGGATATTATGTCTAATTTTACAATCCCTTGTGGTGTTTGGAGGTGGATTTTACTCCATTCAGAGTAAATTCTTTTGTAGTTTTAACAAAACAAACGGTTGGAATAAATTGCACGCTTATGGCGTGTTAAAGCCGAGTATCCCATAATACTTAGGAATTTCATTTGATTTGTATTTGCGTAAAATTACTGCAACAATGTTTCAGTGATAGATCAACCATGTCAAGTGTCATGAGATATCTCTTTATTAATTGTTAAAAGCATCACATGATATTTACAAAGTACAACGTTAGGCTGTAAAAACTGCAGTATCGGCAAAATAAAATTTTTAGAAATTTATAATAATTAAGATAAATGTTACTAACGTATGTAAGTACATTAATTAATAATAAAAAAACAATTAAAAAATTCAGATTGTAACGGCTTTGTTACAAGATAGATTTTTTTTGCTGAAAATGTTGGCAGTAGTAATTTACAGGGTGATTATAAATGAAATGATTCTTTCAATAGCATATAAAAAGTTTATTTTTACAGGTTTAAATGATTATATTAAAGATTTCTCTGTTTTTATCTATAGTTGTTCAACATGTACATTGTTAGTTACATGACAGGCATCAACACAGTAGTCAAAATTATCCTAAACACTTGCTAGCATATACTGGACAACATTAGTTACAGTATTTGTGATGGTTAGTTTTAAATCACGTACATCAACAGGAAGGAGGGTACAAAAACTTTATCTTTCTCATAACTCCATAAAAAATAGTCTAGATCAAAAAAAGAAGATTAAAAAAGGCATTAGATCTAGACCAGTGGTTCCCAACCTGGGGGCGATCGCCCCCTGATGGGCGATTTGGGTTCGCAAGGAGGCAATAAATTTGTGGGGGGCGATGAGTATTCAAAGACAGAAAAATAAAACTGTACTACAGAGTAGAATCTTTACTGTCGCGGATACATGTTTTTTTTACAAACAAATAGTTTAGTTTTTACAAATAAATAAACTAAACTCTTTGTTGACATTTTTTATGGTTGAGCTCCTACACATTAGATGAAGAATTCTGGACACAACTGCTTTGGTTGATTATTTGTTGTGAACAATAATAAATCTTTTATACAGAATAACATACTTTATTATTTATCAACACATTACTTCAAATTAAATTAGGTATACGATGCTAAGAGAAGGGGCGATAGGTGTAAGTCATCCTTTACAAAGGGGCGATGCCCCATAAAAGGTTGGGAACCACTGATCTAGACTCTGAGTTGACCAACTCATAGATTACATGTTTTTTCTCGGTAGCATTACCAATCATCATCTGGAATGGTATTTATCGAGATTATTTCCAATCTATAACTGCCAGTGAGATGGAACTCCATTTTGTACAAAATAAATTATTGTCACTATCTTCTTCATGTTGAAGCAGTAGCCATTCACTTACCATGTTCACATAAACTACTCTAATTACTGTCTCTTCAGTTACAGTTTCACAAGATTCTGTTTTTATTCTTGAGATCTATTTTTCTCGAGATATTGTGCAAAACACATTCACTCTTGGGGAATCAATATTGTGTTGTATAGTTTCTCTTGGGTTTTCTTTTACCCCATTATATTCTTACATTATGTGTATTAACTTTTCAATTTTTTTAGTTTTTCTTGTTGAATGAAAATGATTAGTCCTCATAAAATTTTGTTAATCTTTGTTGTACGGATTTTACTCAAGAGTGAAGCCTTCTTTAACAAAGAATTTTATAACTGCAGGATACTTAAATTTTATCCTTATTACAATGCAACACCTTTTGATTCTAGCTTCTATAAAACAATGACATGATATCTTTACATAGAGATTAACAACCAGTTTATTAACTTGTGAATTAATTGCACTTATATTAAAATGTATCATCTATGGTCGAGATCAAGAACTTTTTAGTTCTTTCATATTTTATAATTTACTAAAAAGTGCATTGTCAGTTTAAAAGAAATTGTTCCCCCAGTTTTTGAGATATTTGCGTAAATTTATTTTGCTTTTTTGTATAATCTCGGTGAATAAATTGATAAATATTTTTTTAACACTTAGCGAGCAATTTTTGAGATTTTAGTGAACATTCACAAAGGCACTCTAATTTATTTATAATTGAGATTTATTTTTAGGTGTTACTGTACAACTTACAGGTGTCAGTTTTTTAGTTAATCAGTTTTACTATTTATTATAGTTAATTAAAGTATTATGGTTAAGTTTAGATTTTTTGTTGTAGGTTTGATGGATCTCGTATTCTTGTTGTAAAAGGTGAACGAAATTTACGTAGCTGTGGCCTTAATCAACCAGACAAAGTAGGTTCAGCAGCTCATATGGCTACGAATGAAGGTAAGGTTTTAGTAACTTTTGAAACGGTTCAAGAAATTTTTCCTTCTACCGTGTCACATGATTTTGATGGAGAAGATACTGAAAACTTTAAAGAAAATGAAGCTGTTGACAAAAGTCCTGTAAAGAAACTTTCGGAAGATTACAAACAAGTAACTAGACGACATCGACATGAAAGAAAACGGCAAAAGTATTTAAAAGATCATAATGAAACCATTACAGAAAAGTATGATAGTGCCAAGGAAAGAAAAAAGAAGTTACAGGAATCGCTTTCAGATTCTGATAACGAGGAATTGAAAAATGATAATAAAACCACAGAGAATTTATTAATAAGAAATCGGAGAGCTGCCAATGCAGTCCCTAAACACAAACTTGATGGCGGAATGATTCATGGTGGAAATGCTAGAAATAAAAGTTTAACTGAAAAAGATAATGACTCATCAGTTTCAAGTTTCGAAAATAGTTTATTACAGTGTTACGACGGAAATATTCTTTTATCGAAAAGTTTCCCACCTTCAAATTTATGCACTAACGTTTCATTCCTTGAAACCGGACAGCATATGCAAACTACTCATGAAGTTATCTCCGATGGGTATTACTATTATATCTTTTACAGCGATAATGACTACGTTCTAAATGATATCCACGCGATCTTTAATATTCACAAACCAACATTTCAATACGGAAATTATACAACCGGTTGTATCAACCAAACAGAATGTACGTTCCAAATTCCGTTTCTTTCCGATGATACGGTTGTCGTTGAAGTTCCAACAAGAGATGGTATCGAACATGAAGAAGATGATATTACATTATTACATTCAACATGTCATCCAAGAATGGCGGTTTATGCTATTTTCCCTATTTCAGTACTTTTCCTCATACTTGGCTGTGCCTTTCTTTAAAATTAATGCTTAAAATGTTTGCAAAAGATATTGATTTTGTTTAATGAAAGCTATATTAACATTTAAAATTTTATTTTAAGGTTCTGAAAAATTTAAATTTGAAGCAGTATTAGTAATAATTAATTATGAAATAGGTATAGAATAATTAATTTTTTGATTTTGTTTAGTATGCCATTTGGCCTAGTTTACTCAGTTAGAACAAAGTTCGCTTTAAGAAGTTAAGTTACCGGTTGGGTAAATAACTTTATGTAACCAGCTACACATGCAATACCAAGAAGCAGTCAGCTAATTGGATTGTTAAAAGTTCCAGATACAATAAAAAAATATACAGTTCGCTGAACCGATTCAGTGTGCCCGTGAATTAATTCAGTAATTAGAAATTGTCCATCTATATTTTAAACATGATTGCAATCGCTTAAATGTTTATGTTGTTTTTTGTGTTGTATTGACTGTTTAGATGGTTCTGGAACCTTTTAGAACGCTAGCTTAATAACCTACATAAATAGGTTTGCACTAGTTAATCTTGAAGTAGTCTTGCTCAAAAACTTTTAGTGTAAAGTTGAATAAAGTTAGTTGTGTTCAGACTTTGATATCTTGTGATTTTTTTTAATAACAATTCATCCTTCTGTGATATTAGACTCAAAACATAGGCTTGGCATGTTATTTTTGTTTACTACGTCTAAAAAGTCTATAAAAACAGCTGACGATTTTCATATTTTTCAGAAGGGTTTAATTTTATCCAAAATAAAAAATTTCATAAAACTGCACCACTTGGTCTCATGGACCAATATGGAGGCCTCATATTGATAAAACAGGGCATCAGTATTGTAAAACTTTAAAGAACTATGATATGAAAAAATCTGTTAACTTTCTATTTTCTGCATCAATTGAGAATTCGGGGAAATTTGGAGTTTTCTTTTAAGAAAAAATGTTAACCAGAAGAATCCAGTGGGAGCTGAGACCAAACTCAAAAAAAACATCTGTATCCTTTTAAATATTTAGATATTTTTTGTCCCAAAATATGACAATTTTATAGCTTAAATTAAATTAATTTTTATTTGCCTACTCTATAATCTCATTTTACTACATTTCTTCGAGGTGGTGGAAATCGACATATCTAATGATGCTTAAAAATCCACGTGCCATGATACAATATTGAATTGTTAAGTGGTCAAAAATAGAATTGAAATGAATAACATTTTTATCCGATTTCAGAACTGTAAAGGTTTTTTTGTAGTCAAAATTATGCAAAAATAATTTCTTTTAATTTTCTAATTTCTATTAATATTGCTTCTAAATTTACATTTTAAAGAACTTGAAAAATATATTGAAGTAAATATTAGAAGCTGAAAAGTTTGCAATGAATGTTCTATTGTATAACCAAGTGTTCTAAACCGAGATGTAAAATGTATTGTGAAGTTTTTTTTTTGTGAGTCTGCAAGAGCTTTGAATATATACATAATATGTGTGTTAGAGAGTAGCACTTAAAACGGTTAAGAATTTTTCTTTTTTACAAAACGTTATTATATACAAAGTAGTTTTCAATTACGAGGGTCATTCGTAAATAACGTTCTACAAGCTTTTGAATACCAGTGTCGTAGAACTCTGCCGCCTGCGAATATAACCAGTCATGAACAGCTTCTTTCACCTCGTCATCAGAGTTGAAGCGCTTACCGCCGAGAAACTCCTTCAGGTAACTAAACTAAAACTCAATGCTAATGACGAAATTGTGAATTGCCGATTTTCACGAATCTTTTCTTCAATGGCTTTGACCAAATCTTCCGTGATCACTGATGGTCGGCCAAATCGTGGTTCATCATGGACATTGTCCCTTCCCTCCTTGAAAGCTCTCACCCACTTGCGCACTTTACTGTCACTCATTGCATTAGGGCCATACACTTCACTTATTTGTCGATGAATATCTACTGCACTAACGTTCCTTGTTGTCAAAAAACGAATCACTGACCGTATTTCGCAGTCGGCGGGATGATCAATTGTCTTAAACATCTTAAAGATGCACAGTAAGCAGCACACAACAAAGATACTACTGCAAATGGCGTCGTTTTGTATGCATGGCATGCTGGGAGTTGTAGCGCATGCGCATTGCGCTGTTCGCTCGCCGTGTGGCTAGTTACCGCGATTCGGACCTTATTTTACGAATGACCCTTGTATTTACTGTACAAGTAATATTTTTATCCTTTATTTTTGTAGTGTAACCCATACTTTGTACAAGCTTAATATAGTCTGAAATGGTATATCTGCTGTGAAATATTTCTTCTAAGTTTTTATAAGATTTAATGTTGTTGTCTCTTTAAGAGTATATTGATGTAAACATTAGCTGTGATAATGTGAATAAATGCTTCTAGTTTTTTATTGTTAGATAACGTTTTGAATACTTATAAATGCCTTAAATTATTAGTTTATAATTAAGAATTTTCTTTCATTATTCTGGACAATAAGATTTAGTAGCTGTTAAGAGTTTGACCTTTCTTTATATTTAGGTATGAAATGTTATTATTTCAAACAGTTAACTCAATTAACTCAATATTTTTCAGAAAATACATTGTTTTCTCTATATAAAATTTTTCTTGAAAACTTGTTGAAGTTATTAAGGTGTTAAAATACACAAAACCCACAAAAATCTGATTTATTTTAGTTTGTATATATAGACCTATTCAAAACTTTTTCCATGTAAAATACCTTAGCCATTACTGAAAGTCATTGATTAAACTAATCAGAGTAATCCCAGAGTGATACCAATAGAAAATAGTTCTTTCAGACTTTTGTTTTGTAATGTTAAAATGTTAATTGTCAGTAGTTTCTGTACTTTCAAATTTTTCTTTTCCTAATATAGCATGTTAAAAATTGTAAAATAAACTAAATTATTTAAGTTATTAGATAGTATCATAGCTTTAGAATCCATATTAATATTTTGTTAATTGTTTATATAAAAGTTTGTTATTTACCTTATACTGCTTTCAAAATTCTTCCTACGAGTACTTTGTCGATGCGCACCGCTTCTTCAGGTAATGATAATAAAAGTTCTAGAATATTATGAAGATTGCATCTTACTTTGTCAATGGTTTGAATCAAACTGAGTATAAAATGGAAAAATCTACTGCTATTGCTATCTGTGTCGTAAATTGGAACTAATATTCTAGAAATTTTATTATCATTACCTGAAGAAGCGGTGCACACCGCGAAAGTACTCTTAGGAAAAATTTTGAACACAGTATAAGGTAAATTACAAAGTTTTATACAAAAAAAATATTAATAAACTGAATATACAGCAGAATGCTGATTACCCAAAATTAACATATGCTTTTATTTTATGCCTAATTTTTATAGGATGTCATTAACACATTAGAGAGTGGCAAGCCAACATTTAGTTTTTTTTTAATTACTGTACATAACGATTTTTAAGAAATATCAGTAGTGTATACACAGGAGGTGCTATTAGAAAGAAAATTAGACAACTCATTCATGAAGACCAATGTCAAACAATCCATGATTTGTATTGTGATATTTTGAGGCGGCTGAGAGAAAAGTGTGTGATGAAGAAAGCCCAAATTGTGGAAAGACCAAGCTGGCGTTGCTCACGCTTAAATAAAACAACTTTGTATTTTTACCAAAAACATTACGGCTTGTCGCCGACGACAAATGGCGAAACCTTGTCTGTAAAATTGGTGGCCCTGAAAAGGGCCGTTGTTGACGGTCGGAAGCGGCAAGCCGGCGTGGTAGAAGCGGAGCCCGAAGAGTGACGGCTCAGCTACCGGGTTCAGGCCGAGCCTTCCCTCAGCGGCAGGGGGTCCCCACTGCAGCGTGGCAGTGGTGGCCCCCAGAGCCTCACAGTGTCGGGTTGGCGTAGGCCGTCTGCCGATAGCGCGGCCGAGGCAGCTCTCTCCGGGCCAGCGAAGGCTGACCGGTGCGGGAATGTAGCGTCCGCCACTGGTAGCGTAGACCAGGGATGATGCGTTTGGTCTCGGCTGGGCTCGTCCTCTTCAGTCGGGAGCTCTTCTTTCTTCTTCTTGTCCGGTTGAGAGTTCAGTGAAGAATGACTAACGCGGGCGAGAGCGCTCTCTTAAATACCTCTCAAGGGGGTGGGGAGAGGCTGTAGGCCCTCCGCATAACATTGGTAGTGGGACCGTCTGCAGGCGCTATGTTGGTAGGGGGAGTCGGCGACAGGCTGCTCTCCCACATCCTCCGTATTCACCAGATTTAGCCTCTGTGTGACTCTACTCTGTTCTCGAAAATGAAAATTCATATGAAAGGTCACAGTTTTAATACTGTAGAAGACATTAAGAAAAAAACTGCTGAGGCACTGACAGCCTTCAGGAAAAGGATTTTTGACTACTTTGAAATAAATAGGAAAAGACTACTTTAAAGGAGCCATTAGTGGTCTAGTTAATTAAAAACATTGATAGTCCAGAAACTTTCTGATAGCACCTTGTATTTACTGAGAAATAGAAACTGTAAAATAGATTCAGAATAATTTTTTTTTCCATAAGTAATTCGATTAATTTGCATTCGCATAATCAGCATTCTACTTTACAAGTTCCAATAATAATTATTTAATTAATTACACATTTACTTTTCATTCTACTGACTTCCTTTTAATTTATCCTTAATATTATAACTTTTATTCCTTTATACATATCATGATCCATTTACTGTTTCTTTATACCCTCACATTCCTTATATTTGACTGATTCTTCAGACTGTTTTGTTTAATTATATAAATCAATAATGTTTAAATATTTTCCATGTTAATGTTTGATGTTTGTCTAATATTTTGTTGTTTTTAGCCACTGTTGGCCTTCACAGGGAGAAAGATTAAAAATAATGTTTGTATTAGATCGTCATTTTATTTTGTATAAACTAAATAACTTTGTTGATTGTACTTAAAAACATTTTTAATAATATTGTTAAATTTTTGTGCCTACATTATCATCCTCTGGTCTATTGAATCATTGTAAGTATGTGTAATTTTGGTTAATCATGTTTTTATGTAATCTATATAGTTAATAAAGAGACCTGTAATTTTTTTCATTTTTCTTAAACATTGAATGTTTTTCATAATAAATTATATGAAGAATTATATAATACTTATACATTTCTACTAATAATTTCTCTATTTCTGTTTTATCTGTATTTTTTTCAAAAGAGCTTAACTTGTTTGTGCTTTTGTTATTTATGAATTGTTTTTGTTTTTTATTTCCGTAAGATATGGAATGGTCTTTTGTATGAGATAAATACTCTTGTAAACTCTAATAGTAATTTTAAATTGCATTTAAGCTATTAAGCAGGGTGTCTGCCTTCTCCCAGCAAAAAAACTTGTGTTGTCATTTTTATTTTCTTTGCAATAATTTTAGTGCAGAATTTCCTGAACAAAAACTGTATACTTATTTTATTTGTAGCATTTTCCTAAATATTAAAAAGATTGAAAACGATATCACTTGCTACGGGGGTTACCAGTCGTTTTTTTCACAAAATTTGCTGTTTTCAAACTACAATAACTGATGTATTTTGATGAAGTTAGTTTTAATAAAAGTGGGAATTATTATCTTTTCATTTTAATATCAACAAAAAATTAGTGATATGCCCCTGTAGAACTCTGATGTAAGTAGACGTCAGTTTCTTATTATTTTTTCCCATAAGTAGATAGTCTTATTGTGTTTACTTACATTATGTTTTTACTTCTTTTGCTTTTCTCTGTAAGTTATATTTCTTTGTTTTACAATATTTCAAAAATTATAACTTGTATTAATCCTAGATTGATAATTTTTTTTTAGAATACTCGCAATTTAAATTTCTAGGTCCCCTACTACTGAGAAAATTTTAGAATAAGTTAAAGTACTTTTAAAAATTAAAATTTAATTCAAACTAATTTAGTTTTTCAAATATTACAAAAAAATTAACTTTTCACTTTTGTTAAAAAGAAAAGAAGCAATTGTGCCTATAGTCAGGGCCATAAAGGGATTTTTCTCTTCAATATAGCACTAGTTTCAAATACAAGTAGTAAATAGTCAAATTATTGAAAAGCTTTTTCAATATGTGTTTTTCACCTGTATCTCTTTTTGAAAAAGGGTGGGTGAGAGAATTTGATTTTGTTTATATAAGGAACGTTTCATACAAGTAAAATTATTTTATTAAGTTGACATAATAAAAAGTTTTTTTTTTTGAAGGCAGACTCCTCTCTTCACTGAATACATTTTGCTTCAAAAATTATTTAAGTAAAAAGTTGAAAAATTTTGATGTAACGAAAGGCTTTCCTAAACTGTTGAGTTTCTTCTTAGCGGATATGGTTGTTTTCAAATTTTTAATTTAGTGGTAGTAGATGATCATCCTAGTTTCTCCAGAACTGGAATATTGGTAAAAATCTACAGTTTAGAAAAGGTTTCTTTAGCTTCAAAATTTTGTAGTTTTGTTGTTTATAAAGTATATATACAAGTATTTTTGAAGTAATGTTTCTCTATTCAGTGTAACTTAGTCATGTGATTTCCATTTTCATTTATAATTATTGTGTTTTCCCAACTAGTTTAAACTTCTCAACCATGGTAGTCCGGTAAAAATAGACACAAAAGCAAATTACTGTAGTTTCCAAATTTGAATGTGGTTGTGGGACAGATTTATTGCTGTAAATATAACGAGCCATCCAATAGATCTTCACCATTCTACAGGAGGCATACACCTTCTGTCACTTAAATCTCTCTTCCGTATTTGTATTTTGTCCTAATATTACTTACTTGCTAATTATCCGTCACTTTCACGTAATGAGGGTTACACTGGTTCAGATCACGTTTTTATATTGTGTCTTTAATAAGAGTAATCAAATTACAATTACTGATTATAATAAAGTTTTTGTTCTAGCAGACTGAAATATAATATTCTACAAATAGCATCATATATAATAACACACTGATTAATTTATTTACTGGAAAAATAAATACCATTTATCATTTGTGTTTACAATAACACTGTTGACTTTCTCACTTGTAATTTTATCTATCAAAATACTGTTATAAAATGGTTTTAGTTTCAAAACATTTACTGTATTTTGATTAACAAAACTTTTTTGCCTAAATGAAGTAATTTTTTGTAATTGTGATGTTAGTAGCACTAGCCTGGTTGATAAAAAAAATTATACGCTCTTTCCCTATTTGCTTAATACATAGTCATTCAAACCTTATTTAACTTTGGTGAGAGATGAAATTCAGAAAACATGTTTTTTAGATTCAGCGTAAATTTATTTTGTTAAACTATCAGTGAACAAAGAGGAACTTGCTTTAGTTACTTAAAGTTCATAAGAGGCTCAAGTGAATTTCATCTCATAAAACTTTAAAGATCTGGTGCAGGAATCAAGTCCAGACCTTCCACTTTATCATCCTGTGTGGTCAAGTACTCTTATTACTGCCCCTCAGAGTCGGCAAATAAAATTCCAAGTTACTAATTCTGGTAAAATTTATATGGTTAACATAAATAAACTAGTTGGCTACCTTCATTGCTTAGTAATTACATGCTAGGGTAAACGCACAGTGAATGCTGGTGACAGATCGTTTAAAAGTGGGAACCTGCTAGCAGAAATATGCCTTTATATTTTAATCAGCTGTCTTACAGTAAACGCTGATGGGGGAACTTGCACCTGGGCATATCAGCACACGGGTTTGTTTTCATTAATTCTGCGTACTTGGCGTCGTATAATACTTTTTCATAAATAATAACAACTTGTTAATTAATTATAATAACTTAAGTTTATTAAAATAACTTTAAAAAATTATTACTGTCCAAACAATGTTTTAATATTGAAGTCTGGTAGTCAGAATTTTGAAAATATGTACTACCTCAAAGTAATCACAAGTCTTTCTTTTGGTATTATTGGTTACTTGTGTAAGTTGCACCATTATTTTTGTAAGGGAAGTTCTATTTCTGACATGAAATTAAATGTTTCCAGAGTCATTCTCATGTATTTAAAAAACCTGTGTCAATCTTTTTTTAATTGCGGAAAAAGACGATACCGTACAATTTTCTGTTCTTATTAATTTCACTAACGGTATCGTCTTTAAAAGAGAACACTTTCGTATAAATGTTTTCCATAAGAAATAAATCGTCATCACTTTTACTGGAACTCATTTTGAAATACTGACAACTGAATGAAGGTTTAAGCGCGTAATTACGTGTTCCCACTCTGTGCTTTCACCAGCATAAATCAGTACCTGCGATTAGTGCCATCCAACTATATGAAAACAGCGACCAGCATTCACTGTGTGCTTACCCCTATAATACAAATCAGAAGGTCACAGATTTGATTACTAGTTACAGTCTGGAAAATTATTACATTAATAGAAGTTAAAAAAACCACAGTACGTGTTTCATAACCACAGTAGTTGCTAACAATGAAGTAAATAATGCAACTTCAAATATAGTTTTTTTTATTGACTTAATTAGTGGTAAAACAATGCCAAAATGTAATAGAACTGTTTCACAACTACAAGACTAATGTAGATATATTTGATAACACCAAAAATTGTGCTTTAAAATTACTAAACTATTTGTCTAGAAATAAACAAAAAAACCATTATCACACTACGTAATACTTATGGGTCCACTTTTTAAACTTTGTTGGGAAAGTTTTCATTAGTATGAGTAAATATATGTACTTTTTATTATTATTTAGATAATATTCATTTATTTATTACTTTTAATTAAGTTTTCGTACTTTAATTATACAAGTATTAAGTTAGGTGTTAAATTTCTACCTCGCATACCAATTGAGTTAATAATTAATTATTCGTTATTTGATAAGTTATATTAATTTATGTTAAGTAATTAATTAATTTCATCCATATTGTGTTTATAATCAAACTATTTTAATTAGTTAATTGAAAATGATATTATAAATACCAAATAATAAATCAGAATTTTTAATAGACTTAATAGATTTACGTTGTTTAGTTTGACAGCCGAACAGGCTGATTTGATGAATTCCTAAATAGTTCTGTTTAGTAAAATAAGGTACTGATGCGTCACCAGCTTTGTCTGCAAGAAATACGGTGTGGAAAATATTGTGACACTTATCTCTAGATCCGTTTCGAGATTTGGGTAAATTAAATAATTAACGCACTAAAGTTTGAAATTACTAGTGTTTCTTCTTCTTCTTCTTTGTCTGCTATCCATTAATGGATGTTTGTGATCACCGCTGACCATTTTTCCCTGTCACCACACGTGTGTATTATACTAGTGTTTACTACAACAAAAATAATTACAATTAATGAAGTGAATAAAATTTACAATTAAATTACTTAATAAATAAATAAAAACTAATTATAATTGACTAATACTATAAAGAACTTATTACTTATTACAATAAACAACCGATTTACGAAGTACTTCTTACAAAAGTTACAGAAATAAAATTAAACAATTCATAGTAACATAAACTGAAACTGGTTCACAAACAAACCAGCGGTTATATAGATGGGCTAATGGAGAGTTTGAAAAAAAACCGTGTTTCGATATAATAATAAAATACAAAATCCTTCTGACGGCTTCTGGTTAAATCTTAATAACTCTAAACAAGTTATGATTGAATAGAAGGTGTTACAAAAAGGCTAATTATCTAAATAGGTACCCACTCTTTCACAGTACTGTTCAACAAAAGTCAAGCCTACCTGACTATAACTTTATAACTGTTTCTTAGAAACTTATTTATTAGTCCTTTTTATTACTATTTCTTTATTTACGTTAACATTTATAAATTTTTGGTCCCACTATTCCCTTTCGCTTTTGTAACAATATGTGTAAACATTAGAAGTATTTTTACTAGCCTATTCAAAAACATTGACTCATGTTATTTTGAAAAAAAATGTTTATGGGTTCTTTACAGCTTCAAGTTTGCTACGCATCACATATCAGACTGCACTTTCCTCTATCAATCCAATCCACCTCCTCTTTGTCCTTCTTTGTCCCTCCCGTGAAATTCAACTGAAGATTCTTTACAGGCCATCTTCCTTCCTTGGTTCATTATTCGCAGGTGTCTATACAACTGTAACTTTTCCTCTTAATGCCCTCCACAATCATTTCGGTTTTTTTTACCCATCCTCTTCAGAAGGTCATCGTTTTGTTTGTGGTCCAATCTTAAAAAACTCTACAACCCCTTAGAAAATCCATGCATGTAGCTAATACTCTCTGTTTTATTTCTCTCAGTCAAGCCGTTGTCTCAGCACCATAGTTAAGCACACTCTTCTGTACCGATTCTTTATTTTTCTCCTTCTGGATCACTTTAGACTTCAGCACTTTATTAAATGCTGGGTAACACTTTTCCCCTCTGTAATTCTGTTTACTGTTGACTGTTGCCCTCTTTACAAAGCAACCCTCCCAGTTATCTACACTCTTCATATACTTCAATAGTTTTTCCTTAAATTTGCCAATTTTGGCCAGTTACACCTATTGGTAGATACTTTGTTTCAACATAATTTATTGTCAGTTTCCTCATCATATAATCCAAGTCATACTTGTCGAAACATCACAACAACCTGATCATCTACAAAAATTAGACTATCCAAAAATTCACCACCAACATCCACTCCCATGATGGCATATTTTGCTTTTCGCTCCTTTAGCATTTCATTTATATAAACTTTTAAACAATGTTGGTGATAAAATAACAACCCTGACTAAGTCCTTTAGAGAATTGAATAATAAATTTCATATTATTATAGTAATCAGCAGCTCTTTATTTTTTGATTCATTGTCACATTTTTAATAACTTTGAAAATTATCTGCTGAGTTTCATTGTGAACAACAAAACTTATTCTTGTTAAAACACTTGGTTGAAGCTCAAACATTATTCTTACAGAAATATCTCATCGAAATAAAACTTATTTATATATAAAACACTACTGTAACACACTGTGTTTTTACGCAGTGGCGTAGTTTGTAATGTACTCGCCTCTCATCATGTGGTCTTGGGTTCGAATCCCATTCAGGCACGGCATATTTTCACACGTTACAAAATATCATTTCATCCTTCATCGTCTGCAGTAGCAGTAATTGCAGAACAGTCGGACGTTAAACAAAAAACACTGTTTTTGACCATCTGTTTTAATTAAATTACAATATGATATTTCCTTTATTTTCATATTCAAAATGATTGAATATTTTGAACTTTAGCTTTAAATAAATTACAGTGTGAAATGTAAGATTATTTTGAACTTTAGCTTTAAATAAATTACAATGTGAAATGTAAGATTATTTTGAACTTTAGCTTTAAATAAATTACAATGTGAATTGTAAGATTGAATACTTTTAGAGATTTTTTAGATTGCTGTGATGAACTTTATATTTTTGTTCGGACTTTAATGATTATATTTTATACTGTTTAGCAATCGTTTAGATTGTACAGCTTTAGCTAATTTCTGACACTTTTTAAGTGTATTAAAACGTGTCCCAAATGAAGCACGTACTGCAAGATTTACTATTAAAATATTTTTTACTGGTAGGTTTCTTAGAACTAATTATTAGAGAAATTTATTTGCTGTTGGATTTATTGTCAATATTTTTGAAATCTTATAACACATGATAATGACATATTACCGGATGACGTGAAGTACAAAACGTCCTACAGACATATGGAGCTGGTGACTACCTTGTTTGAAATATTACTGCTTATCAATATACCAACCGTCTTACAGTAAAACAGTCTCTTTTATATCCTGCAAATGATATTTCCACTTTATTTACCGAGGACTATTTAATTAAATCCATAGATTTTGAAAAAATAATGTAGATTAGTGCCAATTAAATATCTACCTCCAAAATGTATCTAGAATTTATTTCAATTTTTTTTGAAAGAAGAAACATCTATTCTTATAGCCTTGGATTGTTCAGGTTAATAGCATACACACTATCTTCAGCTGATGGATAAATATGAATTAAATGCAAGTCTCTAATCACTGAAAAAATTGTTATGGCTTGTCTATATTAATTTAACTACTACTTAAAATAATTTAAGTCTTTAGTGTTATATTTTAATAGTACAATTTTTTGATTGTGTTTTATGACTTTAGAATATTTTTCATTTAAGTTAATACGGTTTTGTGTATGTACAAACGGTAATATTTACAGTAAAACCTCATTTATCTGAACTGGATCCGAAAAACTTGTTATTTTAACATAGCGTTGTAAAAGTACAAAACAGTGTCCAATGAAATGAATTAAGAATATAAAGTTTGACTATTCTAGGAATTAGTTTACTCACTTCACCTCCAGGACGTGCTTCTAATAAAATGGTGGTGTGATTTTGCCGCAAAAAAAGGTTTCATCAAAAATCTCACACTTGTTTTAAAAGATTATTCATAATTTAAAAAAGATAGTAAATATTAAATTACTGTACAAATTTTTTTCTCTTGGAATTTTTTTTTCTCTTGGAAACTGTCAAAAAATACTGTATAATCATTTTTAAACCCTAAAAGTATGATTCTGCATGGTATCCGGAATTTTGTGTATCTGAAATCAGGTTTGCCCCCTATCTTTCGGTTAAGCGAGGTTTTACTGTATATTTATTTAACAGGGTTATTAAATATTTGTCAATTCTTTTCTAAACACTATCTAGAACTACACTAAATCTATTAGCCTTCGTAAAAAGTTTACAAAAAGCTGGAAACAGATTTATGTTATTCATACTCTGCTATATAAATCTTAATAATAACTTCCATTTTTGTCAAGAACTCAATGTTTTACTCGCGGTATATGCCAGAACAGTGATGCGCAGTAGTTAACTGAGTTGGTGACATCACCTGCACCACTTCGTCTGGTGGGAAAGTAGTAAAAAAAATTTAATTTTCTGAGATATTATTTTTAATTTTCTTTTTGTGTAACATACTATAATTTTTTTGAAAGTAACTTACATGTAGTGTTTATAAATTTTTGTGTATTACCAAAAGAAAACATTAACTTGTATAATGAAATTATTTATTTAAGATTAATAGTCTTGTATAATGGTTAACAGTGTTTGTTGGGTTTATCTGGACATAAGTGAGTGGTGCGTATGACATGAGCAGATGCAGATGACAACATGCATGTGGCACATACCGTGGTTTTACTGACCTAACCTTAACAACATTGTGCTTATTTTTAGCATCTACATATACTAACAAGCATTATCGAATGTTACACCTCATACATTTATTTTGAGAACATGTCACAAGATAGTACGATGAAAGTATTTTGCATTGCAGTGCAAAATCTTTATCAAAACTCAGCTGTTTCAGACCTTAAAGGAATGATTTAGGCATCAACAGACTGTGTTTCTGACTTAAAATTTGTAATAAAAAACATTATATTAGTTTTTAATTCAAAATATTTTTATAATTTCTCAATTTAGGTTAAGTTACATTAAAAATTAGAAGGTTGTATCTAATAGGTGATATAAATAGTTAAATAATTTACTATATTTATTTAGTTCTTAAGTTATTGTGCACTGTAAAAAAATAATATATAGAATATATTTTAGTTTATATGTTCACATAATGTTTTTGTTTGTGTAAAATATCATATGTAAGATTGCATATTTTTTTACTGGCAAAGTTGCAATAAAGTTTTTTTTTTGGTAATTTACCATGGGCATGTTATGTATGGTCTTTTAAAAATTATTTAATAAATTATATTTTTTAATCTGAAAAATTTGGTGTTTTTGCACTTCAAATGTGAAAATACTATTAGTTTTCATTGACACTTCATTACTGCTTCAATTTTTTCCTCTATTCTACTTTCTCACTCTTACATGTTGTGGTGGATCCACACCATCGTCAGAATAAATAAAACTAATTTATTAAAACCTTTTCAGAAGATGCTATATTCAGTCACTTGTACTTGTTTTGCTCCTGTGAAAAATTTTGTTTTCTTTTTATAAATATAATAATTGTAAATAAATAGAATTAATACAAATAAAAAGTATATTTTAATAATATTTTATTAGTTATTAGAAATTGTATTAAAAGTTAAAAAATATATAGCAATTAATTGATGTATACCATAGATATTTATAACAACCTAAGAAAAAGAAGGCTTTAAATAATAAGGTGATCTACGCTGTGAATTTAATTTTAAGCTTCAAAATTTTAGATACAGTAAAATCCGCATTAACCGCCATAAATGAGCTGGCCATTCTGATGACTGGGAGGGATGAATTAAGTGAAAATATTTTGTAAAGAAAAGGTGTTACATTAGTTATTATTTCCAGTGCAAGTTTTATACTAACCAATCTTCATTACAAATAATAATCATAGTATTAACTTGGGCCAGCTTGTTGGCTTTGTGGTTAACTCTTTTACACCATGGTCCCAAGTTCGAGTCCCAGTCAGGTCTGGCATTTTTTCATCACTATCTTTGTCTTTCATCCTTCTCACCGTCTGCATTAACAGTAATTTTAAAACAGTCAGTCATAAAACAAGATTTAAAAACTTGAAAATTAAACACTTATGTTCATAAAATTTACAGGCCTACGTTTTAAGTACACGCAGTTAAAATTATCGTAAATTTCAAATAAACAAATATGTTATTGTGGTTGCCTTCATAGTGTAGTCGTTAGCGTGCTAGCCTATAATGTGGAGGTCCTGGCTTCGATCTGGAAATTTTTTCAAGTCAAAACCCACTGTAGTTGCTAATAACCAAGCTTTTGATGCGACTTTGATTTAAAATAGTATGAAAAACAGAATAAAAACTCTATCTTCGTTCTATTTAAAGAAAAAAATCTTAAGATTTCCTGTACTATAACAAAAGTAAATGAGATAGCCATTACGTACAGCGTGCAAATTAATCCGAACACAGATGTTAATTAATAAAAAGTAACTTTATTTACAAAAAAAATTATATACGTACAATTTGTGAATATTTAGGAACTAATATGTTTCCCTTTATTTTTTATCACTTCACGTATACGATTTGGCATAGATTCAATTAGTGTACTACAAAATTTTTAATTTGTTCGTCTCGAAACCATACCGAGATTATTGCTACACAATGAGGTTATTTTTGTAGTAAAATCCACTTTTGAGAGTCGGTTTTTCACAATTGCCCAAAGATTTTCAACTGGGCTTATATCTGGGGAATAACCTGGTCATGACAATACTTTAATGTTTTCATGTTCAAAATATATTTTCACTTTCTTGGCAATATGGCTGGCGTTAAATCGTGTTGGAACACTCCATTGCCTTGTGGGAATTTCTTATGAAGTTGTGGCACAACTATTGACTTAGGAATTTTGATATATCCATCAATTTTTACATACTGTCTACTGGAATTAATGAACAAGGGACTTCTAATCTAAAACAACCCCAAAACATTTTTTCTAGGGATGTTTAACTGATTGTTGAATATGAGCTGTGTTTGGATTAATTTGCACGCTACTGTAAATGGAGACAACTAAATATCTGTATGTTCATTTATAAATTTGCATACATTTATGTGAAATACACATGTGTTGATAGAATACTGTATGGCTAAACTGCTCCTTTTGTGCTCTCATATATTTTTGTTCCTGGATCAAGGTCACTACCTCCTCATACACGTCATAAATATTTGTAATTATTCACGCATAGCCATATATTTGTTGTGCTTAGATAGAGAAAATGAATGATGGATAATCAGGATTTTACTGTAGTACCCACAAATTTTTGTGAGAAAACTTTTTACATGACGTAAAAATTGTGAAAATATATTTTGTATCAGATTGTTTCTAATTTTTTTAATATGTTACTAAATTGTTACTCAAATTTTATTTTCTTCAGATGATAAAGTTGAGCGAAGCTAATGTCAGTTTTATTCATAATATGTTTCTTAAATCTTTTTCATGTCTGTAAACGATTAGTTTATTTTATTATAACAATATAATTATTATCTTGTACTATATTTCAAATATTGTGAAACTCATTTATCCAAAAAATTATTGTTTTTTTAGTGGTATTTAATATTGTGTTTAATAATATATTTAATATCCATTAATTACATACAATGCTATAGAGAAAATCTTAAAATAATGAACAAAATTATAATTTTAACTAGTTAAAACTAAATGTTACAGTTATATGATATTCATTATTAAAAACTAGTATCAAATTATACTATTAAGAAACATTGTGTAGCTATCACTAAACTAAAATAGAAATTATACTATTAACCATGAAATTGCGAGCTTCCTAGTAAACTAAGCAGTCATGTACCTCCACCCGGCCTGCCTTACAGTGTTGCCACTCCACCCGCCCTGCTAGTGGCATTGGAACTTCTTCACTCAGTCAGTTCAATGCAAGTTTGACATACACAACGTTTCGTAATATTTGTGGGCTGTCTTTTAAAGTCATTTTCGTTTTAAAAATTTGTTTATTCTGTTGGCTTACTGTTTAATTGTTTAATGCAGTCTTTGTTTAAAAAATTTTACAATTTTATTTGTTATTTTTCAGTGTATTAAATGTATTTTTAGTTGTAATGTGAATGAATTCAGTGAGTTTGACGAACAACCTGGTAAATCAACTCCGAAAAGCTATCGTTGTTATGAAAAGAAAGATTTTAGAAAACAAAGTAAAGAAATAATCAGTAATGTTTATAAGTTTTTTTTTTCAAAATTTGGCTAACAATCCTGAAGCAAGAACAAAATTAAAATTCTAATTTTTATAATAATAAAAGATAAAAAGTTTGTTCCCACTCTACCAAATACGGCAACACTGCATTACTGTCTAACTAGATTCATGCTCCAGGCTCCCAATTTCATGGTTTCTAATATATGTATCGCCTTAGGCTATCCTATTTTGGAGATTACCATCCGAACTTTATAATTTTATTCTAACACACCATATCTAATAAAAAAATAAAAAGTCGACTGAAACTCAAGAGAAAAAACATTGTAGTGGTGGATGTTACAAAAATTTTGACAAATTATTTATTTAAACGAATCCAATTTAATAAAGTAAAAATAAAATAAAATTGATCATGTTACATTCTAAAAATCTCACATTATTAAATGATAAATTTAGAAAACTGACAAATAGAGGTAAAAATGCTTTCAGCATTATCAACCTAAATAACATAGATGAAGGCCAAGCCAATTGCATTGAAAAAAATTAAAAAATTTACAAAAAATCATTTCATCCTTCACCGTCTGCATTAGCAGTAATTGCATAACAATCGGACGTTAAACCAAAAAAAAAAAAAAATTGCGTTGAGCGCTGGGCTACGCATGCACATACTTGACTTGGACCCTGCATACCCCTCCGACCTACTGTTAGATGTACAGTCAGTGTTGTTGAAAATTGACAATGCCCATTGTATTTTGTAGGCATGCTGTTCCATTGTTGATTACATACACTGTACTATTGCAGTACATACAAGACTATACTAATGCAGACGCACGTTTTGCCCAGCGCTCTCCTTATAAAAATCAGGCTCTACCTAATACTTTATTATTCTTCTTCTTCTTCTTCACTTCCAAGGATTAGGTTTCTTGAACCTGTTCCGGTACCCATCTGTTCCTCGGTCGTCCTATATCTCTTCTTCCTGTAGGTTTGTAGTTTTAGTTTATTATTTACTTTATTTTACTTTATTATTTTGTAGGTTAATTATTTTGTATTTTAAAACAGTAAGTCATGTCAATATATTACTAATGACTTTAACAAATTAGCAATTCCACTCGTACACTAACCTCAGAGAAGTTCTGTTAAAATAGTGTTTGCAAACTTCATTATAAACATTTTGGATTTGACATCTTTGCTTGTACCAGCTGCAGACTTAGTAATCTGCTTTTTTCTGGAAGTTGGTATGGCTACTTTTTATGAGGTCATCCAATAACACATAGGAGCTAATAACCAAACCAGTTGATACAACTTTAAATAAACTAAAATTAATAGTCCCTTATAAGCATAGGCGGATTTACGGGTCGCGCCGCACCCCCAGATTTTTGGGATTTTTGAATTTAGTATCCAAATACCTCATACCTGCCGGTGAGCTTGCACCCTCAGATATCAAGACCTAAATCCGCCCATGCTTAGAAGTCTAAATTGCAGCTAAAATAAATAATTTACGATACTTCTTTCCAAATTGATGAATATTTTAAAACCCATAGAAATGTGTTGTATTGTAATATTTTTTTCCAATTATGTATAATTTTTACTTCATCTTTCCCTATAGAGAAGGAAAGTATTGTTTTCATGTTAAGTTTTCACCGGAATACACATTTTCAGGCACCCTGAACCCGAAAAACACGATTTTAGTAAATTGTCTGTGTGTCAACAGAATATCGTAAGAAGTTAAGACTTGGAACTTAAGTCAGGACCTGACATGAACATTTTTATCTAAATTGGGCTTTGTTCAAATCGGAAAAATATGTTTTTTTGAGATCGTAGCCTTAATATACATTTCAGAGCAAAAATGTGTATAATTAAAGTTGTATGTTTAGTGGCAATTAGTAATATTTTGTATTTTGCTCATCGAAGTCTGTAAAGAATAGTATTTTTTTAAGATTGCGGCCTTAATATGCATCTTATGACAAAAAAGCACCTATAGTTATAGGGAACTAGCATCCCCCATCGTGGCTTTGCACGCGAAAAATGGTGTAATCACTTTTTTTTAAATATGATATAAATGATTCTAGTCGTGAAAAATCACGACAAAGTACACGTACATCAACAAAAACATAACCTCGAACTTGGCTCAATGTTTTTCTACACAGTTCACATAATATTCGGTAGATTTCGCTGCAAGCATTTTTTATTTAACCTCATAAAAGCCTTAATGTAGGATATAAACATTATTTTTAACCCTTTAGAGCTAACTTTTTAAGGGTTTCAATAGCCTAAAACCTGCACCATCATCAATAGTTATAACAAAAAAAAAACTGGATGAAAATCGGTTCAGTAATTTAGGAAATTAGGGGAACATCCATACATACATAAACACACACACATCAAATTTTATATATGTAGATAAAAAAATTTGCAACTTTTATATTTTTATTTCATATAATGAATTAATATAATAATTTCACTAACCTTCTTTTTAAACTGCGTCACCTTTATTTTATTCCTACTTACACGTGTTTCGGTGGATCCACCATCATCAGAGTAAATGAAAAATTGAAACTAAAAATTTTTTTCATTTATTTAAAATTTACAGAAGATGATACATCTTCAGTCACTTGTATAAAACTGATTTAAAATTAATTTATTTTAATTTATCCCTTCTCATATTTACTGTAGATAGCAGCAGCAGTCAATATCACTTGCTAAATGTAAAAAAACTGCTGAAGTTCTTCATAATTCACCAAATCTAAACTCAGCAATATGGGAAATAATTAATAAGAATCGAGGTGTAGTTAGCAACAAAAGTTTTACTGACATACCTAATATTGTTAACAAAAACAATGAACTTATAGAGAATGGTATAGAAATTTGTAATGATTTTAACAAATATTACCAGGAAGTAGCTTTAAAACTTAAACAACAGATTAGGGAAACAGTGGGATGTTATGATCCAAAAGGTAACAAGGTAGTTAATCAATTCTTATTTAGCCTAGTTTCAAGGGAGGAATTAGAATCAGTTATTGATAGTTTGAAAAGTAAGAAAACATGTGGGTTAGATGGGATTTCTAGTATAATTGTTAAAGAATGTAAACATCTTTTAATTACTCCTCTCCTTCATTTGATTAACTTCTCACTTGAAGCAGGTGTATTTCCAAACAAATTGAAGGAGGCAAAAATATTGCCTATATTTAAGAATGGAGATAGCCAGTTAGTTGAAAATTATAGACCCATAAGTATTTTAAACACAATCAGTAAAATTTTTGAAAAGGTAGTATTTATTAGGTTAATCAGTTTCTTGACTGAAAACCTAATCATCTCAGAGGATCAGCATGGTTTCCAAAAAGGTAGATCAACTAAAACTGCAATTGTTTCACTTGTGGAGCAAGTAGTTGATATATTGGATGCCGGGGAGAAAGCATTGGCAGTGTTTCTGGATCTGAGTAAAGCTTTCGATTGTGTTGATCATGAAATTTTATTGAAAACACTAGAGTCATTAGGCGTTAGGGATGTAGAGTTGAAATGGTTCCAATCTTACCTTATTAATAGAGTTAACTAGGGTTGTTAGAGGGAAACTTACAAAAGTTGTATCTGGAAAGCTTGAAGTCAAAGCAGGCGTTCCACAGGGGTCAGTTTTAGGTCCAATTCTGTTTCTATTGTACATTAATAGGTTACCAGAAGTCATACCTAATGGCAGAGCTTTGTTGTTTGCTGATGATACTTCAGTAATCAGTAACAGTTCACTGGTAGATGCTCTTGAAGTAAATACACATGTTAACATAGAGTCCGTAGTGCAGTTCTTGAATCAAATGTTATTAACAGTTAATGGGAAAAAGTGTCAGTACTTGCAGTTCAAAAATAAACATAACGTTAAAGAAAGTAGAGAAGTGGATGTATTTATTCATAATAATAGTTTAGAGCATGTAGAAACAGTGAAGTTCCTGGGCGTATCTCTAGATAGATCTTTGTCTTGGGACTTCTATATCAATCAAGTTTGTAGTAAAATATCATCTGGGGTATTTGCACTAAAACAAATCGCCAGATTAAATGATAAAAAATTACTAATGGCAGCTTATCATGGCCTCATATCCGGTATGGTATTTTAGTATGGGGTAATTCTAGCATGGGTAATATGAATAGGGTTTTTAAAATTCAAAAGAAAGCTATAAGGTGTATGGTGGGAGCTAACCAGCTAACCTCATGCAGGCCACTATTTAAGGAGCTTAAATTGCTTACAGTTCCCTGTCTCTACATTTTTGAGGTGATTATGTATGTTAGGCAAAATAATTTTATGCAGAATTTCAATGTTCACAATCATAACATGAGAAACAGGAATGATTATTATGTGGCTAATCACTCCACAAAATTGTTTGAACAAAAACCTACTTATGCAGGGAGAAAATTTATAAATAAATTACCCCAATCTTTAAAGTGTTGTGAGGATTTGAATTCCTTTAAAAAAAATTTAAAAAATTACTTGATCGGTGAAACTTTTTATAGCGTACAAGAATTTCTTTCTTGATAGTAGTGATACATAGTGTGTTTCTTATATGTATTTCAGGTGTTACATCTGACGACATGTCCTATACTCCTCCTGGAGTCTCCAGGGCGCAAAAAAAAAAAAACTTCATCATTCCTGAATTTTATCTGTTCATTCAAAATGTCCTGCTTTTGCTCTTTTAAATATTTATAAATATGGGACATCTCATATTATATGAGATGATATCTCATATAATATGAGATGTTCCATATTTATAAATATTTAAGATGTATATGAGATGATATCTCATATAATATGAGATGTTCCATATTTATAAATATTTAAAAGAGCAAAAGCAGGACATTTTGAATGAACAGATAAAATTTAGGAATGATGAAGTGATATTGACTGCTGCTGCTATCTACAGTAAATATGAGAAGGGATAAATTAAAATAAATTAATTTTAAATCAGTTTTACACAAGTGACTGAAGATGTATCATCTTCTGTAAATTTTAAATAAATGAAAAAAATTTTTAGTTTCAATTTTTCATTTACTCTGATGATGGTGGATCCACCGAAACACGTGTAAGTAGGAATAAAATAAAGGTGACGCAGTTTAAAAAGAAGGTTAGTGAAATTATTATATTAATTCATTATATGAAATAGAAATATTTCAAACTGCAGGATGCATTATGAAGATTTATTTTTGAACTTTTATATTAAGCTTTTTTTTAGATAGAGCCTAGTTTAGTGTCAATTAGTGAATTTCCACATTGTTAAGTTCTACAGAGGTTGATTTTCATTTTGCATCATTTAGTAATGATTAAAATTAGCTAATGTTATTCATTTTGCATTATTTACTAACAATAAAACAATATATTTCATTATTATTTACATTGGCTAGAAAAAGTCAAGTAGGTGTTTTACATCAATGTGTTTTTATTTAGAATGATTGAATCAATTTTGGATAAATGAGTTTTATTATTATGTAATATCAATGAGCAACATTTGTGTGGTAAGCCTTATTTAGACATAACACAATTGTTATATAATGGTGGCCTACTTTAGTTGTAACTAATACATTATGTGATTTATGGAAAGCCTTGTTATAGTCTTCCTTAGTAATGTAATTTATTGTATTATTTAATTATTGCTAATTAAAAAAATTATTATTTTCATTTGAAGCTAATTTTCTTTTTCAAATGTCCAAGTATAATATTAATAAGTTAAGTTTTAATTTAGTTATTATTTTCGTGTTGGTTTTAAAACACATTTTTAAGTATTCATAAATTATATTGTCAATTCGGTAAAATTTGAGGGCTGGTTTTTTTACAACCTCCGATAGTTCATTAATAAAAGACAAGTGAATACACAAAAAATGTTTTATTTCTAGAAGTACGAGGGTTATCCAGAAAATAACCTCTGTTTTGAAATAAAAAGTAAATGAGTGAAGATACAAAAACTTTATTATATACATATTAAAACTACAGTTTTTCTCTATTTTTCGACATAGTCACCAAACAGATTCAAGCACTTGTCGTACCTTGGAACAGTCTTTGAAATACCCTCTGCATAAAAATCTGCTGCCTGTGACTGTAGCCAACCATTCACAGCGTTTTGAAGCTCTTCGTCATTGGTGAACCGCTGAGATGCAAGCCACCGCTTCATGTTCGGGAACAGGTGAAAGTCACTAGGAGCCAAATCCGGGCTGTATGGGGGATGATCGAAAACGTCCCATTTAAACTTGGCAAAAAGTTCATTTGTTTTCTCGCCCTCATACAGCTCGAAGAACAAATGAACTTTTGGCCAAGTTTAAATGGGACGTTTTTGATCATCCCCCATACAGCCCGGATTTGGCTCCTAGTGACTTTCACCTGTTCCCGAATATGAAGCCGTGGCTTGCATCTCAGCGGTTCGCCAATGACGAAGAGCTTCAAAACGCCGTGAATGGTTGGCTACAGTCACAAGCGGCAGATTTTTATGCGGAGGGTATTTCAAAGACTGTTCCAAAGTACGACAAGTGCTTGAATCTGTTTAGCGACTATGTCGGAAAATAGAGGAAAACTGTAGTTTTAATATGTGTATAATAAAGTTTTTGTATCTTCACTCGTTTACTTTTTATTTCAAAACGGAGGTTACTTTCTGGATAACCCTCATACATACACTTACGGCTTTTTTTCGACAAACAAGGGATTTATTATAAAATGTTGCTGCCAATGAATTTAAATGAGTTTTGAAGCTCCTTGTTTTGTTTCTTGTGGATTTCATGCAGCTGGGGACCACAATTAATGTAGCTGTTAATTGTAAAACCTTACAAAGTTTGCAGAGAGTCATCTAAAATAAAAAAAGAGTCGTGCTGACTTCAGAAATTGTTATAAACTATGAGAACGCACATTCTCACAAAGCTGGTGCGACCCAATGACTCGTTGAGCAATTTCAGTGAGACATTTTTGATTACCCACCATGTAGTCCTGACCAAGCATCAAGTGTCATCTATATTTCCCTGAACTGAAGAATTGGTTAGGAGGGCAGAGCTTCAAGACTCATTTACATTCATTGGCAGCAACATTTTAAAAAGATGTTATTAAAGTTTATCCACAGGTACGACAAATACCTCATTGTCAAGAAGATTATGTCAAAAAGAAGTCACCAGTGTATGTAACTTTTAGTAATTAAACATTAGGCCGGCCCATAGTGTGTGGTTATCACAACTGACTTCTACGCTAGGGGCCCCAGGTTCGATTCCCAATCAGGTCTTACATTTTTTCATTACTCATTTTCATTTATCACCCTTCATTGTCTGCATTAGTAGTGATTTGCAAAACAGTCGAACGTAAAAGCAGAAAAACCAAACATTATTAAGTTTTAATGAAATAACAAAAATGTCTAGTTTATAACGTTTTGGTTAAAAAATAAATTTTGAGTAAAGTAAAAAAAATTGGCGATGATGTGCTACACAAGAGTTTAGCACATGTATAGATGTTGCATTGTGTAGTAGTATACAGCACACAGATCGTAGTCCTGAGCTCCACAACATTGCTGGTCAGTTTCATAAAGTGTTACAAAAAAAAGAGACAAAAATTACCATACATGATATGTGAGTTGACTAGATGACACTCTGATCTAGGGTTCCAAATAATAAGTAACGAGGAATTAATAGAAGTCCTTTTGAAAAATTACAGTACATATAGTGATTCTGATGATGCAGGTGAATTTAAAACTATGAAGAAACCAAAACTCTCTACAATCCTGGAAGTTATTGATCAATGATTTTATTTATAGATTTATCATCGGAATAAGATGTCCAGTTGTATTTCGAAAATTTCAGGTAGTTCAAGAATACAGAAACAATATCATTCCAGCAGACTATTGAAAATGAACAAATATTGCTTCCCGCTTCAATTAACTTCACACTAGTAATCATGCTCATGTCAGTTTCACATAAGTTTTTTTGTATTTTTTTATTCTTTACATACATCTACTTTAGGGCAAACATAAAAGAAAAACCTACTCTACTCAAGAACTTCAAGTGGTCTTTAGGGGAGTACTACTGACAAACAGTCAAAAAAACAACACTTCATAAAATGTATCCAAGAATTAGAAACTAATATCATACTGATTGTAATAAAATAATCTGGAACATTAATATTTCTACAAAAAGAATAGGAAACCAAATGATGTAAATCCATAATGTCTAATTTCATGATATAATTTGATGAACAAAAGAAACACACAAAAATCTAGCATACATTTCTCAACATTGATTATAATCGTTTATTAGTTAAGGTAGTTTAAATCGGCAATGGAGATCTTCATACAGGGATCTTCGTACAGGGCCATAAGATACCTGTGCGTTAACTGCTTACTCTCTTCAGTTGTCCCTCAGGAATATTGGACATGACTTATCCTTGCTTTACTTCTCTTAGCTTGTTGCTTGGGAGTCAATTCAATCCACCTGTGAGGAATCCATGACGATCTACTTCATCAAACTCACAAAATCAGATGTAGTCAGGCTTTGCATAAATGCTGGCTGGCAGATAAGCTCCTTAGTAGCCAGGTCAGTGCCTTCATTTGCCGGGATTCCAGCATGACCTGGAACCCAATACAAAACAACAGTTACTCTTTTACCATTCAGCAGTTTACTGTGTTTCGGACATCTGTAACAAGAAAGTGTCATGAATACAGTTCACTTACAAATGTAGCCAGAAGAGCACTAAGTGAGTCATTGCACACCAAAATCTAGTGCACATGAACTGTCGCTATGGATAGGGCTTTATTAATCGCACATGTTAACACTAGTTTTTGCAGATAGAACAAACAGATATGTCTCCTGTCAGCAATAAGTGATCAGCCAACACAATTTTGGAGCATTGATTCATCACTGTATTCAGTCTTCTTCTTCAGGTGCCTTCTCCATTACGAAGGATGGCTATCATCATGGTCAGTCGTATCTTGTTCACTGCTGCTCTGAAAAGTTCATGCAACGAGCTGTTAAACGCTTCTCTCAGATTTCTTAACCAGGAGATTTGTCTGTGTCCCACCGAGCATTTACCAATGGAGTTTCCCTTGAATTATGAGATGCAGAATCTCGTATTTAGGCTGTATTCAGTAGAAGACAGCTAATTATTAACACTTATTGTGCTAAAGCCGTAATACTACAGTTTTGGAAATCTAGAAATAAATGCGGGAGACATAATAGGATGGCTTTGTACCTTCTGCACTGTGTAATATACAAAGACAGTATTACGTTTCTTGATGTTTTAGAACACTTTTTTGTCATATTAGTTAACTTTTATCACTCTACATAGCATCCATGTACAATTTTTGTACAGTAATTTTAGAAGCGACAAGATCATGTAGTTGTTTGTGTTATTGTTAATTTTGTTCACCATGCCATCTCCTAGCAAGGTTTAGATGATAGTGATATTTTGTATTGTTTAGAAGAAAGTAATTGTGATTTATATGTAATTTATCACTCAGTTTTTATAGTAATTAAATAAGTATATTCAGATTTTAACCTTCATGGTATCATCTTTTTTGTTGTTGACAAAAACCTAATTTTTTGTTAAACAATTATAAAAATAAAGAGTAAAAACAATATTATTAAATGACACATTAATTTCTTCACAAATAATTGAATATTAAAATGCAAAAAAGAATCACGCTGGTAACTTAAAATGCAAAAATGTTATGTTGTGTCAAAATTTGCTAAAAATGGCCAGCACTGGGTGGTAAGCATTATGTCGGAGCACCAGCATGTTGAGTGTTAATGATATCTTAAATAATTGTATTAAACACTACCGAGTTCATGCTAATCTGGATAAACAGTAATATTACAGCTGAAGTACAACTCAAAAGATGCTCGTAGATGGGGGACAAACATTGGTAACAAGGATAAACTGAGGAATAGTTATGAAGGCTGTTCAAAACCTGCTCATGGTGTAGTGGTCAGCATTAACTGGTTTCTTCGCCAGGTGTCCAGGGATTGATTCCCAGTCATGTGACATTTTTTCATCTATCACTTTTCAACATGTGCAAAACAATTGGAGGTAAAATCCCCCAAAAAAATTCAAACTTTCTAACACTCATCAAATGAATAGGGTCATCGGCTATTCATCTGAGTGAAGCATAATGATGACAGCATAATCATTGCTCAGTATGAGGTCATGCAAAAAATTGTAAGGTCTAGCCGTCAGCTTTTCAAAATCAATGGCTGTGCAAAGACATTTTGTTGTTGTTGTTTAGGTCAACAGCCGAAAAGCTGGTTTGAACCTTTAGAGGTTTTACTAAGTAAAAACGAGGAGTAAGGTGGTTTACCATTGCCTTCCTCACTGAGTTGAAAGTGTATGCTTATCAGCATGCCAGGCCCTCCGAAAAGCACTCACTTTCCACCCTGCAGATGACACCTTCACTTCATTCACCACAGGGTCTGGCTGCATAGTGAAATTCATTAATCTCAGATGAGATAACTCTGACTAGTGTCTTTTACACCTCTACCTCTTCTTTTCTTAAATAGTTCAGTCATATAAGTGGCTGACTATGTGATAAAAAACAGAACTATTTTTTTTAGCCCTGGACCAAACAGATAGAGTGCAATTAAAATAACACTCCACCTGCTCGTTTTGGGCATAAAGACATTTTACCACTTTCAATCAATATGTTGGCCACAGGGGTAGAATAAAAAGCACCTGTAGACTTGCAAGCATGACTGGAGTACAAGAACAAAGACATTTTGATAAAATAAAGTTCATCGAGTAGGAGAAAAGATGTTATTGCAGTTTAAGATTGTAATAAAAGAAATACAAATGTATTAATAGAATATACTGGAATAATATAGAAAGATATGTTCAGAGTAATAATTCATTAGTAAAACAATACCAGTACTTGCATACACTCAATATGCAAGGGGTCCGTAAAATATGTACTGTGATAAATGTGTACTGTTTGGGGTGTGTAAATATATGTACATGGATATTTTTGCTACACAGCAAATATACGTGCATATGTAACTATACATAAGTAAATATTTTATTAACATTAATACAAACAATAAATTAAAAAAATATATAGGTAAACAGTTTACCTAAAATACAGTTACAGGTAATAGTTACTAACTAAAGGTAACAGTTACAGGTTGTACTAAAATAACTACCTCTAAAAACCAATTTGGTAAGTGCCCCCTCTAATAAACATGTGGGGAGGTTTTAACAGTTAATTTTTTAATAACAAAATTTGGTCACCAGTGTCAGCACAGACTTTCAAACTAGATCCACTTACAATATTTTGATCTTGTTATTCACTTAAATTCAAATTATGCCATACCTATATGGCTGTGTAGTAACAGACTGAAATACTAATTAATTAAAAAATTATAATACATTGTTTTTGATGAAAGTAAAAGGTGGCATCAATTTTTGAATTATAAAAAGAGTTAATTTATTTTAATGTTCTTTCCAGAACAAAAAAATGTAATGGTAAGTTTGAAATTTTTTTTATGTTGCTGAACCAAAATTTCATCTAAATTTATCAAGTTTATCTACTGAATATTGTGGACAAGTTTAACAAAAAAATTCTTTCAACACCTTGAAATCGAACACAATAATCCCAAACTGCAGAGCTGTTTATTAAAAAAGAAACAGTCTTATTCAAAGTTAGATGCCAAATTTGACATGTATCAATGGAATAGCGTACTCATGGTATTTGGACAAATAAAACTCAGTATTATTACACACTTGATTATTAAAAAAAATAATTATAAAAATAGTACGAGTATTCGCTAAAATACCAAATATTACGTCAGCAAACTCATTTTTGAGATTCCTGAAAATCTCAATTCGTATTAAAACGCATTGTCCTTGGCGGTTAAATTTTCACTTCCTCTAACAAGGTTGTGTAACATACGTCATTCGAATGTCCTAATACTGCAAAATAGATATATAATGTGTATTCTGTTAACTAGTATCTTTAACTAATCTATTTTTCAAATGTGTAAAAGAAAAAATAATTTTTACTGCTGAAGAAATAGCATGGTAAAAAATATAGAAAAATATAACCAACTTTTTTCAAATTTAATGTATGACTTGTAAAACCTAATAGTTAAAAATGTTAGAATAATTGATCAGAAAAAATAATAAATTAGATAACAACTTCTTTTAAAGCTTGAATGTTTGTACAGTTCAAGAAATTAAATTATTATTTTAGAACGTTAAATTATTTTGGTGCCAAATCCAAAGGCAAACTTATATCAATTTTCCTAAAACCACACGTTCTTCCGCTACAGCAAGTAGAATTAAGAGCGGGTTTCTTATTTTTACGATAGTAAATAATATTGATTAATAATAATACAATAATTTGGTATAACAGTGAATTTAAAATTAAGCTGTTCATTTGTATTAAAAACTTAGTTCACGTTGAAGATCTTTGCGACATATGATTTTGGCGGAGTAATACAAGACTGTATTTTGGGAGTTCTTGTCCTTTCTTCCGCAGATAATAAGTGGAATATGTCGGTAACTTCGTCTGATCGACGGTAAATGTGATTTACTATTTATTTTATCAATTATATTAACCTTATTGTTGTAAATTGGCTTCATAAATGTTTTGTTATGTTTTTTAATTATTGTAATGGTATACTTTTCATTATTTTTGTATATACGTACTTGCATTTTGATATAGTCGAAAGTATTGGTTTGCCAACATGGCGTGGCGTGTGAATTTTTCTCGGATGTTGCGTTTCTGTAGCTGTACGCACGTGTTTAGGAGTGAAATTTTTAATTTTCAGTGCCCCAATTGGTTTATAGCATGTTTTTACATTTGTGTTTATAACTCGTATAGGATTTGTTTTCAAATTGTGGATAGCACCACGTTTCAAGGATGGAGCTCGTTACAACTTCCCTAACTTTCGAAGGTTGGATCTTCGTCAAGGTCTTAAAATTTCTAATTTATTGTATCTTTCGATATTAACAGGATTTTTTTTGTTGTTTGGTTTACTTTCAACTCAAAATTTGTCTTGCGATTGTCAAAAGTACACATAGAGGTTTTGTTTCTGTATTTTTTCTGCCGAATTAACGCGGTCTGTGAGTGTACAACGTGACTCATTAGCCTACACCGATATGTCAGATAATGTGTGCCAATTGTACCTCGTGTTTTTATTATATTTATTTCTTAAATGTTTATGTTTACTTTAATTGTTTGTATACTTTCTATTAATTGGGTTTCGGGACTAACCATTACCGTTAAGATGTAGGCCTAGTTTTCTTTCCTAATCGGTTATTTTTACTGGTAAAACCTTGACCCTTTGGAGTTGATCACACCACTGATTTCTCTGGATTTCCTATTCAATATATGCATATGCTTTTATTTTATCTTATTTAAACCTTCAACCTTTTGTACTAATCAGACCATACTATTATTATTTATCAAATTTTTGAAAGTTTTTGACTCATTAACTGATAGTACAATTAATATTCAGTATAATTTGTAATTTTTGCAAGTAAATGCTTATTTTTCTAGACTTGCAAAATGCATGGGTATGTATCGGCCTAATAATGGTAACATTTAATTAAAATATTGTTGGTCAAAATATCAATGGGGTGTTGCATTTATGAGCGTATACAAGTATAATTATCTAGTTAATGTTCCTCGTGGTTGTATAATTTCTGTCAATTTCATGTACAGTGAGTGGCATGTAACCTAACATATGTAATTTAGGTTATAAATAGTCTGTAGGTTTGATGGAATTGTGATGTTAATTGATGTGATAGGATTTTGAATAGCTGTTCACATAACCGTAACACCTTTTTTTATCATATTCATTGACTTTTTCCAATTTACTTATATTATTTTTGGCATTTTTATTGAGCATCACTAGTATTTTGATATTAATCTGTTTAGTAGGAATTTGGTGTTAACAAAATAACCTCAGTTTAACAGATACACCTTAAAGAAAATTTTTATTTAATTTGGACCTAGTTGTTGACATCTTATTTGAAGTGAATATAAGCTCGTTATGGATTTTAAGGGAAGTTGGCTTATTCTTGTTATTAGATTTTCAACTGTTTTGTTTTTTTTATGTAACTTGTTGAATTAAATTAGAATATCTATATAAGTATTGTCATTAAAGCTGCATTAAAAGATTTTTATTCATGTTTGGTTTAGTTGTGGTTATGTTATATGTTAATACATGAGCGTCATTTTGCGTACAAGGTACCTATGAATGTTTGGGATTGATTTCGAGATCAGTGCAATTTGATCTTGCCTATATAGATATATTAATTGGTTTATCAAGTTACTGTTATTGTTTATATAATTAATGCGTCATTTTTTTTGTAAATTTTTGAAGTTATTAGTCTAATGATTATTTCAGTTTTTAATTCAGCAAATATTTAAAACATATTTTAAGTTAAATGTTTTATTTTTTCTATTTCCTTTTTTGGGTCGATTCAGACCATGTTATTGTTAAAAAGCTTAATAGATAATGGAACTCTTTGAAATCTGATATATATTTTTTTTAATTGAATTGAATTGGTAGATGTTCATCTCTGAAAGAACTTGCACTGTCATATCTGGGTAGACACTAATAACTGCCACGCCTTTTACTGTAAAAAAATTAGACCATTGTTAGTTAAAATAAAACAATATTTTAGAATCTACAAAGGATGTAAATCATATCTATGTGGGGAGATGAATGTGTCAAGTCTTCAAAAAAAATTTAATGCTTTGTTTTATATGGTTGATTCAGTCTGTGATCTCATCAAAAAGATTTTATCAAATTTGTCTTCAGTGATAGTCATACAAAGGGTTATTTTACACTGGTTTCAGTTTCACGGTATTGTGCAATTCTGCTTTTCTGAGAAATTTTCACAGCTTGCATATTTGCATTGAGTTCAAAAACAATTTAATTATGTTGTTTTTTTTGTAGATTTTTAACAATAATGATTCTGCAAAATTATTATTTATATGTTAAGTGTTTAATGACCTTGTTTTAATTTGATATAAAATCAGTTTATTCGGAAATTAGTTCTATTTATAACTCTTTGGCTCATTTATATTAACACTTTTTTTTCCAAGTATTTAGTTGTTCAACAAACCAAGCTTTC
The DNA here is from genome assembly GCA_035578175.1 of Catonia carolina. Taxonomy (NCBI): domain Eukaryota; kingdom Metazoa; phylum Arthropoda; class Insecta; order Hemiptera; family Achilidae; genus Catonia; species Catonia carolina. The sequence continues at coordinate 16,045,699 of JAQMRL010000002.1, read as the reverse complement.
ATTAAAAATTGAAATAGTTTTTGACAAATGCGTTGAGATTTGTTTTGATTTTGTCTCAGGTTTATGAATTTTGTTTACAGTATGTTTTCTTAATTTTTTTTTTAGAATTGTTTTAATTATTGCTTGTGGGTATTTGAAGGAAATTATAAAGACAACTAAATTGTTAAGAGAATTTCTAGATGTCAATTTGACTAGTATTGATTGCTTGAATTGTTATAGAGATGTTGATATTATTAGCTATTATTTGTTTAGCCTGTGTATTTACATTCAAATGTGGGTTACTTCCTTAAATAAAATATTTATTTTTATAATCTTAACTTTTCTAATACTTTGCAATGTTGACTTAGTTAATAAACATGCAAGTTGATTCTTGAAGGTCTTTTTATATGTTCATTGTATGCAGTATTTTATAATACCCTGACCTACAGTAGTCTGGTTTATATTATAATGAAGTCAAGGTGATTTTATTGTTCATTCATTTAAGAATTGAAATTAAATTTATTTTAAAATCTAGGACATTTTTGTTGTTATTTTTCCTAGTACCTATTGTTAATGTAATTTTAATGTTTTTTTTTCATTTTTTCTTCCAGTAATAATGAAGAATGGGAAGCAGATAAAAATGGTCCCAATATAGATGAACCACCAACTTACGATGGCCCCGTCGGAATGGATCCGGATGGGGTCATCGAAACAAACTGGAATGAGGTAAAGTATCCTTAAATCTTTAAAATATTTGAGTAATTTCTTGTAAATAAGAAAATTTCCAGTTAATTGCAAAAGTGTACTTAAATTAACCCTTTCCACTCGACTGTCGGATCTGATCCAACACGATAGTATTACCATTCCACTCGTATGTCGGACTCCATCCGACTCTGTTTACACAGCTGATTTTGTATGAAAATACAAGTTTATAACAACGTTGTTGTAATGTGCTGGCCTCTACGGGATATTTTAAAAATATTTCGTCTAGTTTTCGATAGTTGACAACTACAGATTATCGATATAAACGGAATTAATTGAATCTACGTCGCCATACCAAACCAGTAAACAAACTAATCTAATTGTGAACATGCGTTGTTTAGTTAGTGGTATTTTGTGTCACTTCAAGATCAGTTTAATGTTTTTAGGTAACTAATTCACACAAAAATAATATTCTAATTATTTTGCATGTTTTTATTAGGTGTTAATATCAATTTCTAGTTAAATAGTTTATTTTATTTTAGCTTTTACAACGACAGTGTATGTTTTGCAGGTTATATTTTAAAAGTTTTTAGGTGAGAAAAAGCATTTTTTATGTATCATTATTATAATTAAAGTAATAACAAACATAAAAAGTATTGCACGCTCTTAAAACTAATAACACATTGTGCGTATGATTAATGTTATAGGGTATCAACAAATTATAAAATAAATACAAGTGGAGGGAAATCACAGTGCAAACATAATACGAGTGGAAAGGGTTAAGAAAAAAAGACGTCTTAATGTTTAGTTTGTAACGTATTATCATTATTGCTGTGCATTTGTATTTGTTGAAAACCTGGAGTTCAACTTTTTTATTAGATTTTCAGTGCTACTATAGTACAAGGCCTACTGCAATATGTTTAGTGAAATTTGTATTTCTTGATGTGGTAGCACTCTTGGCGCATAATATTTATGTATTTTGCAGGTTATGTAATATTGAGAAAAAAGAAAAATTACATACGATAATATACTTTTTTAATTATTATGAAAATATTGCTTACAAAAATTTACAATAGCAAATAATACTATAATTAATAATACAATAAGGATTCACCCAGTTATTTTTAGTCAGTCTGCACATGGTACACACTGTCATTAAGAAAAGCACTAAACAAATCAGGTTCTACTTTTCCCATAGATTTTCATGATATATGTTTGAGGTATGAATGAAATAATTCTTTTGAACGCCTCTTTGTTTTGTTTAAGAATGTTTACTATCGTGTTCAACCACGATCTCTCATTTGTGGTTTGGCTCCTGTTTGTGGATTTACATAATTTCACGTATGGTTAACTGTTAAATGCAGGTAACCTAATGTGGTTCATACAACCTGTAAAATATGTGAATATTATGCGCCAAAAGTGCTAGGGACAGTGCTACCACATCAAGAAATACAAATTTCAACTCTGCCTGTGTTAGGGTGCAGAGAGGGGTCATTATTCTTTCATACTATACTACAACAACCCTGAGACAAGTGGTTGTAAAATACCATTGTACTGAACTGAAACAATTTTACCACGTGCGTACGAAACAAAGATAGACCACATGACAAAAATTTGTTTGTGGATAGGAATGCATGAACGTTCAGGTTGACACACGCGCAAACACAACGTGCTGTGTGCGAAGGAGTGAGTGAAAGTCACCCTCGGCTCGTCTCACTGTCTGTTTATTCACATAGCTCAGCTCAGTACTGTACGTATTAGAATCTACTAGCTCACTCCCACAGATCACTGCGTCTCATCGTTCAATTGTACGGCACGCCCTGTGTTGTTCACTTAAGTGTGCTAGCGTGCTAGCGTGCTAGCTCACCTATTTTACTGTGCCGTCCCATGACTCTTCAAATTAGACAAAACCGCTTTTTTTAAATGGTTTACTTTGCAACAGGCAAACAACATGACCATAACTGGACTTTGCTAAAAGAAAAGGTCAGCGGTAACAGTGACTATCGCAGTGGCCAAAGTTAGCCCTGGACCCATGAAGGTCACTGTTCTGCGATAACTATTGTATATAATAATAAAGAGCTGTCTAAATATTATCTTAAGCGAAAGTTGTCTTCTTTTATTTACTTTTTTTGTCATATAATTGATGTACATTATTAAATTAATTTGTTACTAGGTGGTGGATAATTTTGATGACATGAATTTAAAAGAAGAATTACTTAGAGGGATTTATGCTTATGGTTTTGAGAAACCGTCTGCTATCCAGCAGCGTGCTATCATGCCATGTGTAAAGAGACACGATGTCATAGCCCAAGCACAGTCTGGTGAGTATTTTTACATTAAATGTCGACTAAACAATAATTATTGGTTTCTTGATCATTGAAACCGTGGATGTGGTCATTAAAAATTGGATTATGTTGTTATCACCATTATAGAGAAATTGATATATTTTGTTCACTTAATCCGTATGTGTTGGTGGGACAATTTTTGTTTATATGCATTTGTAGAACTTATTAATTGTTCTATTTTAAAATTTTATCCATACCTTTTACCAGTATACTGCCAAAATTAAATTTATTTATTGAAACAGCTGTTTTTATATTAAGAGACACTAAAACTAAAAATGAAATCATCCCATGGAGACTTATTTTTCTTATAATACTAAAGTTGCTCTGCTGCCCAAGTAAAAAAATGCGTAGAAAGGTAGTGAAGATTAAAGTAGGTGATAATAAATGGCAACAAGATTTTCAATCAATTAAACATCAAGATTTTTATGTTATAATAATTGCTAGAATTGATGGTTTAAGTGAATTAATAAAGTTTTGATGTTTGTTCAAAATATGTAGGCTAAAAGGATTTTTCAATGTGCAGTGTATTATTGTTAGTTTTTATTGAAAACTATAGAGTTGATTTCTGATATTTTGTGTCTGTTTTTAGGTACTGGAAAAACTGCAACATTTTCAATTTCAATTTTACAGCAGATAGACACGAGTGTTCGTGAATGTCAAGCTTTGATTCTGGCACCTACTAGAGAATTGGCTCAGCAAGTAAGTTGTCATTGTTAAAAGTAGTGCATGAAATTAAATAATTTGCATGTGTTTTTTTTTGTTTTTAATGAACCCCAATATACAACAATGCCACTGATCTGGAAATCTTTGATAATCAGAAATTTTTTAATGTGTATTTCATGTAGAAGACAGTATGAACACCAAGTAATTATATATTTTAAACCAAAATTAAAAACCGTTAAGAATGGAAAACAAATTCTTAATTTTAGTTCATTAGCATTGATAAGAGATGCATTTTCACTACTGCCTGGCTGTATTAAATTATTTCTTACTGTATTAATTACTAACTGCTGAAATTCATGATTAAAAAAATCACATATTTTTTCCTGTGCCTGCCTCATTAGTGGACTAGTGTTAATCTGCTGCTTTTGAATCTAAAATAAGCTGCTGTGTTACAAATTTTATCAGTTTGTTCAGGACTTTTGCCGTAGTCCAGTATGATCATGGAAACCACTACTTAAGCATATAAATTAATTTGATCTCCTCCTGGGTAGGTGGTTGCTAGATACAGCAGTTAAGTGACAATTCTACACGTATGTGCGTTGCACTATTTCTTAATTATACACTATTGATCAGTACCTTCCACTTATCCGGACATGATCCAATTAGTTAAAGTTTTGGATTAGTGGGGTTGTTGTGCATGTAGATTGAAGGAGTAATACCAAGTCTCGTGTTGACATAACACCTTTTTGTTGTATTCTATTCTTTGAGAAATGTACATTTAGTATTCATTGTTCAGCCAAAATAAAGAAATAGGTTTTGAAATGAGTTGCTGAAGCTTCTTAATAATTGTGTTTGAACATAGAATAAGTAGCATATTGGAATATATGATTTTTATTTTATATTTGATTGGTTTGCTCAATAACAGTTGCTAGTCTTGGGTTGGAACAAGAGTACAGCTCTGCACGAGTTATGAATGATAACTGGATACAAACCTGGTATGTTTGTATACCCAATACCAGAACTAGACACTAAGCGAGTAGTAGAAGGCCCATGCTTTGGACTTGGTACTAGCAAATGGTAGGAACACAACTGCACTGTTCAGTGTCACTTGGTATGTAATTTGCGGTTCTAAGCTCCGTGTAGTTGCGGGGTGAAGGGTACGGGTGAGGTATTATGAATGAGTGACGCATGCTGGGAGAACGATTGTTGTATTACTCTGATACAAAACATTCGTTTTCAAACTTTGGTATTTAACATATTTGTTTGTATTTATTACATTTATTTATTTGCGTATTGTGATAAAAATTTGTAAGTTAAATATTTTGAATCCGACCAAGTTAATAACCCGGTAGGTATTTGTTAAATTAATGCGCCGGATGATAAGAATATTTTTTTAGTGCAGTTAGTACATGCTACCGCTTCAAATGCATCAGCTGTGAAACACTACTAATTCATTCATTCTCCCACTACTGTATCAATGCACCGCATTCCTTCCAACTACATGGAGCTGGGACTCAAGCTATAGTAAGCTTGTATTAAATAACGGTTATAGTGAGAAAATCAAGAAGAGTTTTTGTTCGGAGCATCTTAATTATGTTATGTTTGTTTTTCTTCTCTACTTTTAAAAACTGATACAGGTATCATTTCTATTATAATGCAATGAAGAAAAAGTTTATCCTTATTTTGTGGTGTGAACATTTAGTCGGTATCTTGTAACTAATGCAGAATGTATCTGGTCCTAAGTATCAGTCTTCTAAAATTTGCCTCATCTGATGGTAAAAAGTAAAAATGAGTGGTTGAAACATTCCTGCTGGCCAATACACCAATTGGCCGACTGTTGATGTACATAAAGTAGTTTTCTGTATTCAAATAGTTTTTATTTTATTTTTCAGATACAAAAAGTTGTTATAGCTCTTGGTGATTTCATGAATGCTATGTGTCATGCATGCATTGGTGGAACAAATGTTAGAGAAGACATGCGTAAATTGGAGAGTGGTGTTCATGTAGTTGTGGGCACTCCTGGCCGAGTTAACGACATGATCAATCGTAGAGCATTAAGTAAGTACATAATATGACAAAGTTATTTGAAATACAGTTCTTAATCGTGTATGGACTCAATGGGTGTAGTAGCATAATACGGGAGTGAAACATGGTTGATAGGAGCTGTAGAAAAGAAGAGGATAGAAGCTTGTGAAATGTGGTGTTATTGGAAAATGTTAAAGATTAGATGGGTGGACAAGATAAGTAATTTAGAGGTTCTTAGGCGAGTGGATGAAAAAAGAAGTATATAGAAGCATCTTACCAGAAGAAGGAGCTAGTGGGGCATATCTTAAGACATCCAGGTATTGGTCTTTCAATAATGGAGGTTAATATTGAGGGAGTGAATTGTTGGGGTAGGCTAAGGTTAAGAGTTCATAAAGCAAATCGCAAACGTTGTATGGAGTTACAGGTATGTAGATATGAAATGACTTGCGCAAGATATAACAGCTTGGAGAACTGCATCAAACCAGTCGAGACTGATAACAAAAAAATAATAATTGTGGATCAGGATATTATGAAGTTACTACTACTGTCATTTTATATGCTATTTCATGGAGGTTATTTTGTGGTACATTCTTAGGTCAATAGCCAATAAAAAAAGCTAATTCTCTAATCATGTGTTAGTTATTTGAAGATTTCGAATAGCCTGGTTAGTGACATCTGCAGGTGGCTGAATAGTATCAGGGAGTAGTTTATACGGTGCCTTGGTTTAATTGTGCACGTCTTGACTTAAAAATTAAGTTAGCAAGTTGTTACAGAATCTTGCCCATACTTCATGATGAGAGGCTGTTAAGGTTTTGTGCCGGTATGTTGTGTTGTTTGTAACCTTTATCCTCTGGAAACATGAGAGCATTATTTTTGAGCTATTTTATATTTATGACAAGTTTCTTGATAAAATATAATTACGGTTTTGTTATTTTGTTTGGAAACAATTCAGCTTGCAGCTAAATTGTATTGGCGATAAACCACCACACTGTTACTGGATCAGATTGTCTCGTTTAACATAATTAAACCCTGTTAAACAATGAGATCAGCTTTGCTACTTCACTAGTTGTACCGAGGGAAACTTGTGCCTTGTAGCTGCGAATCTTAAAACCAATTCAGATTACACAATTATAAAATTGGATGTGCTTATTAAGATTTGCTTAGTCTGTAACATGATTTTGCAAAATATATATATATATATATATGGAAGTGGTAAATGTGCTGTTAATTTCTTATGGTCATGTAGTTTTTAATTTTTTTTTTTTGACTTTAACTAATCTCTGTTACAGGGACAAATAGTATAAAAATTTTTGTACTTGACGAGGCTGATGAAATGCTTTCAAGAGGATTTAAAGAACAAATTCACGATGTCTTCAGGACTTTAATACCAGAAGTTCAGGTAAGTTACTTTATTGTAGTGTACTTGACTTGAGACATGAGATGGTACTATTTCAAAAGGTTTGACAAGTAAAAATTACCTTGGGGAAAATAATTGGCTTAAGCTATACTAGAACGAGCCAGTCTTTGTGTTATCGCGGGAAAAAAAGTTTAATGTTTTCATTTAAACATAAATCTTCTTAATGGATTTTGCAGCTTGAAATCAGTTCTATTGTATAGTGAAAATTTCACTTATTTTTTCAGCTGCCTTGATCCTTATGATCTACTTACATGTGTTTGGGTGGATGTAACATTGTCAGAATATAGAAAAATAATTAAAAATAGGACATTTCGAATGAACAAACCAAATTTATGAATGATATGATAATTGACTGCTTCCGCCATTTGCAATGAATATGAAAAAAGGTAGATTAGAAAAATTATAGAGTTTTACAAGGGCTGTCCAGAAAGTAACAGACGTTTTGAAATAAAAAGTAAACTAAGTCAAAAAACCAATTTTTATTACATACATTTTGAAGGTTAACTCTTAGGCTATTTTTCTACGTAATTGCCAAGTAAATTAAGGCATTTATCGTAATGTGGTACAAGCTTTTCAATGCCCTCTTTGTAGTAATCTGCCACCTGCGAGTTCAACCACTGGCTTACACCGGCATGGAGTTCAGTGTCAAAGGGTTGCGTAGCGAGCCATGTCTTCATCACTGGGAACAAATGGCAATTGCTCGGCGCCAAATCCGGGCTGTACGGTGGATGATTAAAAACTTCCCATCCAAAACCTTCCAAGAGCTCTTGAGTAGGTTTGGCCATGTGAAAACGGGTGTTGTCATGGAAAAACAAAACTTTCCCACTAAGTTTTCCCCGACGCTTGTTTTGTATCGTGTGTCTTAATTTTCTGAGTGTTTCGCAATACCACTCTGAATTGATTTTTTGGCCTTGTTCAAGAAAATCAACAAAAATCACTCCATGAGCGTCCCAAAACACAGTAGCCATGATTTTTCTTGCTGATAGCGTCTGCAGACATTTCCTCGGTTTCTTGGGCAAATGCGTGTGACTCCACTCCATCGACTGCCGTTTTGTTTCACATTTGATGTGCTTTACGAAAGTCTCGTCACCAGTTAACGATACGATCGATAACATGGTTTCCACTTTTGTTGTACTCTTCCAGAAATGTCAGTGCTGCAGCAAGTCTTTGTTTTTTGTGGTCTTCCGTTAGGATTTTCAGAATCCACCTGGCACAAAATTTGTGGTATCCAAGTTTACAAACCACAATTTCATGAATTAAACTATGTGAAATTTGGGGAAACTGTTCTGTGAGTTCCATAATAGTGAAACAATGATTTTCACAGATTTTTTTTATTGATTTTCACCACCAATTCATCAGTCACAAGAATAGGCCTACCATTGCCTCATTCGGCTTTCATTATTCCTTTGCTGTACACGTCACAAATCTGGTGATAAATTTCTATCAGTTTGTATTTCTTCGCCAATAAAAACCGTATCACACCACGCACTATACAACTGGCGGGATTTTCAATCGCAGCGCTCATTTTAATACTCCATTGTATAAAAAGTACAATACGCACGATGCTCTAGCTACCACGCCTGGTTGCGTACTGAATGTAGAAACACTCTGACGCCAGCTCCGCCCACTGCCGTACCAAGCCAAAAGTCTGTTACTTTCTGGATTGCCCTCGTATTTAGATGACCGAAGATCTTCTGTAGGATTTAAAGTTTCAAATGATATTTTTTGTACTCAGATGATGGTGGTCCACCCAAACATGTGTAAATAGTTCATAAGGATCAAGGCTAAAAGACAGTGTGAAATTTTCAATTATTTATGCTATAGTTTTGAGTTGGTTTGGTTGCAGCCTGTAGGCCAATAAGTTTACAACAAAATGTGTCTATAAACATAAAAAATAATTTTCTGTTATTAAAAGAACAGTCATTTTATAAGATTTCTGTATTTCAAAATTATTGCCATTGAATATTTTTGATAGCTAGTTGGTAGTGATGTGTCTAACAATATTTTTCAATTCTTGATACCAAAATGAGAAATTTATTTTCGATTCAGATACCAAAAATGTCCTTATTAAAATAAAACTAACTAAATTTAAAATGACAAAAAATATAATCAAAGTAAAACTAAAAAATTATTTTTTATGTTATAACTTTTTTTTATACATGCAATAAAACACTCAACTCATAATGCAGCATAAGTAAAAACTTCTAATAATCTTGTGCTCATAACTATCTTGAAGTTCTACTTTTACTGCGATACAACAATGCCTATCAAAACCACTAAAATAACTGAGTGTACTTAGACGCGTTCACTATTTGTTTGTAGTTTCATGAAATCACAATCTCGTAAACTGGTTGTATCGAATCGTGATACACTTATTCCATAGTTCAAAATTTCGCCATATTTATATTAAAACAACTTGTTGGACTCCGGTATAAGATAGATTCATCAAAAATGTAACCATCATTTAAAACTTTCATATGGTAAAGTATCTTTTTATACTTCCCCAAGCCAAAATTACCCAGTTGTTATTAATATTTAAAACTTAATATAAAATATTAATATAAAAACTTGCAGCATTTGAGAATGGACTTATCATTACTATCTGGCATGTAGACAAAAGTTTTAATTGCCATTGATTTTCATTAGTTTTCAAGTAAGATTAATTCAGCCAAGTTGTTTAGATACTTTATTCTTTATTAAATGATGCTGTTATGTATACTTATCAGAAATACTTTTTATTATTTCTGTTATCAAATTCATTAAGAATGATAGCTAATTAGTTTTTGATTTTATCCAGTTTATTGAATAACTTACTGTTATCACTTAACTGTTTTCACTTTTGGCTAAAGAAGATAACAATGTTGTTAATTTAATATTAATGTTTGAAACTTTCTCCACTCTATACTGTTTCGTGAATTTTTATATTTGTGTTAAATTAACAAACAAAATTGTTCTTATCGGTTAAAACCATCAGAAACTATGATGCCTTTAGTATTTTACTTTTTATCTTTAAATTACCCATCTGCACATTGTTTTGGCTTTTCTTAACCGTTTTAGTGCAAAGCTCTTTTTTGACATAGTTGCATGATTCATCATTTATTTCTAAATATAAAAAACCCTTCACTATATAAAGTTACATATTTCACTTTTGTTTATATGAAAAATGAATCGCTGTCAGAATTTTATAAATATTTGATTAATAAATTGTTTCATGCCAACAAAAAATTAAAAAGTTTTTCACTTAACTTGAGGTAACTGAATTATTATTTCTCAGTCTGGTGTCTTCTGTTCTCCATTAAATTGTGAACAAAAAACTATAAAATTTGACCTAAATTTATTATTTATAATAAACAGTAGAAGATTTACATGTTTGGAAAAACATGATTTTTTTTATAATAATTAAACTTTTTTTGTCTTATATGACCACAATGGATCACTACTCAAATTTAGAAAGCTTTTTCCTTTTCATGTTCTTTAGCTTGATGTTCTGCCAGTATGCCTTCATTCGAGCTGATCTTGCTTGTTGAACTTCCTCTAAAATGACTGGTTTCTTCCTGCTTGGGTTTGTTCTTCCATCTGATTTTGTTTGAATCAACTTTCCTTATTTCTTAAGATTTTTAATATTTTTGTTTTGTTTTCTAAATCCTCAAAAGTTAATCTGTGTTCGATCAAGTCCTCTTTGACATTTTGGATCTATGCGCCTGATGTTTACCATTGGAAAGAGTTTTCTAATCATCCTGTTTAAAATTCTGTCTTTAGGTGTTCTGGTAAGATATCCAAGAAAAGATATCCTTTTCTTCCTTATTGTATCTGTTATGGGTTCGGTTTCTTCATAGACTTCAGAACAGCGTACATTGTTAGACAACATTTAGCACGCTATGCATATTTTTTACAAATTTTTAATAAAACGACCCATTATGAATGTATAAAATTATGAAATAATTGCTACAGAATCACACATAGATGCATTACAATTATAGGTTAGAACACGGGACGGCTACCCTGAAATATGGAAACTAACAACTGCCTTTTCAATTGCTTGTGCTTTCATTGCTGCTTAGTCAAAGAGGATAAAATTTCATACATACATAAAAGTATAGCTGGGTTTAATTGTGCAATATATAACACAATCTGTACAGAAATGTTTTAACTATGATCATTGAAAGTTGTAAGACAATGCAATTGGCTTGTAGCTCTAAAAGGATTTATGAAGGCCATGAAAATTTGTAATAATTTATTTGCCAATTTTTCATTTATTCTGTATAATTTTTCAGTCTGTAGATTATTGTTTGTCTTTAATGAACTGTTTGTTCGTTTGTGATGATTTTTTGTTTCTCATAATCTGCACTGCCTGATTCTGTAGACTGATCAACGGCCAGTTTTTGAGTATTTTTCCATTGGATCCTTTTTCTTTAGGGTTTACATATAATATTATTTATTGTGTAAATTATTATAGAGCTGCATTGAATTGGGGCTAAGAGAGTACTTAATATCATTCTATGTACTCGTCATAAAATTACATGAATGGTTTTAAATTGTTTAATGTACGCTGATTAATATTTTAAATAAGAAAAAAAATTTGATGTAAAAGTATTTATGAGAAAAAGGGCTCGTACATCGTAGCTAATGGAGGTTTTTTTTAATTTCAGATCATATTATTGTCAGCCACAATGCCAGCAGATGTACTGGATGTTAGTAAATGCTTTATGAGACAACCTGTACAAATTCTCGTAAAGAAAGAGGAACTTACTTTAGAAGGTAAAATATTAATTTTCTCATTCGAAGATTCCATTTCTGTTCTGCTTTATACTTATTCCACTTAACTTTGGAACTGATTTAAACAAATTGTATAAACGTGTGGTTGGAAGAATGAGTCTTTTAACATGACCAATGGTCTGTATTGGACGGTCAGGCGCCAGTGATCAATCATGTTATAGACTTTGTGAAATTTAACTTAAAGCCCTCGACTAGTTCTTTAATGACAGAATAATTATACCAAAATAATTCAGAAATTTTTTAAAAATAAGTTAATAGTTTATAATAAAAGGTGTGCATTTAAAGTGATAAGGTCTTGCTTTAGTATTATTTTGGCAATATTGTACCACAATTGCTTATCAAGTCATTAAACTAGTCAAGGCATCAAGTGAAGTCTCACAGAATTTATCAACATATTTTTATATTAACATCTGCTTCTAGTACAGTAATATGCTATTTCAGTGTCATCATAAAAATTATCATGGTTGAATATAATATAATTTCAATTATATGCCCCACATTAAGCATTTTCTTGTGTAATTACAAATCCGTTTCCAGCCAATTTTTTACAACAGTGAAAGATAAATGGAATAACCTATAAAGAAGAATCGGCTTATTGTTGGATTGTCAACTACAAATCTTCCCTATATAACTTGCTTATTATGTAACAGTTTCTAGAACGGTTGTGCAATTGATGCCCAAATAATACATGGCTAATGCAGTAATAATATCTTTAATCTGTTAGTAGAGAAAATGTTTTCTTTGGTGCAGGTGTGAAGGTTACGTAAATTTAATTCTAAAAAGACTATAAAAGTTTTAAGAACACCAGAAATCTTGTTAACATTGATGATTGATGAGCAGGTTTAAAAAAAATCCTGTTGTTTTGTAATATTAGTTCAGTCCTAAAATATAGTTTCACTTTTCATGGAAATAATTTGGTTTCTTTTTCCCTTGTAAAAATGCAGTCCAAACTCTTACCTAAGTTTAGAGGGACCATTGGTACTTCAAATAGGGGCTGACCCCCCCCCCCGTTGTAGTGGTCAGCGCAAGAAGTTTCTACACCAGAAGGGGTCCCAGGTTAGAATCGTGTTCAGGTCTGGTGGCATTTTTTAATCATTTTTCATCATTTGCATGTGTACAAAATACTCAGATGTAAAACAAAAAAAAGACTGATATACCATAATAACATTCTCTGATAAAACAGAACCATTAGAAAATATATTATAATGAATTATAACTAGCAGGTATTCTAAATAATAATTCTAATTTTGTAAAATTTAATGATTGATTAGTATTTATGAAAAATATTCTGTTTATCAATTGTATATATTTCATAAAAAAAATTATGAGAATAATTTCATTATAAGTGGTTTTTACATTAAAATATCATGTAAGGGAGAAAATACCTAAGAACCAGATTATTAAAAGGTATGAAATTTAATAAGTACATAATATGTACTTAAAGAATTCTTACTAAAAAGAACTATTTGTTGCAGCCATTAGAATATGAATGATTGACTGAATTTAATCTTTAGGTTATTTTTACTGCTCTGCTGTGCCCTGGATCAGCAAATTTTACTGTGTAACTAAAAGTAAGACGTATTATTAGAGACTGATGGGATATAATGCTCAACATTTTTAAAAGAATAAATTCATTAGTCAAATTATAAAATTTAAATTAGCCCACTAAATGATTTATGTTAGTGGTGGGATATTGGCGGAAACTGTTTTTAAAGAATTTTGTTAATGTGATAATTTTATTGTACCGATTCGTTACGCAATTGTTTTGTTGTTGGTTTCAGGTATTAAACAGTTTTTCGTGAATGTAGAAAAAGAGGATTGGAAACTAGAAACATTGTGTGATTTATATGACACATTAAGTATCACACAAGCAGTAATATTCTGCAATACACGGCGTAAAGTAGATCATTTAACTGATGAGATGCATAATCGTGATTTCACTGTATCTGCTATGGTAAGTTAATTGCACTGATCGTCGTGTTCCTATGTAGTTTGTTTTAGGTTGCATTTTATGTTTGTTATAAGAATAATGTTAACCTGATAATGAATGAATGGAATATAATAAATTTATCTACTGAGCCTCGTATCTAACAAAGAACAACAGACTCATTTGAACCACGAACAAAAATCAGTCTCTATTAACGCAAACTGATACACTGTTGTACTTCCCAAAGTACTCTATGCAGTGAAAATAACACTGATTCATGGACAAAGAAAAATTGCATAACAAGAAGCAAAATTCTTATAAAAATATTTGGACTAGTCAGCTACAGACCAGCCTCTCTTATTGCTCCTAAAACAAATAATGACGTCACTGAGCATGCACATTATATCAAAATTTGTACACGCTGATTAAAAAGTAACAACAAAATACTTTCAAAAGTATTTAAATACAAAATACTTTTAAAAATATTTTTCTAAATGAAGTTGTTACGCCTACATCATATCATGACTGATGTTTTTAGTATTTTAAGTACTTATAATTTAAAAAATTGTTAACTTAATAGGAATACAACATCCATAAAGTCGTAGACTCTAGCATGCACCCTGTAGTAGGTGGCTTTTGTGTATTGACAGTAGGAGCAAACTAAGAACGGCTCAACTGTATATGGATTCAACTAGATGCATCAGAAGAGACAAAAAAAATTTGTTGACAAGAACAAGATCTCAAAACAAATCCTTGATATCAGAAGTCAAAATGGATTTATGAAACAAGTAAAGACCTCAAACAACTAAATATCACTAAAAGTGAGATGAAAAAATTCAGAAACAATATTAAAAAACACAAATTTAAACAAAATATCACTGAGAAAGCAAATGACAAAGTAACACAGAGGATTACCAAGAAATAAAAGTGGTCAGAAGAATACAGGGAATCGTAAGAGCTTTCAGGTTTTTATTCTCTCTGTAACAAGGAATAAATGCAAATAATAATCATACAAAACCGAAACTATTGATATATTGAGTAAATTGTTCCCAATCGCTTTTCTCCCATATACCTCTTAATTGGGCTGAACATTTTTTAGAAACCCCCTGTCTTTTACTCCATGTAAATTTTGGTGAAAACTTGTAGTTTCATAGGTTCATAGTTTGAAATAATAATGTAACAACCCAAAATAATGAGATTAATGGGCTTTTTTTAATTGAGAAAAGCAATGTAACATTAAGAGAAAAGTTACGAAAACAAGTTTACTAACAACTAAAAGTTTTGTATAATTTATTTATTATGATATACAAGTTGCCTCAATATGATTGCTTTAGTTTGGGGATTGCTGCTAGTAATTTACAGGGTCTGTTAAAACCATTTTTTTGGACAAATAATAATACTTGTTAGTTTTTGTGTTCTTTTAAGCATATTTATACTTACAAGCTGTATAAACAAGTTTTCTTTTTGTAGGTAAATTCCATGGGTTAAAAATCTATGATTAATTTTTCAATATCTTTAAAAAGTAAACGTGTTTGTGATTTGCTGGGTGTACTTATCATTGATTAATTTTACTTCAAAAATTCTTAAGTGGATATCTTATACATTGATGAAGTGAGAGAAATTGCCAGTCATTAAAAGTTATTGATTGCAGATCTTAATAAAAGACTAAAACTTCAGTCCTCTGCAATATTTACATAAATAAGTAGTCCAGTCATTACTGTTAAATGCTAATTGGCACGATCTAGAAATACATTTTATTGATAATTCTATTTGTACAGTATTGGTTTGCCTTTTTGTAATTGTAATTGGTTTGAAAAAAAGACGCTCTCAATATTTCTTCTCATCCTGATATCGGAATACCAAAAACGCTAAAAATATGAAACTTACATGTAACAACGCAGATTGAAATTAGCTAAAATTTCGTGTATAGTGCGTTAAAATTGAACAAGCGGTTTTGAAGAAACAAGGTCCAAACTCTGATATCTATAATAAAGAAATCAACAGTACTTTTTTTTTTTTTAATGGCATACTTATTATTTACCATATGGTTATCCAATATGCATTCGAGAGAAACTAATTAAATAGATGTTAAATGTTTGTGTATGAATTCTAGAGTACTATGATATAAAATGAAAATTGTTTATTTCAGCACGGAGACATGGAGCAGCGTGAGCGAGATCTCATTATGCGACAGTTCCGTACAGGTTCTAGTAGAGTCCTTATTACCACTGATTTATTAGCTAGAGGAATTGATGTTCAACAAGTGTCACTTGTCATCAATTACGATTTACCTTCAAACCGAGAGAACTATATTCACAGGTAAAGTAAAAGCAACATTGTAATGTAGCAATAGTTTTTTTAATGTTAAATAGTATACTGCCTGGCCAGTAGCTGTGCATATAGCATGTTAGGGAGATAAAAAGATAGGACGGCGATAGTTATTCCCTTTTTGAAAAACATCACGTCACAGTGTACACAGTTTGTATTTATGTACCACATTGTCTACAAATTGTACGCAGTCGAAATATAGCCCAATTTTAATCATCATGCTGAATCATTATAGAATGATGAATTACAATTCAGTGTGGCGACAGAATTTTGCGTATAAGGTTAGGTTATTCCTCAGTTTATTGTAAGTTTCAAGCTTTACGTGCATAAAATTTATTAAAAAAGACGATTTTGATGAATGTGTCATTCGTAGGTGTGTGTACAACTTTCATTTAACAGAACATCAGCTTCTGACGGCTGCGTTACTGCGCGCGGCACAAAGAAAGAATAATTAATTTTAAAGGTAGAAATTTTTAATGGCTTCCTAATACATTTAAAGTAAGCAAAAATGTGCAACCATTTATAAATTTATTAATAACACAAGAGAATATGATAAATAATCAAGTAAACACATTCATTAAAATTTTGTATATATTAAAATAAATCTATAAATTGTTGCATAAAGCAAAATTATTTAACGTAAAAACATGGATAGTAAACAGAAGTAGATATTTTCAGGTTGGTTAATAGTGCAGGAACACAGCAATGACTCAATGTGCACAACTGTTCACCGTCCAGTATACACAACAATCAATAAAAATTTGAACAGAAAAGAAATAAATGGGTGATAAAATCACTAATTACCGTAAAGATTGTGTCACACCATTAAAATTGTTTGGTTTTGTTTTAAAATTATTAATCAAAAGTAAAGATTATATTTTTATGTATTTTACTTTTTGTAAGTACTTAATTAAAATTTTTACTACCAATTATTACATACTGGACCCAGTAGTTAAAACTCTCATCCATGTTTTAACAAGTATGTATAAAACAAGGCAATAATCGCTTTCATTTTTTAAATACTTTTATTAATTTTTTTTGTGAAAAAATAACTTGATTTTTGGCCATTCGGTCTATCTAAAACAAAGATTGTTTGCGTGATGTTGGTGCTAATAATTTTTACTTTCTCTTGCCTTTATGAATACATAGGAAGGAAAGTTTTGTTTTCTTGTTGATTTTTCAAAATCGAGTTTTCACCGGATCTACACGTTTTTAGACCCCCTGAACCCAAAAAACATGTGTTAAGCGATTGGTCTGTGTGTGTGAGTGAACAGAATATCACAAGAACATAACATCGTACAAACTTGAGACTTCAGTTAGAGACACCACTACCAGACCCGACATGAACAATTTCATCAAAATCGGTCAACCGGAAGTAGTTTATTCGTGTAATTTTTCACTTTTTTGCGATTTTCTCAAAAACCTTTCACGATTTTTTTTAAATCTCATTTACTACATTTTTTATATTTACAAGATAAGGTAGGCACCATGTCTGCTGAAATTCTTAGGGAGGCTATTTGTTGTAAAAAAAAATTTTTAACATTGCAACTTTAATATCTATTTTAGCGCAAAAATGTATATTATAAAAGTTGTAGAGAATTTAAAATTTTACAATTTGTATTTAAAACATTTTTTTGTATTAACGCCTAGTTTAGCAGTAATTGGCGATTTTCTGGTTTTGTTTTCTCTCACAAAAACATGTAAAAAATTTATTTTCTTATGATTTCGGCCTTAGTATGCATTTTACAAAAAAAGTAATCAAATTTATAGGAAATTGAAAGATCTACTTTTTTTATTTAGAGCATTTTTCTCTGCAGAGCATAGTTTAGCGTGAAAGAGTGATTTTCTGTATTTTTAAGCCAAACTGAGGTTGATTTTCATTTTGCGTCTTTCATTCATGATTATTAAAATTAGGTTATGTTTATTGAGGTTAGTTTTTTTTGTTTATTTCTTATGTTTTATTACTAATGTTAAGTTATATGGTTAATTATTTGCTTTGGCAAGAGAAAGTCGTGTGAGTGTTTCACACCAGATTTTTTAGTTTATTTTGTTGGTACAGTGGACCCTCACATTACGATATTTCACTTTACGGATGTGTCATCGGATTCCCAAAGTCGCATATGCACCTGACCGGCCAATCGTCAACCCCTACAGTAAGAAGTTCTAATCGAATATACTCCCTCCCTCTTGTCAAGATACCCTTGACCATGCTACCTGGACCCTCCCGTCATCAGCTCAAGGTTGTTTCTGTTTTTCAGTTTTGTCTCGGCACCCATACTATTTAGTATTGTTATGCGTATCGCCTTGGTTATCAGTTTAACATCTGTGCTGTAGTGTCTGTCATGTTACATTATACATACGTATTCTTCGTAGTTTTGGTACCATGTTTCCTGTGTACGTTAACTGTAGTTATAGTAAAAATAAATCCTAAATCACGCATAAAAAGTAAAATTTCTATTATAGAAAAGCAAAAAATTATAAAAAAACATGATGAAGGGGCTAGGTTAAATGAATTGGTTCGCCAGTATGGTTATTCCCAGTCTACAATTTCCACAGTTGTAAAGCAAAAGTCAGTTTTAAAAGACGTTAAAGTGTCTTAATAGATCAAACACAATTCAAAAGGGTATTTTTTATAATTATACAGATTATCAAATCATTTGTACTGAAATCAGCGCTATTTGAAGAATGTATAGGGTTATCTGTATGTACAGGCTAATGTAAATTTCTTGTGGATTTGTATATATGGTCTAATGATTGGGCAAGAATGCGGTCTCACAATATGATATTTTCGCTTTACGATCGTTCTTCCGGAACGAATTACGATTGTAATGTGAAGGCCTACTGTATTTGCATTTGATGACTATCACTGAACTTGAAGAGGCCTAATAGTGGATAATTTGTTATGTATTCAATAGAACAAGACAGTAAGCTTCTAATATTTGTTAATTGTTATTTCTTAATTATTTGTTGTAATGTTCATAATTAATTATAATGGAGGCTTAAATAGAATTAGCTTTTTTGTTATTAAGCTCATATAATGCTATTTCAGAAGTTTTCCATTCAGATTTGTTTTCTAATATGAAAATCAAGCAGAAGTTACATATGGTCTTTCACAGATGGTGAAGTGACTATAATGGTGGCCAATCATCCTACAAAAATAATAAATTTATTTCAGTCTTTACAAAATACACATACACAATTTTATATCATGAACTAAATATAATAATAAAAAGTTCTAATGTTGAACATAACGCAAATTTATGTGAATACATAAATAAGGGAATTCAGTAATTAGATATTAAATAAAGAATACAATAATTGGTCAGATAAGGAAAAGGAGTATTGTATGTGATAATTTAATAAAATAAAAGATTAATTATAACTACACAGTATCTATTAACATCAAATGGATTAAAAAAGACAAGAAATAACTTGTAGAATCGACACACGGAACGGAGCAAAGTGCTTTAGTGGAAAGCACTGTTGAAAGCATTGTTGTTGTTTTTTTTGTAAACGTCTTAATGATAATAGGATTCATGCAAACTGGAAAAACATTAAAATACATTTCAATGTTGACACCAGTTCAGATTAGGTTGTGTATCCAGTCAAGAAAATCTGTGAAAATAAATTAACGTGACATTTAGTTCTATTTACAGAGTTAAATACAGGACTACCCTGGTGAAGATTTTTGCACAATTTTTTTTATACTCATAACAAGTGCCTAATCAGCTTTTCATTTTGTATTCTTTGCAGTAGCTTAACCATCCCTTTCCCAAATTTTGACATGTTAACATGTATATTGTTTTACAAGGCAATAAAACTTATTTATCTAATTATTATTATTGATCTGTAGTGTGTCCAAGTTTAAGCATTTTGCGAGTTATCTTGTCGACGCCCTTAACATTGGGAATAGTTCATTTTAATTACAGGCTTTCTAATGAAAAGTAAGCATTTGGATACCAGAACAGGCTAAATGGCCTGTGTCGTGGAGAGAATAAGATCTTGTTGATGCTCGTAAAGAAGTAAAAATTTTTATGGACTTTTGTCTGCCGTGTTAGAGTATTTTTAGGAATGTGTTAATTTTTGTTAGTATCTAAAAGAGACATGGAAGTAAATTTCCTATATCTTTATATTTGTCGTTTGTGTTGCAGAATTGGTCGAGGTGGAAGATTTGGTCGTAAAGGAGTGGCCATTAACTTTGTTACAGAAGATGACAAGCGAACGCTTCATGATATTGAACAATTCTACAATACCCACATCGATGAAATGCCGATGAACGTTGCCGACCTCATCTAAATTGTTTCAGTGAGTTGGTGTGAGTATTTGTTGTTGAGAGCCGCGCTCGTGATAAAAAAAAATAATAATTGTGACGTGTGCGTTTACTTTTTGACTTTGTTAGCCGATGAATCTGCTTAAAATGTGCTCTTGATTCTACTGTCTGACAGCGGAGAAAAGTGGCTGTTCTTTAAAATAATAAATGAATATATTTTTATTGAGGACTTTTAAATAAAAGTAAAATAATAATAAACAGGGTTAGGTTTATATTGATAGCCTAACCCGTTCTGTCGGGTTTCCCTGACGGCGGGTCTCTTAACGGGACAGTTAATTAAATTAATTATTGGATTTGGTGTATTGTTTGTTTTACATTATTATTATTATACATACATTATTATTATTATAATATAATTACTATTTCTGTATTAGATATATATATATATATATATATAATAATTAGTTTAATAATATAGTGGATGTTAATTGTGCATTTTTTAGGAGCTCAAGTAGTATTGAGCAAACTGCTCTTCTCAGCAGCAGTTTCCTTGATAACTTACCATGATCATTCTTTCATTGTCACTGCAGTATTTAACGCTTCTTCTTTTTCTGTTATGCTTTTCTTCTTTGTTCATTATTTATTGTGCGTTTCGTTCTTGTTATCGTGTAATATATAATTATTCTTTGGGTGGTGTCTTTTCAAAAGAGCAGCAGCGGTTACAGCCGCCTTGTCGTTTTAGTTTTGGTAAGGGTAATGCAAAAATTTATGATAAAAAATGTTTAAGTTTCACTAAGGTCAGTAATATAAAGAAGACATTTCTTAGTCATGTACCATCTCTTGTATTCTGTTGTTTAGGTAAATGCTTTGTGGGGTTGTGGCGAGGTTTCTTTAACCAGAAGAGATGTAGGAGGAAATATGTTGTATGCTCAGCCATTTATTGAAATTGTATTAATATTTATTTATTTATTTGTGTTTAAAAAACAAACAAACAAAAAAGTTGATTGTCGTATGCAAACACTCTTGAAATGTAATTCTTGTTTTGTATTACAGGAATATCAACCAGTCCATTCATGGGGCGGACTTTTTAATTTTGGAGGAAATAAAGATCCAAATTCCAAAAAACTCAAGCTCATCAAAATATTGTTTACTCTTTTTCTTCCTTTGTGTCACCTTTATTTCCTGTCCTTAATTTTTGAAAAATTTATCGTTAAAGAAATTTTTAAATTAATTATTTATTTATTTATTTAATACATTATATTGTTTAAAGTTTTTATTCTTCTAAAACAACTACTGTATTTTAACCACATATTTTTATACATGTAATAGTTACAAGGTTTTTATTTATTAATAAAACATTAATAAGATTTTTGTTTGCTGTTAATAACAGTCCCTTCATTACATAGTGACATCTCATTTTAGTAGATAGAATTCTGCCGATGAAACTGATCATGTTTTATGAAGGTTGTGCAAATTGTTGTCACGGTGAAATAATGTTTCATTCTAGTTTGAAATTTGTTATAAGCCATTTTTTTTTTAAGAGTTCCTCCAATAAAAACGAAATTGGGTTCAAGTTTTGTTTAAGCCAGTAGATATTTTTTTTAATTTGTTTGTTTTAGACAATAGTTTAATTGGATTCTGTTTTATGTGTAATCAGCTATTGTGCTTACAAAACGTCATCTTGTGTTAATAATAAACGTACCCCAGTATTAGTTAGCATTAGCAAAATTTGTCCATTAGGAAATTAATTAAAATTATCGTGTTAGTATGAGTAATGGAATCACCATGATGTAATTCAAATTCTGAGCTTGATTAAAATTATTTCCCCTCTGTTAAACCCCCATGAATGGATGGATGTTGATCTACTACAGTCTACTGGTTTCCTTCCTAAAATAATCCTTTTTTTAATAACCTAAGTTTATATTTGTTAATATAAAGTATTGGTTTTTTTTTAAGATAATATCAATGAGAAGGATTCAATATTATTATTACTGTACTTGTTATAATTTGTTTTATTTTTTTAAGATTTTTGAATCTGTCGAAAAGTAGTTTGTATTCGAAAAAAAGTTAACCGAAGTAATATTGACTCGGTGAAATTTAATTAAAAATGCATACTTTTAAATTTTCTTTTTTTATTTCTTAGTAGGTTAGTTTATATAAAATTGGTTTCACAATGTTTTTTTTTATTTTTCCATTATAGTTACGTAAAAGCATTTTTTGGTTATTATTGATAAGCAAAACTTGTATCTGTAATTGTATATTAAAGTTTATAAATTTTATTAAATTATTTGGAATTTGTCACTGTTATTTCTTTTCAAAATACCTTGAGAGAAAAATGGCTTATCTTAAATTTCTTGCCTTCCTGATTTTTTGTTCCTATAATTTTTTATGTTTACATTTAATTATTACAGTTTGCACATTCCTTATACTAATGTAATAAATTTGTGTATAATTTATTATTATATTTTTGATATGTTTTTGTTTTGTTTTTAGAAGGACTGTTATTACTTTTAAATTGTTTTAATTTATCGAGCGTTCCAACCAATTTTTTTGTACTCTAAATTTACAAAAAATATGACATTATTGTTTTGACCAGCAATTTTTTCATTTTAAACTTAAATATAATTTTGTAAATTACAAATAAATATTGTACAATTTAATTATTTCAATAATATATTTATTGCCCAGTCTAAATTCTATCGGATGGATACGAAATGACAAGTAGGTTATAAAGCTATGAAACGTAGCTTTGTTTGGTTCTGCTGATAATAGAATGTGATTATTTCATAAAAATGACTAGTGGACATGTGCGAATAAATTCGCACAATATATACTGGAATGGAATCATTACGGTGAATAACGTAGTACTAAAACACAATAGTACAGGAGAACCGTTGTAGCCTACGTGTATACGTACTCGTATGTGCTATCTGTTGTAAACAATCTATATATTCTATATTATATTTAATATATTTTGCTCTTTTTCATTTCGTAAAATTAACTATAACTATAACAACAAACTTGGTTCCAATAAGAATGGTGAATAACGTAGTACTAAAACACAGTAGTACGATAGTTTCGTTCTGAAAAGAACGGTTTAAAACTACAACTTTTAATGAAGCAATGTGAAAACAATGACTGTCTAATACCGACTGTGTTGTGAAGAGACGACTCATATTCCGTATGCTTGTATGAAATATGACTGTGGAGGGGGTAACGTGGGAGACCCGCTGTACGGTATTGCAGAGCTATACGTTGTAAACAATATATTTTGTTCTTTTTCATTTCGTAAAATGAAGCTCGAATTTAGCATGAATTTCAAGTTTAGAACTTTTTACCGAATCAGGAAAGAATTCTCTTTAAAACCATGTAAAATTTATAAAAATCCGTTCAGTAGAACTCTGTATTTAAGAGTTTAAAGAATTCCCATTTAAAATACATTGGAAGTGATTTTGCGTTTTAAATATATAGATTTGGAATTTTAATTTGATTAAGTAATTTATCTTCAGCCCCTAAAGTGATTTTGCGTTTTAAATATATAGATTGGAATTTTAATTTGATTAAGTGATTTATCTTCAGCCCCTACAAATTTTTATTTTCCTGTACTTTGTGTTACTTAAGGTAAAAATGTCTTTTTTGTAAATAACTTACATCTCAGTTAGGCTGTTAACTAAAATGCTTATAGTTTGTTGTTACGATACTATAATATTTTGTTTTCTCTTTATTTTTTAATCCAATCGATACGCATATTGAGGTTAAAACCGACTGGAACATTATAGGTGAGAACATCCCACGTAATGGTAAGAACCAAAAAACACGTGAACAAATTTATGATCTTCAGGTGCTTATCCGTTTTGAATGTTGGCGACCATCATAGGAATTCTTACAGTTTGCCCTGCAAAATAGCTTAAATTTATAATGTGTTGTTTAGGTAATCAGCTTAAGGCTGGATCGAACCTCTTAAGGTTCAACACGATACTAGCTTAGAAGCTAGTTACTGGCCTCTGCACAAGTTTGGGAGGGGGACTTAACTGTCTTATTTGCCTGACTAAGGAAGTTTCTAATTATAGTTGCAGATGAGTCACTGTTAGACCAGTTCTGTAAATTGATAATATTGTGTACGAAAATTAAGAAGCATTTCAATTTTTTGCCAAGAGTTTAACACACCCCACTCTCCGTATTGCCTTATATTTTCTGTTTTGCTATTGGTAGAACATAACCCGGGTGATAAACAACAGATTACTGTATTCTAATCATGAGAAGGCACAGTAAAATAGATAAGCTAGCACACATAAGTGAACGGTACAGAGCGTGCCGTACAATGAACTACGAGAGTGTTTTTTGTTACTTTCTTGAATATTTTAGTATATAACATTACTGAAATCTGTTAAAACTCCGATCAGTGTAAGGTCATTTTACAGAATCTGTACTGTAAATAAAGCAAAATGTAATTTTTGTTAACAAATTATATATTTTAAAGTGGACCAACATTTAATTTAGACACTTGTGAAGCAAACGTGAACATCCAAAAATCAATAAAATAACAGAAACATCTGAAAGTACATCAATACCATCTTCATTAACTCTTGTAACAAACGGCTTTAGAAAAATATTTAAATAAACCATTTAGCAATAAAAAAATCTTCAGAAATTACTCAGTTTTTAAGAGAAACAATTGTAAAAGTTCATCTCCCATTTCAAATAGCTGAAAGTGCTTATTTTAAAATAATCAATTTTACAACTACTTTGTCTGAGGGTTGTTGTATGAAAGAAATGACCACTTCCTCGTAACTGCTTATGGATCCATCACACACAGAGGCAAAGTTTGTATAGCCGAATATAGGTATCAGACAAACTAATGTCCCATAGCCGTACGAGTGAGAGGGAGATATGTGGCATAACTAAGCATGCGCTCGAAGGTCTTTACTGTTATAATCCAAATCTGAAAACATAGTCGATATCTTGCTTGTTAGTTTACTGCATGCATTAACACTTGCTCACGAGTAAAATTAAAGACAATGTTATTGGAACGGTGAGAGTGAAAGCGTTATGCATTTTCTCACTCATGGCTAGGGGACATTAGTTCATCTGAATACTATACTTTCCATGCAGTGTTTTGGTAGCCCTTGCTTTGCTGTGACAAGAGAGTCTTTGGCGTGGAGGGGATGTACAAGTCAGCTCTGCGTGGGGAGAAATGCTCGGTGTGGGACTAACTCATGAGTGTCACACACTACTGTATACAATGTACCTCTCCACTAGCTATGTCTGAAGTTGTTCTTTTCTGCTGGTGTACATTGATAATATCAATACAGTAATTACAAGGCGTGTTTTTTAAGTAAGTACCGTTTTGGAATTAAAAAAAGACGTGCAAAGATATCGCAATAATTTTATTTTTACATGAAAGCCTGTACCTTAATCTACTTTTCTACATAATTTCCATGAATATTGAGGCACTTGTCATAACGTGGCACCAGTTTTTGAATACCCTCCTGATAAAATTCTGCCGCCTGATTTGTTAACCACTGCATCACAAATGTTTTGACTTCGTTATCGTCTTGGAAGACGCCGACCGCCCAGGTGTTTCTTCAAGTGCAGGAACAAATGGTAGTCGCTGGGCGCCAAATCAGGGCTGTATGGAGGATGATCTAGAGTTTCCCATTTAAATGATTTGATGAGATCTTTGGTCTGATTAGCCACATGTGGACGGGCATTGTCATGCAGCAAAACGATACCCTTACTCAACTTGCCACGTCTTTTGTTCTGGATTGCACGACGCAGATTTTTCAATGTCTCACAATAAGACGCTGCATTGATTGTCTCATTACGAGGCAGAAACTCCACTAGCAATACTCCTTTTCTGTCCCAAAAAACTGCACATGATTTTCCGGGCAGAAATTGTTTGCTTAAACTTCACTTTTTTGGGTGATGATGAATGTCGCCATTCCATGGATTGTTGTTTCGATTCTGGTGCGACGTAGGCCACCCATGTTTCATCACCAGTAACAATTTGGTCTAAAAAATCTTCACTTTCATTGTGGTACCGCTCAAGGAAAGTCAATGCACTGCCTAAACATTGGGTTTTGTGCAAACCCGTCAACATTTTTGGAACCCAACGTGAACACAATTTCCGGTAATTCAAGTTCTCGGTCACAATGCGATACAAAACACTACGAGAATATTGAGGAAAGCAGTCGGACAATGATGAAATTGTAAAGCGTCTGTTTTCTCTCACCTTTTCGTCCACTTTTTGCAACAAATCTTTACTAACGATCGAAGGACGCCCACTCCGTTCTTCATCATGCACATTTGTGCGGCCATCTTTAAATGCTCTCACCCATTTCCTTACCATTCCATCACTCATAATGTTTTGTTCGTAAACTTCAACGATCTCACGATGAATATCGATCGGTTTTACGCCTTTAGCACTAAGAAATCGTATAACAGCCCGTACTTCACAATCAGCGGGACTCACGATTGTCGGAGGCATCTTAAACACTCAGTAAACAACGTATACAATGAAGAATCAGACTGTAATGGCGTCAGTGCGTAGACAAGAGATGTAGGTAACCAGCGCGGAACGCCGACCGTAGCGGCGGAATCGCAAAACGGTACTTACTTAAAAAACACGCCTCGTAATTACATTTACATATTAATACTTAAATATTGATAATGTAGTAACACACATTTTTAGGTAACATTCTGAAAAACCACTGTAGAATCCTTCAAATGTATCTGAACAATTTTTGTTTTGGTATAAATTGTAAAGAAAACCATTCTGCTAAATACTTACAACTTGGTGTAATATATAAATTCATCTGTGCAAGAGGTGCATTCAGCTACTATAACTGAACAAGTTATATTCTGTCAATTAAATTAATTTTATCCAAATGTAGCAAAGAGTAGGTTACTCATTTGAGCTGGAGCTGGAAACAAGCCACTCTCCATTAGAAAATAATGCATCTTTTGAATCGGTTTCCATACAACTAGAACCAGAGACACTAATTTAAGACAGCACGTATCAAAAATGTAAAATGGTGTTTGATGTTACTATTTTAGTAATGTGCTTGCATAATGCTTGTACACTACAAATTTTTATTGTTTGCAAAAGACCATATTATACAAGCAATTTTTAGTTTGTAATAGACTTCATCTCTCGCCCAGGGTTTGGTCTAGTCCGTTCACTCTGATAAGTGTTAATAACTTATCCTTTTCTTAAAAGTCTAGTTCTCTAATGGATGGGCATCATTCATTTAATGCACAGGGACACGAACCAGTTGACAAGCTATTATATATTGGAGTAGTCTGTGTCTAGGGAAAAATCTTTTTCACTCTGTTCAGTAAAAGGTCAAAAAAATTGTGTTCCAACTCCAAGACGTACCAAAAATAATTGCTTGAACTAATGTAATTAAGACTGCTTAGTTTTTTATGTAAATGAGCTAATAAGCATTCATTTTTAAAAAATCTGAAAGTTACGATTAAATTTTTACAGTAAACTAGAATCTTCTAAATAATTTTCTAGGTCTGCAGTCATCAACTAAATTTGATCAAGGTTCGTTTAAAATTTTGATGGGATTGCCATGGTCCAGCCAACTTTTTACTTGGGATCTACCTTGGCGACTGTAAACTTAAGATATGGCAACCTTGCTAAATCTTACACTAACTGTTGATTTTTAGAAGGTTTGAGCTATAACATGTAACAACAGTTTCAAACTACTGTATGGACATGTACAAGAGTTTTTTTTGTTTAATGTTGCAACATGATATCACGAGTTGCTTTCAATCTGATTGTGGCTGTAAATTTGTCCAGTGAGCATCAACTATCTTCAGAAAACTTGGGTATATGCTGTGTTAAAACCATGCACACAGCCTGAAAGTTATAAAAAATCCCAATAAAATCTGCATACAAAAAATGAGCTGGTGATCCACCAGTTTGTAGCCGCTGATCTAAGTGGATGCTAAGAAAACTGTACTGTTGGGTAAGTAGGTAATAGAAAATGGCACACTTATTGTAGTTAGTTTGCGTTAGGAGGTTAATGTGCATCTGAATATGTATTTTAAGTTCTTGACATGCCCTGTACTGTCTTGGGAGTCACCTCCCAAGATAAAAAGTTGATAATGTCTGCTAAACTCTATACCATTATCTGCACATTTTCATGTTTTAGGATCTTAC
The DNA here is from genome assembly GCA_035578175.1 of Catonia carolina. Taxonomy (NCBI): domain Eukaryota; kingdom Metazoa; phylum Arthropoda; class Insecta; order Hemiptera; family Achilidae; genus Catonia; species Catonia carolina. Next base: position 16,017,097 of record JAQMRL010000002.1, on the reverse strand, counting down.
AAATATGTTTTGAAAACTGCAGTAGAAATAGTAATGATAGTTGTGTTATCAGAGCAGATTTGGTATTGCGCTACTATTTTACAACACTTAATAATAACAGGCACCAGTATTTTCTAGTTAACGAGAAGTTTTTTCAGGTTCATGTTATTTTTTAGCTGACTATATCTTAACATTTTTATTCAGCAATATTCAAAACCATTCTGGTAAACTACAAGTCAAGTCATGAAAACATCTCTAACTTCACCAATTCTATCAGATACAAGGAAGTAACAGAATTGCATGTGCTGTATTGGTAAAAGCATACGAAAAATCTGTTATGTTGTTTTATTGTATGACGCTTTGCAGCGTTTCCTTAAAGGTACAGTTTTTTAAAAGTTATAAGAATAAGGCTGTAAGCAAATCCAATGTTGACTTTAACACATTATATTAACGTACGTGATTGATTGAGGATCAAATGGGTGGACTTATTCAGGTACGTACCTAAATGTAGCAATTTATTTAAGTAAAATGGAGGAGGCTTATTCTTTTGGCATTTCCAACTTTAAATGATTATTCTCCATTACAGTTACATCTCAATATTGTGAGTAGAGGTGACTATTTCTTGTCAAAAATTGTTTGAAATGGTTGGCCTAAGTGTTATTAGCATACAGTATTATCATAAGATTGTTTAATCAACAAGTACTGGGTAAGGTAGGCATTCCACCAGAGTAGTGTGCCAAATATTACTACAGTAAGAGTCTACGAAGAAGCGGAGCAAAAGGAATTCCAGCAGTTTCAACTATCGTGTGTGGTATTAACTTGTCATGTATTAGTTGTCAAGGCAACGACCGATAACCTCACAGTTCCCTGCTACAGCTCAGACTACGCTTCTGCTTAGGCGCATACTGTAGTTGAATAGTTTATTTCAGAAACAACATAAGTCACATTTTTTGCCATTTTGAGTTATGAGTGAATTCAGTACAAATTAATATAAACACATCATTTTATACAGTAACAACACAAGTCAGTTCATTACACACTACTTTACAGTGGTCTGAAAATTTCATTTGATGCAGAAACCACATAAGTCATTGACTCATGTTGTTTCTGCACTAAACACTGCCTGAATCAGCTGACCATTTTAAAGTTAGGTTATGTATACTGTTTATGGTTTATTGTTTCATTAGCTTTGCATTAGTACAGTGAGAGAAGATTGGTTAGGAAATCATTATTTTAAGTAGTATAATTAACAGTAAGAAATGTCTGATGAAAATCAACAAGATGGTTCAAATATTGTTCAAAAGAAAAGGAAAAAGGGTATAACCAATCCAATTGAATACAAAAGGAATGTTATCAAAATGGCTAGAGTGAAAGGTACAGCTTATGTTAATTGGAAAGATAAAGATCAACCTGAAGTAATTCAAGGAGATGATTGCAAGTAAGTTTATTTTTATTATTTTCTTAGCATTAATTAATGCCTATTATTATTGAGTTGCTTTTCTGTTGATGTTTCTTAGTTTTGTACTGACCAAAAATTTGTAACTTAACCTTGTTTTGTCAAACAAATAGTTAAAATAATCTGCTTTAATTATGTTATCTACATACTATTAGTCAAATTATTTATGATTATTATTCTTTGCAGGTGTAAAAGACGGTGTTATGACGTAATACATAAAGAGGTTCGAGACATAATTTATGCTAAATTTAGGAGTTTCGAAACAAAAAATGAGCAGGACAGCTACCTTCAAAGTATGATATCAACAACTTCAGTAAAGCAAAGACGTCGAAGGAAAGATTTAAGTGAATCAAATCAACCTGATAGAGGAGCAATGTATGTATACGAAATTTCAACAGTAAATGGAAAACACCAGGTATGCAAGAAAGCCTTTGTTAACATACATGGTGTATCTAATGAACGAATTCGTCGTTTAAATAAATTATTGTCTCAGGGAAAGTCTCCACTAGATAAACGTGGAAAAAATAGATCTGGCAACGCTAAGCCTGGCTGTGTTATTGAGACAATTAAACAGCACATTTCTGCATTTCCAACTAAAGTGGCTCATTACTCTAATAATGAGATCTATTATTTGAGTGAAAAATTAAATCTCATAATAATGTATAACCTTTTTAAAGAAAAACACCCAGAATTTGATGTAAAATATCATTTTTATAGAAAAATATTTCTAGAAAATTTTTGTCTTAAATTTGGTCGACCGCAAGTTGACACATGCGGTACGTGTGAAGAAATAAATATTAAAATCAAAAATAGATTTCTTAATGATGCTGCAAAAAAAGTTTATATCGCAGAAAAAATTGTACATATCCGTAAATCTAAAAAGTTTTATAACAAAATTAAAGAAATCACATGTTTAGCTAAAAGTAATGATTCTGTGGGGGCTATCTGCATTGACTACATGCAGAATTTGCAGTTGCCTACCATCCCTGTACAGGAGACATTCTACCTTAGACAGCTGACTGTATCAGTATTTTGTATACACAATCTGAAAGATGACAGAGTTACATTTTTTGTTTACCACGAAGGAATTGCCACTAAAGGCCCAAACGAGGTTTCTTCATTTGTAATGCAGTACCTTGCTACATCAATGGCTGGAGTAAAAGACCTTCACATCTTCTCTGATGGAGCTGGATCTCAAAATAAAAATCACACCCTTTTACGAGTTATGTCAAGTTTAGTTACACTTGGAAAGTTTGACACAATAAATCAATATTTTCCAATAAGAGGTCACACGTTCCTTCCATGCGACAGAGATTTTGCTATCCTCAAAAGAAAAATAAAAAATTGTGACAGAATCTACACCATTAAACAGTGTGTTGAATTAATTCTCAGTTCAGACCCAAAACTTTCATTTCTTGTAGTAGTACCTGATTCCACAGAGGTTATCGACTTCAAAACTTGGTGGCCTAAATACTACAAGAAGAACATGCTTTCTGTTGAATCAACTGGAAGAAATGTACCAAGGGATGAAAAAGTTCATCTTAAAATCAGTAAATTCATGCAATTTACCCATTCCAGTGCTCATGAAGGGACTGTTATTGCTCGTCGTTATATAGATGGACTTGAATGTCACACTTTCCGCTTGCGCAGCACAAACTTTGACACAATGACACTGCCAGATACACCAGCATATCCAGAAGGCTGTATCCCAATTCTTAAAACTAAAATCAGTGACATACTTCAACTTAAGAAATATCTGCCTAACGAAGAAGAAATACAGGAGTTTTACAGTGAAATATTTGCTTGGCCAACATGTGAACGGGAACCTCCAAGACAAACAAATGATTAGAAATAAGTATTGTACTAAGTTACTTTTAAGTATTCAATTTTTATAACATTAATTCATTCAAATAAAATCAGTTCTTTCATTATCATACCTAGTTTTATTAAAAAATTACCTTAACATACGATCCTAAACTATGTGTATTTCAGAAACAACATAAGTCAAACACTTTGTGATGACCACAATACCACTAAAATTTCATTATTTTTTCTACCTATGACATTTGTACAACACAAGAAATACTAAAATATGATATATATTTTTTTCAAATTTTTGTCTTTTCAGGTTTACGGTTAACGCAGTTTTTTTTAATTTTCCGAAAGTTGGTGTTTGTTGACTTGTGTTGTTTCTGAAATAAGCTATTCAGTTTAGCATCACCAAACTGCATGATTAATAACACTTTCTGACTTTTAGGTGTTTATACTAATTATTTTTAGTTTTTATTTACTAATTAATATTAATCGTGTAATTCAGGCTAATTGTGTTTTTGTAATAATATTTATGTTATTATTTACACGTTTCAAAGTTATAAAAACAGATATTGCTTACCTGTCATTTCCATTTTTTTGCTATATTCTCACACTGCACAAGTGGCAAAAACGGAACGCACACTATTCTTGAACGAGTGACTTTTATGACTACTTACAAGGGAGTGGCATGCATCTCTGTGTGTCACTAGTGAAATGTAGTTGTATTTATTTCAGTGAGTACAAGGAATTGCATGCTGTTGGTCAGAAAATTAGTGAATTAATGTGCTACACTACCTCTGGTGGAATGCTGGCCTAAGGCAACACAGGAACCTAAACTGATTTTTTGACAAAATTTCTATCTCAAACCAATAAATACTCTATGAAACACATGATTGCTTGAAGATTGCATGAGCTATACATGCAGTTTGGTATTACTGGATAATTAACAGTTAAAGCTCAACATGTCTAGGTAAGTGACCAGGCTCTGTTGCAGGCACCTCATATTGTACCGTTAAGCCCTTGCAAAAATATTCTACATCAGCTTGGGAAATATTTTATAATGTATTTTTTGTCAACTCAATCAGTTTTAATGGTAAATTTGTATGAGACAGCTACACTAAACATGAGATTTTGTTACTGGGTTAAAGTTCTGTGTAATAAGACTGAAATGAAAAAAATTTGTTTATTTGAATTGCTTTTTTTGGTTAAAAATATTCATAGGGAATATTATACTGCATTCGCTGGAGTCGTACAGTGAGGTTATATTCGAAACTTGCAGTTTTATTTATATAACATTAAAAAGCTTGATCTGCCTGAGTCTACACCTTTCATAAAAATAAGAAGAGCTTCAACAAATTACTTTCTGTGACAATCAAACTCATATTGATGATAGCTAAAGTTTAGTTTGGATTCTGGTTGCTACCACCACGGTAAATACATTTTAGCAGATAATTTAGTAGCTATATTGTTTCCAAAAGCAGTGAGTATGTCAATGTGTACGGATACCTATGAATTTTCTGTTTTGTTTAGTACTGGTCATTAGTGACTATAAGTAATTATCTAAACCTAGGACCATTTTTCTGCTCTAGTCTATCGAGTGAATCTCCTACTCTTGTCTGTACTGTTAGGAAGGCTGGATACAATTTATCTAATTAAGATAAGTTCAAGTCAGTGGCGGCCCCAGAAATTTTTTTCTGGGTGGGCCCACTTATATATTTATATGTTAATATTTTAGGTTAAAAAGTAGCTGTTTATATGTAATGTACATTATTTTTACCTATGTAAAACATATATATATATATTTGTCTATGATTTTATAAATTAACTGATTGAGTACATTCTACCTTTATTTCAGGATTAGTATTGAATAAAAAATAAAACCTTGTAATTTTTATAAGAAATTTACTAAATTGAACACTTTAAATACAGTACATGAGTTACAGAAACAGTTTGAAAATATAAAAATCAAGTCCAAATCTATTATGTTGGTCAAAATTATGAAGAAATAGTAACACATAAACTAGTCAACTCTCGATTATTGTTTACTTTAAAACAAACTGAACTGTTGCCGTCTTCCTTTTTGAGCTGCAAACTCGTCCACAACTGGATCTGGATCCGACATTAAAAGAAAACTTAACTCTCTTTCCATGGATATAATCGCCAGGTTACTAAGTCTTTGCCCTGCCATAGATGCCCTTAGATAAGGTTTAATTCGTCTCATTTGCGATACTTAAAAAAAATATCGTAACCATTATTGTTTGTCATATTGCTGTGGATAAAAATCCCTGTTGTTTTATTGTTTCAGTCAAGTCATATTAAAAATGGGTGGGCCTGGGCCCACCTGCTAGGACCGCCTCTGGTTCAAGTATCGAACAAATCAGTCGTTTCTGGATACCTGAGGTCCTAATGAATGTAAAGTATGCATTCCCTTTCTACAAAAATTTATTTAATGAATTAATTAGGATGTCATTTTAAAAAAATCCAAATTATGTAGTACTTACAAAGAGGAGCACCAGTATTTACAGATATGATAAATTGGTTATTGCATTATAAAAAATACTAATTAAATAAAGAATGCACCCCTAGGATAGTCCAGTCAGTAACTACTGGAAAGTTACTTTGGATTGTTAAATCACACTGATTGTATGAGTACAGTATGGTTAGAAGTTAGTACCTAGACAGCTAAACAAGAATTTTTAGCTTACCACTGCAGTATATTACATTGGTAGTAAAAATAAAACAGTCCCTTATAACTAACAAATAAAAAAAAATGTCACTAGTTAGACCTAATGCAATTTAGTGAGTATACTAGAAAATAAAAGGAAACTACAGACAAACTGACTAAGAATATTAGTGGCAGTCTAACATCTTTTAATACAGTAGTTTTACAACAACAAGGTTTCAATTTTTGATGTTCATAATTTTTACAAATAAGAAGAAGCTCTGCTTCTTTTTATTCTTGTTTGGTTATTTGGGAGGGGGGCTGACAATTAAATTTAGTAAATGTTCTTATTCTTAAATATTCATTCAATGTTTGAAATAGTTAACGTAATGTCTTTTGTGTGAAGTGCGCTTAATTACCATAAATTGTAACAATAGCAAGTGTTAGTTCTAATTAAAATGAATCATTTAATTGAATACCGTGGCGTACGTATTGCTTACAAGCATAATTTAAAAACGTGTGTAAAGTTTACAATTTTTTTCAAGATTGGCGCCGCAATGTAGTGGTTTTAGGCTATAAACATAACAATTGCTTAACATTCCAATTGTGGTATTAAGAAAAGTTTATTACGTCTTGTAAGCAATAGAAAATTTGTGGATGGCAAATTGTTTAAGAAAGTTTGTTGCTATTTTATTAGCCACAACAGGCTACAACATAGTATATCTGGTTATTAAAACTATATTGGTAGCGTAATTAATTTCCAAAGGTTGTTGTGAACATACAGCGCAACCTATGGCATGGGGACGAACTTCTGTGATATATTACAGGAAGTAAATGTAGTAAAAAACATAGTTCCACATTAATTGTTTTGTTCAGTTGTATCTTAGTCATTGGTACTGATATTTGTCCACTAAAATACAAAAAATAACTTTCTAATTTTCATTGTTTAATTTTTAAGTGCTTACGAAACACTTTTATTATTTTAGTAGATAGACTGAATATATTGCTCCGCTGGGCCACAGCTCATCCGGCGGTAGTGAAGTCGAGTAGTAGTGATCGCGAAAGGTTGGTGTTGTTTCGTTTGTGTGTGGAGAGCAACTTTAAAGTGTTAGTGCAAAATGAGCTGGCAGGATTATGTTGATAAGCAATTGGTTGCGTCTAGGTGTGTAACAAAAGCAGCCATCGCAGGACACGATGGAAATGTTTGGGCGAAATCGGAAGGATTCGAAGTAAGTACATTTCAGTTGTTTTGTCTCCATGCTGGCCGACACTACGTAGGATGGCAGTGTGTTTAAACCGGTGACGTGTGTAATTATGTTGCACTAAAAGTAATAAATACTTGCTCACATTAAATAAATAATACATTAAACACTTAAAAAATTAATTCGTTGTTTGCCTATTTCAGTATTTATTTGTTTGTCAATATACTATATGCCAATCAAATGTGCATTTCTCAAAATGGCGTTTCTTGTGATAGGTCAGCTATTTGGGTTTTAGCTCGTGATACGAAGTTTTATTGTACTCCGAGGGAAAATTTCCTTAAATTTGTGAAAATTGTTTAAGCTTTTGATTATTTATATTGGTTACATAACGTGGTTAGGTGGAAAAAGTTAACATCTTGAAGCCGGGTGTATGCCTTAGCCTACTTGACGTAGCTGTCGGACACTGATTACTCGGCTTTTTGTTATTCAAGCGTTTTCGGAAATGTCCATGCGTAAGATAAAAATGCTTAGTATTAATACTTCTTTGAGTTTCATTGCAATAAAAAAATTAATAATTCATGTATTAATCAGACCTGCCTTTTGTAAATTTTTTTGCCTTTTGTAAATTTTTTAAAGTTTTCCCTTTTAGAAACAGTAGAAGGTTGGGACTTGTAAATTGCCTTTATTAAGTAACCATTATTGAAGTAGGGATATTTATAATAGTTCTTAAAATTCTGGTATGTTTTGCTGCAATTTTCTTTTACTTCAGCGATAAAAACTACATCAGTACATAATTATTATAAATGGTCAGGTTCCTGTAATTTTTTGGCATACTTGACTGAAAATAATTAAGAATCCAAATTTATGTTGGTCCTTAAAATGTAATGTAACTGTATAATTTCAAGTTTTCTAAAATTTACTTACATAATATACTCTGTCCCTTTAGATATTAGGTCAAAAAGTTCTTGCGTAGCATTCAATCAAAAAAATTTTGTATTTTAGTATTATTTGTAGTAAATGCTGGATTTTCTAATTTAGCTTTCTAAGTTTTTTGACATATTTTTTGGATCTGTATATATTGGAGTTATTTGTACTACTACAACAAATTTTATTGTGAAGTGTAACTGTACAAATTATATTTGTGCAGCAAAGTTTGATATTTAAATAACCCATACTAATTGTTAAGAAGTTGTTTGCTTGCAGGCATTTTATATTGTGTTAAGTGCTTGCTGTAGCAATGTATTCATTGGTAAAAAGTACTTTTTTGGAAAATATTGGTGTAAAGACCATGTGGTAGTAGACAAATAACTATATTCTAAACTAAACTATTCTGTTTATGATTGGCATACTAATTTATGTGTTACAAACCATGGAGAAAAGGTTAAAAATCTTAGTAAGTCAGTAGTGTGATCAGCTGCTGAACGAAATATCTTTGTATGATGATTTTTAAGTAAAGTCTGCAAACACCCTTGCATTTTTATGTTGAGAAATTGTGTTTAAATATTGTAATCCGAGTAATATTGGATTAAATTTCAAGTTAAAATAAATTAATTGTAAAATAGCAATTTAGTGAAAAATTATTATAAAATATTAGACCTAATCTCTTAATAGTGGGCAGAGTAATTGTATTGCAGCTTTGTATTTAATAACGTTTTTATATTCTGTAGAGGTATTAAAACCTCATGAAAATGGCTGACTTAGAAATTTCTAGAAGTCTTTATCTGGTGTGAATTCTCAGAATTTTTTATTAGGATTCTGTTTCAAGAAATCATGTGGTTGTGAACCTACCTCATGAGTTAAATTTCCTGTAGTAAACTGCTATAATTATTATCTCTTTTTTTATGGTTATTTTAGACTGGTTTAATGGTAATAATAAAAATACTTTAGTGCGATAAATAAGTTTTTAAATAAAAAAGGATTTAGTAAAATGGTATGTTTACCATTTTTAATGGTTATTACTTAAAATTTATTTTTATTTTATTGAGTTCTATTTATTTATACCAGCTATTAAACCCCTGTTAACATTAAAAAAAATCTGGTGTGAAGACTCATGACTTTCTTATGGTAATGTAAATAATTAACAATGTAACATACTTTTAATTTTAGTCAGGAGTTAATAATTCAAAATGGAATCAACCTCTGTAAGACTTGGCCTACAAATACAGAAAATGTGCAATTTGAAAATACAGAAAAATATATTGACGCTAAACTGGGCTATGTAGAAAAAATGCTTGAAATATAAAAGTTGTAGATTATCTATAATTTCTATTATATAGCCTGCACTCATAAAATGCATGCTAAGGCCACAATCTTTAAAAAATTATTATTTACAGTTTTTGTGGAGCAAAATACGGAAAATTACTAATTGGTACTAAACAGCATTGTAGAAATAATGTTTGAATTAATAGTTATATGTTAAGATTTCTACAATTTTAATTGTATATGTTAACATACGTATGTTATGGCTGCAATCCCAAAAGAACCATTTTTACCACGAGAGTATAGCTCTTAGAATTTTAGCAGGCATGCCACTTGCTCCATCTGCACAAAAAATATAGTAGGTCTAAATAAATGAGGTAAATTTAAAGAAAATTTTAGTAGTTTTTTTTTTTTTTAAATGGCATATTAAACTGAATAATTGATTTTGATGAAAATGGTTTTGTCGAGTCTGTTAATGGTGCACGACTTAGTTCCAAGTTTTAACTTTGTATGTTATTCCGTTCATGTTATATTTTGTTTACATATAGATACACACACAGACTTACCTATTGCTAAAAACATGTTTTTGGGTTCAGGGGGCTTGAAAACATGATTTATTTCTGTTAAAACTTATGTTTAACAAAAAATTAACATGTAAACCACAGTTTCCTTCCCTATTTGTTTATATAGGACAAGAGGAAGTAAAATATATTAAAAAATTTATATTTTTTCTCCAAAGAGGCGTGTTGGAATTTACACAAAGAGGGTTTTTATAATTACAGATTTAGCCCAATTATGTAAAGTGTTTACTCCAAAAATATACTAGATTAACTGAGGTCTTCTTTGATCTTGTGATTAAATTTTTAACTGTGTAAGCTCTGAGGTTAATTTTTATGCATTTGCATGCATGCATATTTGTGCATGTTGCTGTTTGTAAATAATTTTACAAAGAATTTGTTAATAGACTGGAACAAGTGGTATAATGCAATACAATAAAACTGTTAAATTGTGTGACTGTCATCTTTCTTTTGAAAATCATATTTTTGCTTCAGATAACATTAGGAAATATTGTAAATAGACTACTTGAATTATCAAGTAATTATTAAAAGTACCTATTTCACCTCTCACGTTATTTTTACACTATCAGTAGCAGTGTGTAGGCCTGTTTCTCCTGGTACAAATAACTTAGGCAATTGTTGCTGAAATGTTATGTGCTTCACTAGTACAAATAGAAAATTTATGCGGAAGAAACCTTAAGTTTTTCTGTGTAAAATTTGTTACTTTTAATCTTGGTAAAGTTATTAAATTTGTAACCTATGTTTTTTAAACTTTTAAACCAGTAGTATTTTTTAATATTACTGGTGAAAATTACTTTTTTTGTATTTTTAAATTGCTTTGATAGCTGGTTGTATAACTGTTTCTTCTCAAATTAAATAAAAAATGTGATTTTCGTTTATTGATTGTCAGCCATTTATCTAGACCTCATTAAAATTAAAAAAGTTATCTGGCACAGTTTTTTAATATACTTTTCGCATCACCATTTTAGATTTTATTAAAATTAGACACGTATGTAAAACGTAGAAAAATAAGGACCAAATTTCATCTTGTGGTTGATTGTAGCTTGTGAAATATTGATATTACCAGCTGACTGGTCAGTGGGACAAATGACATCTGGTGTGAAATACTCACACACTTTCTCTTGCCAGTGCAAATAATGAAGTATAACCTAACCTGTATGTTTAATATGAGTAAACAAATTTAAAGTAAAATAACAACCTAATTTTAATCATGTGTGAATTATGCTAAATAAAAATCAACCTTTCAATGTAAACATACAGAAAAATCACAAATTGCCACTTAAGTAAGTTGTAGAAAAAAATGTTTAAAAATAAAAGTAGTAGGCTATTTTTGTTTATGGTATATTGTTTTGGTAAAATGCATACTAAGGCTGCAGTCTTAAAAAATCCCATTTTTAACCCACTTCTTTTTAGAAAATTACAAAAAATGAAAAATTACCCGAATAAATAACTACAATTTCGGTTGACCGATTTTATGAAAGTGTTCATGTTGAGTCCGCTTAATGTACCTTAACCCAATTTTATAAAAGTTCAACGTTTCATTGTACAGTGTTCTGTTCTTGAGATGTTTTGTTTACACACGGACCAATCAGTTGATACATGGTTTTTTTTTTATTGAAGGGACCTGAAAACATGTATATCCGGTACAAACTCCATTTCGAAAGATGTGCTTGAATACAATGCTTTCCTTCTCTGCAACAGGACATGCAGGAGAAGAATTTTTGATTATTTTATTTACCTGCTTCATTAATTACATGGAACTGCTCTCCTTGCTTCATTGATTGCTAAGTTACAGTGCTTCTTGGCATAAATAGTCAAAACAGTTATTCAGAGTGTTCCACAATGTAACTAATGGCCATATCCCCCAGTATGTGTGGATTGCTAAAGAATTTTTTTTAATTTTCATGAAGTTTGGACCTTTTCCGTTATTTCACATCATCAAAATATCGTGTGAATGCACTTTTACTGTTCAACCCAACTATCGCCAGCGCGTGCTCTGTACTGTTGACTAGCAATCACTTGTTTCTTTTACTTCGGTTGTTTTCATTTTTTTTTTACTGTAACTGTAAATAAAGAGAACGATTGTTCGATAATCCAACTTCGTGTTAGCGAGAAATGTGTCGCTTCTAAGAGGTTTAATAATTCTTAAGATTGCTTTATTACACACCTAACGATCCTGGCCAGTGGTGTTCAGTATCATATCCTGTCCATTTAAACGAATGCGCGGATTATGCAATATTCCTTTCTCTTGAAGGAAACTTATAGCTCTTTCCTTAGTAGAAATAATAGGAACCAATTCCAAAAAATTCATTATGTATTGAACAGAACACGTGCGAAGCAAACAACCAACTAATGTTTATTAATTAACATGCAAACAATGTATTAATGTACAATTAATAATAGTGAGTGGGAGTCATCAGTCATAACAGTAAGGATGTGTTTACACGAGACAACTTTAAGGTTACAGATGATGTGATGTGAAATAAAGGAATAGGTCCTGAAGTTTTATAAAAGTAATTTTTGTAGCAAGATGTTTAGTAATATTTTTTATTTTCTTATCTAAAAAGAGTTCAGGGAGGTACTGTTACTTTTCTTAGTGAGCATCAGTCTCTGCCTGTCTGTTGTACACTAGCAATTCATTTATGTCCCATTTCTTCATGGTCTCTGCATTCCAGCTTCTTGTGGGCATTCCCCTGTAACTCTTGTTGGCCGAAGTCCATTTTGAATCTGGTGTAGCATTAATTGCATATTGCCATATACTGAGTATAGAATTGTGAAGAAAATGTTGGAAGTATTTATTAAAATCCTTATTTATATTCCGCCTTATAGCTTGTAATAAAAAAGGTTACAAAATTGTGGATGTATTGTATTGTGAAAAATTGATAACCTATGTAAAAATCTTGTTTAGATTCAGTTTACGATTTGGTTCAGTTACGGTATGAAATTTAACCAAACTAATATTATTTACTAAAATTTAGTTTTGACTAGTCTGGTAAAATAATGAAGTGTGGTGGTGTATTAAGTCATTAAAAGTGTATTTTTGTGCATTTTTGACGTTTAATTGTTTAGTTAGATGTATGAAATCTCAAAAGTATTATTGATTGTCTTTTGTTTTTATTGGATTTTGTATCAGGCATGAAAGCATGATACGGAATTAACCAGAGCTACTTATTTGTTGTTAAATATTCATAGGAAATGTACTGTTGGTTAGGTTAGGTGTTTACGAAACAATGGATTCGTTATAGCTGTGCTGGGGATGGATTTGATGATTGCCTAGTGTGGTAGCTGTTTGTTTTTGTTGATGTTTCCTGAAAATGAGATTGAAAGTCTTGAATGATTTGTATTTCCTTTACTTTTCATAAATTTTTATAAGCATTTGTAATTGGTAGTCTTCAAATATTCTGGAATGTTGTCTTTATTAATAGCTGTGTGTTCATTTGTAGAGTATAATCTCCTGTGTTGATCTTCAAATCTAAAGCTCTGTACTTTGTTGTATATGGGAGATGCTTGTCTGATAGTAATACTGTTAAATTATTGACTTTATAATTGTACGTCTTATTTGAAAAATGTAGAATTCAGTATCATTTGTGCCTGTATTTAACAAATGCAGGCAACAGTTTTACTAAAAAGATTTTGTTGTGTATTATACTAATATTATGGCGTAGAATTCAGGTTATCCTTAAATATTTATGTTGATAAATGCATTTATTAATAATGCTAAAATTTTCTTTGTTATATTTATAACAAACTAAAGATGCTTGGCTCTGTGGTGCTTGGTTCTGGCTTGAGTCTGAAAAATTTTCATTAACGTCTAATGCAGAACTTTTTATAAATTATTAATGACTAAGCATTTGATGTAATAATTAGTAAAAACATTAAAAAGACTTGCAGTGGCTGCCTCCATGATGTAGTGTTTAATGCTCTAGCCTACAAAGCAGAAGGTCCCATGTTCAGTTCCCAACTAAAGTCTGAAAGTAATTACATGCCATAACCAACCAGTCCAGTTTGGTAACACACCATAGTTGCTAATGACTAGACTGTTAATGTAATTTATAATAAAAGAAAAATTTGCAATATTCATTTTTAATTAACTGTGATCATGTCCTAATTATACAATTTGTTTTTATTATTGGTTATTCAAATCTAAGCCCCAGTTTATAGTTGAGTGGTGAGGAGTGCGACGCGGAAGGCGAAACATCTCAAAATGTCTTTTGTCGAAGGAACGTAAATTGCCTTATTTGGAAAGTAGTGCTATAAAATTTCACATTTTACAATCGTTATGTAAGCCAAGTCTATGGTTAAGAAGATTATTTGTTCATCCAATAAACGCTGTTGGAGAAAAAAATTGAGAATTTAATCTATGTACTTAAAATTAAAAGGATATAAAACGTTTTTATCCAAATAAGTTTATATTATACTTAAAAATTTCAATCTGCACTTGTGATTATATTGTGGATCAAAAAAGCTCATGTATGCAGCCAACGTGGACGAATTTCATTAGCAATTCAATTAGTACTGTAGAACGATTAGCTCTTATTTTGTGGTGAGTATGTAGATTCAAAAAGAAATATTTTTTATCTTCAATAAATTAGCCTACCTTAATTGTTACAAAAAATTAGTTTTCAGCTGAAAAGAAAAGTTCAGAAACACAAAAATATACGGAGAATTGATATGCAGTATCTTTGAGTTAGAATAAATACCTTCGTAGGTTGCTGAATACATCCGAACGCGCTGGTCTGTGCGTTTATTACCGCTGGCAAAACAAACAATTTTGTTCTTTCAGCGCAGCTCTTATGCACCTCTTTCTTCTTCGTTCTGCTCACAGCTCTACTATAAACACACCTGATAACAAGTACATGTTTGTTTCCGTCGCTCCACTATAATCATGACCTAATGAATTAAAATTAGGTAGCTAAATAATATTAATAATTATTATACTTTACAGAATTTTTTTATCTGGTGAATTTGGCAAGACAGTTTTTTCTGATGTGCCTGTAAAAGTTTACATGCTTTCATCTTCCTTTTACAAACCAAGTACATGAGAATGTCTGCAAATGAACAAGGAATGAACAAAGAAGACAGGTGAACAGCTTGAAAATTTCAGATGGTTGCGAAGTGGAAGGCATCAGTAAGTTCAAATATCTTGGGGTGATGCTGACAGCAGATAACAGAACCAGTCTTGAAATATGTAACAGAATTATGATGGGCAGTCGTGCATATTATGCCAATCAGAAAATTTTCAAAAGTAGATTAATATCCCGAAGAACAAAGGAAAAGATGTATAGGACATTAGTAAAACCGGTTGTGACGTATGGTGCTGAAACATGGACAATTTTGAGTAAGGATGAGAGAGCGTTGAGGTCGTTTGAAAGAAGGATGTTCAGAAGGATATGGGGACCAATATGCGATGGAGGAAACTGGAGAGCTAGGTGTAATAATGAGATTGACGAAGCAATTGGAAGAGAAAATATAGTACGTTCCATAAAGGCAAGACGAATGAATGGTTGGGACATGTAGTGAGAATGGGTGAGGAGAGAGGCCCATTGCGAGTGATGGATGAAATGATGATTGGAACAAGAGGAAGAGGACGACCAAGGAGAAGATGGCTGAACGACGTAGTGGATGATCTTCGTAGGCTGAGAGTGTCAAACTGGCGGAGGAGGGCCCAGGAACGCGATATCTGGAGGCGACATGTAGAGGAGGCCAAAGTTCACCCAGGACTGTAGAGCCGAATAAAGTAAAGTATCTTCCTTTTACACAAATTACATTTTGTATTTTACCCAAAAACATTTAATAAAAGTGAACCAATGTTGGGCTATAACTGTGGTCCAAATCTGTTTTTAATAAATCGAGTTTGTAGGAGTTAAAAGTTTTTGTCATAAACATTATTTTAGTATCCAATATTTGGCCTCTTTGTTGAGATTTTCAATTATTTTTTGGTCTCTGCCAATACTGGTTAGTTATTCAAAATTAGAGTTAGGTTAGGAAATAGTGTTTAACTGTAAAAAGGGAAATGGGTCAGATAGTGTAAAAAGTTGAAAATTTATTAAGCTTCAATGAAATAGTATAGAATTTGTGTTAACTTAAACATACCTTTTATTGTATTATTTAATATAACTGGCGGTCCAGTCAGTCAGCTAGGAAAAAGTCAACAACATGTCAAAAAGTTAAATTGCATCAGTTAACCCAGTGACTTGTTAAAATGAGTTGCTGACAGACACGCAGCAATGAACAAAATTGTCTGGTTTCATAAATACATAATTTTTCATAACTTATCAAAATTAAAGCTGAAAAGATATTTATAGCGTTGGATTGCTTATTGTATCTTGTTTTTAATTAATTGGGAGGATTGTTCAGACAAAATGCAACAAAGATATTTAATAAAGTTGGCTGTACATGAAGATAATTTGGTTGGAATGGTAGTTTTTTAACTTGCATTTTAAAATAGTGTCATAATCATATTAGTAGACAGTTTTCTTTATTCAAAAATAAATCTTTATAATGCATCCTGCAGTTTGAAATATTTCTATTTCATATAATGAATTAATATAATAATTTCACTAACCTTCTTTTTAAACTGCGTCACCTTTATTTTATTCCTATTTACACGTGTTTCGGTGGATCCACCATCATCAGAGTAAATGAAAAATTGAAACTAAAAATTTTTTTCATTTATTTAAAATTTACAGAAGATTATACATTTTCAGTCACTTGTATAAAACTTGTATAAAACTTTTATACAAGTGACTGAAGGTGTATCATCTTCTGTAAATTTTAAATAAATGAAAAAAATTTTTAGTTTCAATTTTTCATTTACTCTGATGATGGTGGATCCACCGAACACGTGTAAGTAGGAATAAAATAAAGGTGACGCAGTTTAAAAAGAAGGTTAGTGAAATTATTATATTAATTCATTATATGAAATAGAAAGTTTTCTTTATATTTAAAAGGATTAGATTTTTTGTCAAGTTCGGCCTCGGAAAAGAAAATTGGTTTTTTATTCATGGTTCTGTTAAAAATTCACTGCACCAATGCTGTGATCAGTTTTTGGCTTCCATGAAGGCCAATTTTCTCAAACTGCATGATAATGCCTCTTGTGGGTGGTGGAAGTTTTCGGGGGGGGGGAAGACCCACAAAAAATTGGGGGCGTTCATGATGTCGACAAAAGTGATGGCTAATTCAATAAAAAAATTCAAAACTGTTGCGTATTATTTCCTGGTATTTCAAACAAAAAATAAATACCTACTATAATGTAGCATTATTTATAATGCATTAGTTTCAGCTGAAATTATACTGTTTAGAAAAATCTTTAACTGTTGCTAATCTATTCAGCAATTAGGAGGGTTAGTCTTAATAGATATTTTGGTGTAGGAAACCAAAATGTCCCTGCCAAGCCACCACCTCCCTGTGTTTTAAAATTCTTACTGTAAAAATGTAACAAAATCATAATTATTTTATAAATCACTGTATCAATTCTGGGATTCTTTGCATCAATGTCCTCATTTTCACTACGTGTGTTAAACGTTAGTGTTTGATTCATTTATTTTTCATTATTACCTGTTTAGTTTGATTTAATTTGTGTGGTTTTTGTTAATTGTTTTGTAGGAAGTGGTATTGACAGTTAATTTCTGTATTTAAAAAAATATATTGTATCTGTTACTTTACGAGTCTTAACTTGCTAACTCCATTTCCTGAAACTGTACTGGAGAGTTGAAAAACTGAACGAAACTCAATGGATATGGCAGAAAAGATTGTGTTGATAAATACATCTTTAAATTCTTAGATATTAGTTGTTTTCCTAGTAGGATAGACTTAATTCCTTTTTAAAACTTTACTAAAATCAAATTTTGTTCTAAAAGTGGAGTTGCCGGGTTAAAACTTTTAACTAACTATACTTAATTCAAAAATAATTTTCTTTGTAATGCATCTTGCTGCTTGATATCAATTATAACGTATAAATGTTTTAAATTATTTTACTATTCAGCCGCCTATATTTTTATTTTTTAGTGATTAACACGTGTTTTGGTGAATCCACCATCAGGGTACATAAAACATAATTTTGAAAGGAAATTCTAATAAGTTTAAATTATACTCTATGTAGCTATTTGGATGAGGTGGATCCATGAAAATATGTGTAAGAAAAACAAAGAAATAAAAATCAAGGTAGCTGAAAAATTTAAAATATTTATACAATATTATTTTTGTTTTTAATGTCGAACATCCTATGTAGGAATATATATTTCTAACTAAATATATATTTCTAACCACCAGAATACTGTAACATCAACTGGTAAGTGTTCACTGTTACCGTATTCGGGGGTGGTTAGAAATATTCAATTATACAATATTATAACAATACTTATCAGATTTGTAACTTTTTTAAAGTACGAGTGTTCTTTATGGTTTGGAATTAATGAATTGTTGTTTATAATTTAAAGATTAGAAG
This sequence comes from Catonia carolina, assembly GCA_035578175.1. Taxonomy (NCBI): domain Eukaryota; kingdom Metazoa; phylum Arthropoda; class Insecta; order Hemiptera; family Achilidae; genus Catonia; species Catonia carolina. The sequence continues at coordinate 15,998,763 of JAQMRL010000002.1, read as the reverse complement.
AAAATCAACTTGAGCAAAAATTATTTGTTAGGTTATAGAGTAGGGCACCATTATGAATTTTTTCTATTATTCCTAATTTGTGTACGTTGCAATCTGTTCAATTGAGAACAATAAGCAACCCCATGACCCAATGAGATGAGGTTGATGTGTATGACGTGTAAATGAGATGTAGTCTTGTACAGACCCAGGCCGACCATTCCTGAGAGAGTATGGTTAATTAAACTCCAACCATCAAAGTACACCGGTAACCACTGTCTAGTATTCAAATCCGTATAAAAGTAACTACCTTTACTAGGATTTGAACCAGGAACCTTCGTCTCCGAAAATCAGCTGTTAAACAGCAGATTTTGGCAACGACTTTACCTCTAGACCAACCCGGTGGGTCAAAAATTATGAATTGTTGGTAAGGTGACATTCTTCTTTAATTTTTTATTAAGTGGGTCATTCAATACATTAACATTTTGAGTCAGGTTATACTGTATGGTGAAGATTGTCTGACTGACTATATGAATACACACTGTATGAAGTAGTTAAGGAGTTATACGAAATACTGTAGTAACAGGTTTTAACAAGTTGGCCTTGAATGCAAGAGCATAGTTTAAAACCTTTTGTCATTGAACTTCAGCCGAGATTAGTATTTTTATTTTATTTGGCGTTTACTGCACTGCTGGTCGATTACTTATTATTTTTAAATTTATAGGTTTCTATTTGGCGGACGTTTATTGTGGGTTTTTTAAATTTTTATTGTTTTCTTTGGGAAATAATTATTCTGTTCTAAAACCTTTAATAACAAAAAATTCTGACGTGGTAGTTTTTTTTAACAGCGGAATAAATTTTTGGACCTATTCCGTTATTTCACATCACATCATCTGTAACCTTAAAGTGGTCTCGTGTAAACGCATCTTTACTATTATTACTGATGACTCTCACTCACTATAATTAATTAATTGTAGATATAGTTTGCTCGTTTATTAATACACATTGATTGGTTGTTTGCTTCGCACGCGTTCTGTTCAATACATAATGAATCTTTTGGAATTAGTTCCTATTATTAGAGACACATTTCTCGCTAACATGTAGTTGGATTATCGAACCATCCTTCTCTTTATTTACAGGTATATTTAAATAATAACATACAGTTACAGTTGAATAAAAATGAAAACAACCGAAATAAAAGAAACAGCTGATTGCTGGGTTTAACAATATAGGTGCATTCACACGATATTTTGATGATGTGAAATAACGGAAAAGGTCCAAATTTTTTTCTTCAGTATTGTTATAGAGTTAAAAATTAATTTTATTAAACTTAACTAATTCATACTAAGATGTTCTTTATTGTTATCTAGAAATAAAATTGATATTTGAAATGTATAAGTCTTTATTGGAAAAGCTGTTATTTTTGTCTTTGTTCATAAATTTAACATTTTTTGGCTAGGAAAATTAATGGCTTACATTTATTTTAAAATTGAAGAGCTGAATAGATGAAGATGTGTGCATATTTAGCTATTTAAGTGCTGTAGAATGTTCTGTTTGTACAATTGAAAATTGTAATTAGTTGAAGAATGGGCCACATACTCATTAATTCTATGCGTTGTTGTGAATGAAGGTGTTAAAATCGCCTTCTGCCAGAATTTTTTTAGAATAATAACAGTTACCTGTAGTAATGAACTTTTATCTTTATCAGTAGGTGTTAAGTATTTCTTAAAAATAAATTTTTTGTAGTAAATTTAAATACCATTCATCCATTCTCAGAGGATACAGTGGATATACATTTTAGATTTTTAGTGGCTGAAGCTGTTGTACACATTTGAAATTAAAAGTAATGCGATATTAAATTTGAGTAAAATTTGAACACATTTTATAAGATTAAGGTTATATGAAGAATTACATTATGTAATTTTTGCGATTGGGCAAAAAATATGGGTACCCCAAAATGAATAAAATCATACCATTCACAAAAAATAGGAACTAAAAAATTGAAATTTTTTTTATATAATTTTCATTCACAAAGCTTTTAAATTGTATTGTACTTAAATAATCATGCATTACATTTTGATTAGTGATAGTTTTAAAAAGTTTTCATGCAGATAAGTTTATATCAGTGTATAAGTTCTTTGTAGTGAGTTCAGAGTTTTTTTTTTTGTATTTTTGTAAATAGATATGGATTATTAATTTATCAGTACCTGCTTTTATTTGAATAAAAAAAAGCGTATAATAGGTGTACCGAACTTTGTATGATCCTTTAATGGGGTTCATTAAATGTTTGCAGTTTCAAATCATAGCAATGTAATAATAGATTGCAGGAATAGTAATGTCAGTAGCTCCATTTACTCTTGGTGAATTTGAGTTGTACGCATTATGCCCAACTTACTTGTTTGTATAATATTGCTTTCAGTACAGTGGTCTGCAAAAATTGAATATAAAAATTATTGAAGCTTTGTGAAAACTAAACTTCTAATGTTGTGTCGTTATCAGAGTGAAGTTAGCTGTTAAATAAGCAGCTGGATTTTGATAGTTTTGATAAAAAATTGCTAATCTCCTCTGAACTTAGCACTGTAAGGATATAGTACAATTGTAGCTTTTTGTATCTCTGTTAGTTGCACTGTCATTTAATTCTGTTCATTTTGACTTCAAGGTTTGTTTTTTTTTTAAGTCTTATCAACTTTGTCATTAGCGACTACAGTGGGTTATGGAACTTTGGGTTGTGACTTGTAATTTTCAGGCCCTGGCCGGGGATCAAACCCGTGACCTCTACGCGGTAGGCCAGCGTGCTACCACTGCGCTATAAAGGCGGCCAGGTTATATTTTTGAAAAACTTTCTTTTTAGGTCATTGCCAGTCTCCTTTTTAATAGCTGATTTTCAGATGTGAAGGTTCCCACCGATCCTAATAAAGGTAGTTACCGGTGTATGCTATTTGGGGTCCAATTAACCATACTTTCTCATGAATGGTCGGCCTGAGTCTGTATAAGACTGCATTTCATACGTAATTATCATAAAGTCATGGGGTGGCTTATTGTTCTAAATTACGGGAATTGCAAAGTATAGACATAAGGGATAAAACAATGTGGGAGAAAACTTTCCTTTTTTTTTACAAGAGCAGAAGCAACTAAAATTTCATAAAGATATCCCACTCATATCATTTTTGTGACCCTCATCAACTCTAGTAAGTAAAGATGTTTCATTAAAGTCATAACTATCTTTTTTTCAATTTAAAAAAAATTGCATTAGGGGAAGCACCCTGGGTCATTCCGTGTCAAATCAACACAATTTCAGCATATATTTTACTTTACCATCTTAGATTTCGATAAAATTTCACAGGGAGGTTGCCTACATACAGACTAAGAATAATACCAATTTTTATTCAATTTTATCAACCGGTTCTTGAATTACAGCTGTATAAAATTACCAAAAAAGGCCTAAAAACGCGCGTACGGAAAGTTTTTAAATTCAAATTGTGCCTCTCCTAATTAAGATACAGAGCTGGAAAAGGTGTCATTTTAAAGCATTTTTCATGGTCTTTCATTTGATATGCAACACAACATATGTTAAGAGGAAAAATTTATTTTTTAAATCTGTTTCAAAATTTTGATTTTAAATTTTTCAAAATGCGCCGCTTCAAAAAATTTGAAAAAAATTTAAAACAACCTTTATATGTTTATAAACAAACACTGTAAGTTTAAACATGGGATCATAATGGGTTCTGTCAAAAAGCTATCTACAAAAAAACATGCAATGAGGTTTTTTGTACAATTTGGTTTAAAAGTAGTCACACATGAATAACATACATATATGTATTATTGAAGTTTTGTTTAAATGGAGCTTAGCTTAAGTCTAAATTTACCTAACTGTTTGAAGGACAATCATAACTGCAAAGCATTGATATAGTCGTTACATGCCTCAGTTGTTTGATGTGTTTCTTGTTCAATGATATTGTGAACTCTTCTTGTTAGGGTCACTGGATTAACATTGCATGAGACATGACTGACAAGAAGCCACAGAACATCTTGTCTTCTAGGGTAAGAGAAGGAAGTTAATTGACCAGGTGCAAGAAAAAGATTAACATCATCACTTGCTTCTTCTTTTGCCAAAACATAAGCTAGTCACCAATCATTTTCATGTATTATAGTTAGGCTACATAAACACTAAATCCCATGATTTGAAGTCGTTCTTGTTACTTTTCAGTTACTTTTTCAGTTGTCAAATCATTTGCTTCAGAAAAGATCTTCAATTTTATTTTTGATTTGCTTTATGGTATAGGAATAAACGCAAGTAGTTTATTGGTACCTTGTGTTGTTTGGGAGTTGCTTAGGTGGTTTTCTATAAACTGTTTTCTACATATTGTTTGCCACAAAATTATCTTGCCCACTCATACAGCTGAAGTGGTGTTTGAATTTGGTTTTCACAAGGACACTGTATGTTGGCGGGAGCAGTCAACCTTTTTATTTAACTGCCAACACCATCACAAAGACCTTTTCCATGTGGTGTTGCAGAAAAATGCCATTCAGCTTCAATATTGAAGTCATCTTTATGGAAACACAAGTTAATAAAAAAATTTCTATTCTTGTATTGGGCCACAGATTCATCAAAGAAGTAGTATTTTTTTCTGATACTGTCACTGTTCAATTAAGTCTTAAGTTTTTTTGAAAGCAGAATAGTGCTCTAGTATGCTCTAAACATTCAGATATTATAACACTTACATATTCAGTCTTTTCTTTTTTGTAGTACATTACAAATGGGCAGACTGTTGCTTGTACACTGGTAGCTCTGTATTTCATCTTGCAGAAGAAAACCATAGTTTTCAGCTGAATCACAAGCTATTCTGAGTCCTTTAGGTTATCTTTGAGTCTATTCATAATATATTTGCTCTTAACAGGAAGAGTTTACAGTATCACTGAACTAGAAACACATCAAGCAACTGTAGCATATAACGACCATATCAATGATCTGCAGTTATGATTGTCCTTCAAAACACTTTGGTTAAGTTTAAATTAAAGCTAAGCTGCATTTGAACAAAACTCCAATAATAAATGTATTTATGTTATTCATGTATGAATGATTGTATTCATGTATGTTATATAGTCATGTATGACTAAAATTTTACAAAAAACTCATTGAATGTATTCTTGTAGATAGCTTTTTGACAGAACCCATTACGATCCCATGTTTAAACTTACATATAAAGGTTGTTTTAAATTTTTTTTAAATTTTTTGAAGCGGCGCATTTTGAAAAATTTAAAATCAAAATTTTGAAACAGATTTAAAAAATAAATTTTTCCTCTTAACATATGTTGTGTTGCACATCAAATGAAAGACCATGAAAAATGCTTTAAAATGACACCTTTTCCAGCTCTGTATCTTAATTAGGAGAGGCACAATTTGAATTTAAAAACTTTCCGTATGCACGTTTTAGGCCTTTTTTGGTAATTTTATACAGCTGTAATTCAAGAACCGGTTGATAAAATTGACTAAAAATTGGTATTATTCTTAGTCTATATGTAGGCAACCTCCCTGTGAAATTTTATGGAAATTGGAAAAGGTGAGGGAAAATCACTGTGTTGATTTGACATGGAATGAATGACCCACCTGTTGTAATTAAAAGATTATGCTATTTTCACAACCCCCTTCGTTGAACGTAATTGGTTGTCTGTAGTTTTAGCTGCTGAGGTTCTTCTGCATTAGGATCATTGAATTTTTAGAATAAAAGTTTTGCATGATCCTTGTAATTTTCCCTTCTATGCATAAGATAAAAGTGAGAAAGTAAAAACAATCTGTTAGCTTTAATAATAATAAAATAATATTAATAATATACTGTAGTTATAATATTAAATAATATCTAATAGTAGTATTAAAGAAAGAATTAAAAAATTTTAGGGATTGCATTTGGATCAGACCTCAACTGGGAATCATATGAGGTCTTCGGTTTAATTTAGATTATTTACTTATCCGTTGAGGAACTTTCTTTCGATTTTATTCACAAGATTCTGTAATTTAATTTGTGATGTACATAAATTCTTAAAATTAATATTTGTTACGTGCAGTCATATTTTGTTGGTTGGGTTGAGATTACAGTATTGATTTCAAATTAAAATAAAGGGAGCTATGGTTGTAATATACTAAATAAAACTAATTGTTTCTTTTTTTATAGGTATCAAAAGAAGAACTCGCTAAATTGGTATCTGGTTTCGAAAAACAAGATCTCCTAACGTCTTCAGGGGTTACGCTTGCAGGTTCCAGATACATTTACCTTTCCGGAACAGATAAAGTAATAAGGGCTAAATTGGGAAAAGTTGGTGTACATTGTGTCAAAACACAACAAGGTAAGTTCACTTTGTGTTAATTTTTACATTTTGTTTATTGTTTGATAGCGTATTTTATCCAGATGAAAACCCAAAAATATTTGTGTAAATTAAGAAAGTGTAATATTAGTTTCAGCATTTGGGTAGTGGGTAAGCTTTACCAAATTATTTTTGGTTGATTTTTCAAAGATTTACTTTTTCAGATGTTAGAATTTGATCAGTTTAGAATTAACATTGGCTTATTAAAACAAGGTGTGCTTTTGTAATAACGTATATGAATTACTTATGTACAATCATTCGTCCTTTTATATAGAATCTTCATGAAGTATTAAAGATCAGGGAAAAATTTCTAATTAGGCTTAGTAGTCTGCAGCCCAGTGCTGCAAATTTCTGAAAATAAACCTTTTGTACTGGTTAGTCCGTAAGACTACAAAATATTATGAGCCTGCTTTTGTGTTATGCCTGTTAATGTAACCTGTCTCTTTCAATGAGGAATACGATCTAGAATTTTGGAGAAAAATTAAAATCCTATTATTTTTTTAAGTTGGTCATTTTAAAAGTTAAGTTATCTATTTGTTATAAAAAAAACTTTCATACAAAGATATCATAATGAATCGTTTGTTCATTTTTTTATGTTATTTAAACCTATTGGTTAATTGACTTGGTAGTTTTTATTGAGTGAAAGTAATATCATTAATTTTATACAAAGAATTCATTAGAAGAAAACTGTACTCAACTACTAAGATTCTACACCCTCTTAGTAACTTATTACTTTTATATCTATAATATTAATTTACTATTTAATTTTAAACAAACAGTTCAATCAAATTTTATGTACCCTGTGTAAATTTACAACCAGAAGGGTGACAAATTGACCCTAGCTTTCAGGCAGCAGACCCCTAAATCTGCTCTTGATTAGGGTTAGGTTTTGTGTATTGTGGGTTACTAACATTTTCAGTATTATGAAAATTTACGAATCATGACTGAATGTTTTAAGAGCCAAGGATCAACCAGATCTGAAAACGTAAGCGTATATAATTACGTGTTTTTTTTAGCCTAAGGGGCATACATAGTGCTGTGTAATATTATAAATTAGTTAATTAATTTACTCTTGATATTTTGAATAATTTGCTTAAAATAATTTCCCACAGTTTATTTACAAATGAGTAGAATTTTTTGACCATTTTAATGATCGTATGTTTTGTGTGCACATGTGCCAGTTTATTTCAGAATATACTAATTTTGTTTTATTTTATCAAACATCCTACATAGGATTTTAAACAGCCGCATTATTTAAAATTGAAATATGTATTTGTAACCACCAGAATACGGTAACAGAAAACACTTACCAATGTTTATAGCGCTTTCGTGTATCTTGTACACATCTTAAGTAAATTAAAATTCATTAAAATGTTTATTTACGTAGATAAGTCCTGTAGGTAGACAAGTCCTTATCTACCACGGTAGGAGTAGGAAGTTTTAAATTTTGATGTAAAAAATTTTAATGAATTTTAATTTACTGAAGATGAAGATGTGTAAAAGATACACAAAAGCGCTACAAACATTGGTAAGCGTTTTCTGTTACCATACTCTGGTGGTTAGAAATATATATTTCAGATTTCAACTAAATTTTTTAAATTATTTTTATTAGTCCGGCTTTCAAGAGCTTTAGTGAAGGGAGCTTTCATTGTCCATAGGTCACTATCCATACAGTGTTAGCAGTATTTCATTTAGAACATTATCATTTCATTCTAGAACATTAATTCTACTGTGGTCTATACATGAACTGTTGAAAGTTGTTGACGGAAAACAATTTTAGTCAAAAAAACATAAAATTAAAGAATTTTTTTCTAAAAATGAATTTTAAATCATGCATATCTATTTATTACTAACATACTCGTAATATAATGAATTGTATTCCTTTTTATTCGCCATTTCCGAAATTTCTGTAGTAAAGAATTTTAAAAAAGTTATACGTAACTTAAATTAAAAAAATGGTTTTCTGATGAAATTTATTGGTACATCTGAGTAGGTCACTATGGAACTGTGTCAAGTTAGGTCCCAGTCAACCTTCATATATGAACTTGTAAGTTGTGTAAAAGTTGTTTGTCTTATAAATGACTGTGTGATTAGTGTGACCCTGGAAAGTTCTGACATTTAAAAAAAGTGTTTATGCTCTGGGAATTTTACACTCTTTAACATTAATAATAATTTGTGATTTACTTTTTTGTGAGTTTTTCTGTTCTGTAAACATTCAATATAATTTCCAGTTATGTAGACTTTTTACTGTAGAAATTTAGATGTAGTATGACCATTAGCAGATGTTGACAAGTGTCCTCCCAGCACAGATCTTTTCTGCATTGTTTTTCTAGTTTTAACAGCTGATTTTCAGAGATAAGATTCCTAATTCAAATCCTAGAAAGTTAGTTACTGTTTTGTAGGATTTGAAGGATTTTTTTAAGTATTTGATTACTAGACAGTGGTTACCAGTGTACTTTAATGGTTGGGGATCAATTAACCATATTCCCTCAGGAATGGTTGACCTGGGTCTGTACAAGACAACACGTCATACATCCTCATCTCATTGGGTTATGGGGTGGCTTTTTGTTCTGAATTGAACAGATTGCTATATACACACACCTTAAAAAAATTTGGTACTACTTGTGGCATCGTTTTCTGTGTAGTTTATAAACTGGTAAATACTATAAACGCGTGTTTCGGAATTTTCTCGACATTCATACATTTCGGTAGTTGATCAGCGAAGCAGATATTGGAGTTAAATGATACCCCAACGTATAAATTAATGTGAATTCATTTTCCATTATCCTGTAGTTTGGTATTTTCAATGTTTTTGCTAGATTTGAATATGCCTGTTAGTTTATTAGGCTAACAGTCTATAGTTTAGTACAGCTCTACATTTTAATGATGTTTGAAAACCAGTTTGAGAAACTGGTTTTTGAAATTTATTAATAGATTAATTATTACAGTAGAATGCACTTTTCTAATGATTAATGATGATGAACTTGACCTATGTTTCTCTGTAGGATGGTATATAAAAAATTTATATATTTACCATGTCTCCTCTCTGTAATCTAACTATTGAAAATAATATAATTACTGCTTTACTATTGATTTTTAAAAAATGGTTTTTTATAACTTTTTTTCAATTTTTGTAAAGTTTGGAAGTGTTTTTGTAGGGTACAGGGGATTAACCCATTGACTGACCAATTTTTTTATGATTTATTTTGTTCTAAATGTTTTAATTTTTTTAAATTGTACATGTGTTTGATGTAAAAAAACACGTAAAATTACAGAAAAATAAAGTTATTTCCCCTTTTGTTGTTTGATGATTTTATTCAAATTAAAAATCTTGGTCATCTCTTTCTTTGTCATCATTAAATAATATATCTTTAATTATTTTGTACTAGCATGCCCTGTTGCGGCTTTGCACGCGAAAAATAGTGTAATCACTTTTTTTTAATATGTAGCAGAAATTGTGTTCCTCAGTTTCAGCAGTTCTTGTTTTTTGAAGGTTTTTTTTGCTTTTGAAGATTTTCTTCCTAGTTTTATTTTTCGATTGCATCATTGAAAATGGAAAAAACAACCACAAAAAAATTGTCAAAACCAAAAACTTAAATCTACGTTGAATAATATAACATATCAAAGCAATTGATCACTCACCAATTAAAAGAAAATTAAAACAAATTAGAGAAACACGGAACTTTACTTTTATAAAATACTCAACAATACAAAATTGTATCTACATAATAAAATACAATAAAATTGTCATGTGATGTTGTCACCAGCTGATCCTTAGCACCACATCGCTCTTTGCTAAATCATATGACTTTATTTATGACAAATCTTTATTTGAATCACATTAGCTGGTTCATAAGCAGCAGATTATCTAACCTCTTCAAAGCCTTAATATAGGACAAACATTATTTTCAACCCTTTAGGGCTAACTTTTTAAGAATTTCAATAGCCTAAAACCTGCACCGGCATCATAGTTACAACATAAAAAAACTGCATGAAAATTGGTTCAGTAATTTAGGAGATAAAAGGGAACATACATACACACACACACACATCGAATTTTGTATATATAGATTGCAAGGTTTACAATATTTATCCCGAATTCATTTTGTAAACAATGACATGTGACAGTTAGTTTCTACACTGATAATAACGGAAATCATACAGACAGAATACATACATGTCATTACTGAACTGCTTTTGAAATCTACCCTGGACCCTCTCAGAACTATTACAAATAACCGAAATTGCATTAAAAAATACACCGCGAGCAGTTATCATCAAAAATAGTCTAGGGATGGGAGTGGCTAGTCAAGCTCATCAAAGTGACCACTGAATTTTTAAATGGCGGCGATTCTGACTCGTCATAATCAGCCAGTGGTTAAGTACACAAATTTTTTGTTAGGATGGATGAGTACAATGTGGAAAGTTGTAACTGGCTGTGACAATTGCTTTCAATTGGCAATCTCTTTGAACGTATTTTAAAGTGTCCAACTTGTAGTAATGTGTTTGTAAACTAAATGCTGGTTTTGTTTGTGTTGTAATTTTTTTCCAATAGCTTTTATAAGGCTTTGTGTTGTCTTTTCTCTGTTAATGAGTTGTCTTCTGTTTGCATTGTTGTATTGAATTCCATATCTTATCAGTTATTTAGGTCACCAGTGGCCAAGTTCTCATCGATCGTTTGTTAGTTGCCTTCAGAATTATTAACGATTAAATTTTTTTTTTTTATAGTCTCAGTATATTTACTCACTCTTTCTGAGGTTGGTTTTGTTTTTGTAAACAGATCTATTTTTTTAGTGCTTTGCTAGGTGACTTTTGTTTTTAACTTTCTCTTGCCTGTATGAATGTATAGGAAGGAAGTATTGTTTTCATGTCGATTTTTCAAAATTGAGTTTTTACCGGATCTACACATTTTCAGACTCCCTGAACCCAAAAAGCATGTTTTTAGCGATTGGTCTATGTGTGTGTGCGTGTGCGTGTGCGTGTGTGTGTGTACAGAATATCTCAAGAACGGAACCTCATACGAACTTGAAATTTAAAACTTTAGTTAGACACCACTACTGGACCCGACATGAACGTTTTCATCAAAATCAGTCAACCGGAAGGTTAATAAGTTTATTCGTGTAATTTTTCACTTTTTTGCGATTTTTTTTTTTTCAAAAACTACGATTTTTTTTTAAAAATCGCCTTGTTTACTAAATTTTTTATGCTCTACAAGATAGGGTAGGCACCATGTTTGCTAAAAATTTTTGGTGAGGCTATTTTTACGTTAAAATTTTTTTTAAGATTGCGGCTTTAATATGCATTTTAGCGCAAAAATGTATGTAATAAAAGTTAGAGAATTTAAAATCCTACAACTTTAATATCAAACATTTTTTTGTATTATGCTTAGTTCAGCAGTAATTAGCGATTTTCTGTTTTTTTCTCACGAAAACATGTGAAAGTCGATTTTTTTGAAGATTTCGGCCTTAGTATGCATTTTACAACAAAAGTGTATATAACCAAATTTATAGGAAATTAAAAGATCTACAACTTTTATTTAAAGCATTTTTCTCTACAGTGCCTAGGTTAGCGTGAAAAGAGTAATTTTCTGTATTTCTAAGCTAAACTGAGGTTGATTTTCATTTTACATCTTTTACTCGTGATTAAAATTAGTTTATTTTTTGTTTATTTCTAATGTTTTATTACTAATGTTGAGTTATATTTGTTTTAATGAAATTTCAATCAGCTATTAAAAGTTCGTTAACGTTTATGTAGTTTACTAGTTTGTGGTTGTAGAATAACTGAAGTACAGTAATACCAGCATGTCATTATTAAAATCAGTTTTTTTAAATTTAAATGTAATCAGATATGATACTTGACAAACGTACATTTTAATTTTTGGAATTATTTAAATTTAGAGGAAAAATCGCATTATAAATAATACACAAAATATTTTTTACAGTTCTCTGTTTTGTTTTGAATTCATAAAGGATGATTTCTTTTAATGTAGATGTAACTTTATAATTTACTTCCCAGAAAAATATTTGTACTTTCTAAGAATGTGTTATTGGTTTAATTTTATTGTTTATATGTACTAAATCTATCTGTATACAAATAATAGTCAGAATTATGTAAAAGTGATTACTTAACTTTTCAAGCATTTAAAATAATTTTTCATGTTTTTAAAATTTTGTGAAAAGTTGGCCATTCCATATTAGGATGCAGCGGGAGAAATAAAAAGAAACAATTTTTGCAGTACAAGATTTTTTTAAAAGAACCGTGTGTGATTTTATATATATTAAAAATTGGTGGAAAAAATTTGGAAACATGGTAAACCTTCTGTAAATTGTATGCATAAAACCTGTTTACATTCATGGAAAGGTTACCACATGTTACCAATGCTTTCCTACTGCGTATTATTTTTCAGTCTTTGTTTTGAAAATTATCTTTTAAAAATAAAACTTATTTTAATCAAGGTGATTTAAATTCAAATAACCCTGATATTTTCATTTTAATTGTGTTCAGTAGAATAGTAGCCAACTATTCTAGTTTTGATGGTTTAATGGCAGGTTCGCCAGGGTCCCGGGTCGTTTCTGTTCGTTTAATGCAAAACAGTCATTTGAAAAAGAAGAAAATTAATGGCAGGTTAATTGAATGAAAGAACTTATTCTGAATTTAGTACTTTTATTGCTATCAGTATGAAACTTTTCTGTTCATTGTTGATATTACACGGACATCTGCAAGATATAAAAAACGTTTACAAGGGAGTGTGATATTTACCCAGTAGCCTACTGTTGTTACTCAATCCACCATTACTGTTTCAAGGACAGGGCCACCATGTTGATATTTAAATCGTAGTTAATATGGTTGTGAAAGTGTTATTTTCTTATGTATGTTGTTTTCCTGTTAGTTTTCTATGTGTTATTTCTGGGCAGGATTTATTATTAGAAATTAAAGTTAAAAGGCCATTACTTTTTTTTAAAATTCCATTTTTGTTTTGATATATTTTTGTAATTATGTAATAATTAAATTAAAATTTGTATTTTTTTTATACAAGTAATTTCTTTAATTCTTGCCGTTATGTTATGTGATAATTTACTGATTTTGGTTGTCTAATCGTAAAATATTCACGTTTTAATTAATTTAGATTATTTACATATTACGTATATGATATATAATGAACAGCCAAAACAAAAACACTCACCTCAGAGTATTACATTCATTTGAGATCTTTCATCTCTCTCGGAGACATCCTCAAGAACTAAACTCTAAAAATAAAACACAAATGTAACATTTAAAACAAAGGTGGTCAAAGACCATGTCGATTATTTAACTATTGCACCAACCATGCCGCGCGCGGTTATTCGGCCGAATCTATTCAATTTTTACAATAAAATAATAACACAATATTATATATTACCTTTTACTTATTAATTAATTACCTATTTCATATTACTGAGTAACACAATATTTACATATTGTGTTTTTCGTACATAATTATTGTTTAAAACAAACTTTATACTGTATAAACTGCCTTTGTAATGTTCTAGTTGTTTTCCTTATTAAACGTCTAAATAAATACAGAGTTTAATCTCTAAAATACAGTATCTAGTTTTTAACTTCAGTGTAAGATAGTTTTCAAGTACATTTTCCAGTATATATTCCCAAAATGGTATAGGGTTTACTAGTAATTACTTTGGACATATACAATAAATACATACTGATTTTTTTTTTGAATTGCTGGTACAGATGAAATTGTTCTTGTAAATAGATGTAAATTATGTTTTTTTGGGTGGGGAAAGTTTTTCATGTAGTTTATTTCTCTGTCTGGTTGTTTGAATGTCATGCAGGGCTCATTTCATATATGGTTTCATGTGATGAATTTAGGGTTTAGAACCTTTTGTGCATCTGAAGTTCATAAAGATGCAAAGCCATGAGGGAATGTGTTAGTAATTAAGGTATATTAAGCTTCTTTAATCAACATGGCTATGCTTGCAGCTAAATTTATTTCCGGAGTTAGTCCCTCAATCGGGTCTCCGGGAGGGACAGTTTCAAGCACAGTAGTTGGTAACACTAAGCGTTTGAAGTATCGGGACGGGATCAGAGTCGGTACATGGAATGTGAGGACCTTGAGTCAGGCTGGAAAAATCCATAATGCAATAAAAGAGATGGAGAGGATGAGGCTGGAAGTTTTGGGCATAAGTGAGATGCGCTGGCCGGGAAGTGGAATGATAAACATTGATAATCATAAAGTTTACTATTCTGGATCAAGCGAGGGAAAACACGAGAACGGAGTGGGCATAGCACTGGCACAGAAAATGGCCGAGTGTGTACATAACTTCGTCCCAGTCTCAGAAAGAATCTTGTTAATACAGATAAGAGCGAGACCAGTGGATCTTAACATAGTGCAAGTTTACGCCCCGACCGCAGATAAAGAGGACAGAGAAGTGGAAGAGTTGTACGAAGATATAAATAAAATAATAAGACAACTCAAAACAGAAGATGTCACTATTGTCATGGGTGATTTCAACTCAAAACTTGGAAAGGGTAGAACATCTGAGTTTGTGGGTCCTTTTGGTTTGGGAGATAGAAACTCCCGAGGAGATGCCTTGGAGATTTTTGCGGAGATGAACCGGCTGGTGGTAATGAACACCTGGTTTAGACAGCCACCTCGCAAGCTGTATACCTGGAAAGCGCCTAATGATAAGCCAGGGAAGATTATCAGAAACCAGATTGATTATATCCTTGTAAGTCAGCGTTACAGAAACAGCTGCATTTCCATGAAAACGTATCCCGGTGCAGACATAGCATCAGACCACGTCCCACTAGTGGGAACATTCAGACTTAAGATGAAGAGGGTCTCATCCAAGAGACCGAAGAGGTACGATTTGAGGAGGCTGAAAGACCCAGTCATACAACAGGCAGTAACTGCAACCCTTAATAATAGGATAGAAACCATCAACACTACAAATGACATGAGAGATGAAATTGCAGAAATCCAAAAAGCAGTCGAGGATGATCCAGAAAGCAGCTTGGATGACGGACAAAATTTTGGATCTCATGGAGGATAGAAGGTTAAAAAGGGGAGACCCGGAAGCATACAAAACTATACAGAGGGTCATACGAAGTAAAATCAGAGAGGCTAAAGAGAGGGAAAAGGCAGACCTCTGCCATGAAATAGAGGTGTACCAAAATAAACACGATAGTTTTAACATACATCGAAAAGTCAAAGAGATGACAGGAAGGTTTCGCAAGAGAAACAGCAACAAGCTCACTGACAATGATGGTCACCTCATCATTAGCAAAGAGGAGAGGAAAGTAGTGTGGGAGAGATACCTCAGAGAGCTGTTTGATGACCAAAGGGTAGAACAAGAACCAGACGTGGCAGAGACATCGGGGCCAGATATCCTTCAGGTTGAAGTAGAAGAAGCCATAAAATGTATGAAATCTGGGAAGGCAGCAGGCCCGGATAATTTGCAGGCAGAGTTCTTCAAGTTGCTCAACTATGGGAACACAAGACTCTTGACACGGGTATTTTTAACCGGATATATTCATCGGCCAAACTGCCTGTTGAATGGCTTAGGTCTGAATTTGTCGCCATACCTAAAAAACCTGGATCTAAAGTATGCAGGGATTACCGGACAATAAGTCTGATGAGCCAGTTTCTCAAATTATTCCTGAGGATAATACATAAAAGAATTTACAAGGTGTGTGAAGAACATATAGCACCGAACCAGTTTGGTTTTTTAAGAGCAGTGGGTACTAGAGAGGCACTCTTTAGTGTGCAAGTACTTTTCCAAAGATGCAGAGATGTAAGTTGCAATGTTTTTGCATGCCTTATCGACTATCAAAAGGCGTTTGACCGTGTCAGACATGATCAAATGATGGAGATCCTCAAACAAACTGGACTGGATGGGAAGGATTTGAAGCTGATCGCCAACTTGTATTGGAATCAGTCGGCAGTGCTGAGAGTGGAAGAAGACCATACAGAACAGGTCGAAATACGACGTGGGGTTAGACAGGGCTGTATTCTTTCGCCAATACTTTTCAACGTCTACTCAGAGCACATCTTCAAGGAGGCCATGCAGGATGTGGAAGAGGGTATCTCAGTGAACGGTGTCAAACTGAATAATCTACGATATGCAGATGACACGATTGTATTCGCTGATACAATAGAGGGACTGCAAAGACTGATGAACAGGATAACAGAAGTGAGCGAGAAGTATGGCCTGGACATCAACATCGTGAAAACCAAATTAATGGTAATTAGCAGGGGACCGATAACTGGTGTAGACCTATATATAAAACATGCAAGAATTGAGCGTGTAGCATGGTATCCGTATTTGGGCACTATTATCAATGAAGCCTGGGAAAACTCACAAGAGATCAAGTGCCGTATTGGTAAGGCAAGGAGTGTTTTCAACGCAATGAGTTCGGCGTTTAAGAGTCATGATCTCACTATGGGCACTAAGTTGCGACTCTTGCGGTGTTACGTGTTTTCCGTTCTTCTGTACGGAGTAGAGTCTTGGACGTTGACGAGGGCGACCACTACTAAACTTGAAGCCTTCGAACTTTGGGTGTACAGAAGAATGCTGAGGATACCATGGACAGATAGGGTGACCAACATTGAGGTACTGCGTCGGATGGACAAGGAACCAGAGGTAATAAACACCATTAAGTGTCGCAAGTTGCAATACCTCGGTCATATTATGAGGAACCACGGTAGATACGAACTGTTGCAGCGCATCCTGCAGGGAAGATTGGATGGTAGAAGGCAGCCAGGCCGAAGAAGAATATCCTGGCTTGCTAACCTGAGAGACTGGTATGGGAAAAGCTCGGCCCAACTGTTCCGCATTGCAGATGACAAGACCAAGATAGCCATGATGACAGCCAGCGTTCGAACCGGACAGGCACGCTAAGAAGAAGAAGCTTCTTTGAAGAGAATATGAAGATAATGAAAATATTCAAGGCCACCTTTGTGGCCCTGTGGTTTGCGTGCTACGCTGCAAAGCGGAAGTCCTGGGTTTGATTCCCGGATTTTGAAAATTATAAGTTCAAACCCACCAATCCTCACCCCAATGTACTCACCAAGATGTCCAAGCAACTAAAATTTCCTAAAAATAAAAAAAAGTTAAAAAAAATGTCAGTGCTTATCAGCAGAATAGTCACCAGTTTTTTAATTAAGAACTTAATTAAAACTTATCCCAACTTAGTGACCCATTAAATGGTTAAGGAGCAAGTTGGGATTTTACTGGTTGTTTTACTAGTTTACTCCGGTACAAAATTATTCATCAAAAATTGTTTTCTTATTGCTATTTTGGCTAAACCCAGTTATTTAGTTCTAGTCAATGTATGTCATTGAATATCACCGTGTACCTCAGGTTTCATTAATTCCCTTAGAGATCAAAAATCTGAAGAAAAAAAATTAAAAGTACTGGCAAAGAATGTTGAATGTTTTTTTTTTTGTACTTAATACAATGTGGCATGGGGTGAGTTCTTATAGTACATTGGTGATCATAAATAAACCAGTAAATAGTTTTGTACGTCAAGGATTCGTTAAAAAAGGTCGCAAGTAGATATTTCCAGTGATTAGTGTCAATTTTTCAAGCCAGGTTTTTGATTAGTGGTGAAGTCCTTTTTCGGTTGAGTTGTGCAAAGGTGTAGTAAGAGTAAGGCTTGTACTTTTTACTTTCTCTTGCCTATATGAATATATAGGAAGGAAAGTATTGTTTTCATGTCGATTTTTCGAAATCGAGTTTTCACCGGATCTATACGTTTTCGGACCCCCTGAACCCAAAAAACATGTTTTTAGCGATTGGTCTGTGTGTGTGTGTGTCTGTGTGTGAACAGAATATCTCAAGAACGGAACATCGTACGAACTTGAAACTTGAAACTTAAGTTACATACCACTACCGGACGCGACACGAACATTTTCATCAAAATCGGTCAACCGGAAGTAGTAGTAACTTAGTTTATTCGTATAATTTTTCAGTTTTTTGCGATTTTCTCAAAAACTGGTCCTACGATTTTTTTTAAAATCGCCTATTTTACTCAATTTTTGATTCTCTACAAGATAGGGTAGGCGCCATGTTTGCTGAAATTCTCGGTGAGGCTGTTTTCACGTAAAAACGTTGTTTTTTTAAGATTACGGCTTTAATATAAATTTTAGCGCAAAAACTTATATAATAAAAGTTGTAGAGAATTTAAAAACCTACAACTTCTGTTTCAAACATTTTTTTGTATGACGCTTAGTTTAGCAGTAATTAGCGATTTTCTGATTTTTTCTCACGAAAACGTGTGAAAAATCGATTTTTTAAAGATTTTGGCCTTAGTATGCATTTTACGACAAAGGTGTATATAACCAAATTTATAAAAAATTAAAAGATCTACAACTTTTATTAAGAGCATTTTTCTCTAAAGAGCCTAGTTTAGAGAGAAAGAGTGATTTTCCGTATTTTTAAACCAAACTGAGTTCGAATTTCATTTTGCGTGTTTCACTCATGATTGAAATATGGTTATATTTTTGAGATTAGTTGTTTGTTTATTTCTAATGTTTTATTACTAATGTTAGGTTTATTGTTAATTATTTATATTGGCAAGAGAAAGTTGTGTGAGTGTTTCACACCAGATTTTTTGTATTAAAGATGTTCCCATTGGTGTATCTAATTCCCATGTTCAGTCAGTCTTCTTTTTTGTATAAATCAGCACTTTGAAATGGTAGTATTAATTTGGCTGTTATGATAAATTATTACATAATTTTTTTCTCTCTTATGTTTCAGCTGTGGTTGTATCCTTGTATGAAGATCCTATTCAGCCACAACAGGCTGCATCTGTAGTTGAAAAACTTGGCGATTACTTAGTGGGTTGCGGATATTAAAGGTGAGTAGATCGGGTACTCAACACGAATTTGAATTTTATAATTAATTGGTTATGCATAAAAAATGTTTTTTAGTATGTTTTTGTTTCGTTAAGTTTTTGAGTTTGTTTTTTCATTACTGTAGCTACAGATTTTGTTTGGTTTAGAATATCAATTTTTTCTGTACTTACGAAAAGTTACACTGAATATTTCTGTTATTTTTGTGTAGAAGTTTGTAAATGACGTGAGGCCATGAAATTCTTGCCTGAATGAAAAGTGTGGAGATGTGTTAACGAAAATAAAGTAACACAAATTAAAAACTTCATTATGTTCTAAATATGTTCTAAATATTGTGAACAGGGTAAAAGAATTTGTGGATGTTCAGAGATATTATTAAATGGGAGTATTGGAAATACTTATAATGAATAGCTCATTGTTCTTTATATTCATAGTTTTAATTCTTGTTCATTTGAAATACAATCCAAATTGAAATTGGATTATTAAAAAATTGAGCATTGTAAGTTCAAAGTCAGTCAGCTGATTCCCTTCATGATTAGATTTTACTGTGTTGCTGTATAAGTATTGCGCGGTTCCAAGCTCCGTGTAGTTTCGGGGTGAAGGGTATGGGTGAGGTATAATGAATGAGTGACGCATGCTGGGAGAACGATTGTTGTATTACTCTGATACAAAACATTCGTTTTCAAACTTTCCGTATTTAACATAACATATTTGTTTATATTTATTACATTTATTTATTTACATTATTTTGATATAAATTGGTAAGTTAAATATTATGAATCTGACCAAGTTAATAACCCGGTAGGTATTTGTTAAATTAATGCGCCGGATGATAAGAATATTTTTTGTCTAGTTAGTACACGCTAGCACTACAAATGCATCAGCTGTGAAACACTACTAAATCATTCATTCTCTCATTACTATAACTACTCACTACATTCTTTTCAACTACACGGAGCTGGGACTCCGCAATACATTTTTTATATTTATTTGTCATAATTTTTAAATGAAAGTTGAGTGAAGCAATATTAGTTTATTTAGTTGCAAATAATATAAATATTATCTTAGTGAGCGACAAGTGTATGATTTTTGTGTAGTCTTATTATTTATTATTAGTGTTGTCATTGCCAATAATTATATTATATAATTGTCTGATGCACAGACAATTATTTATCTTGTCAGTATGTCTGTACATACAGAAGTCTATTAGATGAAGGGTATAAAAGGTAGTTTTAATAATTATCTTGTACAGTCTTTATACATATATTGGTGGGCTTTGGCTTCCTCTACAAATCTGATCCAATCCTTTGCTAGTTGCTAGCCTCGTCCATCCTCTTGACACACATCAAATCATTTGTCACATAATTCATTTACCTCTTTCTTAAGATGGGCCTTCGTTCATCTTTTGTCTGTAGTTCTATATCACCCTAACCTTTATGAACTATGAGCCTTTTTGAGTTATGAATTATGAGCCTTTAATGAGAGATTTCAGTTCTTCATTTTTACAGCCTCCAGCCATCTAATTAATTCCCTTACCTGTCCAAGAATCTTTAAAAAAATTCCTGAGCCTAGATAGGTTTAATTTTGGGTGAAAAGGAATAGCTGCAAGGGTAGAGAAGTTATTGTTGTGTGTAAAAATGATTTGCTATGCATTAAAAGGCCTGATATCAACTTTTTTATTCTACTTTATGATCAGTGTTTGATATTGGTAATTTAAATGTAGTGTTGAGATAGAATCCATCTGAATATCTCTGCAATCCAATGGAATTTGGTTTGAGTATTTCAGATTTTCTTTGTGCGTGAGTCTTGAAATGACAGTTGTTTGAACACGGCTGTTTGTTTTTCTGTTTTGCAGGATGTTGCTGCTAATGGCTGTTCTTTTGGAGCAGAACCAGGAGCTAGGGATTTCAAAATACAGCGAACAGAACAGCAGTGTTCATTGGGACAAAAAAAGAACTGCATTTTTGTACTGTCAATAAACCTAGTGTACAGGATGATATTGTGAATATAATAAGAAAATATTATTATTATTATTGATTATTATTGTTTTAATAATAATTATTTGTGAATGTTTCCCAAGTGAGTGAATCGGCTGAGTGGGGGGGGGGGTTGTGCATTGGGGGTGGGGGCGCAACGGTTTATATCTTTTTGATACACCTTAAATAATATATTCTATTGCTTCAGTCTATTGTGTAATAATATTTTTCCATTCTTTTTCGTTCGTACGTATATTTATATATTATATATATATTTTATTATGAAGTGTGAATTGTTGTCAGTATTCATATTTTTTGTATACTATAAAATATGTGAAGGTGTATCGCAAAGATATCTGTTGCATAGTGATCTAATAATTAATTAATTAATTAAAGAAATTTACAAAATTTTAAAATAATATTTTTTAGAATTCCCTTTGCATTTAATGATTAAATAATTTTTTGTATTTAAAAAAAAATGAATAAAAGGAAACTCTAGTCTCGTTATTTTCCTTATCAAATTGTTCAAATGAAATCACAATTTTTTTAAAAATTGAGTTTGAATCAAACCGTTGCTTTGCTCTAGTGAATTTGTGCTTCGATCTGAGCGAAATAAATAAATAATTTGACATTTTTTAGTGAAGTTTCGATTGCCGTCTGGTGATAATACTGAAATTTTTTTTTAATATTCGAAGAATTCAGTTCGGTTTTGTTTGGTTGATTATTTTTTTGTAATAAATGAAAGCTTTGTAACTAATGAATGGAATGGTTCTGTTCGCATGACAATGTGATCAAGGATTCTAATATAATAGATTATTATTAATTATTATTATTATTAATTATTGTAATAATTACGGTTATCAGACTTTTCCAATTATTATTATTATTATTATTATATTCTTTTATTATTATTATATCTCATTATACGGTGGTCATACAATGCTCATTTTAGTGCTATGTTATTTAAAAGGATAATACATAATGAAAAAAAAAGGAAAATGTAAGGCGATTATTTCCAGTGTTATTGTAATTGATAAACCATCGAAAAAGCATTTTTTCTAGTAATTATGTTTATTATTATTATTATTATTATGATTATTATTATATAAAATAATATTGTATTATATAATTATATATATATATGAAGATGTGTAATTTAAATGATTTTTTATAAAGAATGAAAATGGAAATGGACTTACATTTTTTGTCCGTCGTATTGATTTTTATTATAACTGTTGGAAATAAAACAATGAGAGATTAACTCGATTATTAAATTATATGAAATTTTAAAAAAAGGGGGTTCTGATAACTTTATTTGCAACTTCATTTTTGTATCGGTTGTTTTTTTTTTTTTTGTTTAATCTGGAATTGTTTTCTGATATAATAAGCATGTTATAGTAGATTATATTTATAAATGATGATGATGATAATAATTGCGACAGTAATATGATCTATAATTATTAACCGATTGTCTGTGGTGTGATTGATTGCTTTTTCGGTAATTTTTTTTTTTTTTTGTTGCGATCGAAGATGTAATGTTTTTCGTCTGTCGTCAGAACAAAAATGTAAAATATTTAATGATAATATTAATACAATATGCCTACGTGCTCTTGCACGTGCTTGTTTCTTGCAAGAGTTTTATGTGTGCCAATGTTTATTAATAACTTTTGCATATCTCTGCTGCTGGATTTTATTACTATTATTATTATGTAATGTATTGATTTTTTTACGAAGTGACTTTTTAAAAGTCCTAAATAAATTATTTGTCTTTCTAATTTATATATAATTTTTTTGTATACCCGTTTGGGCCCCTATAATTGAAAAAAAATTATAAATAAATGAAGTTGCATTTATATAATTGTGTTTTTATTTTCTATTGTGTTTACCTTTTATTTATTTTTTTTACAGACTAGAAAACTTAACTGTTTTTTTTTAAATTTGTTCGACGTAAGTGTGAATTTCTATGTATTTAGTGAGCTTTGTAATTTTTTAATTATAAATATATTGGATTGATTTATTTATTATAAAATTGTTTTTATTTAGAGTTAAAAATAATAATTTTAAGTAAATTTATATTTTATAAATTTGGTATGTAATTTTAATTAGCATGTTAAATAAAATGTCATTACCATTTTTATTAAAAAAAGAAATTGATGAATTTATTTTTCGTCTTTGTTTTGATTTTTATTTCATTTATGTCAGTTAATCTGTCTGTCCATGTTTTATATAGTCCACAGATTTCTCAAAAATATTATTTAGCATGGTAACCCCATCTTCTTTTAGTGTCAATCCACAACAGAATGTTTGCAATCATTCTGGCAATGATAAGTCTTAATTTGCTGCGGCTTTGAAGAGTCTTGCAGTAGAAGGTTTATACCAAGCCCTCAAGTTCTTTAGCCAGGATATTTGTAATCTTCCAAACGCCTCTCTTACCCTGTACCTTTTCTTTCAAAATTACCCCAATCTACGTGGGCTATTTTAAAAGAAAGGTACAAAAATATTTAGCAGACGTGCTATACTTCATTCTTCTTAACATGTTAGTGATACATGTGGCTTTGAAGTGTAAGTATTGTGGGGTTTCTATGCTCGTGTAGTTGAGGGGTGAAGGGTACGGTTGAGGTATAGTGAACGAGTGATGCATGCTGGGAGAACGATTGTTGTATTATTCTGATACAGAACATTCGTTTTCAAACTTTCCATATTTAACATAACATATTTGTTTGTATTTATTACATTAATTTATTTACATATTTTTGATATAAATTGGCAAGTTAAATATTATGAATCCTACCAAGTTAATAACCCGGTAGTATTTGTTAAATTAATGCAACAGATGATAAGAATATTTTTTAGTCTAGTTAGTAAACGCTACCACTACAAATGCATCAGCTGTGAAACACTATTAACTCATTCATTCCTCCACTACTATAACACCGCACTGCATTCCTTCCAACTACATGAAGCTGGGACTCAAGCAATACCTTCTCAGAGGTGGTTGTGTTTTAGGGGAGCAATCCATTTTCATTGTCCCTACACTTACAGTACTAACTTGGGTACATTTTTTGTGGAAACATTTAAAGCTAAAGCTGAGCTTTAGGCACACCTATGTAAAATATTTTTTTACACATTTGTACATAAGGTTTTTCATTTATGTATATCCAATCTAAAAATAATTTTTTTTTCTTAATGTTCAAAAATGTTATTGTTTAATGTCTCAATGGTTTTTTTATGAAAAACCCCCAAAAAATAAAACTATTTTAGAATTTGGAAATACCTCTAGAGTAATACACACCTTAATACTTAATATTAAGGTGCAAAATTTCACACTACTAGGTGGTATGGTTCCTGAGAAAAATTTACCTAAATTCCAAAAATACAAAATGCGGAAAACGCGTATGTAAAAGCGCCGCTACAGAAACACCAATTGCTACTTGGAATTAACTTCCAAACAAATGCCATCATTTATTGTGTGTTCAAATACCTTCTAAAAATTTTTGTACTTTTATGTGAACGTTATCTCTATTAGAGCAGTGACTTGTTAATATTAAGGGCAATTCACAAGAATGAAAAACGTAAAAAATATTTAAATAAACACTATGTCCTACCAAAGTAAACATTATTTTTCTCACCAGAAAATATAACTTGTCATGTTACGTATTAATTTAAACAGAGGAAAACGATCAATCGATGTATGGTCGAAAAATCTTTATTAAAATCGGTCTACTCCCGTTAAACAATTATTTGTAACTCATACTTTTTTAGTTGAATGATACCAATATAATAATCTGCATGTGAACTGGTATGGTGGCAGTCAGTCGATCACTTGAACTAAATACCAGTAAGTGGTTGTAGCAGTTGTTCAGGTGAACTGGATACTCTCAACACTTCGTTAAAAAACAGCTTAAAAGTTTTAGGGCAATGATTCAAAACGAATAAAAATAGGACAGTTTTTTAGTTTTTTTTTCTTTAACGTCCGACTGTTTTGCAATTACTGCTAATGCAGACTGTGAAGGATGAAATAATTTTTTGGAACGTATGAAATATGCCGTGCCTGAATGGGATTCGAACCGAAGACCGCATGATGAGAGCACGTTACCAACTTCGCCAATGCGGTCGGCAATTTTACAGTTGCAACTTTTTTTTCTGACTTAATCTTTATTTTTATTTAAAACTGTAAAATTTTCAAAGCAAAACTAGTAAATGAGATGGAATGAATGAGGAATGGCGGGAAAGTGACGTAAATGTGAATCGATCCAGTGACCCGATTTCGGCGTAAAATTTTTCAACGATTTGGTGACAATTTTTAATAAAATAAACTATGATGGATGATTTTTTATGCGATTTTCTTTTTTATGAAATAAAACAGATATGAAAACTGAAATTAAAATTTTTTTGGTATTTTTATATGGTGGTCGGAGAAGATCCCTATTCCACCTTCGTTTTAGTCGTGTATAACAATATTTAAAAAGAAAACTCGTTGAAAACAATGTTTTCACCTCTCATTTTAATAACAGCATTTGAAAAAACAAATCTTTGCAGTATGCAAAGATATTACAGAAAAATATGTCCTAAGGTAATCGAGCCCAAAAAAAATACGACCCTTTAAAGTTCGTATTTTTTGCGAACCGTTTCTCAACCAAAGGCGCTGAATGTTTTATTTTTTTTAAATACTTTTGAGCGGTCATAATTTTTCGTTAGTAAATATCATTTTTAGTGAGTTACGGTCATTATCATCAAAGTTAATTGTAGGGACTTAAATAAAATAATGGTTTATCTACGTAATTTTTTATGATCTTCCGCGAATCGAACGTAGACACTATTGTATTTAGTCAATCAAACGCCCACTTTGAAATAACGTTTCGGCGCCGCTGTTCAGAGTCGTCCTAGATTACAAAGAACACTGTTAACGCGCAGAAAGTCCCGGCTAGGGTTTGGAAAATTTTAATACTGTAATACTAAAACATCACTAATATTGATTGATGTACACCCCAATGTAGTTCTCAATAATCGGTTGACCGATTTTTACTTTCTCTTGCCTATATGAATATATAGGAAGGAAAGTATTGTTTTCATGTCGATTTTTCGAAATCGATTTTCACCGGATTATACGTTATCAGACCCCCTGAACCCAAAAAACATGTTTTTAGCGATTGGTCTGTGTGTGTGTGTGAACAGAATATCTCAAGAACGGAACATCGTACGAACTTGAAACTTAAGTTACATACCACTACCGGACCCGACACGAACATTTTCATCAAAATCGGTCAACCGGAAGTAGTAGTTTATTCGTATAATTTTTCACTTTTTTGCGATTTTCTCAAAAACTGGTCCTACGATTTTTTTTAAAATCGCCTTGTTTACTACATTTTTTATGCTCTACAAGATAGGGTAGGCGCCATGTTTGCTGAAATTCTTGGAAAGGCTGTTAATACGTAAAAACATTTTTTTTTAAGATTGCGGCTTTAATATGCATTTTAGCGCAAAACGTTAGCCTATATAATAAAAGTTATAGAGAATGTAAAATTCTACAACTTTTAATTCGAACATTTTTTCGCGAAAACGTGTGAAAAATCTATTTTTTTAAGATTTCGGCCTTAGAATGCATTTTACGACAAAAGTGTATAAAGTAAAATTTATAGGAAATTAAAAGATCTACAACTTTTATTTTAAGCATTTTTTTGTACAGTGCCTAGTTTAGCGTGAATGAGCGATTTTCCGTATTTTTAAGCCAAACTAAGGTCGATTTTAATTTTGCGTATTTCACTAATGTTTTTTGAGGTTAGTTTTTTGTTTATTTCTAATGTTTTATTACTAATGTTAGGTTTATTGTTAATTATTTGCATTGGCAAGAGAAAGTTGTGTGAGTGTTTCACACCAGATTTTTATGAAAATGTTCGTGTCGGGTCCTCCAGTAGTATCTAACTTAAGTTTCAAGTTCGTACGATGTTCCGTTCTTGATATATTTTGTATATACACACATACACAGACTAATCGCTAAAAACGTGTTTTTTGGGCTCAGGGATCTGAAAACGTGTAGATCAGGTGAAAACTCGTTTTCGGAAAACCGACATGAAAATAATATTTTCCTTCCTATATATTCATATAGGCAAGAGAAAGTAAAAAATTAAACAAATAATACACAAAATTAAATTGTTAAAATTATAGGAACGTTTTAGACTGTAAAATGAAGGTCATTTATTTTCCTTTTTTAACATTATTTACGTGGTAAGAAAACAGTCAAATGATGTGATGGTAAATACTTAGTTCGATTCCCGATTTAAACCTGAACAGTCCGACAGTTACTTGTTGGTTATGAATTCAATAGAAAATCTAGTGAACTACTATACTACCGCCGGCCGCATTGGCGCAGTTGGTAACGTGCTCGCCTCTCATCATGCGGTCTTGGGTTCGAATCCCATTCAGGCATGGCATTTTTTCATACGTTACAAAAATATCATTTCATCCTTCACCGTCTGCATTAGCAGTAATTGCAGAATAGTCGGACGTTAAACCAAAAAAAAAAAACTACTATACCCGACTTCCTAGTTGCGAGATTCCTTTCATGACGTCATTTAACGGTTAAACGGCATCTGTTTACGATTCGCGGTTAAAAATAAGTTTCTTTAGATTATCAGCTAAATGTAAGTGTACATATTTTATTTAAAAAATATACTTTTACAACATTTAGCATAAATTGAAATTTTGATTAACGAAATTAATATGCGATTCTTTCTCGCATGTACGTACCTCAATGCCGTTTGTCTCGTACATGACGTCATCGCTTCTCTAGATTATATTCCTTGCTAACATTGCATTGTATCCAACCTTAGTTGTACCATAGTAGGAAATTGTACAAATTAATTAAGTACGAGGAGTTAGTGCTGTTATTTATTATTGTTTTATTTTTATTTACACAAATTATTGTAGCTAAATACAAAAGTATTATAATAATACTAAAATTTAATTACATTTCGTTAATAAATATAACTATAAATAATTTTTTTGTAAATTTAAAATTAAACTTAAAACAATACGTCTTAAAAAATTTCAAATTTAAATTCATGATTACAATGAAATTTGAAATAAATAATTGTGATACAGTTATATGTTCTGTGTTAACATTTACATATATCTTCTCTTCTATACATTTATTCAATAAGTAATTTATATTACTGCTATTATGTTCTTATTACTAAGTTCTTATTACTTAATAATATATTTATTACACAAAAAAAGTATGAAATATTGACATTTTTGTCCTCTACTACAGTCATATTAAAAATCATTCTTAAAACACATTACAAAATCTAATTTCTAAAATACAATACAAATTTTATTTAAATTTCTACAAGTTAGTTTATACATATATATTTTTTTTTTTACAAATTGTTAATATATATATAATATTAAAGCTGATGGCAATTTGGCAGTGTTAGTGTCTGATTAGGATTTATTGTGCGAACAGCAAACATTTATTATTTGATTAATCAATTTTCTTTTAACCATTCAACATCTTGTAACTAACCAATTGCCAGTTCAATTATTCGAGTTATCCAAAAATGATGTGATTAATTTTAATTTTCCAATTTTCTTACCATAAAATTTTCACATGTTTTTTTTAGATAACCCCTTTCTATCAGTTGCCATTACAATATCGTTATTTGTCCCTTATGTTTGCAAGCTTATGATATCTATACATAAATACACATGATATTTTTATCAATAAGATTAGGTATTATTACCATATGGTTTATTTACATCAGCTAAAAGAATCTTTTAAATCGAGAACCTTCTGTCAAAATTTTAAAATAACTAAAATGTTGGTCAGTCTGTTTTTAAAGCCCAGCGCTTTAGAGGTTGTTTAGTTTACAAGTTGGCCAAAATAGGAAGATGGAGTGTTAAATTATTTTCACTCGATCTGCTATAAAAATCGTGAGTTCCAGGGCTACAAAAATAGTTCTGTTTCTTATCACATGGTTAGCCAATTATAACTGAAGCATTTAAGAACAGAAGAGGCAGTGGTGTATAAAAGACACTAGTCAGAGTTAATCTCTTCTGAGAGTAATGAATTTCATTATACAGCCAGGCCCTGTGGTGAATGAAGTGAAAGTGTCATTTGCAGGGTGGGGAAAGTAGATCCTTTTCAGAGGCCCTGGCATGTTGATAATTATACTTTTCCACTCAGTGAGGAAGGCAAAGGTGTAAAGACTCTTAAATGTTCAAACCAGCCTTTCAGCTGATTGCCTAAACAACAAAAAGTTTACAAGATTAAAATCGTTAAAATGGAATTTTTGCGCTAAAATTATGTAAAAAAAATTTTTTTTTCATTTAAAATATAATACTATCTGATGTATTAAGGTAACGACGTAAGCATTATTAAACTAATACATTTTACCTGATGAATACAAGGATACAAAAAAATTTCTTATCTTTTCTAAAAACAATG
Source organism: Catonia carolina (assembly GCA_035578175.1). Lineage (NCBI taxonomy): Eukaryota > Metazoa > Arthropoda > Insecta > Hemiptera > Achilidae > Catonia > Catonia carolina. The sequence continues at coordinate 15,969,152 of JAQMRL010000002.1, read as the reverse complement.
CATACGCGTATTGTTACACAGCTTGCGGTGAATGCGAGTGGAAGGTATTGCGCTTTTCAAGAGTAATATATTGCTCATTTTACTTAGTAGTGTAACAAGAGATTTAACAAGACACAATCCTGTTTTATCAAATTTTACCAAGTAAAACCTTATACCTATTGATTGCTTACCTAAATAAACACAATAAACAGGAAAAATGAGGTAAAACTACCATTTTTATTATCTAGTAGCTGATGTAATTTCCAAAATGCTAGTAATTCCTTCTTGAAAAACATCATATTTATACAAAACACATATTTGTAACTGAAATAATTACACTATATACAGAACATTTTTTTAAAGTTAAAAACACACTAGTCAAATTTTTCATTCCACTTCATGTTAGCTCCCAAACTTAAAAATAAAACGTGATAATAACGAACCGAACATTGTTATTGATTACAGTAAAGTCTAGGTTATTTGATATTCTATGTTACTTAAGTTATTTTTTTATGTATGTTCTTGAAAATTTTCAAAGAAATGACTAAATTTAACGGTCACGCAAGTACCAATCAATTTCGAAACCTATCAAAAGTTAATGAACCTCCTATTTGTATATTAGATAGATAGAACATAAGTCGGGAAATTTTCCCGTGAAAACCTGTAACACCATCTCCTTCAGTTATATTTTCTGTGTCATCACGTTTTCGAAATTACTATTGTAAATTAATTAATATTAAAATGAATTAGTTTCACAAGTTTTCAGTTAAAAATTGAACCAATAAATATTATATTCAGCACTAAAATATTAAGTAACAGGTTTGGAGGAATTTTGTTTTTTGTATTGTCAGTCAGATTTTCAAAAATTTGTCATTGGATCAGTGTGTCACTCGATATGTTTAAGGGCGACTTGGAATTCTAGGTAAGTATGGAGATTTATCCAGTGGTTTCTAAAAGTATACTAAGCAAAAGTTTGCTAGATAGGAAATAAGGTGTAACAGAATATGAAACATCTATCACTTATTTATTGTTAAATGTATCGTCAGATCAACGATGTTGTCTGCAGGACCACATAACTGGTTGTTTTCTTCAAACAAGACTAATATGGAGCAACTAACATAAAAGAAAAACAAGCGCTGCTACTTAAAGACAGACTACAACCTGTACTGTCTCGTACGTTCTCGATTACGTCATCCATAACGACAAAAACTATTACTGTTTAATCAATTCTACGTCTAGTTAGGGCATATGGAGTTCACATACATGGTACAGCAGCAAAAGTAACCCAAAGAAAATTCAGGTCTTCCAATAAAAATTTCTGAGGATCACGAAAATATGGAGAACTCCATTTTAACCTTTCAAATGCACGATCTAAAAATATCTCTTATAAAAGATACAGCCAAAAATATGCATTATAGACTTGAAAAGTTTCACAGACCACGTAAACGAACTTTTTCAGAATTTATCGGCGAGATAGTTCTAAATTTTCGATGAATTCGAAAATCTAGGAGTACAGACTTTAAACATCAAAAACCTCTACCACAATTTACTACCTTCACTTCGTAACTAATCTGAACTCGTCAAAACTATATTAATAGTTTCAGCATCCAAATTAAAACTATGAGAACCAAGATAAAAACCCCCTTCATTCAATAGAAGTATCTTTCAGTACTAACAAGTAAAGAAAAAAGTGATGATATCTAAAAGTTGTGATAGATGAAATATTCAAGATTAAAAAAGTACAATGTAAAAATGAGTTGTCAGATGGTTTGACGATTTGGCAATTTTTTTTACTAAAAGAAAGCAGAATTACTTTTTTTTATTAAATATCTGAAGCGTGTGTGAAAGTTTTAGTAAATTTAAAAAAATGAGTATAGTTTTTGGAAGCGAAGCTTGTGTACAAAAATTTAGTGTTAAGCCCTCCCTTCTTTCCTTTACTTCTGATAAAAAAACGTCGAAAACAAAAAAAACAGGAATTGTTTACGGATATGCGGAGTATCTTTCAACAAATACGGCCAGCTCCCCTTTTCCAATATATTTTGTAGCTTTTGACATTTAAGGTAAGACTGTATGATGGTTTTAACAAAAAATTTCGATTTTTAGTTTTTTATATTTTTCAATAGTTCAGACCTAAATCTACCACAAGAACATTAAATTACATCAAAAAAATTATTATTTTAATGAAAAAATAAACTTATTAGCAGGTTTACCCAGAAAAATGATCATATCTCCAGAATGAATATTTTTATAATTTTATACTGATCGTTTTAGAACAAAGGGAATTTTAGTTTCTTAAATTATCAGCATTACTGTTTTTAATATTCTCAGCTGTTGTTTCAGCTTTCTGACCAACTGTTGTTGGTAAATTTACTTGTTTGTGTACATTTTGTTTTTGATTTGTCCCTTTTTGTTTTTCCCTGTTCCCGTAAATTTAAATTTTTAATATTAGGTACATTTTTTCCTCGGAAACCATTTAACCTACGTGGCTGAAACTTTTACCAGTTATTCATATTTTACGTGCACATGTACTGGCGTTTTTATGATTTCCGCAGATGCTCCAAAAATTTGCTATATGCAAAAAACGTAGAAAATATTTTGTTATTCGTTATTTTGTTTTTAACGTTATGGTTCAACAGATTAAATTGTAAAAATGTCAATAGCTAGAGAAACCTGACAACTATAAGTGTGTTAAGTTTCATTTCGTTATCTTTTACCAATCCTGTGAAAATTTACCTAAAAATAGCAAATTTAACTTGGCGGGATACAAAGTACAGTCTTCCCTTAACTTTCACCCTTCCCTACCAGAAATATTTATTTTATCAATGGACAGCCGATTAAATCTGATTCTTTTGATTGAGTATTTATGACAGGGCTAATGTTATTTCGTTTACATATTCGTTTCATTGTTAAACTAGACCTTAGAAATGAACTGGTCATTTCGTTGGATTTACTAGAAGGTTGTTTCTCAGAACCGAACTTCAAGTAGGTTATCATGACTTTCGTAAAAGGGATGAGATTGTTTAATGACCTATTTCAATATTCTTCAAAGAAGATTTACAGCAAATAATGTTATTTCGAACGTGACTCTTCCACGTTCTATAAAATATATAAATTAGAAGTCTGCATTGACTAATTAAGTGTCTTTTATTGCCCAAAAATTTGATGAACACGTAAGAATTTTTTTTATTCATATAAAACCTACCTTAAGTTCCATGTTACCATCATAACTACTATATTACTATTATAAATTAACATGAAAAAAATGAACCATTACATTCTATAAGATTTTTATCGTCTGTATAAAGTTGAATAGTTTATTGAGGTTTTAAAAGGCACCAAAGTTATCTTGATGAAAGGGCCATTTGGCAAAACAGTGGAATTGCAGTCGGCGCCACATGACCCTAGAACGTAAATAAATAAATTAAAATTACTCCGGTCGTGCATCATTAACCTTTTTTACAAGTTCTTAAAATACACGTAAGTTTTAGGTGTTTTATGAAAAGAACTCGAAGTGAAATTTTGATGAAGTTTTCGAAATTCCGATGGATAAGCTGACGAGTTTTATAGGAAGATGAAGCTATAAATAATAGAAATGCTGTGAATAATAATATTCTATAAATAACAACTGGTAAAAGAAAACTAGGTTTACCTAAAGGAGGATGGCATCTCGCATCACTATTAAGTAGGCCAATATTAAGAAGCTTAAATTTTCTGTTCATCTTCGAGGTTATAATTTATTAGTTAAGCACAATACCTTTGTACTGAATATAGATGTCCAGTATTAAACACGAGGAACAGAAATTATTACAAAGTTACCAAGAAACGATTACCAAACACTATCCTAACTTTTTTGAAGAAAAACCTACTCGAGTAAGAAGAAAATATATCACAATCTTTGAAAAGTTCAGCTAATCTTCATTTGTCAAAAAAGCTGAAAATTTACATGATCAATGAGACATTTTGCAGTTTATTGATTCCTCCCTAAACAATTTTTTTAAAAAATAAATGAAAATGTCTAAGCCAATGTTGAAGAAAATTGTACACTGTTGAGTAACTTTAAAGAACGTATTGAAGCTGTAAGTAACAGGGTTAACATAATGCTAAATTTTGGCTTAGAAGTTCTTGGCATGTCTTATACTCCCTTTGGGAGTCTCCTGTTTGCAATTTACGAATAAAATACAGTCGAAGGAGACTTAACTTGATCCATAGATCAGTCCTGTTGGAGCTAAACTTAAAATTCAGTTCATTTCAACCAAGATGTTATTTATTTAAAAACTCTTATATTTTTCCTTGATATTATACGACCATATTACGAGCAGAAAATCTTCACTGTTTTTCAATATAATGAAAATTTACATTTCAAAACCTATATTTTATGGAACTGTCGTAATAACGGTTAAGATACGACTAATTTTAAGGAACAATTTTTTTAACAGTTTGGTACAACCTACAGATAACATTCGAGGTTTTAACTCGGGTTCTGTGATAAGCAGTTGACTAATACAGATCAAGAAAACAATTAATTTCTCAATTAGCAACCCTCGCCCGCTGCGTTTCACAGCGGACTAAACTTCAAGCGCATTTAACTTATGACACAACTTTAATCGATAAAAGTAAAATACGCTGTACAAATAAAACCAAATAGTACTGGAAACAAGAATTTTGCGGACTTAGTATGAATCACCAGTGGAAGGGGAGAAATACGACCTGAAAATTAACAACGAGGATTCGTATTTTAAGAACAAAATAGGTAAAATATTTTGTTTTTAAATAACACGATATCTCTAATTTTTGAAGGTTTACATAACTGTCTAAGTAGGAATCTGATTTTAAAGATTTTTTTTTTTTTGATATCTGCCCCGTTAATAATTTTTAACATTTTGAATAAATGAAAGCTTGAAGGATAATGTAGGGTGGTACTGTTTAGTATTAGGTATCTGATTATAGATTGTTTAATACTGATAAATAATATAACCTATCTTCCCAAATGATATTGAACCAAACAAATAAAATAAAATATGACTTAATTTTATCAATCACAAAACTTATTTAAAAATTATGTAATGTCTTACAGGGTACGTTACCCAGGAAGCTCTAAGGTTTCCAACAGTGAAAGAATTTTAAAAACCGGTTGAATAGTTTCTGAGAATACCTCTTGCAAACAAACGTTACTTCCTTATAATATTGATAAAGAAGTGGACTGATTACTACCAATAATAAGTCATTCAGAAAGTAAAAAAGTCGTTGTTTAAGAACCTTAAAAACGTAGGCTGAATTTAATCAATTACGGCCAAAGGAAATAATAAACATAAGGACGGCGGTATTGAATTTGAGCTGTTAATTTGAAGGACTGAAAAAATTATACAAACAAAAAAAATGTAATTTGTATATTTTATTAAAGAATTTGTAAATTTATAAAATCACATCATGTTACATAATACGTACAATGCTGTGCTAAATAATTATAATTATTAGCTTTGTATAATCACTGCTCTAAAATACATTATAATTAATATACTTAACATTATAATTAAAATAAGTTATTATAAAATTAATCAATTAATTTTAATAAAATTGGGAACAACATATAAACTCACATTTAAATATTTATATACAAATATTAAATACGAATACACAATAATAATATTAAAATACATAATGTTATACTGTATTAAGATTGTTTTATTTTAAAGAAAAATACATTAATTATAAACCAATTGCAAATTTAGTGTTCGTCATAATTCAACATTTCTAAAATATGAATAAAACAAATATCTTTACAGGGTCCTGGGTTCGAATCCCACTCAGGCACGGCATATTTTCATACGTTACAAAAAATCATTTTATCCTACATTACATAAAGTTACACCCCAAAGTCGTCGCTAATGACCTTGCAGTTGATGCGACGTTAAATAAAATAACGTGGTGTAGGCCGGCCCGTGGTGTAGTGGTCAGCGCAACTGGCTACTATGCCGGGGTCCCGGGTTCGATCCCGGTCAGGTCTGGCATTTTTAACATCTGTAAATCACCACACATCATTACCTACACACAAGCCCAAGGCTTATGTAGGCATCATCACTCAATAAAAAAATAAAAATTTAAAAAAATCTTTACAGGGACATAGAAACATATAAAATCGTACATATCTTTGTAAATATTAATCCTATCAAAACATATTATAAAATTTAAAATGTAGAAAACTTTATATTGTTTATTTTTTATTCCATATTTTTTATCAGCTATCTATGATTTTTATTCATAAGAGGTTAATAATAAAGATATTATGTTACGTTTGGTTATTTACTGTGGTTCAATACATAGAAGAAAGCCCAAAATTTCGGTTATGGAAAGTGTAGCTATTAAATCGATAGTCAAAGTATAAAAATTATCCGTGTAATCCGGTCCGGATTAGCGAAATTTTACTTCAATATTTACGATACTGTCTTATTTAAAAAAAAATTGAATTACCTTTCAAGACGACATCCGATGTTAATAAAATATTTTTAAAATTATATTCATAACTATTGGTTTATAAAACTTCTAAATTCAAAATGTTGATTTAAATATGAAGAACACTAAATTTACGTACTATATTTAATAGAACCTTAATAATCCAGTCATATAAAAAGCCTTTATATTTTATTCACACGAATCACAGTGATTACTGTCTCTATTCTATTTGTCTATAAACGTGCAACTACCATACATAAATATCATTCACTACACACTCATTTCATAATCCGAACGACCTACGTCCTAATCAATTCAGATTATTGAGGTTCTACTTTTAAAAACAATTTCAGTACACATAAGTACTACAATAAATTACAAAATCATTAGTAATTAAAATATTTCCTTCCCCATTAGCACTCTTTTTATCTACGTATCTATGTAAATATTAGTATACATGAAATAAAGCGTTGTTATGATTTTTCTTCATCCAGGTGAAAACTGAATTCTAAATTTTTTTATTAGTTGTTGAAAAATGTATTTGATGGATTTGGTAGGATTTATCTTTCCAATATCAGTTGGAAAATTTACCAGTACTATATAGACAAGTATTTCTACAGAATATTAAGAAGTGTAAATAAAATAAACTTTACAAAGAATTTTCAAAATTATAACATGGAATAATGTAGGCACAGCTTAATAAATCTTCTGCGTTAATAAACAACAATAGCATTAATATTTTTCATCAACATTTTTATCTAGAAATTTTTCTTAAGTATATTCCAAGTACGTAGGACACGTATTATCAAAAATATTTGGAGTAAATTATTTTCGGATAATCGATTACATTCGGGAACTGAAAGAAAACTCTATAAAATAAACTGAGATTTTTATTAACATAATATTTAATGATGTTTTTTAACAATGTCAAAAGTGTTTTGTACTGTCAGTTCCTTAAAAAATAGGAAAGAAACATTTCTATGTTTATTTATTTACGGGAATCAACAATGTCATCAGCGACCATCATAAATAAATAAAAATTACAGAATTTTAATTTTAATTTCTTGCGCAGCTGTAAGTCTATGAGGTACAAACACTTTATGAATACGAATTCTTCTCTCATTATATTAAACTCTTGATGTCCGTTAGCAAGAGTTTCGTATTTTGTGGTATGATACTGTGTTATACTGTTTTAGTTAAAGTAATCGTGGACATTGTATGAAATACATGTTTTATCGTCAATGTAGAATCGTTGCAAAAATAACTGTTTGGTGCATCCGTGTTTTGAAGTAGGCCTAAAGTGTTCGTGTGTGATTCAAAAATGTCCGATTCGTACACGTGTTTTAAGTACCTACTTAATCTTGTCTGGAACTTAGTGTTAATAATATGTCATGTGTGTAATCTCTGAAGTCGTTCAGTTTACTTTGAAGTCCTTCCCAATCATGGTTCCAGATTTCTTGTGTCTTCTTATATAGAAAGTTTGACAAATTAACATGTGAGATAGCATGATCATGAAAATAATCCATTTATGGCACGTTTAGCAGCACTGCATTCTCATAAAAGAAACTCGTTGATGAGATTTTTAAAAAATAATTATTGATTTAAGATTTTAGTTAGATTTAAGTTTTAGTTTGATCTATTGTATAATTAACCTGTCTTAAGATACTGATAAATTAACTTTAAATTGTTTTTACGAAAATAATTTTAACCTCATCAGAATTCTGAATGAACATTCCGAAACCTAAATACACTTCTCAGCTACTTTTGAACACCCTAGTTATTTACTGTAGAACATTTTGTTAGTGATATTTTTTTAATAAATATTAATTACATACCAATATTATTATATTTGATAATCAATATATAATTATAAAAACACAGCATATTTTTATACTGTAAATTCCATACTATAAAATTCTAAACTATTCTGTTTTGAAGTAGTATAAAAACAACCTGTGAAAAAATCCACAGGTCCTTTTTTCGAATTAGTCGTCATCTGTTAATGATAAAAATCAGTTTCATATATATATAAAGCATTAATTATTTTCGTTTTCTTAAAATTCATTTTAAGATTTACAAAAAAATGGTAGAGTGCAACATGGGGATGACGACTGCTATTGTTGTTCTAAAGAATAATGTCTCGATTTCTTCCAAAAGCTTTTAAAAAATCCACGTTTTTGACGAGATCCATCTGCATTATCCCCTGAAACAAAACAAAAAAAAAGTTTTAATTAATTAGCATTTTGTGAATTTTAGATACGGCAGTTCTTAAGGATTGACAGATTATGTTTTTCTCAAATTAGGGAATCTTTTTTGTATCAACTTACTCGTACAAAGTGATTAGATGCATCGAAATTGGGAAATCATAAGTTCTTCATTCATAATTGAGACTTTTGTCCCGAAAGTCAATTTCCTAGAAAGATCAGAAATAACCGAAACACAAAAACTCTATAACATCTGACTGAATAGAGAGAAATAAAACGTTATATTTTCTTTTCTATGTTAAGTAACCGGTACTAAATAATTTCTGATCATTTTTTCCAAAAATAGCTAAATATCAGCAAAAACATGGCGAATACATAATTTCTGAATTTTTCAAGGCGTTTTTTAAAAACTTAATTCGACAACTGTGCACTTATCCGCTATATTAAAGGTAAATAAGCTAGAAACCACTGACTGACTGACTGACTCATCACTAATTTTCCTATTTGCACAATAGCTAGAAAGCTGAAATTGGGAAGGCATAATCCTTTAAGAGTAAGTAGAAAAGTTAAACATAAACGATTTCGACATTCCACTGTAAAGGGGTTGAAAACGCTTAACTCAATACTACTGTTTACTAAGTTTTGGACAAGCTAGATGGGTGAAACTCGGTGCAGATGTTACGCTAGTGACGCTAAAAAATAACACCTCAACAATTTCAAAATTTACCCGTAAGGGGTTGAAAAGGGTGTTCAACCCTTAAATCAATATTTTCAGTTACATACGAGCTAGATGGCTAAAACTTGGTGAAGATGTTACTTATAGTGCACCAAAAAATAAATAAATAAATAAAAATAGCCGTAAAAGGTTGAAAACGGTGTTCAACCCTTAAACCAATATTTTTGTTAATTAAGTTCCGAACAAGATAGTCGGTTGAAACTCGGTGAAGATATCTAAATAGATAAGATTTTTCCAAATCAGGAAATCATATTTTTATTTATAACCTTAATTTAAAAATTATTGAAATAAAACAAAATTATACTAGTAATATAATATGCACAAGTTATTTTAAATCAAACAAAATATGTAGGCTACGTACAGAAAAATCATATTTTTAGTTAAAATGGATTATAAGAACGCATCTGGTTCTTTATGCGATCTTCTAAGAGATTCTTCCTTTTTTATTTTATCCACACATGTTCTATTTTAGCCAAACATTCGCATAATTTAAAAACTATTCAAAAGAAATGATAGTCTAAGATTAATTGAAAATTGTTCTTTTTATATCCGTGAACGCATTAAAGAAACAAAAATCAAACGAGAAGATAGTTGATAGCGGTTCTCGTTGAGAAAAAAATAATGCGTTCGGATAAATAAAATAAAAAATCTACTTCAACTGACGTAATATCTAAACGATGACGTCACCTATGCGTGTTTGTGACCTCAATGAAGTCGGTATTAATGTGTACATATTCTTTGAATTATAAATTAACCGAGTATGCTGAATATGATTTCTCATTTGAATATTAAACATCAAGTAGTCATCATATTGTGAACTTAGTCATAGTAATAATACCATAATGATACTGATAATGATGATTGTATATAATTCATAAGTTTTCTATTAGTAAACAAAATTGTTTCAAATTTAATCATTTTTTCTTCGTAAAAACTGTGAATAATTATTTTATTTAAAGATATAAAAATATCACTGCATTAATACCATAACTACCTAAAAAAAAAAAAAATAGTAATAAATTTCTAACAGAATGTCAATAAAATATAATCTAAAAGAAACCGTAGAACTATTTCGTTTTAACCTCTTCAGTTCAGAGGTGCTCAAGTGAGGATCGTTTCTGTCGATTTAATTTAATTTTATCACACACAATTTATTTTACAACCTGACTACCTCAAACGTGGATAATTCTTAAATCATGATTGAGAAAACTTATGTTTTGAAATTGAGTTTTGTGTGCTAAAAATATAACAAATCAACAAAAACGAAGGTCCTCGTTTGGGGGTCTAAGGATTGAAGAGGTCAATAAAAAATCAAATATAATACATTTAATATATTGTAATATATAATATTATATAATATATTGTACTCTCATCTGTCCACCATCATCAGAATTAGCGTTAATGTATATATAGTATCGCTTTCGAAACAAAAAAACAAACTACTGAATCAACAAACTGTAGAAATCTTACTTTTATTGCCAATTCCTTCAACAACATGTCGACTTTTGCTGGTGCTGTAGGCTTATGTTAGCTTAAATTTGAATAGGAACATCCAAACGATTATGTTTATGACTGACAGTCAGGCTTCTCGAATTGCTCACACAAACGCTAGATATTTCTTTAACTTCTTTCCCTGACCATCTACCAGCTGAAGGACTAAACTGGGCTGGAGGCGTATTGAAAATTTATTTTTGCATGAACAATTATTGCCCAAAGCTGATTATTATCAGCTAAAAGAACCACTCATTGATGATCTTTCTTTTCACATCTGAAAGTAACGTAAACCATAGCCCGAAAGGCAAAAATCAGGGAAGTTTTTCTTGAAATTTTGACAAATACAATAAACTTAGTTCGATTTTGAACTTAATTTCTTTGATTATAAGGCAATAATTCTAGTTTTTATTTTAAAATAAGCAACCGCATATGAATTATTTCGGGTGGTCTAATGGTGTAACGGTAATCGCAACTTGCTTCTATGGCATGGGTTCAGGGAACGATTCTCCGGTCACGTAATATTTTTTCATATAATTTTAATTATCTGTATCTGCGAGGAAGGCAATGGTAAACAACCTCACTCCTCATTTTACTCAGTAAAGCCTGTACAGGTTCAAACCAGCCTTTCGGCTGATGACCTAAACAACTACACATCTAACAAACATAGGACTCAGTAAGACAAGAATTACACGATTTAGCAAAACATACGAACTAATACAAACGGACATCCGAATTATTTCGAGATAAACCTCTTGGACAACAACGACGTTACTTTGACGAAATTTAACAGATTCAATGAGCTAGAATGTAATACCGGATTTGAACAAAATTAACTTTCCTTTTACAAACCATATGTATATTATTTATTTCATTTTTACTTATTTCAAAATTAATTTATTTTTGTTAAAGAACAGAAATTCAAAGAAATCTAACATAAACTAAAAACCGTTATATGAAACATTTATTAATAATGCATAATAATGTTGTACATTTTATATTCAATGCTAACCTTATTACTTATTGTTCTTGTTTCTTCATAAAAGAACAGATTGCAATTTTGCTGATTTATAATAATATAAAAGAATCATTTACCACTAATTATCGTCTTCATTAACAGTAACGTGGAAAATAGTTGGACTAAAAACCAAAAAAATCTTTGATGCTACACAACACTAAAATTGTTTGAATAAAACATACTTATGGAAGCAGAAGATACATCAAGAAATTCCTGCAACAATGAAAACTTATGGAAATCTGTATTTGTTTAAATAAAGCTAAAAAAGAATAATTGATTGATGAAACATTACATGGTATCTAAAATTTCCTTTCTAAATATATTTTTAAGTAAACGCTTAAGGTTTATTGTGTATTACGGGTCAAAATTATTAGATAAGATTAATTAAGTAAGCAAGCAAGCAGTTGTAAGAAAATGGTAAGTAACTTAATAACCGAATAAACGAATTTGTCCGTAATGAATTTAGTAGAATGTTGTTTAGGTCATCAGCCGAAAGGCTGGTTTGAACCTGTAGAGGTTTTACTAAGTAAAACGAGGGGTGAGGTAGTTTACAATTGCCTTCCTCACCGTTTGGAAAAGTACACTTATCAGCATGCCGACTCTCTGAAAAGTACATATTTTCCACTCTGTAAATGATATCTTCACTTCATTCACCACAGGGTCTGGCTGTATAATGAAATTCATTACTTTCAGAGGAAATAACTCTGATTAGTGTCTTTTACACCTCTACCTCTTCTGTTCTTAAATGATTCAGTAATTTAATTGGCTGACCATGTGATAAGAAACAGAACTATTTATTTTAGTCCTGCAACGAACAGATTGAGGGTAAATAATTTGACACTCCATCTGTCTATATACCTGACTATAGTGTTAGTATTTAGAATTAGCAGTTTTTATATTTTCGACATGTTCTAGTGTCTCTTACGGAGTCTCCTGGATGCAGTAAACAAACATAAAAAACAAATATTGTGTTTGATGTAAAATTATCTATTAAGAATATAAATACAAATATTACAATTAGCTTTTTATAAAGTTTGCGTTCAGAGTACATTTTCGTTCCTTTGATACTGTGAGTATTGTACATTTCAGTGTAGATAAAGTTTTACGATATTTCCTCTAGCAACGAGTTTCTAAATTTGCAGATACAATATTTGAAAATAATTTCCGCACACTATTAATAAATACGTATACAACTTGTAGTTGTTTGAAAGAACATTGAACGTACGGAGGTAAGAATGAATAAGGGGTGAGGGGTACAGCTGTATGTGAATGAAGCCAACTCGGTATTGATTCTGAGTTAAGGGTGCATTGCCCCCGTTCGTCGCAGCTTGCCCCTCAACCACCTCCCACCTCCCATTCGCCCACGGCCAACGTAATACTACAGTACTTACCGCCTCCTAGTTGTCTCAGTCTGTGTTAACGTCAACTGATACATTATTGTGATACGGTGACTTACTATGAGCCGTGTACTATAATTTATATAGTAAACCTCGATTATCTGAGGTGATATGAACCACGGATAAACGAACATTCGGATATTTCCACCGATCCCCTATTCAACTCATTTACGAAGCGTTATATCTGGACCATCCCTGTCAATCACCATGTAAATTTAATTGTTATATCGTTTAAACAATCGATAAAATAGTGATAAGCTATAATTGAAATCACGCGAAGCTTCCTGTGCTTGCAGGACTGTCAGATTGTCAGTTCCGATTGATTAAATTAGTCAAGGTCGTTACCCGGGCCCAAAATGCAACTCATATCAATCATAGTTGCCGCCTCATTTATTATCAATCAATCACGTGTTCAAAGAAACCCAGTTTTGTAAATTCCCTTTTGTTTATACTTTCCCCCTCAGTATTACTGCTGCTGAACAGTTCCTATACTCTACCCCATGGAACCGTGCAGCACGTCAAAACATAAATGTATTAAAATTTATATTGAACTTAGCGCGGTCCATTCGAATTACAAAAAATGTTCTATACTAATCAGATGAAAATTGCTATATTCTAATTGAAACATTTACTAAATACAACCTCCTTCTTATGGATTCCTTCTTATACTAAATACTCCTTCTTTATGGAAGTGAGTAATGGGTTACCACAAAACGCCAAGAAAGTAGGATCCAAGCAGCTGAAATGAGGTTTTTAAGAAGGGTGAAGGGCTGCTCGAGGCTGGATCTAATACAAAACGAGGAAATTAGATCCGAGTTTAGCTTGAATGAAAAATTGGAGGAGTACCGGAATCAATGGATGCAACATTTGGAACGGATGCCAAAGGAGAGAATACCTTTAAAGGTGACGGAATATGTTCCAGTTGGAAGCAGGGAGATGGGAAGACCTCCAAAAAAATGGCAGTAGTCGAGATGCACGGGCTGCAGTGTCTCGTGTTTGTGTAGACGTACAGGATGGTTTGTGAGTTCGGAACAAGCTTATGCCTAATCCTTGATAGTTAGAAGAAGAAGAAGACTAAATACAAAATACGAAAGTACCAATAGAAAGAATTCATGCAGTAGATCTATCACAAAACACCCGGTCTGTCACCGGTTGTTTCCACTGAAGTTGGTAGAGTGAAACATGATTGCGCATCCTTTATACTGACTTTCAACCCGTAGTCTGTTTATGTCTGCTTTACGGTTCTGTGGGATATACTATAGTTCCTACTTAAGTCTTTGGCCTACTCTCATACCCAATCAACTGCACTGTTCACCCTTACGCCCTTTTAACACATACCCGGTAGTTTCCGACCATAACCAGTTATTAGTTGTGTTAAACAGATGACGAGTATAATGGAGCGTGAACAACTAATAGCATACTGTCTTCGTTGGGTTCATACAATAAATATGAAGAGAAAAGAATCTGGGGATTTTTTTTAATTTTAGAAGAACTAAACAAGTATAAGGTGAATTTTTTTTAGTTAAAGTGTGATGAGTTTTGACAAGCTACATCAACACATCCATCACTTCTTGTAACGCAAGGCTACTTTCATGAGAGAAAACATCTAACCTAGAAGTGTTGGATGAATGCGACAAATATTACACTGTAAAATTTATTTTAAAAGTAAATTATTAATTTTTACCAATTAGGGATTAGGAATTGAAACCAGCATTTTCGTTGATGACCTTTGTAATAAACATAATAAAAACTTTTTGTATACACATATAAAGAAATCATCCAAACTTAGAAAAGTCGAGAAGAATCTTAAGGACATATATCAACAAAAAACACCAAATCGTTGGACAATACAGGCTTTTACTCAACGAAAAAGACTACAACGATATAGAAACAGTCACAATTGCAATGAGAAAAAAGAGAATTTTCTTCCTGGGACACATACTGAGAACTCCTGCAACACACCTTCTAAGAAGAATCACTGAGGAACTACTTGCCGCTAAATCTGAAAAAGCTATAGTAACCTGGCTCAGAGAAATTCAAAACGACATGAAAGAACCACGGAGGACCTAACGCAACGTACACCTTGGTATAAACACTAAATGGGAAATCACAAAGTTCGATTAACCACCAAAACAGTCAAACCCACAATTGGGGTTTGTTCAGATGAACTAAGGAAAATAAGATCTAAAAATATGAAAAAGTTTTGGAATAGCAAGAAGAAGAAATTGAAGAAGAACCATCCAAAATGACTAAAGTGATCCTATGTGGTCATAAAAGAAAAAAAAGAGATTATCAATTATTATGATAAAGTTAAGCAAATTTTTATCATTTGTTATCAAGAACTGTTTTTTTGTTATTTAATGATAAGCGACAATTTTAGGTGAAGAAAATGTTTGAACGTGTAATAATTTTTTAGACCCAGCCGGGAATTGAAACCGTTTTTTAATGTAACACGCTAACAATTGCGCCACGGAGGCGCCCAGAAACTGTTTATTGATTTTTTTAAAAATCATCAATATACGTCTTTTGCTTGATTTTTTTCATTGAATCTTTTTTTTTAAAAAAGACCATTTATTTTATGTTCTTGAAAGGTGGACGTCCCCTTGTTGATTCTTTCAATTCGAAAATCAAAGCTTGGTTCCACCGTCTCTTAGACGATTAGGGGTTAAAAATTCACTTTTTCAGGTAGCTACGTGATTAGATTTTATACAATAGGTATGTAAAAGGTTACTGTATGATCAAGTAATGTTTATACAGAATTAAATTCGATTGAATACTTAAAATCAAGGACATTGTCATAAGCTTAGCACGTGTATTTCACGTAGGCTGCTGGTAAGATAATCTCTAAAACAAGCGCATAGTTCAAGTACGGTTTCGTAAAGAAAATTTTTAACCTGTCAGTCAAATGAACACAGAATTTAAAATTAAACATTGTCGATACAGGCTTGAAAGCTGAGTCACAATAACGTGCTACACAGTATGACCTCGATAATTCGAACTTAATGGCCTGGATTATGAATAGACCCCGTAATAAGTATTTACGTTACCCTACATATTACTAATTAACTCTGGTAAAATTAACAAATTTTTAGTCGGTTTTAATAAATAAACCGAAGTATTAGGTTCACGTAAAAGATAAGTAAATTATAGAACGGTACAAAAGCTAATATAGGGCCTACAGTCTGAGGAAAAGGCTGGTCGGTTAAGTGCGAAAGGATACAGTTTTCAAGTGTCATCACACCTTAGTTCTGCCAGTTTTAATGCATTTTTCATAATGTTGAATCCTGACTGCTCCGCAGATATACAAGGTGTGGCTATTAAATAACGAGACTGACGTTGTAAACAAATTTATTTTAATTTTATACATAATCA
Organism: Catonia carolina; assembly: GCA_035578175.1. Classification (NCBI taxonomy): domain Eukaryota; kingdom Metazoa; phylum Arthropoda; class Insecta; order Hemiptera; family Achilidae; genus Catonia; species Catonia carolina. The sequence continues at coordinate 15,952,505 of JAQMRL010000002.1, read as the reverse complement.
CTTATTGTCACCTTCAATATACACTCCTTCTCTATCCCTACAACGCTCCATGCAAATTTTCAATTGTTGGAAACAGTGCTAAAAGTAATCTTCTGTCAGCTCCTTCAGGACACGTGCCGCTCAAAAATGTTTGAAACGAAGCTCGCAAAAATGTTTGTACTGACACTTTGTACGCGATTGAAAATGACCCAAATTTTTTGGAAACGATAATAACATGTGATGAAACGTGGTTTTTTACTTATGATCCGGAAACGAAGCGCCAATCCATGCACTGGCAAGTCAAAATTTAAAGCAATGATGATTGTTTTTCTTTTTATATCCATGGGATTGTGTACCTTCCCTTGGTTCCTAAAGGTCAAACAATTAATCAATATTACTACCTTGAGGTACTTTCTAAACTACGTCAAAGAGTAAGGAAAAAACGCCCCGAAATGTGAAAGGACATATCATGGGTTCTCCACCAAGACAATGCGCCAGCTCATTCCGCGTAATCTGTCAAGAGGTTCCTAGCCAAGTACAGCATCTCAGTGTTAGAACATCCACCTTATTCACCAGATGTTGCACCATATGACTTCTACCTGTTCCCTATGGTGAAATCTGCATTAAAAGGGTAAGCTTTGAGTCTGTGGAAGCTCTAAAAGAGAAAGCGGCACGTTTTCTGAAGGAGCTGACAGAAGATGACTTCCAGCATTGTTTCCAACAATGGAAAATTCGTATGGAGCGTTGTAGGGATAGAGAAGAGTGTACATTGAAGGTGACAATAAGTGATTATGTACAAAATAAAAATAAATTTTTTTTACATCGTCAGTCTCGTTATTTAATAGCCACACCTCGTAGTATAGAAGCTGCTAAAATGAAATTATTAAGACCTTTAGCATAGTATCGATTGCAGGACCATAAAAGAAATGAAGGTATTAAGTCACGAACTTAATGTGCCAGGGGCAATATCATTCTGGTGAAGACCCAACCTCTGCCAACCTTTCTTAAAAATTGTATTTTGTCTAGCGTACCATCAATTGTGCCAAGATATTTTACTTATTTTCGTGCATCGACTCTAATCTGCTTTCTTATTTTGTCCTGACCATCTAACGACCGTATATTTAGTTTTTCAGAGTTAATTTCCAGTCGACACTTGTACTTTTCAGTGTATTTTAGTTATGTATAAAAATGCAAAACCAGCCAGTCTGTTGGTAAGTAGTCAGCGCAACAGCCTTTTATGCCGGAATATAAATTTTGATTCCCGGTCAGGTCTGATTCGGTCAATTTTCATAATTCATATTCATCTTTTACCCTTCGTCGGCAATAGCATTGATATGCGAAACAGACGTATGTTAACAAAATCATTCAAAAATAACAAAAATATTACGGAGACGAAGGTTTCATGGTTCAAATCCCTGTAAAAGTTACTTTTATACTGATTCGAATACCAGCCAGTGGTTACCAGTGTATGTACAAGACTACATATCATTTACACTACATATAATTCTCATCTAATTGGGGCCATCGGGAGGTTTATTGTTCTAAATTAACAGATTGCAACGTACACATATTAGGGTTTAAAGAAAGTACGTTACCTTCATTCATTTTGTTTGGATTTGTTTTAGTTACTCACTGTTTTTTACTTTCTCTTGCCTATATGAATACATAGGAAAAAAGTATTGCTTTCATGTCGATTTTTCGAAATCGAGTTTTCACCGGATCTACACGTTTTCAGACCTCCGAATTCGAAAAACATGTTTTTATCGATTGGCCTGTGTGTGTGTCTGTGAACAGAATATTTCAAAAACGGAACATCGTACGAACTTGAAACTTAAGTTAGACACCACTACTGAACCCGACACGAACATTTTAATCAAAATCGGTCAACCGGAAGTAGTAGTTTATTCGTGTAATTTTTAACTTTTTTGCAATTTTCTCAAAAACTGGTCGTACGATTTTTTTTAAATCGCCATGTTTACTAAATTTTTATGCTTTACAAGCTAGGGTAGGCGTCATGTCTGCTAAAATTCTTGGAGAGGCTGTTTTCACGTAAAAAAATTGTTTTTTAAGATTACTGCTTTAATATGCATTTTAGCGCAAAAATGTATATAATCAAAGTTGTGGACAATTTAAAATCCTGCATCTTTTATTTTAAACATTTTATTTGTTTAAAGCTTAGTTTAGCGGTAATTAGCGATTTCCTGTTTTTTTCTCACAAAAACGTGTGAAAATCGATTTTTTAAGATTTCGGCCTTAGTATGCATTTTAGATAAAAGTGTATATTATAAAATTTATACAAAATTAAAATATCTAAAACTTTTATTTAAAGCTTTTTTCTCTACAGAGCCTAGTTAAGCGTGAAAGAGTGATTTTCCGTACTTTTAAGCCAAACTGAGGTTGATTTTCATTTTGCGTCATTCACTGATGATTAAATAAGATTATTTTTTTAAGGTTTTTGTTTTGTTAATTTCTAATGTTTATTACTAATGTTAGGTTACATTGTTAATTATATACATTGGCAAGAGAAAGTTGTGTGAGTGTTTCACCCCAATTTTTTATTACTTAAACATAATAGGCCTACTACCGACTTTAAATTACTTAAAAAAAATAAATATACTTAAATTGAGTACTATGGTGAAACGAATACGGAGTTCTTAACTCGTAAACAAAATTTAAGAGATCCTTCAAAGCAATCCGATATTTTAGGTAATCCAACAATCACTTCAAACAGGTGGTGTCGTATCTTTAAAGAACGTATCGTATAAAAATAACTCTAAAACGTTTCAGGCATTTGTGCAATCTTTGTGTCCATCAATTTATTAATGGATTAAGATCTTTTAAGATTTCACAGGAAAAAGATACAAAGAATAAATTCTGGATGAATAAGGATAAATGTGATTTATTATAACAACTAAATCACAGTTTATTTTATCAAACAGGCTTATAGTTAAGATAAACAAATATCACAATTGAGTTTTTTCTTTACTAATCAGACAACCAACGGAAAAAGCGACATCCGGTAAAGTTTTTTTTATCTCAAATGTCAAAAGATAAGAATTTCAGAAGTGTTAAAATGTTTCAATATTATACAACAGTAGCAGATATATCGAAAAATATTTTATAGAATATTGAGACTACATAGGCCTATTATAAAAGTTTGCCAAAGGTTCAAAACCAATAAAATTTCTCTTACATCTTTCAACAAATTAAGAAATGTATATCTGCATTCACATTAAAAAACGAAGATTAAAATCTCATGAGTTTTTTTTAGTGAAATTCATAAATTACCGTTTAATCAATAGAAGAAATTATAAGACACAAAATCATATAATCTTTTGTAAAGTCAATAAACATTTAAACAGGTTTTTCTTTAAATTTAAGACTATATTTTAGGCTATTGGTAATTGCAACTGCGCTCTGGATGGGCTTATCGATAATTTCAGAGATGTTGGATCAACACTGACTTGCAAACATGACTGAGCGAATAAAAATTACTATTAATATTGTACTACCTAAACACCGGGAAGGTATAGAAATAATATATATTGGTTTAGTTAGGATCGTCACTCCGTTTTTACCCCTTAGGCGCAGTTTTTTGACACAGATCTGAACTTGTGATCACACAATGTGATAGGGAATCTACAGTTGAGCCGTTCTTAGTTTACTCCTACTGTCAACAAACAAAAGCCACCTACTACAGGGTGCCCGTTAGAGTCCACTACTTTACGGATGCCGTATTCCTATTAAGTTAACTATGTTTTAAATTACAAGTACTTAAAACATCAGTCATGATATGATATAGGCCTAACAATTTCATTTAGAAAAACACTTTTAAAAGTATTTTGTATTTAAATACTTTTTAAAAGTATTTAAATAAAAGTATTTAAAAGTATTTAAAAGTATTTTGTATTTAAATACTTTTTAAAGTATTTTGTTGTTACTTTTTAATCAGCGTGTACACATTTTGATATAATGCGCATGCTCAGTGACGTCATCATTTGTTTACATTAGGAGCAAACTAAGAGAGGCTGGACTATACAGAATTTAGTGATGAGTGAGTCAGTAAGGTCTTTCAAATTTATAAATGAAGAGACATTTTCAATACCAATCCTTAAAATTCAACAAAAGATCATTCAATCTTTCAACAAATCAATACGAGGAAATCTGTACTTTGAATTACTCAGATAAAATCTGAGGAGCACGGACACGGTACCAAGCACCCTTATAACGCTAGAATCCACAGCCGACCCGCGGGTTGACCCCGTTACAAAGCACACCGACCCAATCGCCGATCGCACTCCCGGGAATCATTCGACTGTGTCAGACGTAGGAAGCTCAGGCACCGAACTTACTCTCGCATTGCACCAGGATGGAACCGCTGATGGACCGGCCCAAGCATGCCAAGGGAGCAACATGGGATCCCAAGCGACACACCCTCCTTGTTTTACTTAGTAAAACCTCTAGAGGTTCAAACCAGCCTTTCGGCTGTTGACCTAAACAACAACAACAATCAACCGAACAAATAATTATTTGTTTTTAATTCTTCTTGACGTAGAATATTTTAGTTTCTTTTAAGTTTAGATAACTGAATTTCCCTTAATTTAAGCCACAAATGAATTATTGCCTCATTTTGGTTATTTACGCTGGAAATTTTACTAATTGTCATTAATTATTCATGAATAATATTCTTAACTATTATGAAAATTAACCAATAGATAACCATTCACATTATCAGTTTTTTTAATTTTTTAAGATGGCCTTCTCATCTCCCCTTATAGCCATCCTACTCCGCCACAAATAAATTCCTCCTCAAAGCAGGGAAGCAGGATGCGAATAACCTAAGCTTGATTTATAAGCAAATACAGTAGGAGAGTAAATGCAAACCTTATGTTCTGCATTTGACTTATCGGGAAGAAAATATATTTAAAAAATCTTTGCAGTTCGTCAACAAAGAGAAAATTTGAGTGACTACATCTACTATTAGCTTGTGTAATTTGTCTGAACTGAATTGGCGCATCAACTCAAATAGCTGTAAGTACAGGGTGTTTCCTAAGATCACAGACATTTTATCCTTCTGATCGACAAAATAAATTAAAAAATTAACTAATTTTCTGTCACGGTGTTTGTGAGTTATCTTGTACAAGTAACCGAGGGACGAACAGAGGTATGATCAGAACTCTGTAGCTATGCGCGCCAATTCACATTGGACAAACTATACTAAGATTTGATTATCCGTGCGAGCAAGTGTAATCATGATAATTCTTAACCATTAAATATTTTAGTACACACAACCTAAAATATAAACGCAACTAAAAGTCTAAATTTATTTACCTCTAACAAATAAACACTCAATCATTAACAAATTTATTGTTGTAACAATGTTTCTCCTGAAACCAGTTAGATTTTCATTAAAAACTCAGATTCATCATTACGACACAAATATTTTAGTACCCGAACACACGTTCCCATGGGAATAAATCCCTGGTATTATTTTCAAACAAAATATTCACATCTTCTACTATTGAGATGAGGAACTAGAAGCCCAATGTCATAAAAATGTCCACATGGATATGGTTGTTCTGGACCTTATAGATAAATACTGCATCGTACAATGTCCATTGTTTCTCAAGAGTCCGGATATCCAGGACATCACGTTGATCTTCATAAGATGGTTCTTTTGCATACAGACCTCCGATGGAAAACTGTCAGAATTTGTTTTAAACAGCTCTCCAATATAGACCTGACAGTAGCTTTATAGAGCCTCAAAATGGCATTGCATCCATAAAACCATTTGGTCACTCATTCCTAAATTCCTCGTGACCTTGTCAACGATATTAATCAACATGTTTCGTAAATACACATGTTGTTAACATCAACAAGTTTCGTATCAAAATAAATTCCTAAATCACTGAACATCACTCGTACATCCTTACATCAGAAATGATGTAATCATATTTATGTTTTCCTGGAATAAGTATTAATTAACTTATCATTAATACTCAAAATTATAATATTATAAAAATTACCGAAAAGAACTCAACAAGGACTGAAAGATTTACGTAAATTTTTTCCTATAAAAGCTTCATATATTTATTTATTTGAAGAAAAATGAGCAAAAATTAGGAGATCTACCTAATAATGATATTGCTTAGCATCTTTAAACGACAGTAGAACTTTCACAATGTTAGAACTGTTCATTCGTAACTGTTGACAGATGAAGTCCGATTTGCCACGTTTTCGGTTGGATGCGTTAGCTACAGCATCCGGTCCGAATTCAGAAATAGCATCGTCCTTCTTTGAGAAGTTTGTTCTAGCATTATAGAGCCTATCGTTGATTAGTAAAAAAATATATAGCAGTAACTACAAACAAAAGGTATCAATGTTTTAAATACAAGTTAGGTTCTCACGGGACCACTTGTTTTTTCGTTTGGAAAAGCACAGGGTTATAAAGTTAGGTTTCTCATAAAAACACAGTAGTAAAAAGGTGTCATTAACTCTACACAGTGTAAAAATTAAACAATATTCTAATCTTCTATTTCATGAAGACCATCAACAAACCTCCGTATTTCATCAAATTTGAAGTTGCACATTCACTTTGTTACTACTGGTTTCAGAAAAATCAATTTAAGTAATATAATCACGGTTAATATACGTCCCAAATAAATAAGATAATCCTACTTACAGATGCTGAAAAATTTAACCTTTAAAAGACAGTTAAAAATCTTGGGACCCACCAGGTTGGTCAAGAGGTGAAGTCGTCGCCGCGAGTCAGCTGTTCAACAGCTGATTTTCGGAGACGGAGGTTCCTGGTTCAAATCCTAGTAAAGGTATTGCTTGAGTCCCAGCTCCGTGTAGTTGGAAGGAATGCAGTGCGTTGATATAGTAGTGGGAGAATGTTAGAGTTAGTAGTGTTTCACAGGTGATGCATTTGTAGTGGTAGCGTGTACTAACTAGACTAAAAAAATATTCTTATCATCCGGCGCATTAATTTAACAAATACCTACCGGGTTATTAACTTGGTCGGATTCATAATATTTAACTTACTAATTTATATCAAAATATGTAAATAAATAAACGTAATAAATACAAACAAATATGTTAAATACGGAAAGTTTGAAAACGAATGTTTTAATCAGAGTAATACAACAATCGTCCTCTCAGCATGCGTCACTCATTCATTAAACCTCATCCGTACCTTTCACCCCGCAACTACACAGAGCTTGGAACCGCAAAATAGTTACTTTTATACGGATTTGAACATAGATAGTGGTTACTGGAGTACTTAGATGGTTGGGGTTCAATTAACCATACTCTCTCAGGAACTGTCGGCCTGGGTCTGCACAAGACTACACCTCATTTACACGTCATACACATCATCTTCATCTCATTGGGTCATGGGGTTGCTTATTGTTCTGACGTGAACAGATTGCAACGTACACACGTTAGGAATTTAAAATATCTTGGTTTTGTTTAATTGACTAAATCTTTGTCGTTAAGCAATCATTTTGAAAAATACAATTATTTAAAATTATTAAATACTTATTTCATTCTATAAGCATTGAAAATTTTAAAGCGTGTTTGCATTAGGAATTAAAAAAGCAACTTTTGAATAAAGTACAGTGATGGGTGTCTCGTTAATTTGCTAATTTTAGAATTATGAAATACCAAAAAATTACAATATTCTTAAATGGTTTTAAAAATTTTCTTCAGGGAACATTACACCTTTCTCCTCCCAATCTTCTTTTAATGCAATGGCCAAGAAAACTAGGGACCGGGTTAGATTCCCGGTAATTTTTTCATTGCCAATTTTTTTGCCACACTTAACCGTCTATGTTACATTAATAAGGTGAAGCAAAAAAAGATCTTGCTTTATCAGTCTCGTTAAAGTGTTCCGGTTTCTTTCCAATGAAAATAATGCAACTCAATTAACGGTTAAAACTGTTTTTATTTGTATAACAATACCTAATAATAGTTATTAGTATTACTAATAAATATTTTTATAATCTTTTGTAATGTTTAAGTTTAGAAAGAGGTTTTTGCAAAAGAGCAGAACTAAGTGTTGTAGATTATTATAATAGAATTATCAACCTCAATAAGGAGATAAGAATAGAGAGGAGGGAAATGGGACAAACCGAAGATTAGGAGGAGCAAAGGACAGACAAGACACGCTGCACTTTGATAGACCAACCAAACCAGACAACACTGACCTTCAGCGAAAGAGAGAGCGTAGCGAGGGATAGAGAACGAGCGGCGCAATGTATTTGCCTTGAACCCGACCGTCGAAGCTCGGTCTCTTGCCGACATCGACAATTTAATCCCTGTGGCATAAATCAAAGCCATTAACAGAGGTGGTGGTGCACCATACCCAAGGTAACTGAACACAACACCAAGTCAAAAGAAGAAGAAGAAATCTGACAGTATCGACGACTAAAGAAACTTAACGACGAATGGGACGTCGAGTCGCCAATCGGAAAACAATTTTTATAATGCAGTCTGCATTCTCTTGTGAGAATAAGAACCAGATGAAGTCTCCAAGATCCTTTCATTTATAGGTACTTAATCTGAAAACTTAACTTTTTCTGTTTTTTTAAAGAGATCAACTTTAATGATTTCACTGACAACCACTGTGAAATACAGTTTTATTCTTATAACCGGGGCTTTTACAAGATCTATTAATTACCTTGTCTAGATAAACTAACAACAAGTATACTTTTTTATTTGATCATCCAACATGTCAGTCGCTTATAAGAAGGCCTACACATCCACCAACGATTTTAAATTTAAAACAAATAGAAGAAATTATTTAATTATATAAAAAGCCTTCGGCCTAGCCTTGTAAATTTGCTGGTAGAAACTTGCTATTATTTTTTTGAGTAACATCGACTGGGCAAGAAAATTTGTATGGTGACGACCAGCTGACAGCCACACATGATGAACAAATTTTACTGGGATCCTTATCCAGATCATTTTATTACTTTATTACTGAAAGTCGAAAATACAGCAAAAGTAGCGATTCAAATTCGGTGTTCGTCAATAGTTCCCGATAAAAAAAAAATAAAAGCTTAAAATTTACAAATCTATTATATATATATATATATATATTTTTTTTTCTTTAATTAATTTTTTCGCTGAAGTGGAATAGTTTTGTACGAGAAGGTAGAAAAATTGCAAATATAATTCAAAATATCTACTTTTTTCTATTTAATATTTCTCCCAATAATTTTTAACACTTTTCCTACTGTGTTCCGGTTTTTGACCAAGACAGTCTATGAGAGGTGGTAAACGGAGGATAGCAGCAGAGGGAAGTAGAACAGAATTTCAATCTACTTCCCTGGACAGCGTTTTCCAACAATGTTAAAGAGTTCAATTTTGGAGTAAACGCTATACAAGAGACTGACATTGAACCACCACACACGACAAAAAATAATTTAGCTAAACCATGTAGATTAACGATTGTACTCTCTACTCCACCGTAGATCATACGAACCTGTTAAATAAAAACCAAAATTGTTACAATTAACTAATTTGGCCCGTGCATTGATGTGTACACGATACATCATGAACACAATAAAGATTAGAAAGCTCGAATATTTGGGACATATAACGCGCAACGAAAATAGGTATGGGTTGCTCCAATCTGTATTACAAGGAAGACACTGTAGCATGGGTAGAAGACGTATTACCTGTTAAAAAAAATCTCAGAATGTGGTACTCGAAAACAACACAACTATTTTTAGCAGCAGTGGATAAAGTTCAGATTGTTAATAGGCCAATCCAGAACGGAATAAAAAGAAGAAGGATTGATCTATGGTTCGGCGAAAAAATATAAACGGGACACAAGCTTCCAGAACAAGTTTTTACGTTTAATCACATGTAATCTCTACACGTATAAAATTCTCCTATATATCGAGAAATATTATAGATATATATGAACGACCATTAAGAAACTATAAACTAATTTTCATTCAATATTTATTGATCATACAAATCCAGACGTACGAACATTGTCACACCCACACCTACCGCGGAATCCGCAAAGGAGATTGAAGAAATTGTGGAATAGAGTTCTAATACGAAGGCTTGCCACTTGGTGATTTCCTCAATCAAGACAACAACAAATAACTACAACACACCAACGATTTAATATTTAAACTAATATTAAACCAAACCAACAGGATACAGATGCTTACAATAAGAAGCACCGATTTCGGCAAATATGCGGAACTATCCAACGCACTTTAAAAAATAGCACCAGCAAAACACGAGGGTGAAATTTTATAAAACATTAGCAGTTTTATTTAACATTAGCAGTATAAAACATTGGCACTGCTAATACCCAACTCTATGATTGCAAGCATCTGAAATGAAATTTCTTCGATATACGTATGGGTAGAGAAGATCGTTACAGGAATACCGAGATAAGGAAAGAACTCAACATCTTCTCTACAAACGACAAGGTATCTCAGAACAGAATTCAGTGGTTAGAGCAGCATGTAAACAGAATGCGGGAGGATAGGATACCTAAGCTGACTCTGGGCTATGAGCCGGAGGGCAGGAGAGAACGAGGAAGCCCGAGAAAGAGATGGGCAGATTTGAGAGGTTCGGAACAGGGAGAGATGCCTAATCCTTAAAAGGCAATATTAGTTTAATAAATTAATATTGGTAGCTGTAATAAATTATAGTTTTTTCTAAAAAATGATAAAAAATACATTTTCTGCGTTAATCGGGATTTTGGAAGAAAAACAATGGGTAATAGAAATCTGCACTTTTAATGCATATGAATATAAATATAGATTATGTATTTGATCGAATAAACCATAAACAATTTAAACAGTAGTTTAAATGAGCGCACAAAGATTAAGACAGCACAGCGATGAATACAACGAAGTTAAACGTGGTTAGAGGCACAGGTCAACAACTCTGTTAGTTTCGGAACACTCTATAAGAACTGGTTCTCAATAACTATCAGAATAAATCCATAAATGGCAACAATACTCCAACTGCAATGATTTCACCAAACAACGAGCAACGGAACTCAGCACAGATCTATAAAATAATAATCCTGTTTATTCTATCCTAAGCAGTAATCTACAGTATACGAACACGAATAAACGCCAACTATTTTATTGTCTGCCAATCACTCAGTCAGACATCGTGGAATCTCTAGAACTGCAACGACCCAGAAACTTGAAATTAGTACCTATTCATGTTCAATTTCTCTCGCCATATGTGAATATTTATTAGGGAAGGGACGTAGCTATTGTTATGTCGATTTTTCGAAATCGAGTTTTCATCGAAATTACATAATTTTCAAGCTCATTGCATCCAAAAAAACACTTTTTTGATGATTGGTCTTTGTCTGTGTAACAGGCAGGTGTAGTGCTAAATTAATTCCACTCGATTTGCTGGTTCCAGGGCTGCAAAAAATTGTTCTATTTCTTATCATAGCCTATAGTCAGCCAATTATATGACTGAACGATTTAAGAACAGAAGAGGTACAGGTGTAAAATACACTAGTCAGAGTTATCTCCTCTGAAAGTAATGAATTTCACTATACAGCCAGACCCCGTAGTGCATGAAGTGAAGGTGCTATTTGCAAAGTGGAAAGTAGGTGCTGTTCAGAGAGCCTGGCATGCTGGATAAGCATACTCTTTCAACTCGGTAAGGAAGACTGTATAAGGTAAACCAACTCACTCATTATTTTTACTAAGTAAAACCTCTAAAAGTTTAAACCAACCTTTCGGCTGTTGACTTAAACAACAACTGTGTTTGTGTCTGTTCGTGTGTGAAAAAAATATCTCAAGAACAGAATACGAGGTGCGGCTATTAAATAACGCCACAACTCGTATTGTACGAAGTTAAAACTTGGAACTTAAGTTAGGTACTAGAAGGAGACCCGACACAAAAAATTTTATCAACATCGGTCAACCCGAAGTAGTAATTATTTGTGTGATTTTTCTGAAATAGTACCCCTGGCATTTACACACGTTGTGATAACCACTACACCAACGATTTTTGACCACATACAACTTACGGTCTGCCCATAACAGACAGGTGGAGTGTCAAATTATTTACACTCAATCTGTTAGTTGCAGGGCTAAAATAAATAGTTCTGTTTCTTATCACATGGTCAGCCAATTAAATGACTGAATCATTTAAGAACAGAAGAGGTAGAGGTGTAAAAGACACTAACCAGAGTTATCTGCTCTGAAAGTAATGGATTTCATTATACAGCCAGACCCTGTGGTGAATGAAATGAAAGTGTCATTTGCAGAATGGAAAATATATGCTTTTCAGAGGGCCTGGCATGCTGATAAGTGTACTTTTCCACTCAGTGAGGAAGGCAATTGTAAACCACCTCACTCCTCGTTTTACTTAGTAAAACCTCTACAGGTTCAAACCAGCCTTTTGGCTGATGACCTAAACAACAACAACACAACTTACGGTATTTGTTGTACAAAAATTATTGGTCATTAAGTGAATAGCATGTAACAGTACTTCAAGAATAACTAGAAAAGTGTTGCGGTTTGCCAAAATTTTAATAATTAAGATGATAGAAATAAACCCGTGTGAAGCACCAGTGAAATTGTTAGTATAATTATTAATGGTATGTGTTTTCAACAAAACGGATATTATTATTTTGTTATGAACGGACATAACATGAAGAGGTCTCCGAATACGTTGTACTCGTACATTATACGCTTACATAAAATATATGCCCATCTCAGGCAAGGTAACACACGCCACGCATACACGTACGTATTCATCCGACATGACCAACTGACTCCACTAATTAACAGCTTTGAAATATAAAATAAAAATGCACGAAGATTACAATCTACAATATAAAATATCTACAACCATAATAAACTATTATATGTAGTTACAATTACCTTTAAACTAAAACAATAATAAATATAGAATACATAATAATTACAATTAAACACCATAATGAACCCTTATACCGGGTGAATAAAAGCATTTTAAACTTTTTAATCTTACATCAAAATCATAATTTTTTAGAAAGCGTAGTTAGATTACTTTCGATTTTATTTACACCTCAACCTCTTTTCCTACCTCCATATTTACGAAACTAATTTATGTAGCTTTGATTTTATAATCGGAAATTGTTTCACTCTAAACGATAACTTAAGTTTATTCCAGCATTATAATGGTTGTTTTGAGATTGAGTAGATATTAATTTGAAAAGAGAATTGTTAATTGTTCTTGTAAAGCTGGTCACCATAATTGACTGGATTTGTATCAAGGTTTACTGAGTACATTTCCAAGTTCTGGGTTCGATTCCTGGTCAGGTATAGTATTTGTTCATCATTCATTTCAGGAGTTAATCCTTTACCGTCTTCATAATTCTGCACAACATATGGATGTAAAACAAACAAAAAATTAACGGAGAAAGATTAACATATGATTTTATCGAATATTGTTAATTGTTAATGACTTTTGGCAACAGAACAACACAGCGTTTAATGTAAGTTTTTACTTTTTTACTGGGAAATTTGCGTAACAGCACGATAAAACCTGAGTGTATATATTATGTTCCAGAAAAAAGTTCTCAGAAGCGTTGTCAACGCTCCCTGGTATGTTAAAAACGACGAGCTGCACCGGGACTTGGGAGTGGATTCCATAAACGAAGTAATTCGGAAATTTGCTAAGAATCATGAAGATAGACTTCTTCACCATGTGAATACCGAAGTTATACAGCTACTCGACGACGCAGATCTGAATAGGAGACTTTCTCGTGTAAAACCATTTGAACTGGTGTAATAAACAGTATAAAGTTATTTTTGTTGGTTAATAGTTACTTGTATATACTATTTTGAAGTGTTTGGTAAATATCAATGATTAGTAAATTTTATAAATGATGTATCAGAATATCAAACATAAACTTAAAACTATTAGTTGGTAAATTCTTATATTAACCCTTTATAGGTCTTTGGTAATATACTTACCACTGGCAAAAAAAGGTCGATTTTTTAAAATAATAAGCTATACAGTTGAACCCTATTGGCATTTTATGGTTTTATAGATGTTCTCTGGTACGCAGGCTATCCACATTTTGAAATTAGTGCGCAGCGACCATTTGTTTCATGAGTTACATGAATGTGGTATGGAATCATACCAGCGTACGGAACCGTGTTATTTTGTATTTACTTTTGTACAGTGCTTAGAAAATTCGAGTTTTTTACGGGTAAGCAAGCATTCATGCTAATATAAAGTTGAGATATGTTATTCTACACATTTTTCTGTTAGGCCTATATAGGATTACAAGTTGTTTAAATAAGAATTTTTACCATTAAACATTATGTGATTCCCATTTCAATAAACTTTTCGTGGTAAGTATACTTACCAGGGCTTAACATAAATAACGAAATATCTTACTGTTCTGGCACTAGAAATACATTATTCAGATCCATATTAAGCAAAATTTAACATTTTACAACATGTATATTTTTCCCGTAGTATTGCCCTATAAAGGGTTAAGTACTTAGATCAGTTAAGTTAGAACAAAATTGTTAGTTAGTCTTAGACTAGTCACAATAAATTCCACAATCTGAAATATATATATATATATATATATATATATATATATATATATTTATGTGAGTAAATGCCTTTGAATGATCGGATAGGTTGGTCTAAGAGAAGCAAGATAGTAGAAGGTCCACAGATATTGGACGTAGCCTACTGTAAAGTTACGAAGAAGAGACGAGTTTACAAGAGAAACGAACAATTAATAGAAACAATCAGCAATCGAAGACGACAATTATACGGGTACCTGTATAGAGCGGATGATAAACTGTTGAAAAAATAAATTTTAAAGACAATACTCAATAGGCGAGAAAACATAATGAACCAAATCAAATTTAGATTAGTGATTACGGACTTCTAGGGATTCCACGTAGAACAAAAGCACTTGATGTACAGAAAGAAGGACCGAAGTTTTCAGTGAAAGTATTCTGAATACGTGGAATGCAAAAAGAGCTTCCTAAAATCTCTAAAGTTCTGAAAATCTTTTATGTATAGTCAAAAATGGCCCTGAACGAGAAAACAAATGGAAAATATTTTATCATAAACGAACATGCGATTTGATCACTACAATTTACGGAATTATTTCTTCGCATGTAATTTGATCGGGAAGACCTAAAGGTGCTGGTTCACCACTTCATGGTCAAAGAGATTGGTAACCATACAAAGTTGTTTCCAACCGGTGTAACCTAACGATTGAAAGCCAAGTGACAGGAGTGACTATTTACTGCATTCTTTGTATTTGCAGGTTTGTTTCTTGATCAACAACCGTTGCATTTTACTAAATTAATAAAGTACAGCACTTTAATTACAGAGAATACATAAAAATACGTTATTATTATATAATACCCACGGTAGCAAAGTGTTTACATTCGCTCCGTACTTTTCCAGTGTGCAAATGGTTGCCAAAATTGCGAATCGCCAAGCGCCAAGTACCTATCTCATTCTTTTTCGAAAACGAAGCGAAATGAGACATTTTTCCTAAACTGCTGAAGTTGTCACCCACCAAAATATTATTTTAACTTATTTTTGCGGCCGTGAAAATTAACTAAAATATCTGGGTTGGTTTTAAATAGAATAAGATGATTGGATAGCACAACAAACTATTGGCAGAATATTGTACATGTTATGACAAGCTAAAATAAAATGACATCCTGTAAAAATTGAACAGGATGAGGATGATGATTGGTGGAGACGAACTCAAGCAAAAATAAACCGTAATCGCAGCCACTAACCATCATACGTACAAAAATGTTTAAAAATTCCAACTCGAAGAAATCTGTGACGTTAGCCGGAGGCAATTTGCCAACTTTGTTTCAAGGTCTTAAGAGAACAGGTATTGTAATGCATTGGCTCACTGCACTACACACACTTCTACTGGACTAATATGGACACATTTTACTAGCTTAATAACCGAAACTTATTCAATTACTAACAACTGCAGACACACTTTTCTCTAATTTATTCCTATCGAACACATACAATAAGTAAGAAAAAAAAACACGATAATGTATTCAAAAATATGTGTTCTTCCAACAATTTGTAGAAAATATTTAAATATTAAATTTTTGTGATATTTGATTTTAAAAACTCTTAAAAAAATCCTTAGATTGAGCGAACAAAAAATTTTTTACTTAAGGGGGTAGTCAACTCTAGAAGGTGATTTTTATAAAATTTCGATTGTTTTTTTTTGCATTTATTTGAAGTTTAAAAATTTTCTGAATCACAAAATTTGTTTACTTTGTTTGTATGTTGACAAGAAGTTATTAAAAACATCTGTTTAAAATAAAGCTCACTAGCAAGGCGAGTGAAATTATTCCTTCAACTTTAAGTTTTCCGGAGATGTGGTTGTTTTTACATGATCGTACATTCTTGGAAATTAAATATTTTGGTTTGTATTGGAGATATCTGGATGATTTTTTCAAATGTTCATAATTTCTTGCTCTATTAACTGTGGAATGATTATTACAAAAACCTTAATACGGGTTTAGTTAAAACATCATTTGTGAATACATAAAAAGAATGATTTTGAAAATATGGTTTTTCTTCAATAAATTTCTTGTAAGAAAAAATACACACAAGCGCAAACAACAAATAATAGACAGCAATTTTCGGTATTGTGTAGCATAAAAATCATTTTGATATATTTCTTGGTTCCTGAGATATTTGATTTCCTGTAAAAGCTACCTTTTCCAACCTTACCCTTATATTATGGGCTGTAATTAATTTTTTGGCTTGGTTCAAATGGTAGATCATTACTAGTAAATTACTCTTTCATTTAAAATAAATAATGATAAATAATAGGCAGAAGTTTTGATTTTAATTTTCTGGAGGCCTTCGGGCCAGCCCAGTCAGTCAGCTGGTATAAAGTCGCTATTATTTGTTAAGTAACACCGGTTGGGCAAGCGACTTTGTAAGGTGACCAGCTGAGCTGACAGCCATCCATGAACAAACTCCACTGGGGGTCCCTGTTCAACAATTCATGCCGAATCATACCAAAAATTACAGAAAAAAGCAGCGATCAAATTGGGTGGTTGTCAATAAAACAGTTCCCGATAACAAATAAAAGCTAAAAAAAATAAAATAAAAAAATAATTTTCTGGGTTGACTACCCCGTTAATGGCAAATTTGACAAAATGAAATTAAACAAATACAAAGTTGATTTGTGATTAATTTATGATTTTACAGTGTACTACCAAAATTCAGACCGATTGATAACAATTAATATGATGAAACATTTTGAGAAAGTTAATAAATTTTTCGAAATCATTGTTTTTAATACCGATTTGTGGTAAAAGGTTTTACGATTCTTAAATATACGAGAGGGAGGAAAACTGCTTCTCCAAGTTTCACGACTTAAGCAAGCCAAAAAATGTTTTCAAAACGATGCGCATGTGTCCCAGAGAAAATCCTCTTCTCTGATTGGACAAAAAAATCATAATTTAAGTCTTATTAGTTCTGCAGCATCAAAATTAATTGTATTTTCACCGATCCATTTCTATAAAAATATCAAAAGTTCTTCATGCAAGAGCTGCGTAAGGCATTTATCAGTTCAGTGTTCATACTATTTTTTTTTAAGTTTTTGTAGTTTTTATACATCGTTTGTTTTCTCTCCTCTTTTACGACCTCATTGGAATATTTTTTTCAGTTTCTCTGTTTTTTGTGCTGAATTTCTAGTGTCAAATCTAATTCTTTGACTTCCATAATTCAAAAGGTTGATGTATTTTGTAAGTAACAAATAAATTAATTAAAATTAAAGAACATAAGGGTTTTCCAGAGAAAAATGTAACGAAAAACAATATGACGAAGAGGAGCAATGAAAGAACGAAAACCTTTTCGAAATCGCTGCAGGAAAATTTTGAAGAAAGAGAACTCAAGATCCAAAATTAGAACTGGAGAATGAAAATTAAAGGAGTAACGAAAATTACGAAAATTAAAGAGTACACGAAAATAAAAAATAAATAAGTTTACAAAATTTATATTAATTTCAGCGAATCCCATTTTTAGCATTTGATCTATCATAAAAAAATTGCCTCATGGTGGTGTCCTCAAAAATAATTAAAATTTATGAAAAATTTAATAGTTGTCCTTCAAGTCCCTTCATTAATTCTATGTTTAAGGGGAATTTTTGGAAATTGTTTCTAAAAACCCCAAGTTAAACAAAAATTGGTTTTGAAAATTACAAACCTGAGGTTTATTTCACAGCAACAAATCACACAATAAAAATTAAAACCACTACAATTTTTATACACAGCATGTTTTGTATACTTTTTAATTTAGCGACAATTTAAAATTTTCTATTAAACACCACATTTAAGTTAAATTTGTTAATTAATTTTATAGCAGTTCCACATAATTATCTACATAAAACAACATCTTGTAATAATTTTTAAACATTCTATTAATGTTATTTAGTACAACTGTACGTACATACAACTAATAAATTTGAGGATTGGTTTTTACGTGGGTGGGTGGAAGTATGACGTGAATGACTTAAGTATAACTTAAGTTATACTACTTCAGGGAGAATAACTTAAGTAATATTCAGTAATAAGACAGACACCCGCGAGTAATTTTAATTAATTTTTTACCAGTTGTCTCTACTCCATTTTCTTAGAAGCCTACTCGGGGAATTACCGGGTAAATGTGACATGTAGAGGTTTCATATTAAGCACTTTTCGTTTTCAAGAGGTTCCCGTTTAAAACATCTATAAGATTGACGAATGATGTCGTTAAAGTATGGTATGTGTAAGTCGTTATGTACAGTTTCATTAGTTACATTCTACCAGAGTGCGTAAAATAAAATACTGGACAGAAAGATTTTTGTTTGAATTAAGTATTGTAGTAAAAATTATTTTTTATTCGTAATAAAAAAAAACAGGTATCATAATACCTAGTTTTCCGTAACATTTATTCAGAAGTTCCTTCAGTAAGGAAACCTTTCTTCTCTGCTTATAAAACGTACAGATATTTAATAATTTTGACAGGTAGTGACGTATATAGTAGTTTTAAATTCACCGCAATTTCCTTTGTTTGATTTAATTTTAAAGATAGGATGAAATAATACGCGCTAACTAATAATAAATAGGTCGACCACAAGTTGTCTGCTCCAGTATTAATCGAAGACTTTTCCTTTCGTTATACTTTCTAATAAAATTACATTAAATTAATTTAATTTTCCTTCGTTTGCTATTTGAAAAAATAAATTCGTAGTTTTCCTGTTTGACTTTCCGGAGTAAACTACGGTTATTTAATTATGGAGATGAATTCATAATAATCAACCAACCCTTTATGTCCACTGCTCGAGATAGAAGTTCCTCGTTGTTACCCACTCTTTCACGTTTTGAACTTTTTACATCCGGTTGCCAGCCATTCTCTTGATATCGTTCGGAACAAATTGTGGAAGATCTTCTTTTGCATCGCTTTTCGGTCCTAGGTCTCATTCAAACCTCGTTGATTCAAGCAGTCCCTTTGTTAATCTTCCATCTTTAACTCAAGCCACACGTCCAACCCAACTCCAATCTTTACAGTAAACTATATAGAAACATTAATTTGGACAGTATATGCTGCTGGATGTAACCTCAGCTTCTTTACTATCGCATCTGCTAAGAAACTTAGAATAAGCAACGAAGAATGAAAAGAGCAATGGTTGGCGTTTCATCAAGGAGCTGGATTAATGATTCAAAAACAATAATTACTGAGTCTTCTTAAATTACATATACCAAGTTTCAATATGTGTTCATTGATGATAAACAGCAGATTTTCAGAATTTTTAATTTCTTTTTATTCACAGGAAATACATGATAATACAATCAATAATCTACCAATAATCAATCAATAATACAGTCATTAATCTTGAAAGCTGGCCGTCTCTGTAGCGTAGTGGTAGCGCGTTAGCCTACCACGCGGAGGTCCCGGGTTCGATTCCCGGCCAGGGTCTGAAAATTTTCAAAAGTTAAAACCCGCCGTTACGTATCCCACCGTAGTCGCTGATGACCGAGCTGTTAATGCGACTTTAAATAAACTAAACAAACAAATTTTGAAAGGTACAAGTACAAATTTACCTTACAAAATATACGCCCACGACACGTAAAGCAGAATTTGAATGGAATACTTTTAACTTCAACCCAATTCTTTGAAAATCAGTTATCTTCTTTACTGACCTGCTGACGTCAGGTTTTCGAGTTTCAATCGTCTATCAAGATATATATAAATCATTAAAAATAACTGAATCACGCAGAAATCAAATTTAATTTACATTATAAACCTATCTGTTTAGAAAGGTCGTAAAATAAACCAATTAATTATTAACGCAAATAAATATTATTTGAGATAATTTAATAGAGTACCCACATTTATTAGTGACAACAGAAAACTAAATTCAGATTTATCTTTGAAAGAAAGACAAGAGTGTTAAGTATGAAATGGGGTCATCGAAAAGTGGGCGTTCAAGTTTTAATACAAGTCTAAAGTAAACGTAAAAGTGGGGACATAACTTACTGAATGGGTAACTTAAGCCAGCCAGCAAAGAGCACGGTCGGGAGGTCGGGATGACCCAGTTGTCTTGTCTCTCTTAAGATGTAGTGGTTGTACCGATACCACATCAGACCAACGGACCACTACCAGGTGCTTAACTTGTCAAGGACACACACACTGACATGACCGCGATTAATATAACTCATTTACACTCACATCAATCTACTATTACTATAGTAATTAATATAACACAATGTAAATTTAATTAAATCACAGGTGTGTCCACCGATACTCAGGCTGTACAGTAAGCAGATATTGAAGAGGTGGATTCTAAAACATAGGCATACAGTCATAGTTTTCTTAACTCTTTAGGAGACAAAATTTAGTAAGCATAGACCTATCCGTAGATTAAACAGTGCCTGGTTAGTTCATGTAAAGGTTCGGCTGTGAATTGAGTACAGGCTGAACTTAACCTTGCGTGAGACACTCGAAAGGGGTGCCTCTAACCTAAAACGACGTGTCCCTTTGGCTGGTAGGTAAAGTTCTAATATAGATACATGGACAGGTATCAATAAGGTAAAAATGAATTAAGTATCAACTAAATAAACATCTGCGAATCAACGAGGTAAAAAATAGGAAAACAGTCAACGGTTTTGACGGTGGAAAAAGAAAATGTTCTCAACAGCGGAGAGGCGGAAGAGCCTAAGAACCTAGGAGCCAGGTATCTAAATGAAACCCAGAGTACGGACACTTTAAGATGGTAGTGCTACCAGTGGTCTTGTTCGCAATAAGGTCAATAGCACATTCGGAAAATTAACAATCACTTTCAATTATGGATAAAAAATAGTGAAATTTTTATTTTCATTCATACTTAATCCTTTTCCCCCCGAACTTAAGACTCCTCATTCTTTATACTCCTACAAAAATACGATACAGGTAACAGCCGAATAATACATGTTTTGATAGATAATAATTTAAACGCACTGAAAAACTGTCGAAATTAAGAAAATCTCAGAACATTTTATTCCATAACAGAAAACCACTGTTTGATTTATGAGGTCAATCCATAAAGCTGTTAGTTTAGGTCAACCATCAAAAATCAAGTTAAATTTCTGGAGATTTTACGTGTAAGTAAAACGAGTAGTGAAATGACTTACCAATGCTCATCCTGAATACGTTGAAAAAAGTACCTTAAATTTCTTTCTTTAACATGAGATACCTACGTTAATTACACCTACGTTGTAAAATTCTAAAAATAATTCAGGTTGCCTTTCCAATAGTTACCGAAAAAGTTTTGGGCTAACCCTGAAAAATGGATTTTCAAAAATGTCTGCCCTAGGTTAGACACAATTCTCTAGTTGCTTCTCCATATCGGATTGTACAGGGCAAAATGAAGATATGTACCTACTGTGTTTTTATATACCTCTGACCCTGTTCGATTGCTTTATTTATCTTGTTGTTTAACGTATCACTTCCATTTAAAACCTCACTCTCTCTGCATATCTAGATGGAATATTGAATTAATATCGACCGTAGCTGTGATATTAGGTTAAGTCACTTATTGTTCTTATCTTCTTCATCTTCTACAGTTCATATATTAGGCAGCTCAGCCTGTTCCAGAAACCATCTCCTTCTTGGGCGTCCAACACTCCTCATCCTATGGATTTGTACTCGTAAGCTAAACGGGGCAAGCGTTCATCCCTCATCCTTTTAAAATTCGACATGAAAACACTGTTTTCCTTCCATATATATTTATTTAGGCCAAGAGAAAACAAAAATAAAACACCGAAAACTTTTCCGAATTGTTTTAGCTTTAGAAGAATTTTTACTGGGCTATGATTATACTACAGTGGATATCAAGTACGTGAACGAATAATGAAATCCACAGACAATAATGCTTATGTTGGTCATACTGTTTGTGATTTGCGTTGCAGACGACTACGGGCGGGCAAACATATTGCAGCGTGAACGATAGGATAGGTTCCGATTCGTCACTCACCCCAGTTGCCTATTCATCGCCAGTGACCATCATCAAGTCATAGTATATAGATTCATTACAAAGTTAGAAGAAAAAAAAACGCAGTTGTAGTAATTTCCTCGGTTTAATTAACTAATACAAACTCACGTATGGTCAGTCAGTCACCGAATGACTGGAGACTACAATGAGTATTATACGACGTTACTTCATACCTATTCGGTATTGGTAGTTATTTTTAACGTCTAATAAATACACAAGGTGTGCAAAAAGTACACATAGCTTAATTTTATACTTACAAGACCTTACAAAGGTCTTAAAATTTTAATAATAAAATATAATAATAGTTAAACAATATGCACATAACAGATGGTGAGTTAAAATATTTGCACTCGATCTGCTTGTTCCAGGGCTACAAAAAATAGTTGTTTGTTTATTATTACATGGTCAGCCAATTATATGACGGTAGGATTTAAGAACAGAAGAAATAGAGGGGCAAAAGACACTAGTCAGAGCTATCTCCTCTTAGAGTAATAAATTTCGTTACACGTACAGCCAGAGCCTTTGGTGAATGATGTGAAGGCGTCATTTGCAGAATGGAAATAATATACTTTTAAGAGTATGTTGATAAGCATACTTTTCAACTCAGTGAGGAAAAGATGGAAATTCACCTCACTCCTTGTTTTGCTTAGTAAAACCTCTAGACGTTCAAACCAGCCTTTCAGCTGATGACCTAAATAACAACAGTTAAATAATAGAAAGGACACCTGAAGATTTAAACGAAGATAAATCAATGATTACAAAAGTAGAAAAAAATAGTTATTATAGCGGGTGTTTTACAGCAATAGGCCATTTTAATGCAACTCAAAATGTAATTCATTCCAATTCAACACATTTTCATCCCTTAGACTCCTCTCCATAGCTCTCATCATACCATCCGTCCACTCCTTTCTGAGTCATCCTTGCTTTCTTCATCTAACTGGAACCTAGAGCCGAAGCTACTGTGGCAAACTATTCTCCTCCATCTTTGCAGATAACCGTACCAGATTAGTTACTTTTTAAAATTCTATCAATTAGATAATAAAACCTTCTTTAGAATCTCTACATGCCTAACTCTAAGTACAGTCAAATGACAATTCTGCGGAGACTCATTTCCATAGATGTTAGTCAACTTTTAAATCTTGATTCGAGAATACAAACGTCTGAGTCATAAATAAACGACATTCCAATAAAAGTACGCATGATTCTCTTCTTAGTGCCAACAGACATGTAAAAAATACGTAATTAATTGTTCATAATAATTAGCTACTGCTAGTAACTAAGAAAATCGATGAAGTAATAAAAATATTAGACTATAAGGAAAATTATAACATTATGTTTGCTTTATGGATGCACAGAGGAAGAACATTTTCTGTTCGGGTATTTTAATTGAATTTTTTTTTATTGGGTAATGAAGCCTACGTAAGCTTGTGCCTAAGTATTGATATGAAGTGATATCTGGATGACAAAAGCAGACTTCATCGGGAATAGAACCCGGAACCCCTGGTATAGAAGCCATTTCCACTGCCCACTATATCAAAAGGGCAACCAAAACGGTTCCACCAAAAGGTTTTATAATCTCAAACAACCAACAATTACAAATACTTTTCTACAGTAAAAATCTGCCCATAACAGACAGGTGGAGTGTCAAATTGTTTACACTCAATTTGTTCGTTGCCGGGCTAAAATAAATAGTTCCGTTTCTTATCACATGGTGAGCCAATTAAATGACTGAATCATTTAAGAACAGAAGAGGTAGAGGTGTAAAAGACACTAATCAGAGTTATATTTTCTGAAAGTAATGAATTTCATTATATAACCAGACCATGTGGTGATTGTGAAGGTGTCATTTGCAAAGTGAAAAATATGTGCTTTTCAGAGGGCCCGGCACGTTGATAAGCGTACTTTTCCACTCAGTGAGGAAGGTATGGTAAACCAACTCATTCCTCGTTTTACTGAGTAAAACCTCTACAGGTTCAAACCAGCCTTTCGGCTAATGACCTAAACAACAACAACAATAAAAATATTTAAAACAACCCCCATTCAATATTTTAAACTCCATTACAACAAACGGTACTACTGGAAAAAAACATTTGGAAAAGGAGTTTCTCTCTAGTGAAATATCTCTATCAAATTTATAGTCCTAATCTGAACTTCATCATGGAGGTAAGGTATGTACAATAATATTAAAGAATGTAAAATATAAATAATTATGATTAAAATAAAACAGAACAATTTTATCTTCATTCAACAAGGAGAATGAATTACAGCTTTTAACAGTGAACGCTTTAAATATTCCTAGAAAACCGGCGTGTAACAGGAACACTTGGTATTAACAGAGCTTCGTCGGTTACCATAGCAACCAACTCACTCCCACGTAGACTGTAAATGAAACAGACTGTATCTCAATAGGGTTTAACTTTTCACCTACATGTTTACTGAACACAGAAAGAATGATGATTTTTCGAACGATAATGCGGCATCAATGATTTGGACTATGCAGAATTCAGATAATTGGTCAATAAAAAACGTAAAATTTTAAGTATCCATTCAAATAAATATTTTCTTCAAAATCGGTTAACCGAAAGTATAGTTTATTCGTGCGATTTTTCACTTTTTTGTTATTTTCTCAAAAATGCTTCTACGATTTTTTAAAATGGCGTAACCCACTACATTTTCTATTTTTAACAGGATAGGGTAAGCACCTTGGGTCTGCTGAAATTGTGCGCTCGTGGTAAAAAATTGTTTTTTAAAGATTGCCGGTTTAATATGCATTTTAAACTACAAATGTAATAATTAAAGTTGTTCAAAATTAAAAATTAAAAACTTACAACTTTTATTCCAAACATTTTCCGCTACAACGCTTATTTAGCGATCAATTAGTTAATTAGTGATTTTCTGTATTTTGCTTATCAAGATCCGTAAAAAATGTGATTTTTTAAGATTGTGGCTTTAGAATGAATTTTACTACATAAGTGTTGTATAATCAATGCAATAGGAAATTTTAAAAACTACAACTTTTATTTTAGCATTTTTTCTAAAAAGCCTCGTTTTAGCGTCAATTAATGATTACACATATTTTCAAGTTTAACAGAGGTTGATGTTCATTTTGCGTTATTTAGTCGTGATTAAAATTAGGTTATGTTTTTCATTTTACATTTTTTACTCACGTTTAAATATAGGTTATTTTTATTATTTACATTGACAAAAGAAAGTCGAGTAAGTGTTTTATACCAGATTTTTTCAAACAAACAACGAATCAGAAATTTATTTCCTGACGGAAATCACTACACAACCGATAAGTTTTTATACTGATGATTAAATAAACAAAACTGATGAGTCATTTAATTGAATGACTATATTTTCTCTAACGGATAATTACTAACCACACAATGATTACAGTGCACGCAACCGACGGAAGTGTACATATAGTACTGAACTTTACTGTTCATTTAAGTTTTAAAGATACACAAACAGGAAAGGAAGTCATACACCCTACAATGATCTTTAAATTTTACGATGACGTAAATTAAATTTAAAAATAAATAGTACTGTTCAAAATTGGCACACGGCTTGTTAGTAAACCACTATTTTAAAAATATTATCGAATTTTTTCAATTCAACAACCAAGTTTTTTTACAAATATTGGAAAATAAACACTAAGGTACAAAATAAAATAACTTCTCAGCTCCAATGTCGGCATAGTGGTTCTAATATTGGCGTTGTGGTATCTTAGACTGAATTGGTAGATAACGGGTTCCATTCCCAGAAATGTTCTAGAAATTGTACGGGAAGACTGACGTGACAGATGGTCATTTTGACTGACTTAAGTCAGTCAAAACTATTATTTATTAATTATTGGTTTTATATATTTAAAAAATATATACTGTTTGTAAACTCCAAATAATATTCATTAATACCCTAATAGACTGCCCATAACAGACAGGTGGAGAGTCAAATTATTTACTCTCAATCTGTCGTTGCAGGGCTAAAATAAATAGTTCTGTTTCTTATCACATGGTCAGCCAATTAAATGACTGAATCATTTAAGAACAGAAGAGTGAAGAGAACTTAATATATCTACGAGGGATTCGCCAAATTGAAGTATTATTAAATATCTCTTCATAAGGGATCGACAATTTGTAAGAGATAATTTTTGTTCTTTACACACAAGAGAATGCCGTTATCTATCTTAAAGGAGATGCTTTTAATTATCACTTTACTTATGTGATCAATGTGCTTGTTCAGTTCAAATCATATCTCCTGAATCATTACAATAATAATAATAACAAAAAATAAAAGACACACAATTTTTGTAACTTACTTAGACATGGTCATTATTATTTACATTTCATGAAAATTACGAGCCTGTACATTCATTTGTTGCTTATTTATAGCATTCAGAAACAATGATAAGTCAATCATAATAACACAAGATACATGTCTAGACAGATTTCAGAAACCACTATCTTATTTCATTTAATTAAATAAAAACAACAATCTCACGACCTAGCAAACACTATGAAATAATATCTCTAGTCTCATAGAATAAAATAAATCTAATTTGTTAAAACTGAATGGACGGTGGAAATATTACATGTTTCCCGTTTGGTGTTCAACCGCCCATTAAAATATTTTATACAAAAAAAATTACTACTTCTTCTTTAGTTACCTAGTAACCATATAAATAACTCTCTTTTCAATATTTTTTGTAATATAAATTAAATAGTTTTAAAAATGTTTACCTTCCAATCAGCTGGAGTTGTTCATTATTTTAACAGACTCAAAAAATAAACAACTTCAGGTGCCCAGTAAATTTGGTATATTACAAGAGATAGAGGTGTAAAAGACACTAATCAGAGTTATCTCCTCTGAAAGTAATGAATTTCATTATACAGCCAGACCCTGTGGTGAATGAAGTGAAGGTGTCATTTGCAGAGTGGAAAATATGTGCTTTTCAGAGGGCCCGGCATGCTGATAAGCGTACTTTTCCATTCAGTGTGGAAGGCAATTGTAAACCACCTCACTCCTCGTTTTACTTAGTAAAATCTCTACAGGTTCAAACCAGCTTTTTGGCTGATGACCTAAACAACAACAACCCTAATAGCGAAAATAGGCTTTATGGTGTCGGTTCTTTTTTTTTTGAGTAAATTATCGTCGTTACTTTTTGTTACAAATTGTTAAATCAGGCTGAAATCTTTTCTACTTTTTTATCAGAAAATGGTCATAAAAACTTGGTACAGAATTTACTATACGGTAAATAGTTGTTTTCTATAAATTTTGTCCCGAGGTATGACGAAGAATTTGAAATCTCGGACAACATATTTCTTTTAGTTATTTGCACATTCATAATAATTCCATACCGAGCTACGTTAAGTGACCTTTTCTCTCTCGTGTAGAGCCAATTTTAAACCACGTGAGTTGACTTTAGACATTTCTGGAAAGCTCTTTTTACAGCCCACATTATCAGCATTCGCTCACTGTAAACCTTTCTCCTTTCTTCTGTCTATCCGGTGTTCTGGTTTTGCTCTTCATGGAAACCCTTAAAATCCGTAATTAGTTGTCAGAGTTTGATTCAGTACATGGAGTTTTCTCGGTTTATTCCGGGTTTTTCAATGTCCTTTCTGATTTCTTTAAACCAATTTTATCCAACACCTTAGAACTATTGGTTAGTTAAAGATTTGTTTTGTCAACCGGTTGTCATCCATTCTACACAGGTGCCCGTAAAATTTTAATCTTCATTTTCTAATCGTTAGTGACCTTTTTAAGTAAATGAACAGATCACAGATGCTATTCCCATAATAAAGAGGGAACGGCAGGGTTGTGTTCTTTACCCACTTCGATTTAAATTTTTCTTAGAATCATGAATTCATGAATCGGTTTCAAGATGTAAGGATTTAACAGAATGCTCCGTATTTAAGCTGCAAAAAGTTGCGACAATTTTCTTTGTTTAAAAAAAGCTAAAAAAAAAAATACTTGATTGATGAAACATTTTACAGTGTACATGAATCCTTTCTAAATACGAGGTGTGGCTATTAAATAACGAGACTGACGTTGTAAAAAATTTTATTTTAATTTTATACATAATCACTTATTGTCACTTTCAATATACACTCCTTTTCTATCCATACAACGCTCCATGCGAATTTTCCATTGTTGGAAACAGTGCTGGAAGTCATCTTCTGTCAGCTTCTTCAGGACACGTGCCGCTTTCTCTTTTTAAACTTCCACAAACTCAAATCTTGTCCCTTTTAGTGCAGATTTCACTGTACGGAACAGGTAGAAGTCACATGGTGCAAGATCTGGTAAATTAGGTGGATGTTTTAACACTGAGATGCTGTACTTGACTAGGAACCTCTAGACAGATAACGCGGAATGAGCTGGCGCATTGTCTTAGTAGAGAACCCATGATATGTCCTTCCACATTTCGGGGCGTTTTTTCCTAACTTTTTGACGTAGTTTAGAAAGTACCTCAATGTAGTAATATTGATTAATTGTTTGACCTTCAAGAACCCAATGAAGGTACACAATCCCATGGATATAAAAAAAACAATCATCATATCTTTAAATTTTGACTTGCTCATTCGAGATATTTTGGCTCTCGGTGAAGTTCGGCTTTTCCAGTGCATGGATTGGTGCTTCGTTTCCGGATCATAAGTAAAAAAACCACGTTTCATCACATGTTATTATCGTTTCCAAAAAATTTGGGTCATTTTCAATCGCGTACAAAGTGTCAGTACAAACATTTTTGAGCGGCACGTGTCCTGGAGGAGCTGACAGAAGATGACTTCCAGCACTGTTTCCAATAAAAATTCGCATGGAGCGTTGTAGGGATAGAGAAGGAGTATATACTGAAGGTGACAATAAGTGATTATGCATAAAATAAAAATAAATTTTTTTACAACGTCAGTCTCGTTAGTTAATACCCGCAACTCGTAGTTTTTGGTTGAAAAATAAATAACCTTTAATTAAGCGTTGAGACAAATATGAATGTGTATTATTTGACATAAAAAGGTTGATGACATGCTTACTGAAGTAAGCAAGGTTGTAGTGGTAATAAATAGTTGGTAAGTAATGAAATAAACATATGTTAAAATTTTAATTTATTGTTTTATCTTGACGTGTCCTGTACTCTCTTTTAGAATCTCCTGGATGCAGTTATAAAAAAAAATTCGTAAACTGGTCACGTTACTAATGTTGGTGATTTGTATGAATGGGATCTGTGAATTGATGAGAATTATCAAAAGAAGGAAGTACAAGACATTGTAAATACACAATGGTCATTTATACCTTTTTTTTGGAGGTAGTTATCACTGTCTCCAAAAAAGGGGAAATAAGAGGAGGAGAAGAGATGTCACAAATTTTCTATTCCATACAACAATTTTCATTAAATCTAACTCTTACGGATGTAAGAGATAAAACTACGTAAAATAAAAATATATTTTTATGAGATTTTTAATAATAATAATAATTTTAGGCGTAGAACATTCAATTTAAAATAAATAAATAAAATAGATAGGCTTTTAACCTAGAGATAAAATAACAAACACTATGTATTTTCATTGCATTTAAACGTTCCGATTGACCTAGATGCAAGTGCATTATAATGTAATAAGCCTACACCCATAAAGAAAAATATTTTATTGTTTGCTGTTAAGGTTGGCGAGTTGTAAACATTTCACATGTTTACGCTCCATTCTATGAATAACGTAACAATATACTACCTTGTACAAATCGAATTGGCACATGTCCGCAATTGCACAGTACAAAATATCAAATATACAAATTCCAAACAAAACTTTTACAACTAAAAATATATTTCGGAGTCTTGTACAGACTCCGAAATTCAAATCCGTATAAAAGTAACTACCTTTTCTAGAATATGAACCACGGAAGTAAGCGTTCAATATTTGTTTTCATACATTTCATTCGAACTTATTTTATTTAACAAAGCTGGAGAATATCATACCATAAAATGAAAGACCTGGAAAAATCTAAATGTACATTTTGTACGCCTGTTAGGTAGGCCCTACTGTGCGGGTCCAACTCCGTGTAGTTGCGGGGTGAAGGGTACGGGTGAGGTATAATGAATGAGTGACGCATGCTGTGAGAACGATTGTAGTATTACTCTGACACAAAACATTCGTTTTCAAACTTTCCGTAATTAACATATTGGTCTGTATTTATTATATTCATTTATTTACATATTTTGATATGAATTGATAAGTTAAATATTATGAATCCGACCAAAATAATAACCCGGTAGGTATTTGTTAAATTAATGCGCCGGATAAGAATATTTTTTTGGTCTAGTTAGTACAAGCTACCACTACAAATGCATCAGCTGTGAAACACTACTAACTCATTCATTCTCCCACTACTATAACAACGCACTGCATTTTTTCCAACTACACGGAGCTGGGACACACGCAATACATCTACTTAGTAATAATATTTTTACTAAATTTATTTGTTCATCAAACAGATTAACCTCTAAAATGAGACTTTGGGCATCCACGAGAAATCGTGGGGACCGAATTTCCTAATACGGAACATCTGGTATTATAATAATACCAAAAAAAATAAATAGATTATTGCGACTCCTGTATTACAAAAAAATATGGTATGTCATGCCCTTTAGGGTTTTCTACGGAGACGATGAGAAGAATTTTTAACATACAATCCCTTGAAGTTAGACGAAATGTGATGTGTATGCAATTTTTATATAAAATATTAAGGTTGACCTAGAGGATATTGTTAAAATCATTTTTTATTATGTACCTTTTGTTAGATCCAGGACTTTTAATCTGTTTTATTTGCCTAAAGTGAACACTGTGAAATACAGTAATACGTTCTTAATACGGACGCTATCCTTTTTCAATAAATTTAATCTGGAACTCGATCCTTTTTTTGATAATTACAAACAATTCTCATCAAAATGTTATCAGGCGCTCTCCAACCAATAAATGATATAAATTCACAGAGCAGACTCACATCTTTTTCTTTCTTTCTTCCTTTCCTTCTTTCTTTTTTCTTCTTTCTATTGTTTCTTTTTCCTTTTCCTTTTATTAATTTATTAATAAAGAATATTATTTTTGATCATGTTTTGCTAAACTATTTTCGTGGGAATTTTTCTTATTTTTTTTTTCTTATTAATTTGTTATTATAGTAAGTAATTTTATTGAAACATTATTTTATTTTTTTTGAGAAAAAGAGACAAAAAGTGTTATAGCATGTATATTATGTAAATAAAATAGTTATAAGCAAATTTGTTTTGTAAATATGTAAAAATTTTTTATGTCAATAAGGCTTATATGGATAAGTTCTGTGAGCCTTTGTATTGTTGTAAATAAATAAATAAATAAATAAATAATGTTCATGTTAGTTATACCAAAATCAAGCAAAGTATCTAATCAGCAGAACTAAGAACTATCTGTGAACTACGTATCTACGAATAGAAACAATAAGTGCAGAGTGTATAGGCCTACTATATATAGTATTATACTACCATCTTCTTCCATCATCCACGTATTAAAACGAAATAGTGCTGCTAACGATTAAACACTTCGGTTGGTTCGATAATACCATATTATTATATAATATTAGATGATAGCAATGTAAACTACGTCTTCTTTTAACCTAGTTTATTAATCGAGATAGCTATGCACAGTTTGTGCAATTTTGAGAGGTTGCTTGTACGGGCGAACATTTTTAAATTTTTACAGATTTTCTGAGTAGTACAAACATTTTATAAAACATACATATAACGATTCCTTCTAAAAAATGTTTGTACGTTTAAGTCGTATTATCGTAGGGCATCTTATCCAGAAAGATATCTTCTGGAAGGTAACCTTCGAACGAAAGATTTTGTAAACCTTCTCCTAAAATTTATTCAGGAAGAGTTCTGTTTGCTGAGTGAATAAGAAAGGTGAAGTAATCGAGGCGGCTCTTTAGAGTTGCAGTGGTAAGAGACTGAGAGGACCCCCTATCCTTCACAATCAGTCAATCCAAAAGAATAATCACATGTATTCAATTTACTACTTTAACCAATTAAAATAATTATATATTTCGGGCTTTCCCGGTTTTACCCAATTAATTTCTTTTATTCAATCATAATCTTCTTTTAGTCAATTATAATGTTTACTGAAGTGCTTACCTTGAGTGGGTGACAAAACCTCCTTCTTCGGTTCCTTAGTAGTACTATTGCCTGAAAAAATAAAAACGTATTTATGAGATTTGTGTAATTGCATATATTTTTAGTAATTAAAGAAACGTAAAATAACAGGCAGGTTAAGTATTAAATTATTTGTACACGACATGCTAGCCCCAGAGCTGCAAAAGATAGTTCTGTTTCTATCAGATGATGAGCCAATTATATGACAAGCATTTATGATCAAAAGAGGTACAGAAGTAAAATACACTAGTCAGAGTTATCTCCTCTGAGAGTAATGAATTTCATTATACGGGCAGACCATATGGTGAATGAATTGAAGTTGTCACTAGCAGGGTGGAAAGTAAATGCTTTTCAGAGGGTCTGGCTTGCAGATAAGCATACCTTTCCACTCAAGTGAGGAAACCAATGGCAAACCACTTATTTCTTTGTTTTACTCAGTTAAGCCTCTAAAGATTCACACCAGCCTTTCGGCTGATTACCTAAACAACAAAAAAATTAAAGATATTGTAGTTTACAAACTTTATAGACTTCTAAAACGAAAATCGACAAAAATGGGTAGCGTCATATAATAACGGGTGTTGTATTAAGGACGCAACCCTGATTATAAGAAGATAGAAGTAATACATCGGTAAATTTTCTGTCCTCCAATCGATATGTTGGCAACAGTGAAAAAAATCGCATTAACTAAGGATGCAAATGTAACTTTTTCGTAGCACTGAAAACAGTAGTTAATGTTAGCCCAGCTTGCGATGATAATCTTCTAAGCGATTTTTTTAGGGGATTGAGTCAAATGATTTTTCAAATCTTCAAATTTTCAAGAACTTCCGCGGTTAACTTTGTTGGCTGGCGAGGTGGTTTCTCATCGAGTACACTCCCAGTTCTACGGAATTTATTTATCAAACGCAATATTGACGATTTATTCGGAACGGCAGAACGGGGAAATTTCAACTGAAACTTATCTTGCACACATTTGTAAGATTTACTCGCTATGTAAGTCTCTACAATAAACACGCGTTCTTCCTTGAAAAAAAAACATTGCCGACACAATATAACGAAACGACTGCTGTCACCACACTAATGCTTGACTGGAACATTTTAACTGTCTTAGGTAGTTAGCCTTCAGTACACAGTTGCCAACATACTGATTGGGGGACAGAAAATTTATCGATGTATTACTTCTATCTTCTTATAATCAGGGTTGCGTCCATAATAAAATACCCGTTACAAGAAAAAATCATGGCCAGGTTTACTTCCCTTATTACTTATTTATTTCAGAAAAATTTCGAGTATATTGCTTTACTTTATATACTAAACAGAAACTTTATAATAAAGAAATTTTCACTATTGCATTAATTACACGCTCTTTATGAACAAATTTAATTGCAGAAATTATTCAAAATGTATTTGCCCGCTTTGGTGCCTCAATCGAGGCGCAATTAAGCCACTGTGACGATTAATTACTAAGTGAATAACTCAATGATGTTAAATGAACAAAATAAAGAAGAAGCTGACTTTAATCGGATTAACGAAAACGTTCAGATTACCAGATAACTGTATTCAGAGAAAATATAAATGTACAGAAAGATGGTTCAATGTTATTTAACAAACGTTCCGTACAATAGTCAGTATAATACTTAGTTACACGTGTAGAAATTGGCCTACTGCACTTATATACCATTGCAGTAAATTGTTTACGATATTATCCATCGTACTTAAATGAGAAAACTAACAAACAAAAAAGAAAACTGCATTGCATGCACACACGCTTGTTCTCCTTAGCGTGACAAAATCGTTTATACATCTAAATTGTTATTTTATTCCTTTTATTTTCCATACAAACGAAAATAATCTAATTATTTTTCTAAATCTATTACAGAACTTATATTTACTACTTTTCTTTATAAATTTCAGCACCGTAAATTAATTATACGGCAGTTTATACAAAAAATTAATAAACTAATTGTGATGCATGATCCGCTTTGTAAGTACCTATCCAATTTTTTTGCTAAATTTTTATTTTTATACAAACATACATACATAGGCTACATCATCGTATTTTGCTCTGCTATGAATAAACCAATCTTCTTGGGATTGAAAATCAAACTCTTAAATTCCGAAAGAACTGTTCTTAATATTTTTTACTCCGTTCTCGACTTCTTTTGACCACATAAAAAAAGCTTTAAACATTTAAGGAGGTCCAGATTATCAATTTTCTTTCACTGTAGCCTATATTTTTTTTTCTATTCATCCTCCGTTCTTCTTTTAACCTTAGCATAGGCCCTTAAAATTGTTAATCTTTAACTGGTTCGTTCAAAATATGTTCTTTTGATTTATCCCTTTTTTTCAAGATTTTGTTAAACCACTTTATTACTGAGTCAACTGTTTAACAGCTGTTTTTAGGAGACGAAGGTTACGAGATTCAAATTCTAGTAAAAGTTACTTTTATACAAATCTAAATACTTGACAGTGGTTACCGGTGTACTTTGAAAGTCGAGGTTCAATTAACCATACACTCTTAGGAATGGTCGGCTTGAGTCTGTAAAAGACCACAACTCATTTACACATCATACTTATCATCTTCATCTCATTCGGTCATGGGGTTGCTTGTTGTTCTTTAATTGGAAAGAGTACAACGTACACTCATTACAGACAAAAAAACTTATAACATTTACCTTAAGGTTCTGTTGCCTAGCAGTCTAAAAATTAGTTGTCCAACAGTTCATTAGGTTTCGTAGAAAATTTTCTCATTTTCTTTAATTTATAAATAGGTACTTGAATAAACCTGAAAATGTTCATCTGTAACACTTTCATTGGTTAAGAAAGATTATTTTTGGTATCTAATCTTTAACTTGTCTGTAAGCGCCAACGCTAGAAGGCAAGAATCAATATGGAGGTGTTAATTGTTAAACATTGAAGCTCACAATGACATGACGTACACTGTATATTTGGAACACTTTTTGACCGTAAGTAACGGTCAAAAAGTGAAATAACACTAATACTTCTTTTGTAACTGATTAAGCCTATTGAAATAGTACGGGTTGCAAGTGTTTTTTGACAATCAATGAGAAAAATAAATTCACAGAAAGCGTTGCATGCTAATTATCCACACAGCATGTGGTTAAAAAATAGGTCGATAACAAAATTCGGCTTTTGTAACACAAACGCTTATATTTGAAAAACCGAAAATAACTTCCGGTTAAAATGTTTAACACCAGTATATAGAGGAGATTCTAAAAATTCGCACTTAGTCACCTCCAACGCTGTAATATTAATAACCAATAATTAAAAAACGTAAAACATACCTAAACATTAACTATTTTTAAAAACAATACTGCATTAATGTCAAGTATACGTCATTAAGGATTGAAGTCGATTAAAAAATATATATAGGGAACAATATATACATAAACTTGATCATAAACCTTGTTCAGAAAGATGTGTGTGAGTGTGTGATTGTCATGCAATCGTTACATTGTCACGCGACTGGCGTCAGTAAACAAAGTTACATTTACAATACTTAACATTCTATATTTAACCACAGAAATGTTTCATGCCAATTAAACCGAAAAAAATGTTACTCTTGTCATTTTCATTCACTATTTGTTCCTCAAGTTTGTGTTGCTTTTCGCTTTTTCCTACACGATTGATCTTTGATCTACCAATTTTTAACATACGTGATATTTGACTAAAAATTGACGACTTATAATATTGTAAAATTACTTCATAATCGATATTATTTTATCGACTTTAAAATCGATAAAAGTGTACAAAGAAGGTTTAATTTTTAACCAATGAAATTTTTGCAGATGATAAATTTCTGGTATTCACGTAACCTACCTATTATTTTAAGAACGAAATTTAAAAGTAATATTACACATCATTCATCGGATATAAATTGAAATCTCTTTACACACGCCCCTGCGTAACTCCTGTTTGTTATCAGAAACTATTTTGTTTTTCAGACAACCTTTAAATCTGATCGCTGCTTTTGTCTGAACAAAATCTTTTAGCGTGAATTTTAACAGTGATAGGTCAGCTGGTTACCAAACTATGTTGATCGCCCAACCAATGTTACTGTAAGATTTTCAAGAAACTTTATCAAGAGGCTTTACATAACTGACCGGAATGGAATGTCTCTGAAGCACGATTTTTCGAAAAAAATTTAATATTTAAATTTGATTAACACTTTAACCAACTTTAAAGAAGTATTTATTTTATTTTTATTTTTTTCCAAAAACAAATACAATGAATCTTATCCTATCTTATTTCGTAATACCCGCACAAGTCTAGCCTGTGAGCGGGTATGAGTTGGCTTAAATCATATAATTTTAATTTTTACTTTCCCTTAACCTGTTCTATGTAAAGTATTGTTTACAAGTCGATTTTTCTTTGGAAGTAGTACACGTTTTTAAGACCTCCTGAGCCCAAAAAAACAAAAAATCGTACGCACTTGGAACTTAAGTTAGTTAGGTACCATGAAGGGACCCGACACGAACATTTTCATCAAAATCGGCAAACCGGTTGGCCGGAAGTAGTAATTTATTCGTATAATTTTTCACTTTCGTATGCAATTTTCTCAAGAATGATTTTGTTTAAAATCGCCTTAAATAAATTAGATTTGAATAAAAATAATGATTTTCATGCTAATGCAAATATTTTAACAGAAACCAAAATAGTGGATATTTACTTTCTCCAAATCCGGGCACTTCTAAACCCAGAAAAATGGTCCAGACGGGCTGAAAAATTCAGGACTATTCTAGGTGGACCCAACACAGTAGGTATAAAAATAGTTGTAGTTTTATGGAGTCAACTAAAAGGAATTTAAAGAATTACCTCAAGTTCTTTGCAATAAATTATTGCCAGTGTATAAAAGTTTGCCGTAGCGGCAAACTTTTTACCAAAAACCACTTCCGACAAACGTACTTCTACAGGTCATCAACGTTGATTCCGTTATCTATGCAATCTTCTCCTACAGAAATAATTTATTATTCTTGAGAAAAAAATTATTGTCTAAACGAAGTGAAGAATTCACGGTGATACTTTATAGTAACCACAAACAAACTCGAGTAAAACAATTCAAAAACAATGTTGTTAATAGAAATCTAATCACCAAAAATCTTAGTAAAGGTCAAGTAATATTCCGTTACCTATTTATTTAAATTTTAGTTCAAATTACACATCTATAGAGTGAGTGTAAATTTCCAAATAATAGAACAAACTGTTTTATGAATATTATTTATTTAATTATCTGTTAAGAAAAGTAATTACTTTTTCTACTTTAAAAATACACAACAATAAAAAATTGTTATTTTGACAACCTCATTGACATTAATGAATAAAAACACCGCAACCTGAATTTCTTTTCAATTACTTAACCGTTTTGTATACTATAGTGCGCGCCACGAAAAAAGACCACTGTATTTGAAGAGCTGTATCTTAGAAACAACCAAACAGAACATTTTTAACGCTACATCAAATTAAACCTGTTCTTTTCTAAATCATTCTTATTTATATTTCCGTTTTATTTTCCACTATAATTAGAAAACGCTATGCTTGACATCATAATACTGTTGTAAAAATGCATGGTTCAGTCCAAAAATCATTTCCCTATTCTAACGAGGAGCCAAAATAGCACTATTTTAAAAAATGGTCGGCATATTAAAACAGAACATCATATTTCACGTTTAAAATATTCATATTTTAGAGAAAACTGTAATCTTTAACACATTTCACGCTGAATTTTTATGTACAGCCTGGACGAAGTAACAGACGTTTAAGGGGAGACTGTACTTTGTATCCCGCCAATGTTAAATTTGCTATTTTTAAGTACATTTTTCACTGGATTGGTAAAAGATAAGGAAATTAAACTTTACACACCATACGTGTCGGGTTTCTTCTTGAGCTACTGACATTTTTTCAATTTAATCTTTGGACCATACCATTTTTTAAAAAAATTACGAATAACATAACATTTTTACGATTGTTTTCTACGTTTTTTGCGTATTACTAATTTTTGGAGCATCTGAGGAAGTAATAAAAATGTCGGTATATGTGGACATACAAGATAATTAACTGGTAAAAATTTCAGCCTGGTACGTTTATTGGTTTCTGAGAAAAATGTACCTAGTGTTAAAAATCTAAATTTGCGGGAAAACGCAAGAGACAAGAATGCACAAATCAAAAACAAAACGTACACAAACAAGTAAATTTTCCATCAACTGTTGTTTAGAAAGCTGAACCAACAGCTGAGAATATTAAAAACCGTGATGCAGATATTTTAAAAACTAAAATTCTCTTTGCACTAAAACGAGCGGTAAAAAATTGTGAAAAATATTCGTTCTAATAATTTTTTTGTGTAAACTTGATAAAAACTTAATTTTTTCATAAAAAAATATTTTTTTTGACGTAATTAAATGTGTTTTTGGTAGATCTAGGCCTAAACTATTGGAAAACATAAAAAAACTAAAAATCGTGCCATCTCCCCTTAAAGAGCAGATTAACGGGTAAACCCGACAAAAATCTGGGTACTTTTTATGCGTAAATTGCTGTATCTCCGGGGTAATTTTTAAACAAAATAATTAAAGTCAAAATAATCAACGCAGAAAAGAACAGACTTTAATCTGCTGTAGCGTTAAAATTTTTCCGTTTGGTTGTTTTGAGAGAGAGCTCTTTAAACACAGCGGCATCTGTCGTGGCGCACACTATAGAACGTTTTATAATACTTGTTTGTCATCAGTAATTTGTTTTTTAAACTTCATTTAAATAATGCATTCAATCCCATCATCTTTCATTATATTTACTTAAAATATTAACATAGATAATGAGGTCAGTGGAGTCAAAGTTCATTTAGAAAGCATCTAATTATGTTTGATGACCGTTAGGTATAAGTCTACATTTTGTATATTAAAAAATCTGGGAAGAAACACACACAACACTTCCTTCTCTAGCCAATGTAAATAATTAAAAATGCTAAGTTTTATCATAAATGAACGACGCTAAATGAAGCTCTGCAAAAAAGTTGTTTAAAATAAAAGTTATAACGTTTTTAATTTTCTACAACTTTGACCATACTTATTTCGCCTTAAATGCATATTAAGGTCACAAATCTTTAAAAAAAACACTTTTTTATTATGAGATCACATCCCTCATGAATTTCAGCAGACATGCCGGTTACCCAATCTTGTAGAGCAGAAAATATAGTAAATGTGATTTTAAACAAAATTGTAAAAGCAGTTTAGGAGAAAATCGCAAAAAAGTGAAAAATTGCACGAATAAACATTCGGTTGGCCGACTTTGATGAAAATGTTTGTGTTGGGTCCACAAACATGTTTTTTGGGTTAAGGGGACCTGAAAATGTGTATTTTGATAAAAACTCGATTTCGAAAAATCGACATGAGAACAATACGTTCTTCCGTATATTTCATATAAAGCAAGAGAAAGTAAAAAACCCAAAACATACTTTATTATGATTGCTTTAAAACTGAAATTTTTTTTAGGTGACCAACCAAAACGCTGGCTTGAATCGCTAGAGGTTTTAGTAGGACACAGACGGGTAAAATGATTTGCCATCGCCTTCTTCACAGGACTGTAAAGTAATTTCTGCTTAATCAGAATGCCAAGCATTCTAAAAAGCCTTACTTCCCATCGTATAAATGATACATTCACTTAATTTACCAAGATTGATTCAGTACAGAAGGCTTTGTACATAAATTCATTAATTTCAGTGGAGGTAAATATGATTAACATCACTTACTATTCCTCCTCTTCTGTTCTAAAATGTTGGCTTTGTATATACAAGAAGAAATAAACTATATATTATAATCCAGCACCAGAACTAGCAAATCAAGATATAGGCCTATTAATATAAAAGGAATCGTAACTTGAACAAACAAAAAACAAATAGCCAGCTGCATTGGCGTAGTTGGTTAACGTGCTCGCCTCTCATCAAGCGGTCTTGGGTTCGAATTCCACTCAGGTACGGCATACTTTCATACTTTACAAAAAATCATTACATCTTTCACAGTTGCAACCCAACGTCGTCGCTAATGACAACTGCAGTAGATGCGACGTTAAATAAACAAAGAAAAAAAATAGATTTTCAGATTTTAACACTATATAAATTATAGAAAGCGTGGTTTCCAAAAATATACTAAAATCAAATTCCTATGACATCAAGAAAAAACTATTTATTTAAATTACTACATCATGCAAATCTATTTTTCTGAACAAGTTCATTTAGTATAACCTCATTTTTTTCAAAAAAAGCCTTTCTTAAAATTTCTATGCCAAAATAATTACAACTGACAACTTATATTGCAACTTAATTTTCAGGATTTGTTCATTTATAGTTCATTTATAGTTCCATAGCGAAATAAAAAACATACATATTAACTTAAGAGAAAATAATAACTTTTTTATGATAATTCAAGTGATTTTTTGACACTAGGTAAAAATCTTTTTAAAAACCGAGTTTCATTCTAATCGAGAAATTCATATGTAAGGGACTAAGAGAAAGAGGGATCTACAAAAAGAAAAAAACCTATTAAAGTCTCGACCTTTTCAGGAGTTGAGAAATGTGACAAATATTTAACAATGAGTTAGGAAGTCAGACTTTTCTTAATATTCCATCTGCCTGTTATGAACACTCATAAAAGTAATAATGAGTTCATCAAAAGTACAGGAAATTCATACCGAACAGCAGATTTTTCGGAAAAAAGAAGAAAAATGAACACTTTGTGTGCAGTGCGGGCGCAGTTGCTAGTTATAGCCTTTATAGCAGAGGATACAATTTATAAAAACGGCCTTCGATCAATAAAAGAATTTTTATTTATTTGAATACAAAACAATGTGAAGTTATGTAATGCAATGCATATTAGAAGGATTGTTATCAGAATAAAATGGGACGTTCTAATCAGACTATGAAGATTTAATATTAACGAATATAAAAAGCAATCTGTCAATTTTAATTTATAATTAGGCATGATCAGAATAAAAATGAAATAATGTATACAGACATGTAGAAGAACAGAATAAAAGAAATAAGAGTTTAGTAAATTTTTTATACTTGCTTAAAATTAGTATACAATGTCTCCAATTTTACTTAGATTTATTGGTTTATTTTACCATTTAGGAAAACAAGATAACTATAAAAGATGGTACCACAAATTGCATTAAACCTCTTGTAAACCTAAAATGGGATTTTTACCACTCGTCTTATTGTATCATATTAAAATATTACGTCAGAACATATCATCATTAATGTAAAGAATTTTACGTTGTCAATGTTTACTATTACCCAAAAATGAATGCTTCAAAGACAGCAGTTTTTACTGAAAATAATACATCATTACTGGACCATTTTATCATTTGACTGATATTTTACTAAAACGCAAAAAATAAATGTTTACATATTCCTTAATTTATGCTATATGTAATTTTGTAATAAGTTAAATCTAAAAGTAATATTTCGATAAGACTAATGAATTCATCATAATTATCACAAAAATGTAGACTAGTCAGTGATAGAAGTTTAATAATACTCGGCGAATCAAATATCTCATACCTTGGATTAGTTAAGAAAACTTAGTTCTTTAGGAGATTTAATACAAGCATACGAACACACTAATGTACAAAAACCCCGGTTTTCTTCTTGGTAATTCTTAAACGTAAGTTTAATTGAAATTGAG
This sequence comes from Catonia carolina, assembly GCA_035578175.1. Classification (NCBI taxonomy): domain Eukaryota; kingdom Metazoa; phylum Arthropoda; class Insecta; order Hemiptera; family Achilidae; genus Catonia; species Catonia carolina. The sequence goes on along the minus strand of JAQMRL010000002.1, from coordinate 15,910,129 downwards.
GTATAGAAGTTTTACCATTAACGTAATAATTCGTCATTACCCTAAACAGTAGGCTCATCCGGAAAGAAGTCAAAATAGAATTTTTGTGGCACAAGGTTCAACCCAGACAGTCTGTCAATAATCCAACAATCATATATAAACAACACTATCGGGTGTTCTTGATCAAATCCTCGTCAAAAGAAAAACTCTAACAAAAAGGTTGCGATCGAATTCGGTATTGTTTGAAAAAAAAGAAGCTTAGTCTGGGATCAATAAGTTCTTATGTATTAGCGAGCGGTTTAAGTCATCAACCGAAAGGCTGGTTACTAGAGGCTTTACTATATAAAACGAGGAGTGAGATGGTTTACTGTTGAATTTCCTCACTGAGTGGAAAAGTATACGTATCAGCATGCCAGGCTCTCTGAAAAGCATCTACTTTCTACTCTGCAAATGACACCTTCACTTCATTCACAATAGGGTCAGCCAGTATAATGAAATTAATTACTCTCAGAGGAGAAAACTCTGAATAATATGCGTTGCACAAAAAACTACAGACAGGGCCGTTCGAAATATTTTCGTTACAGGACCGGCTGAGTTACGTTATAGTGCGTACGGGTGGGACAAGTGGTTGTGGACAAGTAAATAAATTGTTTTAATTTCTAACGAACAGTTTCTTAATAATAGTCAAGTTTAATTCAATTTAATGTAATATTGTATTTGTTAGTAGGCTAAGTTTAATAATTAATTGTAATTATTCATTTTATCAATAAATATTGCGATAACTTTAAGAAAAACTCTTTGTTATTAAATTTACCCAGATCCCGGACAAAGCTAGGCTTAAGTGTTAAAATATATACATAAACTCTTACATTATGTGCTTGATTTTTTGGTTTAAATTGTGCTATACCAAGAAATATAGTCACTTGTTGTCTAGGGTTGTAAATGAGCTACAGCTCTATTAACCGACTTTTTAGTTATCCGAACGCGGGAGCAAGTCGGTTAAGGAAAAATACATGAAATATACATAGAATTTTGTATTGGTTACCACATCAAAATCTGAAAAGGCACGTAGCTTCTTTAAATATTTATTACAGTACTTAATCGTCTGGTTAACTAAGGTTCGGAAAATTGATAATCTATTATAACACAATAAAACAGCATGTATTATGTAGGTACAATTATAATATAATTCTTTAGAAATAAACTTCTTTTTTGAAACGACAGCTCAGTAATTTCTAGGATAAGTCTAGTTATGGCAACCAGTTATTAAATATTAGATAGAGGACATCTGATCTAGTGTAAGAACCCAGAAAGGCAATCCTACATTTATTTTTTATTCAATGCCTTTTTCAGAGAGTCAGAAAAGAAAATAATTTCATAGATTAGTAAGTAAAGTTAAGCAGCGTGGGGTGAATGTGCCACAGCCAAAGTAACAGTTACAGCTATTTGGCACAAATCTCCACCTACTCACCCCTCTACTCCCCCACCCGTATTTAAATAACTAACACATTCATTCGTTTAAAAACATACGATAGAAATTTTTGATAGTTCAGATTAAAAATAGATTTTTGTGTTGGTGGAGACGTCATGGAAATATTCTGTCACTAACTCTAAATAAATACTTAACAATTTTTGTGTCAAGATGCCTAATTTTTCATCAATCAAACTATTTTATGGCTCTCTTTTTCTATTAAATTTAATACTTATCTCCTTATTCATAGACTAAAAACTGAATTTTTAATTTATTCAAATTAAATTTGTGTACCTCCAACGCAACATTTAGTCGTAATTTAATATCTTGTGAAAAAATTCGTAATCCGTAAAATTTGTGTGCTTCTCGTGTACTTTTAACGTCAATTAAATTATCATTTATATTTTAGTATTAATCTTATTGTGTTGTTTAGGTCATCAGCCGAAAGACTGGTTTGAACCTCAAGAGGTTTTACTAAGTAAAACGAAAAATGAGACGGTTTAACATATGCCTTCCTAACTCAGTGGAAAAGTACGCTTATCAACATGCCAGGTCTTCCTGAAAAACATCTACTTTCCACTCTGCAAATAACATTTTCACTTCATTCACAACAGGATCTAGCTGTATAATGATGATGAAGATGCAAGTGCAAGAGAATGTAATCAAACGTCCAGAGGAAAAGTAGTTGCTATGGCACGAGTACGTATGTCAGAAGAGTGAAGGCCGGATTGATTCATAAGGTGACGGAATCGAGCACGGGGGAATGACGAGGAAAGGTGGGCCACGAATTTCATGAAGGGACAGTGTAAAAGAGGCTGTGCAGGAGAAAAGGTTGGGTGAAAAGGGGTAAATGTATGATCTGTTTCAGGGAGTAGCAGATGCCTTGTTAAAAAAACAACTTCACGTATGAAACTCAACGGAACAGAATTTTTTCGTTAAAAGTCCATTAACAAAATATTCGCTTTTTGGAAAACACTCTGGGTGGCAATCATTGGCCAAATATCAATAGTTGCTCCGAGCAGAAGCTACCTTTGGATATTGAGTAATGATGCTTACGTAAGTCTTAGCTTGTGCATAAGTAGAGATATGAGGTGATATGTTAGATCTGATCGGGAATTGAAACAGGGAGCCCTGGCATAGAAACCAGTCGTTTTGACCACTACACCAACCTTACAGGTCCTTTACAGATAAAATAGGTGGATTTGCGAATAAAACAATTGCATTCAATTAACAGATTCACAAAAAAAAGGTTTTTGATGAATTATAAACTGGGAAAGACAGATTACAAAAATTATCGGATGTATTATGTTAAATAATAACCTTGGTTACAGATGGGCTGGCACGATTGATTATGTTTCAGGCAAAAGCGTACGAACATCTGTTATTTTAGTAGAAACACTATTGCGCTATTGCACAGTGTGGTATCGTAATTGCGGATCACGTAACAACATTCACAATGAGTCATATTGGTCTCCCACTTTGTAATCCGTACGACCGAACTGAACGAACCGAGATAGAAGGAATCATCATACCATCATTAATTTATAATAAGCTAAAGAATAATCCATGACTCATTCATAGTCTGAAATGTTAGCGAAATAGTGAGGCATCTCGCCAACTTATTGGAATGGATATCTTAACATTAACAACCTTACAGTGTGCGTATGACTGATGTTCGGTAATACATAAATAAGTTTTAGTATAACTTACTAATTTCAAAGTATACAATAATACTAAAATTTCAGAAAGAGGTATTAAATTAAAAATCTGGTGTGAAACAATCACACGACTTTCTCTTAACAATGTAAATAATAAACAATATAACCTAATTTAATCATTAGTGTATGACGCTAAATTAGGCTCTGTGGAAAAACTTTAAAATAAAAGTTTGATGGTTTTTCAATTTTCATATAATTTTGTTTATAGTATACACTTTTGTCGTAAAATGCATACTAATACAATTTCGATGAGCAAAATACAAAATATCACTAATTGACACAATTATTATAAAATAAAATGTTTGAAATAAAAGTTGTAGGTCTTTTAATTTTCTAAAACTTCGATTATTACGCTAAAATGCGTATTATTGCATTATAGCATATTTATATGCTTTATAATTGATTTAAAATGCATAAAGGCCGCAATATTAAAAAAAACACATATTCTATTACGAGGGCACTGCGCCCAAAATTTTATCAGACATGTCACTTACCCTATTTTGAAGAGCATAAAAAATGCAGTAAACGAGACGATTTAAAAAAAATCGTAAGAGCCGTTGCTGAGAAAATCGCAAAAAGTAACAAATCCACGAAAACCATTACTCCGGTTGAACGATTTTGATGAAAATGTTCGTTTAGGATACCCCAGTGGTACCTAATTTAAGTTCCTAGTTTCAAATTTTTACACTATTCCGATCTTGAAATATTTTGTTAACACGCAGACCAATCGCAAAAAACACTTTTTTGGGGTTCATATACACATAAAGACGTGTATTTTTGGTGAGAACTCGATTTTGAAAAATTGACTGAAAACAACACTTTAATTTCCCATATACATACAGGGCAAGAGAAAATAAAGTTGTTGATGGTCAGCCTAATAACACAATTTTCTAATGGTTCCATGTTACCTAAGTGTTTTTAACTCTTAATAAGGAAAATAAATTCAAAAATTGATTTTTATGTATTATCTACAAAATAAGGACGCTAAGGACTAAAGTAATGACGTTTATAGGGAAATTTCCGGTGAAGTCAAAAGTACAAAATTAATGGGAACATTTTCGAGCGAATATCCAATTTTAAATAAATTGGGATGTGAAATATCTTTTGTAAACAACCAGGACTTCACGAATAAACTAAATTATTTAATAAACTAATTTATTTATTGAATATTTGCGGGACGATACATAAAACGTCGAAGCACAAGATTATGAAAGACGCACGTGAAAATTTTTATAAGACTATCGAGATACCTGTGGTGCTATATGGAAGTGAGGTATGGGCACTTCCCAAGCGGGAACGAGACAGGTTGCAGGGGGGAAAGAAATGAGGTTTCTGAGATGGGGTACGACGTTTGCCACGGTTACCCCAAAAGTGCTAACCCACTGGTAAGAAGAATGTTGGACGTCCGTAAAGGAGATGGTTCCCAGAGCAGGCTGAGCTGCCTAATACAACTGAAGAGAAGAGGAAAAAATACGAAGATCATAAACACTTGTTTGATAGATAGTGGTGAATTTCTCCGGCGTAATTATCTAAATATAAAACTAATGACATAACTAATTCTGTGCAATAATTTCTACATTTTGTTTTTGCAAACGAATGCATTTTAGTATTGTTACATAACGTATCAGAATTTGGAGGAGATTAATAACAATTTAATGGCTTAACGAGAAAACAGTATTTTTTATAGTTTCAAAAATACTAAAATGCACTCATTAAATTTTAAGTATTCATAACCCAATGATTTACGACCTAGATTATGTAAAATAAAACACGAAGGTCAATAGCATTTTCTATAAATATGCAGTATCAAATCACCTCTCAATACCGACTGAATTTTATTACTTATTGTTTCAGTCAGACTTTGAATGTGTAATAAAACAAGATAAATTTTTATTAAAAAAACAGTAGTTATTTTGTCACACTTCTGAAAACTACCCAGAAAAGTTGAGAATATACACCAGATAACCATTACTACGCAAACTCGTAATTATTTTTTTTACAAATTTATTTCCAAGCGTTAACAGAACGTTAAGAGCGTATTTAGTTTTATTATGACAGATTCTAGTGATGGAATTTCTAACTATTGAAACATAAATTCCAGATTCTTTCCGGATCTGGTAATAAATAAAACTTAATTTTAAATTTATATCAACTATTTATTAACAAATTAATAATTACAATTAAATTATGTAACTTAGTAATTTACTAAATTAATTAGAAAGCATTATTTAACTTAACACTTAACATTGTCACAACTCGTGACCTTTGTATTACGATGAGGTGATTGTCCACGGTAGTTTCTATTCGATTTACCGACATCGTAAGCTACATCTGTGAGATATTTGGGCTTGTACTTTAATAGTCGATTAACTTGGTACTTTTTATGTTTTAGTTAAAAGTCACGCTTTGGACAATAGATTTAAGATGTTGTACAGATTGATGTCTCGACGTTCGGTACTTCCAAAATCAGGCAAAAACTAACGATATACAAGTCCCTTCTTAGGCAAATTTGGATGTACACCGGTGAAATTTACGAATGCGCTAAACTGTCAATGATAGCTCGGATTCGGAGGTTTCAATCAAAGACGTTATGAATATCAGTCAACGCACCCTCTGACGTTTCTACTTAAGGGGAGACTGTACTTTGTATCTCACCAATGTTAAATTTGCTATTTTTAGGTACATTTTTCATAGGATTGGTAAAAAAATAGGGAAATTGAACTTTACACACTATAGGGTGTCAGGTTTCTTCTCGAGCTACTAACATTTTTTCAATTTAATCTTTGGACCAGGAATTTGCAAAACAGTCGGACGTTAAACAAAAACAAAAAAAAATACCATTTTTTTTTAAAATTATGAATAACAAAAAATGTTTACAAATTGCTTTCTACGTGTTTTGCGTATTAATAATTTTTGGAGCACCTGAGGAAGTAATAAAAAGGTTGGTATATGTGGCTATACAAGATAATTAACTGGTAAAAATGTCAGCCTCGTAGGTTTATAGATTTCTGAGAAAAATGTACCTTAGTGTTAAAAATCTAAATTTACGGGAAAAGGTAAGAAACAAGAAGGCATAAACCAAAAACAATATGTACACAAACAAGTAAATTTCCTAACAGTTATTTAGCTGAACCAACAGCTGAGAGTATTAAAAACCGTGATGCAGATATTTTAAAAACTAAAATTCTCTTTACATTAAAACGAGCAGTATAAAATTATGAAAAAATATTTTCATTCAACTTAATTGAAACTTCCACAACAGACTTTTCGCTTATTCAAACGAACTGATACCTATAATTGCTTCCCGTCATCCACTAAACAACGTTAAACGGTAATTAAGGAGGAAGTGGAACAGGGATTTGCTGTTTTAGAAAATGTTATATTATGTTTATAATAAATAAATTAATCGATGATGTATTAATAAATAAATAAATAAAATATCGGAGACCTTTCAGTGGATGGTGATCTCCATGCACGTCAGTCATGGGTCATTCATTCTTTCACCCACTTTCGTATTAACTGGTATTTTATTTTGTAACAGCAGAAAATATCACTAATAAAGTTAAAAAAACCTGTTTGGAAGGTTCTGGAACAATATATTTATAAACTTCTAGAAGGCCTGACAACCAATGTAATTCAATTCTCATAGAATTTTCATACAACTTAAAATTATTTATATAAGTTTTTGCAAAACTTATATTTTGTTTTGCTAGCAACATAGCTATTTAATTACATGATAAATAGGATGTTCATTACAGGACTAAAATAAATAGTTCTGTTTCTTATCACATGGTCACCCAATTAAATTACTGAATAATTTAAGAACAGAAGAGGTAGAGGTGTAAAAGACACTAAAGTAGTGTTAAGTTAGTATGATGACCTAAACAATACAATAAATAGGACTAAATAGGATAAATAGGACTGCACTAGTGAATAATTGTAGATGAATATTGTTATTTTATTTCAACGAATCTTACTAATGTAACGTATCGACTCCCGAGAAAGTTAGTTACGTGGTTTACCATAAATTTGTTAATTAACACCTAAAGCAATTTATGTGTCATTTACATTTTCTACAAAATTTACTAAATTATGATAAATTTCAACTTTAACAACAATATATTTTTGTAAATTAGTAATAGATTTTTATGTATTAAATTAGAGTATTGGATTACAGATAAATAACTTAGAACGAACTAAAGAAAATAAATAAGATGACCTTCTAGAGTGTGTTGTCATTTCTAAAAATAGCACGTTTTACAAAATTCCTGAATTTGTTTGACTGAAGAGTATTCAAGTGAATAACCCGAGGCGACAGGCGAGCGATGATGTGTTCAAACGTTAATTTACTAAGAACTATAACTATTATATGGGGATTATGGCTGCTAATAACGTTATAATGAATATTGCCTGCTTTATCCGGCTAGACAAAAACATAAGTTTAAGACAGTTCTTTGCATTTTCAACAGAAACTATTTACTCTCTGGCAACTATTTATAAAAAGAGAAAGTTTAACGACTGTAAAAGAGTCTTTCATTCGAATTTTAACTGATCTTCACATTTCACGATGAAAAGTTTATGTTTTTGGTTACTGCATTCAGGAGACTCTAAAACGGGAGTAGCCTACAGGACATGTCAAGATAAAACTGATGCGTAAATGCTAACAATGTTAAATTCACCACTTAACAATTCATTTCTTACATTTTTTAACTACTACTTATTTACCCAACTACTTACGTACTTTGTTGTTGTTTAGGTCATCAGCTGAAAGGCTGGTTTGAACCAGTAGAGGTTTTACTAAGTAAAACGAGGAGTGAGGTGGTTTACATTTGCCTTCCTCACTGATCAAAAAAATTCACTAATCAGCATGCCGGGCTCTCTGTAAAGCACATATTTTCCACTCTGCAAATGACACCTTCACTTCAATCACCACAGGGTCTGGCTGTATAATGAAATTCATCACTTTCAGTGCAGATAACTCTGATTAGTGTCTTTTACACCTCTACCTCTTCTGTTCTTAAATGATTCAGTCTTTTTTATAATTGGCTGACCATGTGATAAGAAACAGAACTATTTATTTTAGCCCTGCAACGAACAGATTGAGTGACAATAATTTGACTCTCCACCTGTCTGTTATGGGCTGACATACTTCGATAAGCCAGAATAATACAATTAGAACCCGATTATCCAACCTTCGCTCATCCGACGTGACTAACTGACTGTGACGACTACGAATTGATGAGCGAGTGCATAATATTTATACTATATTGAAAAAGAACAAGAATCAACCCCATTTGACATAATGGTGATGAAGCACTTGATTTTGCCGCCAAGCAAAGGGCACGTGTCTTTTAACGTAAACTTCACGTAAGCAATCTTCTATAACAGAGTTTTTCCAAAAGTAGTAAGCCGAACATTTTGTGTATGCAATTATGATAAATGTATTAAATATTCTTTGTGTTTTACTTATTAAGCCCTATATTTTCAAAAATCGTTCATAGTATTTATGTACCTACTTTAACTTATTTTCATCTACAGTATTTACAACTTAAAATCATTTAACGTAATTTTTTCAAAACTTATATTTTGTTTCGTTCAATTTATTTTTAATATCCAACAAGTGTACTTTTTATTTAAATTATCTTGTGACGCCGGATTATCCGACATTTTGCTTATCCGACCATCTCCCGGTACCGTTTTTGTCGCATAAACGAGACTAATGTATTTCACAACAAAATTTATATTTTTTTATTATTGTTTATTATAGAATGTTTTATCAATAAAGTATTTTTTTAAACAAATTCAAATTACTATAACATTTTAAAGCTTCCGTTATAATTTATTTATGTATTTTCTAACTGCAAGTTGGTTTTTGTCTAAATTAGTGCTGTGATTAGCAACAAAGTAATAAATTTTGTTTATTGATTGTGAACACTTACAGTTAAAAGTTATTTTATTTTACACATATTACCTATAATTTCAAAAATGTACACAGAAGGAATGGTAAAACAATTGAAGCTCCTTAAATAATGGTTACAAAATTGAAACCATTTTACTGGATAGTTGGTAAAAGTTCGACATTCAATCTAAACAACAAACTTTTAATTTAACAATCAATTCTTAAACCGAATTGAATGTATGAAATCCAATTTTGGGCTCAGAAAGCCAATCCAATATTGATATCCTGCAAAGGTTCAAATAGAAATTACTCAGGATAATCACAGAATCACCTTGGTACATAACAAACAACATATTACACAGATATATATATATATATATATATATATATATATATATATATATATATATATATATATATATATATATATATGTATGTATGTATATATATTCCTACATTTCAGCAAGAAATTAAGAACAAAATACCAAAGAACAAGAAATCAGTACAAAATACCATTAAAGACTCGAATCACACACGAATCACCTCGCCATCTCACAGTTAAACAATTTAAACGACACTCTCCGGATGAAACAAAGATAATCTACAGGCTTATTTTAAAACGACAAGACAACTTATAAATTAAATCCACAAAATCCCTAATTAGGGGGGTTTACTTCGATTATGGCATAGCAAAGAAATCTAACTCATCTACTCACTATTCTGCTTAAGAATTGTGTTGCTGAGCAGAAAGTGCTCCATGGTACGCCCGAAACCAATACATCCACTGTCATTTGCGACTGATTTCAAAAGCTGGTGAATTGTGTACGTGTGCTAAGAAACAAGAAAATCGCCTTCACGACCGTATCAACATTAAAGGACTTGAGTTGTTGAACACTTACGTAGAGACTGAAAAACTAAAATTTAAGATTATAAATAAGAATCAAGTCGAAAATTTGAGTAACTGAAAATACTTTTTAACGAAAAATAATATTAAATTACAATTAAGTAATGTAGAAATATTACTAAAGTACTCTTTATTTAATACGATAAAGTTAGATTTAAGTAATTAATATTGCTAAACCATTGTAAGTAAAATAAGTGACAGCGGCTGTGGGTGACGGAATAATTGGAGGGGGGGATATCGCTAAAGAATATTGTTCGTCAGTTTTAAACGATAACAAGTTGCAGTAAGTTTTAAATAATAAAAAAAAAAAATCAAGACAGATATTCCAACGTTTAACAACAGCGAAATATATGAAGATTGTATTTTTCAATTTAGTAGATTTTAAGTTGTATTTTAAAAAAATGTACCACTAAAAATTTTTATTAGGCGAAATAAATGTGAGGTGAATGGATATATTATAAAATTTTAGTTTGTAAGCAGCAATTTAAAACATGCTTGATCCAGAATTTTTTTAAAGTTCAATAGGCTAGCTCAGAAAAAAATATTAAAAAACGTTTTTTAGCACACCGAAATTTTCTGAAATATTTAGTGCGATAAGAAATAGTGTAACGGAAACAAATAAACACAGCCACGGTACAACTTTTCAGTAAATCTGTGCCCTTAAGTTTAATACATAAGATGGTCATTATCTTTAATACAGCAGATAATAACAGCTAGAGTTTAATAAAGTTTTTAATTAAAAGTAACAGTTTCTACAAATATAAATTAAGGAAATGTCTCGAAATTTAATACTACCCACTGATATTTTCAAAAGGATACATTTGATTTGCGTCAATATACAAATATTCATTATCAACATGATGTTGATTGCAATGCATTTTGTCATGGTAAGAAATTTTATTTTATTTCCAAAGAAACTAAAATAATATTGTGAAAAGTATAGAAAATCATCTTTCTCATTAAAGTGTAAATGCCTTACCACTAAACATACCGTTTTTTCCAATTCCTAATGTGTGTACGTTGCAATCTGTTCAATTCAGAACAATAAGCAACCCCATGACCCAATGAGATTAGGATGATGTGTATGACGTGTAAATGAAGAGTAGTCTTGTACAGACCCAGGCCAACCATTCCTGAGAGAGTATGGTTAATTGAACCCCAACCATCAAAGTACACCGGTAACCACTGTCTAGTATTCAAATCCGTATAAAAGTAACTACCTTCACTAGGATTTGAACCAGGAACCTTCGTCTCCAAAAATCAGCTCTTAAACAGCTGATTCTGGCGACGACTTTACCTCTAGACCAACCCGGTGGGTCAGTTATTTTTAAGCCGATTTTAAAAAAATTTTGAAAACCGGTATTCTGTCTTGTAAATAAATTATTTGTGGATTCAAATGCTTGGTTTTTGTATTTGAATGTGGAAACTCATCAACGGAAAAAGTTGCAGGCTATGTAAAAAGTTTTCGCAGTCTAATAGTCGTTAGTGAGATTCAAGCTAATCGAATACTGAACAGTGTATTTTTATTTTTCTTAAATACACGAATGACATATACACAAAACGGAAACAACATTTGCACCACTACCTCTTCTGTTCTTAAATACTTCAGCCATGTAATTGGCTAACCATGTGATAAGAAACGGAACAATGTTTGTAGCCCTGGAACTAGCAGATCGAGTGCAAAAACTTTTACACACCATCCACCTGTCATGGGTAGTTATATTTTTTAATAAACAAATATTATTATTTAGTCAGGAAGAGCCTTTTACATTACAGATTTACAGAATAATGTAAAATGTTTCAAAACAGATTGCTTTTTAAGGCAAAAAAACCGAAGAGAGTAGTTTTTTGATTAAAACACTACATAAAAACTTTCTATTAGATTAGATTATTGGTGTTCACCTCACTGTATATTTCCCCCAAAAGTTTCGCTATTAGGAATAGCGTTAAAGCTATTTTTATGTTAGGCCTACTGGACATTGGCCAAATATTTAAGATTTAAAACCTTTTCGTTGTATCTGTAAGAGCGTACATATGGGGTACGATTTATTAGTATAATTGCTTCTTAAATTCCTTTCCATTATTCTGCAATGAAACATATTAATTTTCATTCATTTCCTAAATCAACTACTTAAAAACAATTTTTGATTGCTTAAAGTTAATGCCGTAATTAAACAAATAGTTTAATTCAATTATATTAATAATCTAAAAGTAATACTCTCGTCAAATTTCAGTTTCTTAGTTCCAGCAGTTTGAGCTGAATGATGAACGAGATAGTGAGTCACCTGATGATTTTATACGTTCGATAAACTGTTCTCAGAATGATCAATTACAAAGTGATGGCTGTGACAAGAAAAAAACTATAATAAGCAAAAATAGTTAAAACATGAGTTCTGTAGGCCTATATATGTATTTTTTAACAGAATATATTAGTATTGAGTCAGGAAGAGCTTTTCTCATTACTGACTTACATAATAAGATAAAATGGTTCAAACCAGATTGTTTTTTTAACGCAAAAAACCAAAGAGAGTAGTTTTTTCATTAAAACACACTACCTACATAAAAACTTTACAAGTTCATTTATTTCAATTTTAAATTGCGTCAACTACTGGGTAGGCCTATTAATACCTCAACTAAAGTGGGTGCTAACGGTACTACAATGTTTTAGGGTAATGAGTAATATTCCTAAACCCTAGTCCGGAATTTTTAAATTTTACAAAAATGGAAAAGACGGGTTCCAAAATATATCTTCGGTAATTCCGATCGCCTAGTCCGGAATTGAAATCCCTAGTCCGGAATTGAAATCGCTTTACGAATCATTGCAGCACAATGCTCTAACCCTTGTGCTATGGAAGTGTTCAACAAAATATATGTTATTAAGTTTTATCTGATAATAAAAATCTTTCCGCTTTTCTCCTGTTATATTCACAACTGTACAATAAAACTAATAAAAGAGATGGAAATAAAAATGAGTGACGAATGATATTATGGCTTAGAGAACAATATTCAATAGTAGGACTCCAAACTGACTTTAAAATTAAACTTAAATTAAGAGTAATGATTAGAATAACATAGATTTTTTGCTCGTAACAGGGAGGTGGAGTGTTAAATTATTTGCACTCATCTGGTAGTTCAAGGGCTACAAAAAATAGTTCTGTTTCTCATCACATGGCCATACGAGTGAAGCATTTAAGAACAGAAGAGACAGAGGTGTAAAAGACACTAGAGTCGCTAGATGGATACCGGAACAGGTGCTGGGACCTAATCCTTGATTAATGAAGAAGACAAAAATTCTCGCTCGGAATTACCGAAGATATATTTTGGAACCCGTATTTTCCATTTTTTTAAAATTTAACAGAAAAAAATAATTCAGTATGTTTATTTATCTCGACCTTGTTTGAAATTATAAATAATAAACAAAGGTACATTTTCATTTAACCAATAATGTTAAAAATTAACCCTCAGGTTGATACAAAGTTTAATTTTATTAACTGCATACACAAACCACAGATTTTACTTTGAATTAGTGTTCAAGAACATGTTGCAATATTTTACTATTGAAACAAGAAATCTGGGCGAAATTTTTCGTTAGATGTAACTCGAAAACAGAGAATTTAAGGACTGAAATTCTTTCTTATTTTGTTAATTGTAGAATTACCTTCCGAAATAGCATTTTTCTAATACGGCACCGCGTATGGAAATTAAATTTAAACGGGAATAAACGACTTATAACAGACAGTATAATATTAAGATTCCTCTCAAGGCCGGTTATTGAATTCCTGAACGGAGAATCAGATTTTCTGTAACCGTTATACAATTTCTTGAATTCATATTAATCTTCCATTTATTTATTTATTAGTCACTTGCGGATACTAGTAAACTTTATTTAGTTTTTTTAAAAACCTAATGATGACTTAAGATGAAGTTTTAAAGTAAATGACGCATAGCAATACGAATGACAATAATGGGTGTACAATTAACTGTAAAGTTAGCAAACCACACTAACATTTTAACGAATTTTCTATTAACAGCTAATCGTACTATACACTAAAATTATAAAGTATTGCAAAGGGGTAACAGAAAAAAAATAATCCTCCAATTATGACAATTCTTAAGATACGTTTACAGGGGTGTAAATAACAAACGTTACTCATTTATAATTAACAACGTTAATATGCCCATAACAGGGAAGTTGATAGTTAAATTATTTGCACTCGACCAGCTAGTTCCAGGGCTACAAAATATAGTTCTTTTTCGTATCACATGGTCAGACAATTATATGACTAAAGCATTTAAAAACAGATGAGGTAGAGGTATAAAAGACACTAAAGTACGTAATATGAAAATTGAAGCCTGCATTTGGAACTGTGTATCTTACCAAGTAAAAAACAAAATAACATAAAAAAATTTAGGTACGGTTCTTTTTAAAGCTTGGTTTGCTAATTTAAAAAGTTTTTTAAAAATCTACTTTTCTCTACAAAACACTTTAAATTTAAAATAATTATTTCTAGTGAAATTTCATTCCCTTATTAATTAAAGGGCTCTTCACGTCCATCGAGAACGAAAATAACAAGTTTTTTTTAAACGCTATAATTCATTTACCCATTGTACTGAAAGGCTGAATTTTATTTCACATTAATTAGAAAACATGCAGGAACACCCTTAAGTCGTCATATTTTTTCTTTCAAAATTGATTGTGCTACATGTTCTGAACATGTACTAAGAAAAAATGCACTAACAAACAGGTTTATACTTTGTTTCCAAATCGCTAGAAAAAGCCTGATACATTCCCGTGGTTCGTAATTTAAACGAACGAAATAACGAAATACCAAGCGTTATAACGAGCCATACCTGAAATTTTTATGTTTTTACTTACCACGTATTTTGATACGCGGTTCCAAACCCAGGCTTCTTCTTTCATTTTACGTACTGTAGTAGTCACAGTTCTCTCCTCAGTTTCAGATTTTTCAATGACCAAGAAAATAAATTAATACAAAATACAAGTTTTTCAACCCTGGGAGACTAGGAGGAGGTGTAGTTGGAAAATCATTCATGGGTACCTTATCTTTTAACCCAATAAACCATATTATTGGGTCAATTTGAAAAAAATTAAAAGGGCATTTTAGAATTCTTAACCGAGTGTACCCTTATAAGCTTTAAATTTGGCTAAAACTTCTGACCATAGATTATTACTTGTACGTCTACAGAATTATTAAGTGCTACCGTCGATACTTATCCATAGAATATTTTTAACATACACTAGCAATTTTATTAGGCTAAGGAAATGTGACTCAGTCTTTTAGTAGTCTAACCGTTAAAAACGTGATTTAAGCCATTGCTCATAATTTCTCGGTAAAGATAAACTTGTAATAGACCTAATACTACATTAAAATTGAATAAATCGGATAACGTTTTTAGATTTCTAATATAACATTTAATGAGTACATTTTCAGTATTCAGAAGTGAAAAAAGTAATTTAGTAAAATTAGTAAAACGTTATTTGACTAAAACACTTACAACTTTGTGTATTGATAGTATTGCAGATTTTCAGTTAGTAACAAAGCGTTTTGAGAACTCCTAATTTAAGAAATGGGTATAAGTAAGTTCCAACTGAACACGTGTCTGGGTACAGTTATGGGTTCTGTATTAAGGAAGGCTTTAATGTTAAATTTTAATTAAGTGGTTTGGATAACTCCATTGACATTAAAATAAAATATTTTTACTCTAGATTGAACTAAATATGAATAAAATACGAAAAATTTACTTTAAAACTTAATGTACAAATCTCTTTTAAGTCCAATCTGGACTTATGGTGTCCAGCTCTTTGGAGTAGCGGCAGAGAGTAATTTAAAGTCGATCCAGACCTTTTAATCAAAATTTTCAAGACGTGCTTCTGGCGCTCTTTTTTATGTAAGCAATAAAACCCTCCACGATTATTTCAAAATTCCGACAGTGAAGTAGTTCACGTCCTTGTATAGTACATTTCACGAAAGACTAAATGACCATCCAAACCAACTAGCCCGTGATCTAGCAACAAGGAACTTCCCAACTGTGCGACGTCTAAAGCGGAAATGGAGTAGAGACCTCTTAGTCTGAATAACGGACAATACCTGCAGTTTTAAAAGGAGAATGTACCACTGGGTACCGCTTCTCCTTAAAGCGAAATTCCGCACCACCATTTAAATATCATATACGGAAGTTGTGCAGCTCAATGTACAATACCGTAATAAAAATTAAAGACAAAAAAATAAAACTTAATGCGCCGGCTGCATTGGCGTAGTTGGTAACGTGCTCGCCTCTCATCATGTGGTCCTGGGTTCGAATCCCACTCAGACACGGCATACTTTCATGCGTTACAAAAATATTATTTCATCCTACATTGCATAACGTTACACCCCACGCCGTCGCTAATGACCGTTGCAGTTGATGCGACGTTAAATAAATAAATTTTTTTTTTTTGACACTTAATTGAAATTTAGTATCTGTTATCAAATTAATATAACAATTTCTAAATGTGAAGCTGTTTCAAAACTTGATTTACTTGAAGGAGCGTGCAGTCATCACCACAGTCCTACAGTTGGCCAAGAAGATCTCTTGGCCAGAGGCGCTTCAAACGTCTGCGCTGAGCACCCGGTATCGCCCTAGTGTACATGTTTTGTATGAGAGGGTTGTCGTGTAGTTCAAATTTGTCATGCATCGTCTTGTATAGTTGTTTCGCGACATCAATTACGTATGGCATTTGTAAGTCTTTGTGCAACATTGAGTTTGTGATGTAAAAGGGGCATTGCGTTATCGTTCGTAGAATCTTGTTCTGAATCGCTTGTATACGTTTCGTGTGTGAGGGTTTAGCAGATCCCCAAAGTTGAACTCCATATGTCCAGATTGGTCTTAAGACTGTCTTGTAGATTGTTAATTTGTGTGACATATTTAATTTAGAACGTCTATCGAGTAAGCGTTTTAGTTGATAGAAGCGTGTTTTGAGTTTGTGGCGTGTGTGTGTAACATGTGCGTTCCATGTAAGTTTTCTGTCCAAGTGTAAGCCTAAGTAGCGTGTTTGAGTAGTGTGAGGTAGCGGAATATTATTAATGTAAACGGTTGGGCAGTTTTGTCGTCTAAGAGTAAACGTCATTTGTTGCGATTTGTTTTCATTAATTTTAATTTTCCAAAGTTTAAGCCATGACTCTATCTGGTGTAAATGGTTTTGTGTCTTTCGAGTTGCAATTACAGGATCGGCATCAACCGCAAGAACTGCCATATCATCAGCAAACATAGCCATAGTTGTATAGATACAATTTGGTATGTCACTGGTGCTTACAGAAAACAGCCTTGGTGCAAGTACGCTTCCTTGTGGTACACCAGCATTGACTTCGTACATTCCAGAAAGTTCGTCACCTTGTTTTACTCTAAAGTAACGTTCCACTAGAAACGATTTTATTACTAGATACAGGCTATCTGGAAGTATTAGTTTCAATTTGTATAGGAGTCCATCATGCCAGACCCGATCAAAGGCTTGAGATACATCAAGAAACACGGCCGAACAATATTGTCTGTTTTCAAGAGCTGAAGAGATTATATCAATTAGTCGGTGACATTGCTGAAGCGTGGAATGAGATGAACGAAATCCGAACTGATGATCAGGAATTGTGTTTGAAGCATCAATAAACGGTACTAGGCGTGGTAGAAGGAGTTTCTCAAATAGTTTGGACAGAATAGAGAGTAAGCTAATTGGCCTGTAAGAAGTTAGTTGGTGAGGTGGTTTGTCTGGTTTTAAGAAGAGAATTATGATAGAATACTTCCACTGAATAGGGAAGTGAGTGACTCGGAGAATGGAATTGTAGATGTGAGTTAAGAGTATGATGGATTTCCTAGGAAGATGGCGCAAAAGTATTGAAGTAATAAGATCATATCCCGGGGCTTTGCCTAATGGTAGGTCGTGAATTGCTCGGAAGAGTTCCCCGGGGGAAACTGGCTTCGGGGGAAGGCTAAGTTGCAGAGGAGCATTAAGGAAATTTTCTATGTTCGGATGATCTTTGTGTTGTAGGTTGTGTGGTTGGAATGTGTTATGCAAGTGCTGAGCAAGCATTTCTGCTTTCTCTTTATTGGTGGTCGCCCAAGAACCATCAGGTCGTTGTAGACTAAATGAAGGATTGTTATAGTTAAGAATTCGTCTTGTCGTGTGCCAAAGTGTTTTGTTTTGAGTAGAGAGTGTCTCAGTGAAAGCCATAAATCTATCTGCTCTGTAACGCGAAAGGACAACCTGTAAACGACGATTTAGCCTATTAAGTTCTGCTTTAACGCTGGGGTATCTGTTTCTCTGCCATAAACGACGACATCGGCGCTTAGCAACTATCATTCGACGGATGTAAGAAGGAACGTTAGGTATGTGTTTAAATTCCATGTTCTCTCCTTCGCAACTGTCTCAAGCTGCGCTTTGTAGATTCTTTGTGAAGATTTCCACTCCACGCTCGATTTCACTAGGGGTTTTGAGGGAAATTCCCAGGTTTGTTGTTTCTGACAATATACGTTGGTACTTATTCCAGTCTATTTTACCAGATGTTAGGGAATGCCTGTACCTTAATTTGGTTGGTTGAGAGTTTAACGTAAGTATTACGGGTGTATGATCAGATGACAGATCAGGAAGAGTTTCAAGTTCGTAGTAGGGGAAGAATTTAGACGATACAAAGAAATCTAGAATATCTGGGAGGCAACGATTATTGTGGGGATAGTAAGTGGGTTCTGCAGGGGCATAATAAAAATATTTTTTGTGAGTTACAACATCATATAAAGTTTTTCCCCGCGGGTTTGTAACTCGGCATCCAAACTGTTGATGTTTTGAATTAAAGTCACCACCTGCAATGAAATTTTTTCCTAGATAATTGAAGAAATGTGTAAATTGTTCGCGCGATATATTATGATTAGGCGGGCAGTACACAGAAGAAAGGGTAAGGGAATGAGTGATTAAAGATACTTCTACCGTGGTAGCCTGAATGTACGATTTTCTGTACGGAGGGAACGAATTATGACTAATACTATTACGAACAAAAATAGCCGACCCTGCATGGCTAGTTCCATCTGGATGTGTACTTCGATATAGTGTGTAACCAGTGATATGGCAGTGTGTTGTGTCCTTAAAGTGTGTCTCTGTAATAAGTGCAATGTCTACCCGATTGTCATGTAAAAATTGTTTGAGTTCGTGAACATGACGTACAAGACCTGCTGAGTTCCAGAGAGCAACGACGAGGGACCTGCTGGTTTCAGCCATTGATATGACTTAGCAACTTGTTAACGACCATATTAAGCGTAGTAATGAGAGGTGTCAAAAGGTCCTGAAAGCGTGTAAAAAATGTGTTAAGAGTGGCTGTAAAATGATCATAAGGATTCTGAGTCGTTAAGGGATCTGTTGATGAAAGAGTTGAGAATGTCATGGAAGGCTGAGATGGCTGCTGAGAGGGCTGGAATAACTGAGATGACCGAGTATGAGATGGCTGCTGCCGAAGGGAAGGAGCAGCCATCTGAGCGTATGACCGTGAATTCAATCTCGGGTCACGAGAAAGGGGGACGGTGTGAGTATGAGTGGACTGTGTATGATTTGACTTTACCGAGGTACTCACGGGGACTGCAACAGTGACTGGAGGCTCCAACATTACATGAGATTTATTAACAGAATATTTACCAAAATTAAAATTTCTTTTATCTCTCAGTTCTTTATATGTTTGACATCCTTTGTACGTGGACGAATGATTGCCTTTGCAAAGAACGCAGACTCGGGGTTCATTGGCACCTCTTGGACAATCAGCAGTTGGATGAGAGTTGCTGCAGCCTGCACATCTGAACGGATGATTACAGTACGAGCGGGTGTGTCCAAATCGTAGACATCTTTTGCACTGAACTACGTCACTTTTCTTTTTTGGCTCTTCAACCTTAATGCGTGTGCTTAACAAGGATTTAACATTAAAGATTTTTTCGTTATCTTTGTCAGGCTCAAGATCAACGAAAAATAATGGTAAGGGCACTCTTGTACCAGCCTGTAAAACATTGACAACGTTTCTTACCTTAAAAGACAGTTGTTCCAGAGAATCCTTGATCTCACACGGATCGATACTAGGATGCAAATGACGTATTACGACTCTGTATGCTTTTTCGTGGGGTAGCTGATATGAATGAAAATTGCGTCCCAATTCTCTTAATCGGTGTACAAGAGTACGGTACGTTTCGGATGTTTTTGGGTAAATGGTTACCCCGTCGTTGTTGGTCGCTTGAAATTCAAAGTCACCAGTTACTGTACTTTTCAACTGAGACATTAAGTTTTTGTAGTCGCGCAGTTCTACATTTTTTAAATAAATTGGTGGAGGCTTGCAAGAGTCTTCTTGTAACGATTCTAAAGGTCCGTATTTATTTGTTGTTGGGACTCGAAACTTAGAAGGAGGCAATTCCGAGTCAGCGGAACTCTTTTCCGTATCCAACGGACGTTTTTTACTAGACATGACCTTAGTCCATGCCATTTTCTGCGTACCAGTTGTCTCAGGTGCGACATCTAGGTGAGCGTTGATCACCTTCAAGTTCTCTTCGTGATTGAAGAGATTGTCCATAACTCCCTGCTCCATAGTCAATGGAAACAGGGAGGATTATTATACATATAACAATAGTTTATAAAAAATACTTACAAAAAATCAATGTAAACAGAAACACAAACATAACCTCACACACATGCACAATTTCCGTGTCTGATATTCTATCTTCACCGTATTTTAAAATAAACTTCTCTTTCCCAATAAGAATAAAGTCTTTTTTTTTTCTTGTGAAATTAATTAATTAATTAATTTTCGATGGTTTTTCACAGAAAATCAGAAAATAAATTTATGAATGTTATTCACTATGTTGACACCAGCTGATATAAATAAATTAAAAAAAAAAACTTAATGTAGTGTTCTATGATTTTCAGGTAAGTACTTACAACGGATTTTGAGAACTCCGCATTGAGGAAATGGGTATAAATATAGGTTCCAATTCAACACGTGTCTAGATACCAGTTAGGGGTTATGTTTAAAGGTAGGCTTCGATGCTAGATTTAAATTAATTGGTTTATTGTGGTTAACAATAAATTAGCAAGTAGGCCAAGCGCATCCAAATATTAATATAAAATATTATTAGTCTAAATTGAACCAATTACAAATAAAAATATGAAAAATTTACTTTCAAACTTAATGCAGTGTTCAATAGAAAAATATAAATACTGATTCACGTGTATAGTTGTACATACAAATACAACATACAATACTTACAATGTTAAACTACTTATGTTTGTAGTGGTGATGACAGTCGTGGTGGTTATTTCCAGTTTTCTGGATTAGATCCACATTCTTCAGTGTAATAACATCTCTAAACGATTCTATTTTTAAAAAAAAACTTAAAATTTTTCTAGTGTACTACGTTCCGTTTCTCAGTTAAGTGGGTCCGTTTATTTCAAAATACATTGATTCTCGTGTTATTTTACAATAGCCTACTCTAAAAACATCACTCACAATAAACTAAAATTCTGGGAAGAAAGACAGTGATTAATTAACTCATTACAATTTACAGAACATATTAAGTATCACCGATAATCGTACGTAAAGACAAAAAAAAAATCTGGTGTGAAACACTTACACGACTTTCTCTTGCCAATGTAAATAATGACCAATATAATCTATGTTTAATCATGAGTGATGACGCAAAATGTAAATCAATCTCTATAGAACTTCAAAATAGTACGGAATATCACTAATTGACGCTAAACTGAGCTTTGTAGAAAAAGCTGAAAATACGCGTAAAAATTGTAGGTTTTTTAAAAATTTCTAAAAATTTTATTATATATATACTTATCGTAAAATGCATATTAAGGCCGCAAATTTAAAGAATTAATATTTTTTACGGATTTTGATGAGCAAAATACGGAAAATCATTTATTGACGCTAAACTAAGCGTAATAGAAAAAAATGTTTGGAGTTAAAGTTGAAGGTTTTTTAATTTTCTACAACTTTAATTATACATAACTATAATATTAAGTTTATTAAGGAGAAGGAGAATAAATAAAAGGAGGAGGAGGAAGAAGAGGAGAAGAATTGGGGCTAACGAAATAAACTCCCTTGCGGTAGATTTTTAATGTACTATTTCTTTTTCCTCCGTTGTTAACTAGATCGATTTATACGAAAATATTTGCTCTAAAAATGCGGTACTGCTTATTCTATAATATTACGCCAAAAATTTCAGCATCAACTACTATTTTTGTTTTACGACAGCCTAATGTATCATTCATGAAGTTTATATGAAATATTTGTAAATGACCAAGAACACCTTGAAAGGTAATATAATTTATAAAGAAACCTGTTAAAAAGGAGGTACAACAACAGATCTCATTCTGAAGTTTTCTCAGTTTATGCTAACTTATTCACCAAAAATGTTTATGTCAAAAAATTACGCATTAATCAAAATTGTTTAGGTTATATGATATTTGTAAGATCTGGCTGGTTGGTGTAGTGGTCAGCGCAAGTGCGTTCTATTACAGGGATCCCGGGTTGAATTCCCGGTCAGATCTGACATTTTTCATTTTTATATCATCTTATCCAACTACCTACACACAAGTCAAGGGTTATTTATGCCTTCATCATCCCCAAGTAAAAAAAAAAACTAAAATATTTACTCTACATTTTTATTAAAGTATCCTTATCATTGGGGCTAGATAATTTAGATAAGAAACAAGATTTTTATTGAAAACCCCCAATGGCCATGAGCTTACAAGTGTTTGATTCCCTGCTAGGGTTTGAAAATTTTATCAGGTTACCATCCAGTTACAGTTCGTAAAACCACAGTAGTCGCTAATGACCTAGCAGTTGATACGATTTCAAAAAATTTCTAGACTTTTATGAATAAGTAACATTTTTAACCTCATAATATAAGACATCAATGACTTCTTAAACAGCAACGAATATTTCTTTTTTGAAAATTTATTTTAAATATTTAACTTATATAAAACTTTTTACGTACATAAAATATAAGTTTATTTTATTTTTCAAACGAATAAAAGTTTAAAGTGTTTATACGTTTATGGAATAAAGCGTCAAGATAAGTAAGATGTGACGCAATGCAGGAGTAGATTTTTGCCCATTTATAGTGTTAAATTTACCCAGTATAGTCTACCTTGTTTTGTAACCTCAATTAAAAGTGAATACTTTCTTCTAAACATACGTGGCATTAAAAAAAACAATTATTTGAGGATACACATTGATTAAAATATTAAATTTATCCTTAAAGACTTTAGTAAAGAACCTTGAAAGTTAAGTTTAAATTTCTTTAACGTTTACATAATTTCAAGACGGTCGTTAAATGGTTTATCCATGTTAACGAGGAGACAAAAGACAACGAGAGACTCATGATGAGGTACTTATGTTTAAACTACCCATTAATTGTATTTATATAATCTAAAAGATAATACATACGAAATTAAGACGTCACAGACCTTGTTTAAAATAGATAATCCTAATATCTAGGACACATTAAATTTTGAGTGGTCAAGAAAATTCAGGTAGGTTAATTAAGTATTCTAGAAATACATGCCAATTTATTTGGATATCAGTGCATAACGAAAATTCTAGATTCAAATTCCTGGCCAGTGTCTGGAAACTGAAAGAGTTAAAACACAACATTGCACAACCAACTTTTGTTATTAATAACCAAGCTGTTGATACAACTTAAATCTTTATTCTATTTTCTTTAGGGCCGTTTCAGACCAGTAACGTAACTTCAAATATTTCTAGAAGCTCTCTCTCTCTCGGAATTTTCTCACTAAACGTTTTTCTACTATTCCCGTTCATCCAGTGTTCTGTTTTTGTTCTACGTGGAATTCCTTGAGGTCAGAATCATTCAGCAAACTGCAATTGGTTCGATCCATTATATTGATTTCTTGGTTTATTCTAATTTTTCACTGTCCTGTCTGATTTCTTTAAACTATCTATCAGAAAACTTTGGTCTATTGGTTAGTGTTCTTAAAATTTGTTTTGACAACCGTTTGACATTCATTCTACGAGGTGTAATCAAAAACTACGGCGAATAATTTTATTACAAAAAAAGTAATAAAGTTAGATCAAATCTGAATTAATCTTCTTTAACGTACTCTCCTTGGCTAGTGAGTCATTTATACCAATATTTATTCGATGATTAGAAGCATTTCTTGAAAGCTTTCCGAAAGGCCTTCAGCCTCTGTCGTGGTTCTCTCAATGTTGGGAATGGTGTCAAAACGTTTACCTTTCAACAAGGCTTTTATTCTTTGAATGAGTCAGAAGTCGTGTGGTGCTAAATCGGGAGAGTACGGCGGATGTCGACCGACAGGAATAATTTTTCGGCCAAAACCTTGCGAATCAGAAGCGAAGTGTGGCATGGGGCGTCAAAAGTCTGGAAACAAATTTCGTACTCACTCGTCTCATTGTTTGCACTAACCTCTTGACATTTAAAATCAATCGTCTGTTTGAACAAACCAGTTTGCCACTTTTTGCATGTTTTCGTTTGTTTTTGGGATTAAAGGACGTCCCTACCTTTCTCATTTTAAATCGAATAATTTCCGCTTTTAAATCGCTCGTACGACTTGTAAACAGTCTTCAGCATTGCCAAATTATCGCCATACATTAATTTTAACATTTTATGAACTTCTTTGGCACTTTTTGCAACTGAAAACAAAACTTAATGTTCCTCACTCATCCGACTCTGGAAGCCGATTGACAAGTCAAAACTTTCAAATTATTCGCCGTATTTTTTAATCACACCTCGTATATACATGTCCGTACAATTCTGGTCTTCTGTTTTTCACATTTTCAATCTTAATAGTTTTCTTCCTCGCAGCTTCTACTGTCTGTCAACAATCTTCAAACCCATTACAATGATTTTTTTCTTTCATATTTCTTTGCTTCTTTTAGACCACCTTTACAGCCATTTTAAGGCATCCACTCGCTTCCATACACCCAGGTTTTATTACAGTGTTATCGTGTCTGATCTTGGCTTGTGTGAAAAGTGTTTTCTTCTTGTACAGGTTGTGAGTTCTTCGGAGAGTAGTGGCCACCTTTTCTCGCCAGCTGTTGTTCATCCCCTTTAGGTGTAATATAGGTAGTAAACTTACGTATTCAAAGCTATCAACTTTTACAATTTTCCCGCTTTTGGTATTCATGTGACGAGGGGTTGTTTTTATATTCGTTGTGTATATAATTTTAGTTTAAAACTTATTACATCATAACCATAAATTATTCTAGTTGACTTCTCGTTAAATGAACAAGTTTCTACACGGTGACGACTAAAATCAGTCAACTGTTTGGTTTTTAGATTCATCGTAAAATCTATTTTTTAATAAGATTACGACACTTTATCTTTTGAACGGACTGACAAGTAAATAAACACCAACATTATTAAAGTTTTGAAATTATCAAAGAAACAGAAAAATTAACGTGATTTTCAAGATAAGGCTCAATATTAAATTGGTTTTAAAAAAATTATTTTTAAATATGTGAGTAATTTATTTTTATGTGATTATAAAATAAAGATGTATTTAGCCAAGTGGGTTAACTTTAAGTTTTTGCCCCCATGACCCAAAATTTACAATTATAGTTTGTTCTATTTTAAATAACTATTTCGTAGCATCAGCTATAAAGAACACATTAATACTTTCGTTAATATTATTATATTTTGTTTCAGTACTTTGGCCAAGTGGAACAAAAACTTTGTGTATTCACACTACTACATTAATATGTGTAAGTTAACAACGTTTCAAATAAGAATAAAGCAATTTAATTTTTTTAACGATTAATTTAAATTCTTCAGACTAAATTAAAAAGTGTTAACAACACTGAACAATGATGTACTGCACTTAAAAACGCTTACTGCATTTATTTCTAAAGAAATATACAACCGAAATAAACCACAGCCATTAACTGGGTCAAATATTATTCAAATGGCTGTACTTATTTTCTAATAATCCAACAAACACTATAATAATTTTTCACTTAATAAATAAAAGATCATTACAACTTTAATACAGTCATTAACTTATGCGTAATTAAATCAACACCATAATCCTTCACGGGCATAAAGTTTTTCTGACGACTCAGATATTATAAATGGCCTATATCGAATTCGATAATAAAACAATAGTATTACATATAATACCGGATACACCATTTTGTTCAGAAGAAAATGGCAGGGATAAACTGGACGTCATACGACGACCTTTCTACGTAAACTTATGAAGCTAACTTCAAAATGGCGATTTCAATATGGATGCTAAATTAAAAATTTAAAACTTAAGGTAGATATAATAGCTAAGTAAAAATTGTTTATCGTATTAACAAATAAACATCATAAAATGGTTGTTCATAAAAAATATTTCTGTTCAGTTCATTTAAAGTTGCTTACGACAAAGCAGATCTTTAAGGATTACAATGGGTTAAGGAAGATTATAATTATAATTTGTTAGAATCAAATACTAAACCCAGGACCTTTCGCCTTGAAATACAGTATGCTACAACGTCCTAAAGGAGACGGCTATAAGAGTTGTATTATTTTTAATTTATTTAGCCATTTTGTCAAATTACTTGTTAAAATATTAAAACTTAATAACTTGTTTAAGATATTCATAAAATACTAATGTGCTATTTGTGCACTATATTTTTAACCCAATTCTAAATGGAATTTAATCTATACGTCATGCGACAATTATTATACAATTTTACAAAAGTATAATTTAAGATGTTTCCTAATATAGGTAAATACCAAAGGTCGTCCCTACAAACCCTTATCTAGTAGAAATCTCAAAATTTCTTGATTTCGCTTACTTAATTGTTACGTGTTTTCAATTCTGTAGCATGGTGTTGAGTCTTGGACGTTAAACAGTGATGATAAGATGTGGTGCTACAGAAGGTCATTGAAAATTTCTTGGATGGCATAAGACAAAGACAACAACTCCAAGATACTCCATCGTTTAGAAAAGAAAATTGAAGTTATAAGAACCATTAAAAAAAGGAATTTATAATATTTTGGACACATGATGAGAAGTCAAAAATATGGATTATTACAGAACATCATTCAAGGCAAAATAATGAGTAAACGTAGCCCAGATCGAAAAACCGCCGGGGCTAAAATATCTACGGGACTGGTACGAAGTAGATGCAAGTGCGCTTTTTAGACTGGCTAACAAGAGAGTGTGAATTGCTGTGATTATTACTAACGTTCTGAAAGGACATAGGGGATGAAACAGAAGAAAAAGAATACCCTTAAATAGAAAAAATGACATAAAAAGTTCGAAGCCAATGCATCATACTTAAAGAGACACCTTTGATCCTCCGGAAAGTTTTACAACCCAACCACATCACTTACATTTGTACATCACTTACTACTTTCAGGGGCCTACTTGAGGAATTTTAAGAAGCTTGACATTTTGTACATTTTATGGTATCTTGATCTTCTTCTTCTTCTTCTTACAATCAAGGATTAGGCATAAGCCTGTTCCGAACTCACAAATCATCCTGTACGTCTACACAAAAACCGTACATCTCGACTACTGCCATCTTCTTCGAGGTATTCCCACCTCCCTTCTTCCAACTGGAACATATTCCATCACTTTTAGAGGTATTCTCTTCTCTAGCTTCCGTTCCAAATGTTGCCTCCATTGATTCCAGTACTCCTGGTACCTTGATTGTATCTTGATATTCCTTAAATTAAAAAATAATATCAAATCAACGAAAATCTTTGAAACGAAAATCAACTTTGTTACGCCATCTGGATTGTTAGGATTCTGGTTTTTGTTAAACCAATCTTAAAAGAAAAACACATCTAAAATTTATTTCATACAGTAGTAAGAATAGACAATACAAAAATAAATTTTGACATAAAAAATAAAATAAAGGAGGAAATTTTGGTCAAGGCAAAAGTGACGAAATTGAAACTAAATTCAACTATTTATTTACGTTATAAATTAGCCATCTGACAGCCAAATAAATTTTCCTAGCCTAGTTAACAAACAACGATAAATTAGTTTTTCTTATTTATTTAAAGTCACAGCTAGTATAATATAATTTATTTAAAGGTGACAACAGTAAATATAGCACAGTTTGATACGGTGTGAAAAGTTTCCAGACTCTCGCTAGGAACTGAATCTAGAAACTTGCAGCTTAGGATTTGACCCACAAGCCACATTTATACGAACACGTTTTTACATATACATACATATAGAGTATACATTTCTCTGAACTTCACTGATCTGGATCCATGATAAGATATAAAATAATATTTAATAAAACAGATTTATTGAATTGTATACAATGAAATGAAGTGAACGATTCAACAGACCCAATATTTTTATATTTTGAGGCTTTGAAATTATCTAAAGCGTAAGGAACGAATCTTGGCTGGTGGGGGAGACTATATTGCTTCGGTTGAACTGAAAACGGATGCTATTCGTATTCGCTTGATTTGGTGTTCTGTAATTTTAACCACGAATTTAAATTAAATTAATGAATTTAGTTTAATTTAAATTCAATTAATTTTTTTATTTTAATTTGAATTTGATAAATTGAAATACTCTAGACTGAATATTCACTTCAACCCCTTAAAAAACCTATTAATTAGAAATAAATTACTACAATTACTCAAAGAATTTTGAGTTTCATGGAAATATTTATTTTATGAAAACATTTCCTGAGGCATTATTAATAAATAATAATTTATACATAGGCCTTACTGTACACGATTTTTCATGAAGCATACTTCCAATCAATGCAATTAAAGTTTGCTATATTGTAACTTACAATATAGCAAACTTTAATTCTCAGAATGTGAGGTTTGTGATTTTTTTGTACTGTACTGTGAAAGATAATATGTACTGTAAACTTTTAAAAATAAAAGTAAACATAATTTAAAAGTATAATAAATGTAAATTTAATTTAAAAATAAAAGTAAACATAATCGTGTAAATATACAGAATAATCAAACAATCCAAAGTCTCACATTTGCGGTTTTTCTACAAAACCATCCATGATAATAAAACAGGAAATATGAAAGTATAAGTATTATTATTATTAAGAAACGAGGAAGGAAATCTACGACCACTATTATTTCTTAGTCGCTTTACCTTTCCTAAGAATCCCGATGAAGAAAAAAGTTCTACCGGAAAAAATAATCTGATTAGGAAACCAATATACTTTGATTAATAGATAAGCTGCTAATAGAAACATTACTAAAACAATGGGCAGGTTATAAAATTAAAATTACTCGGTGACTCAGTCAGAAACTGGGTCTGATAAGTTTTTGAAGTTGTTCTAAAAAAATAAATTTTAACTAATAATAAATATCACTAAACTTATATTTTCCAATGGAAATAAAATACGTATCTACACGTAACATAAATCATAAATTGAGACTTGAGAAAAAGCTAAGTAAGCTATTCCACGGCTAAAAAATGAACAGTTCTGGAATTTAGCTGAAAGGCCAAGGCAAACTATGGGAAATACCTGGTCAGTAGAGCATTCCCAGAAATAAATGAAATTAATTTATATAAAAAAAAAACAATTAAATATTTTTATTGTCTACTTTCATTATCCACTGCGCTTCTTAATTCACTAACGGTTTATAAAATGGTAACCTGTTAAGGCGAGACTGTATGATGGTTTGAACTGAAAAATTCGAATTTCGGTTCTTAATGTTTTTCAATAGTTCAGACCGAGATCAACTACAAAAACATTAAATTACATGAAAAAATTAAGTTTTTAGGAGGTTTACCCAGAAAAATTATCGTGTCCCAAAAACGAATATTTTTCACAATTTTATATACTGATCGTTTTAGAGCAAAGGGAGTATTATTTTTTTTAAATATCTGCATGTTTTTAATACTCTCAGCTGTTGGTTGAGCTTTCAAACCAAATGTTGATTGGAAATTTACTTCTTTGTGTACATTTTGTTTTTTATTTGTGCATATTTGTGTTTTTGCCCGTTCCCGTAAATTTAGATTTTTAACATTTAGGTACATTTTTCTCGGAAACCATTACACATACCAAGCTGAAATTTTTACCAGTTAGTTATCTTGTACATTCACATATTCCGGCACTTTTATGACTTCCTCAAAAGCTTTAAAAATTATTAATATGTAAATTATCGTAAAAAAATGTTTGTAAAAATGTTATGTTATTCCTTATTCTGTTTTTAACTTTATGGTTTAACGGATTAAATTGCGAAAAAGTCAGTAGCTCGAGCAACCCGACAACTACAAGTAAGTAAAGTTTCATTTCCCTATCGTTTACCAATCTTGTGAAAAATGTACTTAAAAATAGCAAATTTAACATTGGCGGGATGCAAAGTACAGTCTTCCTTAATAGAAAATAAATAAAATTCTTATATTTCATCAATTTTCAAGTTGTTCAAAATAAATAGGTAAATATTTGTTTGTAACGGGAAATAAATAATGTACATTTTTGTACAAGATATGTTATAATTTTAAAACTGAGAAAAAGAACTGGATGGTTCTAACTCATCTAAGTTCATAAGTCGTACACAGAGATGCGCAGTAGCCGAGCTTTCGGTGATGTCACTGCTACTAGTACCGTGAAGGGAATATGTGAGTGGCTATTCCTCCCACTGGGCCAGTAATTTATCCCCACCCTTTGCGACAATAAGCGTTATAAACTTATGAGTCCAACCTTCGGTGATGACACAACTTCTGTCTGTCTTTAACTTGATGGCCTCCCGGAGAGAGGAGCAAAATCGGCCCGCTACTAGCTTTCTCAATAGCATTTCCATATGTACTGCCCGTTCCCAAGCTTTGTGCAGCTGAGAGGTATACATTACGTCACTACTACTGTGAAAGATTGCGTTAGTAGTAGTAAAGTTTTACTTGTATTGTTTGTAGTAGTCGAGGGTACTATCCAAACTACATATATCTGTGTCGCCGTCTACAGCGAATAGACAAAACACCTACGTATGTTACCGCACTAGGCAGCCTACTGCCTAGCGAAGAGCAATGAGATGATTAGTACAGTGTTATGACGTAGCAGTAGTCTGGTACTTCGTCTGTCCCCTTCATCCCGCAGCTGCACAAAGCTTAGATTCAAACAGTACTACTACTAACTAGTACATTGGAATTGGTATGTAATGAAGTGTTATTGAGAAGGCTAGTAGCGGGCCGATTCTGCTCCTCTCTGCGGGGGTCCCATCAAGTTATAGACGGACAGTAGCAGTACGGAAGAGGGGATATTTGATTGGCTGTTCCTCTCTCCCACCAGCCCCACTGTGCCATTCCACCGGTGCAGCAATGTATCCCTATCCTACGCGGCAACTGAACTTTATTACTTAGACAGTTTTTTTATAAGTTATTCTAAGGAAAACAAAAGGAACAAGCCCGGACTTTAGCTGGAAGACGAAGAAAAACCATCGGAGAAACTTTTTCAGAACAGAATTCTCACAAATATTAAATAAAATTACATTCAAAAACTAGTGAATGTTTCTATCTATCAATTTTCATTACACTTTGTGCTCCTAATGTTCGTTGGTGGCTTAAACGACGTTAGTTTAAAATAGTATATGAAAGAAAAAATACATGTAAAAATAGACACGGAAATTTATGAGTTAAATTATTTAACACAAGATAAATATGATAAATACTTAAGGCAATGTAAGTATTATATATATTCGAACAAAGTATTGTGGAGAAAAACACCTTAACAATATGGTCAAAAAAAATAAAAAATAATAAAATTTAAATTTTATTAATTTAAAGAATTAAAATTAAGTAATTACTTATTAAACATAATTTAATCTCCATTCATAATAGAAAATGCCCTCACTGACTAAAATACAGTGAGGATTATATAAATGTAGCCTATAAAGTATTCACGAGAACAAACTTTCTTACACTTGAAGATAAATGTTTGATAATATAAAGGTAATTTTCCAAACATTGTAGCATATATACACCGTTTGATGAAATATTTTATTTTATTAAAAGTAAAAAAGATTAAAAAACCACCAGAACGGTTAAAGAAAAAAATCAGAACACTTGGGCTTACTTACTGAGAAGTGCTTTGTGACTTTACCAAATCGTCAGATCGTTATATTTAAAATAGAAAAAATTTAACAGCGATATTGAAATCCTCTGTGTGTCATGACATTTACAGGAAACCTGTAACCTGTAATTGTCATTGAATTGTAATTGATGATTTCTGTAATTGTCATGACATACATAAAAGTTTAATACCTCTGTTAAAATATTGTGTGATTTTAAAAATTATAACGAGCTGATAATGTAGAAAAGCCACGAAAACGCTTCTTAATAGGTAAGTGTTTTTACTTTTTCTTTGACCGTTCTAAAGATTTCTTAATAACTTTATTTATAATAAAATACAAATGTAATTTAATATTTACAAAACCCACCGGGTTGCTCTAGAGGTAAAGTCGTTGCTACAAGTCAGCAGTTTAACAGGTGATTTTCGGAGACGAAGGGTCCTGGTTTAAATCCTAGGAAAGGGTATTATTTTTATACAGATTTGAATACCAGGCAGTGGTTACCGGTGTACTTCGATGGTCGGGTTCAATTAACCATACTCTCTCACGAATATTTGGCCTGGGTCTGTACTAGAATACGCCTCATTTACACGTCATGACATCATCTTCATCTCATTGGATCAAGGGGTTGCTTATTGCTCTGAATTATACAGATTGCAACGTACACACATTAGGAATAATATTTATACGGAAACGAAAGAAATTAAAAACTTCTGTAATTCCGAAAGTAATGTTCACTGTTTGATGCACATGATCCGTAATAAAACTCTTGAGTAATCTGAAAATATCCTGTAACAATATGAATTAGTGATAAATTTTCTGATTTCTAGGAAGTAATTGGATATGGACTAGGTAAGAAAGAAGAAACCATCTTAGAAAACATGTCGAGTTTGTTGATTTACGTATAAATGAGAGCATAGAATGTACGTTGTATAGCGAGTTGCAGAGATTTCATGCCAGTCATACAAGTTTAACAAATAAACTTTGTTCTTATTGATAATAAATCAAAGCCACATCATACTAAAAACTTAATATAGGTACCGATTTTGATTATACATTATTTACAACTTAGAGAACTGAAAAGAATCCAAGAGCTTTAAAAATGAATTTATTCTTATATGCATTATCAAACTGGATAATCCGATAACGAAATTCTAAAAATAAGGAAAGAACAAAAACACACTATTTTAATCTGAATATCAGATTTCGTTGAAGTACAATAATAGTTTCGTTTATAGGGTCAGCCTACTGTGGCTGTTCGTGCTTTCAAATACAGATGAAGCGTTGCAAAAAACCGAGGAAAACTAGCATACTTATATACCGTGTATCTGCGAGACTCTCGAGTGTAAAAATAATGTAAAATACACAATTACAAAACAACTGACATACACGTACATGGCCATGTAGGTGCAGTAGGCTGGTCGACCCGCCGCTATTTCTTCACTGTTCGGGGCGGGTGGGAGGAGCTAGGCGTGCATATTTGCCGCTGACTTCCGTTGTCATGGCAACTCGCCATGCTCTGAAACAAAGCGGCGGCCACCGGTCTAACGCTTCACTTGGGATTTTATTACGTAAATTAAGACCATTATAAGCGCTATTTAAAACATTAGAAGGCGCTCTAAGCAGATACAATAATTTTATATACGTTTTAACTTACCTGTAACACCTTCATTTATTGTAAAACAAAAAATAATTAACAGAAATTATATATAGCCTATTTTGTGAGAGAATTAAATCTCTATACTATCCAGAAAATAGGTGAAGAGGCTCTTCACCTACTTCACCTGAATAACCGCCGCTGACAGCCTATATTTTGATCTTTTCAAAATGATTCACGAACTGCACAGTATGACTTGTCTTCTATGATTTTTTTTCAGTTTTCTATTAAGATGCAGTTAAATGTTTAAAAAATTTCAAACGTTATTGATCAATTAGCAACAGGGACCGACATTCCACATCACCAAATAACACTTTATACTTGGACCACCATCTCTTTCGATCGGTGGGCATATATGTCGATGTGAACTATAAAATAATAAAATTGTTGGGCGCCAGCTCTGTCAGCAGAGTATGAGAAATAAATAAAAAAGACCTATATCTCCTTACTTACAGTAAATCTTTAATGAATAATAAACTACTAACTTAATCAACTAACTACTAACAAAATTATCCTTAATTACTCTAACCCATTTTAAAAATATAGCCAACCTTTTTTACCGCGACGTTAATATGAAAACAAGAAATTAAAAGTCTCCCCTTTCTTCTTCTTATCTTCGATTTCCTGGTCACCCTCGTTCTCCTAGTATCTTCTTTTAAAATCTGCTCCTTCTTAACAACTCTATTTCACACTTAAGTTCCAAGGAAACTGATTGCAAAATTCTGGGTTCGAACCAGGTTGACAAGCCTCCCTCCCCCACCAACCTGGAGAGCCAACGGAAGAAGAACTACCCCCAATGATTGGCTGAAAAATGGTAGGTGGAAAAAAGGCCCAAAAACACAGAGGGAAATTCACCCATATAAAGAATACTACCCCGTATTAGATGATTAACAGTGGGCTATATTTACAACTTACTGTCTAACTACTATTATAATGTAACTTACTCTAATAATGGGGGTTTTTCCGTTACATGATTTATTTCTTTTTTACCTGAGTAATGGAAGTTATAGTAATTAATAAATTGCCATAACTTCCATTGTTTGCAAAATTGTACATTTACAACAGAAAAATCATTTTCTTAAAAATCTCAGAATTTTTGTAACAGCTGTACTAAATAACTTCTAGAAATGTCTTAAGTTACTTTACTTCGTCAAAAATGGCCCTAAACAATAAAATATTAGCTGTAATAAAATATATTTTTTGAATGCAAAGTAAAGCAGGAAATAAAAAAGAACATGTTTCAATTTGTTTTTTTTTCATGGTATCACTAACAGAATACGCGTGCAGATTTATTTATAGAGCTATGGCTATTTGGGAAGGTACATCAATTATGAATTACTTAAGGATAATGTGAACCTGGACAAAAACCTGAACTGGAGAACAAACTTTAACTAACACGGGAAAAGATTTAAAATTTTAAACAATGACGTATATTGGATACTCGGAACAAAATAAAAATTGGCACTTCAAAATAAACATTTAACTTATAAAACCGTATTCAAACTAACCTGGACGTACGTATAAAGTAAATCACAACTAAATTATACAGCGTTTTCAGTCAAAAGTTCTCCGCGCTCAAACAGATGCGCCCTGGTACGTGACAAAACACCACATATAAAACTATCTATTTACTTCAACTGTTCGAGAAGAAATTTCAGTATTTAGTTTGCTGTTTGTTAGATCATCAGCCGAAAGGCTGGTTTGAACCTCTAGGCTAGAAGCTAAGTAAAACAAAAAGTGAGGTGATTTTCTTTTACTACGTCACTGAGTGAAAAGTATGCTTATCAGCATGCTAAGTCCTCTGAAAAGCATCTACTTTCCACCCTGCAAAGTGCACCTTCACTTCATTCACCACAGGGGTCGGGCTGTACGATGAAATTCATGACTCTCAGTGGAAAACTGTGACTAGTGTCTTTTACACTTCTACCTCTTCTGTTCTTAAATGCTTCAGTCATAAAATTGGGTGATCATATAAGAAACAGAATTATTATTTGTAGCCCTGGAACCAGCAGATCGAGTGCAAATAATTTAACACTCCACCTGCCTGTTATAGGCAATGTATTTAGTTCAGTGTTTGAAAAATGGCACGATAATTACTTGGCTATAAATTTACTGGACAACGGTATGGAGGTTAAACGAAGACATCTAAAAGACTTATCTATTAGTAAATTGAATTTCTATATTTGTTTTCCAAAATGAAGCTTAATAATTTTATGTAAAAATTAATTGTCTTTATTTAGTAAAGGTGTCTCTGCTGCGATTTACCTTTACATGCCAATTTTTTTTATTAACAGATCCATTTATTGTTCTTTAAATAGCAGAGTCCAGATAAATTCTGTTGATAAAACAAACAAAAAATTAGGATAGAACTTTTGTGACTGAATAAGAAATTTAAAAAACGCTACATCTAGACACGAACTGATCATTACATGACTCGAAAGACACCCGTCGTTCCAGAGATCAGTTTCGAATTAACAGCCAACCGATCTGTGATCAGTCCGTACGAGTACGAGGACCATAGAATATATGAGAGGTGAAGTAGCAGGTACTTGTTACCGGTCTCAGTAGGTAAACAGTCCTACCCACTAAAATCGTGTACAAACAGCCTAACATACAGTAATTTTAACATAGTTACTAATACACAGATATACCTATTTCATTCAAGAGAAATAAAAATAGCCTCTACAAAATTTAAAATCGTTTGCATGTCAACTAAATCAAAACAAGATAACACATTTTAACATGAAACCGTAATTTATAAACAACTTAACAAAACTTTAAAAAAAACTCTACCAGAATTTGATGTAGCTACAGCACTTAATAATAAAACTAAATTTCTGTCAACGAATAATGTGAATAAGTAACCAAACATAACTAGCAAGACGGCTTTGCTCGTGGTTACGACTAGCATCAGATACAATCGAAGCCAATTTAAAAATACAATAATCGCTGCTTATTATGATCACGTTAGTATTCCGGATTTTTTATCCTACTAACCGGCGATCATAATATCCGAAATTGCGTCTGAAACAGTCTAACCGGTAAACTGAAACATGATCGCAACTAAAGGTAGGTTTGTATGTTAAACAATCATTCCTATTTGTTAATTAGTTTTCGTGTATTCTTTTATAAAAAATTGAATTTTTAAAAATCAGACAAAAAAAATGCAAGATGTTTCTCAAAATTTTTCGTTATATACGCTATTACATCAAAATGTAATAAAAAACTAAAAAAAATTGTAACTTCACTTAGATTGTACATGAACACAATATAACAAAGTAGGCCTACATTAGAAATACAATAAGTCGCAGCAAAATCGACAAACTAAACATACATACACTGTGTTAATTTTATCTTAGAAAAAATTGTAACACTGTGCTACAGTGTTATTCTAGAAATGGTTAAGGGAATAAATTATTCATTACAAAAAAATCATATTCTATGAAGTGTTGTATGTTGAACAAGGATAATAGATTGCGACGAATATAAAGTTTTAAATAGGAATTCTCAGAAATCAAAACTAGTAGAAAAGTTTGATTTTATTTTGATTCCTTCTACAATGTTCTCGATAGTTTAGAGAAAGTATAAGACCACAAGTATACAACTAACTACCAACAAGCGCCTTTGTAGTCAATAAGTTGTTATTTAAATTGTGAATGGAAAGTGTTGCCGGGCCGTTCGAGATAGTGTCGTTACGAGACGGGCTCTGGAATTACATTAATAGTGCGTTACGTACGGATGGTAGCAAGTGGTCGTAAACAGATAAATCGATTGTTTTAATATTTAAAGAACATTGTTTATTATAGTCAAGTTTAGTTTAAGCTAAAGGTTTGTAATTAATTGTATTAAAGTAATATAATTGTAATTTCGTAGTAGTTTAAATTCAATATTTAATCAGTAATAACTGTGTAAAAAATAAACTGTTAAGTAATATTGTAAAGTTTAAAAAAGTCTATTTATTATTTATCATATCCAGATCCCGAATGAACCTAAAGTTAGGTTTTACAATATCTGTATAACATGATTGAAGAATATTAATTTTTGGTTTTGCATTAAAACCACATAATACCCTTATTATTACAACTCCCCTAACGTAACAGATTAACTAACAGAAGAATCCAAAATATGTAAGATTATAGGTTATAATTAATACATATTACATAAATTAATTAATTAGAAATTAAAAACAACTTACATGTTTATTTATTCACTTACTTCAATAAGTAGATAACTTACAGTAAGATTCTTGAGTAAGTGGTAAAGTTTCCCGCACAATTCGTTACCGACAAGGAATAGAAAACCTTTGATCTTTTAAAGATCTACCGAATAACAGATTAGAGTAATCTCTTAGTTAATTGAATAATGCTAATTACTTTCTCTAACCATTTCACTGTCACTCCATTTAACATCTTCATTCAATAGAATTAGATTCTGTTTCATGAACACCTTTATTACGTCGCATTACTTTCTGTATTATCTATTTCAATTTCACTGTTTACTTTACAGTAGTCGTTTTCCAACACCTTTCTAATTTATTCATTCCAAGGCAATTACATTTTCCTCCACAATATCACAAGTATTTTGTTGTTGTTTAGGTCAACAGCCGAAAGGCTGGTTTGAACCTGTAGAGGTTTTACTAAGTAAAACGAGGAGTGAGGTGGTTTACCATTGCCTTCCTCACTGAGTGGAAAAGTACGCTTAACAGCATGCCGGGCCCTCTGAAAAGCACATATTTTCCACTCTGCAAATGACACCTTCACTTCATTCACCACAGGGTCTGGCTGTATAGTGAAATTCATTACTTTCAGAGAAGATAACTCTGACTAGTGTCTTTTACACCTCTACCTCTTCTGTTCTTAAATGATTCAGTCATTTAATTAGCTGACCATGTGATAAGAAACAGAACTATTTATTTTAGCCCTGCAACAAACAGATTGAGTGTAAATAATTTGACACTCCACCTGTCTGTTATGGGCAGACAAGTATTTTATAGATTTTATTTACTACACAATAGACATAAAACCTGAGTGAATACATAAATGTGAGTGAATGCATCTGAATGACCTAAGAAAAGC
Organism: Catonia carolina; assembly: GCA_035578175.1. Taxonomy (NCBI): domain Eukaryota; kingdom Metazoa; phylum Arthropoda; class Insecta; order Hemiptera; family Achilidae; genus Catonia; species Catonia carolina. The sequence goes on along the minus strand of JAQMRL010000002.1, from coordinate 15,871,361 downwards.
AAAGACATCGAGAGAAAGATCCTCCGGAAAATATTAGAAGGTCCGAAGACAGTGGACGGACAGGACAGAACAAGTTACGTAAAAGAGACGGCTATCCACAAACAACGAACGATTAATACAACATTCTAAAATTATACGGGCACCTGTATAGAACGGAGACTAACTGTTGAAAAAAATCGATTTTAAAAACATTAAACAATAGATCTAAAGTGTCGAATAAATGGCTCAAAGAAGTAAGAAAGGATATTCAGAAAATTGTATAAAACTAGAAAACTTAATACACCGTACCAAATTCAGACGACTAATTACGGAATTTAAGGGCTTCTATGAAGAGCAAAAGCAGAACACCGGATGTACAGAAGGAAGGAAAAAAGCCTACAGTGAACGAATGTCGAGAATGTGGGTTGCAAAAAGAGCTTCCAGAAATATTTTAAGTTACTTTCACTTTGTCTAAAATTGGCTGAATACGAAAAAACATACCAGCTACTGCGGCTTACGGCTAGCCTCGGATAAGCTGCGTAAAAATTGGGTTTGCAAACATCACTGGGAGATTACTAATTACCGAACCAACAGTAATCCAGTAATTTTAGAAATTTAGGGCAGTAATTAAAATTTAGAAGCTGAGTTTTGGAACTATCTCTTCAAGAAAGTGTAAAAATAATATTATTTGCTTTACGATAGAGAACTCCATTTTTACTAGTTACGCGTAAGTGGTCGTAATTTAAATGTTTCATAATTGCAAGACATCATTCAGAAAAACCGGATCACGGAGGCGAGAAATGGAAGGAAATGCTCCGGGCGGAACATCTCGAGGGCAGCAAATTGACTCTAGGTTAGAATAAATAAATATGGGTATGAGATTGCCTCCGTGGTGCAGTGGTTAGCGCGCTATCCTACCAAACGAAAGGTCCTAAATTCGGTAAGAACTAGTTCGGTAAAACTAGTACAAGTTTGTTTTTATTTTGATTGCTTCTACAATGTTCTCGATAGTTTAGAGAAAGTATAAGACCGCAAGTATACAACTAACTACCAATTAGCGTCTTTGTAGTCAATAAGTTGTTATTTAAATTGCGAATGGAAAGTGTTGCCGGGCAGTTCAAAATAGTGTCGTTACGAGACGGGCTCTGGAATTACATTAATAGTGCGTTACATACGGATGGTAGCAAATGGTCGTTAACAGGTAAATACATTGTTTTAATATTTAAAGAACATTGTCTTTATTATAGTCCAATTTAGTTTAAGCTTAAGGTTTGTAATTAATTGCATTGAAGTAATACAATTGTAATTTCGTAGTAGTTTAAATTCATCTGAAAATTAAAAAAAATTAAAATCCACAGTTACAGTACTAGAACACAAAGTCGCTAATGACCAAACTGACGATGCGATTTTAAATAAAACAAAAAGAAAACCGATCTTCTAGTTTGTAAAATGGTAGAAAGCTGCAAAATTTTCAAAAAAGTACCACCACGAACAATTTTGGCCAACCTTCTGTATTAGCTAATGAAAAAGCAGCTGGTGCGAGTTTAAATACATAAACAATTAACCACAATATTACATAATGTTTGCATCAACTTATCTGATTGAAGGAATTTTTTTTTCATTGTTCTACGTCTATTACAAAATGAATAGTAATGTTAAAAACAAAACCATCGTGAGAACTAACAAATGAGAAAAATGTGTATCTTATTTTCTCTGTTTTATAATCTGCATGATCATCATAATTATTACAGCATCAAATTCAGTTGATAGGCCTTTCTTAGTGTTCACTTTCTCGTCAAATTACATTTATGAGGAAAACTGGAAACAAATCAAACATTTTAAAACTTTTAAAACCCTTTATATTTTGTAACAACTGGAACAGTAGCTATCAAAATTGTTTTTGATCGTCTGTACGTAGTCTATAAGTTAAGTTACTCACCAAAGGAAAACTGCTGCAACAACACAAGACCTAAAAAATAATATTCTTACCCTTTTACAAAACGGGATTTAGAAAACAGTTTCATATCCCTAAAATTAAGAATACTCTAGTGCCATTGATAAATAATTTGAGCTGTCAAAAAAAACTTCAATAATTTTATTGAAACAAATCACATTTAATTTACTTAGTTATGGCCAATCAAATTACGTAATTCATACGTTTTAGGGCTATTCATTCTTTGCAGAACTCCATCCTCTTCTTGTTGAATTTTACGTGAACGATAAAGTTTTTAAACAAACAATGAACAAGATAAATAATGACATGATTTTTATAAATTGAATATAGATTCCATTGACATGATTTTACTATTAACAAATCGTAAGAAAAATAATTTTAATATTAGAGCTATTATATAAAAATAGTTCCAATATAAAGGTTATACATTAAAAATACATACATTAACATTGTGTTTAGGTCATCAGCAGAAAGGCTGGTTTGAACCTCAAGAGGCTTTTCTAAGTAAAACGAGGAGTAAAATGGTTTACAACTGCCTTTCTCACTGAGGTGAAAAGTATGCTTATCAGCATGCCGGGCCCTCTGAAAAGCATTTTCTTTTCACCCTGCAAATGACACCATCACTAAATTCACCACAGGGTCTGGCTGTATAATGAAATTCATTTCTCTCAGAGGAGATAACTCTAACTAGTGTCTTTTACACCTCAACCTTTTCTGTTCTTAAATGCTTCAGTCTTATAATTGGCTGACCATAATGATAAGAAACAGAACTATTTTTTGTAGCCCTGTCGATCGAGATCGAGTGCAAATAATTTAACACTCCACCTGCCTGTTATAGGTAATCATTAACATTAGGCCTATACATTTTAAAGTACAACTTTTTAAAAATGTGTTTCTCATTTGAGTTACATTAAGAGGTTTCTACTCTTCGGTGAGTTAATCTTTCTGCATATACCTACGTCTTGAATTAACGAATTATGATTTTTTTTGTTTGACGTCCGACTCTTCCGCAATGACTGCTAATGCAGACGGTAAAGGATGAAATGATTTTTTTGTAACGTTGAAAATATGCCATGCCTGAATGGGATTCGAACCCAAGACCGCATGATGAGAGGCAAGCACGTTACAAACTACGCCAATGCGGCTGGCCAACGAATTATGATGATGTAGTAGTAATTTTTTATAGCATGTTCCGTGTGAACTTTAGCAGTACCTATCTACTACGAAGAGAGAGATATTTTTAACGGATATTAATTTTCCGAAAAAAATTGTTATCTTCTTATTATTAAATTTAGCTAATACTTTTTAACTTATAAATACAACATTTTTGCATTATTAAACAAATAATGACAAAACATTAAAATAATATTACTTCGGTAAATGAAATTTTGACTTCATCTGATCGTTATTTAATTTAAATGTAAAATTACGAAAAGGTATTTAGATTGGAAGATCGCCGACATGTGTTTTATGCGGCGGGGCACAACCATCCAATTACAGAGGTTGTACAGTACACCGCCAATTACAGCACCGTCGATCTCCAGCATCAACAGTGACCGATACGAAGAAATTGTCTTCAACAGATTCTAACTATCCAATCTTACCGCCACCTGGTACCTCTGAAACTCGTAGTCAAACAATTACGTTACCAAAAACTCCACCTCGTCGATTCTCCACGTACAGTCAAGCTGTGAAATCTGACCAGAAGCCAGCTGAACACGACTGTTTGCCTACATCTCAGGATATTTCGAATCAGCTTACAAGTTTCCTCACAGAAATAAAAGACCTCTTCACTCCGGTCATCACAATGATGAGTCAACTGATCCAGATGCTCTTAACCAACCATGGTAAATAATAGAACAACAGCTAGTTCACTCGTCATCATGTTATGGAACGCCAATGGCATCCTTCAACACCGAAATGAAGTAGAACTATTTCTACATGAAGAGCGTATTGACATTGCTTTGCTAACAGAAACACACCTGACTTCTCGCAGTCGCTTGAATATCCAAGGATTTAACATCTACAGAACCGATCATCCAGACGATACAGGTCATGGTGGAACTGCAATATTAATACGACGAGGAATCCAACATTATTTCCATCCTATGACACCACCTAGTGAACATTTGCAAGCCACAGCAATAACTGTGTTAACACGTGGGATTGACGTCACTACAGCTGCAATCTACTGCCCACCTCGCCCGCTGACAAATGAGAGACATTTCCAGCAATTGCGTTCTGATCTAGGCGATTGCTTCATTGCAGGAGGAGATTTCAACGCCAAACATCCAGCCTGGGGCTCACGTCTTACAACATCACGAGGTCGAGCCCTTCACAAAGTTATTTGTGATGGCCAGTTACAAGTACATTCTCCAGGTACACCAACCTATTGGCCCGCTGCTAGAAACCGTCAACCTGATCTGCTCGATTTTCTTTTCTCCAAAGGAATGCGAAACTACCACCTTGCAACTACAGCTACAAATGATCTCTCCTCTGACCACTCGGTTGTAATCACTACGCTGAGCACTGAACCGGTGCTGACCCCACCAAAACCAACTCAAAATCTTGGACGAATGAACTGGGATTCATTCAAAGAAATAATTGAGAACAACCTAACACAAAACATACCACTTAATTCGAATGACGATCTTGACAAGGCTGTGCAACATTTTACGACCGAAGTACAGAAAGCTGCCTGGGAATCATCTACACCCATTAAACGTTACCCTACCACTCAAGATGTTCCGCAGTATGTTAGACGCCTGATACGAGAGAAAAGACAAGCTAGACACAGGTGGCAAAATTCTCGTCTACCAGACGATAAACAATATCTCAATAGAATCGCCAACCGTCTGAAGAAAAAATTAGCCAGATTAAAAGCAGAGCATTTTGAGACTTTTTTCATCAATGAATCATCAATGAATGAAAGCACAGACTCACTATGGTGTACATCTAAGAAGCTTTTACAACACCGAAGTGTTTCTTTGCCACTGAGAAATCCAGATGATACTTGGGCGAAAACGGAAAACGAGAAAGCTACTCTCTTTGCGACTCATCTAACCAGTGTATTCAAACCACACGAAGATGTGCAGGACGTGAATTTTATACAAACCGTCGATGAAGAACTGCAGTCACCTCTCCAGCTTTCACTGCCTCCACAACCATTTACGATCGATGATATCGAAAAGGCAGTACAACGGCTGCCAAAGAGAAAATCGCCGGGATTTGATCTCATTACATCTGAGATACTGCAACACCTACCGAGAAACGGCTTACGCTTTTTACTACTATTATTCAATGCAGTCCTTCGTGTGGCGTATGTTCCTGGACAATGGAAATTTGCCGTAGTTAAGCTTTTCTTGAAGCCCGGAAAGCCGTATTACCTGCCTTCATCCTACCGTCCTATCAGTCTCCTTCCGACGACAGGAAAATTATTCGAACGTCTCTTACTACCACGCTTGCAGATACAATGTGAAGACGCCAACATTATTCCACCTCATCAATTTGGATTTCGGCCGCTGCATTCGACGACACAACAACTGCACCGAGTTGTGGACTTCATTTCGGAAGGTCTAGAAAGGAAAGAGTATGTCACTGGCATTTTCTTGGATGTCAGCTCCGCGTTCGACAAAGTGTGGCATGATGGACTACTATTTAAATTGAAAAGTGTTTTAAGTGATTCGTACTATTTGGTTGTAAAATCATTTTTAGAGCATAGATTCTTTGAAGTCCAGCACGGTACTGCTTACTCTGAGCTGCACAAAATTAACGCCGGAGTACCCCAAGGGGCAATACTATCCCCATTTCTATATAGCGTATTTGCATCGGATATGCCTATTTTGGACACAACGGTAACCGCGACGTATGCTGACGACACAGCAATTCTTGTACGGGAAAAGGGCGCGGATGAGGCTTCCAGGTTAGTACAGCGACATCTTTTATTAATACAGGACTGGCTTACCCGTTGGCGTATTAAGGTGAACCCAGTTAAGTCAACACAGGTTACGTTTACCTTACGACGTCAAACTTGTCCACCTGTGATGCTGAATAACGTTCATATCCCCCAAGCCAGAGTGGTGCGGTATCTTGGTTTGTGGCTTGACAGACGACTAACTTGGAAGCATCATCTGCGTACTAAACGTTTACAACTTAACCGCCGCCAGAAGCTACTCTACTGCTTAATTAACCCTCGATCGAAATTGAACCTCCGCTCCAAAATTTTATTATACAAAACCCTTTTGAGACCAATCTGGACTTATGGTGTCCAGCTATTTGGAGTAGCGGCAGAGAGTAATTTAAAGTCGATCCAGGCCTTTCAATCAAAATTCTTAAGACTTGCTTCTGGCGCTCCTTTTTATGTAAGCAATAAAACCCTCCACGACGATTTCAAAATTCCGACAGTGAAGGAGCTAACCGCGTCCTTGTATAGTAAATTTCACGAACGACTAGATGTCCATCCAAACCAACTAGCCCGTGATCTAGCTACAAGGAACTTTCCACCTGTGCGACGTCTAAGGCGAAAATGGAGTAGAGACCTCTTGGTCTAAATAACGGATAATACCCATAGTTAAAAATGGAGAATGTGCCACTGGGTACCTCTTCTCCTTAATGCGAAACTCCCCACCACCATTTAAATATCATTTACGGAAATTGTGCAGCTCAATGTACAGTACCGTAATAAAAATTCAAGACAAAAAAAAAAGATTGGAAGGAATGAATTTTTCTAAAATTCCTTGATTTAGCACTACAAAAAAATTGTAAATAATACAGAAGCATTACCAAGTGTTTGTAAAGAGTATAAAAACAACGAATTTCTTTTATTTTTATAGCCCTAATGTAAGTTCGTCACACTCTGTTCAATTTAAGAACAATAAGCAACCTCATGACCCAATGAGGTAAGGATGATATGTATGATGTGTAAACGAGGTGCAGTATTGTACAGAATCAAGCCAACCATTCTTGAAAAAAGATGTTTAATTGAACACCAACAGTACGCCGATAACCACTATCTAGTATTCAAATCCGTTTAAAAATAACTACCTTTACTAGGATTTGAATCAGGAACCTTCGTCACCAAAGTCAGCTGTTAAACAGCTAATTTTGGCGACGACTTTACCACTAGAACAACCCGGGGGGAGAAAAAATTAATTTGCTAATTTTTACAGCAGTTTGGTCACATGTTGGTAAGTTAAAGATCCTTAGAAAAGTCGGCGTACTTTGGTAAATTAGACGGAAAACTTTTATTTTGGTTTTACGTCCGATTGTTTTGCAAATTAATGGTAATGCAGACGATGAAAATGAGTGATGAAAAAATAGCAGACTTGACCAGGAATCAACCCCGGACAATTTTTTTTTTTTTTTTTTTTAAATCCCTAATGTGTGTACGTTGCAATCTGTTCAATTCAGAACAATAAGCAACCCCATGACCCAATGAGATGAGGATGATGTGTATGACGTGTAAATGAGGTGTAGTCTTGTGCAGACTCAGGTCGACCATTCCTGAGAGGTATGGTTAATTGAACCCCAACCATCAAAGTACACCGGTAGCCACTGCCTAGCATTCAAATCCGTACAAAAGTAACTACCTTCCGGACAATTTAACTCACATTTTCTTTGTTTTATGTCGAAAATAGTGGTATTTATACAGTACGGAATTAAATAATATAATGTATTTACTAAAACCGATAAAATTTCATAAAATTAGAAGTGAAAATAATTCTTAAAAGTAAAAGAAGAAATTAGTTGAACTAATGAATTATCGTGTTATTAATGAAGTTAAATTAATAAATTACTTGAATTAAATAAACCAAAACAAAATTTACAGATGAAGATGCAAGAAGTGATTGGTTATCAAACCCGGGGTTTTTGGGATAGAAGACAGTCTTGCTGATCACACACCAATCATAGACCGTTATATGATATCGCGACGATAACAAATAAATTGAATGAACAAGATTGAACGCTGCTGGCGCGATCCAAAAATTTAAATTTTCGTGCAGTATTGGTGAACAATAGGGTAACGTCCTAACAGTGGGTGCGGTCGTCGGACTCGGGGCTGAAGTTTAAGGTCGAGGGGGTAACGAACCCACTTTCATCGATTGTGCAGCATTGCAGCTTCTCCTCCACAAACCACCCTCTACCCACTAATCTCAAACCCTACCTCTCAACAATTTCATCACGTTTTTCTCTCTTTCTCTCTTTTATTTTCTTCCACACTCGTTTCTCTCTTTCCCATTCAATTCATGGTTCTACTCAAAGAATATGGAAACGAAGGGTCCATATATTAAAAAATTTGAATATAAAGTCTTGCGTTAATAACAAATCATTTAATAACCAAAATTATCCCTAAATATTTTTTTAAAATATTTATTTTCCAATTCAACGGCAAACAAGTGTTTTTTTCATTTACCCAATGTTCTATCAACTTTTCTGTCAAAAGTGCGTATTGGAATATAACGCTAGGTCGTATTAAAGTTTTCCAGATCCCAATTGGGCATCAACTTGTACTTCACTACTCTACCACTGCGTCTCAGAAGCATATACGATATAAAATTCCAAAACACCTTTTTGCGTTTTTTTTAACCAACAGATTGATCTGTAATCTGTTCTTTACAGAACAGAAAATAGTTCAAGTAAAAAATTGGTTATCACAAAAATATAATATCTATTTACCGAATCGTACAATTCATGATACCTTTAAAAAATAAAAAATACTGTTCCCAGTATGATATTTATTAAAAATATAATGAAGATTCGGATAAATGAAAGTAACTTTAAGTTACAAAATAAATAAGTTTGTTGGTTGCCTCCGTTTTAGCCTTTGTATTGTACCATTTATCTTTTTTTTTCTATTTTTCTTTTTTTCCGTATGGGACCAATTTTTAGACTTGACGTGCCTTTGACGTTTCTGGAAGCTCTTTTTGCAGCCCACATTCTCAGGATTCGTTCAATGTAAGGTTTTCTTCTTTCTTCTGTCCACCCGGTGTTCTGTTTTGCTTTACTTTTCATGGTAGTCCTTAAAGTCCGAAATTAGATTTTTGAATTTGCTTCGGTTCATTAAGTTTTCTTAGTTGATTCCGGTTTTTTCAAAATCCTTTTGACTTCTTTAAACAATTATCCGATAACTCATATCTATTGTTTAGTGTCTTAAACAATTGTAGCTACCATTGCTGTTTGTTTTTAAAATAATTTTCGTGTCTTTGTTTAAATACAAGTCACATTTCGAAAGTTACACTAAAATTTTAAATTTATTTTTGAACTGTTAAAACGAATAGGTCTTTGTGGAACTGGTTATTGTCATTTACCACGGCGCAGCTGTTAGAGCTCGGAGGACCTTTCAGTAAAAACACCAAATAATTAGCACTTTTTTAACAAATATTGTTTGAAAATAATTATTGAAAATTAAATTAAGTTAAATTGAATAGAAAATTAAATAATGATTGCAGAAACTACATCTAGCGTTTTGAGCGATCAGGAAGTATGACATCACAGAAAAATAATCCAGCGTAATTACAACAGATACTGCACTATATTAAAAGCCCTTCCACAATATGCTGGGATACCTCTAAAAATTTTATCTAAATCTACTCAGTAAATAAAAAATAAGTCTCCAAAAAAATAAGTAACAATAAATTTAAAAGCAAGATGACAGTTGCGCCCCTACCAAAACTTTAACGACGCCAAAGTTAAGTATAAAAATAGTAATATTAAGACCGTCTAGATAGCCGTTGATTCATAGGGGATTTTTATATTTCATATTCTAAGAAAACTAAGCTTAGTAAGCAGTGTTCTGTATTCCAGATGTTAAATGTTAAGTTAGTTTCCATTATATAAAGACGTCTAGAACAAACCAACTCAATGATTGTTTTAATTATACACTATTAAACAATTTTTTTCTTAATTAAAATTCTTTTATCCTAATTACTACGACGTGCGTTCCACTTCAAAACTACAAATAACACCCGAATTTGAATTTTCCAAAAACTATTAAATTAAATATTTTCTAAATGGTATTTCTAATTCAACGATACAGGATGTTTACTTTTAAAAATAAAACTTCCTTCAACGTATTTCCTAAATTTAACCGATTAATCAATATAAACCCCATACATTTTGCAGGTAATCAGATATGTTTTATCGAAATCGTTACCGAGTAAATTTTAAGCGAACTGTATTCGAATGGGCTGCCTTAAACAATACCGAACTCCCTTAACAAAACACCATAGATGCACGCGTGGAACCACACGCACACACAAAAACCACTGTGTTAATATGAAAGACGTGATTATCGCATGGTTACGTCTTTGTTACAAAATAATACTGTATTCGTTAATATTAACTTGAAAAATATTTGGTTATATAAATATCTGTAAATATATATTACTAACAGATATAATCTAAGTAAATGTAACAAATTCCATACACGTGAAATAGGTGGTAAGGGAAAATATGTCTGGTGCGGTGGTACCACCCATTCGGTTTACTCGCGTATTGGTGGGCGTTACAACAAAATGGCCTCTCGGTCGCCTTTCCGGGATCTTACAACTGACTTTGATCTATAATTAAAGTAACATTTAAGTCAAATGACAAAACTGTACGTTTCGTAATTAAATTTTTAAAAAGATTAACAAAAATTTATATTATATTTCAATGCTTCGACTTGGACCTATTATCAGCAGTAGATCTAATCCGGTAGGTCACGAAGACGTGTCAACAATAATTCGTTCAGTTAATCTTGAAAAATAGTTATTTTTCAATTAAGTATTTTAATATATGTGTCAGGAAGATTAAGTTTAAGCATATTAATAAATCTCATATTCCGGTATTACGTTTTTAAAAACTTCGTTTACTTGGTGCGTTGGTACCGCCCATTTTGTCTGCTCACAAATCGGTGGGTCTTTACTAGAAAATGGCGCCTCAGTGCCTCTCGAAGTTCTTAAAACTGATTTTGATAGTTTTTAAAATTATCAGCTTGGTAAAAATGACAGAACGGCACGTTGTAAACATAGATTATTATTAAGCATTTTTATATTTCAGGTTTTGTTTCAATCCTTAAACATTAGCTATCGACCGCAGAGGTAAACTTTCGGTAGGTCACGAAAATGAGATGGCCTGGTACCATTCTGGGTTTTCACTACTGCATTCGTTAATATTAACTTGAAAATTATTTGGTTATGTATATATCTGTAAATATATGTTACTAATCGATATAGTCTAAGTAAATTTAACAAATTCCATATAGCCTATGCGAAACAGGTGGTAAGGGGAACTATGTCTGGTGCGGTGGTACCGGCCATTCGGTTTACTTGCGTATTGGTGGTCGTTACTACAAAAAGGCCTCTGGGTCACCTTTCCGGAATCTTATTACTGACTTCGATCTGTATGTAAGTAAAATTTATGTAACGTGACAGGACTGTACGTTTCGTTATTAATTTTTTAAAAAGAATAACAAAAATTTATATTATATTTCAATGCTTCGACTTGGACCTATTATCAGCAGTAGATCTAATCCGGTAGGTCACGAAGACGTGTCAACAATAATTCGTTCAGTAAATCTTGAAAAATAGTTGGTTTTCAATTAAGTATTTTAATATATGTGTCTGGAATATTAAGTCTAAGCATATTAACAAATCTCACATTCGGGTATTACTTTTTTAAAAATTTCGTTCACTTGGTGCGTTGGTAGCGCCCATTTTGTTTGCTCACATATCGGTGGGTCTTTACTAGAAGATGGCGTCTCAGTGCCTCTCCAAGTTCTTAAAACTGATTTTGATATTTTTTGAAAATTATCTGCTTGGTAAAAATGAGAGAATGAGTAGATCTGCTCCGGTAGGTTACAAAGACTATTAAAGTTATTAAAGTTTTTTAATATTTATCGGTCTGGAAGATTAAGTTTAAGTATATTAACAAATCTCTTACTCGGGTATTATTTTTTTAAAAACGACGATCACTTGGTGCGTTGGTACCGCCCATTTTGTTTGCTCACATATCGGTGGGCCTTTACAACAAGATGGCATCTCAGTCGCCTGTCCAAGTTCTTAAAGCTGATTTTGAGATTTAAAAAAATTATCAGCTTAGTAAAAATGACAGAACGGCACGTTTTAAACATAGATTTCTGTAAAGGATTATTATATTTTAGGTTTTGTTCCAATCCTAGAACATGAGCTATCGACCGCAGTAGATTACTTTCGATAGGTCACGAAAATGAGATAGCCTGGTACCATTGTGGGTTTCCACAACAGATAGGCCTACAATCAATAACAATTTACAATTAAGTTACAATTGTGGGTTTGTATAATACTTATGGTCTACGCTAGCCTATAAATTGGAAGGCCTAGGGTTTGATTCTTGACTAAGGTCTGGAAATTATGACAAGTCAAAATTGATTAACCTACATAACCTATCATTTATCATATATCCCAAACAATTTGTAGGGTTATCATCGAAATCCTTACTCAATTTTAAGCAAATGGGCTGCCCAGGACAATAATACATAATATGTTTCTCTTAACTAATTTAGTTTCAGTTTCATAATCCACTGTAGCCGCTAATGACCAAGCTATTAATACGGGTGACGATTTACATAAATTAATAAATAAAAAGATATTGTTTTAGCTCCTTCGTTAACTATGTTTAAGCAAATTAAAGAACATTTAAGTAGGTCAAGTTTCATGGGGTTGTATTTTTTAGATGAAATTATGCTTGTAAATTTTTATTATCACCTTATCTTGTTACAGGTTACTACAAAATTTATAATCAGCATTTACAAATAATTTAATTTTCAATTTTCAGGATTCAATTAATCCTATTGTAAAATTAGTGTAATTTTTACTAACTCATTCTAGTCGCTATATTTTATTCATTTCTACCTATGATTCTATATTTTAACAGACATATTTCAGTGGACCCACCCCATCATCATAGTATTTAAATTAAAAAAAAATGAAACTAAATAAGTATAAACATCTTTTCTAGAATCTTCAGTAATTTTAAACTATAATACAAATGACTGAAGATCAACATTTTCTTGAAAAAAAATTAATTAATTTAGTTTCAATTTAAAAAAAATGTATCTCTGATGATGGTGGATTCACCGAAATATGTAATTAAAAGACAGTTAAAAGTCGTAGATAGGAATAAATAATATAGCGGGTGCAAGAAGTACGCAAAAAATACAACTTTTATAAACTTATGCTAAAACTAATTGAAGAGCTAAATGGATGAAAGTGCTATGTGTCATTTTTTAAAAGGAAGTTTTCATGATTGATGAATATCCCTCATGCATATTTAGTTACTTAGGTGGCATAGAATGCTTTATTTCAACAGTTTAAGGAAATACAAGAGGATCAAGGAGGCATGTACCATATATTTTGTGTTTTGTATTGAATAAAGGGGTAAAGATCACCTTGTTCCTCTGGAGTAGAACACATTATCAGTAACAGTTAATCGTAATGACCATTAAACGTCATCAATAAAAGCTGTTCTTAAGGATTTCTTTTAAAGATTCTCTAATGAAAAACTTTGACTAGTATTATTGAAATAGCCTACTGTTCATCCTTTCTCAAAGGAAACCGATTTTTTGTGGATGAAGGAATTATATGCAGAGGAAGGTTGTCAGAAAACTAATACAGAAGAATAATGCTAAAAGTAAAATTTGAAAATTTTTAAAATTCTTTTGTTATTTTCGTGAAAGGACAATAAGTAGGTAACAAAATAAAATCACAACAAACCCGCAAAAAGTTGGGAGCCTTAAATTTTTGATCGCATTTACCTCAAAACTATAATTTTGTAACATAACACCTTCATCCACTTAGGTCTTCAATTAAAATCGCATCACAATCGTTGAAAAATGTTAATTTCTTTATTTTTATAAAGAAATGTAAAATGTGTAAAGGGTTACACTATGAGTTTCACGGAAGCGCCACCATAGCCGGTGAAGAACATTAAAAAAATTAAAAAATTAAGAGTTCCACGACAAACGTTTTGAAAAACTAATTAATATTTTTTAAACATATAGAATTTAACTAATAAAATTGTTTTATGAATAATATACGAGCTATAAAATTTGAACAAAATACCATTACAAGCACATCAAAATTAACACGTATTATAGAAATTTAAAACCAGTAGCCCGATCTATAAAGGGAACAACAAATATTTAGACCGCAAATAAAAAGTTGTTTAATATTTAATATAGAATAAAAAAAACTAGATTTAATTTATTTAAATTAAGAAATAAAAACCACCTTGTCAACAATTATTTACATATTAAAGTAAGACATTCAAAAACAGTAGTAAAACCATTTCGTTCTCATTTCAACTACATTACAAAAGTTTTCCCCTTCAAAGTTTCAAGAAAGATTATTCAATTTTGTGAACTACCAATGTGTTTTTCGTTTTTCATCTATCAGTTTGGATTTTAATAGTGTTAGTGGCGCAAGTATTCGAGGTTAATACAGTCTGATCATCGTCTTAAGTTTCTGGTTTCAACCGGTATTTTTTGTTTATGAAAATTATACTAACCCTTCAGTAACTGCTGTTGAATTTTCATTTTCCATTCTAAAATAATTAACAAACCTGTCGCAGTCAGTTTTTAATTGAGGGAAAAGATTATGGTATTCATTGTAACGATGTCTAAACTTAATAGCATGAACGCTGTTTTTTCTATTCTTCAGTTACATGTATATATGTTTTTCTTGTTAGTTAGCCACTGTCAGTACTCTGTTGCATAAAGTAAAATGATAGGATCTTCGCCACTCGACTGTAAGTCTGGAAAAGAACAACTGAAGTAGTTTTGGCGCTTAAAATTTGTTTCTACTAAACGATTTCACCTGCGCCGATTTATCTTGTTGTCAGCACCGATTTTGGAACTGAATGCCTTCTTGTACTGAGCGCTTACCCTTATACAACTTCTTAAAGTGAACTACCAGCTAATCGACTTACTACTCGTTTGCGATTCAGAACATTATGAAAAAGACTAGATTGAAACAAACGACGCTTCATAAGTAAAACGATGGAAATGGTTGACTATTGCTTTCATCACTAGCGTAAGAAGTATGTCTGTTTGCTTGTCAGTAAGCCGGTGTCAATATTGTCAGAATTTCGGATAAAAACAATGTAAAAGTTTTATCAAAGTAACATCAAGTTCTATATTGAACCCTCGGTGTTTCAAGAATGTACTATATGAAAAACTTTGACATACGAAACAGTCTCGGTGGGTTTAGTTAAAATGCAAGAATAGCTACACATCGTCAGAATTGGTCATGTCAGTAGAATGGAAGAAAGTCGACTGTCGAGGAAAGTAATATCTTATATCACTTATTGTGGTGCCCAAAAGGTTGGACGTCCACAAAAGAGATGGGCTGACCAGTTTGAAGTCGCAACAGGCTTATGAGCGTAATGCTTGAAGGACAAGTAGAGGTAATTTTAATACATGCTCATCGTTATAAATTTTTAAAATCATTATAAAGACAGAATAAGTTACGATCCTGCTGCCACCAAATTTGGAAAATTTTGCCGCATATTTTAAAGAAAAAAACATAGAAGAGAAAGAATTAAAAGAAAACCTGTAATATCCGTAGTAGATAAGGCACATCAATATTTTATTGAGTAAGATAAGATGACGTTACTCACGTACAATTTACTTAAGAGGCCTAACAGATAAACGAATCGTACGAAACGTTCCTAATCTAAAACGTGCCCGAGTTAATCCAAATGTATAAAGCATGCATAATAAGCTAGTAACAAAAATTGGTTCACATAAATTATTAAATTGAGAATTACATTAAATTTCTTTTCATAATATGGGAAAAAATTGTCCGGAAACTTACAGTCTAAAACCATTTTCAGTACTGAAACCAATGGTACGAGTTCCCTCCAGAACACAAAGAATCTCCTTTAAAACTAAATGCGACTTTAACAGAATTAACCGAATAAAATAGTGATTCAAGACTCACCTATTATAAGATTTACTCTTATTGTCAGGAGGAATTCTTGCATAAATTTTTTTCTTACCTGGAATAAAACAAAATACATTTATAAGTTTCACATACAATATTACATTAATCTAAAATATATCATGAATTAATTCTTCATTTACACAATTTACAAATAATAATAAAATAAAGACAAAAACATATGACATAATTTTATTGTTAAACTAATTATACTTATACTTGACCTGGAGATTCCGAGTAGGTCTGTATAAAAATAGTTCGGTAACTTCTCTCATGCTAAATTAAATAATTACAGAAGAATAATAAACATACAGAGTTGTAATTATCATTAATTAGGAATTAACCTGATTCCTCCAAAAGTAATGGTTTCATTATACAACCAGACCAAAGGTGAATGAATTAAACATATCGTAACACCTAATTCTAGGTTTCTTTCGGGGTCTCGGTATAATAAATAATAAACAGATATCCTTAAAATTAAATAACAATTATTTATTCACAAAATTATAAATTACAAAAAATTATTGTACTTATATTACTGACAAATTACAATCGAATTAGGTACTTAAATAAAATTAATTACAAAACATAAAGTTTAAACTAACGTAACTTACATTTGCAATAATTTTCCATTTAACCTCTTATTTACCACCAAATAAAATGTGTACACCAAGCACACTTTTACTTTAATGAAAAATGTATTTACACTGGTTTAACAATGCCTAATAGCACTAACTCATGACCGTATGGCAACTTGAACTGACTGAACTAAAGGAGTTAACTCTTTTTTTATATCTTTTTAAGCTTCGAGAAAGGAATAGAAAATACGAGGTCGGCCTACTAAACATAATTGAAATACAAAACTTTTCTTCCGAATATTGGAAGCAATAATAAAAAAGTAGATTGTACAAGAAAAGAAGGAAATAAAAGGGATTCTGAGAAATCTTTTAAATAAATTATAAAAGGGTCAAAACAATATAAAAATTAGGAAAAATTAGAAACTACATAAATCTTATAATCAAAAAAGCTGATTATCCTAAATGATACACCACCATCCCACCGTTCCCAGGTAGCAATGCTAGTCACATAACAGTACACTTTTTCATCCAATAAAACTATCTCACCTTAATTATTTCTAGCCTACCACGAACTACTACTATTATTAATGCTACTATCATCGATAGTGAAGTGCGCAGATGTGTTAGGTGCCAAAACCCATTTTTCAGGAAAGAAATTTTATAATCACACACATCAAAAATATTAACATCAATTGATAATGAAGAGCTGTAATAATAATTTAAAGCAATATACAGTTGTTAATAAAGGAAAATAAAAATTTAAGGAAATTATTTGTTATCTACAAGATAAACAAGAGTATTTTCCGAGTAGCTTATACACTTAACACATTTGTGCCAGTTGAATAATTAAATTACCATGATGTTGCATGAAATAATTATTTTTTAGTTATTTTATTTTTGACCAGTATAATTACTGTAAGTCTTTAAATAATTCTGATAAAAATTAACTATGAAATTATAATTGTAAGATGTGATAGCACACACATATTGTACGATACTTAAACATAAGATGCACTTCAAATTTTTGTAAAATCATTCACTTTGGCACAAATGTCAATGATTAAACTTAGCGGTCACGCGTTAAATCACCTAAAAGTGTGCACTATAAAATATAGCATTATAACAAACAACACTTTTTTTAGTGAAAGTTATACTCAACATCTCTGTGGACTTTATAATCGACTCACAAAGTTGAATAATCAAAGTTGTAGAAAATGAAAAACCTACGTTATTTTAAGCTTTTTTCTACAGAGCTTAACTTAGCGTCAATTAGTGATTTTCCCTATTTTTAAGACCATTAAAGGTAGATTTTCACTTAGCTCATTGATCATTAAACAGGTTATATTTTTCATTATTTACATTAGCAAGAGAAAGTCGCATGAGTGTTTCATTCTAGATTTTTTATAATTTTTAAGTAAATTTATTTTTCTTTGAACATTTTCACCTATTTTGAAACGTGTGTACGTCCATTGTAAAACTAATTGTTATAACAGGGGTTAGGTCTGACATTTTTTCACCAGCCATTTTTGTCTAACTCCCTTCATATTTTTCATTAACATTAATGCTTAAAACAATAAGATAGAAAATAAAATACGCGTTTTAGAGAAATTGAGAAGTAAAAAAAAGAAGAGAAAATAATTGCATAACGTGAACAAACGGTGAAAGTATGGGGGTCCAAAAAAAGCTTCAAGAAATATTCAAAAATACTTAAACCTGATTTCTATAGAAAAATAAATTATACAAAAATTACTAGGAGCAAATATTGTTTTGAACAACAATTAACAATTAAGTACAAGAAAATTAGTTTACAAAAAAACCTGAAAACGGATTTATGAATTACATAATTTTAGCTTACCGTATAAAACTACCAAAACATACAACTGTACAAAACTACGATACAGAGAAACATTATCTAAGACATTATACGCCTTTCTCACAAATCGGGAAACAGAAAATATATTTTCAGAATCCTCGTGCTGAGAACTAATTGATACACATATTACATAGAACTAAAAAAATTACTTCAATAAAACGGCAGCTAACGTCCGCCATGTTGATTTTTTGGGACGATATCTTCCGTAGGTTAACCAGGCGCTAAGTTCTTACAAGGGTTTCAGCTCTATAATGAAACAAAAGAAGAAGAATATACATAAGCCTACACGAAAACATGCAAAAAATGATAACCTCTAATTTTTGTTTGTCAAAGTCAGGTAAAAATACGAGAAAAGGACCTACTAGATGAAAATTGTGAAATTAGGTTATGTTTTAGCAAATCAATGTCAAACAGTTAAAAAAAACTAAACATAAGGAACTAGATTTGCAGAAACATCTGTTACTCAAATGCAATGATAATCAAGGTACACAATACTTATATTAAAAAATAAATAAATAACAAATTACAAAACAAAATACACAGTATTATCATTAATGAGGATATCCGGGAAGCAATATAAGGAATAAAAACAGTATTTATAAAAGTAATACCGTATTATCAACAAAACCAAACAGGAATAAAATAAGTAACTAAGGAAAGTGAAGGTGAAAAATAAGTAATTCTTAAGGTAATTTAAAGTATAATGTAGGTCGGACACAAAGTGTCCCTGTGAAGGGCACACCAGTCAGTGTTCTTTGGTGGCTTACGGCATTTTTATCAGGGTGAACAAGTGCTACAGGTCAAGAGGTAATGGATGAGATTTTGTTGTATGCCGAGCCGATCTCTGTAAATTAACTAAGCAGTGAACACCTGACATACTTACAAAAAGCTTTCTCTTCAGGTCGTCTTTTAATAATATTATTTAATAAAAGGAACTTCTTTTGTCCCACATCAAAATCTTTTTTTAAACAATAAAAATTTAATTATAGAATTTTATGGTCAAAGAATATATTTATAACGGTTAGGAAATAGCAATAAATTTTTTGTGGACCTTTCAACAGTCACCTTTTATGTAGTCACTAAAATTTAAACATCAATAATAAAATTGAATATACCAATTACATTGCTTTGAAATTAAAATTAAAAGAAATTGTACAAGATATTTATGACACCAATACCAGATGGCGCATACGTCATGTTTCCCAAGTAATGGGATAGTTTTCCGATAAGTTGACAGTACCACATAAAACATTCTTTTATTCACTATATTAATACTCGTTTATGCTCATAACAGACAAGTGAGTGTCAAATTATTGACACTCAATCTGTTAGTTGCAGAGCTAAAATAAATAGTTCTGTTTCTTATCACGTGGTCAGCTAATTAAATAACTGAATCATTCAAGAACAGAAGAGGCACAGGAGTAAAAGACACTAATCAGAGTTATCTTCTCTGAAAGTAACGAATTTTACTTTACAGCCAAGCCCTGTCGTAAATGAAGCAAAGGTGTCATTTGCAGAGTGGAAAATATGTGCTTTTCAGAGGGCCCGGCATTCTGATAAGCGTACTTTTCCACTCAATGAGGAAGGCATGGTAAAACACCTCACTCCTCGTTTTACTCAGTAAAACCTCTACAGGTTCAAACCAGCTTTTCGGCTGATGACCTAAACAACAAACACAGTACTGGTTTAACCGTCAAGTATTTTTTTTAATTTCACTAAAAAATATGCATCAGTTGTGTGATAGCATCATAAAAATACTACTGATGTTCATAATTAATTACTGGCCAGTTTCTAGACCTAGAAACTGTATGTTACCTAATCGGCAACACGAAAATTTCGGCAACTACGAAATTTGAAACAACAGAAAGCGTTCCGATAGACCCCTAATGAAGAAACCGAGCAAACAATTTATGAAGCTTTTGTAGTCAGTCCTGGTAAATCGACTGAAAAGGGTTCTTCTGAACTGAACAGATCACAAAAAGCGCAAAAATAATTCTACAAGATGTAAAATTTAAGTCGTGTGGTCCATCTCAATTTGAGCACTTCATGGGGACTATCATGATAGGCGATTGCAGTTCTATGAGTTTGTGGCTATCCGTAATGAAGCTGATTCAAACTTTTTGTGATTTTTATGGTGTGATGTAGCTTCAAACTTAATGAACATTATAGCGGGCATAATTGTTGGTACTGGTGGGATAAAAATCCTTGTAATGTAATAATCATAATCATATTTTTACTGTTACATAAAAATTAAATGACAAGGAATAAAATAAAGATTGAATCAGTGCCAAATCTCTGGGTATATAATTAAATATTAGAATTTAAAAATGATAACTAGTTTACATGATAGGCAGTTAATTCATTTTATCTGGTTTTTAATGCAATTTAAAATTGTAATAACTTAAAGATTCCATCTTCGTTTTAAGCTTTGGGCCGGATTCCTAAGAAGTTAAGGAGGGTTCTAAAATTAGTAGATTTGGTTGTTATATTTTTCAGTACATTTTAAGGAATTTGAAATCTGAATGTGGAGTGTCCACGTAATACAGAGCTCCTGATATAAAACGTACAAATTTTGACTGAAATACAAAAAAAAAAACTACTAAATTTTCGCTAAGAACGCAACCGTCAAAATATTTCGTAGGTTAAGCTTCTTAATTTTTTAATTTATATCATTCACACTTTTTCTTTTAAATTTGTACCTTCAGGTCGTAATTTAAAAAAAGTTCTCCAGAATATCTTACGTATTAGCACTGCGGAATATAATTTTTATTTAAATTTGTAACGCGCATTTTTAAAAATAAAATACCCTGCTTAAGGTTTAACATTTTTAAGAAACCGTTTGTTTTAAGAGAAAAGTCACAAATTTCTTCCAGAAAACCGAATCTAACCTTAATAAAAGACTGAAATATAATTAAATCCACAATTTACGATAAATTCAATGATATTAATTGGTATCAATACTTAATTTTACCAAAATATTAAATTTTTAGCCTGAACTTCAAACTTAAAAAAAATCCAAAATAATTGGTACAGAAAGATTAGTTTTTATGTTTCAGCGGAACCAGTGCAGTATCATTTATTCCAGGAAATAAAAGACATGTTTGGCCGCATATATACATATGTGCATGTACTGTACATATACATATGCATATGTACATCCATAAATTAGAAAATTTACGCACTATTGACAGGTTTTCCGTCACAACGATTGAAATAACATTTTGTATAGTAGGCCGGTCAGACAAATAGATGTCAATTGAAAACGGAACGGAAAGATATTTTCTACACGCTCTTTTTGTTTCTAAAATACAACAAAAAAATTTAATTAACTTTAAAATAGGTTATAAAATGTTAACTATTTACAAAAAAAAACCAGTAAAAGTTGGTACCACTGTTTCTACAATTTGTAAATGGTTGAACTTTTAAGTCTTTTTATTATTTACATACAATAAGTTATTACGAAACAACTTATTACTTAATATTAATTTAAATAAACAAAGTAATTAGATGTTTAATTAATTAAACCAGTATAATGTAAAACCTACTCCATGTTGCAGCTATTTAATTTTCAATCAGATGCTGACCATTTAACCATTAGGGAATAATATAGGCCAACATAAATACTGCAACAATATCCAAGGAGTTTTCCATGAGTAATGCACATGGTTGACAACCTTTCACATTAACCTAGAAAAATAAATTTACATTTTGAAACATGCTCTATAAATTGATACGTTTGTATTTATTTAAAATCGTAACACATTTATTTTATTAGCGATATACAATATTTTATAGTACAATATCGGCTGGTAGAATTTCACATCGCACACGAAAATAAGATCTGCACACAAAAAAAAATTAGTCAGCAGTCCGAAAGCAGACCGCAGTCCGCGAATTGGTGTCTACTGTGCTAGCGCATTATCAAATACAAAGGGTAAAAAGGAAATGAACATTAAATATCTCCTAGCACTACAAGGGAATCGAACCTGGATTTTTTATTTTGCATACCACAGCGCCAAGGAGGCGACTGATTTGAGATAATTAAAATATAATACGAAGATAGAATGTATAGGTCATGTTGTTATATTACTATGTCTTAACTTGGTTAACGGAATTTTTTCAAATAAAACAAATTTTACAATTTTGTATGTTTACTAAGAAATTGGAACAATTCATTAATTACGTAGTTATTATTATTAATTATTGGATTTAACGTCATTAAATAAATAAATAAGTAATAAAATTTTATAGCTTAATTACCGATATCATATCATCTTTAAATATTATTAAGACTATTTAATACTCACACTCTAATAAATTTAGGCTGTAAAATTTTAGATTACTTAATTTCATTTTTAATTAAGAATGATAAAATTCGTAGAATTTTGTGTTTTTCTTATTACTATTATTTGATTTTTTACGTTAACCTTCTGCGCAGACTTATTCTGCGCTTTGAACTGTAGGATGTTTTTAACCGATTCGACTGGTTAGAAATTAGCCACGTAACCCCAAAATTCAGGGATATTTAACTCCGAAAAAATTAAAATATAAAATTTTTTGAAAAAAGGTTTTTTTTCATCTACTACTGAATTTTCTGTGGTCATTAAAAAGGCCTCGGAGATATCCATAAAACGGTCCAAGGTTGATTCCTTGGTCTCTTTATTATTAATATTACACCTAAAAATATTTATGACCTGAGCAGCAAGCTTCAAAGTACCTACATATAGGCAAAAAGATTACATGCGAAGTGTTTAAATTAAACCGGTAGAAAAATTGATTAACATTTAAATTTAAAATGGCCGCCTCCGTTGCCAGCAGTTAGAGCACTAGATTGCGCTAAACACTTCAAAGGAGAAGGTCTCGGATTTCCGGATAGATTATGGAATTATTGCACATCAAAGCCCACTGATTCTAACAGTAAGCTCTATTAGTCGCTAATAGAGAGTCGATGAAAGCCAAGAGTAGTCGATGCGATTTTAAATAAACTAATAAACAAATTAAAGATCGGAAACACAGAGGAGGAAAAAAATAACAAGTTGAGGCAAACCCAGAACATCAATCAGGCAAATAAACTGAGTACTAAAAGATGAATATATCACAAAAAGAAGGATATTTAATACAATAGTACGCAGAATAATGACATCATGGCTGACTGATAAATAAAATAAATTATATTATATATATATTATACACTACAGAAAATTATATTTATAATCGACATTTTAAATTTAAGGGTTTTAATTTTTGAACATCCGTTGTTTGATCTTGAATAACAACTTTAAACCATAATTAAGTAATTCATGAAATCCTTTGAAATGATTCTACTTCTAAGGATAATTTTATTGTAAAAATGTAAAGAGTAAGTGGTTAAATAAAATAGTGAAACACGAACTTAAACGGTTTTTCAAGGAACTTATAAAAAATTATCAGAATTGTGAAGGAACACGTACAGTACTTCTATTCCGTACACGTTCCCATAAAGGTATACACATTTCCGGTAAGGTTGAGTATACGTAAATGGTTTTGATGTCCACTATTACATCTCGAAATATTTATTTATGTACTTGTGTAATGTACTAGATATTGTATCCGTGCTCCACGCAGGTGTAGCCTGATTGCTAGCATTAGTGGCTTCAACTAAAGATTTAATCGTGACTGAACTTTAAAAATTTAAAGATTAATTTTGACTGGAAATTTTATTACCTTTTCTCGTTTGGTCAGAAGTTATCAAATAATTACTTGTCGTAGAACGATAGTAACAAAGTACAGTAGAGTTATAAAGAAAAAAAACACCAGAAGTTATCAATTAAAAAGGATGTTTTTGAGGGATTGCGCATGGAAAATGACTGAACAACTTGTACAGATCGCACAGGTCCGCATGTGTACAGTTTATTTTTGGGTGGTTGTTGTTTTTTGGTTTAACGTCCGACTGTTTTGCAAATTGCTGCTAATGCAGACGATGAAGGATGAAATGAATTTTTGTAACGTATGAAAAAATGCCGTGCCCGAGTGGGATTCGAACCCAAGACCGCGTGATGAGAGGCGAGCACGTTACCAACATCGCCAACGCGGCGAAGAATTATACATGGGGGGAAGAATTATACATAATATAAAAAAGAAACAAATCAAGTACAGGAAAAATATTTTTGTGTTTTTTTTCCATAAAATGCCAATTAGAACCATAAAAAAGGCATTCTAAGAGAGGAGGGTTCCGTAAAGATTTTACTTACTCCTTTTTAATCAGCACAAAAGATGAAGTAACAACTGAAATTTAATTGAAACCATTAAATTTCGTGTTGAAGACGTAGCAATTGCTTGTTGACTGTAAACTACAGTGGATTAAAAACCATTAATATTATTGTGTGAACCGTAGCGAAAATTTCCTCACTCAAGCGGGAGAGTGAAGTCAAAGCTACAAGCTTTGAATTTGTATCTAATTCTCTACCATTGCGTTATGAAGATGGCCGTTTTGAACATTGGATTAAAATAAACAAGAAACCCTAATTTAGTAAAGGTCAATAAACTCTACATAGTGCAACTAACTTATAGATAAAATTGTGGACAGAAACAAGTTAAAATATATTTAAAAACCCAAATAAAAAAACTGGAAATACAAATTTAATGATAATCATTACCATAATAATAATCATCATTCTCACGTCGCAGATAAATTTGTGAAAAACAACTAGTGATTATAATACAAAAACTAAGTAAAAATAATTTCAATTTGCAAATTGCCAGTAATCATACTGTAGTTTGTTTTTTAAGGAATATAACGAAAATTATATTACACGCTCACTCTGTGAATTTACATGAATTTAACAAGCAAAAATTTGCCAATAATGATAAAATCAGTTGAAAATCCTTTCTGCAATTATTTTTCACGATAAAATTACAACATAAAAGTATTGCAATCGTTCAAAAATTTTATGCAAGGATTTCAATAAATTACTTCGACCAAAATAATTTTCATAATTTCCAAAAACCAAAATGTGTTTTTTGAAAAGAATTCCTGTTTTATTCCTTTTCCTTAGATAAGCGTGCGTGTTTGTCACCTACTTTCAGAAATACTGTTCCGTTTTGGTTGAAAATTAATGAGTAATTTATTTTTCGTGTAGCTCCAAACTATAGGATAATTTATTTAAATTAAAAAAAGGCAAGAGTTTCTTAAAAGTAAATAATGATCACTTGTATCTTCCCTGGAATCATTGAAAGACAAATGTTTTCGTTAAAAAAATTGAGTAAGTACTTTAATTACGTTAATTTTGTTCATAAAAATATATTTATTTACACTTATAACCTACATAATATACTACATGTATATACAGTAGTACATTACGTTATACAAGTAATGGGTGTTCACAAAAATATGCAACTTATCATTTATAATGATAATTCATATTTCATCAGCATTTTTTTGTTACTGATTCAATCTATGTAGAAGATTCTTAGTAGTCTGTAACTTATGTCTGTGGTACCACAATTACCTCAAGTCTTTCCAAAGATGTGTCAAGACGAGTCCAATTATTAACTTTATAAACAATATTAAAATACAAAAAAATAACATTAATTAAAATAAATATAAATATAAAAAGGCAATATATTATAGTTAAATGTTTTGAGTATTGTGTTTAGGTCAACAGCCGAAAGGCTGATTTGAACCTCTAGAGGTTTTACTAAGTAAAAACCAGGAGTAAGGTGGTTTACCATTGCCTTCCTCACTGAGTTGAAAGATTATGCTTATCAGCATGCCAGGCCCTCCGAAAAGCACTCACTTTCCACCCTGCAAATGACACCTTCACTTCATTCACCACAGGGTCTGGCTGCATAGTGAAATTCATTAGTCTCAGAGGAGATAACTCTGACTAGTGTCTTTTACACCTCTACCTCTTCTGTTCTTAAATAGTTCAGTCATATAAGTGGCTGACTATGTGATAAGAAACAGAACATTTTTTTTTAGCCCTGGCCAAACAGATAGAGTGCAATTAAAATAACACTCCACCTGCCCGTTTTGGGCAGGTGGTTTTGAGTATAATGAATCAAAATCGGTCAAGAAACCGTTGAATAATATACTAGTAAAAGACTAGTGGGAAAATCAGCGAGGATGTGGATAAGTAGGTTACTAAAAAACTTACTTAAAAATTTTATATTACAGTTCAAACATTTCTAAACCTATTATTTCATGACTACTCACATAAAAAATGAAAATATTGTTTTTAACGGTTACAAAATCACTGATGCGTTTTCATACTTTTGGACACCCGTTATTTAGAAAAAAGGCGTATTAAATGTTCAACAAACTTACATTTTGACAATTTAATTTTAGTGAGCCTAATTTAACTTCTATACATCTGTTATAAATGATTTTAAAAAGCCTCGACATAGGTGTTCTGTTACTTTACAAAATTAAACATCTTTTATAAAACATAAATAATTTAAATATATTATTGTTTGACAAAAAAGAATAATTATAATTATTCCTTATATGTTTAAAGGTGTCATTTTACTTATTTCTTATTCATAATAATTATAGTATAAAACATTAATCTAGAGAGGTACAATTAATAATCCTTGAACAAAGAGGCGTCACTTTTACATGAGAAAAATAAGATCAATAAAAAAAAAATTAAGTAACATTAATACAACACAATGTCTTTGGGTCAACTTATTCAATTAACCGTTAGAAAGCTTTTTGTTAAAAGCTAAGTTAGTTGAGAAAGCTACTTGGTACGGTGATCAGACTTTTAGGTAGCAGGTTATAAAATTTGAGGGCCAAGTGAGAGAAGTGTCGGTCATACAGCATGTTCCTCACTTTGTCTGGACGAAGTAGGTGTTCGTTTTTGTGTCGTATTTTTTAGTTCTATTTTGTAAGTTCGATTAATCTTATGTAGCTTTATCAAGCTACCCCCCCCCCCCCAAGC
Source organism: Catonia carolina (assembly GCA_035578175.1). Taxonomy (NCBI): domain Eukaryota; kingdom Metazoa; phylum Arthropoda; class Insecta; order Hemiptera; family Achilidae; genus Catonia; species Catonia carolina. The sequence goes on along the minus strand of JAQMRL010000002.1, from coordinate 15,844,098 downwards.
TTTAAAGCAAAGATTCCCTAAGATTAGCTAAGCTTTCGTTTTAAGGGATAGCTTTGTAAGCTATCCTTTAACAGGTGCAAAAAGGTGGTCAGGCGGATAGCGACCATTTAAAAAGCGCAGTTCTGAATTAATGATACGTACTATTATCGGTTTCGTAATCATAGACACCCGAGTTTGAACCTTTGCATCTCCAAAACTGTGAGTCGGATTTCAACATATTTTACATCAAAATTTAGCTAATTTTATTCTGCGTTGACCTTTAATAGCCCTATATTTTTAATGTTGTTTAAAAATTGCCATATCGAAGTTGTAAGACAAAAAGACCCGGTTTTTTTTACCGCAACAAATTTCATGCGTTTAGAGGCATGTAACTCGATTAATATTTGACCGAAAAGATTGAAATGTTAACACAACATAGACAATTATATTCTTACAGCGTGTACAAAATTTCAAATTCATACGTTTTTTAAAATTTTGATTTATTAACAATATTCTAAACCCTTGCTATCTCGGTAACCGCTCGATCGTTCGGCACGGTCAAACTATCGTTTTATTCAGCGTAAAAAACTTAGAACAGATATGTTAATAACATGAAACATTGATTGGCCAATGTTGTGGTAGAATTTTGAAAAATAGATGGGTAATGCGGGGGGGGGGGAGCTACTATCCAAGTTGCTTGAATCTGACTGTCTACCTGAATGACAATGCAGTCTATCAATTCAGGTAGACAATTCGACAGGATGTCACGTTCACAAACTAGCAACATGGATAGTAACACCCAACCCCCGCATTACCCATTTATTTTTCAAAACTAAAAATTCTACCACAACATTGGGCCAATCGATATTTCATGTTATTAACATATCTGTTTGAAGTTTTTTACGCTGAATAAAACGATAGTTTGCCCGTGCCGAACGATCGAGCGGTTCAGAATATTGTTAATAAATCAAAATTTAAAAAACGTATGAATTTGAAATTTCGTACACGCTGTAAGAATATAATTTTCTATGTTGTGATAAAAAATTTCAAACTTTTCGGTGAAATATTAATCGAGTTACATGCCTCTAAACGCATGGAATTTGTCGCGTTATCAAGAAAACCGGGTCTTTTTGTCTTCCAACCTTGATATGGCAATTTTTAAACAACATTAAAAATATAGGACTATTATAAGTCAACGCAAAATAAAATAGCTAAATTTTGATGTAAAGTATGTTAAAATAAAACTCATAGTTTTGGAGATGCAAGGCTTCAAACTCGGGTGTCTATAATTATGAAACCGATAGTAGTATGTACAATTCTTTTTAAAGATAAAACACTAAAAATGCTGCGAGGTTTATTACGTAATTAATAACCGCAACAGTTTTAGACAGCTGTATTTCTAACATATATGCGTGTTCTGCAATAAAATTGAAATGAATAAATAAATTAGAGCAAATAAATTAAAAAAATTAAATCAATAAATTAGCAATAATACAACACCAACGCATACAGTTAAATACATAATACAGTAATTGAATTTAGTGATACATTGCCTTACTAAGTTATGGTCAAATCGGCAAAACGCCCTCCTTAACCCCTCCCCCCAGACAAGTCACAACCTACCTAATAGTACCTATATTGACTTGAATTAAGACTATTATTTCAAAATATGACAAGTTCCTTCCTACTTGTTTTCAAATAACTTAAAATCATAAGTATTTGAACTCATGCCGAGTCCACGGATACATATTTTACAGGAGTAAAATAATGTTATTGTAAAACAATTTAAAGCTTGTTCATTATTACAGCGAATAAAATTATGATAAACTAGAACAAATGTACATATCACGTGTCGCGCGAAAATTATTATTTCAAGAAAAATAGGCAATTCTTTTGAAACAAACAATCAGACATTATCTATATTCAAGTCAAATACTGATAATTTCTCAAAAAATTTAATATCTTGGGGATTTAAAATGAATCAAATAACTCTTATATTAAGAGGTAGGTACTCCAATTTTATAAGAATTTCAATAAAGAAAAAACTGCACAAGATTTAAAGAATTTTATTAAAAGTTCTTAGTAAACATTTTTAATAACCATAATTTGTGGTATCTCTTATCGTCTTTCCAAAAATATTTCTGTGAAATTTATGCCTTAATTTATACTTTATAACAAAAGTAGGCTACCTTTAAATTAAATCAAATTATAACCAAAAGTAAAAGTATACAATCCTGCGGATATCAAGGAAGGATTACATAATCAATGTCGAAGTCCTTTAAAGAATGTACAAAAGTAAAGAAATCTTAAATACTATCAATACTCGCAAGCTCCAATACCTTGGACACATAAGAAATAACAGCAGATTCACCTTACTTCAACCCATCATTCAAGGGAAATATGGCAAGCGGGGTCCGGGGCGAAGGAGAATTTTCTGGTTGCAGAATCTGAGGGCGTGGCAAGGGAATAAATTCAGCTAGTTGTTCAGAATTATTGTAGCCGACCGAGTGAAGATAGCAATGCTAATCGCTAACATCCGTAACAAATGAGCACTAAAAGAAGAATACTGGATCACATCCATAACGACGAAAGCTAGGCTTTTACTAAATGAATCTACCAATTTAGGCATTCGACACCAAATATTTGGTTAAGCAGCAAAAAGTAACATCAACAAAATCCATTCTGAGAATGTATAAAAAGCAAAATACTTTTTCAAAAAGTAAATGTCCATATCAACTCAAAAAAACAGAGTACTATGTTACTAATTAAAAAATTAAATTATTTGAACACAAATCTACTGTTTAAGGGAAAAAATACATCAATAAATTTCCACGAGTTTCAAAGGGTTATGGTCGAGGTAGGTCATATTTTATATATAAGTATAACAGCACTCACACACATTAATTTGTTGTTGTTCTTTGTATTTTGTTATCTGTTCAGAACATTCTGTTTGGAAATTTGTAGAAGGCTAGCTTAGTAACCAATACAAATAGGTCTGCGCTAGTCAATCGATGCTGAGTCTTGTTCGACAATTTGTGTTGTAGAGTTCGATAAAGTATTTTGTTGTTTAAGTTTTATATTTATTTTTTCACACGAACACGAGAACCGATTGTTGCGTTCACTTATCACCTTCCATTTACCTGATAATCCCGCTAGACGCCTTAAAAACGCTGGAGTAGAGAACTACTAATTTATACTAATATACAAATTTCATTCTTGGGAGGTACCAATGGGAGCCCTACCCCTCTCATCCCTATCATGTCATTTACAGAATTATCATAATCATCACATTTGCTGGTTGCAAATAAGAATTAGGGAAAAAAGTTTTATATTAAGGGGAGACTGTACTTTGTATCCCGCCAATATTAAATTTGCTATTTTTAGGTACATTTTTTTATAAGATTGGTAAAATATAGGGAAATGAAACTTTACACACTATTGGTGTCGGGTTTCTTCTCGAGCTGCTGACATTGTTTGAATTTAATCTTTGGACCATTTTTTTTAAATTACGATAACAAACTTTTTATAAATTGTTTTATACTGTTTTGCGTATTACTAACTTTTGGAGCACCTGAGGAAGTAATAAAAATGTCGGTATATGTGGCTATATAAGAACATTAACTGGTAAAAATTTCGCCTAGTAGGTTTATTGTTTTCTGAGAAAAATGTACCTAATGTTAAAAATCTAAATTTACGGGAAAGGTAAGATTATTAACAAGAAGACACAAATCAAAAACAATATTTACACAAACAAGTAAATTTCCGATCAACAGTGGGTTGTTTAGAAAGTTGAACCAACAGCTGAGAATATTAAAAACCGTGATGCAGATATTTTAAAAACTAAAATTCTCTTTGCACTAAAACGAGCAGTATAAAATTATGAAAAATATTCGTTCTTCGTAACATGATAATTTTTCTGTGTAAACCTGATGAAAACTTCATTTTTTCATAAACAATTTTTTTTGACGTAATTTAATGTTTTTCCGGTCGATCCTAAACTACTGAAAAACATAAAAAAATCAAAAAAGGAAATTTTGAGTTACAACCGTCGTGCAATCTTTCCTTAAAGAATCGTACTGCTGTCACTTAACGTTACTGTGTTTGTTTACAACAAAAAACAATCGAATAAATCATTAATGAAACATTTTACAGCATACGAAAGTTATTTTCTATGCAGTTATTTGCTAGGTATTAAAATAAATTTCTAAGTAAACGCTGAAGTAAATTGTGTATTATTTGGTAAAGATTATTACATGACAAGCTTATTGAAACCAGCATATAAGTAAGTAAGTAAATAAGCAATAGTAATAAAAAAGTAATAAACGAACTGAACACAAATAAATCTTTACAATGCATCCTGCTGACTCTATTCAATCCCATTGTAAAAATATTCATTTTTTTCACTGACCTGCTACATCTGCTATATCACTTGTTTTTTTACCTTTTTTTATAAATAATCCCACTTTCTACTGACATGTTTCAATGGAACACCTTCACAAGAGTACATAAAATTAAACAATTAAAAAATTTATTAAACTTTTTAGAAGATGTATCTTCAGTCATACGAAGAAAAATTGAAATTAATTATAAAAATTCGTATCTTTATACGAATGACTCAAGATACAACATCTTCTGAAAGTTTAAATAAATTTTTAAAAGAGTTCAGTTTCAATTTTATGTACTCATGATGGTAGATCCACCGAAAAATTCCAGTAGAAAGTAGAATTGTATAAAAAAGGTAAAAACCAAGTGATTTAGCACTTATGTCAGTGAAAAATTAAATATTTTTTAATAGAATTGAACAGTGTTAATACTTAAGCCAACAGTTTTTATCTTGACATGTTCTGTCTTTCCTTTTGGAGGTCTCCTGGATGCAGTTAACAAAAAACAATGTCAAACAAAAAGTGAAGAAATCTAGAAATTGTGTAAGTGTAAAATACTGAGAATAAGATTAACGACAAAAGGAAATAACAAAAAAATAAAAAACTGTTATTCTTGTATGACTCTTAGTCTAGAGGCAATTCGGATTTTCTGCTAAAATACCACCGAAATCTAATTGTTATAGAATATAAATCGGTTTACTACTTAAATAACACTAGGCCTATACAATAATATGTCGAGCGTACAGGACATTCATAATTTAAAAAAAGGAATAAAATACATTTTAGTAAAAGAACTGGGTACATAAAGTTCGAATAGGTACACTATAGTTTATTAAAAGTCATGTTAACTGCTTAATGATTAGCTCAGATATTTTAAGTTAGAAAATAAAACTTTCAACAGCTGCGAAAATTTTCCAGAGTTTAGCTAAGGGTCGTAACCGGGACCTTCCGCTTTATAACCTAGCAGGCTAGCAAGGCGTAACGGAGGCAGGCCTATTAATTACAGTCGCGTGTCGTAATAAATACAGTTTCAATAGAGTATTTTATGGCCAATAGAAATAAAAACTTTTAGTTTCAATAATCAATAAAAATTTATTAAAATGATGATTACTCACAGGCTATAAAAATTGAATTTTTTTATAAAGTAGAAAAACAATACGATCGTATCTATGAATGTTATGAAAAACCTGTGAAAAATGAATAGTCAACGACACGGGACATTTAACGGTTGAGAGGGGAGAAGGCGGGTATCTTGCAAGCGAACATGTACAAATTAGTTCTGTCGTCAAGGTTCTGTAACCAGGTTGATTGGCTTTCGCTGTTCCAACAGGATAGACAAGACGCAGTCAGAGTTATAAAGTACTACAGTAGTAGTTTTTGTACAACTAATGAATAATAGTTCACAATACACACTAAACAGGGTGTTTACGAAGTGTAGATCGGCTAAATTTTACGATCTAATAAATTAACCCACTAGGTTGGTCTAGGGGTAACGTCGTCGCCGCTAGTCAGCTGTTTAACAGCTGATCTTCGGAGATGAAGGTTCCTGGTTCAAATCCTAGTAAAGGGCCTTCAGGCCAGCCCAGTCAGTCAGCTGGTAGTAAGTCGCTATTATTTGCTAAGTTAACACCGGTTGGGCAAGCGACTTTGTATGGTGACCAGCTGACAGCCATCCATGAACAAACTCTACTGGGGGTCCCTGTTCAAACTCATGCCTTATTCACGTCAAAAAATACAGCAAAAGCAGCGATAAAATTGGGTAGTTGTCAAAAATGTACAGTTCCCGATAACAAATAAAAGCTAAAAAAAAAAAATCCTAGTAAAGGTAGTTACTTTTATACGGATTTGAATACTAGACAGTGGTTTCCGGTGTACTTTGATGGTTGGGGTTCAGTTAACCATACTTTCTCAAGAGTGGTCGACCTGGGTTTTTACAAGACTACACCTCATTTGCACTTCATACACATCATCCTCATCTCTTTGGGTCATGGGGTTGCTTATTGTTCTACATAGAACAGATTGCAACGTACACATATTAGGAATTAAAAAAAAAAATAAATAAATAAAGTCGTCACCGCGAGTCAGTAGTTTAACAGCTGATTTTCAAGGACGAAAGTTCCGTGGTTTTAATCTAATAAAGGTAGTTACTTTAATGCGGATTTGAATACTAGAGAGTGGTTACCAGTGTCCTTTGCTGGTTGGGATTTGTATGAACCATATAATCACTCAAAAATGGTCGCCCTGAATGTGTACAAGACTACACCTCATAAACACGTCATACACATCATCCTCATCTCATTGGGTCCATGGGGTTGATTATTGTTCTTAAATTGAACAGATACGTACACATATTAGGTATAAAAAAATTATTCTGAAAATTTCTATTATATTATTGTGCATTTATTTATCCTTTCCTTCTAATCGTTGTCCTTTTGGAATTCAAAGGTAAGTGCCATTCTTATGTGGGCAGTAGTATCGGATTTGAATACTCGACAAGGGTTACCGGTGTACTTTGATGGTTGGTGTTCAATTAACTATGCTCTCTCTGGAATGGTTGGCCTGAGTCTGACAAGCCTACACCTCATTACACGTCATACTTATCATACTCATCTCATTGGGTGATGGGGTTGATTATTGTAATTAAATTGTAAATTATGTGTAGGCTATAATGGAAACTATTGTTTTTAGTCGTTTCGGATAAATTTTACTTTCAGATTGCAACGTACACACATTAGGAATTTTTGAAAATAAATAAATTACCAGGATACTAGGTGTATAAGGATAGGGTATTGGTTATACGTTACTAAAGGGGTGCGAATGCAACACCGGAACCACCTAATTAAGATCACAGAGTAAAAGTTAAACTTTATTCGGTATACCATGTCGAACATGGCAAAAATTTACATGAAAACAATAGTTAGCTATAGATTCTCTATACATTTATATAATGCATAAGAAAGTAAAAAGAAAATGGAATTGTGATTTACTAAATGGTATAAAAAGTAAAGGTATAAAAGAAATGAAGAAATTTTCCTGATTTGAAATTGTCAATAATGATAATGTCGATGGTTTTTTTGAAATTTTATTAAAAAATTATAACGCAGTTTTCGTTTTTTCCTTATCATACGAATTGATTTTACTTTTAAGTGTAATTCTAGGAATCAAATAAAAGCGGGAAAAATTATCTATAATAAAGAAAACTGAGGAAGTTACTAAAAAACCGGGAATATGTTAAATTATACATGAAATAATGCCTTAAATTTATCATAATTTCGTTTGACGGAATAAAGTTAAATTCTTTAAGATGACGAACGCAAAAAAGGTGACACAAAATAATTTTTTTCTTATACGTCTTCAAACGTTGCAATTGCCAAAATAATAAGTCGGTTTTTGGGATATTTGTTTCAAACTATACTTTTTAGTTACCCTGTACAATTCAGTAGAAGTAAAGTACAAATAAGTATAAAAGTAGTGAAGTGATCAGCCAGTGACCGGTGACCTAACTTTTAATACACCGTTAAAACAACTGACTGTAACAGAACAGTAAACTGCCACTCTGTCATAGTTTACATTTAAAAATATTGTAATATTACGTAGATTACACAATATTTAATTTTATATTACCGTGGCATAGTCAGTAATGTTTATGAATAGGAAACAAAAGATCCCGAGTTTGATAATATACAACAAATTACCAGACTGCTTTTCAAGATAAGACGATGCGATTTAAAAATAAAAGAGGGTAGATTTATGAACACAAACTTGTTTTAAATTAGTAGTAACAATTTTGCGGATTACCCGAACCCAAGCGTTAATTATAATTAGTTATATTATAACTAGATTAAATATCTGTCCATAACAAACAGGTGGAGTGTCAAATCATTTGTACTCAATCTGTTCGTTGCAGGGCTAAAATAAATAGTTCTGTTTCTTATCATATGGTCAGCCAATTAAATAACTCAGTCATTAAAGAACAGAAGAGGTAAAGGTGTAAAAGACACTAATCAGAGTTATCTCCTCTGAAAGTAATGAATTTCACTATACAGCCAGACCCTGTGGTGAATGAAGTGAAGGTGTCATTTGCAGAGTAGAAAATATGTGCTTTTCAGAGGGCCCGGCATGCTGATAAGTATACTTATATACTTTTTCACTCAGTGAGGAAGGCATGGTAAACCACCTCACTTCTCGTTTTACTTAGTAAAACCTCTACAGGTTCAAACCAGCCTTTCGGCTGATGACCTAAACAACAACAGATTAGTAATGTATACTATATTTAACTATACACCCTCCGCATAGTATTTTATCGAAAATATTTTTCAGATACAGCAGGTTGAGCAGAAGAAACGCATGTTTTTCACTACTGAACAACTTCGGTTGATAGGAAATTTTTACATTAAATAATAATATTTTTATTGGGTTTTTGAAGTATACATACTTTAATTAGATTCGGAAAATAACGGCAGTGAGATGACGTCCTTCCTGTTGGATGCAAGTCCGGGGCCTCTCCTAAAAGATGACTTTCTTCAATGTATCATTCGACACAGCTTCAATTTCATCGATATGTTAAAACAACTTCCTGGGACCAGAACTAGAAAGACATCTAGTAGTGAATACGAGAGAAATGAAATTCTAAATGGTTGATACCACAGCTCACACGGCGAGAGCATCGATGGAAGTGGTTCTACAAATGGTTTCTGGAGATGTCATTTCACGATTTGGCGATGTTTCTTGACCCACACGCTCTCCTGATCTATCAGTTTGTGACTTCTTTTTTTCAACTACTTGTAATCAAGAGTTTATATGAACAAGACACGTAGGCTATAATCGAAGACCTAAAAAATTCTATTCGTCAAGAAATTGAAGCTGTGTCGAATGAAATGCTGGTGAAAGCCTGGCAGAGCTTTCATGAGAGGCTCCGGATTTGCACCTAACATGAAAGACGTCTTTTCCTCACTGACATTATTTTCGAAAACTAATTGAGATATGCATTAAAAATGCAATAGTATTATTTAATGTAAAAGGTTTTTCTTATCATTGAAATAACTGAAGTTATTAAGTGGTGAAAACATGCGTTTCCTCTGCTCCGCCTTTATTACCAGGTGTGGCTATTAAATAACGAGACTGACGTTATAAAAAATTGTATTTTTATTTTATACGTAATCACTTATTGTCACCTTCAATATACACTCCTTCTCTATCCCTACAACGCTCAATGCGAATTTTCCGTTGCTGGAAACAGTGCTGGAAGTCATCTTTTGTCAGCTCGTTCACGACACGTGCCGCTCAAAAATGTTTGAAATGAAACTCGCAAAAATGTTTGTACTGACACGTTGTACGCGATTGGAAATGACCCAAATTTTTTGGAAACGATAATAACATGTAATGAAACGTGGTTTTTTACTTATGATCCGGAAACGAAGCGCCAATCCATGCAACAGAAGAGCCGAACTTCACCGAGAGCCAAAAAAGCTCGAATGAGCAAGTTAAAATTTAAAGCAATGATGGTCCATGGGATGGTGTACCTCCACTGGGTTGAAAGTCAAAAAATTAATCAATATTACTACCTCTAGGTACTTTCTAAACTACATCAAAGTGTAAGGAAAAACCGCCCCGAAATGTGGAAGGACAAATCATGGGTTCTCCACCAAGACAATGCGCCAGCTCATTCCGCGTTATCTGTCAAGAGGTTCCTAGCCAAGTACAGCATCTCAGTATTAGAACATCCACCTTATTCACCAGATCTTGCACCATGTGACTTCGACCTGTTCCCTAAGGTGAAATCTGCATTAAAAGGGACAAGATTTGAGTCTGTTTAAAAGAGAAACCGGCACGTGTCCTGAAGGAGCTGACAGAAGATGACTTCCAGCACTGTCTCCAACAATGGAAAATTCGCATGGAGCGTTGTTGGGATAGAAAAGGAGTATATATTGAAGGTGACAATAAGTGATAATGTATAAAATTAAAATTAAATTTTTTACAACGTCAGTCTCGTTATTTAATAGCCACAACTCGTACATTATATTGTACTAAACTTTTGCAGAAAAACTAATTTTTTTTAATTAATTACTTAATTAATTTTTTTATTACTTTAATTAATTTATTACAGTCCCTGTAAGTATTAGGTGTTCAGAAGAATTCTTATGATTTTCGTCGTTTATGTACCCAACGTTGATGTTTTGAGATGCATGGGTGTAAACCGTGAGTTGATGAACATAATCAAAAGAAGAATACTCTCTACCTTAGTCATTTGCGCAGAGCTGATAAGTATACACATCTAAGACTTATTTTCGAGATCAAAGTTGAGGGTAAGCGCAGACCTGGACTAAGAAATAGTCAAGGTTGAAGAATATTAGGGATTGGACAAACATGAGTACGTGCAGTCGCTTGCGAGTGGTTTACGATACAGACTGATTTACCAGAGCTATAGCCAGTCTTCATAGATGGAGTCGGCACTCAAAGATGATACGAGTATTTCCTATCCGTTCCGAAAGCGGGAAACCACACAGTTATCATTATTTTGTTAACTGTTGCCCTAATTAACTGTGTCGTAGTCATGGCGTACCAATCTCTAAGATTTGTTTACCCATGAAATTCTTCTTCTCACATTTCTTTTCCCCGAGTACCTTTTCTTGTAATATTATTCGTAATAGTTAGTATCTGCTTTCTCTTCACATAATATACATTAAGTATTAGGATTTTTGGGTTTTTACAATAATAAGTTTTTCGTTCTGGCTCATACAGATCGTGGAATATGAGGGTTAATTAAAATTGGTGCATAAAGCGTGAAAAAATAACGATGAAGATTTACTTCAACATTCGTACGAATATAAATAAGGGCGGTTTTCCAGAAATTTTTTAACAATATTATACGAAATAAAATGGTTCACACTTCAACTTGATAGAGGATGTAGTTTGAAGGATATAAATGAACGAAGGAAGGCTGCGGCTTCAGATATTGGATTTTCCTTCAAACCAATAAAAGTGTCTTCCTCGTGCCGGGTTTAATTGAGTTTTCTCCTTCAATTTCCATTATACCGGTTCAGTTCATCAAAAAACAATTCACCGTGTTTGTAGGTTGCCTATTTGGTTTATAATAAACATTACAATATAGTTTAACGTTCCAGATCATATCCGTACCATCATTTTTGCAAGCAAATGAATAAAATATACTACTCATAAACAAGAACATTCTTTAAATATAAAACATAATTTTAATTAGCATGGGAAATTAATTTAGTATTTGGAACCCATGCCAACCCAATGAATAAGCTAATGGAAAGCTGCTTTAAAAATAAAATTTATTTCTGCTGGAAAAACGGTTCGGTGACACTTCCGATAAATATACGAAAACTGCCACAATTTGTTTCTTTCCGAACTCAAGTTAAAAACCGGTTAAAACCAACCCAAATAGTTGATAAACTCAAGATTTTTAAATTTATTCAAATTTTTAAAGTATAATTTTTATAACTTCTATAGTTTTATATTATATAGTATAATATTGTATATAGTATAATATTATATATAATAATAATATATTATGTAGTATTTTATAACGACTATGAGCTTCCAGGGAGCCAGCTACTCTTGTACCCTTTACTGGGTGTTGTTGTTTAGGTCATCAGCCAAAAAGCTGGTTAGAACCTGTAGAGGTTTTACTAAGTAAAACGAGGAGTGAGGTGGTTTACCATTGCCTTCCTCACTGAGTGGAAAAGTATGCTTATCAGCATGCCGGGCTCTCTGAAAAGGACATATTTTCCACTCTGCAAATGACACCTTCACTTCATTCACCACAGGGTCTGGCTGTATAACGAAATTCATTACTTTCAGAGGAGATAACTCTGATTAGTGTCTTTTACACTTCTACCTCTTCTGTTCTTAAATGGTCCAGTCATTTAATTGGCTGACCATGTGATAAGAAACAGAACTATTTATTTTAGCCCTGCAACGAACAGATTGAGTGTAAATAATTTACACTCACATTTACACATGGGTACGTTGTTGTTTCACGTATACATAAATCTATAACTGAGGTTATTTACATGACATTACAATCAAGCGAGGTGTTTAACCGCATCGGAAATTATGGAAAATCCAGTACAGTATTATGGATAAAAATTAACTAGTTCAAGAACAGCGCCCATATATATTAGACGCAATATCACTTGTTATAAAAGAAACAAAGTTAAAAACAGGATAACATGTATATAAAGTCACTTGCAGACTACTCTACATAGAAAACCATATCAGAAGGATCTTCTGTATTAATAATGTAAAGTGTAATGTAATGCAATCCAGTAAGCTGTTCATTTGGAGAACTCGTAATTCCTTTTTCAGCAACAACGTTTGTTAATTGCAACCAAGAACCGAGACTAGCAATTGTGGTAGTTGTTATAAACACAACTCTTCGACCATTCATTCACCATTTATGGAAATAATTATTTCATACAATATTATTATTGTTATAATCATTTATACACAAGTACAAAAGAAAAATAAATAAACTGTACAGAATACAACATTTTTAACTTAACTTATTTGGCGTGTACTATTATTAGCTTGATAGACAAAATTAACGAAGTAATAATATCTGCTTTAACTTTTTACTTTCTCTTGCCTATATGCATACATACGAAGGAAAGGTATTGTTTCATGTCGATTTTTTTAAATCGAGTTTTCACCGGATCTACACGTTTTCAGACCCACTGAACCTAAAAAACACGTTTTTAGCGATTGGTGAGTGTGTATGAACAAAATATCTCAAGAACCGAACATCGTACGAAGTTTAAACTTCAAACTTAAGTTAGAGGACCCGATACGAAAATTTTCATAAAAATTGGTCTTTACAACACGAGACCATAAGACATTTAATTTTAAACATCCCCTAATAATTTTTTTCTAAAATTAAGACAGTATCCACTATTCTGAAAAGTAGAAAAAAGTATGCGAAAATATTAAATAATAGTAAATACAAGTTATGCGAGTTTCTATTTATCATTGAAATCACATTTTGTAACCCAACATTAAATTTTCAGTAGTTTTCTCTTAATTTTATCACTGCATCTGTAAGCGCTCAGAGAGCTTCACGTACCCCGTGATTGGAAAAACTCTCATAACGGGTTTAGAAATTTTTGGTGTAACTTTTAAAATAACATACTGTAAAACCTAAGCCTCGGTTCGTTCGGGATTTGAATATAATAAATAATAAACAGACTTCCTTAAACTTATAACAATTATTCATTGACACAATTTACAATAAATTATGCCTATATTTGCTTATATTACTAGCAAATTACAATCAAGTTACTTAAATCAATTTAATTACAAAAACGTAAAGCTTAAACTAATAATATTACACTTAACAATATTACTTCTTATCTACAACCAATAAAATGTACACCACACGGATATTTTATTAACGTACAGTGTATTAACACACTAATAGCACTCCGTATGACAAATTTTAACTGGCTAAATTCAACTAACTGATCGACAAAATGAGCTAATCTTTTATATCCTTATCAGGTTTTCTAGAAGGACATAGAGAGACGAGATTGTAAACAAATAACAGAAATACAAAGGCTATCTTCCGAATTCGGGAAGCAATAATTAAAAGTTAGATTGTACAAGAAAAACAAAATAAAAGGGATTCTGAGAAATTTTGTAAATAAATCATAAAAGATTTTAAAAACATAAATACAAAAATTAGAAAACACTAGAAATTGTATAAAATTGAATCCCAAAAGAATACAAGAAATGACAATTAGAGTCGATTATCCTAAAAGATACACCACTTCTGTCCCCTTCGCAGGTAGCAATGGTAGTCACATCACAACACACTTTTTCATACAATAAAATTACCTCAACTTAACTATTTCTAGCCTACAACGAACTACTACTATTATATTAATGTCACAATATCATTTCGGTAGTCAAGTGCGCAGATGTGTTAAGTGCCAAAAACCCTTTTTTAGGACAGAATTTTTATAATCAATTATACACAAATAAAATATATTATCACCAATTGATAATGAACAGTTGTAATATTGTACGGAAAGAGTGTATTCCATACAGTACCAGGTCTCCCCTAATTATCTTACCTTAATTATTTCCAGCCTAATATTACAATACTATAGCACAAAATCTATATTTCTCACAATGGAGCTGCAAAAGATATTACTAATTTTAATTGTCAATTTTTATTATAAGTGTTATCATAAGCACAAGTTCAAAAATTAAAAAAATACGGCAATGGATTTCTCGAATTATTTAAGAAAATATTTTTGGATTTAAAAGTTGAGGAAGATTTGAAAGGGTTACAATATTATAAATATTGATTTTGTTTAATCAGATTAAACAAACAAGTGGGAGTGAATTCAATCATCGATTAATCGTTCCTTTCGATATTATTTCATAAATCGATATAATTTATAGTTTCTTTTAGTGAATTCACCTACATATAATAAGACTATTCTGTATAAAGTAACCGTTCACTGATTTTTAAAATGATTAATACGAACAGATGGTGTTATAATGCAATATATTATCATGCATGTACACAAGGTGGCACAAAAATCAAGTTACTTAATCATCATTGATCGCATAATATTAATAATAATAATAATAATAATAATAAAACAAATAACTATGAATTTTGTTACGGTAACCACCGATAAAATGTTTGCAAAAGAAAAATGTTGTGAAAATGTTTGCACATGATTTGCAAAAGATCAAAAGAAAAACAAATTCTTACTATCAAAGAAAAGTTACACGAGTTATTTACTTCCTTTTCTTGGATTATTTATTTTTATTTTATTTATTATTTATTACTTATTTTTATTTTATTTATTTATTTATTTTTATTTGAAATACACTTTTCCCATACCAAATGGTTTAGCAAATTTATTGTTTAGGCCATCAGCCTGGTTTGAACCTGTAGAGGTTTTACTAAGTAAAACGAGGAGTGAGGTGGTTTACTATTGCCTTCCTCACTGAGTGAAAAAGTATGCTTATCAGCATGCCAGGTCCTCTGAAAAGCATCTACTTTCCACTCTGCAAATGACACTTTCACTTCATTCACCACAGGATCAGGCTGTATAATGAAATTCATTACTCTCAGAAGAGAAAACTCTTGACTAGTATATTTTACACCTCTACCTATTCTGTTCTTAAATGATTCAGTCATTTAATTGGCTGACCAAGTGATAAGAAACAGAACTGATTATTTTAGCCCTGCAAATTTATGACATAATAAATCAAATTTGTTTACGAAATAATTTTATAGATGTGTGACGAATTATTTTGGTTTTAGGTCAGATATTAAGTTTAATGGAGACAGTGACGATGATTGATAAACATTGAGTGATGATAAAATACTAGAACTGACGAGAACCGAACTCAAGACCAACAGTCGCCAATTGACCACTACACTAACGGGACCTTATGATGGAGCTCACCACAATGCAGTAAATTATACTTAAAAATAGGTGTTTTATAAAACAAAAAAATATTTCAATACAAAATTATTGATTTAAGCATATAAAAACTTATTTTTAAAATGAATGGAATGGTTTTCGCCAAGAGAACATGATTAAACGAATTAAATTTCATTAAGATCGAGAGTGGCGTTTCTAAGAAAATCGGGATTCAATATTATTTAACCCTACATATGAATATGGAATCTACTTTAACCAACAAATATTACTTGTAACAGGACTCATTCAATGGATTTTATTGTCGATTTTCGAACATATAGATAAAAATTTTAGGCTGCCAAGCTTTAGTTTTAGGCTTCAGAAATAATTTAATTTTTAAATGTATTTTATTTACCCGATATTTTTTAGTATTTTTTATGTATTAAGATTCGTCTCTTGGAACCATTTTCAACCTTCGAATTGAAATTTTATTTTGATTTTCTCTGTACCCAAATGAGATACCTTTTTTCTCTTATTATTATTATTATTATTATTGTTTGTAATTAAAGTGTCTATTAATTCACATGTCCAATCGTGATTAGTTTGTAATACTCTTTATTTATGTGTAATATTGTTTCTATCATTGGGCCACTTTAGCCTGTTGTAAACAATGTATTGTAAATAAATAAACAAAAATGATAGGACCCATTCTTTTCACACGATTTTAAAATAAACATTCTGAAGATTTATAAAAAATCAAAAAAATTGAAACACTTTTTTCTAGTTACAGAAGCAGAAATGAATAATATAAAGTAACAAGAATGTGTACTAATTTTTTAGTCGTCCTGTACACACAGGGAACAGATATGAACATAATGATGTAGGTAGGATGTGGGTCAATGATCAGCAAATAACCTTGGCTGCTGTTGCTGAATAAGGTAAACTAAGGCCATCTGGATGCGGTTTCTGGTCTGAACTAATTTAGAAATGCAAAAGAGCACGATTTAGAGTGATTATAAGTTGCCTGCATATGGTTTACAGTTTAGTGCATCATTTCAGTGAGTGAAATAAATAACTTAAAAAGTGTCATTAAATATTTAATACTTATATCGGTAAATGGGTCGGTTATCAGTAAAAATGTTTATCCTCACAGGTTCCTTAGAAAAAGTAAGAGGAGGACCATCCGGATTCCCTTACTTTTACTTTTTGGCGAAGTCCGACAGTTTTCTCCGTTTCCCGCATTTTATAGCCAATCATCTTGTTTTCTAATTCACTGTTCTGAGATTCCTCGCTGCCCTAGTGGTTAGGACTCCCGTATCCATGTATTCCAAGGGCGACCTCTTCTTGTATTTTCTGAATGGAAAACGACCCTTTTTTTGGGCCACCTGTCCACTACCATTTTTGGACATGCCCATGCCATACCAGTTGCTTAGTCTGTCTACATTGTATTCGGTATCTTATTGTATCACGTGTTATAAATAGCGTAAAATATTTTTCGCGATGTGGACTGAAAATTCTACTGAAGTGCAATCCACAAACTTGTGCTCAGATAAATTCTTATCACAATTTGGAAATTACACCGAAAAATTAAAAAAGAGTTTGAAATATAATTTATTTCCTTAATTTGTACATTTCACATCAAAATAATATTTTAAATGAAAGGGAATGAACTTTTTGAACATTCTTCTTAATCTTGAAAGTAAAAATATTTTATTTTCTAGTAATGACAAAATAGTAGAGGTAAAAATAATTAGTTAAAATCAGTTAAAATTATTAGTATAACTAACTTCTATTGAACTAACTCTATTATTCAAGTTCCCATAAATTGAAATAATTGTCTTGAATTGAACAGAATTAATCCCAAATTGAAACTAATTCAACTTAGGTATTTCCCAATTCCCAAAGCCAACGTTACTTCCAATACAAATGTGTTACGAACATTCCATTTCTCTAGTAATTCAAACAGATTCAATTAAAAAATTAAACTACACTAAACCATATGATAATTTAATACTATAACGAATAAGATAAAGTTAATTACCCGCAGTAAAAAATAATATAGTAATAAATCGTATTCATTTTATTGAGAATTTCAGATCCGAATTAATACTTTGTTTAAACGATTCCTGTTGTTAAGGTAATGACCCGAAAAGCTGGTTTGAACCTCTACAGGCTTTACTAAGTAAAACGAGGAGTGAGGTGGTTTACCATTGCCTTCCTCACTGAATGGGAAAGTATGCTTATAACCATGTCAGGTCCTCTGAAAAGCATCTACTTTCACCACTACATTCACTACAGGGTCTAGCTGTACAAAGAAATTCATTACTCTCAAGAAAGAAAACTCATGACTAGTATCTTTAACACCTTTACCTCTTCTGTTCTTAAAAGCTTCAGTCATATAATCGGCTGAAAATATGATAACAATGTAACTGTTTTTTGTAGCCATGGAACTAGCAGATCGTGTGCGAATAATTAATAATAATAAATAATAAATCGAGTGCAAACAATTCCTAAATACTTTAAATTACAAAAAATAAAGCAAAGAACAAAACGTACTTTATTATTACGTCCAAATCAGACAACTATGGCTGCGATTCCAAAAATCAAATACATAGTACCATTTTATAAGATATAAACTTTATCTACATTTTCAATTCAGTCAGATACTGTCTACATCTTCGTTTTCCCTGGTGATTCTTACCGATAAAAAAAATTCTTGTTTCCAGTACTGATTAGTGATATTTGTGTAGTTATAATTTTTCTTTTAAAGTGTAAAATTGTATGAGAAATTAATCGTTTTAAGTTTAGGTTGCTGTGAAGCGCAGCGACCATTGGGGGGGGGGGAAGGGTTTGCTAGTAAAAGATATTTCATTAGTGGCAAACATTATTTTTGTGATAAATAAATGATGCATACGTACATCAAACAGAAGCAGCCACAATCAGTTAACCATTCGTTCACCCGTCTTTTCATTAAAACTGTTATTTTTCAACCATATAGAAGTACTACAACCGTATAGAACTATAGTACACTAAATACTAAATAGAATAATACTAATAGACTAATACTAAAATAGAAACTATGGTACAACCGTTAGAAGTACTATTAGTAACTATTAGTACTATTAGTAAAAATAGGCTGGTGAACGTATATTTAACTGATTTTGGCTGCCTCTGATTGGAACACTAATCCATTTTGAGCTTTTTTTGGCGTACTTATGTGTTGAACCAAATATCTTGGAGAACACACATTGGTTGCATAAACAACTAAACTACAAATTTAGTAAATGTAATGGATGCTCAACAGAAAATCAAAACTATCAATAAAAATCAAATTATTATTAGTATATCGACTTGTGGTAATCCAGTTTTGATGAACAAACAACACCAGCAACATCGAACTTTTAGAAAAATTCCAATCTAAATTATTTTTACATTTAATCATCGGACTCTCAAAAGTACAATAATAATCAACATATTACACCGGGACAGTTCAAGAAGGAATTACAGTATTAAATTAGAACAACACCTCAATCAAGAAGCTATCAATCTTCTAGACAACAGTATTAATCAGCGACTTTTAAAAAAAGTTCATTCCACCGAATTTTTCTAAAACAATCGACATAAATGTTTTTTCATTTATTTGTGTTGTTTTTATGTTTACATTTTATAATTTAATTAAATGTTCGATTCGCTACTATGTTAAACGCTAATTCTGTTTATGAAGAAGGTGCACCAACTCTTCTGATAAGTTATTTCCATCTATCGAACTTATTGTTTGACAGATTGTTGATTATTCTGCATGCATGAACAGACTGTAAATTCTATTCCGTGTATTAAAAAAAAACAGCTTATGAGTCATTTGCCATAAATATTGCTTATTAAATGTCTATTAATAGATTTATATTGCAGTTTGATAATGGTTACCTGCCAATTGATATTAAAAGGACTATAGTTATTAAGAATTCTCTGAAGTAATGTATTGTTGATAATGTAGTAGCTATAGATAACATTCTTCCACAACTTCCCGTGGTTAATTGTTTTTCTAAAACAAATCTTATCACTTTCATTGAAATAATGACAAAGGCAAATCATAAAAAGAAATTTAAAAAGAAATAATGACAATCCTTAATAAGTCACGGTTTTGATTACATTTCAATATCCTGGTTAAAATTCAATGCAATATAACCAATTATGGATCAATAAAACAGGAAAGAAGCACAAAAGTGTTTCATGATTTTCTTTATTGTTAAACATGTGTATTCTCTCAATTATTTTAACCAATTTTGATGCGGCGAAAACCGTTCATAGAAAATGTATCAATAAGGAATAAATAACATGTTAAAATTCAAGAATATATTCCATACATCTGTAAATATTATTTCATATTTTTAGGAGTTCAAAGATGATGTCCATATTTAAATTGTTTAACGAAGGCTTTTTTTAAAAGAAAACCTTTTGAATATTCACAAAGTCTATTTCGAAATAGTAGATGTAATGTAGCAATATAAAAGTTTACCCACAAAAGATAATTTGACAGAACAATGGTGAGACAGACCTACGTGAAAAAGTTGAAATTGTAAAGAGCACCCAATAAAACCTTAAAGAAATCAGAAGCCAGATAATGTTTTTTAACATGTAGGCCTAATTTACATGTGTATACAATATGTGTTGTGTAGGTTTAAAATTCCACGTGGCGTGACGTCATCGGGTGGTAGTCCTGTAGGCTGACGTAGAGCAGTGTCTCCGGATGTTTGCTCCTCCTCCAGCAGCATATCGTATACCGTAACAGCTATCCCCAGCTGGTGTAGTTCCTCGGCTGTTTACGTTTCCTAATTCATCTCCTTGATCATTACAAGTTATTTTTAAATTCTCGCAACTCTATTTAGTAAAGAGTGAAAAAGTACGTCGGTTGAGAAAAAATTGATAGCCGGATTTTAAACAATTAGTAAATAAAATAAAATAACTGCTGTTCAAGGAATTTTAAAATTAGTAACGCCGCCTCAAAATTAAGGGTAAATAAAGTTATTCTCTTCCGATTTTTATTAAAACTTCCCACTTGTATTTTCTGATAAGCTCACTAAGATAGAATAATTGGTGTTCTAGGAAACATTGTCAAAAAGCCTCTACTCTCCTATAAAACAATTTTAATTTTACGGTAAAATGCAATTATAACATTAAAATGCTAAAAAGTTTGTCTACAACATTTTTTTGTGAACTTCGTAGTTTAATAGCAATGTACAGGTTATGAGTAAGAGAATTATACAAGAAAAATGAAAATGAAAACTAAGGAAACCTGTTTATAACAATGACAAACTTGTTGACAAAATACATTTTAGAACACTAAACAACACGTGTCGAATAAGTCGTTTAAAGAATTTTGACAAAAAATTTGAAATAAACCCATAATGAATAATGGATTAAACAAAGTTCAGACTACTGATTACGAATTTCAAGGGCTTCCACAAAAAACACAATCAGATAATAGGAAGGACGGAAGAAAATAAAAAGCCTACAGTGAAAGAATGCTGAAAAATTGTGATTCAAAAAACTTCCGGAAATGACTAAAGTTACTTTACGAGATCTAAAATTGCCCAAACCCAGGGGAATTGACGTGTAGCTGAATAACCAGTACGAGAACACAAATAAAACAATATATTTTATGTTTAAAAAAAATAATTAGAATGGCATCACTAGTTATTAATATTTTTTACCGTGATACGGCACACACGTTTTATTCTGGACGGAAAATGTATTTCTTAACGAATTAACCTATTGTTGCAAAAAACCTGGTTAATACAAACATTTTGATTAGTATCTAATTTTGATTTCATTAGTTCTAATTCTGTTCACCCCCACTGTTTTTGACACCAAAATTATACAGAAATTTTATAAGATATAATTTTTTTTTATTAAATGTAGGCCTAATAGTAAGCCAAACTTTATATTTTTAGTTTATTTAAAGTCGCACCAACAACTAAGTTATTAGCAACTACAGTGGGGTATTTAACTGGAACGATGGGTTTTAACATAATATAATTTCCGGACCCTAGCTGGTAACTGAACCCGGGACCTCCGCTTTGTAGGTTAGCATGCTACCACTACACTACGGAGGCGGCCAGTAAGAAAAAAATTGAAGAGATAAAATACTAGTATCAAAATACTAAGTCAAAACATTGGTAATAAAGTTTTTTTCAAAATTGCTCAGAAAATAATTGCAGTTTGATGTGCCTTTTTGGTTTTTGCTAACTGACTAAAGTAAATCCCAATACTAAAAACGTATAAAGGACTAAGTTTAAAGTATTTATGTAATACTTGTCTCCCACTATAACACCTAATAAAATTAGCGAAGCGGAAATGCCTTTAAAATGCGTAAGTCTGTTTTTAGAGAGATAGAAACAGCGAGCAAGAGTAATTTCAACACCGGCCGGTATCTACTACAAGCACTGGGTTAATAAAATCGATATTGCACGAAACAGAGAAGGCTTTTCACTTTTTCTCAGGTTGGGAAAGAAACGACACGCACGCACGTCTGGAGCTCTGAATTAATTAAATATTTAACATGGTGAATCCTAGTCGAGCGTACCAGACGTTTAATACTCGTCTATAAACACTTGTTAATAAATACGTTGAACATTTTGTACGTTGCGCAACGATTACATAATGAATACCTATATTTACATATCCTCCGCTGAAAATTTATGTAAACTCCTTACATAATTATTAGTTTAATAAATTATACCAATTAATAGTAGCCTACATTATAATTTTAAATAATGTCAAGCGTATAATTATTATAACATACAGGGATCCTTAGCAGACATATATAATAAAACTAAAAAATTCAATCACCTTTTTTAACATTTTTTAAGCCGTCTTGAATTAACTACTAACAGCTACGTTGGGTTAGAAACTCATCGAAAAATAATAACAGTGATTAACTTCCTGTTTTTAAAAGGGAATCGAAATCTGTACGTTTGCAGATTTCAACTGAGCTTCTTATAAAGGGACACAAGAATTACTTTCTAAATAATTTTTTATTATAAAAGATAAATTGAAATAATAAAATATCCAAGCGAATGCTGAAGAAAATTGTGTTCTGTTGGGTAAATCTAAGAAGACCAACAGTTATTGAAGTAAGTTAGTTACTGTGTAATTAAAGTAATAGGTTAAGTTCTTAACATACCCAATACTTTGGAAGTCTCTTAAATGCAATTAAAAAACCTTTTAGGTTATTCAACCAAAGATGACAGTAATACAAGTGGCGTTAGAACGGGAGAACTAGTTCTAATGCAGTTGTCTAATAAAAAATCTTTTTTTAGTAGAAAATACTTAATGAGTTGAATGTTATCATTAAAATAATCTTCGTGTGAGGTAGTATTGTAGTATAGTATTATAGTATAGTATTGGCAGTCAGCTGGTCACACGAACAGTGACACAGTTATTGACTGAAATTATTTTTCATGAAAATTGGTTACTTTCAACACTCAATGAATAGTTTAGATGTCATTTAACAAGACAAACTAAATAACTCCACGACAACATAACGAAATTTTTGTAAAATCAAAAATTGTTAAAATTATGCGAAAGTATGAATAAATTAAGAGTATTTTGCTGCCTGCGTGGTATGGTGGTTAGCGTATTAGACTAGACCTGGGTTTGACTCCCGGTAGGATCAGAAATTGTTAAAAAGCTACAATACACGGTAACTATGTATTTTATAATCCACAACAGTTGCTAATGACCAAGCTGTTATGCGAGAATCAACTTTTGAGTATTTTATTTTCAAGATTTAAAAGTATTGTAGTCCTCTTCTACAGTTTCTTCACTGGGACGAATTTTTGGAACATTTTATAATATTTTTTTGTAACAGTATTATTACAAATTTGATTCTTTTATTATAAAAAAAGAAGGTTACTACTATAACGTAAGCGAAAAGAAACTGTAACCTTAGCTATATTTAAAATTTTAATTAGTTGTGTTTATAGTATAACGTATTTTTTATGTAGGTACATTGTTTCGAATATTGAACGAATCCGAAGGAAATCCATTGTATTTCCTTTCCATTGTATCAATACCTGGTAAAATAATGGTTCCAGAATACATGATAAATATTATTACTACAATCTAAAAGCCTGAAGAATTAACATAACTCATGAGTTTAAATAGCCTTGCCACATGCTATATAATAAACTTAACTGAAACTTACCAAGTCAAAAATTATTTTTCTCGATAGACATGATATATCTCTTACCTGAAATAAAACAAAAATAAATTAAAAATTAAAGGTTTTTCAAAAATCTTTTATTAACTACAGTACATTACTTCATACTAACGATAAAGACACAGTGGGAAAACAAAATTGAACGACAAGATTCTATCAATCAATAAATTTTTGCAAAAAAATTTGTAAAGCGAAATTTTTTTCGGAAAACAGAATTGAACTACAAAAAATTCTACCGAAATTCTACTTCCGAAATGTTTTTCGGAAAACAGAATTGAACGACAAGAAATTCTACTAATCAATGAATTTTTGCAAGTTCAATTGAACTTATGTGAACTTGTTATGTTAATCAGCATATAACCAAAAAACTGTTTTAGGAATATTTGGAAATGCATCACAGTAATTAACATGGATTGGTCTATACCAAGCACATCAGTATAGGTGGCCGTCTATAGTACAGGTAATTAGTGTGGTAGACTACAAAGCGGAAGATATATATACAGGGTCTAGTAAATTGTCAACACAATGAATTCGTCGATAATTGACAAGCTGTTGAGATGTCTTAAAAAATTTGAGTTCAATGCAAAATTAAAGTAACGATGGGAAATTTTTGGAGGTAAGAGGATCACTTAAGAGAAAATACAAATACGATGAACGAAATAAGTTAATTCATTTAAGAGCAAAATACCACAAGATTGAACACAAAATTATTTACTAATAAAATATTCAAATAAAATAGGCTAAGGTTTTTTTAATCCCTACTTGTGTACGTTGCAATTTATTTAATTTAAGAATAATAAGAAACCCCATGACCCACTGAGATGAGAATGATATGTATGACGTAAAAATGAAGAGTAATCTTGTACAGACTCATGCCCACCATTCCTGAGAGAGTCTGGTTAATTAAACTCTAACCATAAAAGTACACCAGTAACCAC
This sequence comes from Catonia carolina, assembly GCA_035578175.1. Classification (NCBI taxonomy): domain Eukaryota; kingdom Metazoa; phylum Arthropoda; class Insecta; order Hemiptera; family Achilidae; genus Catonia; species Catonia carolina. The sequence goes on along the minus strand of JAQMRL010000002.1, from coordinate 15,819,167 downwards.
TGTCTAGTATTCAAGTTCGTATAAAAGTAACCTTTACCAAGATCAGGAACCTTTATCTCTGAAAATCATTGTTAAACAGCAGACTCGTGGCGACGACTTTACCATTAGACCAACACAGTGGGTTAAAACTATAAGCTAACATTTATCTAACAGTTTTAGTAAAAAATATTAGATATTTTATAAACAATTTTTCTTAAAATAAAAATCACTTTTCATCAGAAATTATTTTTTTAGTATTGGGTAATTAAGGTTTCATCAACAACTAGGTCATTACGACTACTTTGGGTAAGGAACGATAGATTGAAACTTGTAATAATTTTCCAGACCTTGCCAGGAATCGAACCCGGAACTTTCCTCTTTGCAACGTGATACGCTGAAATCTGCGCTAAAGGACTCAGGACAGGATATTGTTGTAAAATAATTAAAACGATCAAAAATTGAAATTTTGAAGCCCAATTGTTTCAAGAATCCATAAAAGTTACGATTTTGATTAGTTATTTCATTTTAAACCGTTTATTATATACTATAAAACATGGAATTTCTATGCAGATTACCAATACAATTAATTTATTCAAGCAATGAAGAATATAGGTTAAATACCTAGTTTTGTAATCTGCACAGCATTGCGTTGTAATACCACAGCAATGCGACACTAAGTAAAATTACTCTGTAGCATCAAATACTGCTAATTTAACCAAACAAAATCGAAACCGAATAGTTTATTTATAACATTAACAGTAAATCTCAAATATAGTATACACTTCATTCAATTTCATTACATTTTAAATTTACGTTGGAAAAGGTCAACAAACTTTCTTAACAGCAGCAATAAACAAAATCAATCTCTATCAATTCATAACATGGAAAAAATGACAAAGCAATATTTTAAGAGTGAATTTATGTTGTTTAGGTCATCAGCCGAAAGACTGGTTTGAACCTCTAGAGGCTTTACTAAGTAAAACGAGGAATGAGGTGGTTTACCATTGTCATCCTCACGGAGTGGAAATGTATGCTTATCAGCATGCCAGGCCCTCTGTAAAGCATCTGCTTTCCATTATCCAAATGACACCTTTTTTCACCAAAGGGTCTGGCTGTGTAATGAAATTCATTACTCTCAGAGGAAATAACTCTGACTGACTGTCTTTTATACATCTACATCTTCTGTTCTTAAATACTTCAGTAATATAATTGGCAGACTATGTGGTAAGAAACAGAACTATTTTTTTAGTTCTGGAACTATCTTGTTGCTTTTTTAGCCACGATGTCGATTTTTCAATTTGAATCATATTTACTTATTTGCACTCGAAATGATTTATTTATTAAATAAATAAATCATTTCGAGTGCAAATAAGTAAATATGATTCAAATCGAAAAATTATTTATTTAATAAATAAATAATTTCGAGTGCAAATAAGTAAATATGATTCATATCGGAAAATCGACATCGTGGCTAAAAAAGCAAAAAGGTTGCCATGGTGTAGATACGACTGCGCATTTTAGACAGGCGGCTAATAAGGTGAAAACTGCTGATATCGTTACCAACGTTCTGAAAGGATATGGTACATGAAGAAAAATTTACTGCTATAGATTTTTTTAAATTTTTTACAAAGTACAATAGTGTTGTACAGTTAAAACAAATTTAGCACTTGAATTGTTATTGTTTATTGTAGTAATCAATATGTTTACCTTGGGTTTTAGAAGTGCATAAAAATAATCCTGCTTTATCTACACTAGTAAACTAGCGATACATTTATATTTATTTTACAATAAATAAACTCATCTGCAAACAAATATTACGTGTTGAATAGCGTCATAATGGTTTTTTAAGCCCTAACAAGTGTACGTTGCAATCTGTTCAATTTAAGAACAATAAGCAACCCAGTGACCCAATGAGATGAGGATAATATGCATGACGTATAAATGAGGTTTAGTGTTGTACAGACTCAGACCGACCATTCCTGAGAGTTATGTTAAATCAACCATTGCCCTATAATCTACAAATCCCAACCCCCTATACGCGAACCATCGTAGTACACCGATACCCCTTGTACAGTATTCAAATACGTATAAAATTAACTACCTTTACTAGGATCTGGACCAGAACCTTTGTCTCTGAAAATGAGCTGTTAAACAGCTGACTCGTACCAACGATTTTACCACTAGACCAACGGTGGGTTAATAATAAATCATTAAAATTTACCGGAAACCACATTAATATTTTAAAATTACAATTCCCAACAATAAAATTGTGAACTGAATATTAGTAAAAGTGCTTTACACATATTGTTTATCAGAGGTAATGGTCAAACTAAGTTAATCAATTTGTGAATTTTTTACAGAAAAAGTACAATTTTTGTTAACTGAACTTTACATAAAATAATCTTGTGTGCATTTTTAATTTTCTTCGGCAGTCTCAGTAGCGCAGTGGAGTTTAGAGCGGTAGATGATAGTGAATTTCAGAGTAAAAAGTCATGGTTCCGATTACCAACTAGGGTCTGGGAAACTTTAACATGCAGAAAACCACGGATACAGCACTACAACGCTCTGTACTCTGTAATGATTCTATATAAACTCTAGTTGAAAGACATTTTTGTTACCTGATCTTCAAACAGTACAACCTGCTTTCTTAAAATTATAATAGTGTAGTAAATATCATAAAGTTTAAAACTGAATTACCGAAATGGCTTTTAAGCGTCGGTAGGCAATACACGATGGAAATTATTACACCTTTAAATATGTCAGCACACTTCGTGATACTTTTATTTTGGACGACCTGGTTTTCGAAAAAGAGACATTGAACTAACCTATCGTAGGACACGGACAACCATAAGTAGAAAGGATAATAATTTCCCACGTCATGGATAAATTGAAAAGTAGAGATAAATGAATTTTTGTAAATTTAATGTAGTGTAAGTCATATGCAAATAATTTTTGGAAATAAATTAGGTAGTAGTATTATTACTTTAATGACAAAAAAATATTTATAAATCTGTCATTTGCCTAGACCAATTCTTTAATGCAATAGTATTAAACGTTAGATTAAACAAAACTGCATTTCAGAAAATCCTGAGTTAAATCCCTGGTTAGGAATTGAAAATCTTTTAATATGTTAAAACTCATTGTGTAGTTCCGTAATCAGTTTTGGTCACTAATGGACAAGCTTTATATTCGGCTGTAAATAATAATCTAAAATAAAACAACAAATCCTTTGATTCATGTTATGACGTGTTGTTTAGGTCATCAGCGGGAAAACTGGTTTGAACCTGTAAAGGTACACTAAGTAAAATGAGGAGTGACGTGGTTTACATTTGTTTTCCTCACTGAATGGAAAAGTATGCTTATCAGCATGCCGGGCCCTCTGAAAAGCACATATTTTCCACTCTGCAAATGACACCTTCACTTAATTCACCACAGGGTCTGGCTGTATAATGAAATTCATTACTTTCAGAGAAGATACCTCTGATTAGTGTCTTTTACACCTCTACCTCTTCTGTTCTTAAATGATTCAATCATTTAATTGGCTGACCATGTGATAAGAAACAGAACTATTTATTTTAGCCCTGCAACGAACAGATTGAGTGTAAATAATTTGACACTCCACCTGTCTGTTACAGGCAGCATGTTACGACACAACAACGAATGGATATTAATGTAATAATTTTGAAAAACTATTTTTCAAAACAGGAACCGAAATAAGTCCAGCAGGATTATTCCTAAAATACCAATTTAACATTTTATATCATGATTAACCACACAATTTTAAGAAGGCTACTGTAAATCAGGAATTTGACAAAATTCGTTAAGGGTAGAATGTTTGATCTGGATAAGGTTCATTTTTTGAGGTTTAAACAACTAATTAAAAAAATCGTTCGATAAAGTGAATATTACAGGTTCAGTTCAATTATAGTAGTGATATTTTGTTTTTAAACAAAAACATAACACACTTACTCATTTTTAAATTATATTTTGGCTTGTGGATGTCATAAAACGTAAAAATTAGGTTACCGAATTTTTCCCCACTGACACCACAATATCTCCAGACTGAATCAACAATAAATCTTTGCAAAAAGAGAAATATGTTTCGTTCAGAGTTATTTAGGTAATTCTAATAAATAAGAAATAGGTGATGTTGAAATATTTTGGCACCTAAACAAATGGTGATTGAAAAGGAAAAACCAATTTGTAATTCGGGTGAAAAGTGAAAGTAAAGAAGTAATTTAGTAGATAGGCAAAAAAGGTGACGTCACAAATGGGTGATAGCTGAATGTTCCCATGGCAACAAAGACGCAAGCGCAAAACATCCGACCATTCTATTGTAAATCTGAAACCAGCCTCTCAATGGACCACGAGAAAATTTTTTGGCATCACATAAATTATACAACACATTTCAAATTGAATTTTAAAAATATGCAATTCATTTTTTTAATACACGCGACCATGTATTATTAAAACATGAACAGTCACCTCCGTAGTACAAAAGTACAGTGACAAATCAGAAGGTTCCGGATTAGATTCCTGGTTAAGGTTCAAAAATATTTTTAAAACTTTAAGTTTTAAAACACCAACTGTTTAAAAAAAATCTCCAAATTTTTTTCAATCATACTTCTAATTAAACAATAAATCGCATACATTTTTGTAGTCCAATAAAAAATGCCTTTGAATTTTGCATCAGTGTAAAGTGTCCTTAATTTTAAGAACAGAAAGGAATTCCAAAATTCCCTGTGGCATTTTATGAGAGTTTTTAATTACGAGACATATTTCCTCTCAGAAACAACATGTTTATCAAGTGGGAGTCATGAAATATGAAAATAAATAAAACTTTTTGTCATGATTGCAATTTCTTCTTATTATGTACTACGAAGTTTCACGAACGTAATAAAAAAATGTCGTAGAAAATCAATTTAATACATTAATATTATTAATAGAAACGGTATTTTAAAATCCAACCAATACTGTATAACTTTAGATTATCTGAACGCCCATAACCAATAAACGGTTTTATACTTTATATGGTTTTTAGTGCAATACAAAACTTAATCTTAACTAAATAAAACGATTAGACCAGACTTCATTTAAAGTAATAAATATAAAATGCATTGAACCGCAAAAGCAAAGGTAAGATATAAAACTTTAATTGCAAGCAAAGCAATAAAGTTTGGCGAATATTAATAACTGATTTAAAGAGCTGCACAACATGTTATAGCAACGACCAGTATCTGTACCATATACACTAAAAATAAATCATCGGTAGTGCTTTGAGTGGAGAAGTACCCGCCTGCACGAAATGCTTATTCCGTACATGATTTAAGGGGGTCGTTTGTCTTGTGATATAAATGCAATTGATATTAAGATAGCCTATTTCGCTAGAGGAAAAATGGTCGGTAAACCGCAGTAACTTGCTCCCTAATTTTCGAGCAGTTCCATAAATTTTACTCATTTAAAGACCGATTTTGATGTATTTTATACAACGTATACTATGTGCTCAACAATGCGGAACGATACAGCATAAAATGATATGGTTTTAATGCGGCTTTCACCCAAAATCATAGACTGCCGGTAAACTAAGCGTTCGACAAAATTCATAAAATTTTTTATTCTTTTTCACTTTTATTGCATGATAGTTAAAAAAATCAACTTAAAGTAGTTGTTTTTAATAATCTAAATAAATAAAATTGTAATTTTATCTGTACAATTTTTCAAAATGCCCCAAATTTTGTTTCTACGCCAGATGTACCACGTACCGAAAATAAGTTCAGCTGAATTTTTGTCTGTTTGTATGTTACGGCATCACGCGAGAACCGCGGAACCAAATTCAATGAATTTCGGTATCTAGGTTCTGTACATAATCGAAATGAAAATAGGCTATAAATTATTTTATATCACAAAGGGATAAGGGAGTTCAGAGGGAGGGGTGAACAAAAAACTACGAATATCTCCGTTAAAAGTCAATGTATCAAAAAATTTTATATAATCGAAATTACGAAACGTTTAAAAACGATTAAGTTTGATTATGTAAAATTTTCCATTTTCATGCATGATAACGAAAATATTACCAATTTAAAAAAAAATAATCCAATATTTTTAGAAGAATGTTAACATAAAAAATAAACAGTATGTACAATAAACAGAGGCCTACGCGCCGGTAAAACCCGTATTCATACAGTCAGTTACCTACCTACCCATTCCACCAGTACCTTATACACCTTTCCTCGGTCACATTGTCAAAAATAAATCAGTCGTCTTAACAGTGGTCACCATCGTGGTGTTCCTATTGTGATTTACCTTTCATTTATTATGAAAATAATAGAGCGCTGAATATCTTAATTTAAAAACACCAAGATCTCGCTTTTATTTTAAGTTCAACTATTTTTTTTCATGGGATCGAACTCGGTACTCCAACCGACCGTCCACGGCACCAAGGAAACCGTTCAAAAAGAACGGGTACTTTAGCTAGTTCAAAATAATTAAGTTACCGACGAACGACAAATTAATAGTAATTTTAAAATTATCATTAGGCTAATTAAACAATTAGATAAACAAATTAAAAAGTAGTACATTACTCTGGTATGAAGTTAAAAAAACATCAATATTATAGTTTTCAAAAACACCTCTAGATTTTAATGGAATTAACCTCATTAACTAAAATCGTAACACTATTATAAATTTTTGAAAATCTAGCAGTTTTTAGAAAAAAATATATGAAAATGAGATTATGGTGGCGATTTTCATGAAGTTATATTAGTTCTGCTACTCTCTTCGAGCAGAATCTATTTATAATCTGAAGGGAAAACGATTTGTTAAGAAAAATGAACAATCTGAACAACATATAAAAAGAAAATGGACCAAACTGTACGTACTTATTTGTATAATGTGAAATTCATCCCTGACTTCAAATTACTCTGGACTTGCCCGGGAAAAGTGAAAATAATTATTATTTGAACTGGATTTTGGAAATACCAATAAAAAATAAGGGTAATTTGTTCACTGTCACATAGAAGTAAAACGTTTCTTCGTGACAGCACACGACCTTCGTGTTTCAAGGCTGTAAAAGTTTTTACCGTTTGTTCCCTGCTGCTGCTTGTTTAAATAAATTATAAATCTATTTAAAATAGGACTGAGGTAAAGTTGATAATAAAATTAGGATCACGTTTTCTGAAATACTGGATTAAACAGATCATTTTATTTGAACGGTGGCAAAGAACACTTTTCAGGAAGCCTGGGATACAGATTACTTCTTAGTCAACTTCTTAGATACTTCTTAGTGAAGTCATGAAACCATATACCATACAAATCAAATGTTATTCGATAAAAGAGGTTAACACCTAAATATAAGTAGGTATACTATGGTTGTCGAACTACCAAAAACCGTTTTTGACAGGACCAATCAAAATAATAGAAATTGGACAGATTTATTAGTAAAGTAATTATTAAAAATGACATAATAAATTACAAATTATTTAATCAATAAAGCAATGTGAACAATAAAAAAATGAACATGATAAAGCGTTGACAAACCTATCGGCAGGCAACCTCAGATAACCTCAATATTTTATATGCCATCACTACAAATTTATTTCTCTTGTAACATTGCTTATTAAAATAGATAAACAAAAAGTTTTTTTAATGACAAAACAAATTAAAGGGCAGTGACCATTAAAAACAAATCATTTATTTGATAATGAAGACAGTAAAGGAATTTTTATTTTAAAAAAATCATAAGGTAGCAGTAACATTTACAAAAATTCAGAATTAAATTATTTTCAACATAGTATTTAAGTTTGTAATTTTTAAAATCGACTGTTTAAAATCATTAGATTGTACCTTATTTTATAAAAAATCCCGAAAATCGTTGTTTCTTACGTAAAGCATCCGTATAGAAGTGTAAAGGCCTTGAGCAAATTTTAAAATAACTAATTAAATAATAAAACAGAAGTTCAAAGAACTGAACAAGATTGTCAAAGTGGATATGCAAATTACCTCCCTAATTTAAAAACATACAAACAAAAATAAATGCATATTAAAAAATCAGAAACGTTTCACGTTTTGGTATTACATTCTTGCTTATTGCCATGCTATTTTTTTTTAGTTTTAACATATAGACTAAGTTTATGGAAGAAAATTTCAAAGACAATTGAGGACTTGGACTTTAAAAAGCATAAAACTAAAACATGCAACTTTTGTAAACATTATACGACCACGAAACAAATAATTTTTAGAAAAGGCTTGGGAAGGAACAAGTTTACAACCACAAAATGAAATTTAGTACAAACATTTTAAACTGAAATGGTTATCAGGCGGCACCATAGCAAGCAACCAAAATCTCAAAAAGACTCCACAATAAGGTGCACTTAAGAACATGGTAAACTTTCGATAATATAATTATAACAAAGACATCCACCGTGATTTGAAAGTGGCTAAATCATATATGATGAAGGGTGATCGATGAAAAATACCAAACCAAATGATCGGGAATCGAACCTGATACCCTTGGGGTAGAAGGAAACTGCGTTGACCACTAAACACGGATTGGTCATGAAGAAGCATGAAGATCTCTTCACGACCACGTTAACATTTAAGCACTTTAACTGTTAGAACACTTGTGTAACAGTAAAGGGACTGGAAAGAACACCTAAGCCTGTCGATTTAGTGGTAAATAGAAATAGATATTTTAAATAAAACTAAGATAAATAAAATTTAAGTTATAAATAAGATTTATTAATTGAAGTTATACGCTAAAAATATAAGTTCCTAAAATAATCCTACTGTATGAGTAAAATAATAGAATGGGTGAGAACGTCAGTAGGTGACTGGATAATTACGGTGGGGGAATCGGACGATATCGTTTAAGATAAACTGTTTGTTAGTTTAAATAACTAGTTATACTAAATTTGAAATAAAAAACTGGATAAAAGTTAGGTAATTCAATTTAGGGTAAAATCAAGTGACTTACAACAACAAAAATTTTAATTGATGCAATAATGAGTTCTATAAAGTGTACAATAATTTTTAAGCAATTAATTCATATTTGGTGAAGATTTTAACAATCAAATATTAATAACAGAGAAGATTACAAAGGTTTGGCGTACTAATTATGTTAAAATATTATGGAAAATTAGGGTTATAATAAATATTAACGGAAGTTTACATATAAACGTATAATAATTTTTGTATACGAAGTTCAAGATTTTAATTCACTGGTCTGTTGAACATTATAATGTAGCATTAATTTTAAGACTATCTTATAAGCTTACTTTGACAGGCAATTGTTTATGTCCTCTACAAATATATAACTGAAATAAATACTTATATTAGCCGGAAAAAGATACGTTTCGTGACAAATTTAATGAGTTATTGGCCTTATTTTAAAAATGAAACAAAGGTATTAAAATTATTATTATGAAGTTGACCGGGAAATTGTTAAGAATTGCCACGCCAAAATGAAATGTGATTCTATGTTCAGGGTTGAATGGCGTGAAATACCTTCTAAACCCCTCTACTACACAGTGAAGTGATCTTTCATAGATAAGTTTAAATCTGGTTGTCACGAGCTCTGGAAGTGTAGATTTTCAAACAATTTAAGCTATTATTGAAGAGGTTTTGTAGTTTAGTCAAAATAAGAAACGCATATCTAAATTAGCTGACGATTTGAGAACTAAGCCATTTATCGCAAACGAGAACGCAATTCATTCTTAATGAACACATCTTCATCTCTTAAAAGAAATCTCTCAAAAGAACCTCATTTTTCCGAAGCCCTTTTGACAACATCCATCCACTCCCTTCTGGATCATCCTCGCTTCCACCGTTTAGCTAAAATCAACAGAAAAATCTTCTGAGACAACATATTTTTCTCCATTTGTCGCAGATGACTGAACCTGATCTTTATTTGATTTTATTGAATATTAAATATCTTGTATTAACTTTCTTTAAAATATTTTCATTCTTAACTCGATCAAGCATAGTTAACAGATAGTTTCTCCGAAAATTCATTACATAACTTGGTTGGAATGTTCAAACCTCTGAACCAGAAATAGTGGAGCTTTCAATTAATGAACGGAAGATTTTCTGTTTAGTGCCATATTATATGCGATTAAGCCATAAAACAGAATATCACGTTCTGGTGATGGCCCTACCTCTGCCTATCTTCTCCAAAATATAATTGGCTAATTAGCGAAAATAATTGGCTGATGTACCACACAACGTTACATTATTTTTAGAAGTTTAAAAAATTTTAAGAATAATTTACAAAGGAATGAGGAGTGTTTTACTGAGCTAAGTAGTCGTATAGGGATTTAATACTCCTACAATTCAGTAAGAAATCAACATATACTGTGTAAAATACGAATGGAGACTGAAATTACATCCAATCATCTGGCCATCTCACTCTTAGAGAATTCACCAACTGAAACGAAGACATCCTACAGGCTCATTTTAATGACAAAACAACATAAAAATAATAAAATCAACCAAGTTATGTTACGATGGTTATTACTCTAAATCGGAATAGGTGTAGATTTTACTGGACTAATAAAAAAAAATCTGGTGTGGAACACTCATATGACTTTTTCTTGCCAATATAATAATAAAAATAATATAACTTAATTTTAATCATGAGTGAATGATGCAAAATGAAAATCAAACACTTTTAGATTTTGATATTCTGTGAGAAAACTATAAGGAAAATATCTAATGGACGTTAAAATATGCTGTGTAGAATAAACGATTAAATAAATGTTGTAGGTTTTTAAAGTTTCTAAAACTTTGATCACGTACCCTTTTGCCCTAAAATACATACTAAAACTACAATCTTAAATAACAGATTTACAACAAGAATTTGTATAGCCTCCCACAAATTTTAGCACACATGCCTACTCTAAATTGTAGAGCACAAAAAATTTAGTAAATAATGCGATTTTAATGCAAATCGTAGGAGCTGTTCTAAATCGCAAAAAAGTGAAAATTGCACAAATAAACTATTACTTCCGATTGACCGATTGGCATGAAATTGTTCGTATCGGTTCTCCTTATGGTACCTTGTTCACACACACACACACACACACACACACACACACACACACAACACACAAACAAACACCGGTCAAAACCTTATTTTTGGGTTCAGGGTACCTGAAAACTTGTATTTCAGGTAAAAACTTAATTTCGAAAAATCGTCATGAAAAAATTTTTTTTTTCCCTATATTTCATATAGGACAAGTGGAAGCAAAAGGTAATAGTAAAAAATTACGGTGGTTTAGCAGTAAGTCGCTTGAAAAACGGGATTAACTGTACCTTGAACATCTGGCAGTTCTATAGATTTCTTAAAGGTCCTGGCACAATAAAGAAATTAATTAATTCACAACCTTCGTTATTATAAGAACATATATACCTAATAATTTTAATAAAAAATTGTTGTTTTTTCTTTGCACTACTAATGGTTTTTTTGAAACAAATAGACTATTTTTGCAAGGTTAATAGAATCCTTGTATCAGACAAGTCTCATGTTTCATGAATAATGATGCGGTGTCGTAATAACGTTTGAGTTCGAGTATTAATATTCAAAGTTTAAACGATTACAACTACTAACATGTAACAGACTATTTAATAATATTTGGTGTGATTCCCAAGAATCGATTTACACTGCTTTTTATTATTTGTCATTATTGACACAATACTCTGATGTTATTACATCTTATACAAGAAGGTCGTTGTTTTTATGTTGAACAATGTAACTATTTTTTCGTAATTTCTAACTTAAATGTTAAAAACTATTAAAGTATCCCGTTTCAACTGAATTTTACTAAAGCCAAAAAAGTTCTCTCAGAAGAATATTTTATCCATTCGTACTCAGGGTTTGAGATCATTCTTTGTTTAAAAGGAAACAATATTAAGAGTACGGGAGACCGGAACTAATTGATACACTTTTTACCTATTTAATTTTTACTCTCTCTTGCCTGTATGAATATATAGGAAGGAAAGTATTGTTTTCATGTCGATTTTTCGAAATTGAGTTTTCACCGGATCTACACGTTTTCAGACCACCTGAACCCAAAAAACATATTTTTAGCGATTGGTCTGTGTGTGTGTGTGTGAACAGAATATCTCAAGAACGGAACAGAGTACATACTTGAAACTTAAGTTAGATACCACTAGAGGACCCGACACGAAAATTTTCATCAAAATCGGTCTACCGGAAGTAGTAGTTTATTCGAGTAATTTTTCACTTTTTTGCGATTTTCTCAAAAACGGGTTTTACGATTTTTTTAAAAATCGCCTGGTTTACTAAAATTTTTATGCTCTACAAGATAGGGTAGACGCCATCTCTGCTGAAATTGTTGGTGAGGCAGTTTTTTCGTAATAACATTGTTTTTTTAAGATTGCGACTATAATATGCATTTTAGTGCAAAAATATATATAATAAAAATTTGTAGAGAATTTAAAATCGTACAAATTTTATTTCAAACATTTTTTTGTACAACGCTTAGTTTAGCGGTCATTAGCAATTTTCTGTTTTTTCTCACGGAAACGACAAAATTTGCATTATAATATGCATTTTACGACAAAAATTCACATAATTAAATTTATAGAAAATTAAAAGATCTACAACTTTTATTAACAGCATTTTCTCTACAGAGCCTAGTTTACCGTGAAAAAGTGATTTTCCTTATTTTTAAACCAAACTGAGGTTGATTTTCATTTTGCATCTTTCACTCATGATTAAAATAAGGTTATATTTTTTAAGGTTATTAGTACTTGTATGTGTACAATTATAGTTTTTTTTTCATTATAGGTATCTAAAAAATATAGGTATAAAATATCTTACCTACGAAACTGTAGGTATTTCTATAGTTCACAACGAATTTTTGAGTTTCTAAATGGTCATTTTCATGAAGTTAAAATTGTTATTTTAATAGCAGTGTACACTTCATCTACTTACTCTTAACCTGGGGAAAATTGATGCGCTTAAGGGGCACATTGATACAGGCTGTGGAGTTAAAAAAAATTCATTTAAAGTAAAAGAAATTCAAATAGGCTAAAGTCTATATTTTTATGTACAAACTGTTAGATAAAATTATTATCTGAGGTAAACTTATGTTAGCGTGACACAAAAGCAACATAAGAATTGCAAAATTTTTCGATGTACACAATCTATATGCCCTAGCAGGCGGGTTTCAACGCACCCCAATGGCTGTTATAATTTTCCATTAAGTCACGAAAGTCGCGATACTTACGAATTTCAAGTATAACATACTTTAATGATGAGTGAATAAATGATACATGAAAAATATAATTATCTCTTACATAACCTGAGTAATTTCGACACAAACTCCGGAAAGAACATTTTACGTTTACTGACGAAAAACAATTAACCTGGTATGAAATTTTCACTAATAACCGGATCCGAAACAAAACTACGTTTGTTTATACGTCCAATTAAGACGCACTTTGCAATAGCTGATAGTTTTTAAAATTACTCTTTATCAACGTACCCTGTGTATCAACTAGCCCCGATCTCCTCTAACTTACTTACAATCATCCCTAACGATTTTGTTTAAACTTTCCTGATATTTTTATGAGTATAGATTTATTTTAACTTATGTAATAACAACACTGAGAATAATTATATTACATTGTACAAATTGTTCCTGTAGAGTGTAGACTATGCAAGAACATATTGTACTGTATGCTAATACATATCGTGTGTGTTATACGTATTAATGAATACATGTGTACATGTGTTACATTATCATAATCTAATCGGTAAAGCCCTATTAATAGCTCAATATTAGTTAATGGCAATTGATTATTATTATTGTTATTGTTATTAGGAGCACTAATAGCAAAATAACCCAATAGCGATCAAGATCTAGTTCGAGCAGTCAAGCTGATAACACTTTCCACGACAAAAATGAAAACAGAAGACATCGGACTTTTCATCTCACCGGATCGAAAATGAGTATGCTTCAGATCCTGAACCAGAAACCTTTTGATACAAAGGTAAGCGTTCGACAACTGCACTATCCTGACATATTTTTCACACCATAATTACGTATATGTTAAATTTATAAAAATTTCTTAATTTCCTTTGGGCCTACACTATTTAAAATATAAAATTATACTATTTAAAAAAATCAAATTTATTTTTCGATAATTTCGGATACCGGGGAGTTTAGTATACATGTACTGTAACATCTTGCAGTGATACTCTAGAAATGAATTGAAGAAGTAAATTGGACGTTGTCAGAAATTTCGTATTCTATGAAGTGTTGCGTAGGGCTACTGAACAAAGATAATGGGTTGTCTTGAATAAGAATTCTCGGAAATCGAAACAAATAGAAACGTTTGTTTTACTTTGATTCCTTCTACCATATTCCAATCAAGCGGAGCAAGTGTTATAAAGTCCTCGATTAATTGGAAAAAAACTATCAGACCGCAGGTATAAAAACAGTTAGCACCTTTGTAGTGAGTAAGTCAGTATTGAAGTAGCTGTGAATAGAATTAGTGTTATCGGCAATTGCGAAATATTGTCGTTACGGGATAAGCTCGGTAGGTAGCAAGTGATTGTGGACAGGTAAATCAATTGTTTGTTTAGATTGTTGACTAACAATGTCTTAATTACAGTCTAGTTTAGTTTAAGTTTAAATAATTAATTTAATTTAAGAAATCTAATGGCATTTGTTAGTAGTCTAAGTTGATAAATAATTGTAATTATTCAAATAATTAAATTATACAATAATTTTTATAAGTTTAAGTAGGCTAAGTCTATTTCTTATTTTTTATACCAAGATCCCGAACGAACCTAGGTTTAGTGCTACAATGTTAACCGTTTAACTTTTCAATTGTCTGGGTTGAAGTAAAAATTGGTTCGTTATAACGTTATTAAAGATTTCCCATTCCCACCTTTAAGGTAGTTTGTTTCCGGACTTTGTTAGCCTGTCCGTTACACTTTGAGGACTAATGTGTTTATAATTGATTTTATTTTAAATTGTAATCTTATCAAACAAAATAAAAACTTAATTAGATATTAAGGTCGTCTACAAATGGAGCCAAATTTCCAACAGTTAGGAGTTCAACTATCAGACGTGTTCTGTTCAATTAGAATCAAATAAGGCATCGGAATCTAATTTTATAACAACTTATTTCTTCTGTTAAGTTCAAACTTTGTCAGCAATGTTTTTTCACTTTATTTTATTAAATCTACAACTGTGCAGCTCTACATAACTAGTAATCTGATAAAACAGCGTAACTACAAAACTAAAACTTATCTATACAAGTATTCTAACAAAATAACATTTATTTGTTTCTAGCCTATAGGGAAATCTCAGGATATACCAAAGCGATTTTTAAAATTCTTTAACTGTTGGAAGCATAGAGCTTCCTGAGAAACCTAGGCTAAAAGGAATTACATAACTTTTAAATCCTCAATAAAAATTTGTAATAGTTAAAAATATGTCACATCCAATTCCTGAATAAAAATTAATGTAAACGTTTCAAAACTCAAAGAGATCTTACCATTTATTTAAGAAATAGATTTTACCTTCGTTTTCTTTTTCAGTTATTCTCGGGCGTATTTCTCCCCTTCCACTGTTGATTTATACTGATCTCAAGAAAATTCCTGTACTAAATAGTTTTATTTGTTCAGTCCTAAACAGGCTTTAAACGTGTACGGAAGTACGAGAAGTAAACGCTTTAAATTTGTTTTTCGTGAAGCAGAGTGCCAGCGGTTACACTTATTTTTGGAATTATTGTAAGTGAAAAAAAGTTCTGAAGGTTCTAAAATCGGGAAGAGTGGAGCACACGACGTACTTTTTTCGACAATTCACTAATTTTTCTACCTCCGAATGAATTAGAAACTGTAATTTGGCGACATTATAATCATTATATTATGATCTGTTCAGAAAATTAATCTGTATTTGAAAGGGTTAGATACTCGAGAATGAGATGAAATAATCTAATCAATGTTTTTGGAATTATTACCAATTTTTTTATTTTATACATTTTTTTATTACATTTTTAAACTTTAAATTGCGAGAAATGAAGTGAACTAGAGAATTCAAGTAGGTATATTATATACATATGTTTGCTCTTTCAGTCGTTTCAACAGCTTAGTTATTAGAGACTACAGTGGGTTTAGGAACAATATCACTGGGTTTTAAAAAGTAATTTTTTTAACTTTTATTTTTGATTTCAAAACTATAAAAACTACACAACTGAATTGAATGGTACAGTGAAAAATTATATAAAATTTTGTAATAAAGAGGGCAATCCAGTGAGTTTTCGTCTGATTTAACATGCAAAAGTATTATAAAAATAATTACGTACAATGGATAATTATTGGATCACAATGATATAAAACAATAGTCAGATAATAAAAGAACAAGGAATGAACTTTAGACAATTAGAGGTTGTAAATTTGGAAGAACAAATGTGATTACTGAGTTGGAAAAGAAACCTAGAAGTATTTACCAGTGAAAATCTCGTGGCCATCTAGTTTTTAGCTGTTATGGACATACAATAGTATGTCCATAACAGGCAGGTGGAGTGTTAATTAATTGTACTCGATCTGCCGTAGTTCCAGAACTACAAAAAATAGCTCTGTTTCTTATCACATGGTCAGCCAATCATACGACGAACGCATAAGAACAGAAAAGGTAGAGGTGTAAAATCACTGTAAGACAAAATTAGGACTACGTAGTCAGGGTTATCTCCTCTGAGAGTAATGAGTTTTACACAACCAGTTCTGTGCTGAAAGAAGTGAAGTGTAAATTGCAGGGTGGAAAATAAATCTTTTCAGAGGGCCTGGCATGCTGATACACCTTCTTTTTTACTCTGTAAAGGCACTTGTAAACCACCTCACTCCTCGTTTTACTTAGTAAAGCCTTTAGAGATTCAAACCAGCCTGTCAGCTGATGACCTAAACAACACAGTAATGAAGTGTGTATATGGATTTAAGTGTTTCGATATTTCGATAACTTTATGTACAATTTTGAAAAATATTTCTATTCAATGTCTTCAACTGTAAAAATTTAAAGGTCTTTGTTTAATGTTTCGTATGCATGGTAGTGCATTGATAATCTTCCGTAATGTCTTTAACTGGTAGTTCTACATTTTTTGAGTTCAAATTTTATCTGACCCTAGCTGAGGAATCGAAAACAAGACCTTACCTCTTACAGAACAGTGCAGTCAAGCTTTCGTTATAAGTTTGGCTGTATCATGGTTTATCGATTCAAAACAATCCTTTTTATTGACTTACGTAACGCGTAAGAGACGCAATAATAGAAATACTTATTACATTATTTAGTGTAATGTAGCATGTAAGAAGTTTGCGTGCAGAGAGGACATTGTGGCTGACTACGATGACAAGTGTTGATATTCTTCACTATTTCTGTCAGTTACTTGAAACCGCTTCGTAAATTGAGTCGGTTATGTTATTTATACTACACCATTACTGACAAACTGTCTACGATTATTGTTTATAAAAATTCAATTGTGGATATACATCCTATCTTTTCTTATCAATTTTTATTTTAAGTTTTTGGACTTATAATATTATTTCCTCAAAATTTTTCCCAGTTATATAAGATATTTATTAATCTTATATTTTATATAAGATTATATAAGTTATATTTGTTTTACTAGATTGGGGTAACTACCCCGAAACAAATCATCAGTGTAATACTAAAAATCTGCTCTGAAACATTCACACAACTTTCTCTTGCCAATGTAAAAAGAACTAATTTTGATGAACCGTATAAATGTAAACTTACTAACTGCCACATAAGGATATAAGATAGAAGAATGATGTTCGAACAATAACTATAGTTTTTAATTTCCAAAAAATGTTATTATCTCAAACTTTACCAAATTTATAACACTACTAATTCCGAATGACATATCTCTTGACCTAGTTTTATAAAAAAATATTTAACCATGTTACAAAAACTTCCCATTATGAAAAAGGTTTTTACCAATTTTCACGAGAAAAATATGTAAAATTACTAATAGGCGTAAAGTAAAAGTACAAAAACCACTTCAAATAAAAATTATAAGTACTTCTTTAAAGATTGTATTGAATTGAGAAACAAATTATAAAGGTCAACAGGATTCTGCAGCATTTAACTTGTAATTGTAAAAGATTTTTTTATACGATACCAATTGAAATTAAATGTGATTATTTTGTGATTGTAGCCTTTAAAATTGGGTGCTTTTCATTTAGAAAGATTTATTGGATGCATGAGAAGGTAGGCCTATATTATCTATGTGAATGCTTTTACAGCGGTCATCGACTTTTGTTTAAGTTCCGAGAAGTCGGTCTGGCCGACTGGCATACCAGCCCGAGCTCCAACTAGAACCAGTTCCAATGTTCGCCTGCCACAACGGGATGAGATGCCTTTTGTCTGCTGCATCTACCCGGTCGCTTCAAAAAGACATGTACATATGATTCTTCTGCTGCTGATGTTGCAATCGGTATACCCTGCCTGAGAGAGGATACGCTCTCTTGAACTGGGCCATCATTAACCTATATTATAAACTAATGCACCGAATTCAAAAAATTTATTTTTAGCTATCGCGACATTTTGCCCATAACAGATAGGTGGGTGTTAAATTATTTACACTCAATCTGTTTGTTTCAGGGCTAAAATAAATAGTTCTGTTTCTTATCACATGGTCAGCCAATTAAATGACTGAATCATTTAAGAACAGAAGAGGTAGAGGTGTAAAAGACACCAATCAGAATTGTCTCCTCTGAAAGTAATGAATTTCATTATACAGCCAGACCCTGTGGTGAATGAAGTGAAGGTGTCATTTGCAGAGTGGAAAATGTGTGCTTTTCAGAGGGCCCGGCATGCTGATAAGTGTACTTTTCCATTCAGTGAGGAAGGCAATTGTAAACCACCTCACTCCTCGTTTTACTTAGTAAAACCTCTACAGGTTCAAACCAGCCTTTCGGCTGATGACCTAAACAACAACAACATCGCGACATTATCCATAAACTCGAAAGTCAAAGATTTATCAACCCGAAATTTCACTCTGAAATTTAGAGTAAGCCTACAATAGTCTGATAAAATTTTAGGCTTCAACGCTTTTCATTAAACTTCTTTTATTTACTAGCTACATTTTCTGGGCTCATTGATATATATAAATGGTATACATACGTGGTGTAGCCTATATGGAAGAAAATTCGACATGAAGACATTACATGCTTAAAAAAAATCGGTTCAGCACGATACAGCGTAAGTTTAGGAGTCAAACTCGAAAAATTAGAAAAATCAAGTTTTATGTTTTAACACTCGTCTATAGTTTGAAATATTTATTTTCCAGAGATATAAAAATAACGCTTTTATGAAAACCAGAAATTAACTATTTAACACTAAAAAAATGAGTTAATTTTGTAAATCTTCTGTTTTTGTGAATCAGTCTATTTGGTATTTTCTCGTTTTTCAAAAATTATATTTTTTCAAAGTTGTCAAAATATTGATAAAATTACGTTATAACCAGATATTTATTTAAGTTTTACAACATGTAAACTCTAAATAATTGTACACAAAAATGTTGCTTTTGTGTTATTTCAACCTGATTTTATATACACTCGGGGGGGGGGGGGGAATCTTTTCAACCTGTGTTCATTCCAATCAAAAAATGCCACAAAAGAAATGAAAAATATCAACATACAAAAAAAAACAATTAAAACCCTATTTTTTAAAGGTTGAAAATTGAAACAAAATGTTAACATTGAGTTATAGAGTAAAAGTGTACTTAACAAATTAAAAGAAAATTAATTTTTTTTTAAACTAAGATGTTTAAATTCACCTTTTTATGTTACAATACGAAAAACACTAAAAGACGGCCTTTTGTTCATCCTGGATGAGTGAACATAGAATGAATAACAAAACACCCTTTTAAAAAAGAGGTTCTGTTTAAGTCTTTTTAAAGTGCAGTTATTATCAAGAGTGAAGTTTCTATTTAGTTTATGCAATTCACTGTACAGTATAAAGATGAGATCTTTTCTAGTAGATGCTTGCTTTGAAGTTTAAAGATCTTAATGAACCACTGCATTACTAAAGAGCTACACCCATTTAAGCAGTAAGTTTTCAAAAAACAAACAACCGTATAGGTTTAGACAACACAGTACTTAATTAAAAAAAGTTAATGGATATACAAAGAATACAATAATTCACTTTAATCAACCTCAAAGATAAATAAATCTTTTTTTTGAAACACAAAATGAAATATTTTTATAAGCGAAAATTCACAGATCCGTGGCAAGGAAAGAGAAAGTGTGCTACTCTAAGAGAAAGAAAATGAACTGTTTTGGCCGGCACCAGAAAGAATTAGGGTAAGGAAAATTTTGGACCAAAAGTATTGCCTTCGTGAAAAAAATCATTTAGTGCCTTAATCCCAATGAATTTTTTACATTTTTCATAAAAATTACAAGAAAAAGTTTGTCAATAATATCATCATCATTATTACACATAAACCGGAATAAATTCCCGATTTGGGTTCGGCAAATGTTTGCTATAAAGTTTCAATAGTAGGATAGTCTCGTGTAGTATGAAATAAAAACAATGTCATCTGACCTGCTATATCCTGAGTCGTTACATATAAAATAATTATCTCTTCCAAGTCCTACATCGGAAGCTATTTTGAAGCTTCCCATTAAGAAAATAATTTCCCCGGCCAAGTTACAAACGTTGCGCAAAGTAGTTTGGCAGTAGGGTTGCCACCTCATTGCCGGAAAACAGGCAAGGATTTCCATCAGGGTTGACTCCTCCAGATTCTTCCACCCTTTTTGCCACTTTGAAATACAGTTAATGTGCCAGAGGTGATATCAGCTATTCGGAATTCAGGCAAGTGGAAAATACAGGACAAAGTGTTATTGTACGACCTCAGAAGAGTTGAGAATCCTAACTTCTTTAAGAAATAACAGATTATACTAACTTTGAAGTTGGAACACGCCAAGAGGCCTAACCCGTATTGTTTATAATAATGATGAATTACCTCTTCTTCCGTCCTTAGTAAAAACAAAATTACAGAACTATTCGCGAATGGATGAATAAACCAGTGAGTGTACTGAAGAAAAAAGTTACGCAAGAGGACGATCGGCGAGGTAAATAAAACTAGCGGTCATGAGACTGTAAAAACTCAAAAGAAAATAAATATGATAGAGATGAAATTCACAAAAATCAGTTACCGTCTCTAACAAGTAATGTGTTTCATTTTACTTACAGCCAGACCCACTGGGTGTGGGGAAATATTCAGCATAATGATAAGTATTTGCTGTTTAGGTCATCAGCCGAAAGACTGGTTTGAACCTGTAGAGATTTTACTAAGTAAAACGAGAAGTGAGGTAGTTTACCATTGCCTTCCTCTCTGAGTGGAAAAGTACGCTTATCAGCATGCCGGGCCCTCTGAAAAGCACATATTTTCCACTCTGCAAATGACACCTTCACTTCATTCACCACAGGGTCTGGCTGTATAATGAACTTCATTACTTTCAGAGGAGACAACTCTGATTAGTGTCTTTTATACCTCTACCTCTTCTGTTCTTAAATGATTCAGTCATTTAACTGGCTGACCATGTGATAAGAAACAGGACTATTTATTTTAGCTCTGCAACGAACAGATTGAGTGTAAATTATTTGACACTCCACCTGTCTGTTACGGGCAGGATAAGTACTTATCAACATATTTAGGAAGACAAGAATCAAACACCTGACTCTTCATTTCATCTAATGAAACGCCTAGGGTTTAAATCAGACTGTTAGCTGAGGACCTAAAAAAAACCCTAATAGAAGTTAATGACAGAATTTTAACTGTGAAAATGTTCGTGTCGGGTCTACTTATGGTACATAACTTGAGTTCAAAGTTTCAACTTCATAGGATATTGCGTTTTTGAGATATTTTGTTCAGATACTTACAAACCAATCAGTAAGAACATGGTTTTTTGGGTTCAGGGGACCTGAAAACGTGTATTCCCGGTGAAAACTCGATTTCGAAAAATTGACATGAAAAAATTCTGTTCTTACTACCTATTTTTCATACAGCCTATTGCATGAGAATACAATTAAAAAATAATAACATTTTAATTGCATTTTATTCGACGTTCTATGATTCGGAAACTGGGATTTAAAGGATAAATTTCAGTAAAAAGATGGTAATTAACAAGATTATTATATGAGATAGATGAATATACATAAAACAAGTGAATCATGTTATATGTTTTTGCACAAGCGTAACAACATCGAAACAAAAACAAAACAGTTTACAAAGAGAAAACTTTTTGACTGAGGTTTTGACAAAATTTCAGGAAACAAGTTAAAGGGGGAAAGTCTGAAAACTTTATAATAATATATTATTACATTCTTTTAGAACGTCTAGATTTTTTTTAAACTTAATTCGTTTTCTTTACCACTGTATTGTAGACGCCAGATAAACATTCCTATCAAAAGAAACAAGACGAACAAAAATGTAAACCATTATTTTTTTAGATTTTTAACTCCCGAATGATAACAAAAGATTTTGTTTAGGAATGAGGAACGACAACTGCTGTTTTATAGACAGATGTCAAAAGTCGGTGTAAATGTGTTAGGGTAAGTAGCCCTACAGCGCATCCTTCTATTTCTTAGACGATGGAATATACAGATAAAATTGTGAAAGGCGACTTCCTTAACTAAAACGTGCAGTTAGTCATGTAGCCTATAGGAAATATAAATGTTATAAAATAATCTATACTTTTTTAACATCATGTAGCCTTTTAGACGAATAAGTATCGAATTCTTGACCAATTTAACCTTTAACCTAAAAAATCTAAAATTAAACAAAATGTGTATAACACAAACAAAATTCTGTATCAGTGAATTCTTTTTGTTTAGGTCAATAGCCCAAAAGGTTAATTTGAATTCATCTCGTTAAGATTGACCTATAGAAGAGAAGAGATTCGAACCAACGACTGTCAATTTGGTTGTCAAGAGTAAAAACAGCCTAGCTATTTAAACACAAAATTTATTTTCCTAAAGAAAATATTGGCAGGATTATATAAATTAAAAAATTTAATTCATTAAAAATTTAAGGAAAAGCAATAAGCAATTTTTGAAATCCGCTAAATTTTTATTACAGAAAAATCTACAATCACTACGGTACAATAATTTAAAACTGAACAGTAAAATAATTTGTGTATTTGTTTTAAATGGAGGATTCACCCATCGATGTATCTCTTCTTGATGACTTTATTACTTGATTTGTACGTGTATCTTTAAAAAAGGTTTGTCGGATGTTTTCGTCGTTATATTCTAAGTGTACCTGTGTTATGTACGAGATTAACTGTTAAAAATTGGGATGATTTTCTAATTTCGAGTAATTTGTTTCGAACAATCTTAATATTCATCTTTAACTATAGGTACTTTTAGATCTGTGAGTATAATTTTCTTAAAGATAAATTGTTTTGCGAATTTTGGATTGGTTGAATAATTTCAATGTAATATATATTAGAATATTGTTTGAGACAGATGAACTTTGACTTCTAACCACAGCACCAAGTAAATTTGTTATATTAGATATTCATTTGTAGAAATGGGTTCTTAAATACAATGAAAAATGTGCACCAAATATTAAAAAAACAACGAAAAATTACGAATGAATTCGATACTAAGTGAAGTGTTTGCAAATTGCATAGGCCTGTTGTTGAGATTATCATAACTAGTTAATTGATTAGGTCAAAAGGCTGCGAGTTATTTAATTTCTTAACCTCCATTTAAAAAAAAGAGTTATATTTTACTGCAAAGTCATGAAACTGGTTACAGAATACGAAGTTAACATTTAAATGTTGATTGCAAAATTAAATGTAAATTAAATTTCGACTAGCACACAGAGAGAATGCCTGGTGAAAGGATCACGCTCAACGTTTTGAAACACAGGCTGGAGGGGAAGAGAGATGTTGGAAGGCCATGCAAGAGATGCCAGTGATTTAATAGTTTTGTGTCGCTGTCGTGAGTCGGAACACGTGAGAGCCTAATCCTTGATCGTGAGAAGAAGAAGAAGATTTCGACTATAATTTTAGAATAATTCAAATTTTAGTAACCGTTATTCGTTTTAAGTGCCCAGAATAATCAGTACATAATTAACAACACGAAAAATGTGATATATATTCTAATACTAAAAGTTTGTTTCTTAATTGAAAACTGATGTCCATAAGTATATTTTTCAAGGTAAGAAATATCGGGAGACGATTTAAATTAAAAATATTGTATAATAAATTTTTATCGTTTTATTTAATTAGTGTTGTTATAGTTTGTCCTACAGGAACTAAGTTATTTTTTCAATAAAATTTATACTCGATCTGAAAGATTTGAGTGGGTACCGAATGGGCCAGGTTACCGAATGGGCCAAAACTAGGCACAATGGAAGATAATTCCAATAACGAGGTACTTAGTAGGTAGGTGTCATAAAAGTTTGTACAACTCTTTTTGATAAATCACCGACGGCTTGAGTAATTTATGACAGCAGTGTAATAAAAGGTAATAAAACTACCCTATTTACCGATCGTCTACCTGCCACATGAAGAATGGTATACTCTTTTCATATATCAGGTAGATTTCTGAGAAAGTAAGGAATAACTTTTAATATTGAAACCTATCTAGCCTAACCTAGCCGATAAGCGTAGTACATTTTATGAAACATTTCAGTCAGTCACTGCTTTAAATATACACACAATTTAGTTATATCATTGAAATAGAATTTTAGAACTACTGTAGTATTGTACAAACAAAGCCAGTTCTTTCTCCTATTACCAATATTTGTAAATCGTAAGAATGTTTTCAATTAGAATAGTGTATTATTACTTGGAGAAATAATTCAGTCACCCATTAACGAAAGCAACACTGTTTCAAATAAAACCAAAATCTGGCCTCTTACGCCAACGTAAAAAATTAAACGTATCTATCTACAAAAATCATTAGTAAACAATACAAAATGATAATCAATATCTGTAGCTACAACTTACTAAATTCAGGAAATTACTAACTGACGCTCCGCAGAAAAAAGTGCTTGAACAAAAAGTTGAAGAGTTTTTAATTCTCCATAACTTTATATGGGTACTTGTATCGTAAATGCATACAAAGGCCTCAATATTAAAAAAATACCATTTTCTTTTACCGATTTTGATGAAAGAACTACAGAAAATCACTAATTGACGGTAAATAAATAATTAACGCCGTTGTACAAAAAGATGTTGAAATCTAAGTTGTAGGTTTTTAATTTTTCTACAACATTTATTACATACGTGTTTGCTCTAAAAGTATATATATTAAGGCTGCAATCTTAAAGAACAATACTTTTTTTACTATTTCCCCCAAAAATTTCAGCAAATATGGCGCTTACCTTAGCTTGTTGAGCATAAAAAAATGTAGCATTAGGATTTAGAAAAATGTAGGAGTTAGTTTTGAGAAAATCGCAAGAAAGTGAAAAATTGTACGATAAATTACTACTTTCGGTTGACTGATTATGATGAAAATGTTTATTCGCGGTAGTGGTACCTACCAAAATTAAGTTCAGTTTCAACTTCGCACGCTCTTCCGTTCTTGAGATATTTTTTCACACGTTCAGGGGGCCTGTAAACGCGTATATATTTATAACATCTCACCATCGTTGTGACGTCTTTTCGGATTCCCACTCTGTGGCGTCCACCTTAAGGAGCTATGTATATTAATTTATGAAAAGAGATATAGGGGTGCAGCCTTATAGGCTTCAATTTCGAATTTAGCCAAGTATTCACGTATAACATGAATAATAAGAATGAGAAAAATTAGTTTTATTTCACCAGCATTATTAACTCCGTCTAAACTGAGTGGTTGCTGCGTCCAGCGTATATTTTTTACAAATGAACATCACTATTGCGTCAAATTCGTATATCATTTGTATAACATTTATCGCGCTGGCTATATCGCCTTTTCAACTGCGATATAGGTAATAACTTTTAGCAGGCCTACTATTTATGTAATAACGTGAGTATTGGCACTAGTTGTAAATCCACATTATACTTTTTCTTTGTTCGGTCATTAGTTATTGTTAATTGTACTAAAATATTGAATATTTTCTTTAAAATGATGTCTTCTGGTACAGAGTTTCATTGTGCTCACCAGAAGTAGTTTACTTTATGTTTTAAACTATTCCAAGAAAAGATCAACGAACATAATTGTTTTTGTGTTAAGTAAAGCTACTCTGCAATCGAGTAACAGCCTTGGTTATGAGCCGTGTACAACTATCGAGAATAACCATATAACCGTGAATTCGAATAACATCACCAATAACAGAAATAATTCAGATAAATACGGTTCCAATAACACGAAATGGAGGCAAATATTACACAAACCGAAAACTAACGATTTTCTCTTGATAAAATGCTAAAAAAGTACACCCGAACGATTCAAAGCTATAAAACCTGGTGTGAAACACTCACACAACTTTCTCTTGCCAATGCAAATAAATCATAATAAACCTAACATTAGTAATAAAACACTCGCCACTCCTGCGGTGCTTCGCGCCGCTTACGTGTCTCGGCCTTAGAGGGGTAGGTGGATCAGAATTTATAAGTGGAGCAGAACCACTTGCCACAAGGTGAAGTTCAGCCGCTAAAAGGGGTTGGGTGGATCACAATATTTTGATATTTGAAGATATGAAAGTTTAAAGATGAAGTTTGAAGTTTCAAAATTAAAAATTTGAAGGTTTTGGAGTTATAGGTCAATGATTAAAATTTCAACTTTGAATGTTGAGGTTTGAATGTATGATACTTAGAGTTTTTCGTTTTCTCATGCGATCTGGAAATCTTCGGGTAACCAAATTTTTATGTAATTTTCTTCGCTAAATAACATGCCGTTAAAAGATTATTTGTATTCAGAAAATTTTAAAAAAGTTTTTGGGGTAGCAATCACTATAGGACCCTGATATAATCTTTAATAAATTCTTCGTGACTCTATGGGTATGTGTAACATTTTGTCAACAAACATTAGCGAAAAAACCGTTGTGAAGGTGTAAAGAAAGAAAAACATAAAACGGCAAGCCCTAAAAGCCGAAATGCTAGTGTTTTGAGTTCTCTCAGCGAACAATTACGTTAAGGGCAACTTAAGCTACATGGCCTTGAAGTACTTTGGGAGAGGCACAAAAAATATTCTGTACACTTTTTCTCTACGGAGCACCGTTCAGGAGGTAAAAAATACTACCCGCTACCAAAGATAAGGGGGTTGAACCTAAAAGTTTTCGCGTTACCAAATTTTTATTTAACTTTTAACGTCAAAAACATGCCGTTAAAATATATTTTGTATTCTGAAAATTGAGGAATTTCATAATTTTTGGATAGCGGTAGCAACCGCTATTGGACCCCGATCTAAAATTTAAAAAAACCGTGATGCTATAAGTACCTGTAAACTTTGCTAATAAAAATTTCCCAAAAAACCGTTCTGAATGTGTGTAGATAGGAAAACCTGAAAATCTCAAGCCCCAAAAAACCGAAATTTGGTTTTTGTAGTTTACTCAGCGAACCGATATGTTAAGGGCAACTTTGGTTATATAATCTTGAATTACATTTTGTGGGGCAAAGAACAGGTTCATGCATTTTGTCCCTATTATTCACAGTTTAGGAGATAAAGAAATATAACCCCAACCCAAGGAAAGAGGGTGTGACCTGAACATTTTCGGGTTACCAAATTTTTACGTAACTTTAACGCCAAAAAACATGCCGTCAAAAGACTTATTGTATTATAAAAATTGAAACATTTCATATCTTTTGGATAAGGGTAGCGAGCCCCGTAGGACCCTGATTTAAAATTTGGAAAATTACCCGTGATGCTACTGGTACGTGTAACTGCTTATAAATATAAATTTGTCTAAATAACCCATTTTGAAGGTGTAAAGAAAGAGCAATATGAAAACTGCAAACCCCAAAAAGCCGAAATTTTGTTTTTTGATTTTTCTCACCGAACCGGCAAGTTAAGGGCTACAATCCCTTTTTGGATGGGGTAGCAACCCCCCCCCCCATTGGACCGCTTTTTAAAATTTAAAAAATTACCTGTGATGCTATAAGTACCTGTAACGTTTTGCTAATAAAAAGTTTCCTAAAAAACCGTTTTGAAGGTGTAAAGATAGGAAAACCTGAAAACGGTAGCCCCCAAAAACTGAAATTCGGTTTTAGTTAGTATTTTATGGAGTTAAGTTTTTTCACAATTGGTTTGTTTTGTTTTTAAATAAAGTTAAATAATTTATATATCTAACATTCAACTTTTTCTTTAGTAATTTACATGAATCTTTTCAACATTAATTTTTCTACAAATCTAATTAAGAAAAAATACACCTTAATTTACCAAGGTAACTAACTACGGACTTTAAGGGCTTCCATGAACAACAAAAACAAACCAGTTGGACAAAAGAAAGGAGAAACACCTACAGTGAGCGAATGCTGAGAATATGGGTTGTAAAAAAATCTTCCAGAAACGTATAAAGCCACCTAACGTAGTCTAAAATTTAGACCTGTACTAGAGAACAAAAACACTCACAGTTCGTTTAAAAGTGTAAATTCTAATTAAATCTAAATAACAGTAGGATTTAAAAATAATTAATGTAGTTTCTAAGGTAACTAAAAATATTTCGTTTAAATTTTATATCTTGATAGGTGAAGAACGTAAAATGTTATCGCAATATTTTGTAATTTTATGAAATTTTGCAATACTATTTCACAATTTATTAAAAAAATTTGTCTGACAGTTAATTCTTAAAACATAATCTTGTTACGAAGGTGATATCATTCTCTAGCCTGGTTTTAGGGTTCAACACTGTACATATAGAAGTAGGTTGGAGGGTTATCTATATGTATAAGGATTGGATTGGTTAAACCTAGTCCAGCAATTGATTTTCATCCGGCCATCAACTGCCATCCAATGCCAAGAAGATTTATAACAAGAAGATGGACTACAAAATTACAAGTATCAATTCAACTCTGTAACATTTCCAGGAGGACGAAATTAGACAGAAGAACTAAACGACAAGCAAAAAGAAAAGAGAGGCTTAAAATATGGAGTTGGACAAGGCATTGGAGTGAAAAGTGCGAGGTCATGAGAGAAGAGGGATGGAAATATGGTACTAGGGTTGACAATTCGATCCAGTGGTCTTATTCCAGGAGGAGAATGATGTTACCCTCTAGCAAGATTCTAACAAAAACAATTAGCTTTTTATATAAATTAGATAAGAAATTTAAACAAAGAAAAAATAAGCATATTAAATACATATAACATCAACGTATTTAACAATGATTGTCTATTTGTACATTAATAAGAAATTAGTTGCTGAGATACTTTATTTTCCTTATTTACACAATTTTGCTGATTCAATCAGCAAAATTACAATCTGTTCTGTTATAAAGGAACAAGAACAATAAGTAATAAGGTTAACATAGAAAAGACAAATTTACAACATTATACATTAATAATAAATTGTTACTGATAACGTTTTGTAATTTTAAAAATTAATTTTGAAATGATTCAAAATTAAAAAAAAGAATATATACACACAGCACACAAATAAATCATTTACACTAATTGCACAATAAATAATATTTACACACAAATAAAAAGGTAATTGTGTTCGAATCTGTTAAGTAAATCCAACTCATTGTACCTGTTAAGTATTGTAAACGTATAGTCACTGTCGTCCAGTAAGTTTATCGCGAGATGATTTGGATGTCCGTTTAGTCTTTGTTCGTATGTTTTGCTAAATCGTGCTATTTCCTGTCTTACTGAGTTAAGGCGTATGTCGTTATAGATATAGGTATTCGTTTCGTATGTGCCATGGTATCCTAAGAAATGATCGTAAAAACTTTCTTTGAAAACGTTCTAAAATGTCAATATTGGTATTTTTTGTTGTCCCCCAGAGTTGTATCCCGTACGTCCTTATCGGCTTGAATATTGTCTTGTATAGCAACAGTTTTGATTCGGTTGACAATTGTGGGCGTCTCCCAGTTAATCAAAAAATATTCCTCAATTTTAAGTCCAATTGTCTCCGTTTCGTCAAAATGTGTTTCTTCCACGTCAGTCGGCGGTCCAGATGAAGCCCCAGGTACTTCATATCTTCTGACTGTGGCACTACAATGTCATTAAGTACTACTGGTGGGCACGTTCGTCTACGTAGAGTGAATGTCACATGGACTGACTTAGCTTCATTCACCTCCTCCACTTCTGTAACCATTCTTGCAAAGATATCAGAAAATCTTGCAAATACCGTGAAGCTACGGTCGGATCTTCATCCACACCCAGGACAGCAGTATCATCCGCAAAAGTTGCTAAAACTGTATTTTCTGTAGTCAGTAAATCTGAAGTAAACAGAACATACAACAGTGACAAAACAACATTTCCTTGAGGTACGCCGGAATTAATTTTGAAAAAATTCCATTAAATTTTACTCTAAAACATCTGTCATCCAGATATGATTTTAATACTGTACTACGTAGAAATTATGAGGCAACAGCGTTTTCATTTTGAAAAGTAAACCTTTATGCCAGACTTTATCAAAAGCCTGGCTTATATCCAAAAAAGCAGAAGAACAATAATGTTTTTTCTCAAACGCACTGTTTATTACACGAAGTGAATAAATAGCTGAGATACTGAAGTAAAAAATATTATTTAATGCAGTAAAACTTTTTTCAAAATATTTGTTTTGTTTTTAAATAAAGTTGAATTTTAATACCTAGTACCTATTCAATTTTTTCTGAAGTTATTAACGTGAATCTTTTCAGAATTGTATTTTCTATAAATCTAATTAATGAAAAATGTACCTTAATTTACCATTTACAAAAGAAATTTCACGTGAGACAAAAATGCGTTATTTTAACCCCAAGTCTAGTACTTTACGCGAGATCTTTAAAACTGATGAAGGTACATTACTGGGACCAAATTTATTCAGTTTATCAGTTGAAAATACATAAGAGACCGTCAGATTTATCTCTTCATTATAGCCTTAAAAATGTCTATAAGGTCTCATTTCACCGAGGGTACGGAATTCTCGTAAAAATCTTTGACCCTGTATAACTTCCTAACGAAGCGTTTTCGGGCCTATGTTTTTTATGAACATTTTTTCTTATTTTTACCTATTGAATAAGCTATTAAGAGATTGTCGTGTAGTTCTGAATCACCCGGTATATTTCGTACTTTCTAATAATATTATTCTAACAACAACTCAGACAGGGATAAAAGTTAGTTGAACATCAACAGCTCCGCCAAATTTCTTAAGTAAAAAGCAAATTACCGCTGTGCAATATTTTATAACAGTTAGTCGAAGACAATTTTAAGTGTACTTCGACAACTTAAGGTGTCACTATTTACTTTTTTAAATTCAATTATAGATTACATAATGGTTAGACAAAGATTCAGAAACCAGATTATGAACTGTAAAGCCTATCCAGGTGCAGACATAGGGAGTGATCATAACTTAGTAGTAATGGATAGCAGGCTTAAACTTAAAAAAACTGAAGAAGGTACAGGGAAATGCTAGGTGGGATGTAGACAAACTAAGAGAACAAGACAACCAGGTACGTTTCCAGGAGAGTATTCAAAAAGGGATAGAAGAAAGAGGTAATGGCACAAGAAGTGTAGAGGAGGAGTGGTTAAACTTCAAGGAGGTGGTAGTGAAAGCAGCGGAAGAATGGTTAGGACATACTAAAAGAAGAGGTAGGAAACCGTGGATTACTAATGATATTTTAGAACTGATGGATGAGCGAAGAAAATATAAAAACGCAAAGGACGAGAGAGGTAAAAGGCAATATTGCTTTTTGAGAAATACCATAAACAAAAGGTGTAAGAAAGCGAAGGAAGAGTGGATCAGAGCGAAATGTACGGACATTGAAAGTAAAATGGCAGTTGGTAAAGTGGACGCAGCTTACAGAAAAATAAGGAAAAACTTTGGAGAACGAAAGATGAAAGCTGTTAATTTACAAAGCGCAGGTGGCAAACCATTGTTGAACGGCCAAGAGAGAGCTGAAAGATGGAAGGAATACGTAAACCAACTCTACAGGGGAAAAGAATTAGAACATGATGCGATAGAACAAGAAACTGATGTTGAAGATCTTTTTTTTTTTTTTTGGTTTTACGTCCGACTGTTTGAAGAAGATCAAAGAGGGGACCCTATACTACGAGAAGAATTCGATCGGGCGCTTAAGGATATGAATATGAATAAGACACCAGGAATAGATAACATACCATCGGAATTATTATTACGATGTGGCGAAGTTGCTCAAAACAAATTATACAATCTTGTGTGCAGAATGTATGAGAGTGGAGAGGTACCATCGGACTTTAAAAAAAATATTATGATTCCAATACCAAAAAAGTCAGGAGCGGAGAAGTGTGAACATTACAGAACCATCAGCCTAACATGCCATGCATCTAAGATACTGACAAGAATTATATACAGGAGAATAGAACACCGAGTAGAAGAAGTATTGGACGATGACCAATTTGGATTTAGAAGGAGAATGGGAACTCGAGATGCAATATTGGCTCTGAGACTGATTATTGAGAAAAGGATAAAGAAAAATAAAACTACTTTTATGGCATTTGTAGATTTAGAGAAAGCATTTGACAATTTGGGCTGGAGTAAAATGTTTAAAACTTTGAAAAGGCTAGGAATTAAATACAAAGAAAGGAAAGTTATCTACAGTCCGTATAAGAATCAAACGGCTGTTTTGAGAATTGAGGGGTACGAAAAAGAGGCTGCTGTGAGAAAAGGTGTACAAGGTTGTTCTTTGTCACCACTACTTTTTAACTTGTATATAGAAGAGGCTATAAATGAAGTGAAGGAGAAATTTGACGCAGGAATAAAAATTCAAGGAGAAACAATAAAAATGCTGAGATTCGCCGATGATATAGTAGTATTAGCCGAGTCAAAGAAAGAACTAGAGGATGCCTTAAATGGATTGGATGATATCTTGACAAAGGATTACTTCATGAAAATTAATAAGAACAAAACAAAAGTGTTGTGCAGCAGCAAGAGTGGTGTAGAAGAGATGGGAAATTTAAAAGTAGGCAAAGAAATCATACAGGAAGTTAGGGAATTCTGCTATCTAGAGAGTAAAATAACAAAGGATGGTAGAAGCACAAGTGATATCAAGAGTAGAATTGCTCAAGCTAGAAAAGCCTTTGAAATGAAAAACAGCTTACTGACTACAAACATTGATTTACAGATTAGGAAAAATTTCTTAAAACATTATGTTTCGAGTGTAGCATTATACGGAAGTGAAACGTGGGTGATAGGGGCTGTACAAAGGAAGAGGATAGAAGCTTTTGAAATGTGGTGTTATAGGAAAATGTTAAAGATTAGGTGGGTGGACAAAATAAGTAATTTAGAGGTTCTTAGGCGAGTGGATGAAAAAAGAAGTATATGGAAGCATCTTACCAAAAGAAGGGATAGGCTAGTGGAGCATATCCTAAGACATCCAGGTATTGGGCTATCAATAATAGAGGGTAATATTGAGGGAGTAAATTGTAGAGGGAGGCAAAGATTAGAATATATAAAGCAAATTACAAAAGATGTAGGGTGTTACAGGTATGTAGATATGAAACGACTTGCGCAAGATAGATCAGGTTGGAGAACTGCATCAAACCAGTCGAGAGACTGACAAAAAAAAATTCAATTAGTGACGATTACAGAAAATATGTTAAATATTTTACGGGAAAATAATACTGACTTCCACGCTACCAGATTTCTGAAGAAAAACTATTCCGCGTAGTCATTCGTAGGTTTCATTAGTCGATGGATCACAGCCTGATAATTTCAGAACTGAAGGAGAGAGCAGTGGCGTAAGAAAAATTTTTGTTCGGGTGGTTGTTGGTTTTGACATAGTGTACTAATATACCTCTACTTCCTCAAAGTGCTTAAAAAATTAAGAGCTTTTGTTTTTACAAAGGAAATTTCAACTTAAAATTTCCATACAGTATTTTCCCCTAGTGTAGGGCCAATTTTAGACCACGTGAGGTCACTTCAGACGTATCTGGCAGCTCTTTTTGCATTCTCAGCATTCGCTCACGGTAGGATTTTCTCCTTTCTATTGTCCACCCGGTGTTTTTTGCTCTTCTTTGAAGCCCTTAAAATCCCTAATTAGTTGTCTGAGTTTGGTTCACTTAATTAAGTTTCTCTGTTTATTCCAGTTTTCTCAATATCCTTTCTGACTTCTTTAAACCATTCATCCGACACCTTAAGTATATTGTTTAGAGTCTTAAAAATTTGTTTTACAAACCAATTGTTATCTATGCTATACAGGTGTCCGAAAAATTGTATTGTTCTTTTTTTAATCGGTTCCAATATTCGTTCATTTATAACAGATTTTGTTACACAACTTTAGCTGAAACTACAATAACATTTTTTCCTAATATAATTTTTTTTAAATCCTGAAGCTCTCCATACACTTTTTAAACGAACACGTTAGACGTTTTATAAAAAAGTCTCATCATAAAAATAATGGTTAAAATTGAGGTTAATTTATAATTCAAACAAATAGAAATATTATGTAAAAACAAGCAACATTAAGTTAGGTTTCTACTTTTTGGTCTTAAATTTCATCTGGTTGTATTTGTACCAGGTCAGGATTAATACATTTAGCAGCAGCTGTTATTTTAAAATTTAAATAAACATCATGAAAAATGTGTACTACAAATTCAAGCAGTTCAAGAAACCTTTTGTCTTTTCTTCTGAAATTTAACCTCAGATTCATATTTAGGACTTATACTTACACTATGAAGAGTCTTCTTTCCTCTTCGAAGAAAGTTTATTTGATTGAACGGATCACCCTGAAGGCTCTTTCGATAATAGTGCATAATAATACGCACCTTCTTGTCCTTTATGATATCTTAACCATTGTACGAGGCGTGTTCAGAAAATAAGTACCGTTTTTTAAAAAAAACAAGTAAAACAATTTTTTTCAACACAATTTTATTTCTACATGAAAGCCCAAACCTTAAACTATTTTTTGACATAGTTTCCACCGATGTTCAAAAACTTGTCGTAGCGGGTGATCAATTTATCATCTATGCCCTCTTCGTAGAAGGTTCCCGCCACTGACGTGCACAAAACCAAGAGACTCGGAAGTGCTTTGACTTTTCTCACTCGGTACGGTGATGATGGTGAGGATTTTTTAAACAAAATTGTGACAGGTGATGAAACTTGGGTCCGTCATGTCACACCGGAATCTAAACAGCAGTCAATGAAGTGGCGACACACGCAATCCCCGAAGAAAAAAAATTCAAGACGACAATGTCTGCACAAAAAATCATGTGCACTGTCTTTTGGGATCGGAAAGGTGTTTTGCTGATTGACTTTCTTCCAAGAGGTGAAACCATTAATGCGGCAAGGTATTGCAAAACCTTAAGAAAACTAAGGCGGGCAATTCAAAACAAACGGAGAGGAATGCTCAGTAACGGAATTGTGTTGCTCCATGACAATGCTCGGCCCCATACCGCTGGTGACACTCAAACATTGGTTCGACAATTTCGTTGGGAGCAGTTCGATCACCTGCCCTACAACCCGGACTTGACAACGTTTGACTACCATTGGTTCCTGCTCATGTAGCGCGAGCTAAGCGGCCAACGCTTTGAAACCGACAATGAAGTGAAAACTGCCGTGGAGTCGTGGCTACATTCGTTGGCGGGAACCTTCTATGAAGAGGGTAAAGACAAATTGATCACCCGCTACGACAAGTGTTTGAACATAGGTGGAAACTATGTCGAAAAATAGTTTAAGGTTTGGGCTTTCATGTAGAAATAAAATTGTGTAGAAAAAATTTGTTTTACTTGTTTTTTTGAAAAACGGTACTTATTTTCTGAACACGCCTCGTACATCATGTCTTCTAAAAGGGTCTTCTTTAATTGCTTTACTTTCCTAACTTCCAGAACGGTTTTTAACAGGACTGCAAAATCGAACATTAGATTTCTTGTCATATCGACCCTTCAAATTGATTGTGTTTCCATTTGATCTCACCATTTGTTATTCGACAATTGATGTATTGGATAGCTCAACTTACGATTTTTTTGTACAGATGAATAAGACTAGAGAACTAAAGCTAAACTAAATGAACTACTGTTTGTATAGCCTAACGTTCTCAACTCAACTTAATACCGTTTGTACAAAATAAAAAACGCTTAGAAACTAAATCTAAGGGTATCAAGTTTTACAATTGAGACTTTTATACCGTTACGCGAAAAGAACTTTTTTGTAAAGCCATTTAGATCAGTCACATAATTTCCTTCAGGATATAGCTACACTTAACCCCTTGGTACCAATTAAAAGAGAAAATTTTTCTGACTGGGTAGTGCACTTAACTCAAAACCGACAATTTTTGACTTAAGATCTTTATACCTATCACTACATATTTTTTTATGTTAGGTTTCTATTAATTGGTTTAACTTTTTGTGTAGTTCTTTGTTATTGCATTCATAATGTTTAGTTTCTTTTAATTATTTTATTTAATATGAACACGCCCAATATTATAGTACTTAAATTATACTACAATTGAGCTATGTAAATTATACTGTAATTAAGAATTACTTTAGTTAAGAAAATTAATTTACTTCATAAAACGTATATTATTTTAAGTGACTTACAATATTATTACGTTTTAATGTAACGTGTTAAAAATTGTTACCTACTGTAAGACCAATTAAAATTAAACTGTTAAAATTTAAGTAACTTATTATCTTAAATAGGTATAAGTTGTTTTTGGGCTATTAAGGGCTTCTATCGTCAACTGGAAGGAGACCCCTTAATTCCTTTTACAAAAGGCTTAAGGGAATCGGCCGGGATAGAAGGCTAGTGTCGTATCCATACATTCACGTCGTGTGGCCTGTTAGTAACCTTGCGACCGCTCATCAGCACGATGACCGTCTCATGGTGAACGGATCTGGAAGGGCTGCCCATTCCATCCAGGCAGACGGTGGCTTGGGGCATTAAGTCTGCCAACTATAAAGCTGAAAGCAACAGTAGATTACACCTTGTTCTGTCTGACTAGAAATATCGTGAGGAAACTCCTTCATGTATGATTCTGGTTAAGCTTACTTAGTATATGCAGGTCAAGAGATTCGAGAACTTCTAGAACCTCGAGAACTTCAAAATATGAAAAATTATGATTGCGTCCTCACATGTAAAACATTCCGGAGATAAACTAGTGTAGCAGTCAGTATTCTGCTACATCTGTTTATGGATAATTATTAAAGAAGCATATAAATTTTTCAAAAATTAGTTAAAAATTTTAATACTGTAATTTCAAGTTAAAATACATTCATGTGAAATTTTTTTTAATTAGGATAAATACTGTTTAAACATTATGGTCTCAACCTACTCTCAGCCACAGCTGTTTTAAATTTCTTTAACTTAATATTTTTTTTACAACAATTGAAGATTTTAATTGAAAAATTATTTAATAAATTGTTTTATCCTAATTAAAAATAATTTCACATGCATGAATTTTAACTTGAAATTACAGTATTAAAATTTTTAACTAATTTTTGAAAATTTAATATTCTTCTTTAATAACTATCCATAAACAGATGTAGCAGAATACTGACTGCTACACTAGTCTTCCATTCTGGTCTCCGGGCGAGGACTATCAGAGGGGACTTCATCAAAAAAATAAAAGTTTCTGAAATCCTTCGAGTTGGAACATGGAATGTTAGGAGCTTAAAACAAACTGGTAGGTTAGAGAATTTAAAAAAGGAAATGGATAGGTTGAAGTTAGATATTGTAGGCATTAGTGAGGTACGCTGGGACGATGGTCAAGACTTTTGGTCAGGGAATTATAGGGTTATTAATACTGAAGCCATCGGAGGGCAGGGTGGAGTAGTTATAGTAATGAATAAAAAAAATGGACAAAGACAAAAATGGACCGACTACAAGCAGTGTAGTGATAGGATTATCATGGTTAGAGTAGATACGAAACCAAAGCCCACCACTATAGTGCAGGTCTACATGCCTACGTCTTAACATAGAAAGGAAGAAATAGAAAAAGTATATGAGAAATTAGATGAAGCAATAAAATACCCCTGGGTGATGAAAATTTGATAGTTAGGGAGACTGGAATGCAGTAGTTGGAGAAGGAAAAGAAGGAAAGATAATCGGAGAATATGGTCTAGGGAAGAGAAATGACAGAGGGAGTCGGCTGGTATATTTTATTTCTGCTCCAAATATAATTTAGTGATAGGCAATACACTATTTAAGAATCACAAAAGAAGGTTATACACTTGGATGCTGCCAGGTGACCAGGGAAGACACCAAATAGATTATATAATGGTTAAACAAATATTCAAAAACCAGATTATGAACTCTGTAAAGCCTATCCAGGTGCAGACATGGGAAGTGATTATAACTTAGTAGTAATGGATAGCAGGCTTAAACTTTAAAAACTGAAGAAGATACAGGGAAATGCTAGGTGGGATGTAGACAAACTAAGAGAAAAGACAACCAAATAGGTTTCTAGGAGAGTATTCACAAAGGGATAGAAGAAAGAGGTAATGACAAAAGAAATGTCGAGGAGGAGTGGATAAACTTCAAGGAGGTGGTAGTGAAAGCAGCGGAAGAATGGTTAGGACATACTAAAAGAAGAGGTAGGAAACCTTGGATTACTAATGATATTTTAGAACTGATGGATGAGCGAAGGAAATATAAAAACGCAAAGGACGAAAGAGGCAAAAGGCAATATTGCTACTTGAGAAATACCATAAACAAAAGGTGTTAAGAAAGCGAAGGAAAATTGGATCTGAGCGGAATGTACGGACATTGAAAGTAAAATGGTAGTTGGTAAAGTAGACGGAGCTTACAGTAAAATAAGGAAAAACTTTGGAGAACGAAAGAAGAAAGCTGTTAATCTACAAAGTGCAGGTGGCAAACCATTGTTGAACGGCCAAAAGAGAGCTGAAAGATGGAAGGAATACGTAAACCAACTCTACAGGGGAAAAAATTAGGGCATGATGCGATAGAACAAGAAACTGACGTTGAAGAAGATCAAAGAGGGGACCCTATACTACGGTAAGAATTCGATCGGGCACTTAAGGATATGAATATGAATAAGACGGCAGGAATAGATAACATACCATCGGAATTATTATTAAGTTGTGGCGAAGTTGCTCAAAACAAATTGTACAAACTTGTGTGCAGAATTTATGAGAGTGAAGTACCATTGGACTTTAAAAAAAAATATGATTCCTATACCAAAAAAGTCAGGAGCGGAGAAGTTTGAACATTACAGAACCCCAGCCTAACATGCCATGCATCCAAGATACTGACAAGAATTATATACAGGAGAATAGAACACCGAATAGAAGAAGTGTTGGACGATGACCAATTTGGATTTAGAAGGAGAATGGGAACTCGAGATGCAATATTGGCTCTGAGATTGATTATTGAGAAAAGGATAAAGAAAAATAGAACTACTTATATGGCGCTTGTGGATGTAGAGAAAGCATTTGACGGTCTGGACTGGAGTAAAATGTTTGAAACTTTGAAAAGGCTAGGAATTAATACAAGGAAAGGAAAGTTATTAACGGTCTGTATAAGAATCAAACGGCTGTTTTGAGAATTGAGGGTACGAAAAATATGCTGCTGTAAGAAAGGTGAACGACAAGGTTGTTCATTGTCACCACTACTTTTTAACTTGTGTATAGAAGAGGCTATAAATGAAGTGAAGGAGACATTTGACGCAAGAAAAAAAACTCAAGCAGAAACAATAAAAATGCTGAGATTCGCCAATGATATAGTAGTATTAGCCGAGACAAAGAAAGAACTGGAGGATATCTTAAATGGAATGGATGAGATCATGAGAAAGGATTACTTCATGAAAATTAATAAGAACAAATTGAAAGTGTCGTGCAGCAGTAAGAGTGGTTTAGAAGAGATGGGTAATGTAAAAGTAGGCAACGAAAACATACAGGAAGTTAGGGAATTCTGCTATCTAGAGAGTAAAATAACAAAGGATGGTAGAAGAACCACACGTGATATCAAAAGTAGAATTGCTCAAGCTAGAAAAGCCTTTGGAATAAAAAAAAAACAGCTTACTGACCACAAACATTGATTTACTGATCAGGAAAAATTTCTTACAACATTATATTTGAAGTGTAGCATTATACGGGAGTGAAACGTGGGTGATAGGGGCTGTAGAAAAGAAGAGGATAGAAGCTTTAGAAATGTGGTGTTACAGGAAAATGTTAAAGATTAGGTGGGTGGACAAAATAAGTAATTTAGAGGTTCTTAGGCGAGTGGATGAAAAAAGAAGTATATGGAAGCATCTTACCAGAAGAAGGGATAGGCTGGTGGGCATATCTTGCCCACCAGCCTGGAGGGTAATATTGAGGGAGTAAATTGTAGGGGGAGGCAAAGATTAGAATATGTAAAGCAAATTACAAAAGATGTAGTGTGTTACAGGTATGTAGATATGAAACGACTTGCGCAAAATAGAACAACTTGGAGAACTGCATCAAACCAGTCGAGAGACTGATGACAAAAAAAGTTGTTTTATGTTAATTGTATAAAACCATTAGATCTGTCCGTGTAAATTTGTATTTTCTTGGTCTGATAACCCACAGAAAAAATTATGGTTTCATTTCTTAAAATAATTTAAATAAACCAAGTCATTTAATCTGAGAAAAATAATTTAGCGGCAGTTGGAATTAATGCCGCTAAAGATGAGTGCGTACTGTTCAAAATTATGCTGTTTAATAACACATCATAGTTAAAAATCTGCACACATTCAAATAGCATGAATTTAGAAGATCTTTTTCTAAAATGAGCTCTGTAAGCATTGCTACGTTAAAGTGGTTTGATCACTATTGAACAGTTATGGAATTGTTAAGGGTTGAGCAGGTAGCAGGTAGAGTAGAAGAAGACAGAGAACACTGTGAAGAGTGACAGAGAGAGAACACTGTCGGAAAAAAGTGACCACCTTTATCTAAAGGAGGACAAAGGAGATCCTCATTAAAATTAAGTCAAACATGTCAATACACACAGCGGGGGTTTTTGGCCCTTTCGGCCCCTGGCCCAATATGACTGCTCCCAAAGATTTGTGATGATGCCTACGTAAGCCTTGGATTGTGCATAGGTAAAAATAAGAGATTATTTTTGTATGACCGCTACACCAACGGGCCGGCTAGAACCGTCCAGGTATAAAAGGATGGGATAGTATCTTATGCATGATGGTTTCCGATGAAAATGCGCTACACGCAGGTAAGTTAAATGAAAACCTTTAATACCATACTTAACACGAAATGTACGGTATGTAGGCATGGTACTAACTCGCGCATGCTCATACTGTGGTCTTTTCCTAGCTTCCCTGGATATAGAAACTTGCCGTTACCATAGCGTACATACTTTAATTATTAGCCCAATTCGCCACTGCTTACTTTGTTTTCCATGTTTTTAAAAAAAGAAAAAATTCCCAAGCAATGAGACTTATGATCTCCTTACTTTTAAAAAACGCCGTTCTATCTTAACGAGTATTTTCTACATATTTATTACTTTAACATAAGAAATCTGTGAGTAGCCTATATACAAATTAAACCCCAAAATTATCAGTTTGAAAAATTTTTAATCTTGAAGAGGGTTCGATCCGTTAAACTGATGGACAAGTTTTTGAAATTTATGTATTCACTGTAAACAATACAATAAAATTGGGTCATATTTGATCCCAATATATAACAATTATGATGCTGATTTTTAAATGTCTTAAAAAGCCATACGCTAAATAAATAAATCAAATTTTATTATGAAAATGTTTTTGGCCGGTCCGTGGTATAGTAGTCATTACAATAGGCTTCTACGCCAAGAGAACCGGATTCGAATCCCGGTCGGGTCAGTGATTTTTCATCACTCATCTTCATTTGTTATCCTACATTTAATGTATTAGCATTAATATGCTAAATAGTTAGAAGTAGAATTAAAATGAAATTAAATAAATATTCTTAGTACATAGGCCCAAATGAGGTTTTTTTTAGTTTTTCAAAATCGTATCAACAGCTGGTAACTAGCGACTGCGGTGAGTCATGTTACTAGAACAGTGGCTATTGACTTGTAAAAAATTCCAGACCCAAGCCGGGAATCCAACCCGGGGTCTTTGCGTTGTAGGCTAGCACGCTAACCACTACGCTATAAAAACATGCGGCCTAAATTAATTTTATTTGAATACAAAAACAATTAGAGTAGTTCTCATCAAATTTTTGTAATAACAATTTTTTAAATACTTTGTTGGAATCTATAAACTTAGCACTACTAACGCGCAACACTATAAAAATGGAACAGAAGGAAAAATTTTTCAGAATCTGCA
Source organism: Catonia carolina (assembly GCA_035578175.1). Classification (NCBI taxonomy): domain Eukaryota; kingdom Metazoa; phylum Arthropoda; class Insecta; order Hemiptera; family Achilidae; genus Catonia; species Catonia carolina. The sequence goes on along the minus strand of JAQMRL010000002.1, from coordinate 15,776,842 downwards.
AATTTTTCAGAGTCTACGAAACGAACTCGGGATCGTTAGCTAAGAAGCCAAAAATAAACAACTGCGTTACCGAAGTTCTTTCGACTTAATATTTTTTATCCGGTTTGTTTCCTGTAAAAATCCACGGCACCCGAAAATTTCAAGTTATAGTAAAAAATTGAATGAAGAAAATAATTATATTTAAATTAAATGAAGTTTACAAAAAATGTTATTCAGTAGCGATGACTCCACAGATGTTGGTGAGAAGCTCGGGCCAAGTGCGGGTGGGTGTAGTACAGAGTACATAATAAAATAAGTCAATAGCAAGTTATTATATGCACCAAATAATATGCAATAAATATTACGTTATTGCATACTGTAACTAGTATATAGGTACTTAGGTTGTGAATCATCGAATAAATAAAAAAGGCAATCGGACACCTAGCAACAACGACAGTTGGCCAATTACGTCATAAGTATGTACTTATGGCTTGTTTGATTTTTGATTTCGAATGACTAAATCAGATATAACTACTGAAATAGAGTTATAAAAGTTTAACGATTATAGCAAGTTTATTTCATATCAATTTTCAGCAAAGATTTTCGAAACAATATTCCCTTTATTATTCAAATAATTTTATTAAAATTACTAATTTATAGAAAATAAATATTTTTTCAAACGACACCTAAATTCCCTCCCTTTTTCTGAATTCTTTTTATCACTATGGTTCCCCTCTCCATAAGATCCCTTCTCCTGTGAGAAAAGCCACACCCCGACTAAAAACCAGTCTCCAAGCCTTACAAGGTCGATGTGTGAATTTAAACAAGTGTTTTAAAATGTTGTCGCTAGATAGCACCACCAAACGGCAATGGTGTAGATGGTAATACAGATTTGTTAATTCAGTACAGTACATTGTCAACTTTACTTTTGTTTTATATTAAAAGAGTATAATTAATATTTCTTTAAATTAAAAATTAAAAGTTTTTAATTATACTAAAAAGAATAATTTTATATTTTAAATAATAACATTTTTATTAAAATTTGTACAGAACTCATGAAAAATCCTACACTTCTACCCAACTAAATTTGTTTTTTAACTTTTGTTTGTTATCAGGAACTATAAATTATTGACAACCATGGTTATTAGAAGATTATTTACCGTGTTGACAACCACCCACGTGCTTGCTGCTTTTGTGCTGTATTTTTTACATGGATTAGGCATGAATTTTAACAGGGATTCCCAGGAGTTTGTTCATGATTGGCTGTCAGCTGGTCACGATACAAAGTAGCTTGTCCTGCCGGTGTTACTTAACAATCATAGCGATTCTCAACCAGCTGACTGGCTGAGCTGGCCCAAAGGCCAACAAAACGTTAAATTAATTTTGAAGTGTCCATCAAGCACAGCAGGACATCAGCTATAAATCAGCCAAGAATAGAACAAATCTTACAATATTTCTACCCACCGACACCACTATCATTGAGGAATGGAACAACTAGTATGAGATAAGGTGTCGCATAGGAATGGCCAGAAATGTCTTCAGTAGTAAAATGAGCTCAGTGTTCAAGAGCCACAACCTAATCATAGGCACCAAAAAGTGGCTCCTTAGAAGCTATATATTCTTAGTACGTTTGTATGGTGTGGAGACTTGGACCTTAAACAACGTGACTACCAAAAAAACATTAAGCCATTAAACACTTAAAAACCATTAACATTAAAAACATTAATTGAATTCTGGCTGTATAGAATAATGTGAGAATATCATAGACATGAAAAGTCACCAACATGGATGTCTTATGGAGTATGAATAAAGGCCTACAGGTAATTAAGATCATCAAAGTCATAAGTTTCAATATCTTGAGCACATCTTGAGGAATTGAAAATATATAATTTACTACAATGCATCCTACACGGGAAGATAGAAGAAAAAATAGCTCTGGTAGAAGAAGAATTTCCTACCTCAGCAATTAGGAAGGCTGGCTAATTAAGAGCTCTGTAGAATTTTTCCAGATAACAACCGACAATGTCAGATTATTAATGATGATCAGTAACATCCAAAATTGACAGGCTTGCTAAGAAGAAGGTTAGGGTCTATTTTTTGCTCCTGGATGTACATGCATATTAATTGTAAAAAATTTGTAAGTATTTTATGTAAATTATCAAAACAAATAAATTCAATATTGGTTCTATTACATAAAATGTTTGTTTGTTTTATGTCTGACTGCAATAATAATAATAATATTTGTTTTATCTGTAATGTGCATATATTGCAATCTGTTCAATTCAAAATTAATAAGCAACCCCATGACCCAATGACATGATGATGATGTGTATGACACGTAAATGAGGCATAGTCTTGTACAGACTCAGCTTGAATATTCCTGAGAGTATGGTTAATTGAAACCCAACCATCAAAGTACAACCGGCAACCACTGTCTAGAATTCAAATTGAATAAAAGTAACTACTTTTGCAAGGGTTAGAACCAGGAACCTTTGTCTTCAAAAATCAGCTGTTAAACAGCTGATTTACGGCGACGACTTTACCTCTAAACCAACCCAGTGGGTCAATAATAACAGAATAGAAACATATTTGACTGGTAGTACACTTCCCTACTGATGTTATTGATTGATCTTTATTGATTAGTTTAGTGAAATAAATGCTATGTATTTTTTCACTATACTAATAAATGATAAATACTAGTTAATTATAAATAAACTTTTGTTTTTAAACTGCGTCACCTTTATTTCAATTTTTACTTACACGTGTTTCGGTGGATCCACCATCATCAGAGTAAATGAAAAATAGAAACTAAACATTTTTTTCATTTATTTAAAATTTACAGAAGATGATACATCTTCAGTCACTTGTATAAAACTTCAGTCACTTTTATACAAGTGACTGAAGATGTATCATCTTCTGTAAATTTTAAATAAATGAAAAAAATTTTTAGTTTCTATTTTTCATTTACTCTGATGATGGTGGATCCACCGAAACACGTGTAAGTAAAAATTGAAATAAAGGTGACGCAGTTTAAAAAGAAGGTTAGTAAAATTATTATATTAATTCATTATATGAAATAGAAATATTTCAAACTGCAGGATGCATTATAAAGATTTATTTTTGAATAAACTTTTGTGTTCCTAAGAAATTTGTTTATGGAAGTTTCACTCATGATGTCTTTGCATGAGAGCTCTGTTCTTGTGTTATGTTTGAAACAATATCTAACAAAGCAAGAGAGTTCAATGTAACATCAAAAATCTTATTAAGTATAAACGAAAGGAAATTTATGAAACTGAACTTCTCCTTCTTCTTGAAACTGGTGATGATTGATAAATTAATGATGTGGTAATGATGATTGATCAGAGTTGCAAAGCAAGCTAAATGGCCTTCACTAACATAATAAATTGGATTAAGTTACAAATATGACATCCCTGCATTCGCACGAAAGCTCACGATACTGTGATGTCAACTATAAGGCTACCTAACATTGAATTCAAGAATAAAATGAGTCTTCCAATATCTCTATCTGGACAACATTGTCAATGAGGAATGGGACAACTTGTATGAAATACGGTGTCGCACAGGAATGGCCAGAAATGTCTTCAGTACAATCATACTATTAGGACTGTTAGGTTTAGTTGTGATTTGGCTGTATGTGTGCGGTCTGTTCAAAAAGTATCAAACTTTTTCATAAAAAATTAATTTTTATAAATATTCAGCAATGTACCCTAGTCTCTTTAAGAGCAGTCCCTCTCAAACTCCATGCACTTGTTCCAATGATGCTACCATTTTCATAAGCATTTCTTGTACGCTTCTTTAGGTATGCTGTTTACGCCATTCGTCGCACTTTTATTTTAACTTCTCTAGACTAAAAGGTTAAAAAGTTGGGCAAGACATGTTGGACTGCAAAAAAAATGATGATAAATTCTTGAATAGTATAACTGGTGATGAAACAAAGGTATATATAGTCATGACCAGGAAACCAAAATGCAGTCTTCACACTGGTGACATTCTTTATCCCCAAACCGATAAAAGCACAACAAATGCACCAGAATGAAAGTTATACCCACTGTTTATTTTGTTGACAGTAGAGGTATCGTACACCATGGATATGCTCCTCAGGGACGAACCGTTACTAAATAATACTACCAAGAAGTACTCCGACATCTTTGTGATGCTGTATGACAAAAGTGACAAGATCTGTGGATAACAAGGCGGCTTCATCATAACATGTTCCTGCTCATTTGTCACACCTTATCCGAAGCTTTTAAGTAACTATAAGTTCCATTGGTTCAGCAGCCACCTTATTCACCAAATATGGTGCGATTTCTGGCTCTTTACCAAGCTCAAAAATGCGTTTAAATGGAAACATTTCGAGTTTAGAGAAGTTATAATGGAAACTGTGATGAATAACCTAAACAGGATACCAAAAAAAGCTATCCAGATATGTTTCCGATGTGGTAGCACTGTGGGACAAGTGCACAGAGTCTGAGGGGACTACTTTGAAGGGGACTAAGGTAAGGTAAAAGTCAGATATTTTTTGAACAGACCTCATATATACGCAACATGATAGGTATCATAAGACATTTGTACATTATACAACAATATTGTCGTATGGGATAGATGGTGCTTTGTATGATACATAAGCAATTTGCTGTACGGTGAGAGCATACCACCTAACATCATGGAAATTTAATGAACTATAGTTGTTGAAGTTCAATTTCAATTGTAAGGAACTGCACAACACTAAATTGTTTGAACAAAAACCTACTTACACAGAAAGAAAATACATCAATAAATTATTAAAAGCTTTAAAAAGTTGTGATCTATATTTATTTAAAAAATATATACTTGATTAATGAAGACTGATTAAGCAAGGACGACCCACAAAGGAAGGCAGGAGTAGACTGGCAAAAGGTTTATTTGATGCAATCACCAAAAGACCACGTGAGCCAAAGAAAATTTTAAAGAAATATTTTACAATGACCACTATCTGACAACATAAAAATAAGTAGCCTGTTAAAATTCAATTTTATGGAAGAACTACTTGTATTCCAAATAAAATTTGAAAAATATAATCTTATTTTAAATGAGATTTTGGCGTAAATCCTGAGGATTGATTTGAGATTTGGTTCATCAAAGTGTTTTTAACACATTGCTGGTCAAGTTTGAAATCTAGGTCTTAAACATTGTTTTAAAAAGTCTTTTGTCAGAAGCGGGAACACTTCTTCCAAATCAACGGAAGGAGCATACCACCTAACATCATGCAAATTTAACGAACTTCAGTTGTTGAAGTTCAATTCCAATTGTAAGGAACTGCACAAAACTGAATTATTTGAACAAAAACCTACTTACACAGAAAGAAAATACATCAATAAATTATCAAAAGCTTTAAAAAGTTGTAATCTATATTTATTTAAAAAATATATACTTGATTGATGAAGACTGATTAAGCGAGGATGACCCACAAAGGAAGGCAGAAGTAGACTGGCAAAAGGTTTATTCGGTGCAATCACCAAACCACCACGTAAGCCAAAAAAATTTTAATAAAATATTTTACAATGAACACTATTCTGACAACATAAAAACAAGTAGCCTGTTAAAATCAAGGTTATGGAAGAACTACTTGTATTCCAAATAAAATTTGAAAAATATAATCTTATGTTAAATGAGATTTTGGCGGAAATCCTGAGGATTGATTTGAGATTTGGTTCATCAAAGTGTTTTTAACACATTGCTGGTCAAGATTAAAATCTAGGCCTTAAACATAGTTTTAAAAAAGTCTTTTATCAGAAGCTGGAACACTTCTTCCAAACCAAAATTTGATTTTACCAACTCCTTTATTGAAACGGTTTTTCAAACATAGGCTTACTTATTATTGAGCTACAAAATTTAGCTTCTTCTGGCAACTTTTTCCGCTGCTTTTCTATTTTTTTCTTTTTTGCTTGCCCACTCAGAGGTTTTTTCTTTGTGAAAAATTATGAATAAATAAAATTTCATGAAACAAAAATCATGTGTAAATATTTTCAAAATAATGAGACAGGTTAAAAAAATGAAGGGGCATATTTTTTTGATTTTAGGGCTGCCTATACGCTAAAATCACCAGGCCAATTCCCCAATCCACCTTCGAAGAGATAAATACGTCTCAATAAGAATGATTTACATTTTGGGTTACGGTAAACGACCTAGTGCTGAAGAACAGCTACTACGATGATAAATAATGAAAAATTACAGAAATATGTGAAATAAATCACCCAACAAAAATATTTAGGTATTAAATATACATTTCAAAGACTGAATCATAAACTACATACCACTTGGCTTTATTAAATTGCTTTATCATATCATAATTAATAAGAGAAATTATCAAGGTATTTTACTTCATTAATCAGTAAGTGTCATAGTTAATTACTAAATGGTATTTAACTTCATTTCTTTACTTTAATGTACAAGGAACACCAATTCATCAGACAGATGAATAAATAATTTTGAGCTTATGAAATATGATAGTCAAAATAGCAACCATGTGTATGCAAGAGAATAAAGGCCATTAGGCTGAAAGGGCTGTAAGTAAGTACAAAAAATATTCTGAATTTGAGTGTGGGCTGTCACCAGCACAAACTATTAAGGTAATATGAAAAAATCTGGTGTGAAACACTCACACAACTTTCTCTTGCCAGTGCAAATAATTAACAATAAACCTAACATTAGTAATAAAACATAAGAAATAAACAAAAAACTAACCTCAACAAACATAACCTAATTTTAATCATGAGTGAAAGACGCAAAATGAAAATCAACCTCAGTTTGGCTTAGAAATACGGAAAATCACTCTTTCTCTCAAAACTAGGCTCTGTAGAGAAAAATGCTTTAAATAAAAGTTGTAGATCTTTTAATTTTCTATAAATTTAATTATATACACTTTTGTCGTAAAATGCATACTAAGGCCGAAATGTTAAAAAAATCGATTTTTCTCACGTTTTCGTGAGAAAAAAAACAGGAAATCGCAAATTACCGCTAAACTAAGCGTTATACAAAAAAATGTTTGAAATAAAAGTTGTAGGTTTTTAAATTCTCTACAACTTTTATTATATAAGTTTTTGCGCTAAAATTTATATTAAAGCCGTAATCTTAAAAAAACAACGTTTTTACGTGATAACAGCCTCACCGAGAATTTCAGCAAACATGGCGCCTACCCTATCTTGTAGAGAATAAAAAATTGAGTAAAATAGGCGATTTTAAAAAAAATCGTAGGACCAGTTTTTGAGAAAATCGCAAAAAACTGAAAAATTATACGAATAAACTACTACTTCCGGTTGACCGATTTTGATGAAAATGTTCGTGTCGCGTCCGGTAGTGGTATGTAACTTAAGTTTCAAGTTTCAAGTTCGTACGATGTTCCGTTCTTGAGATATTCTGTTCACACACAGACACACACACACACACACACACAGACACACACACACACACACACACACACACACAGACCAATCGCTAAAAACATGTTTTTTGGGTTCAGGGGGTCTGAAAACGTATAGATCCGGTGAAAACTCGATTTCGAAAAATCGACATGAAAACAATACTTTCCTTCCTATATATTCATATAGGCAAGAGAAAGTAAAAAGTTAAACGTACTTTTAAAAAAAAAAACAGCATAAGCATGGTTGACATTGTTTGAATGGAATATGCAATGTGGGAATAAACTCACACAAAATTTAGGAAAATCAAAAGAGTACCATTACTTATACAATAGAAACCTCAAAAATTTCCTTCCATGAGTTCCATTAATTTGCTGCAATGAGTTCTCAATTCTGTTGTACACTATTAACCCCTTAACGGTTTTTGACGAAATATTACATCGGAAGCAATGTACACAAAAAGTACCAGTGACGTAATATTACGTTTCTGTCAAAACACGAACTTATTTTTTTTTTAGAACGTAATATTTCGTCGCCAACAGCCGGTGATGCGTACCAGTCTTTTGTAGTAAAAAAATAAATAAAATAAATACATTAAACATACATAAATGAAATAAATAATACATAAATAAATTATATAATATAAATAAATAATCAAAAACAATAAAAATAATTCAATTCAACTCAATAATTCAACTCAAAATAAAGAGGGAGAATACAGGCTCAGAAGTAACGAAGAAGTATATTCCTTCACCACACCCATAAGAGAAGTCATCCAGCAGAGACGACTGGCATTCTTCGGCCACATAGCGAGGATGCACGACTCCAGACTAACGAAGCAGTTATGGAAGTACTGGGAGGGCAGGAAAACTACAACGAGATGGCACAAGGAGATCCACGAGACAATGCTGGTGAATGACATTACGGGCGAAACACTTCTCAATAGAACAGAAATGAAGCAGAAAATTGAGAATCTGAAGTGCTTGGGAGGGCCGAGGAGAACGGGAACAGCCTGGACGGAGGAGCGAAAAAGATCACATGCAGAAAAAATGAAGGCAGCATGGGCCATCCGGAAACTGGCTGGAACTAAGAGAAATGCATCCCTAGTAGGATCTAACAAGAAATAATAATAATAATAATTCAATGGGAAAAAATTAAGCAAAATAATATTACTTAAGGTTTAAAAATTAACCTTTAACGGGTTAATACTTGAATTAATACTTTGAATAGTGTGGTGCTTCAAAGGGATGTTGAAAGCTTCTTGGGTGGAAAAAGCCCGCAACTCCAAGATACTCCATTATTTAAATAAGAGTACTTAAATATAGACACCATTAAAAAAGAGAAACTGGAATATTTTAGATATATGATGAGAAATCAGAAATATACATTATTGGAGAATATTATGTAAGGTAAAATAATGGGTAAACATTGCCCAAATCAAAGAAAAATGTTGTGGCTACAAAACTTATGAGACTGGTATGTTATAAATAAAATTGCACTTTTCAGACTGACTGCCAAATACAGTGCAAATTGCTGTTATGGTAACCAATGTTCTGAAAGGATATGCTACACAAAGATGATGAATTCAGAGATTAAGTACATACGAGGTGTGATCAAAAAGTACGGTGAATGATTTTACTACAAATGAACTGCAGATACTACGTCCATTTGAAGTAAAAAGTTCAATAGCCTGGTTCTTTGAGATAATCAGCATCAAGTTTGAACAATTCACGACTTGTTAGTCGGCTTCCAGAGCCGGAAGAGTGAGGTCATGTATACCGTACCTTCGAATCCATGCATCATGGATTTCGAACATCGTGTTAACATTAAATTTGTTTTAAGTTCCAAAAAAGTGCCATAAAAGCTCATGAAATATTAAAATTAGTGTGTGGCGATAATATGATAACTCTGAAGACTGTTAACAAGTGGTAAAAGTGATTAAAAGGCAGAAATGAGTCTATTGAAGACGAGGAACGGTCGGAATGTCCTTCGACCTCAAAAACAGACGAAAATATGCAAAAAGTGGTAAAACTAGTTCGTTCTAACATTCAATTGACTATTCAAGAGCTTACTGAAGAACTTAGCATCTTGTACAAGTCTGAACAAAGCATTTTAATCGATAATTTTCAAATGAGACGAGCGAATGCAAAATTCATTCCCCGACTTTTGATGCCCTTGCCACGCCTCACTTTTTGATCCTGAGTTTTCGGCTAAAAAATATGTCTGTCCACATCCGCCTTACTCTCCAGATTTAACACCATGCAACTTCTGGCTCTTTCCAAAAATAAAAACTGTGCTGAAAAGATAAAAATTTGACACCATTCCTGACATTGAGAGGGCCTCGACAGAGCAACTTAAGGCCCTTCCGAAAGAAGTGTACCAGAAATGCTCCCAATCATGGAATCAACATTCAGATAACTACATTGCTAGCCAAGAAGAGTAGTTTGAAGGAGATTAATTCAAATTTGATTAAGCTTATTAATTTGTTCGTAATAAAATTATTCTTCGTATTTTTTGATCACACCTCGTATTTTCAAACATCAAAACATTTCTTTAAGTATATCTGTACCAAAATAAGTTAAAAAATATTGATAGACTCACCTTTTCTTATTAGAAGACTAGTGACACGCCTAAGAGCTTCTCTTGGTGAGCGATGGAAGAATTTTGGAGTAAGATTAGGAGGTAGCGTTAACGGTTTTCTAGAGTTTGCATCCCAAGGTCCACCAGGTGATACCATACTTGGGCTTAATCCAGAGTGTGCAAGATGATCTAAATGTTCAACGGAAGCTGGGCGAGGTTGCCTATGTCGTGGATACCATCCTCTGCCAGGTCCACCTGTTAATCTTAATAGCTCCGCTCCGACCATAGCTTGTCCTAAGCTTACACCCGTCCCAACAGTACCATGACCTGTTCCCAAAGTCCTTCTGTAGCTACCGGTCTGAAGACCACCAGGTCTAGGAGCTGTCCGTGTACCTCCTGGTACTTCAGGAGCTCGTCTGTGAGGAGTCCGAGGAATATCACATCCTCTAGCAAATATCGGTGTCTCAGGTAAAGAACAAGAGACCTGCATATGGCTTTCTTCTCGTGGTGAATGCCCATTTCGTTTTTGAAATGTTCGACGCCTTGATGGTCCAGGTAACTCAGAAGGTAATGTTCTCCTCTCAGAAGGTATCTGAAATAAAAAAGAAACAAATTCAGTTTTAAACTACTAAACTTTTCATCAGATGCTTAAAATATATCAGTTACAAAAAGTAATATATTTACGTCAGAAACTGTGACAAAAATAAATGTTCTGGATCTGTCTAATAACCTAACCTACAATCTTGTTTAACTTAGATTATTGTACTTACAATTCAATTTTATGAATACTCCTATATTCATAAAATTACAATTCTATTTAGTTCAAAAACTGAATTCAACCATAAGCAGCCTGTCTTTCACACAAATTTTATCTGTGATTTGTTTATCTGTAATGATTGATACACCTTACGGTCCAGGTAGAGAATTTTATTCCATGATTAATGTCCATAAAAATCAATCTCGGTAGTCAAATCCTAATGAAACTAACCATCTTATTATTTTGAATATGGAATATTTTCATACTTGTTTATAAATGCAAGATAAAAATTATTGAATTATTGAAAAAATTATATTCCTAAAAATCATGTTTAAACGTCTAATAGAAGTCTAGCTAGTGTTCTACTCATCTTAACACTCAAATTATTATAACAATCTATAAATTACAATTTATAATGGTAAATTTAAATTATACAATGATGTGTTTAAAAAACACTTGTAATAAAATACTGCATTTTATGTTAAACTAATTTCTGAAAAATATTTATTTTTCAAGAAAAAAGAATAAGTTCTAATGGGTTTTTGCTGCTCTATTTGATTTATACAGACTGAAGCAACTGCACCTGCATTGTGTGCATAGTAATTGCTACCCTTAAATAACACATTAAATAACACTTTCAGGATAGGTATTAACCCAAATTTTCAGAATAACAGCTCTTTGTGAAGATGCAGAAATAATGTGGTATTGTTGTTTAGGTCAACAGCCGATAGGCTGGTTTGAACCTCTAGAGGTTTTACTAAGTAAAAACGAGGAGTAAGGTGGTTTACCATTGCCTTCCTCACTGAGTTGAAAGAGTATGCTTATCGGCATGCCAGGCCCTCCGAAAAGCACTCACTTTCCACCCTGCAAATGACACCTTCACTTCATTCACCACAGGGTCTGGCTGCATCGTGAAATTCATTACTCTCAGAGGAGATAACTCTGACTAGTGTCTTTTACACCTCTACCTCTTCTGTTCTTAAATAGTTCACTCATATAAGTGGCTGACTATGTGATAAGAAACAGAACTATTTTTTTTAGCCCTGGACCAAACAGATAGAGTGCAATTAAAATAACACTCCACCTGCCTGTTTTGGGCATAATGTGGTATTAGTGCACTGTATTTATGATTTTTGTACCACTTAAGGACATAATATAGGTATTACAGTTTAATACAAATGACTGAAGATGTAACATCTACATATTTAAAAATTTTAGTTTCAATGATATTATTTATACTCTGATGATAGATCCACCGAAACACGTGTAAGTGAAAATAAAAATTAAGGCAACTCAAAAAAGGTTAGTGAAATTTATTATATAAAATAGAATAATTATAAGTAGTTTAAATTCAAACATCTTACTTTTTCAAGGCATTTCTTACAGATCATACACGTTGATTTTTCAAATTGGAACCCTTCAGGTAGTTACAGAAATGACATATTGTGACATACAATGGCTGAACAATGGTAAACAGCTTTTATTTGAGTTTTGACGAGTATAATTCATTGCTTTCCAGACTAGCAGCAAGTTTACACTTAATGTCTCCAGTATACAGAAGAAATTTCTATTGAGTTCTAATAATTCTTTTGTATATTGTTATAAGAAATAACATTTATTTTGAAGGGTAGTTATTCCTTAGAATTTTAAACTCTGTAGGAATAAGGATTTATAATTAAAATTCTTTAATTTTCTTAGATATCGCTAAGACAAAAAGAACTGTAACTCTTTGGAAATAATTAGAAATGCAACATATTGCTTCTGGATTGTCAATACTTTTTTACTCCATATACGCAAGTGATCAAAATTAAATGATTTAGTTTTACTGTAAGGAACCTGTAAGGGAAAATAATGTGCTGAACTTCAGCACTGTAGGCGATTGAAAAGTTTTTAGTTTTACATTTGTGAAGGGTGATTCAGCCACTCAATAAGGACTTTAAATATGTATCAATTATAGAGTGTTAGTGTGCTATTAATATTAATTAAAAAATTTAAAACATCACCTCAATTTTGTGTAGTGGTAGCGCAATATCCTACAACTCAGAGGTCCTGGATTCCCAGCTAGGGTCTCAAAATTATAACAAGTCAAAACTCAACCTTTAAGTTACAAAACCCACTGAAGTCACTAATAACCAAGCTGTTGATATGATTTTAGAAACTAAAAGCAAATACTAAGAAAATATTTAAGCAAAAAGTTGTGTAAACTTTTCAAAATCAAAGAGCTCATACTATGTTTAAAAAAATAGATTTACCTACTTTTTCTTATAAAACATATTCAGTTATCTTCAGGTTGTTTTTATCCCCCTTTCACTGATGATTCATAGTGATGACAAAAAAATTCCCGTGCTAATTATTTTTATTTGTACAGACATTTTGCTTTCAATGTGTGCGATTTTCAGTTAAACCCTAATTTAATTAATTCCATTAGAACAGGCAGGTGGAGTATTAAATTATTTGCACTCGATCTGCTAATTCCGGGGTTACAAAAATAGTTCTATTTTTCATCACATGGTCAGCCAATTGTACGAATTAAGCATTTAAGAATAGAAAAGGTAGAGGAGTTAATAACACCAGTCAAGAGTTAAATCCTCTGAGAGTAATTAATTCCATTTCATTATACAGCCCGACCCTGTGGTGAATAAAGTGAAGGTGTCATTTGCAGGGTGGAAAGTAAGAGTAGATACTGTTTCTGAGGACCTGGCTTGCTGATAAGCATACTTTTCTAGTCAGTGAGGAAGGCAATTATAAACTACCTCACTCCTCATTTTACCTAGTAAGACCCCTAGAGGTTCAAACCAGCCTATCGACTGATGACCTAACCTACACACAACAGAACTTGTAAAGTACAGCAAACTAATGCAGTTATAAATTATCAGGTTATAATATAAATGGTTTAAAAATAGCTTATTAGTAATTTTCATAATCAAAACGCTCAATGACTAATGGAGATCTGTATTGAGCAATTGAAAAAATTATCAGAAATTAAAGAGGAGTTACAAAATTTCTTATTTATCAGATAATATTTGTTAGTAGGTTAAGTTTAATAACCAGATGTACAAATAAATTAGACTAAAGTTAATAAATAAATTGTAATTGTCAATAAATCAATTTTCAAAAAGTATCTGCCTGTATGTGTATCTCTCTGTATACACTTGTTTAAACTCTTAATGTGAATATCATGTCTGCATGATTAGATGTAGAATCGTTTTTGAAATTTAAGGAGTGCTTTAAAATGAGAGTTTTATACAGAAGACCGAAGATGCAACATCTTGCGTAGGTTGTAAAGTTTCCTAAGATATTTTATACACTCAGATGATGGTGGACCCACCGAAACACATGTACGTAGATTATAAAGATCAAGGCAGCTAAAAAGGTTAGTGAAATATTAATATTATAATAAATGATAATATTTTATACAATATAATTGATTTTAAGTTGCAGGAAGTATAATAGAGGTGTTGCTACTATAGTACATGGCCTACCGCGTTATATTTAGTGAAATTTGTATTTCTTGATATGGTAGCACTGTCCACTAGCACTTTTGGCGATTAAATATTCACATACTTTACAGGTTACATGATATTAAAAAAAAAAGATAAATTACATACGATAATTATAATAATATACTTTTTTAATTATTATGATAATATTACATACAAAAATTTAAAATAGCAAATAATACTGTAATTTAATAATACGATAAGAATTCACCCAGTTATTTTTCGTCAGTCTGCACACAGTACACACTGTGAATGTCATTGAGAAAAGCAACAAACAAATCAGGTTCTACTTTTCTCATATTTTCGATGATATATGGTCGCGGTGCGAATAAAATATTTCTTACGGAACGCCTCTTTTTTGTTTTAAATGTTTACTATTGCGTACAACCACGATCACTCAATTGCTTGTGTATTGGCTCATGTTTGTGGTTTCTACATACTTTCACTGATGGTTAACCGTTGAATGCAGGTTACCGAAAGTTCACATAACCTAATGTAGTTCACATAATCTGTAAAATACTGTATGTGAATATTTACACGCCAAAAGTGCTGGTGGACAATGCTACCACACGAAGAAATACAAATTTTACTAAACATAACGCGGTAGGCCACGTACTATAGTAGCACCATAGAGATTTACAGGTATTTTAGACTTTTAATTTAAATAAAATTTGAGCTAGTTTATTTACAACGTTACTGTACCACAATCAAATCGAATAATACTATTGTCACCTTATGATTTCCATAAGCTTGGATGTTGCGTCCAGGCATAGTACTAGTCTCAGAGGAGTTACATTAAATTCAGATTTCAAAAATCACAAAGTGTTAGATTTACAGTTTTAATTTAACATTAGTTAGAACGGATGCCAAATAAGCTTGCCGGTGTAGCTGCGTGAACAGTTCATATTTAGTTGGTAGATTTTGTGTCTCAGTACCAAACTGCCTATTAAATCACAGCTGCTTAATGATGTAAATTATCATGTATTAGCGACATTAAAAACATTCAGTTGTAAACATTGTATACAACAATTACAACTTACCACATACACCACATTACGTACTAATTAATGTTTTCAGGTTAGCTGATCTATAATGTTGTGAGAGCGATGTGATTCTGATCACAGATAGTACAGCACTGACCCCCATCACTCGCTGAGGCAACCGAGCAAGCCATTACCAAAATAAACCTTCTGCACACTCAAGAAAACTGGCAAGTTTATTTTGCGCCCACTCTACAGATTGGGGTTCCTGATAAATTAATTTTTTTTAAATCACTGCAGAAGGAAACATATTTGAAATTGAAGTTTTCTATAAGAAAAAACTGATATAATAAATTAAAAATTGGATATGTTTCAACTTTTAGCTTTCTACAATACTTTCAATGCTTTAAAATAATTATACTGAATCATTGGGCTATGAAAATGATTTAATGTGACTCAGCAGGCTAATTGTATTGGCTCGAAAAATTTAGTGCCCTGCTAACCGAGCTCAGCGAGCTAAACACCTGGCGCAGACTAAGCACAAATGGTCAAAATTTAAAAGCTTCACTTTTTGTAAGTACATCTTAGATAATATGCAAACCAATTTTTGGAACTGAAACTAATTGGAAGCTCCTAATTATATAAGATGGACACTGCTTAGCAGGAGTGGGAAACATATTGAATGGCAAATCTAAATTTGCTAACAAAGAAGCAGCATAAATAAATCTATAATTCAATAATTTTAAATTTGTTTCTTAAATATACCTTGGTATATCAGTACGATATAAAAATTCTATCACCACAACAAGTATAAAAATCGACCCGTAAGAACTCCAGAAACAAGCATGTGGTAAAACAACTCAGTAATTTAAATACAGTTGGTTCCGGATAATTGGTCCACACGTTAATTGGGACAGCCAGTTTTTTGGGACAGTTCTTAAAGAACAAAAACAAAATGGGATTTTACATTCATAAGTACTCCATTTATTTGGTTCATAATGTTGCTTATTGGGGCCAATCTCATGTATATACATATTATGTTTTATTAAAACCATTAAAGACCAGTGACGAACAACATGAGGTTCTCAGCGGCAAGATTGGCAAAATAAGTTAAGATAATGGCCAGGTAGTAAACATTTTGACAGATAAATAACAGTAATCATACATCAATCATAACAGATATTGTATTTACAGTACAATGTGGACATAATCGTTTTTTGCACAAATTTCAGTAAGTCATATCCACTAGTTATGCCCGACCTTACAAGGTGTATAACCTCCTTGCAATTTATGGTTAGTTGTCACTTGTCATATGTATTCCGTACACAGAACATTAAAAATTCCATGCTTCTGATCAGTTTTTGTGATTTCATGAATGTACTGTAACACGCTTTTTTCCTGTATGTTTGTTTTGTTATCTGCAGGCATACTTTTTTATTTTTTTTAATACCCATTTGTTTCACACATTTTGTTGACATTTTTATGCGTCGGCTTACAGTACCTACTAATAACGTCTTGGTGAGTTAAAATACTGATGATATGACTGTGTGAATGAGTAAAGCTTCTCAACAAAATAAAAACGTATCTACCTAACTTAAGCCAAAGTAAACTATCGAAGCTAAGCGGTGTACTGAAAAGTACAAAAGGTTGTATCATGCTCCAAGAAGATAAAATATATCAAATGTGGGCATTAAAAGATCCAATGCTAAAAACTAAGGCAAAAGATTTTGCTAAAAAGTTTTATCATAGTTCTAATACCTTTTTATTTTTGTCATGTGTATATGTACAGAAGTTACTGTAAAATGTATGTGTGTGATATGTTAAATAAAATACAGTATCATTTATAAGCTATAGTTTACAAATTCATTTATTAGGGCCAGCAGTTTCATCGGGCCAAAATGCTCCGGTCTTGATGTGTACCAATTATCTGGAATTGACTGTATATTAAGTAGTTTTATTCATAAATTTATTATTTTCTTCTAAAAATCTTAGTTTTAGTTTTTATCAATTTTAAATTTTGAAATTTTTTGTAGATTATGAAAACCATCCTCTTTAAGACCACATAAAACTTATTTAAATTCATTATTCTAATGAAATAATATTAATAATGGAATAATGAATTTTTAATCTAAATTATTCCATTATTATTATAGAACTTTGTATTTAAGGGAAAACAGAATCTCCATTTAAAATATATACGACGATATTTTGTGTTTTAAATTCTGTATATAATGAGATTTACTGTGACACTAAATAGTATTCCTGTAAAAATCCAAATGAAAAAATCACTTAGTTTTCACTGACGTAAATACTGAACAATAAAACATTTTGTGTTTAAGAGTTTTCTACATTGACTGAAGATAGGACATCCTCTATAATGATTATTAACAAGTAATTAGTTTATACTGTGTTTTGTTTTGTATCTCTGACAATGTTGGATCCATCAAAACATAAAAGTGTACGAAAGTGAAATAATAAGGAAAAATAAAGTTAAAGCAGCAATCAGTCAGTGAAAACTAATACTAATTTTTTCCATTTGGATTGATTACAAATTGCAGGATACAATTTATTCCTACAAAAACGATAGCTAATTTTATACTTACATCTCTTCTAGAACTAGAATGTTGATTTTTATGATTTCTGCTAAAACCGGCATCCATGGATCTAGTTTTAAGGCTTGAAGTTGGTTCTCGATGTGGAGGAGGTTCTGGTGGACGGTTTAGAAAACGTGTACCAATAGGATCACTTGCTGGCGGTTCAACACATCGATAAAATGGTTCATCGGTTTTACTACGAGGAGTTTGAGCAGGACTTGGGCGGAGAACATCAGAGTATTCATCATCTTCTTCAACGGGTGATGGAGGTAACGGACCGAACTCATGTTGTAAAACTTCAACCATTACAACGAAATCACCGGGAGGTTTATCACCGGATCGTTGATTCTGATCAACCGTATCTTCAGAATGTTGAATAGATTTAGCTTCAACAACAGGTACTACTTGTACTTCACTTATTTCAGTAGCGGTTAACCATGGATCTTCAGAAATTTCTTCTTGTTTTGCCATTTCTACTTGAAGATCTGATACTTCTGTTTTTGTCACTATTTGTTCTGGTTTTTGTTCATCATCTGTCAAATCAATTTCTCCATTAACGATAACAATATCTTGTTCTTTTTTCAATTCATCTTCAACATCATTACATTTATTTTCTTTAACATCTACATGGCCATTTTCTTTGATTTCATTTTCATTGAAATTTCCCTCTTGTTTTGATACTAATTCGTTATTTATTAAAATACCATCAGTAATGTTAATATTAACGGTCTCTACATGACCGGTATCATTATTTAATAATTCCGTTTGATTTATTTCGTTTTTAAAAGAATTTATCAGATTCTCCCTAGATTGTAAATGTTCTTTTGAACAATTTAAAACACTGAAGCCATCAGTTACTTGAACACCAATATCATGTAAAGTTTTAGAATTATTTACTTTACTATTGTCCTGTAATATATTTTCTTTTGATTCAGATTTTCCGGGTAGTAAATCTTGTGATTGTGCTTGAATTTCTTTGTTGAATAAATTTTGATTTATTTGTATAGAAGGAGATAAATCATCTAAAATGAGACTAGGAAGTGAAACCACTCTGACTACTTGTGGAGGAGTCGGAGGTGAAAAATCAGGAGGAGCATCATCTAATCCTTCAATTAACCCATCTTTTAATAATGATTTAATATTGTCGAATGTCGAACTACATCGTTTTAACTCACCAAATTTTGTGAGTGTTGCTTGATACTGTGAAGATTTTTTAATATCTTGATTTGATACATTCATAATACTAGTTACAGGTTTACGCTCTTTACGACGTCCTTTTCTAATTATATAAGTTCCTCCTGAACTTAAATCTGATGCAGATAGTTCAGGAGGTAAAAAATTACTATCATCTTGATCCAGTTTGCTATATGTTGATGAATCAAGATGGGATGAATTACTTAGAGGCGAAATTGATCCGTCTTCTGTTCCTGTTGGAGGATCAGGCCATTCATCTTGGTCCCGTAAACGACTCATTGAACCAGAACCTGCAACATAATAAAATCATACATTTACTAACCTCTCACAGCTACTAACGGGTGTTTCAAAAAGGACGCAATTCGAAGTTTAAGGGTTAATATTTTCTGCATAGGGAATATTTTTTCCCCCAAATAACAGTTGGCACTACCGTACTCATTGTTGACCCACTGTGTATTACTGACATGTACTAGTGCTATCCCAGTATTCATTTGTGTCTGTAGTGTCTGTATAAGTTCAAACATGGTTTTTTCAAAGGATGAACGTGTTTTTATTATTGAAAGTTATTGCGCATATAAATCTTACGAACGAGTAAAAGACGAGTTCCAGTTAAAATTTCCCAATTCTGAAGTACCTAATAACACCACAATATCGCATCTGATTAATAAATTTCGTGAGACTGGCAGTGTACAGGATCGGAAAAGCACAGGTCGACCATCAGTGTTAACAGAACAAGTGTTGGACGATGTGAAACAACGTTTGACTACATCACTCGGCAAATCACTTAGAAAGTTATCTTCACAGGCTGGACTATCACTATCTTCCGCTTTAAGGGCTACAAAAAAATTAAATCTGCATCCTTACCGCAACGTGATAATGCAATGTGCCATACTTCTACTGAAACGCTGAATATGTTACGAGAATTTTTTGGCCATCGTGTGATATCAAAAGGATTGTGGCCACCAAGATCCCCAGATCTTACTCCTACGGATTTTTTTTCTTTGAGGGAATTTAAAGAGTAAGGTTTTTAAAAACAATCCTCATACAACTGAAGAATTGAAGGCTAATATTGAAAGTGAGATTACAAACATTAATGAGCAAACACTACGAAAAGTGGCTGCAAATGTTATGAAACGTGTCCGAACTTGTATTACAAGCGGAGGAAGTCATTTTGAACACTTATTGTGAAGTTTTAAAGGTAATCTGAATGTTATAAAGGTAATAATTTCATACCGTATAATTTGTAATTACTTAATGTAATAAATTAGTGTTCTCAAACTTTGAAGTGCGTCCTTTTTGAAACTCCCGTTATATTAGTTGTTTTTACCTTATTAACAAATAATTTTTTTGGTGGATATACCATCATCAACAATTATTTAAAAAATTAAATAAATTATTAAAAAAATTAAAACTAAATATATTAAAATGTTTAGATGTAGTCTATTGTCATTTGTATAAACTGTTCAATTATTTGAATTTCATCTTTTTTCATATTCTATGCTCATGACAGCAGCAGTCAATACTAAGTATATTAACATTTTTAGCTGTTCTTTGCTCAGTAATTTGTATAAATCTGTCCAATTATTTAAATTTAACTTTTTCTCATATTCTATGCAGATAGCAGTTGTAGTCAATATTACTTCATCAATTCTTTAACCTGTTCATTCGAAATGGCTTGCCTATGTTTATTTACCTAAATGTTTATATACATGAGGGTTGTCTGAAAAGTTTCTAACCTAATAAAGAAAGAAAACATTTTTTCTTCAAATTTATTTTTAATATAACTCTACACAGCTCTCCCAGCGATGCTCCCATTTCTTTAAACCGCCTAAATAGAAGTTGGCCTCTTTCTCCACAAAAAAATTGTTTACGAAGGTGATACCTCTTCATTCCGCGAAAATTTCTGTCCTTCAAGCTCAATTTTTAGCCCAGGAAACAAAAAATGGTTGCTTGGGGCTGGATTTAGTGAATAAGCAGGGTAGTCTAGCAGTTGAAATCAGAATTTGAGGATTTTTGCCATGGCAACCACTGAGGTATGAGGCGGTGCATTGTCTTGGTAAAACAAAAGTTTTTTCTTCTGCAAATGTGGCCGTTTTATGCAATTTCTGTTTTAAGCTTGTCAAGTAATGACTCTGCTATCTTTCTAATATTAATTTGATGGTTGCATAGCACCAATTGGTGAGCTAGATATTATCATCAGTGGTTGTAGTTTTGGACCATCCCAAATGTTTAGTATCACCCAAGCTGGTACAGCCACGTTTAAATTCAACTGTCCAAAATTTCACAGTGGTGCACAAAATTTCACAATAATGGTGGAGAGTCTAACTTGTCTTTAACTTGCATAGGTGTATTGCCTTTCAAAAACAAATATCTAAAGACAGCTCGTTACTGAATTTTGTTCATTTTCACAACACTTCGATCGACTCACTAAAACGATTGTCAAACAACTAAGCGTCCAAAATAGCTGAAAATTTTGTGAATACATTTTAATGTGTGCGCGAACACATTCCTCAACTGTATTTGACGAGTGCTACAATCTTCATGTTGAGGTCAGAAACTTTTCAGATAACCCTCATACAAAAAAACATGTCATGCTTTTCAACATCATTTTTGTTATGTTATTATTTGGTTCTATTGTACTGAAATAATGGCTTTCTTTTTTATAATTTGATACAATGCAATTACATTTCAGTGTTTTTTCGCATTCATTATATCTTACTTGAAAATTGAGACTATTACAGTCATACCAATATAATATTATAACAAGCCTCATTACCATATTCTATACTGTATACACGTTCTCCAGCATTTAACAGTCCATTCACTTAATACTTCTACTACTTATTTAGCTAGGAGTATGGATAACAATTTTTTAATATTATATCTGCACGAAACTTTATAAACTTTGTTTAGTGTTCTGTACAACATATTAGCAGTAACTATTTTATTATAATTTAATGAAATATGGTCTCTGCTCTATATAATTTTCTTTTTTTAGAGTTTTTTTTTAAATGTAATTTATACTAATTTTATTTATTTCTCTTTTGTTATATCCATTTTTATATGCTATTAATTTTATTATCTTTATTTCATTCTTTAAAAGTTCATTATGTTTGATATACAGTCAACTCTTCATATTCACGGTTCCATTTTTTTGTTACTGTTTTCAATATCCGCGATGAGCTAAATTCAATATTCACGGTTTGAATGAAAACGAATTCAAACGTTCAAAAAAATGAACTGCGGAATGAAAGAAAAATTCAAGCATTCTAACTATAGTATGTAAAATGTACATTCAAAATAATTTTAAACACTATGGATGCAGATGCTGAGTTAGATCTTGTTAAGTATTGGTAACAATTAACCATAGCTGATTCTGTTTCAAACATTAAATCTTCTCTTGATGAACTGAAGCAATCTACATTAATTTCTTGCTGGAAAAAGCTATATGACGTTACTGTTTTGAGTACTAGCAAAACCGAAAAAAACAATTGCAAAATTATGATTTATGTGATTGAGTGGTTGGTTAGTTAGATTAGTGATTAGTAACATGTCAAGAAAATGTTCTGTAGGCTACATCATTCCTGAATAACGTGCTTTTATTACAGTACCTATGAAACATTGAGTTGCTGGTTTTCAAACTGGTAAGTTATTCATGTTTATATAAATATAATATGAATACTACAGTATGTATGTACTACGTACAGGCATTGCTTTGTTGTTGTTTAGGTCAACAGCCGAAAGGCTGGTTTGAACCTCTAGAGGTTTTACTAAGTAAAACGAGGAGTGTGGTGGTTTACCACTGCCTTCCTCACTGAGTGGAAAAGTACGCTTATCAGCATGCCAGGCCCTCTGGAAAGCACATATTTTCCACTCTGTAAATAACAACTTCACTTCATTCACCACAGGGTCTGGCTGTACAATGAAATTCATTACTTTCAGAGAAGATAACTCTGATTAGTGTCTTTTACACCTCTACCTCTTCTGTTCTTAATTGATTCAGTCATTTAATTGACTGACCATCTGATAAGAAACAGAACTATTTATTTTAGCCCTGCAACAAACAGATTGAGTGTAAATAATTTGACACTCCACCTGTCTGTTATGGGCAGAGGCATTGCTTATTAAATTAATTTAATTTCCGTATTCGTGATGAATTTTCGGAACCTAACGCTTGTGAATGTGGAGAGTTTACTGTAGTTAAATGCTCTTATAATTATACAGATTGAAACACAAACAAAATAACTAGTCAACTTTGGGTGTAGTGAACTTCAGAGAACTAGCCTGTTTGGTTCACTATTTGTGAAGTTTACTACAACTTCACCAAAAAGTATTATTTCTCTACTGATAAATCAATAGGAAAATATATAACTATAATCATATTATATTTTCTAAAGATTATATCATATGGTGAATTATAAATTGCAAACCTTAGTTTCAAATAATTTAATACGAAAGATTTCAAAATAGAGCAATAAGTTTAAATACAAAATACAGATTTAAATGCAGTGCTTCCAGTTTATAGTACTTTTTATATCAAAAATTCGGATAAACATGAGTATTGCCACACCCTCTATTTTTTCTTTCAATTTTTAGATTAAGCGGCCTACTGTGTTTAAAAATACGATCTGTAAATTAGACATTGAGGCACGAGTTTGCCCTTGTTTGCAACGAGGGGTAAAGGGGGAAAAGCATCAGTGTGCATGCGCGACTGCTTTAATTTCAGTACAAAAAACATAACAACTTATACTAGGTATACCCAGAGCATATACAGTATATCACGGAACCTTTTGTAGGTTAACTGTACGAATATAACTGTTTGTTACTTCTTCTTCTTCTTCTTCACTTCCAAAGATTAGGTTTCTTGAACCTGTTCCGGTACCCATCTGTTCCTCGGTCGTCCTATATCTCTTCTTCCTGTAGGTTTGTAGTTTCTGGCGGCTTTTGGTATTCTCTCGCCTGGCATGCGATTCAAATGGCTGCACCATCTGTTCCTGTTCTGCTTGATTCTGTCTAGCAACGGTAAAGCATTCAGTGTTTTTCTAATTTCTTCATTTCGTAGCCTATCTCTTCGGCTGCATCCATATACACTTCGTAAGAATCTCATTTCTGCAGCCTGGATTTTGCTGTCTACCTTTTTTGTATGTATCCAGGACTCACTGCCATACATCAAAGTAGGGACAGCAATTGTATCGTAAAACTTAAGTCTCGTACCTTTTCTTGTTTTCCGTTTCAGATGTTTATGTATATTACCACAAATGCTTTGAAATTTAGATAGTTTGTAAAGCACATCTTTGTCAAAGTCATACGAAACATCATTACCAAGATATTTGAAATGAGAGACTTGTTCAAGCACTCTTCCTCCTAATTCTATTTTAGTTCTTACGGTGTATTTTCCTTTAAATGCCATAGTTTTAGTTTTTGTCTGCGATATTTTCAAATTACGAGTATATTTCTCAGACATTTTGTCTAACCTAAAAACCGCTTTCTGTAACTTGTCTTCGCTTTGTTGTATTAATACCAAGTCATCTGCATAGATCATGTGATTGAGCTTCATCTGTTCTGAGAGTTGTATTCCTGAATTAATGCCTATTTTCCATGTTTGCAACATGTCGTCTATATATATGTTAAATAAAGTCGGCGACATACTGCAGCCCTGTCGAACTCCCTTATTTACCAAGATGGCTTCTGTTACCTTATCATTTACTTGCAGACGGATTGTTGTCCCCTCATACAATCCCTTCATAATTTGAATAGTATGCTTTGGGTATCCTTTAGATTCAAGTATAGACCATAAGAGATTACGATTGACAGAGTCGAACGCCTTCATAAAGTCTATAAATGCTAGATGAGTTTCAAGGTTAAACTCTCATCTTTTTGATATAATTTGGTTCATGGTAAAAATTGCATCTGAGCATGACCTTCCTTTTCTGAAACCCATCTGTTCCTCTGAAATCAAACTATCCACAATCCTCCTTAGTCTTGAATTGATTATTCTTGCATATACTTTATAGGTGGTGTCCAGCAAACTGATACCTCTGTAATTATTTGAGTCCGTTCTACCCCCTTTTTTATAGAGGGAAATAACCTTTGCTTCTAACCATTCTTTGGGAACTATGTGATATTTGCAACACATATTAAAGAAATGTACAATTCGCAGGTGTAGCAACAACCCTCCACACTTCAATAATTCCGCGTTCAGTTCATTCAATCCCGGAGCTTTCCTGTTCTTTGTGCCCTTCAATGCTTCTGATAGTTCTTCCATGGTTATCTGGTCAACACAGCATCCTTCACAGTGAGCTTCGACAGCAACTGGTTCAACATCCTCATACCATAGTTTTCTATAATGTTCTACCCATTCCTCTGTACTTATGCAGTTTACTCTAATCGAGTCTCTTTCAGTTTTGTTGAATACCTTCATTACTTTATATGCTAGCGATTGCCTTCCATGTAAGTCATGTTCAATAGTCCCAATGAACGTATCCCAAGATTGTTGATGGGCTCTTCTTACTAATTTTGAGGCTTCATTTCTTGCTCTCTTGTATTCCTCTTTATTGTAAGGTGTTTGATTCCCTAAATATTTTTTGTATTTTTCGTTTTTCTCATTGACTACTGCTTCCACCTCCTTGGTCCAAATCTTGACACCTTTTCTTTTCCTATATCTATTTTTCCGACCAAGAGCTTCCTCTGCGGCATTAACTATGATGTTCTTGATGTTATTCCATTCTATCTCAATGTTACTATCATCTGTAGGTATGTTTTGAAGATGTTGATTCACACGTTCTTGATATAACTATTTCACACTGTCTTCTTCTAAGAGATGCACTTTAAAGACTTCATCACTGTTCCCATTTGTTTGCTTCTGTTTTTTGTTTTTCTTCCATTTCGTGTATAATTCTATTTTTCCTATAACCAAATAGTGGTCTGAATATATATCACAGCCACGAAAAACACTTGTATCTGTCATTTGCTTTGCTATGTTCTTGTTAGCAATCACATAGTCGATCAGCGATTTGCTTCCACGTGCGGCCCATGTATATCTGTGTATGTCCTTTTTCCGAAAAAACGTGTTCATCACTTTCAGTTCATTGTATGTGGCGAACTCTCTGAGAACTTCCCCATTCCTATTTCTTGTTGTTTCTCCAAAGGTTCCTACAACATTGGGTATTGGTTCGTTTCCCACTCTCGCATTAAGATCTCCGATTACTAATACACTGCCTTTTTTGTTGTAGGTTTCCAGTTCTTTTTGTAAACAGTCATAAAACAAAGCAGTCTCCTCATCCTTTCCCTCTTCTGGGGCATAAACCCCTATAACGACTAGGCATCCTCGATCATGTTTGAATTTCACAGTGATTATCCGTTCGTTAACATATTTGTAATCTTTTATTTTCCGTTCCCATTTCTTATCAACAAATATTGCCACACCTTTGGCCGCTCTGCTATGGCTATCCACCCCACTATAAAACATAGCATAATCTCCAACATATTTTGAGCCAGTTAACTTCTTTTTTGTTTCTGTTACAACAGCGATATTTATGTTTTTATTCTGTAGTATCTTACATAATTCGGTTTCTTTATTGTTGATTCCTCTAACATTCCACGTTGCTATTTTTAACTTTTCCGCAATCCAATTTCGTGATTTATTTCGTATCCTATTTATATTTCCAATGTTCCTGTCCTGTCCGAGGCTATCTTGGGTACTGCAAGTAAAGTAATTTTTCCATGGATAGGATACTAGCCTATCGCACAACCCCCTTACTAGGAGGACCAGAATTTGAGGTTTATTCCTTTCCATTTCAGCCGCCCATTCTGGGATCAGACGCTGTTTGGGGCCGCCCAATCTGGGTACAGACGCCCCGGTTACCTGTTGGTCCGCGGGAGGTATTTCATTTCCCTCCTACCACCCAATATTGGGATATTTGTTACTGTAAACAGGAATGTTAGTTTCTCAAAAACATGGGCAGACTATTCACAGTGCTGAACGAATTCTAATATGCAATGTAATAAAATGGTGTGAAGTTGAAGCTAAAAAAAATGCCTTTCCATGCCTCTTAACAAAAATCATGAACGAGTGGCTAACTACTGTGATGTTTCTCTTTCCACAATTCAAAAAAAAGAAGGAAATTAAACACGTGAAGAAGCTATTCTTCAACAGCTCTGTTGACACCTGGTAAAAAAAGGAAACGGTTAGGTAGATACCAGTGAGACTGATAGTGAAGACGCCGGTGACAGCGATAATAAAGAAGGCAATTCATTCATAGAAAATTTTGTTCCAATGGAATAAGGTAGCTGGTAATTACAGTAAATCAAACATTTCTAGTCATGTAATTAGGCTACAGGCAATATTACAGGTCATATTTATTTTTTATAAGGTTTATGAAGAAAACAATTTTCTCAAAATAAACCACAGCTTACAAAATGTATGTAGAAACTGCACGGTAGTGAAATGTACGAATAGTGTCTCACTGTTGAGGTTGGCAGCACTGTCAAATTTTCATTTCCCTTCCTCACAGCCCATTCATACGCAAAAGGCAATTTTGTGACTTCAGTATCTATACCAAAATTTGGTTATAAAAACCTTTTTGCAAACCCATTTTTAACATCACATTAATATTGTATTTTTCTTAATTTGTTTTATCTAATTCAATTATGATTAATGCACATGCACATTTCTGACAATATATTATTATAATTATGTTAAACACTTAATCAAGAACATTCAAAATTCATCATCATGTAATAGAGATTTATAGTGAAAATTGAATGAAGGTGAAAAAAAGGGTTTGGCAGGTCAATAAAGGATGAATAAATGCCTACAATGAAGCACGTAGTGGATGGTATTCTGCTATGAACGATGGTTAGGAAAGTGGATGAGAAAACCCATAAGAGCAGACAGTTCATGATGTCAGTGCTTCCAGTAGAATTTCCACAAGTTACAAGAATTGTTTTGTACGAGATTGGTGGTTAATGATTCTTAAGTGATGTCTACACAAAAACGCTAAGGAGTTATGCCTATCATCACTGGCAGTATATATCCATGAGGAAGGTTAAATAAATAAAATTCACCTGCTACGACAAACACGATATCTGAACATTGGTGGAAACTATGTTCAAAAGCAGCATAAGGTATCCTCTTTTCCATAAAAATAAAATTGGCTTGAAAAATCATTTAGTATTTTATTTAAAAAAACAGTGTTTACTTTTTGGATGTGCCTATAATTTAATGAAGAACCACACTTGGGAAAAATATCTCTTTATAAAAATGAGTAAATTTTAAGTGCTTCAATCTTTTAAAATAACAAATTTTATTTATAAACAAATTATATTCTGGAATGGTTAAGTGACCTGAGGCTCTATAATTTGGGCATCTTGTGTATACGTAATAATTAAATGTAACAGTATATTTTGTTTTCTTTAAAGTTGATTTCAGTTGCTGTTAAGTGAATGTAAAATTGAACACAAAAACAAAGTAATTTTTATGGATCTCAAAAACTAGTCAGACAAAGAGTAAGCTGTTTTTGGAAGAATTACTGTGTTACTAGAATTGATTAAACTATGCAGAATAGTATGTTCATACACCTCACATGATTATGCAGGAATGTTTGTACTCAGTTTCTCAAAAAAATTGAGATTATAGCATGCAGTACTTTTGGAAAGTGTTCGTAATTGGCTGCAAATGTGGTCAACAAGTGGAGGAATGCGTTGATATCTTGGAGTTCAATACCTTAGCAACCATTACTATGAAGCCAAATCAAAAACTACCAAATTTTTAATGTTGTTACACATGATACCCACCAGATTGGTCAAGTCCAAAAGTCATCGCCACGAGTCAGCTGTTTAACAGCTGATTTTCAGAGACAAAGGTTCTGGGGTTCAAATCCTAATTACGATAGTTACTTTTATAAGGATTTGAATATTAGAAAGTGGTTACCAGTGTACTTTGGTAGTTGGAGTTCAATTCATCATACTTTTTCAGAAATAGCTGACCTAAGTCTGTACATGACTACCTATACTTCATTTACGTGTCATAAATATCATCCTCATCTCAACGGGTCATGGAGTTATTAATGTAACTGTCAGACAGTTTTAACACTTAATTCACACAGCAGTTACACACGTTTAAAATTTACAGGTTAGAATACCAGAAAAACTCCTGTCACTTTCTTATCAAAACATTGCTATAGTTTGAATGATTTTTCATTTTTGGTTTTTTGTACAATCCGGAAAGTATCCTACTTACAACCATGAAAAAATGATCTACGTACGTTCAGTAAAACTCTGTATTTAAGTCTTCACAAAAATCTCTATTTAAAATACTTTGGACGACATTTTACATTTTAAATTTATTGGGTAGTCTAAATAAAAGAGTTTTTTTTGTTTCAAACTTTCCGTCACCTTGTATTTTAACAATATTTTCGTATCTTGCAATAATCTTACAGACGAATAGTTAGTATTGAAATAATGTAAATGTAACCTCAGCAATCTAAGATGATTTTTTATTGTACACAAATAAACTCAATATAATTAAAACCATAATTTTTGTACGTACTTGATCGATCAGTTGATCTCCGTCGCCGTCGGCCAATCACTTTGGTACTGCCTGGTGTAAGGAGGGCTTCATTATCAAGATCCAATGGTACTTCCCATGCAATACTACTTCGTTTTGAAGCTGGAGGAGGTGGAGGAAGAAGCTCTTCTAATGAATCATCTGAGAAATTAGCCATATCATCATCGGCAATTTCTGTAACTATTCTCAAAGGTGAAGTCGGTTCTACATCAGGTTCATCGCCGACTCTTCTTCGAACTTCTCTGTGTCGTTCAACTGCTGTTGGTAACGTACGTGGAGGAAGTGGTGAACCTCTTGATAACCACTGGAGTGAACTATCATAAGGTAAACTACCAAATCTAACAGCTGGATTGACTGGTTGTTCTCGAAGATGGAATGGCGGAACTGCTGGTCCATTTTCCCAACCATAAGGTCGTTGATGGCGAGTTTTAGGCTATAAACAAAATCAGTACAATAAATTAAGTCAAACTATCACCACTATTTCTAGTACACAGTAAACACTAAGGTTAATTCAGAAACCTAGATTGCCATCACTTGAAAAGAAATATAAATAGTGACTGGCTAAACCATTTTCGGCTATTCAGTTGATATGGTCTATACTATATAATATAGCAGACTTCATGGAAATTAACTTTGAATGAAGTATCACATAGAGCATGCCTAAAAATAAAATTAATGACAAAACACAGAATAATGTAGGAAAAAAGGTAGGTAACCAAAAGTTAGTGGGAATATGAATTCATATTCATCAATAAAATCAATTCATCAGTAAAAAAAAAAAAAAAAAATATACATACAGGGTGATTCATGAAGTTCTCCCCCCACTTCTACAGCACATTGTACTAGTAAAAATAATGAAAAAATGTTATATAAACATAGGTCCGAAAACGCTTCGTTAGCGAGTTACAGCTAGCGAAAGATTTCGCCTGAATTCCTGGGCAAAGAGTAAAATAAAGCCATACTGAACTTTTGGAAAGGTTAATTAAGTAAGAAATGTCGTGGATTCTTATGTAATTTTACCTGATAAAGCTAATAAAATAGGTTTCAGAACTGTACCTGTAGTAGTTTTTGAGGGATTCACGGTTAAATGCAAAAAATTGGGGCACGAAACAATGTTTTTTTAAGTTTCATGTACAATAACTTTGTTAAATTGGTAATAAATACATAAAATCAACAAACATTAATTGTAGAGAATTTAATTCTGAGAAAATTGATATAATCAAAGTCTAAAATAAAACAGAAATAAGTATCAAAAAATCGATTTTATTCAGTATAATACATTACTATCTGTAAAGAAATACCGTACGGTATTTAGTTAAAATAAAACAAAAACAAAATGTTTGTTCCTTAATGATGAGATAAATTGAGAAAACAAGATGAACTCTTAAATAAATTTGTTTGTAAATAAAAATATCATGTTTTATTACGTTATATTTTTTTTTTAAATAAAAATTTACATTAAATGTTCGAAAATAAATGAAGCAAACATTTTCCAATTATTGTTTACTAATAATCGAAATGCAGTTTTTTGTTTTATTAATTTCTAAGTTGGTAACGCACGAATAACAGCTGATCAACAATGGTATTCTGTACTGTTACGTTAGAACTGTGTATTAGTGGTGTTTTGCAAGCTACAGCAGGAGATCGGGTTCTGTGAATCGTGTTATTAAATGCAATTTTTTTGTGAGTTATAATTCGATTGTTTATTCAGCGAAAAAATGCCTTACTTATTTACATCAGAGGAATACGCTGATATGGTTTTTATTTTGGGTTACTGTAATGGTAATGCTAGAGCTGCTGTAGTAGAATATGAACTACGTTACCCTAATAGGAGGATTCCAGATACCATAACAATTTCAGGAACTTTTCGTACTCTTCGGGAAACAGGATCACTACCAAGTACTAGAACCAATTATGAACGAGCTGTCCAACTTGATGATGATATTGTTATTAATGCTGTTCATCGCAGTCCAGGTGTAAGTACACGACGTATTTCTAGGCGGATAGGAGTTTCGCAGTCAACGGTGTGGAGGTCACTAAATCGAAACAAATTTTATCCATTTCATAAACAAAAGGTTCAACATCTACAGCCAGGGGATGGTCCGCTTCGCTTGGAGTTTTGCAACTTTTTGAATATTAATAATCAACTCTACAAGCGTATTTTGTTTACGGATGAGGCACAATTCACTCGGGATGGTGTCAATAACTTGCACAATGAACACTCATGGGCAGAAGAAAATCCACATGAGGTAGTGGAACAGAACTTTCAACACCGATTTAGCGTCAATGTCTGGTGTGGCCTTTTGCACAATCGGCTGATTGGACCTTTCATATTACCTGGACGCCTAAATGCTGAGTTGTATTTGCATTTCCTTCAAGAAGAGTTGCCGCAGCTGTTAGAGAATGTTCCTTTACGTCTCAGACAAAATTTGTACTTCCAGCATGACGGAGCACCTCCCCACTTTTCACGTGCCGTTTCTGCTTATTTAAATCATCAATTTCCTGGACACTGGATTGGTCGTGGAGGGCCTCACCCTTGGCCACCAAGATCCCCAGATCTATCTCCATTGGATTATTGCATCTGGGGATGGATGAAAGACATTGTATACAAGACAAAAGTGAATTCTCGTGATGAATTAATTGCCCGTATTATGGATTCGGCTGTGCAGATACAGGGAAGCCCTGAAAAATTAAGAAACGCAACAAAAGCAATACACAAACGTGCTGCAAAATGTATTGATAATGATGGCCTCATTTTCGAACATCTATTATAAAAAGGTGCGTACGGTTGGCCCAACCTGATTAATTTTGCTTAAAACTAGTAATGTATTATACTGAATAAAATCGATTTTTTGATACTTATTTCTGTTTTATTTTAGACTTTGATTATATCAATTTTCTCAGAATTAAATTCTCTACAATTAATGTTTGTTGATTTTATGTATTTATTACCAATT
This sequence comes from Catonia carolina, assembly GCA_035578175.1. NCBI lineage: Eukaryota > Metazoa > Arthropoda > Insecta > Hemiptera > Achilidae > Catonia > Catonia carolina. Next base: position 15,744,316 of record JAQMRL010000002.1, on the reverse strand, counting down.
TAACAAAGTTATTGTACATGAAACTTAAAAAAACATTGTTTCGTGCCCCAATTTTTTGCATTTAACCGTGAATCCCTCAAAAACTACTACAGGTACAGTTCTGAAACCTATTTTATTAGCTTTATCAGGTAAAATTACATAAGAATCCACGACATTTCTTACTTAATTAACCTTTCCAAAAGTTCAGTATGGCTTTATTTTACTCTTTGCCCAGGAATTCAGGCGAAATCTTTCGCTAGCTGTAACTCGCTAACGAAGCGTTTTCGGACCTATGTTTATATAACATTTTTTCATTATTTTTACTAGTACAATGTGCTGTAGAAGTGGGGGGAGAACTTCATGAATCACCCTGTATATTTGGGGAAACTAATTAGATTTGACAAAAATAACAAAATGACAGAAATTGATAGAGGAAGACTGTTGAGTTAAGCAGAATTTGGAAGACTGAATGGTATTCTGAGAAACAAGAACATCCCACAATACTTAAAGACCAAAGTATTTGATACATGTGTTTTACCAATACTAATGTAAGATACGCAAACATGGGTGTTTACTACCAAGAATATTAATAACTAGCAAAAATAAAACAAGCCATGGTGAGGAACACACTGCAACATTGTAAACCAAAAGAAACAACTCAAAAGTGCAAGATATTGCACAAAAATTGCTTCAACAAAAATGGAAATTTATTGACCTCATTGAAAGACACATAGATGAAGAAAGAAGAAATAGTGTTATTCAGAAATAAATACCATGAATAGAGAAAAGGATGACCATAGATGTGATGAGGAGGTCACATTTAAAGAGCGGTGCGATTATTTGAATATAGCAAGCAAGAAACAGGAAAGCATGAAGAAATTCGGAGGAGTCCAATGTTGAAAAGAGTTATAAAACAATAAAAAAACTCCCATTTAAAACCAAGTTATCCAAAGAGATATTTTTAGTAAAAAAACAAGTAATTCTTTAAAACACTGTAACTCAATGTTAAGGGATATGAGCAAACTAAAATAAATGCAATGCATACCAAAATACATATACTGTATAAAATACATATACAAGTGTCGCCAGATGGTGACAATAATCAATTATATTCTAAAACTTAGTAGTGGTAACTTGATAGTCCAGAAAAGGGCTTTTTAAGTGCTGTTCTGCTGGGGTAAGCAGACTAGTGTGATCCTGAAGAGAGGAAACTGTTGAAGCTGCAATGCTTCAATGAAGAGTCAGACAGCTGTAAATTTCTCTACCATGTGATAATTTGATTCGATGTTTGACAGTAGAGTACTTAAATAGAAGGGGTGATATATAAAAAATAAATACTTAAAGTTCAGCTAAAACATAGTGTACCTAACAGGTCGGGGAAGTGTTAAAAACTAGAATTCTGTCATTTTTAATTTGATTACTTAACATATTCTATTTTCTAAATAAACATTCTGTTTCTATGTCAGAGTTCCAGGTTTGATTCCCAGTTATGTCTGGCAACTTTCATCTGTGTGCGACCTCAAATCACTACCTAAGCACAAGCTAAGACTTATATAGGCATCATCACTCAATAAAACAAGAAGAAAATAGACAACTAATATTCATATCTCAAATTATCAACAAATGACAATAATTTTAAATCATCTCAACCCCATTATTTCGAATAAGTTGGTAGAAATCCTTAATTTTTCTACACAGTAAATAGGGAATGCAAATCTGAAGGTAAATAATTTATTTTTAAAATTTAAATATATTTAATCAAAAATCATTTCTCAAAAGGTTTTGTAGTTGTTTAAATCATCAGCCAAAAGGCTAGTTTGAACTTCTAGAGGTTTTACTAAGCAAAACAAGAAGTGAGGTGTTTTACAGTTGCCTTCCTCACTGAGTTGAAAAGTATGCTTATCAACATACAAGCCCACTCTCCTCTCTGAAAAGCATATATTTTCCACCCTGCAAATGATAAACTTCATTCACCACAGGGTCTGCTGTATAAGAAATTTATTACTTTCAGAGGATAACTCTGATTTCTTTTTTACACCTCTACCACTTCTGTTGTTAAATGGTTCAGTTATTATCAACATGCCACTTTTTTATTATCAACATGACATGATATGGCTGATCATGTGATAAGAAATAGAAACATTTTTTTCTAGCCCTGGAGGTAACAGACTGAGTGCAAATAATATAACACTGTCTGTTATGGGCAGAAAAAAATAAAATGTATGAACTTTATTAAATCAATTTCTTTAGACCCAATTTTAGAAAAAAATAATAAATACCAATGTTGTTTGAGTTGCAGTTGTTACTCTTTGTTCATCAGGATCCAAACTTTGTCCAAGCCGAAGAGATCCAACAAATGGTCTTCTCACTCCATTACTACTTCTTTTGCTGGAATTTCCAGGAGAAACCCTAGATAACAAGAGAATACATTTATATTTTTAATATAGTATTAAGTTTTCATTTTATTCACATGCAATCATTCAATTAAAATCAAGTTGTATGATTATTAATCCACGTTTTTATTAATCTTGGTTTTTACAGTACTTCTAGGACACAAACAGTTTATCTTGTAATGCTGTACATGTATCGCATAATACAACTAATTCTTCATTATTATAGAATGAAACACTCTAGATGACCTGGTCATAGAATGATTTCAATTCACTCTTAAATAAAAAACTGTAAGAGAATAAAAAACCTTTCCCCCACAACCAGACCAAAGAAATACCTCTGTAGATATTTTAAAATATGATAATTACTAAACATCATGTAATTGTGAATTTGAATGTGCAAAATTTAACAAAAGTTACAACCATATAAGGGTACAATATATTTTAACTTAGGCTTATATTCTTTTATTAACAATAACATTTTTCTCTGAAAAATCCTTAAAACTAAATATAAGTAGCCTAGTTTCAAAGACGGCCAACTCCATTTTTATCAAAATTGACATTATGATTGGTTCTTATGAAAAATTCGGTGTGGAATCTGAATTTGAGGTTAGTTCGTGACAAAAACGGCTAGAAGTAGGTTAAAATTCAATTTGAATATTGAGCTTAGTTTCATAAACGGCCAACTCCAAAGCAGCCTGGTTACAATATCGGCCAACTCCGTACTGAGCCAATGAGAGCTTCAGATCTAGTCACGTGACTGCCGCAAAGACTCATGGGATTGTTATTGGTGTAAATGTCAAAGTTTCATTGTATACATTGCTGTTTGTGTTAATTTTGTCGGTATTACACATTTTTGGAGCTCTTAATGACATCTATACCATCTGCTTAGTTGGTGACTGGTACCCAGGACAAAGCAAAAATACTACTATGCTCACAATTTGGCTTGCATTTTGGCCCGTGTCCCTTCAAATATATCGGAAGTTGTTTTCCGTGTTACTAGTCACTCTTATATGCCAAGTGACAGGGTATTTGGATTAATTGAAAGGGACTTGAGAAAATGGAGACAATAATTCAGTTTGAAGAGGACCATGAAGTTTTCGAAAACGATTGTTCTCTCAAAATTTTAAGAACCGACTGAACCAACTTTGACTGGAAGGCTGGAGTTTATAATATTTGACTTTGCCAAATTTAATTGTGTATTAGTAAATTAATTTTGATAAAAGTTTATAGGTTATTGTTATAAACTTTTGTCAAATTTGTTGATTTTTTGTAATAAGTAACTTATCACTTTACTAACTTCATTAGTAAGTTACTTATTATTGCGTTTTTATTCTCTTTCCCTTAAAATTGTATTACTACTAACAGTTTGAAAATCGTATCTTAGTTACAAAGTAGGCCAACTCCCAATGTTGGTTACAAACACGGCCAACTCCATATTTCAATTGCAATTTTCTTCTTTAATTGAATCCATAACACCAAAATAACTGTGGTTTATGGTTTTTTAGATCAAAATTGATCTATCAAAAAAAAAATCAGGTGACATATATAAATAATTTTATGCAAACCAGTTTTTCTGCTCTCCTGAAAAATTTTGAAAAATGGAGTTTGCCATCTTTGTAACTAGGCTACTCAAATATATTCTAAGTGAAAATTTTTTAGGAGATAATTTGAATGTATATTTTATATGTTGTTGTTAAAGTCATCAGCTGAAAGGCTGGTTTGAACCTGTAAAGGTTTAACTAAGTAAAATGAGGAGTGAGATGGTTTACCATTCTTTCCTCACTGAGTGGAAAGATATGCTTATCAGCATGCCAGACCCTCTGAGGAGTATCTACTTTCCACCCTGTAAATGACATCTTCAGTTCATTCACCACAGGGTCTGGCTGTATAATGAAATGCATTACACTCAGAGGAGATAACTCTGACTAGCCTCTTTTACACTTTAACTTTTTCTGTTCTTAGATGCTTCAGACATATAATTGGCTGACCGCATGATAAGAAACAGAACTATTTTTTGTAGCCCTAAAACTAGCAGATCAAGTTCAAATAATTTAATACTCCATCTGCCTATTACGGGCAAGAATAATATATACGAGGCGAACCCAAAAAAAACCAGATTAAGAATGCGCTGCTATTCGTAGACGTAGTAGAGTTCTCCTGCTGGATGGAGCTAGCAGAGACCTTCAACAAACAGCCCAGATGGCAACAGTTTATAGGTTAACGTTTGATTATAGTGTTGTGTTTCTCTTACTGTTGTCATGTTCCATCTGCGACATCGTTATAGCAGATTTAAAAGATCAGAATGTTAGAAATTTTGTTTCCTGCTTGAAAAATTGACAACGGAAGCTTATAAAATGATTCAATAAGCTTTCTATCAAGAAGGGTGCTATGAGCACACATGTATTCGAGTGCTTTGGGCGCTTTTAACATGGTGAGATGAGTGTTGAAGGTGATGATCATTCTGGTCGCCTTTCAACATCTCAAAATGATGAAAACTTGAAAAAATCTGCCAAAAAATCAATGAGGGAATCTTCATTTCATGATCAACAAAATTTCTGAAGAGACAGGCATGATTGGAGCTTGTGCTCATAGATTTTGACTGAGAATTTGCAAATGAGACAAGTTGCTGCTAAATTTGTTTCTTGCCTTCTTGAACAGGGATACACAAAACATTCAACTGAATTTGAGTCAGGACTTGAAAAACAAGATTGAGAGTGATCCAAACTTTTTGGCCAAAGTCACTACAGGAGATGAGAGTTGGTGTTATGGGTACGACCCAGAAACTAAGCAAGCATCAAGCCAGTGGAAGATTGGCTTGACTGTTAATGACATCCCAGGCAGAACATGACAACAGTAAGAGAAACACAACACTGCAATCAATTGTTAACCTAAAAACTGACGCCGTCTGGGCAGTTTTTCATTGACAGTCTCTACTAACCCCATCTAGTGGGAGAACTCTCTACTACATCTACGAATGGTAGTGCACTCTCAGTCCGGTTATCTTTGCGTCCCCTTCATATATTTCACAAATCCAAGTAAAATTTTTTTTTCATTGCTTCAGATCTGAACAAAAAGACATCTTTGCAAGAATTATAATTTTCACAGACTAAGACCTTCAAGAAGGATTTTTCACTGAAATGTTCAAATTTGTGTTTTTTACCAATCAAGGAACTATGTAAATTTTTTTACAGTTTATCTGACAGAGCTTGTTTGGAAAACATAAAGTTATGTGAAAACATAAATTGAAAAATTCCATTTGAAATACAAGATTTTAAAGTGGGTTTGTGGAAATACTTTTTGTGTATTACAATAAAAAAATGCAATAAGTAAGCGTGCAACCTCAAAACCTTATTTAATACTATGCTCAATAGTTTACTTGAAGGTCCTTATTTAATTTTCATATACGAAACTACCACAACATTACTCCTTACTACTCAATACAATTCAAAGACTACGGAGTCATTAAATAACATTACCGTAGCTAATCAATGAGAATGTAAAAAAAGTATACAAACCGTGGAAGTAAAGTTTTTCATATACGAAACTACCACAACATTACTCCTTACTACTCAATACAATTCAAAGACTACGGAGTCATTAAATAACATTACCGTAGCTAATCAATGAGAATGTAAAAAAAGTATACAAACCGTGGAAGTAAAGTTGAAATGATCCTCTCAGCTTCTTCAGGTGGTGGTGGGAAATCTGGTGCATCAATTGGAGGTGGAGGATCAGGTGGTGGTTCTGGAAGTTGTGGCACTTCTGGACGAAAACTTAAAACAAATTTTGCACGGCGCCCATTCATACTCATGTATCCGTCGTCCTCAGAATGTAAGGAGGGACTTTCGTCCCCAGGTGCGTTCCCGTTCTCCAAGTCGTCAAACTCGGAGAGTACGCGATCCAGCAGTTCCAATGAACGCTGCACCTCATCTCCCCTAAAACAAAAATAATAATACAAATTACATTTTTATAAATTGATATTACTGGGTATAAGTCAAACAATTTGATTTCAATTTTCCACTGTACTTGTTTAAAAAAACAGAGATATCTTATTGATGGAATACCTATTTTCCCCATTTCATTTTCTTTTGTCAGCCATATTTATTTTAGCCGTTGCTTTGAGGTCATATCAACTATTTTGTTTACCAGCAAACATTGCTGCGAGTTACAGTATAAAACAAAAAATTGGTGGGGTTTTAACCTATATTAATTTTCACACCTTAGTCGGGAATCGAACTCAAGACCTGCATAATTAAGAACTTAGTTATGGAGGCAGAGTCTGCCATTTTGTATTTTAAATTTTTCAGAACTGAATTGATGATTCAATTGAATTCTTAATACTTAGTAGGCTTATGCATGTTTAAACTGAAGTCAGCAAGGATATAAATCTTTATCTTGTAAATGCCTTTTATGATTAGACAAAATTATTATCATTATAATTACCATTATTGGCTAAAATATTTTATTGGGGATAACAAGACACGTTAATTTTGATAACTGTTTATACAACAACCACATTATAACAAAAAAATTAAAATTCTTGTGTTTTGTTTACCTTTCTTTACTGAATTAAAATTATTGGATTAAAGAGGATTCACGACCAAGAAAATTTTCAAAGTGAAGAAACTATGTAGTTAACTGTAGTAAACTTTTTATTTCTTTTCCCTAGTAAAAATTTTAAAATTTTTTTTGTCAGAATTAGGAAATTTATGTTTTACTAAAGATATAAAATAACATTGAATTTTAATGATAGTACCAGATTGATCTACCCTTGAAAATGCAACACCATAGTTGAGTAGATTAATTTTCCCACCAAAAGTTAATATAATTAGTTTTAGGTTTTTAAAGTTATAATTAAGAAAATTAACATTGTATTGTAATGATTTTTTGCAACGTAATGGGAAAATAAATAAATAAAAGCTCAAAAACCATTTATGGAATCTTGTATACAGGTAAATCCCTGACAAATTGTATCAAATGTTGATTGATCTCCAAAATGACTGAAAAATTTCAAAATTGGATGTTTATTGTAGATTAAATTAATTGTTCCATTTTTTAATTGGTGCCCTTTCAATAATATTTCTCGTCCTTTTAAATACTATAAAAACATGATCTTTTAATAATCAGGCCTTATTACAAAAGGCCTGATGAAGAGTTTGGCCAAGACACAAAGATCCAGGGGTTCTGAATACAAAATTGAAAGACTGTGTAAGAAATAAAGATAGTCAGTAAAAATTTAAAATAATTGATGTAGAACGGCACAAGGAATCACTAAAATGGTGATGGGTTGAAGAGTCATTGAGTCAGACATAATCGATTGAATAAGGAGATTCAGCACTCAGCAGTGGAGACCCTGGCTGGGAAAAAGAGGGAAGAGATGACTTAAAACATATGGCAAGAAAAGCGGAGAATAGTGACTTGTTGAGTCAATCAGGAAACACCTACATTCAACACTGGATGATGACAGGCTGAAGAAGAAAGAAAAAATTAGGAACAAAGTAGGTATTGTTGTTATTTAGGTCATCAGCTGAAAGGCTGGTTTCGAACCTCTAGAGGTTTTACTGAGTCAAACGAGCTTGCTTATCAGCAAGCCAGGCCGAAAGCACCTACTTTCCACCTTGGAAAAACAACACCTTCACTTCATTTATCAAAGGGTCTGGCTGTATAATGAAATTCATTACTTTCAGAGGAGATAACTATAACTAGTGTCTTTTACACCTCTACCTGTTCTCTTCTTAAATGCTTCAGTCATATAATACAAAACGAACTATTTTTGTAGCCCTGGAACTAGGAGTTCGAGTGAAAATAATTTAACACTCCACCTGCCTGTTACAGGCAATAAATCACAAAAATTTTGAAACTTTAATTTTAGTCTTTCTTTTTTTTAAATTAGGGAGATCACAATACATAGATGTTGATAATTCATTAAAAAATTAGAGATATGATATTATAATATTTTCTCTTATTTCACTGAAAGAAAGTAATAAACAAAATAGTCTAAATGTAATGAAATTATAAAAATGCTGGTTTATTTGAATTTATAATGACTAAAAGTGAAAGAGGAATTGAAGTTTACTGGTATCCTATGTAAATATTGAAAGTATTCATAAAGAAGGGGATAATTTACGATCCAGTGATTTTGAAAGAGATTATCTTCTTAGTTGCTTCCTAAGAAGTTTCCTCCTCCTCATCTTCTTTATCCTCGTCCTTAAGACTTAGGAGACGATAAGAAGATGATCTCTGCCCCTGCGTGTGCCCTCTCAATCCATTGCAGATTTATGAGGGGCTCTTACAAAAACGACTCAAGATTGGAGGAGGATCTAAGGGCGAATGAAGGGAAATATTTAGCCTATAAATAAAGATCATATGTTTGTTGGTATAATTTATTTTCTTAAAATACATAATCAACTTTCTTCACAACAATAAATCTATTTTGAATGAACGGAAAGATGAATTTTATAATAATTAGAAAATTTTTACAAGTTCATGTCACAATAATACGAACCTTGATAACCCGTACTTTGATAAACCGAACGATTTTATTAACCGAATGGTTAAAATGGTGGTCAATTATTTCGGTAATTGATTGCCAGACACGGTTAAAACTGGATGCTATCTATCAACGCACAGTTTTATTGTCATATTTTGTATTCAACAAATTCGCCTGAAGTACGAAATTTAGGAACTCAACTCCTGGTTTTCACAGCACCCTGTATGGTTCACTTTATGAAATTTAAACAAAAATAAGTTACAATGACAATACATGAAAAATTAAATTTAAAATGATAACAAGAGATAAAAGAAACTCATTTAATTACGAAAGATTTACTAGACCCACGGGGTTGGTCTAGAGGTAAAGTCGTCGCCACGAGTCAGCTGTTTAAAAGCTGGTTTTCGGAGACGAAGGTTCCTGGTTTAAATCGTAGTAAAGGTAGTTAAATATACGGATTTGAATAATAGACAATGGTTACGGGTGTACTTTAATGGCTGGAGTTCAATCAACAATATTCTTTTAGGAATGATCAGCCTGAGTCTGTACAAGACTACACGTCATTTACAAGTCGTACATATTATCTTTATCTCATCGGAACATGGAGTTGCATATTGTTCTGAATTAAAAAGATTAAGAAAAAGGATTTAGTATCACAAGAAATGGAAACATGAAGGAGGAAATAAAGAACAAATCTAGGTAACCGGAACGTCAATAAGGCAACTTAACTCTGTAGTACTTTGGTATAAACACGTACAAAAATAAGATATTCAATACAATAGTATGCAACATAATTATTTACGAAGGTGAGAGCTGGGTGGTAAATAAATGAAATAGGGGGAAGCTGTGGGCTGACAAGAATGGACTGCATCACTAATGAAAAGATACTAAGGAGGAAGGAGGTGCAGAGCGATATTTTACGCTGATAAGGTATGGGCATGTAAGAAGGATGAAATGAGGCAGGTAGATAGCACAGGTAACGAACAAATCGAATTTCAGTGGAAAAGTCCAACAGAGGCCGACTCCGTCGGTCCTTAACAGATAAAATGGCCAAAATCATGAAGAAAACAGGACTTCGGGAGAAGGATTGGTTGGTTCAGAATAAATGGAGGTAGATGTTGGGAAAGGAGAGGCGGCGACAACAATAAGAAGACCTTTAAAATAAATTATAAAACTGAAAACTTTGTAAACCCTAAATATTTATTAAACTACCTACAGCGTACACAGAATTAAAAAAATTCACAATGGCAACGCTGCAACTAGCCGATAAAAAAGTAGGGAAAAACTGTGCTGTTAACGTAGCGTAGCGGAATTTCCCTATTTTAATTTCCTTATAAAATACTGTAATTTATAAAATAATAAATGACCCCAACAAATTTTACGTAAGCAACTGATTTTACCAAATACCGTATTTATCTATTTAAATTTTGTTCAAGATATCAGGCCTTATTCAGGCTTTTGATTCTAAGTTATTCTTATTCTTTTATTCTTATTCTTTTTTGATTCTATGTTGCTTGGATCTCGAAATAACATGATTTTCACGATTTAAACAGCAACTCAAAAACGGTTAAGATACAATTCTGAAAATTTGTAGATTATTAATAAATAGAATCGGTTAGCATATGTATAAATGTGAACGTAATCGTTTGAGTGGTATTTTAATTAAAATTAAAATTTTAACGTCACTAAACGACGAATTAAATAATACAATATAACGTATTACTTTAATCGACAGGATGAATTAAGTAGTTTTTATTAAATCTCAAACTCGAGTGCACGTTATAAATAAACGGACCGAAGTAGTTGGTACGTTGAGATTAATTATGTATGCCTACATACGGGATGGACAGCTAGTATTTTAGTATGTATAAATTTTATTTGCTGATAGTGATTTTGAAGTAGGTACACAATATAATAGGTATTGGTAACTGATGGTGGATCATAGCATAGTATTGTAATTTTACTTAAACGTTATATGAATCGGAATAGGGACTTTCAGCTTTGAAGTTCAGCGTAATGTAGCTCTTTAAACAAACATTTCCAATTTAAAATAAATCCAGGAAAATAACTTTAGAATTTTCCGTCAAGTGCTTTTAAAGAAAAAACACAAGGAACATTTTTATTCTTTTATAATTTCACAACAGAAAGATACAACCAACAATTTATTCTTACGAAATAAAGGAAAAGAAGGGAAAAGTAAAAGTGAAAATTAACTCCATTGAGAAAAAAGTACTTAGGGATGGATGAGTAACGTATTTTTTCAAGTTGATTAATGAAAAGAATTACTTATTATTATTTTTTTTACTGAAACCTGACAACCTGATTGATCATTTTTTAAAGAAATAAAGTTAATTTACTTACAAAATAAAATAAAGTTATTAATACAGTAATTTAATTAATAGGTACTCTTTATCAGTAAATTGTGAGATTATTAAATTAACAACATCATTATCAGTGCCACCTTCACTCTATCAATTAATAAATTAATTTTTAACAACAATAATATTATAATTTTAATTCGATTTAATTTTAGATTAGTTCAGCCAGATAACTTAGTCTCATCAAAAAGTATAATTAAGTACTTAATTACGTAATTATGTACAAAAAAGTATGCACGTAAATATAATTGCTTGGTAAGTCTTCACTCGACATCACAGCGTAGGTACTTGGAACAGCACCCGACACCGGATCGGCTGAACTTATGATGGTGAAACATTGCGCGATCGTGTTGCCTTTAAACGCCACACAAAAATAATGCAAAGTAAAATAAACAATTTCAAGAAAAACTACACACTTGTCCCCGGATGGCGACATTAAGCGGCATGGGGGAAACCTTAAATGTTTGAGGCCCTGAAAGGGCCGTTTAAGCGGTAATCGTCTAGGCGGGAAGAGTCGCTCGTAGTTGTAACGGTCGAAGAAGTGGGCGACACGGCGTCTCGTCATGCAGCGGAGACGTCATCTTCTTCCCTCGCAAGAGTAAGTCGATGACTATTTCGTCGGGATCCGGTTGGCGCAACGCTCGATCGAGGTACCGCTGTAGGCATCACTCGCAGTAGCGGGCATAAACATAAAAACTGGTTCTCAGAATTCCACAGTAAACAGAATAGAGACCAGATAGACAGTTGGTATGGGAATTTTCAAAAAATTTTAGCTGATTGAAGACTTCAAAAAGCGTTCTTTTCCGTTAAGAAAATAGAAAAAGAGTCACCGTCGGAAAACGTGGACTCATGGAGTCCAAGATGCGTTGGGATATAGGACGGGTGACGGAAAAATACGTAAGACCCAATAAAAAGATTAAAGTCGTATCAACTAATTGCTTGATGGTTAACTACTACAGTGAGGTTCAGGATTAAATGAGTAATAATTTTCCAGACGTGGCTGGGAGTTGAATCTTTGCAATTGAACCTATTTGACTTAAATTTATTTAATTAAGCCTATTTATTAAGTTTGTTTTTAAAGTTAAGGATCACTTAATTGCTAAAAAATTATTGGGAACTACATTAGGTTTGGTGCAGTCTTAGAACGACAAATTTGGCGACCAACCGTCTTCATTAAATTCTTGAAGAGTATAAAAATGAAAAACGGAGGAGGTTGGGAAGGTCGCAGAGAAGATGGAAGGATTCAATGAAGGAAGGAGAATAAGGAGGAAAGGAGGACGTTGCGGTTTAGTAGTTTGAGAACACAATATTGGGATACTTATGCTCTAATCAGTAATCTACTCGAGGACCACCAACTTAACAGTCAAATGTATTTTTTCCAACTAGGCTGCGATAGCTAGATATTTATTTTATATTAACAAAATAAAATAAATGTCTGAAAAATAACAGATTAGCGGAAAAATATTTTAGAACGAGTTTAAAATCTCACTTTTATGTCTGTCAAAAATTTAATTAAAACTGCTATCATAACTTTTGAAATATGGAGATAGATATTAAGGTATTAACTACGCGGCAAATTCCAGGAACAACTTAAAATAAAATGAACACAAATAGATAATATTATTATTATTTCTTACATCGAAAAAATGGAAATGAAATTCATATAGAACAAATTAAGAAGAATCGTTTGACAGATCATTCTCGTGTAAACTAAAATAATTAAAAATTCTGAATTATAATACAATTATATTATAAACGCTGACAAAAATAATCCTCAACCGCTTTTTTAAATAACCTTTAACTTGAACTTTGTGAAGATAAAGTTCAGAGAATGTCATTTTTAAGTATAGAGACAGAAATATTAAATACTTTATTCCATCAACTAGACATTTAATAAATATTACAGAACGATTTAATTTTTATTTTAACTCAGCACATTAAAGTAATATCAATCACGATTTTCACGGGTCTTGACTCCCACAAGCCAATAATATGGTATCAGTGCAAGTTTGTGTTTCTCTTCTGTTCGCTATAGACATAGTAAAGGTTCAATCACGATTTTCACGGGTCTTGACTCCCACTAGCCATAAATATGATGTTCGGAAGGATGTCAGTGCAAATTTGTTTTCTCTTCTATTCGCTATAGACATAATAAATGTTACCTTCCGGTCTGCCATCAAGCAGATTATTATTTAAGGAACTTCAATTGAATACAATGCGATTGGTTGCTTGGAAGTACACTTTTTAAGCGACAATATAATATATGCAAAGCACTCGTATTTTTTTCAGAACATTGCACACGAACATTTACATCAAAATCGGTCAACCGGAAGTAGCAATTTATTCGTGCGATTTTTCACTTACTTGCGATTTTCTCAAAAATGGCTCCTAGGAGTTTTTTAAAAAAATCGCTTCAATTACTACATTTTTATACTCAGGAGGGTAAGTGGTACGTCACTGAAATTCTGAGAGGGCTGTGCTCTCGTGATAAAAATATATTTTTTTTAGATAGCGGCCTTGATATAAATTTTAGGGTAAAGTATGTCTAAATAAAGTTGTAGAAAATTAAGAAACCTACAACTTTTATTTCAAACATTTTTTTCTACAAAGCTTAGTTTATCGTCAACAGTGATTTTCTGTATTTTTAAGTTTTACTGAGGTTGATGGGCCCTGGGAAGTGACCTGGGGAGGGCTTCGGCTCTGGCAAAGGGGAGTGATGACGCGTCACGATACACAACATCGGTATCAAAATAAGCGGTTAATCAAGAGACCGCTCTTAGCCTCTCTCACTCCAACTCCAACACTTTAACCTACAAGAGGTGCCCCTGTTACGCTGAGCAACTCGATGGAAGGTTGGGTTAAACCCCAGCGGGAAATCGGGTCAGCAAGCTGATAGGTGTTGGGGGCTGAGGAGCCAATCTTCAGTCAATTCTCACAACCTGATGGTCATGCCTCAATCTTTGACGTCTCAGGGAGTAATGATCAAAGAGGATAGGATCATGAAGTGAGAAATAGGAGTAATTCTCCAAAACAGGATTGTTAGGAATCCTTAGGAGGCAGCCCCTCCACCTAACTAGCCTTGCCGTTGGGTTAATATCCCACGCAGGGCGAAACATAAACGTATTCAAAGAGACAAAATAGAAAGAAACGGACAGGTTAAACGGAAAAAAGACTGGAAACGGACAAATAACATGATTTTTGGAACTTGGAATATGTTGAGGGTGTGGGGGGGCGAAGGGGAGAGAGCAAAGGACGGCTGAGAGCATTGGCTTTGGACAGAGTGGAGTATAAGAAGTTTATAGAAGGCCCGACGCTGAGAGGCAGAAGGGAGAGATAAAGAAGAAGACTGAGGTTGATTTACATTTAGCGTTATTCACTCATAATTAAACATATGTTATTTTGTTCATTACTTATATTGGCAAGAGGAAGTCCTATAATTCTTTCAAACCTGTGTTTTAGTTCATAAAATTGATACCAGCGAACATCATAACAGGCAGGTGGAGTGTTAAATTATTTGCACTTGATCTGCTAGTTCCAGAGCTACAAAAAATAGTTGTGTTTCTTATCATATGGTGAGCCAACTATATGGCTGAAGCATTTAAAAACAGAAGAGGTAGAGATGTAAAAGACACTAGTCAGAGTTATCTCCTCTGAGAGTAATCAATTTCATAATACAGCCTGACTCTACAGTGAATGAAGTAAAGGTGTCATTTGCAGGGTGGAAAATAGATGCTTTTCAGAGGACCGGGCATGCTGATAAGCATACTATTCCACTCGGTGAGGAAGACATTGGTAAACTATCTCACTCCTCGTTTTACTTAGTAAAGCCTCTAGAGGTTCAAACCAGCCTTTCGGCTGATGATCTAAACAACAACAACAACAACCAGCGAACAAGCTTGGTAATGCTGGTGTTGCCCGTAAAAAATTATTATAAATATTTATAACAGTCATAGACATTGTAGGTCTACAGTTTTGTTGGAATATTTACCAGAAAAATATTGCTTCATGGCGAGACATTGTAAATTATAAATCTCAATACACAACACTGAATGTAAAACATAATATTAATTTAAGGTTTTTTGAAGCGAAGGATTTTGTTAAAAAAGAATGCAATGAAATCTGACAAACAACATGGGTAGTCTATAAAAGAAAAAAAAACAATTATGTAGTATCTCTAAAATAAGTAACCTTAAAAAGTCTTATTACGTAGAATTGAAAAGAAAGTACAGTAAGTACTGTATATATTTTTACTATGTATACTGTAGTTGTATTTTGTTTCTTATTTTCTTTTTTTCCTAAAGAAAAAGAACTCGAGTGGCATATTTTATGGAAGAGTTGAACTCGAACTCGTTTTACTGAGATGCACTTTAAAGTTCTGATCTTTACAAAGATGATAAAGGCAGCCAAGCACCTTGCATAACAAGTAAACCAAAAGATACACGTTAGCATTTTCAACCAACTCTTTCTGATCTATATCTGTTTTCTTTCTTCCTTAGAAAGGCATCCGTTAAGAAAAATTACATTAAAATAAGAAAATGTAAATTTATAAAATGTTACGTACATTAATAACACATTGAATGACAGGTAGACTTCAAATAGACTAATGTATTAATCTTTTGATCAGTTTTAAAAAAAGTATTACAATAATCATATTAATAACCTTTCTAAAATTTCTACATTTTTTATAAATATCTTTTCGTAAAAAAACACTTAGTTAATTTCTTTTTGCAGTGGATCAACTCAGGGAAGTATAGAGTAAACTAACGAATAAATCTCCATAAAAACTGGTATCAAATTGTTTTAAAGATTCCTCAAAGAAAATTTTGGAATCACTTATCAATCCGGAAATTAGGGTTTCTTTATTCCCTTTCCTTAGTTTAAATCTTTAGTATTGTAACATTGTACAGTGATATTCTAGAAATTGTTGAGGAAATAGATTGCAGTGGCTGCTCGTGCCTTCAAAAATTGGTGAAGAGTTGCAAAAAACCGAGACAACTATGGTATATTAAGTAACCACGACACTCCCGAGAGTAAAAAATGTAAAGTCACATGCACACACACACACACACACACACACACATACAAAACAGCTGAGTGATACCGCAAATACAAAACAAGTAACGTCCACGCAAAGAAAACAATGGGCCGATTCAGGAAAGTAACAGTAACTTCTGGGAAATAACAATTGTAAAATACCTGAAAAGATAAGTTAAAAAATAACAAATGTAGAAGATCTTGGATATAAACATTTTTTTTATTCACAATTACTTTTACTTAAATCCATTCAGTTTCATTTTTCATTATTATTCTTTTAATCACACCAACCATACTAACAAATACGTAATAAATAGTGAAAAACATATTAATACTATTATATGAACAGAGCTATAATAACTACTTTGTGTTGTACACCCAAAAAACTACAATGCAATAATGTTGATGAACTGTAAACCTTGCATAAATACGCATGACTACAAATTAAAATCTGCATGAATGTCCACATGGTAGGCAAGTAAGTACATTGTGTTAATAAAATATTATATAAATATGTTATAAAATTTAGTACTGTAGAACCATATTTTTTTATAATGGTAACACAAAACTAAAATAACGTAGTTACTCCCGTGAATTTAAGCGACCGTCAGACCTCGCGGCACACACTGCATCCGGTGACGTCACACATTAGCTAGCCCCTACCACTTTTAACATGTGTGTGGGAGTGAACCTATAAAAACCTTGGGAGTAAAAGGCATAGGGCTTCATAGGCCTCTCAACATGGATTTGGATTTTGAACCTTCTCTATAAAAACCTTGACGTACACGTACATAGGAACATGCAGGTGCAGTAGACTGGTCGACCCGCCGAAATTTCTTCACTATTCGGGGAAGGGTGGGGAGAGTTACGCTTGCATATTTGACGCTCATATCCGTTGTCATGGCAACCCACTATGTGCTGGAAGAGAAGCGGCGGCCACCCATCTAACACTTCACTAGGACATTTATTACGTATATTAAGGCCATTACAAGGACTATTTAACACATTAGAAAGCGCTCTAAGCAGATAGAATAATTTTACGTACTTTTTTACTTGACACTTCTTCATTTATTGTAAAACAAAAAACAATTAAAACAGAAATTATATTTATTTTGAGAAATAAATCTTGATACTATCCAAAAAAAATATGTGAAGAGGCTCTTCACCTACTTCAGCTGAATAGCCGCCGCTGCCAAAAATGTGTTCTGTTACTTCTCTTATATTTTATATAAAGTTTTGCATAACCTGGTCTTCGTTCTAAGATCTGTTTCATCTGTCTTATCTTTTATGAACTAAAAATCTGATGTAAAACACTCACACGACTTTCTCTTACCAATTTAAATAATGAAAAACATAACGTAATTTTAATCATGAGTGAATAACGCAAAATGAAAATCAACCTCTGTAAAACTAAACAATCGAAAAATCACTAAATCAATTTTTTAATAAATCATACACAAAGTGTACAAAAAATACCCAAAGTATTTTTTATACAGCCCATTTTGAAAAGTCCAATAGTACAGAAATTAAGCCTCCTCCAAAGTTCTCCCTATTTTCCTGTTTCTTGCGTGCTACTTAACCCTGGACTCTCTTCACGTCATTTCTCAATCGCATTAGTCTTCGTCCACGTTATAATTACCATTGTTCGTGTCCAAAATCTCCATTTTTGAATAAACCTCTACCATCTTTCGTCCAAGTATCACTCTGTCGTTCGACTTCCCTGGTACAATCTTTTCCTTACAATATGAACTGTCGATCCACTATTCTCCAGAGCACATTATCTTACGTAGGATACTTTTTTGAACTTCTATGCATCTCTTAGTCCAGCTAACTCAGTCATTCGTAGACACTCATTTGATTGCAGTTAGCCCATTCAGTTTCGAAAACCGTGTATATTATCTAAATTCGACGCGTAACGAAAGAACAGATTTTTTTTTTGTTTAAGACCCATTAACATCTTGGTCATTAGCGACTACTTTGGACAAAGGTATGGTGAGTTTATATAAGTAATAATTTCCCAATTTATATTAGCCAGAATTCGAACACGGACCTTCCGATTTGCAGACTAGCGCGCTAACCACTACGCTACAGAGGGGTTCAAAACAGACATCTTTTGATGAAAAATTACAAATCTTTATAGGCGATTTTAAAATTTTTAAAGATCGTAAAGTAGGGTATCTAAAATAATGTGAACGATTAAAACGAAGAAAGATTATCGAGCAGTCAAGTACATGGAAGTGATTGTACGTACATAATGTTGAGATAAGCTGCTTTGTGAATAGGGGACAAATATTAACTTTCAAAGCGAACCAATGTCAGAGGGCGGTGGCAGGAGGCAAGCTGTGTCTGTAACCACGTTAAGCTTCTTTTCTCTTTCTCCCTGTGCTGGTGGAACAGATGGGCATGACATGCACCAATGTCATCGGCAGGATTTACCGAGAAAAACTACCGTATTGAGGGAGTGACAGAGAAGGAAAATAAACAACATCAAAGGGAATGAGTTATCAGTTAAAAATAAACACAAGAACCTGTTAAAAAAATCTTGTTTAACCGATAAATATAAGTTCATTCAAATATTTGTGTTTTAAATCAAACAAAACTAATAATAAAATATATTGTAAACATTCTCAATATTCCTTTTAAATCATGATTTAACATTGAAACTTATTTAAATTGTTTTCTTTAATTTTAATTAAAGTAATTCATTACACTGAATAATCCGACAATATTCCAGTTTAGGAGACTGAATCTCAAATTCAGCCTTACCTTATGAAAATGGTGTATTTCTTGAGCTTAATGTAGAAGGCCAAATCACGCTGTACAAGTAAAATCAATTAGTACTGTAAAAGAGAATTTTTATGACAACAATAAGAATCATCAGTGGTAAGGAAGAAGAAATACCTGAGAATAACTGAATTTGCTACAAGAAAAATGCGGAAAATATATTTCGTAAAAAAATGGAACGATCTCTTTAATTTTTAAAATGTTTTCATAACTTTCTGTTCAGAAAGCGGATGTGAAATTACTTTTTTGATAACTGTCCCGAAAATAGTTTTAAAAATTTTGAAAGGAGTAGGCCCTTAAGAATGTCGTATTGTTAGGCGGGCTGCACCGCATCTGATTATTGCATAATTCAGTAGTCTACACTGTATACAAAGTCTGTATAGAAGGTCTAAAATATAAAAGATCTAACCTTCCCTTTACACAAAACATAAAATAAAAGGTAACTTTACTTTACAAATCACTTTTTTTTTTATTAAAAACCTTAGCTATGTAATATACTCTTAGGGTAATTACATGCCGAGCAGGTCGCGGTGAAGATCGCGGTCGCAGTCGCGGTGGATGTTTCATCGATGTGAAACAAAAGCATTGTTGGTTATGGAGTAGCACATGTCAAAGATGCCAGCTGCGCCGTTACACTTGCCGCCACCATCGATACTAGATGTCACTAGATGTCATTGATACGATGTCGACGATGTCGATACTAGCGGTTGACTCAACTCCGATTGTTAGTTCCGAGTCACATGACCTGAGCACGCTGCATACTTCTTGCATCTCTCAAACGTGTCTTGCACTGTACAGTCAGGAAGTCGGCGTGTTGTCAGAAATTCTTAGACCAGTAATTATAAAAGAGCTGAAATCTACATCAATTCAATTAAGTAGTAAATCGGATGTGAAATCAAAATAATAACCAAGTGTTGTTTGTTAAAACTAGTTTTGTACTTAACGTGGTGCGATTGTTTAGCAGATCACCGTATAGAGTAGATAAGATATAAATGTTTTGTTTTGTAGGTAAGAATTAATTATTTTGGTTGTAAATGGTCATATTTTCCTTTTAGTTAAGTCGTAACTTTACAAAAAAAAAAAATTGTAATAAATTTAGTCAACTTTTAGGTTGAGCAGTTATATTAATTTTCTAAAATTGTAAAAATATTATGTAATTGACTTGTAATAAATGCTAGTTATAAGTTTAAAAGGAATTTTTGGTATTTATAAAACAACCAGATCATTTAATAACCTGGATTAAACGTTACAATACATTGAACAACATTTTGTGTTTGAAATATATAATACATTTACATTAATTAATACTCCAATTACGGAGTACTTTATCATGTTATTAAATACATACAAACATAATTGTTTATAAATAGGTATAATTACTAAATGCGCATGATGAATTAATTAAATCAACAAAGTGAGATTCAGCATCAGTCATCTGGAACAGAAAACGTCACAAACGTACGCAACACGAATGAATAGAAGAATCATCACAAGTGTGAAATAAAAGGAGGGAAGTGAAGAAGAGAAATAGGAAAATTACGGACGGGTACGTTAACATGTCTGAATATAATAGAAGTGAACATTAGTAGAAGGGTATCGAATACAGAGAGGGATGTAATGTGGTAATTACTATTACCATGAATAAGGGTGGGTGAGAGAATCAAGAGGGCGCTTCCGAACAGATACTTGCCATAAACAAGTCACATTGTAAATAGGTTTGACGCGGTGCAACGCAGCTATTGTGTTCGGCTAACGAACGATACAAGAGCATGGCATGCCATGCTTTAACCAAGCTATAAACATGTAAATGCGTATACAATTCACCAGATGAAAACCAACAACGCGATTATACAAAATGAAACAATAATGATACCGGTGCTTTCGTTCTAAACCTAAACCTTTATCCGACCGATTTAATTGTTTATAAATAGAGCAAAAATATTTATTAACCTCTAAATGAATACAGATAACAGAGACAAACTAAAATGTTAATTCTGTTGTAAGCTATGTGCGATTTTAATTAGTTTATAGATTTTTAAATCATTCACGTGAAAATTACATTTTATTTAACTTTACGGATTAAATGATTGAAATGAAAGTTTGCCTTGACGAAAGATGGAAATATACACAGTCAAATTGATACGGATTTGAATACTAGACAGTAGTTACCGGTGTACTTTGATGGTTGGGGTTCAATTAACCATACTCTCTCAGGAATGGTCGGCCTGGGTCTGTACAAGACTACACCTCATTTACACGTCATACACATCATCCTCATCTCATTGGGTCATGGGGTTGCTTATTGTTCTAAATTGAACAGATTGCAACGTACACAAATTAGGAATAAAAAAAAAAATTGATATATAAAATTTACGCAAAAAATTACAAGTTATTAAACTATTTCTTTTGTATTTAATAATTTCATCAATTTTATTATAATTTTACTTATATTTACTTCATAATTTTTAAAGGGAGACAGCATCATGGTTTTGGGAAAAATTATAGAGGTTTTTGCTTTCTCTGCATTATTAAAACTTTTCTCTATAAGACGAAATTAATTTTATACCTCCAAAAAAATGAGGTTTATCTGAGAGATATTACATTCTATTTGCCCTTCTGATAACAAAAAAATTTACGTTTTTTGACCATACATAATGATCCTTTATTTTCGTAAATATTTCAAAATGTGACGGTAAAAAAATGTGAAATAAAAGAAAAAACTCTCCCGATGAAACAGTTAGAAAGAAAATAGGATGGGTGAGGAGGAGGAGGAGGAGGAGGAGGGGCAACCTTATCATCCTTTATATAGTCCAGGAATGGACTAAATCAAAGTTAATTATTTATCAGCATTGTGCCACACAATGGTAATAATTAACTGGTCTGCTAATGCTAATAAAACAATTATTGGTCATGCTAATTGATTGTAGGTAAGAGGCTATTATTAATTGTAAAATTACTGCTACCTGTATTTTTAGTTAAGTTAGTTAACGCTTTAAGTTTTGTAATTAATTTAAATGAAGTAATCTAACTGTATTTGTTAATAAGCTAAGTTTAGTAATTAATAGTCATTATTAATTGTCTTAATAAGTTTGTTTATTATTTATTATACCCAGATTCTAAACGATCCTAAGGTTAGGTTTTTACAATATTTAAAAATACAATACAATACTAAAGTTGGTATGGTCAGTTTCATAATTACAATTTTCTGCCAACCTAATTATTTTTTAAAAATTTTCAAACTGTCTAAAATGTTAAAGTTATAAAATAATTGAACAAATAAACATGGCATGATTTTTATTTAAATGAATTTACCACTAAATTATTCCAGTTAAAATCTAAAAAAAGTGTAGCGAGAACAAAAAGAAATTGATCAGAAACGGAACCAGTGTTTTTTAAAACGTAAATTTAATTTTTATATCCCATGTCACGAACGAACTGTGTCAAGTGCTATTAATACAATCATTTATCGAGGATCAGATTAAATATTATTACTTAACTTACACTATTATTATTATTATTATTAGTCTATTATTATTATTTATGCCTAATGTGTTTATGTTGCAATCTGTTGAATTTAGAACAATAAGAAACCCCGTGACCCAATGAGATGAGGATGATATGTATGACGTGTAAATGGGTTGTAGTCTTGTACAGACCCAGGCCACCATTCCTGAGAGAGTATAATTAAATAAACCCCTACCATCAAAGTACACCGATAACGACTGTCTAGTATTCAAATCCGTATAAACGTAATTAATTACCTTTAGTAGGATCTGAACCAGGAACCTTCGTCTCCGAAAATCAGCTGTTAAACAGCTGACTAGCGGCGACGACTTTACCCCTAGACCAACCCGGTGGGTTCACTATTTTATGCTAAATTAATAACAAATCAAAAACTAAGTTTGTACTAAGTTAAATTTAATCAGAACGGTAACCTTAAAAGGATTAAATCAGAAAAGTAAATTCCAAAGGTGAACTTTAATTTCATTTATTGAACAAATGTACAACTCAAATTGTAGTTCTGTTCTTGAAAGTTGATTCAAAGTTTACAAAGCGTTTCAGTTTCAGTCCAAACTACACAATACCTTTTGGTTATTATTATCTCCATTTATAAAATATTGTTTCAAGAAAGATTTTTGAATTACTAATAATGTTTATGTTCTCATTTTTACATTAGCAAGATAAAGTTGTGTGAGTGTTTCACACCAATTTTTAGTTCATAATAATAGGTATGTGATTATAGCTTACATAAATCGTGTTTTTTCGTTCATCCAGATTTTTGGTTTTCCGACCGGACCCAGTCGGACAGTCCTAAAAGGACTGTATTTTATAGTTTGTCGTTCTACCGGAGTTGATGGGACCGATTCCGGTCGGATAACCAAAATCCGGATGAATGAGAAAACAAGATACTATCACGTATATATTATTATGAACACACAATGTTACTAAAAAATTTCTTATATTTGAGAGGGATATTTGTTTGTTAAGGGGATTATTATCAACTAAAAATCTGGTGTGAAACACTCTCATGATTATCTCTTGGCAATTTAAATAATTAAAAACATAACCTAATTTTAAACATGAGTGAATGACGCAAAATGAAACACCCTCTAGAACGAAAAAATACGGAAAATCAATAAATAAAATTTTAAAGTACTGTATGTTAAATAATACAGAAAGTGTACAAAAAATACCCAAAGTATTTTTTATACAGCCTATTTTGAAAAGTCCGATACAGAAAGTAAGCCTCCTCCAAATTTCTCCCTGCTTTCCTGTTTCTTGCGTGCTATTTAACCCTGGACTCTCTTTACGGGAGACGGAATCCCATCATGCACCATGTTAACGTTCAGAACATTTTCTCAAAAACTACTGAACAATTTTACTTCAAATTTTAACACAGTTTCTACAGTACCTTTTTTACAAAACCATTAATTTTTGCAACGAAAAATAGTTTACTTTTACCGAGAAAAAGTTTTTTTGTCACTGACTATTCAGAACCTGGAATTTGGTGCAATTTTTATTTTTTTTAAATTTTTTGTGGTTAACTATAGTGACTCAAAAAACTCATGGTTTTGTAGAGTGACAACATAAACCATGTGTAAAAATTTGAAGTGGATTGATGCGATAGTGTTTGAGAAAATAATCCTTGTGTACGAAAAAAATAGAATTTTTGGTAAACGGCAAAAAAACTACGAATATTAAATCTTTGCATATTAAACTTTGCATTCAATCATACTTAAGAAATACCAAGAAATTAAAATGAAAGCTATTTTTCAAAAATAAATTTTAAATGCAAAAGAAATTCAGAATGTCACGTATTATATCAGTGAATTCAGAAAGTCATGAACAATAAAATGGCGCTGAAATTTAGAAATCGAAAAAGTTTTTTTTTGCTTTCCGTTTCCCCTTCACGTCATTTCTCATTCGCATCAGTTCCCCTTGTTCCTATCCAAAATCTCCATTTTTTAATAAACTATTACATCTTTCGTCCATGTATCACTCGGTTCTAGTTTGTTTTCTTTAAGCTAGGCTAACGACAGATATTATTTTTAATCTATTATATAAAAAGACAACCATGTTCTGGGTGATTCATTTATAGATCAACGCACAGCCGAAACTACTGACGCTAGAGACTTGAAATTTGGAAGTTAGCTTTGTTATGTTGTGTAAGAGCGCACTAGGAAAGGATTTTGCAAAATTTTGATTTTAAAGGGAAGAAATCGCAAAAACTCCCCCCCTCCCACTGATGCGAGGATGCCGGTCAGCGCGAGGCGCTACGCTTATGCACTGGTTTTTCTCCGAGACGCATTTACCCCCTCCATAGGCATATACCGTTGCATCCAGTATAAAATACATTCTTATCGTACGTAAATAGCAGATCAACTACAAAACTATAGCTATTTTCCCAGAAGTTAAATTGACTTTAACAACGATTTTAATCTATGGTTTACTTTTGTCACTCCGGATGTTGCACTGTACGTAGTGTTTAACCTAACACTGGATTTACATTTTAACCAGAATTGTTGTAATTAGTATAATAAGTGATATGCTTTTTATGCTTTATAGTATTATTACTTATTATTCAAGATACAGATTTCATTGCTTAGGTCACATAATGTATTTGACTGACATTGTAAAAATGATTTTTGCAACCGAATAATTAAAATTTAATTTATAAAAAAAATGTGTCTCAACCAATTCAGTAAAATACATACGGTAAAGTTATTTTCTTAAATCTAACTTAAATTAAAATAAAACAACAGTTATTTATGTAAATTCAGGCATTATGCTATTATAATCCTTCTCTTTTTTATTTTTTTACCATAAGGGTCGATTTACACACATCCGTCCACGTCACGTCTCAGTTCCGTAATTCCGAGAAGACAAGTATCAGTCACAGAAAAATATTCTTTCTTGAAAAATTAATGACACTGTCTACACTGAGCACCAGCACCGTCCCAAAACCGGCGCGTCAGTATTGTCGCCGTCACCGAACCGTCAAAACGATATTTTGTTTTTTACGGACGTATTTGTCTCTATGTAAAATGACTGAATGAAGTTTGACGAAAGGAAAACTGACGTACATGTGTGAATACTGTCATCATTTTTGACTTCGAGTGGCCGTACCGGTTCTGTTTCTGAACGGCGACGGTGATGGTGACGTGTGAATCGTTCTTTATACGTAATTCAAAAAAATTATATTTGTGACTTAAGTTATTAGCAAATTAAAATACAGAATCATAGCTTTAAAATTGCATGGGCGAAGCCACGACGGGGAGCTATCTATTATATAAAAGAGATGTCCTGATTTATAGATCAACTTAAGGTTTCTAAGCTGTCGCTAAGGAAGGATTTCGCAAAATTTTTATTTTAAATGGTAGAATTCGCAAAAATACCCTCCCATAAGAAATACAGAGAGTATACTTAAACAGCTGATTCTTCGTTTACGTTTGCGTGCCACGCGGGACCCGCTAGTATTTTATACACGGTGATTCACGAAGTTTTACCTTCGCTTCCTGAGCTCACTCTACAGGCAAAAAAAAGAAAAAAACTTTACAAACATACGTCCTAAAACGCTTTGGTACGGACTTACGGCTAGCAAAAGATTTTACCCGAAACTCAGTACTCTTAGCGGAATGAAGACTTGCTGAAATTCTGAGAAGGTAAATTAAGGGACGAATTCAATTGTTTCTTATGGTTTTCAACCTGAAACCCCTATTAAAATAGTTCCCACAACTTTATATCTCTTGGTTTTCAAGATATTCGACATAAAACAGAAAAAAACACTTTTTTAAGGTTTGAACTACAATAACTGTGTTAAAAATTACTAATAAATACATAAAAATTATAATAAAACTTGTAAAAAATTTAATTCTGAACAAATTGGTATAAAATAAAGCAAGAAACAACAAAATACAAATGGAAAATACATTATTCTATAAATGAAACAAAATTATATTAAAAGTTGGATCGTTACAAGGGATTACATTCCTCAAAATACCAGTCAATCCGAATGCTGCCCATCCCCACATTTTTCTTTTATCGAATTCTTTACAAGGAAAATTACTGTGTCCAAATTATTGATGTTAATGTTTTACTTTTTTAGTAATTACCCTAGTTTAAAACAACCGACGTGAATACGAAAACAATTTTTCTAATACATTAGTAAGCGCGAAGTATTCCATTGTAAGTTCTGGAAACAGTCTACTATTTCCTAGATTTAGTGTAATTCTTGAAGACGTAGGCGGTTTACAGCTTAAAATATTTTGAAAATTTTATGAAAGTATTCCAGACAGGAAACTCAGATATGAATATTAATATATTTACCAACTAAAAGAGGGTTCAACAGATTGAAAAAGATCAGTGCAATGGAATAGGTATGGACCAACTTAATTTATTCAGCTGAAGATTGCTGAATTGCTTTTAGTATAAATCAGCTTTTGATTAAAGTAAAACGTTCTAAATGGCGAATTAAGACAGTATAAAAGTAGGAGGAATTGTCAGAATGATTTATTGAATGCAATGCGAAGGCGAAGATTCCTAAACGGTGCTAAGGATGCAGGGGGTGGTGAAAAGGGGTGCTAGAATTTGTGAGGGTAAAAAGAAGTGCACGTTGTTCACATCAATCATTAGGCTTTCCCACTTGTAAATAAAATAGGCCTACCCTGCTTTACCCCACTACGAACCCCGGTGGAACTACAAGTGGCTATGTGTCAGCATTTAAAGGGGTTAAATTATTTGATCTGTGAGTTGTCATATTTACCCTAAATTTATTATTATAAAGTACTGTTGTATAAATGAACGGTAAGGGGTACAAATTTATTGATTTATTACAACTGCTTTCGGAGTTAATTACCTTATAAATGTTGCCCTTTTCTACATTAACCTTACAAGCTATTATTTTGATCTACTGGTGGAGAAAATTATTATCAATTGAGGATTTTTTAAAAAATTTTGAGAGATTATTTATTGGTTTCTCCAGAAATTAGCTATCATTACAGCAATCATTTTGATGCATACTGCTCGGAAAAGTTTGCACAAAACAGTGTTTGTAAAAGAAAAACACAAATTCTTAGATTCTTCAATCAAAATATTTTTCCTCTCATACTTTGTAGAAGAAGGCCCTCGGAATTTTTTTGGGGAGGTTCTTGGCTCTGGCGAATGGGAATAATGATGTGTAAAGTACCAATTATCAATGCATGTTATGAGAATTCAATAAGAAAATTTTCTTGCCCGCGGTGTAGTAATCAGCGCAATCAGCTTCAACACTTCTATGCCAAAGGGTTCTCAGTTCGATTCCTGGTCAGGTCTGGCATTTTTCATCATTCATTTACATCACCCTTTATCGCCTGCATTAGCATCAATGTGCAAAACAACCAGAGTAAAAAAAACCTAAAAAATGACCGACTTTGTAGTCTAGTGGATAGAACCTCAGACTATGCTGCCTACTGTGAACCGGAAGGTCCCTGGTTCGATTCCCGGCTAGTGTCTGAAATTATTTTATGAACTCATGAAATTATAATTATATGTGCAGTACAAATTTACTGTAGTTTTATACACTTAAAACTTTGTAAACTATTAAAGAAAAAAATCCTTTTGCTCCATGTTACTCGTACGTTTGTCAGCTGCATTATCTCGCCGTCTTCTAAGATTCAGAACATCATCGGCTAGTTGTAGATTTTCGACTGAAGTAGAGTGTTCAACATATCACAGGGCCGTTTCTAGCGTGTAATGAATATTAAATATATACTAGGCCACCTCTATAGCTTTGTTGGTTATTAAGTGATTGCAATCCTGAGGTCCCGATTTCCATGATTACGTGAGTAGTTAATACGACTAAAATAATCACCCTGTTGGAAACGAGTCGGTTAATGGAGAAATGTCATTTTACAACTTATACGAATAGTAAGTAAATTACTACAGACGTAAATAATATAACCCGGGACTTTGGATTACCAGTCGAATGCGTTACAAACCACCAAAGTAACCAAATTTAATGCATTACAATAATTAGTTTAAACATTAAAACAGAATTTCAGAGTTTATGCAGCACTGAATACACATTGAAGGGGCAGAAGGAGGGTATCTAAATACCTTTGTTATTACAGTAATGTAATACAAATAGCGTTGAAATAACTCCAAAAGAGAGATGGGGGAGAAAGAGAGAAAGTAAATGTTTTATTACATTTATCATACCTGTATTAATAATATTTCTGGCATTCATTGAAAATGGAATGTAGTAATTGGAGAAATATTTAGAAAGCAATGCCAAGTTATATAGCTTAATACAAGAAGAAATAACTCGGTTGTTTGTTAAGGATTTTAAACGAATACGAATAAAGTAAAGTTAGCTACATGATAGTGTATGAAACATAACAACATAAGGATCAGGATAGCGGTGGCGCTTATGGAATTCCAGCCCTGTTTAGTTATTATTAAGAAGGCATTGGAGAAAAGGATAAAGATAAAGGATAAGGACCCACCTCCCGTAAAATAGAACAGAGAAGGGGATGAACTTCTCATTTATAAAATGCACCCTTACCGGAAGCGGTGATGTATGGAAGGGTGCGCCCCTAACTGCTTTTGTTTCAAGAAATGGCACCCGAGTTTCACATTGTTCTACCGACATCGATAATACTACTTCCATAATACCGACCAAATCACTCCGCAGTATCAGTGAGTGACACAACCTACGTTCAATCAACAAACGTATTTCGAACAATCCAATCGGTTAATGGAATTGAATGAAATACAGTACTAATAATCTTATATAACCCACATTAAATCTTAACCACAAAAATAAGTATATTCTTTATAATAAAAATCAATGCCTAATATGCTTTCACGGTTGATGAGCTCTGCTGTTCCACGCGTTTAGACCAATCAGAATATTTGACAGCGTTGTCAGATTGTATGAATGTATCAGCTTGAGAAACATTACGCGCGCTTGCGTACAAGAGCCGCAGTAGTTCACTCGTGTCTTGCATCTCGTACTGAACACATCAATTATTATAGAGCGCGTTAACACGCAATACATTATAATATAATCAACTGACTGCATGTTCATAGGTTATTATTGTTATTGAAAGACCAAAAAAATGGTTGACGAAATATATAAGAGCTACGAGAGCAAGTGTTGGCAACGTTGCTGGCAAGTCATTGGCTAGCTATGAAGTGGGTAAGGGGTAATGCGTACAATCAGATCTCATTAGCTCTGAAAAATACTATATATTAGGCAGGTGGAGTGTTAAATTATTTGCACTCATTCTGCTGATTCCAGGGCTATAAAAATAGTTCTGTTTTAATCCCATAGTCAGTCAATTGTATAACTGAAGCATTTAAGAATAGAAGAGGTAGAGGTGTAAAAGACAAAAATCAGAGCTATCTCCTTCGAAAGTAATGAAATTTTTATACAGCCAGACCCTGCGGTGAATGAAGTGAAAATGTCATTTGGAGAGTGGAAAGTAGAAGCTTTTCAAAGGGACTGGCATAATGTAAAGCATACTTTTTCACTCGGTGAGGAAGGAATGGTAAATCATCTCATTCCTCGTTTTACTTAGTAAAGCCTCTAGAGGTTCAAACCAGCCTTTTGGCTGATGACCTAAAAACAACACTAAAAATAAAATAAAATAATTTACAATTAAAAAAATCTGTCTGAAATAATCACACGACTTTTTAATGCTATGTAAATAATGAAAATCTTGACCTATGTTCAATTCCGAGATATGGGGAATACAGACGCACTCACAATTCAGCAGATTTATTAAATTTCTAAATAAACGAATAACATATAAATAAATGTTATTCATACTCGAACGTATTTGATATTATGAGAAAATTGTTTTAAATATGACTACATAATTATGTGTTCATTAAAAACAACTAAAAATATAAGTAGCGAAATGTTTTTTTTATTCAGTTTGTTTGTAATCCTTTTTAAATGCTTTAACTATGGGCCTAGGTGACATTTCTAGGTTATGTTCGAAAATCCGTACAAATCGGTAACCCGAACTACCTGTGCTTCCAATTGGTTCGGATTTTCGACTCTATAGACTGTATAAAAAAATTCAGATATTTAATATTTCGTTTAACACAGTATTAAATTCGATCACGAAATGATTGGAATGGTGTACAAGTAGCTACTAAAAGATTTAGGAAAAACATGGTGTACGGTATCTAATAAAATTTTAGTAAAATGAATATTGTCTAACAACTTAAGGAGAATCGAAATTGATTATAATCGAACTTAATATTGAACAGATAATTTCCTGGCAATAATTTTAAGCTTTTATTAAATTTACTGAACGGAAAATAAATACGGAATACATTTATAAAATAATATATAAGTTTTTAAGATAAGATGGTACGACAAAATGTATACTAAACCGTAATTTCATTTTCCCGTAATTTAAACATTATCCTGAGTAACGTTAGGGAACGTAACGTTTATTGCTGAAGAAGGATATTGAATGTGATTTATTTTTAGGGTTAGGTTGGGTTGGATGCATCAAAAGTCATTTTATCATCATTTTCTTGGAGGTTATATTAAAATTTTCTTATTTCCTTAAGTACGTATTCTTTAATAGATTGAGGGAAAGGAAATTATGAACGAATCGTTTACATATTCAGATTTAAGAGTTATTTTCGGAATGGGGCGGAAAATTTATGGTTTAATATTTAGAATTTTATTAATTTTTATAACCAACAAGTTAAATTAACCGTCTGCCCCCGGCAAAATTAAAGTTATCTCTATAACTACTAATCCTAAAATAGATAAGTTGTTTAAATATTGAGGACGATAAGATAGATTTTAATTTATCAAATAAGTACTTTAAACAGCATTAAAATTTCATCTAAGTCCTTTATAGTTTATTCCATTTAACTTTAGATCTGATGTAAACAAACCAAATGAGCGTACGACTGAAAGAACGAGTTCAGCGTGACTGACACTGGTATTAGCCAGGCGCCAGTAACGTGTCACACTGATAAAACATTCAATATAAATTAGGTTTATATCTGCTGCTAAAACAATAATACTTCGAAACTTCTTACGAGCAGTTCAGTTCTTTATTCTTTCTCAGAAAAAAAATCTGCATTCTGGTTAAATAGAATTTCAATTAGATACGAATCGGTTCTCGCAGTTGGGATGGCTCGCGCTAAGCCATTTCCCATACAACCAATAGCAGAGAAAGCGACTATTAATGAAGCAAACAGGCCATCAACATTTGAGGAAAAGAAAAAATTGATATCAAATTTTCCATTAACTGTTCAATGAACTGAACAACGACGTTGTTTAACAGCTGACTTTCGGAGACGAAGGTTCCGTGGTTCAAATCCTAATAAAGGTAGATAAATTTGTAACACGAATTTGAAAAACAAACAGTGGTTACCGGTGTACTTTATGGATGGGCTTCAATTAACCATACTCTCAAGAATGGTTGGGTGAGTCTCTACAAGACTTCACCTTATTTACATGTCGTATCATTCGCATTATAATTATTGGGTCATGAATTGCTTATTGTTATCAATTGAACATATTGCAATATACACATATAAGGGATTAAAAAAAATATAATAAAAATACAAATATTATAGACTTTGAACTTATCTTTGAAAGTAACATACAAATATCTATGAACGAATCGCAGAATATTGAAGTGGGAATGTTTACAAGAATCCTCCAAAGAGTTATTTTGCCCTAAACTTAACATTTCACGAAAATGCCCTCACGGTTTTGGAAAAAGTTCCCTCACTAATTAAATTTTCTGTGGAAAATAACTGGGGGAAAGATTAATTTATCTCTGGAAATATTCGTGGGTGATGAGTTCTCTGCCCTCCAGAACCCTGAGAAAATTGGTTTTTTAAAAATTACAAAATTATGAAGCATTTTAATGCAATAATTAGAAAATAATTAAAGTTAACAATTTTGTACTACAATTAACTATAAGATGATCAATCAGTATACATCTTATACAAAAAAAAAAAATAAAATCAAATGTTATAATGAAATGGTACCTTAACATAATGCCGTTTCATTAATATTTCCCCAGCGGAAACAAGTGAAAAGTAAGTGAAAAAATAATAATAAGTTTATATAGATTTCTGAAAATGTTGTTAGTATTAGAGATTTAATTGAATACGAGTGTGGCTATTAAATAACGAGACTGACGTTGTAAAAAATTTATTTTTATTTCAAACATAATCACATATTGTCACCTTCAATATACACTCCTTCTCTATCCCTACAACACTCCATGCGAATTTTCCATTGTTGGAAACAGTGCTGGAAGTCATCTTCTTTCAACTGTTGCAGGACACGTACCGCTTTATCTTCAACACCTTCCACAGACTCAAATCTTGTCTCTTTTAATGTAGATTTTACCTTAGGAAACAGGTAGAAGTCACATGGTGCAAGATCTGGTGAATAAGGTGGATGTTTTAACACTGAGATGCTGTACTTGGCTCGGAACCTCTTGACAGATAACGCGGAATGAGCTGGCGCATTGTCTTGGTGAAGAACCCATGATTTGTACTTCCACATTTCGGGGCGTTTTTTCCTTACTCTTTGACGTAGTTTAGAAAGTACGTCAAGGTAGTAATATTGATTAATTGTTTGACCATCAAGAACCCCGCGAAAGTACACAATCCCATGGATATAAAAAAAAACAATCACCATTGCTTTAAATTTTGACTTGCTCATTCGAGCTTTTTTGGCTCTCGGTGAAGTTCGGCTCTTCCAGTGCATGGATTGGCGCTTCGTTTCCGGATAATAAGAAAAAACCACGTTTCATCAAGTTATTATCTTTTACCTGTTCCCTAAGGTGAAATCTACATTAAAAGGGACAAGATTTGAGTCAGTGGAAGCTGTAAAAGATAAAGCAGCACGGGTCCTGAAGGAGCTGACAGGAGATGACTTCCAGCACTGTTCCCAACAATGGAAAATCCGCATGGAGCGTTGTAGGGATAGAGAAGGAGTGTATATTGAAGGTGACAATAAGCAATTATGTATACAATAAAAACAAAATTTTTTATAACGTCAGTCTCGTTAGTTAATAGCCACACTTCGTATATTGTATATTATTCTCCCATCAGCTTTTACGGTTATTATCAGTTTCCTATATTGATGAAATATAACTATATTCTATATAACTAATATAGACTATACATGCCAATAGATTCACAGATTTGTGAGCTTAAAAAAAGCAGCTGTCGTTGCCATATTTAGGGTAGCAGTATACGTATACTATTACTATTCTGTGGGGGATTAAGGGACAAAAATACTTCCTCATTGATTCTTTTCTAAAATTAATTTCACAGCATTTAATTACAAATTCTTGCGTGCTTATTTAGTTGTGGTTGCTAACTGTAACTGAAAAAACACTACGATTTTCGCGTGCAACAACTTAACATTAAAATTTTTCTGTTTTATTTTTCATACTGATTATCTTGAGAAGCTGTAATTATATTAATAATATAATAAAATATTTTTCGAGTAAATGGTTAACCCAAACTTTTCTAGTTATATTCTAATTTTTATTAAGTATAATCAATATTTTTATTTACTTATTTACGTTTACTGCATTTAAATAAAAATTATTAGAACGATAATTAACAAAAGGTGGTTGTACATTAGTAGTTAGACTGGGAAACGTATCAACGTAAGGAAATTGATAAAACTGGACTCATCGTACATATGATTCATAAATTGCTAAAGCGGCAAAGATGATCGAGCAGAGTTGCAATTCAGCCCGGGTAAACGACTTTGACTAAATTAAATACATCGGGTAAAGTAAAAAAAATCTGACAGCCCCGCCACTGCACGAAGCTCCCATTTCTGTGGTTTCGACCATAATCGTAATGCTGGGTTAAATCAAAACACATCCCGGGAGTCAAACTTTGAATCTTCGGGTTAACAGTCTGTATAATACCGATTGAGTCTCCATCGTAAACAATCTTTCTGTTATTTATTGTTAACATGATTTGTAAATCTTAGTGTGATTTTTCTTCACGCTGTATCAGTGAAAAAAGCTTCTAGTCAAAATCGATAGTGCCACTTTTCATTGAAACAAGGTTGAGTGGGACAGGAAGATATATAGGGGTGCGTAGCGCACCCTTAGGGTCGTTTGTTAATTGGACATGGGTTAGGGGATGATTCTTGATAAACTATTAACCGCGACGACGGCTGGAACTCGGAGGTGGGAGATGGAGATGACAACGTTTTTAGCTTCACTTTCCCTTCTATTTTCCACCCCCAGTGCACTTACTATTTATGCCAGTTGTAGTAAACGTCACCCTTCGTTCTTCTATAAAGTAGCTCCCTACCTTATCAAATCCAGATATAAATGTACGTCACTTATTCTTGTCAATTATTTGGAAGTATCTTTTAATGATAACTATCCGGTGAGATTTTTCTTGATTTGGAGACTTATTATGTCATACACACTGGCGGAGACTGGAATTTTTACTGCCTTTAAAATGCACGATTTTATGGTTCAAGTAATCGAACCTCCTAATGTTTTCCATTTGTGTAAACAGCAGAAGATGCAGATGCTTCTCTAACGTATTTTTTGGCGTTTTCAATTTACAGCTGTTGGCATAATATATGCTAATCTAGATATATATGAGGAAAGGGAATCTGTTATATGGATATTTTTTTAAAGCCACATAGGACAACATTAATTTATTAAAGAAGAAACATTTTATTTCAATTTTTGTTGTGTTGGAGTACTTTTCCCGATGTTTCTTTTCTTGATTCTTCTCCAGTATTCCTTCAGTCTTTCTGACCTCTTCTGGCGTTCTTCGTCGGAAAACACGATTTTCTGTCGTTTGGTCGGTCTTTTCTATTCAAGTCTTGTGTTGTTCAGTTTGTGGTAATTTTCGGATTTTCTTTTCAGGTCTTCAAGTGAGATTTGGATTTCGTTCATGTCCTGTTAAATTTCTTTGATGGAGTGGGGCTGAGATTTCTATTTAGGAAATAGTCGATGATTTGTGTAATATGGATAATTTATAGGAGATATAGACGTTCTTACGATTCTACATTCCTGTGTAATTGTGACTCCCGTAGCTGTGTCTATACTTGAGATATGTTCTAAAGATGCCGTCTGAAATGTTTATGTACAAAATAAGTTTCTTCTTTTGATCATGCCCATCAACTTACGGTCCATATCTATACGTCTCAAACCATCGACAAACGTTGGTAACATGACTAGTCAACGAAATCCTGAGCATTCTTCTTAACACTCACATCTCGAAAGCTTCTAAACGATGCATGGAATACATTCTTTAAGTCCATTTGTCCATACCGTACAGTAGGACAGAGTCGATGTACTGCATCTTTACAACGGTTTTTAGACGTATCAAGCAGATAAATTATGCATTAGCGGTATTAGGATAACAGTCTAGAGCAAAATTAAAGCGTTGGTGATGTAACTACAAAGGTAAATTTACAAGATACACTAGGCCGAGAAAACGACGAATACTACAGTAAAACTGGGAATAGAATCTACATGCTTGAACAAAAGCAAGGAAAAATGCACCGGGAAAATTATATCAGAGAAAGATTTCTTTGT
The DNA here is from genome assembly GCA_035578175.1 of Catonia carolina. Classification (NCBI taxonomy): domain Eukaryota; kingdom Metazoa; phylum Arthropoda; class Insecta; order Hemiptera; family Achilidae; genus Catonia; species Catonia carolina. The sequence continues at coordinate 15,708,189 of JAQMRL010000002.1, read as the reverse complement.
AAACATTTTGGTAAGATGTCAAGCGAAGAAAGGGAAGGCCGAGAAACAGGATTAACAATAGGACCTCGCTTATAAAACAAAATTAGAAATAAATATTTTGAAGATTGCTTAAATTACAAAAGATTTCGTTTATTTATAAATGCATACTCAAATATATATATACTCTCTAATTTGTATTTTTAACTATTCAGTTGTGTATTTATTTATTCATTAACTTTGTTCTTTAAATTAGGCATTGCTTAATTTTTCTGTTCATTTCAAACTGGTTAATTTTACTATTAAAAAAATTGCCACGATAACTTGCGAAATTAAACATTTCGTGAAGAAAATTTGACAAAAATGAATAAGACATTTAGGCTAGTTGTATTTACTATGTAATACATATTAGGCATTCCTAGTCAAAACTTTTCCACGGTTCCCTTGAACAATCCAAGTAAATACCTGGTCATCCATCAATTAGCGTTCTGAGGAGTATCATAACCTTTCCAATCAACAACCCAAATTTTGACAAATCATGTATAATAATGTAGCCTAGTCTATGTTTTACGTGACAATAAAAGATACAAGAATAGGATGCGTTATCTGAGAACTGAACATATTAAGGAAAATTTACAGTAACATAAACTATGGAGAGTAATAAGAATAATACTGTCTGAAGAAATTACATTATTTTCACAAAAACCCTGAACATTTTTACTGTTATTTAGTGCTGAACTGAAAGTAACACTTTGTCTATATTTGTAAACTTTATGGATGGATTTACATCTGTAAAAGCTGTAAAATAACGCCATTTTGTTTAATTCAATGTAAACCGACTATAATTTATGACTGTGTTAATTATGTTGAAGTACATTGAAAACGGCTGCCACATATTGTAAAGACTTTATTACTTCTATTATAAGCTTTTTCTTTAACAGATTTTCACCACATTTTATATTATACTTTTTCGTTTTAAGTTGTAAATTATTTCAGTATAACTGACATCAAATATTTAAACATTTATTAACACGATAATAATTTTTTGATTATTTGAAGCAGTTTAAATAAGCGTTTATTTTAGTTTTATCCTCTAATTTAACATTTAAGTCTAATTTATGACTTGAAATTAAGTTCTATTCACAGTAGCGTAAAAATATATACACAACAAACTCGCTAATCCAAAATTTCGGATAATCCAAACTCATTTCTAATTCGTTTAACATGCTTTTCACATGTAAAAATAATGTGTTTTAAAATGAAAACTAAGTAATTTTATAATAGGCATCTAATAATAAAATAAAATTTTAAAATTGATAAATAGTGTAGTTGAGAATATACAACGACCATAACCAAGTTCTTGATACAATATGCTACTTACAATCTAAATAGCTTACTGGTAAAATATTTCTTCTAGTTCATTAAAAGTTACAGAAAAAATTACATTTTCACTACTGCCTGGCTTTATAAACTCCCAAACTGTTTGCTGTCGTAATGCTAAAAACCTTGATAATGACGCAATATATCTACAGAGTATCATTAACATGACGTTTGTGAGCACACCGTTGTTGCACTGGTCTACGTACTGCAGTAGGCCTACTTCCAGTGCTTCTTCTGCTTCTGAAAGTGAAATAAACTGCTCCGTTTTACAAATTTCATTACTTTTTGGATTATTCCTTGTTGTTATGACTATTATTTTGGATAATCCGAAAATTACGAAATCCGAAAAGGTCCCAGTTCCAATAAGTTTGGATTAACGGGGTTGTTAAGTAATATAATAGCAAAAACAGTAAAATTTGTTCAAGAGAGGAAAGCAGATTGCAAGAAATAGAAATGATATTCTGTAGCGCTGTTAAAGGTTCCTCCAGATTAGACATGCTTGGGAATGAAAATATTCAAGCACAGCTGAGAATCCAAGCAAAAAAATACAATAATCAGTGACTGCAGAAGGAGATGGGGGAATCATGTTTGACGGATGCTCCCGGGAAGAATCCCCATTGGAGCACTGAGGCACAGAGCTAAGGGAATTAGGGGCGTGGGTAGACCTCGGAGAAAAAAGTCAGAGTCTGTTATAAAATTGATGTGAGCCGTAACAGGTAAATCTACCTACGCGTGGAGGAAGGAGAAAGAGACGGAGAACCAGAAGAAGAAGGAGGAGAAAAACAGGAAAAAAGAAGGAGGAGGGAGGAGAAAAAGAACGGTGAAATTTTTAGCACCTTTAAGTTTTGTTATCTAAATTTTTATCCTAAAATATAATAAAATTTATAAACTTTATAAATTTTAGAGAGATTTTAAGGAAGTATTTTTTTAAAGATTTAATTTTAATATAGTTTTCGTTCAACAACCATCACTTTTAGTTTGCGCCATGAAAAATAAATTAAAAACTGTAACACATTAATTTTCTTTAATTTTTATGAAACGTTATACAAGAAACTGCATGTTAAACCGAAGAAATTATTCTAAACCAGTAATTATGAACATCCAGTTTTTCAAAGCGAACGGAGCTTACCTTCGGAGATAAAAAAACTTTTCGATAGGATACATATCACATAACATATTATTGAGAACAGAAAATGTTAATTTTAAGTTAATAATGTAACTAATAAAGATTAATTGTAGTAATGACTGTTCTGAATAAAAAAGAAACAGATATTCCGTAGGGTGCTGCAATTTGTTTTAACGAATACAAATTGCTCTTAATGTCTTTGATGAGCATTTCAAGAGTAAATACTGTACACTACATTTAAAATCCCGAATATTCAACCATTAGGCTTTCTTGTAGTACAATTACAATAAATTGTATTGTGCCAGGATGAAGTCGTAAAACCACGTAATGGATGCCCATATAATAAAATATCTCAACTATATAATTTAAGCACTGCTATAAAATTACACGCTATCAAATTTGTTCACTGAATTAAACAATTCATCGCTTGTTTACATAAATGGTAAACAATTTTCATGTTTACAATTTGTAATAAAACGTGTAATATGTATACTTAATAAATTTTAGAGAAACAATGTTTATTGAGTGATATTATATTAACGATAGATAATTAAATTTCTTCACAGCAAATACGTATATCTTACAAGAAGCTATTATAAGAGAAACGTAATAAATCGGACTCACTGGGTTCAGAAAGCCTAATATTAATAAAGTTTTAAGAAAATAAATCTGGTATGAAACAATCACACGACTTTTGTTGCCAATGTATATAGTGAATATCATAACTAGTCATAAGTGATTTACGTTATATAAAAATCTGGTGTGAAATACTCACACAACTTTCTCTTGCCAATACAATAATAAACAATAATCCTAACATTAGTAATAAAACATTACTAATAAACAAAACACCAACGTCTAAAAACATAACCTAATTTTAATCATGAGTGAAAGACAAAATGACAATCTACCTCAGTTTGGCCTAAAAATACGGAAAATCACTCTTTCACGCTAAACTAGGCTCTGTAGAGAAAAATTCTCTAAATAAAAGTTGTAGATCTTTTAATTTCCTATAAATTTTATTATATACACTTTTGTCGTAAAATGCGTACTAAAGCCGAAATCCTAAAAAAATCGATTTTTCACACGTTTTCGTGAGAAAAAAACAGAAAATCGCTAATTACTGCTAAACTAAGCGTTATACAAAAAAATGTTTGAAATAAAAGTTGTAGAATTTTAAATTCTCTACAACTTTTGTTATATAAATTTTTGCGCTAAAATGCATATTAAAGCCGTAATCTTAAAAAACAACGTTTTTACGTGAAAACAGCCTCACCAAGAATTTCAGCAAACATGGCGCCTACCCTATCTTGTAGAGAATAAAAAATTGAATAAACCAGGCGATTTTAAAAAAAATCGTAGGACTAGTTTTTGAGAAAATCACAAAAAAGTGAAAAATTACACGAATAAACTACTACTTCCGGTTGACCGATTTTGATGAAAATGTTCGTGTCGGGTCCGGTAGTGGTATGTAACTTAAGTTTCAAGTTTCAAGTTTGTACGATGTTCCGTTCTTGAGATATTCTGTTCACACACACGCACGCACGCACGCACGCGCACACACACACACACACACACACACACACACACCAATCGCTAAAAACATATTTTTTTGGGTTCAGGGGGTCTGAAAACGTATAGATCCGGTGAAAACTCGATTTCAAAAAATCGACATGAAAACAATACTTTCCTTCCTATATATTCATATAGGCAAGAGAAAGTAAAAATCAAACTCTGTTCGACTAAGTTAGGTACCGTGAGGGACCCGACACGAACATTTACTTCAAAATCGGTCAACTGGTAGTAGTGGTTATTCGCACAATTATTCTTTTTTTTGCGATTTTCTCAAAAACAATTTTTATTAAAATCACTTCATTTACTACATTTTTGTGATTTACAAAATGAACTAAAAACTAAGCACCATTTTCGCTAAAATTTACGAAGGGTCTGTGCTCTCTTGGTAAAGAAATGGTTTATTAAGACTGTGGCGTTATACATTTTAAGTAAAACCCGTATATAATCAATGTTATCAGCCCGTAACAGGATGGTGGAGGGTTAAATTTTTGCACTCGATCTGCTAGTTTCAAGGATACAAAAAATAGTTCTGTTTCTTATCATATGGTCAGCCAATTATACAACTGAAACATTTGAGAACAGAAGCGGTTGAGGTGTAAAAGACACTAATCAAAGTTATCTCTTCTGAGAGTAATGAATTACATTATGCGGCCAGACCCTGTGACTAATGACGTGAAGGTGTCATTTACAGGGTGGAAAATAGATGCTTTTCAGAGGGTCTGGGATGCTGTAGTACAGAGCCTACTATTCCTGAGAGAGCCTAAGGTTAATTAAAGCCTAACCATAAAAGTACACCTGACAACTGTCTACTATTCCAATTCGTATAAAAGTAACTAGGATTTTAACCACGCAACCTAAGTTCCCGAAAATCAGCGACTTGTGACGACGACCTAACCACTAGACTAAGCCAGTGGTTTATGATTAAACAGAATACATTTTGCATTATTTATATTGGCAAGAGAAAGTCGTGTGAGTGTTTCACATCAATTTTTTGTTTTAGTTTTACGAATTAAATTCTACAATAATTGACCAAGTTCACAAAGACACGGTGACACTACGCTATTCAAAAAATATTTTTAAATGATTATTTTTTTCAGAAATCATGTTCATTGCGGTTTTTTCAACCGTCGATAAAATGAAAAGAGTTCGTTGTTTTATCTTTTTAATTGAAATTGTTATCTACAGATTTGATAATTTATTTCCACTTGTTTTGTTTGTATTCTGCACTGTTGTACGGTAAAAAATATTGTTTTAAAAATTCACAATTGAAAAGTACGCCTACTAAATATTGATAATTGATAAGCCCACCTCCGACTATTCTGTTCCATGATTGAATTGAGTGATGACCTATCCGATGGAGGTGGCGAAGAAGATAGAAATGGAAAGAGGAGGAAGCAGATTAACAATGCCCGCCTACAAAACAGTTGATCAGTCCTTTTGTTAATTATACCGTATTGATTTTAAGTTGATTTGATTCTCATCGAATTTGATTGTTAAAGGCATTTTGCACACTGTCTTCAAACATAGACCTTTTACCCAGAATAAAAAAATGATAAAAATTTCGCGTAGGTGGCTCGGTCGGTATTATGATCTTTTCTAATGTTACTTAAGTCGAAGGTTCTAAGTTGAAATTTTAAAATAAACTAGGGCTACACGTAAGTTAATAAATATTTTATAAAATTATTAAGCTCTCAATTTACTGCAGTATTTAATATTGTACATACAGTACTCGTGCAATTTACTAATAGTCTACAGTTAAAAAAGTTGTAAGCCGTAAAATGGACCGGGTGTAATCTTATAAACCCGGGTAGAACTGAACCCCATACAGAATGATTAAATATTCAACGGCAATCACTTTTTTATTTTATTTTTTTTGTTTTATAAAAGAAAAAGAAATTGCCGTTGAAGTTTTGATGGCCGTTGAACGGCAATTTCTTGGAAGTTAATTCTGCAGTAGCTAAATATAAGAAAAAAAAATTCATTCAAACATAAAACCCACCAGGTTGGTCTAGAGGTAAAGTCGTTGCCGCGAGTCACCTGTTTAACAGCTGATTTTCGGAGACGAAGATGCGTGGTTCAAATCCTAATGAAGGGAGTTATTTTTATACAGATTTCAATACTAGATAGTGATTACCAGTGTACTTTAATCGTTGGGGTTCAATTAACCATAGGCATCTTCATGATTTTCATGAATCTTTTCAAGACTAAACCTCATTTACACGTCATACATTTCATTCACATCTCATTGAGCTCATTGAGTCAAGGGGTTGCTAACTGTGCTTAAATTTAAACACTGTTCTGGAAATGCTTTGCTAGCAAATTAAGGGTGGGTGAAAATTTTGTCCTGAATTCAGTAACCCCAGTGAAATGAGAACATACTAAATTTTTAAGGCTTTAATTTAGAGATAAACTTGGTGCCATCTTATGGCTTTTGATCTAAAAAATTGAGTAAATTATGTTCCAGAACTATGTATCTCCTTCTATGAAACTACGTATCTCCCATAGTTTTAAATATATCTGAAAAAATTAGCAGTTGAAAATAACACTTTTTTAGGTTTAACGAAGCGTTTCTGGGTATATGTTTATTTGAATATTTTTATTTATTTTTAGCTACAGAATTAAGTTCCGAGAGATTTACGTTGAATTTTGTATCACTCTAAATACTGCGGGACGTCTTATAACGCGGCTCTCTTCATGTCTTTATTTCGCAGTATTGTAACCGGAGAGTGCTGACATGCAAAAAAATTCCACTAGAATCAATCAAACCATTGGTAAAAACGGAGACAAAATCCGTTTAAATAGTTCTGAGATTAGACCGAACAAAGGAGGGTGGGGTACTTTCTTTTATAATATGGTCTACTAATGATTAAGATCAATTCATTTTGAAAACAAATTTTATTCAATTTATTTCAAAAAGCGGCTAAATCTCAAATACCAACAACTATATTGAATGATTGTTGTTGTTTAGGTCATCAGCCGAAAGGCTGGTTTGAACTTGTAGAGGTTTTACTAAGTAAAACGAGGAGTGAGGTGGTTTACCATACCATCCTCACTGAGTGGAAACGTACGCTTATCAGAATGCCGGGGCCTCTGAAAAGCACATATTTTTTCACTCTGCAAATGACACCTTCACTTCATTCACCACAAGGTCTGGCTGTATAATTAAATTCATTACTTTCAGAGGAGATAACTCTGATTAGTGTCTTTTACACCTCTACCTCTTTTGTTCAGCCATTTAATTAGCTGACCATGTGATAAGAAACAGAACTATTCATTTTAGCCCTGCAACGAACAGATTGACTGTAAATAGTTTGACACTCCACCTTTGTGTTATGGGCACATTGAAAGCTTAACAAAAAAATATAAATTATCACCACAAAATAAACTGTTAATTTATAAAACAGTACAAAAAATATAGTAAATGAGACGATTTAAAAAATAAAATCGTAGGAGCCGTTTTTGAGAAAATTCCAAAGAACTTAAAAATAACACGAATAAATTACTACTTCCGGTTGACCAATTTTGATAAAAATGTTCGTGTCGGGTCCGGTAGTGGTATTTAACTTAAGTTTTAAGTTTCAACTTCGCACGATGTTTCGTTCTCGAGATATTTTGCTCACACACACACACACCGCTAAAAACTTGTTTTTTGGGTTCAGGGGGGTCTGAAAACGTGTAGATCTAGTGAAAACTGGATATCGAAAAATCGACATGAAAACAATACTTTCCTTCACATAATATTTATATAGGCAAGAGTAAGTAAAAGCTGTATGGACATAATAGGATACAAATAACTCAGTGGTACAAGTCACAATAACATTGAAATAATTTAAAGGTTTCAAAGAAAAGTACTTTAACAAATCACAAACTCTCTTTAGTAGGCTACATACCCAAAAAAGAACAGACACGAACACTCCAACAGTTTAATAAAAAATATATAAGTTTTGCGTCAGTTACAAAACAAGACTTTAAAATCGTCAGAATCCAGAAGTCATCAATCTCCTAGACAACAGTGAAACACACAGAAGCACCGCATAGACCACACACCGCAGATTTATTTTGATACTAACACGTCAAGAACAAAACAAGATATTTGGAATTTATAGAGTAATACCAAAGAGGATTATTCAATCATGATTCACTCTCACAACACATGTATACTAATTATTCTACAAGAGCAGATCGCAGAATTACAGTAACAAAAAAAATTTGAATACACTATTGTTACAAAAAATCTAAAATTACATTATTATTTACCGTTGTTTTAGGAAAAAATTCCATTTTAGGTTTTATTAGAAGTATTAAAAGGCACTAGTTATAAAAATATTTACGCAACCCTCGTTGAAATCGTACAGAAATGGAGAAGGGTGGGACTGAGGGTTAAGAGCTAGATAAATAACAGGGACGGTGTATTGCCTACTGCTCTGTCGCTGAATTTCACCCTCGTTTCTTTTCTGTTCCTTTCTTTCTTTTGTCTTTTCGTCGCATTCTTAAATATTTATTGCATACTCATCACCTCATCGTTTCTCCATTTCTTTCTGTTTTCTCCACCTTTTCTACGTTTAACGGAAAAAACTCAGTTTACTGAAATCTTGCATGAAATATTAGAAAAAAAAATAACAGGTTGTACCTTTCTTTTTACTTTCTCAAATAACAGAGGAATGTATTGTATATCGTAAAAAATATAACAATTTTCTCTTGAGTTTTTCACAAAATTCACGTTTTACAAAAAAATCACGGGAAAATTTGGCTCTGATATTCTGTTTGTGTATATGAAAGAATATATCCTAAAAACAATAACAGATGATATTTTGCAGATGACTTGGCTTTGGTTGCAGAAACCAGAGATCAAGCGATTTTTCAGATAGACACGCTTAAAAGGGTAGCGGGGGGGAACGGGTCTGAATATCTCTTTTGAAAAGTCCGTTTTCATGTCTAATGATAAAGACAGCCCAAGGTCACTTAAGACTGATTTTGGCAGATTGAGCAGAGTTGACCATTTTAATTATCTGGGCGAAATCATCCAACAAAATGGATCGGATGCCCTGGCATTACGGAGAAGAATTGGAAAATTAGAGATGGCGTATGTACGGATGAAAGGATTTTACAACAAAAACTGTATCTCCCGCAACACCAAGTTAAGACACTTAAACACGGTGGTCCTCCCACAGGTTTTGTACGCGGCTGAGACTCTGACATGTTACAGAAAGGGAGAACTTGCAAAGCTGGACAAGGTACACAGAAGATTTGCCCAGACAATATTGGGAACAGTCTATGACCCAGACACTAACGTACATAAAAAACGATCAAACGAAGTAATAATGAGTTTTCTGGGGGAATCCTTGGCAACAAAGTGTCGAAAAAGACGACTGCAATATTACGGACATCTAATGAGGTTTAGGGATATAGAAAATGAGACCTACAAGTTGATCAGAAGCCAGGAAGGACTTAAAACCAGAGACAGATGGTTGAAGGAAGTGGAGGAAGACCTCATAACGTTGGACATCTCGGGCAACGACATTATGAACAGAGACATTTTTAGGCACAAGATTAAGACTTTCGGGAATTTCCATTCTGCTGAGTCCAAGACTAAAATCTGGACAGAGGAGGAGAGACAGATGGTGAGTAGGAGGATGAGGGAGTACCACGCAAGGAGGCGACAGCTCCCAAAACACCCTAAGGGAAAATGAATTTAATTACATAACTAGTGCGCTCTTAAAAGGGCTATACAATTAAAAAAAAACAATAAATGATCTAGTAGATAAAAAATTGAATCTTAGAATTTCAAGTGCTCTAAAATACAATGAACCGATTTTAATCAATTTTTCAAACTTAAACGTATGTATAAATATCTATAAATACCTAAAACTATTATTTTCTCTGTGGTATTGACTCCGCCAGAATCTCCACACAAATCACCAACTTTTTCCTAAACAATTTCAGCCTCACTAGATCAAAGAAATTGAACAGGACATGAACGAAACACAAATCTCGCTTGAAGACCTGAAAAGAAAATCCGAAAATCACCACAAACTGAACAACACAGAACTTGAATAGAAGAGACCAAACGACAGAAAATCGTGTATTCCGACGAAGAACGTAAGAAGAGATCAGAAAGATTGAAGGAATACTGGAGAAGAATCAAGGAAAGAAACGTCAGGAAACGTACTCCAACACAACAAAAATCAAAATAAGATTTTTCTTCTCTAAGTGGCTTCAAAAAAGATTTTAAGTAAGGTCGTATAAAAATAAAAGAGTTTTTATATAAACACTAATAAACCCAAGATACTTGTGATAGGTACTGCTTGAGTCCCAGCTCCGTGTAGTTGGGAGGAATGCAGTGCGTTGTTATAGTAGTGGGAGAATGAATGAGTGTATGAATGAATTAGTAGTGTTTCACAGCCGCTACATTTGTAGTGGTAGCGTGTACTAACTAGACTAAAAACATTCTTATCATCTGGCGCATTAATTTAACAAATACCTACCGGGTTATTAACTTGGTCGAATTAATAATATTTAGCTTACCATTTTATATCAAAACATGTAAATAAATAATTGTAACAAATACAAACAAATATGTTAAATACGGAAAGTTTGAAAACGAATGTTTTGTATCAGAGAAATACGACAATCGTTCTCCCAGCATGCGTCACTCATTCAATATACCTCTCCTGTACCCTTCACCTCGCAACAACTACACGGAGCTAAGACTCAAGCAGTAAATCACCGAATGTGACCGCTAATATTAGAATTCAAGACATAAATTTGGAAGTAGTAGACAGCTTCAGGTATCTGGGATGCTGACTGAACAAAGATTGGAGTAACATAACACAGATAAAATTGTCGACTGAAAAAGCTCATAATGCCTTCTAGATTTAAACTGATCCGCTATTATACGTTCACAGTGTTATTGTTTGAAATGGAGGCTTGGACACTGAACCACCATCAGATAAAAGTACTCGAGGTGGTATTCGAGATGTGATGAAATAGGCGATTGTTATGAATATTCACATATAGAATAAAGTGTAGGGAAGTCTTGGTGAATTAAAATAAAAAGATGAAAGTTATAAATATTGTGAAATCTCAAGAACTGGACCTTTGGTCATGTGATGAGAGGCGAGAGATACAGAATGTTCCAGAATACCATGCTGGAAAAGATAGAAGGAAAACGTGGTCCAGATCGACGTAGGACATCATGGGTTAGGAATCTTAAGAACTGGTATGGTGTGAGTTCGGCTACCCATGCTCTTTCGTGGGGACGTTGACAAAACTCAACTGGCCTTGATGGTAGCCAATGTTATTAAAAGGCAAGCCTCCTGAAGAAGATAGATTGTAACGTCTACAGACACCAACATCACAAAAATAAACCAATCCATCGACAGAAAGTCGATGAATTTATGTATTGTAACGTTATAATAGTGATATTCTAGAAAAATTTAAGGCAAAAAATTGTTTATTGTAAGAAGTTAAGTGTATCGTATCAACGGTAATAGCTGGCCAACGAATGAAATGTGTTTAAAAGGAGTTCTTAGAAACACAGTCGAACTAGTGTAAAATACAGGGAGTGGTTCTTTCTTATGCTAGTTATTCGTAATTTTTACTATGCTTTCTATTATTCTCTTCTTCTTCATGTAGCATCTCCATTACGAAGGTGTGCTAGCATCATGGCAATCCTGACCTTGGAAACTGTAGCTCTAAATAGGTCGATGGATGACAAATTAAACCACTCTCGCAGATTCCGTAGCCAGGAGGTTCTTCTTCTTCCAACCGATCGTTTGCCCATAATCTTTCCCTGGATGACAAGATGAAGGATTTCATATTTTGGACCTCTCAAGACATGGCCGAGGTACACCAGCTTTCTCTTCTTGATTTCAATCATCACTTCCATTCCCTTCTGCATCCTCCTTAGGACTTCCATGTTTGTGACTCTCTCTGTCCAAGATATTTTGTGCATCCTTCTGTAAACCCACATCTCAAAGGCCTCAAGTCTTCGTTCACATTGCCTATTGGTAGTCCAGGCCTCTGCACCATAGTACAGCACCGGAAAGATGTAACACCTCAGCACACGAATTCTCAAGTCCAGACTCAGATTGTGGTTGCACAGCATCCTCTTCATTTTCACAAATACGGCCCGGGCTATTGTTCTAATAAAGCGTAAATGGGTCTCTACTGTGTCATGTTATGTAAAAAATCTCAGCCTTTTTAGGAACAACATCCGCCATTGGTATTCAAAAGTAGTAAGTAACTCTTTATCTGCCAGTACAGATCAGTTCAAGTTTCCACACGGTTATGAATGAGAGAGTACCGTTAGTAAGTGTCTGTATAAAGCGTAACAAATATGTGAAGAAAAAAGTTTCTATACTGTAAACCTTTGCAGTAACTGGTTAAAAATAAGAGTCTAATTAAGTGTAAAAGAATCTTTAGGCAACTTTCAAGTTAGTTTAAGCTTTGCGGTTTTATCATTAATTTAATTGTAATATAATAAACTTAAGTATTACAATTAATTGTAATTTATAATCTTTTAAATAGATAATTGTTATAAGATCAAAGGACGTTAGTTAATTGTTTATTATAACCAGATTTTAGCTTACGCGTTACAATATGTTTCTTTTGAGTAAGAAAGTGCAATCAACATTTACAGCTTTGTTAAATCTGTGAAATGAAGGAACTTGCCAAACTAAATTGATACTAAAATTGTGAGTAAATGGCGGATCAAGATTTCCTAATATTTAATGCGGTACTAAAAGCGAAACTACGACGAGTATTCATTTGAGGGTGGCACACGTTATTATGAGGTACTAAAGCAGCAACTTATTGTCTAGAGAATCTTTCCTACGGAACAACACAGACTATAGGCCTATCTAGTCCTATTTAAATTACGTGCCAGCAAGTGTTGAATAAGTAAACTAGACTTGAGCCGTAAGTCCCAGGTGTGTCCCTATGAAACGTACACATACTTCCCTCTCTCTCAAACACAACCCCTTCTGCATATAAGCCTAATCAAACGACCCACCTCATACATATCTTCCGACGGTAAATAACTAGCTTATGTAATAAATTTAGGGGAGGAAACACGGAAAACAATATTGTCACAAGGGAAGGTTTCATAATATGTAGTCGCAGTACAATCACATTCAAAATTTTGTACTCAATCGATTAAAAATTTACTCATTCATTACGCCAGGCTATTCGTAAATGAGCAAACCGTTTTCATTTGTTTTTTTTTCAGGAGTTTATGGTAGAGTTTAGTTTTACTGCCTCAAAAGATGAAAGCCTTTTATTCAGTTCTCACCTGTATATTTAGAACTATAAATATTATATGGGTACATAACAGGCAGGTGGAGTGTTAAATTATTTACACTCGATCTGCTACTTCCAGAGCTACAAAAAACAGTTCTTTTTCTTATTTCACGGCCAGCCAATTGTACGACTCACACATGTAAGAAGAGAAGAGGTAGAGGTGTAAAAGACACTAGGTCTGAGTTACCTCCTATCAGAGTATTGAATTTCATTATACGGCCAGAAACTGTGGCGAATGAAGTGAAGGTGTCATTTGCAGGGTGGTAAGTAGATGTTTTTGGAGGGCGTGGCATGCTGATAAGCATAGGCTACTTTTCCAGTCAGTAAGGAAAGCAAAGGTAAAGAACCTCACTCCTCATTTTACTTAACAAAACCGCTAGAGGTTCAAACTAGCCTTTCGGCTGATTACCTAAACAACACACAAGTAGCATATATTAGAACCCCTTTAGAAATAACAAAACATTAAATTCCAAAACACATCGGTGATACAGGTGTAACTAATTCCAAAATTCAATTAAAGAAGAATACGTCAATTTGAAAATTTTGGAAAAAATTTCACCCATTCACTCATTGAAAGACTCAATACCTGCATTTATTAGTTTATGAGAAACCAATCCCAACATAAGTACTTATGTTGAATGGTTTAAATATAGAATTCTGTAAAATATCATGCAGAAAAAAGTGAAAGGTAAGCGTGGTCCGAATCAATGTAGAACTTCTGTGGTCAAAAATATTTGGAACTATTATAGTTTACCTCCCGTTTTCCTACTTGAAACCTCAATATTAATTTCATATAATTCGTCTTAAAAATGTTATTTCATGGTAAAAAAACTGTCAAGATACGTGTTAAAATTATATTTTCTTAATAGATTTATATAATTTCTTATTTAATATTTTTTAAAAACCTTAAACGATTCGATGAATCAAACATTTGGCGTAGGGGCGTGTCTACAGGCCATGAAACAAGATGGCCTACCGGTCACTATTTCGGAATTTTACAATTTATTTCTTTAGTCTTTAAAAATTATTATAATTAATGTGTAAAATGTGTCGTTTAATACGCGTTTTCATTATATTTTTGATATACACTGACAAAAGTAGGTATTAGGTTTACAATTAAAAAAGAGATGTTTGTTACTCTCGATCATTCAATGCTGTCCCGCGTTGGTAGGAGGTGGCAACCATATATTACCTGCTAGTCTGCAGTGTAAGTTCGTGTTATCTGTAGTAGAAATGATTTCATACATAAAGAAACTATTATAAAATACGTGATCCAATAGAATTTTCTCAAGAGATTTGTAAAATTTGTTTTTTGTTCCCGAGTAAACAACTCGAGTGTTTTGATGCCTCTTGTTAGCAGGCCGTAATAGCAAGATGGACTCTCCATAACTTTTCCGAAAACATGTTACTAACTTAATTTCATCAATCTTTTCAAACATTATTTAAAAAAAAAAAAACAATTTCTCAAGAGACGTTTGTAAATAATATTTTCGAAGTAGATTTAAACCATTAAATATTTTTTTAAAGTAAGTTGATATTTTGATAGCCTAGTCAATCGGTTATGTATCGTGTCGGTAGGGCGTGGCTTCTATAATCTATTTACTGTAATTTTTCTAACTGAATTTTCTTCTTTTTCGCCAACTACTTCTGCTACGGTTAGTAAAGTGAGCCTCCACCACTACTACTTCTACTACCAAGGTCACCGCCCCTTTTAATTTCTACGTGTATACTTGCTTTAAATCTCGAGAAATGCCAATTTATTTTTCTAATTGACAAGTCATTTCAAAAGCCAGTCTAGCGCCATAACTAGAATTTCTCGGCTAAGATATAGTAACCGCTACAGGAGAGTCTACATACTTTCATTGAGTTTACTCTTCATTGTACTGAAAAACCACTATGTTAAAAGTGTGTGCGTGCGTAAGTCATACGCATCCACACTACTACAAACCAGGGTTTACCTAATTCTGAGAATGCCTACCGTATTATTACAAACTACGGTATAAAAGGCAGAGGAAGGGAAAAGTCACTAGTCCTTGATAAGTATCCAGGAATCCAGGATAAGTATCCAGGTATAAGGGAGCACAGAGCTCTCCCTTCCACTATAAGTATAGTGGAAGGGAGAGCTCTGTTCTCCCTCACTGTAGGCCTATAACTAGTTATGATGAAAGGATTATAGTACGGTGTAAGTTCAATTTTACTTTTCCGACGGACAGTCAACAAAACTCAAGAGACCTTGATGGTAGCCAACGTTCTCAGAGTACAGAGAAGAAGAAGAATGAAAGAAAGAAACAGATGATGAGAAAGAGGAGGATAATCATAAAATCAAAATATTTGTACTAATATTTCTAATTAAATTTTTAATATTATTGAACGTGGCCTGAAATTTCCAAATTGGTAAAAATATTCCAATAAAACATTACAGATAATTGACTTCCAGCTGATGAAGCAAATTTTGTGCTCAAGATTAGCTATGCAGATTCAAAATACTTAAAAAATGTCATACAATTTTTATTTTAGTACAAATAACGTACCAGTATGTTGCAATATTGTAATGTAACAATCTTAAATATTTTGTTGACATGTTTGAAAAACATAACAAACTTAGGAACTACGAGAGATTATTTTGAGGAAAACAAAATTTGTCAGCGTTTACGATTAACACAGTAATTACTGTACAATGAAAATTTAATTTAATACAAAAGCGAAAAAAATTGTTTTACCACGTCACGGAAATGTAATAAGTTTCTTAAATTTAAATAAATAAAATAAGAAACGAAGAAGACTAAACAAATAATATGGAAAAGTTCTTTGTAAGTTGAAGTGTGGTTTTGATAAATATACTTTCTAATATAAATCCAAAGAAAGATGAGAAATGGATCTGATTTTGAAGAACGTCATCCTTACTGAATATATCATTGTAAACCTTTTCTTCGACAGCGTTAACTTTTAAAAAATCATACCCACCTTTTTATTTTTTCGCACTTTCTACAATCTTTCAATGCAAAATTTATTACATAGCAAGATCAATTTGATTGTTTAGTTGGTAATAGATTGTATTGTAAACCGAGGATTTTATCTTTTATAGCTAAGTAAGGTTCGGAAGCTAACTGAACCTTACACATGTTCTCAAAATATTTAAACATTGAACAGTCAGTACCTTTGAGGCTATTCCCAGTCTGTATTAAAGTAAGCAGACGTCCCGGTAAACGGATTGTGTCCTGGTGTTTCTATGATTTCTCATGGGACGTCCAAATATCTACTTTAAAGGAGAGTCTGTTTTATGAATCATGAAAATTAGTAGGAATTTTGTTTTTTGTTTTACGTTTGGCTTTTTTTTATAAATTACTGCAAATGCAGACGTTGAATGGCGATAAATCAGAATGCAATAGATAGTGATGAAAAAATATCAGAGTTGGCCGGGAATCATTCACGGGACCACGGGCGTAGAAGAAAAATATTCGTACACCGAAATTTAACCTACTAGGCATTAAAGATATTTTGGATTTTACCAAGACTAAATGATACTACTATAAATGAGTTTTAATGTTGCGGTCTACTACAGGGTTGTTAAAAGAGATAAGTTTATACGAAAGGAATAAAAATCACCTTCGTCTTTTCTAGTAATTTAATATTTAATACAAGGGACTTCAAGTAGTTCGTTTTATTTTAGTTATTAGCCTCTATTATTGGTTTTGGTAAGGAATCAGGGGGTTTTATCGTGTAATAATTTACAGGCCCAACCCAGTAATCGGAGAAACGCAGAACCTTCCACATTGTAGTGTGCAGCGCGCTGTCTAGCACTCTAATCACTAAGAGACAGACGCTGTTAATTTTATGTTTAATTTACTTTACACTCTTTCACAAACTTTTAACACAATTTATATAATATTTTTAAAAATGGCTAAAAAGTAAACCAAATTAAAACCTTTTTCTGATTGATTTAGTAGGCATTTGTAATCTGTAAGAAATTATATTATCCCCACAAGGGATGCCAAATTTTTAAGATTATATTTAATTTAATATTGTATTCTCTATTGGCGTTGCATCAGCTTTCAAGTTTGATTTTATTAATTTTCCATTTACCTTGCCTCCTATTTCATTCAATAAAACATTATTCACATTAAATAGTTTATTTGTTACGTAAATCTTTCTTTTTATGTATATTTATAATCAAATATAAAACAACTTAACAATCGTTAGTTTATCAATAAAATAAGTTACTATTTATAAAACAAAATTCAACTAATCTTTGTACATTTATCATTTTCTCATATACTCAATATAATGAACACACAACTCCTCTTCTAATATATATTTTTCTAAATAATTATGAATGAATGTAGGACCTACTATGTTGGTTGATATTCAGTCCCACACTCCCATAAAATGTCACAAATCTTAGTTCTTTTACTTGGTTTCCTAGCAACGAAACTTTGTTTAGATAAATTAAATAATTTTTAAATATTTATTTTAATCAGCTGGAATTATTTATATTTACTTCAATAGACTCAAATATAAACAATTCCAGATGTCCATTAAATTTGTCTCATTACAAATCCTAACATTATTTTCCACTCCAATAAAATCCATATTTGTTAAAAATTGTCGTGCTGTAGTGCAAAATATCTGGTCACTTGAGTCTCGTGCGCGCCACGAAAGAAGCCCGTTGTGTTTGAAGAGCTCTATTTCAAAAAAAAAACCGAACAGAAAAATTTTATCAATACATGAAATTAAAGCCTGTTCTTTCCTGAGTTTATTCGTTTAACTTTATTATTTTATTTAAAAATTTGTCGGTAATACAGCAATTTTCGCATAAAATGTACCCAGTTGTTAGCCGGTTTTCTACTATTGTGCTTTGTAAAGATCTTTTACGTTACCCAGGCTTTACATGAAAAATTGGGGTTTAAATATGTTAAACACATCATGGTTCTTTCTGCAATGTGAATATTTAAAAAGTAAAATCTCATTTTCTGTTTAAATATGGCGGTCATTTAAAAAAGTGCTATTTTGGCTCCACTTGAAGATTGGGAAATGACTTTTAGACTGAAATATGCACTTTTACAATAGTATCGTCTCAAGTATTGTATGCGTAACGCGCTATAAGTTGATGATTGCGCCTATCATGCGGAAGACAGTATACTATCTATCCTACTTACATCGGCCAACCCGAAAGCATAAGACGTCATGGTTAGAGCTGTCACTATGATGATTATGCACTACTACTAACTAGTACACTGGGCTTGGTATATAATGAAGTGTTATTGAGAAGGCTAGTAGCGGGCCGATTCTGCCCTCTCTGTGGGAGGCCATCAAGTTATAGACAGACAGTAGATGCTTTTCAGAGAGCCTGGCATGCTGATAAGCATACTTTTCCACTTAGTGAGGAAGGCAAAGTAAACCGACATATTCCTCGTTTTACTTAGTTAAGCCTCTAGAGGTTTAAACCAGCCTTTCGGCTGATGATCTAAACAACAAAATAAAAAAAAACATTGTAGAAAATACAACTGTGAATCTATTTTTTGTCTTGACTTTCCAGACAGCAAAAGTAGTTTGTACAAGGTCTACAGAAAAAATTGTATTTTCATTTGTACAATATAAAATTAAACGTAAGCTACTTAAGTAAATTAACTTAAGTAAATTAAAAAGTATTGTTTTAATGGGTTCCAATTTGAAACGTCATCAAAAACCATGTGTTACAGTAACCAATGCGGAAGCGCACATACTACAAAATTAGGTAAATTACAAAAAGAGAAATTAACGTTTTGTTTCGTGTTTACTAAATAGAAACATACTCTGAAACAATTTAATAAAGTGAAATACAGTACGATGAAGTACGATGAACAGTACAAACACACGTATAAACGCCCGGCTTCATTAGACAAATGACATCAGATTATAGCCTGAGTACAAACGTAAACCACTGGGAGCATCATAACACAGGGTACACCCAAATATAATTGATCACATAAATTTTAACTGCTATTTAATGTGATAGTCTAAATACAAAATAAATTACTTAAACACCATGTTCGGCATTTACTTTCGCCGTGTTATGAGGGCCATTTTAGACCGTTTTAAGTAACCCTACATATTCATGGAATCTCTTTTTACAGCACTCACATTCAGCATTCTTTCAACGTAGCCATTGACTCATTAACGTAACAAAGAAATTTGGTGCGCAACAATCACATGGCTTTCTCTTACCAAAATAAATAATAAACTTTTTCATAATCTATGTTTAATCACAAGTGAACAATGTAATATGAAAAACATAACCTATAATACTTTTCACGGTTGATGAGCTCTGCTGTTCCAAGCGTTTAGAGTCTAAACGTTCTGATTGGTCTAAACTTTAGACCAATCAGAACGTTTACCATCGTTGTCAGATTGCACGAATGTTTCAGCGTGACAAACAGAACGCGGGCATGCGTATAAGAGCGTATAAGAGTAGTTCACTCGTGTCTTGCATCTCGTACTGAACACGTCGATTATAGAGCGCGTTAACATGCAATACTTCATACTAATATAATCAACTGGTTGTATGTTTATAGATTATAGTTGTAATTGAAAGACCAAAAAAATGGCTGACGAAATATATAACAGAGCTACAACAGCAAGTGTTGGTAACGTTACTGGCAAGTCATTGGCTAGCTATGAAATGGGCAGGAAGCAATGCGTACGTTTAGAGCTCATCAACCCTGAAAATTATTTTAGTTGTAATAATGAATGATGAATGACGCAAAATCAAAATAAATCTCTGTAGAACTTATAAATACTAATTGGATGTTAAACTGAGCTCTGTAGAAAAAATGCTTGAAATGAAAGTAGGCTAGTAGATATTTCTTTCTACAAATTCGATTATGTATAGCCTAAACGTTTGTCGTTTAATGCATACAAGGCAGCAATCTTAAAAAAAAGAATCCGTATTTTACCAATTTTGATGAGAAAATATGGAAAATCACTAATAGACGCTGATATAACCATTGTAGAAGAAACATTTTTGAAAAAAGTAGTAAAGAATTAGGAAACCTAATTTCTTTGTAGCATTTTGTATATTAGGAAACCTAAAAGTTGAAGTTTTCTAAGATCCTTCGTACACTTTTGTCCTGGAATGGATATTAAGGTCGTAATAAATAAAAGAAAATTTTTTTGAGAGCACAAGCCCCCCTAGAATTTTAGCAGACAGCGCTTACCTTATCGCAAATAAAAAATGTAGTAAATGAGGCGATTTAAAAAAAAATTGGAGCCATTTTTAAGACAATCGCAAACAAATGAAAAACCGCACGAATAAACTACTACAGTAATTACTTTTTTCGGTAAACCGTTTTTGATAAAATTTTTTGTGTTAGGTCCCTAAGGGCATTTAACTTAAGTTCCATATTTTCACTTTGTACTATTACTCCTATGTACTATTACTCCTTTGTACTATTACTATTATTCCGTTCGTAAGATATTTTTTCACCCACACACTCCCACACTAATCGCTAAAATCATAAAATTTGGGGTTAGGGGTCCTAAAAACGTGTATTTCCGGTGAAAACTCGATTTCAAAAAACTGACATTAAAATAATACTTTTATTCCAGCTTCATACTCATAAATGAGGCAAGAAAAATTAAATATGACACGAATTTGTCAAAAACTATCCATTTATTGAAGGTTTTATGGTTAAAAATCATTAGATCTAAGCTTTTTGAACACCCGTTACGTAAAATGTGGGTGTACGTATACATTTGTATATTATTTTGTAAGTAAAGCAAAAGAGAGATGTAAATGTAGTTCATGTCATTTAAAATGACATCATGACAGTGTGTATTACCTAAATGACAAGAACTTTATTTAAGTTCTCTGCATGATTAACTCCCATTGAACTTCCATGATACGCAATTTACATCTCCTCCTACTACTAAAGATAACCATTATTTTAAGCGACGTATATAATTATGCACCCATTTTATTTAGGCCTACTTCTGTTTTGAATGCTTTAATCTTCTTTAATAAAACGTAAACGTAAACATTCAAAGTACCAATCTCTCAGCATAATTAAAATATCTTTGAATAATATATACATAAATGTAATGGACAGTACTAAATGGTCAATATCAGCGGGGTGGTTATGGAAGATTGGAAAGATATGTAAAATTTCCGTTCTTAAGAATCAAAAACTAAATGTTGCATTTTTACAAAAGGCGCATCAACTATCCCTATAAGTATACATTTTACTTTTTTTCAGCAGATTTTGATCAATTTTGAGCAATATTAAAAAATATACATAAAAAATCATGACCGGGTGGGTCTAGTGGTAATTTATTTATTTATTTTTGTTTAACGTCCGACTGCTCTGCAATTACTGCTAATGCAGACGGTGAAGGATGAAATGATTTTTTGTAACGTATGAAAATATGCCATGCCTGAATGGGATTTGAACCAAGACCCTATGATGAGAGGCGAGCACGTTACCAACTACGCTAATGCGGCCGGTCTAGTGGTAAAGTCATCGCAATGAGTCAGCTGTTTAACAGTTGATTTTCGGAGACGAAGGTTCCACGGTTCAAATCCTGGTAAAGGTAGAAAAGGTAACTTTTTATGGTAGGCGTTCAATAAAGCATACTTTCTTAGAAATGGTCAACCTGAGTCAGTGCAAGATTACACCTAATTTACACAAAATATACTACATATCATCCTCATCCCATTGGGTCAAGAAGTTGCTTATTGTTCTTGAAATAAATTGCAACGAACAGGTCTCCTACACACTAGGGATAAAAAAGATTTGGAGTGCTTAATTAAATCTGTCGAAAACATTAAACGATTTCTTAATACTAACATTCAACATCCTGTTCTAGAAATAAACAAAACTTTGTTTACTTTTAACAATAACTTTTTTTAAATTTATTTTTTTAACGGTGCATCAACTGCAACGGCCATTAGCGACGACGTTGGGGTGTAACTGTGTGAGGATGAAATTATTTTTTTTGTAACTTATGAAAATATGCCGTGCCTGAGTGGGATTCGATCAATAATTTAATTTAGGGAAACATTTTACGTTTTTTGAAAACTGATTAAATACACTACCTTAGAAGCAAGAAATGTAAACTATTTTAGTAGTATAACTCTATTTGGCCTAACTATAATAGAATTTGTGTAATATAATTATACATTCAGATTTAATTTGGAGCCCTTTTATTATTGATTTCTATGAACTATCTCAATAATAAGAATAAAAAAATTATCAAAAAATTTCTATTGTATATTTTTTTTAGGAGTGTAATAATTAGTATTATCACAAGGAGGTAAATAAATAACAACCTAATCGATATCAGTAAAGTAACATAACTTATACTGTCAAAATTATTTACTTAAAACAAATTACTTACATGCTACAACCAGGAAAGCCAGTAGAAACTTACCTGCAACAGAAAATTTTTTATTAGAATAATCAACACATCAAATAGCGTATGTTTAATAAAACTAAGATAGTTGCCCCAAAATAACAGGTGAAAAGTTCTGAAAAAGGTTCAAACGATATAAATTAAAAATTTTACATTTACTACAGTGAAAGCATTATTTTTTGGAAAATTCTTTTGAGTTTTCTGCTACCATTAAAAATAACATTTCATTGAAATTTCCCCTTTCCGGTGCATTTCAGTGTGAATTGCACATAAATATATATGTAGTAACATATATATATTTTTAATACAATTTTAAATGTAATTTAGTTTCATTTAATTAATATACGTATGTTGTCAGCCTAGTTAAAAAAGAAAACAACCGAGAACCGCCTGTAGGGTGCGTTTGTTTATACATAACTGTTTACATTGAACATAAATAGATTAATTTTTTTGTTTCAAGAGAGTTAAGACAACGTAAAAAAAGCATAAAAAAGAGACGATAAAAATTTATTTGGGATGAATGACGGGAATACATTTTTTTATTGAAAGAAAGATTCGATGCATTTTTCCAGATATTGTTCACGGTAATGAATGAAAGACATTTCAAGTTATTCTCGATCGACTCAACCAATTTATTAATATTGAAACATATTTAAATAATTAAACGAAGACGTAGCGTAGAACGTAGTGTGCTGTTGAATACAGTTACAGAAATGTTTCAAATCAGTGGTCAAATTTCTATTATCACAGTTTAATGAGGTTGTATATTTACAAAAAAAAAAAAAAAAAAAACAGGTTTTAACTATAGCCTATTTGTAATTACTAAGCTTTAAACAAATCATTCATATTTCATAAAAACGTAAATTTCTACAACCAGGCCTTTGAGATTTATTTTGTTTTCTTTTAAATACAGATTTCATCCTGTTTAGGCGAATCTAGCATTCTAAATTTACATTCCGTAGTCGCGGACATTGTACTATCTGAAATTAAACAAAATTGGAATTGCAACTTCTGCATTAAAATTCTTTTTATCTAAAATTGATTTTTTTTTTTAACCACTTACTGGTTGGTATATTCCAGATATTTTACAATACATTCCAGACTCAAGTAGTAAGTTTACAATCTCTTTACAAAATAATAAACTATTCAGAACATAAATGATGATAAAAGCAAAGCTTGGATCTGTTTTGTGGTGGAAGTAGTACTGGCTTACATTAAACTAATCTTAAATGAAAACTTGCTATATAGAAAATGAAATTAGGGAAGACGCGGTTAATTAAGTTAAAAAATCGGAGGCACAATAACACATTCCACTGGGATTACATCGAGTTTTTTTAATAATTCAGTATCTGACACTAAAGTTTAGGTTTCCCATTTAGTTTGGACTATGTTCATCTATAACTTAATAACTTACACTAGATCTAAAGCTTTAATGCCATCTCTGTAGCGTAGTGGTAGCGCGCTAGCCTACCACGCAGAGGTCCCGAGTTCGATTCCCGGCCAGGGTCAAGAAATTTTCGTAAAAATAAAACCCATCGTTAAAATCCCACCGTAGTAGCTAATGACCGAGCTGTGGATGCGAGTCAAAATAAACTAAAAAAGCTCTAACGCATTAATAAATAAATAAACCTATCACGTAAATAATAACAGCTGGCCCGTGCGAATAAATTTACACAATGAATCATAAGTAATATCGTTATCGTAAAGCAGATTTTTTACTTTCTCTTGCCTATATGAATATATAGGAAAGAAAGTATTGTTTTCATGTCGATTTTTCGAAATCGAGTTTTCACCGGATCTATACGTTTTCAGACCCCATGAACCCAAAAAGCATGTTTTTAGCGATTGGTCTGTGTGTGTGTGTGAGAACAGAATATCTCAAGAACGGAACATCGTACAAACTTGAAACTTGAAACTTAAGTTACATACCACTACCGGACCCGACACGAACATTTTCATCAAAATCGGTCAACCGGAAGTAGTAGTTTATTCGTGTAATTTTTCACTTTTTTGCGATTTTCTCAAAAACTGGTCCTACGATTTGTTTTTAAATCGCCTGGTTTACTCATTTTCTTATGATCTACAAGATAGGGTAGGCGTCATGTTTGCTGAAATTCTCGGTGAAGCTGTTTTCACGTAAAGAAATAGTTTTTTTAAGACTACGGCTTCATTATAAATTTTAGCGCAAAAACTTATATAATAAAAGTTGTAGAGAATTTAAAAACCTACAACTCTTATTTCAAACATTTCTTTGTATAATGCTTAGTTTAGTAGTAATTAGCGATTTTCTGTTTTTTCTCACGAAAACGTGTGAAAAATCTATTTTTTTAAGATTTCGGCCTTAGTGTGCATTTTACAATAAAAGTGTATATAATTAATTTTATAGGAAATAAAAAGATCTACAACTTTTATTAAAAGCATTTTTCTCTACAGAGCCTAGTTTAGTGTGAAAGAATGATTTTCCGTATTTTTAAGCTGATCTGAGTTTGATTTTCATTTTGCGTCTTTCAGTCATGATTAAAATAAGATTATATTTTTAGAGGTTAGTTTTTTGTTTATTTCTAATGTTTTATTACTAATGTTAGATTATATTGTTAAATATTTGCATTGGCAAGAGAAAGTTGTGTGAGTGTTTCACACCAGATTTTTAAATTATAAACTTGACGAGCTTGTATACATTTTTTATTAGGCCTACAGATTTTTCACAAAATATTGATCACAAAGACATGAAATGCCAAAGAAATTGCTGAAAAGGATTAGAAATACGTGGGCCTCAAGCAGAATAAAATTGGTTCTTCAAAGAAAAAATTTATGAGTAGAATCATTCCCAGCTAGAAGTGGTTGTTACGAGAAGTTTGACAACTTTTTTAATTTTAACAAGGATAAAAATTTGTACAATGCAGGTAGTTGAATATACAGAGACGAAAATTATAGCGGACAGACGCTACTTATACTACATTTGTTTGTATTGTTAAATACAACCAAGTTACAATTAATTATAGTCGTTTTAATTACTCGTTTAAAAAAATTACAAATTAAAAGATAAATGAAAATATTTAATTACGTAATTTATTTGTATTGTGTTAAGAAACCCGTGAGAGATAAACATGAACAAGTTAAGGATGAAAAAAAGAGGTGGAAGATAAAAGAGAATCGTGATAAACGTAATTTACCGAAGAACTTAAAGTTAAATCGTTTAATGGGATAGGATAAGTAATTAATCATTAGCCGGCTTTAATCAAGCCACGTGATTTTAATTTCCACATCGGATGGCCCTGCAGGGTTTTAGTCAGGGCATAGAAGCGCAGGCGCGTGCAATTTCACAGCCAGGAAACACTCCTAATTTCATCAGGACTCGTACAACGCTTTCACATCGTTCGTTCGCTTTTTCAACCGTATTTCATTTTCATGTTAACACAACGCCGAAGATAAAATTAAAATCTGACGTACGATTCAAATGAAAACGAAAAACACTGATTATAAAAGTTTTAATTCCTTTACAAAAAAATCACACAGATAATTTCGAACCAGTTGAACGGATTATTTCGGTTCGGATTTAAAAATTCTTTTTAGTAACTTTATTCCGACAAACGTACCGTGTAATTTAACCTAATTCCTGTTCCTGTACTGAAAATTACATTTTTAACAAAAGCAGTTAGGTAACCTACATTCCACTGTTCTTACGAAATTCTATTAACTAACTAACTCAATATTTCTGAAAATATGTTACACGCTGACCTAGTACTTAAATAAAAATGTACATATTGTGACACTTATCGCTAAGGTCCGTTTCGGGATCTAGGTAATTAAATAATTAATACACTAAAATTTACAATCACAAATATTTATTACAACTAAAAGATTTACAAAATAAATAATAAACTAATTATAAAGAAGTAATAGAATAAATAACTTAATAATTTACTTAATGCTAACGGGTGATTCAAAAAGAGCGCCGGTTTTTAAACGGCTGGTAAATTTTTGTTTATCGGTTGGCAACATTGTTAGACCTCATTTCTATTTCGGAGAACATTCCGATTGACGATTCAGTTGTAGTTTCTCTTGTTCGCAGTGTAGTACTCTCGCAGTCTGTGTCTAACCATGGAGAAGTTTACTATTGCACAACGAGTGTTAATCGTCAAAACATTTTACCAGAGTGGAGAGAGTTATGCGGCTACTGTCAGGCGACTTCGCGGTGCTCTAGGACGTAATGAAGCACCGAATGAATCAACAGTTCGCAGGCTCATGAAAAAGTTTTTTGAGACGGATTCAACAGTCGACCTTAAAAGTTCTGGACGTCGTCGTTCTGGCCGAACTGAGCAGAACGTTGCGTTGGTTCGTGACAGTGTGGCTGTTAGCCCAGCAAAATCAATACGTCGCCGTTCTCAACAATTGGGTTTACGATGTTCTTTTGTACGGAGAATTCTTCGGTACGATCTCCAATATCACCCGTATAAAATTCAGTTTCTGCACGAGAAACAATGTTGTTGCTCCGTGAACGGTTCCAGGATCGCATCATTTCTCGTAATTCCGACCATCAATGGCCACCAAGGTCGTGTGACTTGACGCCTTGTGACTTTCATCTTTGGGGTCATCTGAAGTCATTGGTGTATGCCAATAAACCCCGAAACATCAATGACTTGAAGGAGGAAATTCGACGGGTTATCGGGCAAATGGAAGTCGAAACTTGTCGTGCAGTAATATCCAATTTCATGGACAGAGTTGATGCGTGCCAGCGCAGTAGAGGAGGACACATGCATGACATAATTTTTCATACATGAAATCGGAAGGTAAGATGAACTTGTTGATGTATTTATTTTCAGTTTTTCAATAAAATAAATCTCTTAATTTGATATATCAAAACCGGCGCTCTTTTTGAATCACCCTATATTTACAACGTTTTTATAGAATGCACTTCCAAATGAAACTGAATACACAAAAACTGAATTTAATGCAGATACACAATAACTTTACAATGCACACACAAAGACAGTATAACAATGCCTCGGAAACCCCCCGTTGACCTGTTCTAACGGAGTTACCTTCGATAGCACACGTAGTAAACACTCGTCAAAGATCAAACGAATACTAACTAACTGACCGCCTCGGGGCCTCTTTATATAGTGAATCAAAAAAGAATCTTCCCGAAAGACACCGAAATTCGATATAAAAGTCCTTTCTAGAGAAGTCTTATTTAATGTAAACAGGCAATCAACCGACCCTTCATAAATAGTTGTACAACAAAGACCTTATCATATACAATAGCGCAGTCCTTTCAAACAACTTTCATGAATAGGCATCCCTTTATAGCCATCCTATTGTTACTTTTTCATTCTATTATCTTCTCTTTACTATTTTTATGAATGAAGTAACTTACAACTAGAAATTTCGCGAACCATGCCCTTCTTCGATATTGTCACAATATATTTAATACTGTAACCGCTAAATGGTGATTATTAGCGACTACGGTGGTTACTGAACTGAACGATAAGAAAGTTTCCAGATCTTAAACGGGGCTTTCTGCTTCGTGGTCAAAAGATTATTATGCTAAGGCTGCATTACAAAAAGGGGAAAGCTCATCTGGTAAGTTTTTGTTATTTGAATTCACAACCGCTGTCATTAACAAGTTGAATACGTTATGAAATATTACATTGGGTTGTGGAGGAATCAAACATTTCCAAATTGTAACGGGATTCAAGCACGAAATCTTCCGTTTTGCGACAAAGCTCTAGAGAATTACCAGAAAACACAATATATCTTACTATTAGTAATTGTTTCTTTTCAATCAGGTCTGTACAGTGAATGTAAAATATATAGCCTATTTAAACCTAGATAATGTAGTAGATAAGTTATGTTAAACTTTCTTTTAACAAAATTATTTTCTTACGGGGACGATTCTTAGAATTTTTATTTAGTTAAAATGCAATTTGTTTTACAGCATTGATAGTTTAGTAAAGTATAAACCTGTAAAAATATGACGAGTGTTTGAAGATTGTTTAATATAAGTCACATGGTTGAAATCTAAACGTCTGGTTGTTTTAGAGTTGTCTAGTAAATTCATGGTAAAATAGCTGTAGTGCTATTCCAATATTTTCTGATATTGAGTAATGTATCTGAAAAGATCTTCTTTAATGCCGCAATGCTTAGACCTTATCTAGAATTTTGTTAGGTAAGTACCAACATTCAACTTTGATTGGGCGCAAGAACTTGTTACGAAATCTTTGTAGTCTACCAATTTGGATTTGTTGCTCCCTTGCATACATGTGATTTATATTGGTTTGAATACAGCTTTTAAAAATAAGAAACTTTTATTTTACAATGAAAATTTCTTCGTTTAAGGGAACGAGTGAACAAGATACAAGGAACTGAATGAATTAGGGTAGAGCTGCTCTTCAGAGAAGCTCTGAAGATACTGTGCTCTGGTCAAGTAGTATATCAGAATACGAGCCCATAAATACGTATGGTGCTGAGTGCTGGCAAATAAAGAATAAACGATGGCCGAAAACCTTAACAATAGACTGGTTACAAATGTATAATGTGAATCTTCCATTCGGGAGATCTAGTCCAAAGTAACAACATATCAGGAATGAAGACATAAGGCAAGGTACTCAAGATTACCATAGTAGACAGAACAGACCAGAAAGTTAGGGTGGAATGGGCATATCCAAAGAATGGGTGCGGCCCCAAAAAGTGTTTCTTATCCATCTAAAAAACAAAAGGAGAAGATATTTCCCTTAAACAACACTACAGGAAGATGCTGTGAAGATCAGTAATCTCAGAGAGGGTGATTAAGATGATTGAAGACAATGGGCTGTGGGATCCAGGAAGCGGAGAACACAGCAAGAAAGTACAAGTAAATGAAAATCTTGTTGTTCAGTGATCATTTTGAATTACGTCCAATTAAATAGTATTTCTATTTAAATAGTTTAAATTTATTTTCTTTTAGACTGTACGTGATATAAAATATCAGTAACTTTATATAAAAATGTTGGGAATTAAACAATTGTTTACAATGTAATATACAGTAGTGAATAATAATTTTACCGTCACACATTCATTGTTCTCTTTGTGTAAGTCTCATTAAAAGGGTGGGTCTTCACTCAAGCCCTATAATATATAAATTGAATTAAGCATGATGACGTAACAGAAGTGAGGCGAGGGATGAAAGATAGAATGAGGGATAGGCGAGGAAGAGTAATCAGAACAACGAGAATATTCACAGTAGAGATGAGAATCGTAATTTCATAATAAAACGAGAAAGAGAACAACGACAACAAAAGCTAATTGAAAAATAAACATAAGATTAAAATTAACGAAATGTAAATTAAATAAATTTAATTACTAAAAATTAGAAAAAACGAAGAATCTTTAAAAGGAATAAGAGAATCAATTAAGATAATTAATTTAATTCTTTAAAATCATCTGTTGAAAAATTTAAAAGAGGCAAGGAAAATAAATCACAATAATTATAATTGGATAACACAATTATTTATGGTCTGGATTATCGTGGTTCTATTAAATTTTAAAACTATTTACATGTACCTTAATTTGCCGATAACAGACAGATGAAGTGTTACATTTTTGCACTCAATCTGTTAGTTCCAGGGCTACAAAAAGTAGTTGTTTCTAATCCCTTGGTCTGACAATTATACGACTGAATCATTTAAGAACAGAAGAAGTAGAGGTGTAAAAGACACTAGGCTAATCAGAGTTATCTCCTCTGAAAATAATGAATTTAATTATACAACCAGACCCTGTGGTGAATGAAATGAAAGTGTCATTTACAGGGTGGAAAGTAGATGCTTTTCAGAGGGTCTAGCATGCTGATAAGCATACTTTTCAACTCAGTGAGGAAGGCAATGGTAATCTACCTAACTCCTCGTTTTACTTGGTAAAACCTGTAGAGGTTCAAACCAGTCTATCGGCTGATGACCTAAACAACAAAAATGTACCTTAATAATCAACGTGAACGAATTAACTGATTTCAGTAAGGAATACATCAAAAATTGTATATTATTCTTCTACGAAATACCATAACCATTTTTAACAGAAATTTTGAATTATAAATCGTTATTCACATTATGTGAAATTTTACCTTGGTCTTGGGAGTATATTTGACTCCGGAAAATTTGCGTGATAATGTGGAATATTTCTCTGAATCCGACTGTGAAATTTACATATTGTTCAAAAAAATACAATGTAAATGTGTACTTCACTTAGTATAATCGAAATAAACAATAGTATTCATTCTATTTGCTGCCTTGCTACTGTTATTATTGCTCTCCGAATACTATTAATTTTCGCGATATTTTGGGCTTACTTACTTTGTCAGTGTAAAACATAATATTTTATTTGTTTATTATTGTAACGTATATTACTTTACGGGTACTTCCGATTTACAATCGTACCTACGTAATTTAACGATCTAATTTAAACCCGTTATATCGATCTTTTATGAGAGGATTGTTGATGCTTTCTGCACTCCGCCACAGCCTTCAATTAGGGGACAAACTGGAAAAAGGACGTAAAATAGCAAGGGAGAGTATCGTCAGAACGTAAGTTTTTCAAAGTTTTGTCGACGATCATGTTATAGCTGAAATTTATATTTTATAAATGTTTATTAACAAACAGCATACGGTTGAGGGGTAAGCCGAACAACTAGATACTATGTAAAAGTTAAAAATTGTGACGAAAGTGTGAAAAGACGTTTTACATCTAAACACCACGTCTTAAAACGTTAACACATCTAAAACGTTTTAACATCTAAAAACCATTTTAAGAAGAGGTCCTGTGACAATTTGGGACAGCTTTAATAAAAACGGAAATTAAACAATATAACGAAGTGAAAATCAAATCAGTAACATATCGCATAGTAGATCCATACAGTCGATTTAATTAGCTCCTGCGCTGTAAAAGCAAAATATTCGTAAAAGAAGAATGTAGAAAAAGCGATTCGGCAATACTAGTGCTACCTCCTCTGACCTTCAATCTGACAAAATGGTAAATGGTATTTAGGTTCAGTCCATGTAGCCAATACATTATTATTACAAAAGCTTTTCTACATCACCAGGACATTACGGCAACCCAAAACGTCATGAATTCCTATTAAACACATCTTTATCACTTAGACCCCTCCACCTCATTGTACCTATCATAACACCATCCATCCATTTCTTTCTGGGTCGTCCTCGATCCCTCCTTCTAGCTGGAATTCATAGCCAAATCTTCTGTGGAAATTTGTTCTCCAATCTTCACAGATCACCGTGACAGATGGTTGTCTTTTTCAATTTGTTGTAGTCATCCGCAAAAAGGCTAGTTTGTACCTCTAAAGGCATTACTAAGTAAAACTAGGAGCGAGATGGTTTACCATCCTCCTCCACTGAGTGGTAAAAATGTTTATCAGCATTCCAGGCCCTCTGAAAAGCATCTACGTTTCACCTTGCAAATGATACGTTCACTTCATTCACCACAGGGTCTGACTGTATAATGGAATTCATTACTCTCAGAGGACATAAATTCTCTGATTAGTGTATTTTACACCTCAACCTTTTCTGTTCTTAAATGCTTCAGTTATGAATTGTCAGACCATGTGATCAGAAACAGAACTAATTTTTGTAGCCCCGGAACTAGCAGATCAAGTGCAAATAATTTAACCCCATCTGCCTGTTATAGGCAATTTCTCAACTCATAAAAATTTTTCTCAACTTTCTTTAAACATTTTTTTCATTCCTAACTCGATCTAGCACTATCAACTGCCAACTTCTTCTCCAGAACTTATTGCCATATCTGTTAATAATTGTTGGTTGAAGAGGGTATCTCTGAGCATCGAAAAGTTTCAACACCAAACGACAGATTCTCTTCTTAGTGCCACATAGTTACTCTACAAAACAAGATGTAAAATTTTGATGATGAACCTAACTTTGCCAATCTTTTACAATGTCTGGTGTACCAATAGACATTTAATGTGTGCCGAGATTTACAATCGTGCACCAATTCAATGACCTTGTCGGTTCGTATATTTCTCTTTAGCCGGTCAACGAACATATATTTAATTTTGTCAAAGTTAAATGTAAACACATGTTGTTTACATAAGTTAATAAACATAAATTGAGATAAAAATGTAACGAAACTCCATACCAAGTTTAAATAAAATAAAGGATGCATTGTAATAAATAAATAAACAAACATCACTTTTATTAAAAGTAAAGAAAAAAAAACCGGCAAGGTACGGTATGTAGGAGCTACGGGCTACGGTAGGTCGTGGAAGGCAAAACCAAAAGAGGGGAAGAACCTACATCTGCCGACGCCGTCGCCACTACCACCGACGCCGCGATGGGAACGACGCTGGGGGGAGGGGCAAAATCAATAACTCAACTCCCTTCTGATGGAGTCATAAGCCTCGCGTGCGGCCATCTCACTTTTTGGAAACATTAGGCCCTCACTCGCATCACAACGACAACGAACATCACCATTTTAGGGTAGGACTACCCCCGTATCCACCCCTACCTTTAGAAAATATAATGCTGGGGATGACTGTGCCGGAATAACCGGCTGGCGACTGACATCAAAATGCTATAAAAACTATACTATACCAATATAAAAATATCAATTCAAAAACACTCGTATAAACTATAATAAATCTAAAACAAAAATGTTATTCTGGGCTTTTTCATAGCTTACAATTAAATATAACGACATCGCGACAATAAACTAAGACCAACTGACCACAATACAAATCATATAAAAATAAATTTTGATAGGCTACATAGTGCAGTGGTGATGGTGGCTAGCATTCAAAGCAGACGGTCCCGATTTCAAATACCGGCTAGATTCTACAAATTTTATCGTTTTACAACCCATAGTAGGCTAATCACTAATGACTAAAAATTCAAAGTACTGTAATTCTAAAAATATGCTGAATAAAACCAAAACAAAAAATAATTCTGAAACGGATAACCCATACCCCAACGAACTAAACACTGCAGACGAGATCTAGCCAATAGCAGCCAAGGTCGGATGTGAGGTTGCCCGTTCGCTAAGTCATACTCTGTTCCACCGAACTCCACCTGACTTTTTGTTAGGCTGTCATCCAAAGCGGGACCACAACGTGACAACGCAGGATACGATTAATGAAAGTCAATTGGCTCTGTGCTGTGATCTAGGTCACTATGCTCCGCCTTCATCTGCAGTCTCTAGTTCGTTAAGGTATAATGAATGTTTTTATTGTAAGGGTTAAAACGCATTAAGAAAACTTAATGTGCACGATTCGAATCCCGATAAGGATTTTAGAGTAACTCACTCAAATATTCCGAAAATGTTCCAAATCCCAAGCAATCGCTAAGTTAACATCTGATTCGACTACGTATATTTACAACAAACTAATTGTGTTAATATATATTATCAACTATTATGACTTAATTATTAATTAAATCACATTAAATTACGTAATATACTTCATACAACATTCCAAAATATTTTAATATAAACGGCCTTGGAAGCAAGTTTTGTTTATTTTCTGTAAGCTTTGGTAACTGTATTCATTTAAACAACCACCTACTTTAGTAGCTCCATTCTTGCTGCATTTGTTCGGCTGGAGTAACAAATAGTTGAACCCCAGTATAAGTCGGCTGGTCGCAGTAAAATGTCGCTCGCCTCATTGGTGTAACAAAGCGAATTTTTGTCAGCAGACACATTTACTGACCCGATCGAGTAAAACGAACGGTTGTTTTTTTAGGACATCTCGAAGGCAGCTTTTACGTTTGACACGTGATCACGAAAAATTAGTCACAGAAGTTTCTGTTTAGGGTACACGGTACTACATTTTTTTTATTAAATAGCTTAAAATTAAAATCCGCAACGCAATACCCCACACTTAGACAGTAGGCCTAATGTATAAATGTATGTAAATATTTCGAAAATATTTAAAGAAATAAATAGACAAATTAATATGATTTTTATTTCAGTTTTCTTCATTTTAATCAAACTAGTCAATAACCGATTCTGGAACCCACCCACGTAGCCATGATTTTAGTTCAAGAGCTGAATCTGGAGATTTTTTTAGTTTTACGTTCGACTGTTATGATATTCAAGGCTAGTGAAGGGTGACAGATAAAAACGACCGATACAAAAACTGCCAGGCTTGACCGAAAATCTAACCCGGGACCCGCGGCATATTAGTTTAGTGTGAAATTTGATTTTCTATTCAGAGGGGGGGGGCTGAAGCCCATCAAGTCCCCTCCCTGCCTACGTACCTATTTCTTTAAAGTTACACTTCTTCAGGTACACAAATCATAGCAATTAAAATACAGTACATATTATAGATTTTTGTTTATATCACAAAAGCTAAATTTTCAAGGAAAAAACACCAAAAGAGCATACGTCTAAAACTACATTCTCTAGAATCACTAAGTAAATACCTAATAAATGCCCAAAGATTTATCTAGCTTTTTTAAGCGGTTTCTAAGATACTCAACTTTTAAATTTTTATTGGAATATACATTTCTTAATTAAGAATCCTATTCGTAATCTTCTTTGTCGCTGTAGATAAAGAAAATCTTATTTTTTTACAATTTAAGCTAAACATGAGTTTAGTTTAAATTAGGAAAAATATGATTTTATCTGTAGAGGGAACAGTTAATATTACTCCCACCATAAAATAGGTTAAGGAATAATAAAAAAAGTATTTCTTTGAATTTAGTATAATACATAGATCATTTCATATTGGCATACTAATATTTTCAAGATTGCTATCTTTTGCACTTATTAAGCCAGGAAAATTATAAATTATGATTGATGATGAAGGAAAATAAAATTTCTTTATCAGGTAAATAATAATTATGCAATAGACTCAATGTAATATTTCTTTGTTTTGATCAAACTTATTCGAGGGAAAGTTTTTAAGTTGAAGGAATGCGAAGAAAGTGGAGGGAAAAAGAGGGTGCGTTGAGTCGAAAAGGGAAAAGTTGTAATTAAATACAAGAAGAGAAGAAAACGAGAAGACTTTAATAGGGACGAAAAAGAGTCCCTTGGAAATGGAACTAAGTAATTTCATTGGTGTTTACAACTTTGACTTCGGTATGTACAATGTTGAATCGTAAAGTATTTTTTTATTAACAAGCGAATGTAAACAACAATGTTTACAATCTTTAAAATTATATCAATTGCATAGATTACTACAAAACTTAATAAAATGCAGATATTTAAT
Organism: Catonia carolina; assembly: GCA_035578175.1. NCBI lineage: Eukaryota > Metazoa > Arthropoda > Insecta > Hemiptera > Achilidae > Catonia > Catonia carolina. The sequence goes on along the minus strand of JAQMRL010000002.1, from coordinate 15,672,241 downwards.
TCCTGGCGTTTCATTTGAACTAAAAAGTTCTTGTAAGACTTCGAAATCGGATTTCAATAGATCTTATTAATTAGAAAGAGTAGACTATATTATTCATACAGTAATACTTTAAAAAACCAAAAACTTATATTTAAAAAATTTTTTACAGCGCTTAGTTGAGCGTCAATAAATAATTTTGTTTATCAAAGTATTAAAAAATGAATTTTTTAATATTACGGCCTTAGCGTGCATTTTTAATCCGTTAAAGAAAATAAAAAAATCTACAAATTTTATTTCAAGCATTTCGTTTCTACAGAGCCTAGTGTCACGTCACTCAATCATGATCAAAATTAGGTTACGTTTTTCATTTTTCGTTGTGTATTTATTTTCCTTTTTTATTATCATAGTTGTGTAACTGGCAACAGAAAGTCGTCTGAGTGTTTCATACTATATTTTTTTATGGTTATCACAGTAGGTAACCATTTTAGTTTTTACATATGTTGTATTTTTCTTTTTTTTTAAGTTAAGATTCTGTTATTAATATAAATAATTTTGGCTTAATTGGTTAACCTTAATTTGTCTCGTTATATTCGAATTTTTGTTAAATATCATATTTATTTACTTTTGCTGAACAAAAATAAAAATTACACGAACAGTAACAAAAAAGGTGGTTAAAGCAATAGGCCTGCTAGCAGAAAAAGGGAATATTTTTAAACTGGACTTCTTGTCCAGTTTTATAAATTTGTGACTAGGAAACGATGACCGACCATCGTTGTCATTTAGCCCGGGTAATCGACTGAGACTAATATAATGAATCGTGTAAAGTGACAAATCTGACACTCCCGCAATTCTGTGATTCCGACTATAGACAGATATTTGTCTAGGGATTTTTACATCGATCAAATGTAAAATATATATTAATTGGAATTTTTGAATAAAAACCGTTTTCGTTATAATAAAAAATATTATTCTATAAAATTTTACATGATGAAACACTTGATTTTTCAAATAATATTGTTAAGTTGATTGAATGGTAATGCAGTGAATTGAATTGTACGACTGCTATGAAAAACGGCCGGAATAAAATTGTTAAAAATAAAAAAAATACATAGGATTAACAAATAGGCTTATAACAAATTGAATGAGTAGTGAAACATGCGTGGTGTGGCATGGCGTGTTCTGATCATTAAATTAATCAGTAAAAGCCAAACAAATAACCGCACTAATCAAAATTCGTACGTACTCAAAATAATATTATTAAAATTTAATAGATCTATATACTGGGTGAAACAAAAGTTATCATATCGTCAGCTGGTACAAAAAAAATTTAGTATTCTAAGAGGAGGTGATTTTGATCAGGAATTTTCACCTTCATCTTTCACTTTTCATCTTTACACTTTATCTGTTCTTAAAAATAATTCTAATGTTTAGTTTCTAGAACCACGGTGAAAGTGATGAAACAGAACACTGTTTTAAAAGACCGAGCAGAAAAACCGAGACTAAATAATTTCTTCGAAAAAATAAATATATAATAACGAATATCAAAACAGCCTCGCGACACTTGAAGACAAATTACGAGAAAACAGGAAAATTTTATAGCTTAAAGTACCTCAGAGAAATAATACAACCGAAGACAAGCGAAAAGGAAGCAAACAACACCAGGTGAGGAGTCGGCTGCAACCCCCCGAAAGACTCACAACATGTACAAAAAGAAAGCACTGTTGAGACAAGCCAAGATCAGATATTAAAATACTGTGACAAATCCTGTGTCTGAACACGAATGAATGTCTTGGAATTACCGGGAAAGCTGGTCATTCTGGTCATTCATGCTAGTCAAATCCTACCAAATACTTTTTACACTTGGGTAGAAGAAAATAAATAATAATAATAATAATAATAATAATAATAATAATAATAGGCATAATAAAACATTTCTGCCGTATTTCAAGGGAAAACAATTGAACCTACGTCAACCTGCTATTCCGAGAATTCCGTACATCAGCAACCCATTGTCCTTGTTAAAATATCGTTTTGTGAAGTACTCCGCCTACCAAGTAATTCACAGTACAGAACCAAACTTAAAATTAAAAAAGCAAAATTTCACGTAGCGAAAAGCGCTTTTTAGATTGAATTATCAATTAATTTGAATAGGATATGTGTACTGTTCAAAGGGATAAAAGTTATCAATATTTATCTGACTGAAATTCACGGGAGAGGTACAGCGCTTTGTTGAGCCATTTGAGTCAGGAGTATACTCTGAAACGTAATTTTATTACTGAACAACAGAAAAGTTATGAAAAAGCCCCACAGTTTCGTTACACCCAGTACCTATTCGATATCAGGATGAGCAATATTTCGATAATAAATTTACTTTGATAAGCTGATTACAGAAAAGAGAACCTACAGTATTCGCAATAAAACAATAAAATAACAAATCTAATTGGACGTACATATAACCGCACGCACCAATATAATTTATATCACAAATAACGACATTATTACAGTATTATGAATTCAAATTTACTCTTGCAGTAAATTTTGCATCGACATAATTTTGTTAAATGAAACACAACCACAACTAAATTTCTTTATTAATAATATATACTACGTTCAAACCGGTTCAACAATAAATATTACTCAACTAAATTAATTATATTCTAATCAAAATTGGCATAACGGTATTACTCTAAAAACTACAGTCAAATAGGAACATACTTTTTAAGGAATCAAATTAAAAAAAGTTTTCAAAACAATTTTGTAAACTTAAGTAAAGAATAAAAAAAACTAAAAATTATTTTAAAGAAGAATCAATACCATTCAATTTTAAAGAAAATCTGTTGTGAATTCTAAATATCTTAATTTTTGTTCAGTTACAATTTTTGGCAATTAAAAATGTAAACATATTAGTAATATTCTCGCTTGGATAAAACGATTGTCCACCTTTCACAATTATGACGTTCAGATTTCGCACAGCATAACGCACTACACCCAGGTCTGCATCTCTTTTTTTTTTGTTTAACGTCCGACTGTTCTGCAATTACTGCTAATGCAGACGGTGAAGAATGAAATGATTTTTGTAACGTATGAAATTATACCGTGCCTGAATGGGATTCGAACCCAAGACCGCATGATGAGAGGCGAGCACGTTACCAACTGCGCCAATGCGGCCGGCATCTCGACTGATATGAAGTGTTCACATTAAAAATTAGCTTTTATTGAACAACTTGGTCTGAACGAGTACAAGTGAGGTTTTAATGCGAAACCGTCACACAAATAATTCACGCAGTACAGAACAAAATGCTATTTTTTATAGCCACAATAATACAATGTCTCTACTACATCAACAGCGTACTGGCTGGCCCATGATAGTAGTCAGCGCAACTGATTTCTAAGCCAGCGTCCCGAGTTCGATTCCCGGTCAGGTGTGGCATTTTTTCATCACTTATTTTTATCACCCTTCATCGTCTGCATTAACAGCAAGGTCCAAAACAGTCGGACGTAAAACAGGAAAAAATGAACAGTGCACTACAATAGCCTAAAATCTCTGTGATTTGATAAACAAAATATTTCTTGAACACACAAATTCGCATTACAAGAAAATTCATTCGGACAAATACCAGAAAGGCTTAATAAGTGGAGACGAGTAAGCGCAGATGACCACGTGATCTTCTTTAAGGAAGTTTGTATACATGCTTCAAAGATATCAGTCAGCAACAGTAAGTCTATAGAAGTAAATAATTTATCACTGTCTTTACTTATTTGCTAACAGTTATTTAAACAACAAATTATAAATGAATAACATGAAGTAAAAAATAATCAACAATAATTATTAACCATTATAGACGAAAGGATGCGGAAATCCTTCTAAAGGTACTTAAAGAACTACTTCTAGCAGAAATAAATGCGATCGTTTACGTGGCTTAGTAGCGTGCTAGTCTACAAAATCGAAGGTCCCGAATTCGGTTCCTAGTTAGGATCTGGAAATTATTTCAAAACAAAACCTTTCATTCTAGTTCCATAACCCACCGTAGTCGCTAATAACTAAGCTGTTGATGCGACTTAAAAGTTAAAAGAATTAAATAGATTTCGACTTCGTTCATTTAGAACACTTGTTATAAATATTGAATGGCAAGTAAGGACATCTCTAAGAAGATAAGTGGGTTAAAATTCTGTTTTAGTCTTTTTGTAGTGCAGGATAAATGTTAAACAGGTGTACAATGAAATTATCAAGTAATAATTTGAAATAGGGCTACTTTATAGTTAGAGGTTAAATTCCACTAAAACATTCTAGATGACTCAACTTTGACATAAATCTTGATCACTCTCCGAGTAGGAAACTTCAATACCAACATAAGACAACACAGTGAACGTTATAGCGCACTTCCCCGATCATGAAAATATGGCGGACGCTATAGACAGAACCTTTTACAAATTTACACACGTAATGTACGATTCGTATAACAATCTAGATGACTCAACGTTGACATAAATCTTGATCACTCTCCGAGTAGGAAACTTCAATACCAACATAAAACAACACAGTGAACGTTATAGCGTAATTCCCCTACCATGCCCAATATGGCGGACGCTACAGACAGAACCTTTTACAAATTTTCAAACGTACTGTACGATTCGTATAACAATCTAGATGACTCAACTTTTGACATAAATCTTGATCACTCTTCGAGTAGGAAACATCTGTACCAAAATAAGACAATACAGTGAACGTTAGAGCGCTATCTTCTCCTATCATGAAAATATGGCGGACACTATAAACAGAACCTTTTACAAATTTACACACGTAATGTACGATTCGTATAATTTTGTTATTAGAGGAAATAATACTGGATTATCATTATCATTATTTTTGACCTTGGCACTTTCAAAACGATCTAGTTCAAAATATTAGATTCACTCATCTTTAGAGATTCTAAAAAAGTTTGACTTAAAAAGTGAAAAAAATCTTAACAGAAGTTATACACGTAGAAGATAAATTTGTCGGTGTAGCGTAAAGATCCATGCAACCATAATTAAATAAAATATAAACTGTAGTGAAATAAACTTTGTTAAGAATACAAGGAATTCAATTAAAAAGTTTCAAACGCATATTATCTAATTTTAATATAAATGAAAGAAACACCGAATAAAATTTTAAATTCATTTACAAAATGACTTAAGAGCGAAGAATAAAAATAAGAAGACAAGGAATGGTACATCGACTGTACGCTTTTTACATCTTTCACAAACACAGACCGAGTTAAAACACTCGAAATACGATGAAGGACGAAAGAGGGAAGAAGGAGTAAAAGTAGGAGAAACAGGCAAAACATTTCTGTATCTCATCATAGGATTTTTCAATTAATTTACGTAAAATGTTGTTGTAAAGAAACATCTCATTTCCTATTCTCAAATTAAATAGGCTAATGTTTCCTCTCTTAGACAATGATGTATGTTCTTTGTTACAAAGAGTATAAATTCTTCGTCTTGTTGGTAAGTTATATTAAACACTCAAAATACTAAATTATGTATAAATACATAATTTATAAATTCTTTATCTCATTTTTTCTCTCTCTTTCTCTTTCTTGTATTTATGAAATGAAAGTTTCATCATTACCGCCCATTTTTCTAAAACGAAATAAACTGAACTCTACTAAAATGTATTTATGTGCCTAACAAATGTCCGTCCTCAATAAGAGAAAGAAATCGGTTCATTGCACATCATTTCAGGCTACACTTGAAGATCTCATTCACCCGGAGTTGAAATAAACTAAATCTAGTCATTTTAGTTTTTCTCATTACGGGAAGATAACATTCTCCAACGAACTTCTTCAGCTTTTGCAATAGTCTTTGCAGAAATGGGTTTTAGACTCTGAGACCATCCTATATACTAAGCAATAATTTGAGTATAGGTAGAAGTACAAAAAAATGACTAAAATACGAAGTCAAAAAAATGTTTTTGTACAAAATTAATAATCCATTTTTTCACGCACGCGTCCAATTACCACACATATAGAAATGACAACATTTCTTTCAAACAAAAATAATTTTTAACATTTTCCAACGAAAACGTTATCTTTGAAAAGCGACGGTTAAGTTATAAACGACCCACCGGATTGGTCTAGAGGTAAAATCGTCGCCGTGAGTCAGCTGTTTTTGGAGACGAAGGTTCCTGGTTCAAATCCTAATAAAGGTAGTTTCTTTTAGACGGATTTGAATACTCGACAGTGGTTACTGGTGTACTTTGATAGTAGGGATTCAATTAACCATTCTCTCTCAGGAATGGTCGACCTGGGTCTGTACAAGGCTACACCTCATTTACACATTATCCTCCTCTCATTGGGTCATGGGGTTGCTTATTGTTCTGAATTGAACAGATTGCAACTTACACATATTAGGAGTTAAAAAAAACTTATAAACAGGTAATATGCTTCACTTTTCGTCATTTGATAAAGAACATATTATTATATTAATCGCACTTTACAGCCATAAAGGTAATTTTTACATCCCATCCTCAAACTGCCTTTTCCCGCCATATTTGGTCCTCTATCCCTCTGGCTCGCATCGCCTCCTCAATCTCCCTATTTCACGTTTTTCGAGGTCATCCTCTACGTCTTCGATTCGAGGGCTGCCACTCCCAAACTCTCCTCCGCCATAGGCCGCATATACTCGCACCACAATAACTGTCTCGCTGACACCCGGGCTGTTATTAGAACCCCGACTCGCAATAAATCAGATTTAAATTTACTAAACGTACTGGAGCTAAAGTCCAAAAAAACAAAACGCTCTTTTGAAATAAAATACCCACTTTATGAACAAGGAAAAATTATCAATCATTATGCAGACAATTCCTTTTTATAAATAGCCGGAGATATTACCATAAAGTTCCCAACCATCAAAAGTCATTCCAAAACGAATTTTCAACGAGCCCATGACATCTTAAAAATCCTAAATGTTTCAAACAGATTAAACACTTTCAACTTAGTTTTGTTACTCGGAAATGAACACTATAACCCCCCCCCAACTTGGACGCTGCTTTCGTTGTAACTTTTACTTGAAGTAGACATGTATTTTAACAGGGCCCTGCAGTGGAGTCTGTGAATGTCAGCAATTATTTTACAATTTTTAAAAGAAATATGGAATGCGTGACTTGTTCTACTTGTACAGTTTTCACCTCTCCCACTCCTGTGCATCATTACTATTCTGTCTACTGTTGATCCAGCTATTAATCGCCGCTGACGCTGCTCCAACTATCACAAAGGGCAGTTAGAAGGTGAATTCTTTCCCAGTCTTCAGTTGGCGCATCCCCATAAGAATTGTTTAATATGTTGTTCTGTAACAGTCACCACACAAAGTTTCTCGACCGACCCGTGTACTTCAACATTATATATTAATAGAAATATATATATATATATAATAATTAATATATACATATTAATAGAAATGTTCAACCAGTACTAACTAGGCCAATCTGAAACTTCAAGTATTTAAAATATTTGCTAATGATTTAACAAATTGAAGAAGTATCACACACCTTGATAAGATATCTTAAATTTTTTAGTAAGATCTGTCGGTATTACTAATTACTTGTTTATTAAAATCAGCCCAAATTGGAACGGCACAAACTATCCTACATCTTTTCATAGTTTTTTTATTAATCACGCGTTGGAATCTGTTCAATTTAAAAACAAAAAGTAATTCCTAGACCCAATGAGATGATGAGTATGGCGTGTAAATGAGGTGTAGTCTTGTACAAACTCTGGCTGACTATTCCTGAGAAAGTGCGGTTAATTGAACCCCAACCATTAAAGTACACCAACAACCACTGTCAAGTATTCAAATCCGTATGAAAGTAACTACCATTACTAGGATTTACACCAGAAATATCATCTCCGAAAATCAACTGTTAAACAGCTGACTCGCGGCAACGACTTGACTACAAGAACAACCCGGTGGGTTAAATCCTCTCATAAAAAGTATGTAAAATATCACTTTGGATAAAAAATATATTACAATGCTATTGTTTCAAATATAAAATAATAACATTAATTAAAATTCTCATAACTATATTTTCAATACAAACGATTTTTTTATTATTCTAATTTTTTAATTTTAAACCGAAGAAAATATTTTATTTTACTTACAATGAGTAAATTAGAAAAGAAAAATAATAAATAAAACTATACTTAAATTAACATAGTTATCATAAAACACTTTGCATTAGCAGAATGTTTTAGAGTAATAGTTTTAATTCAATAATACAGATGACGTACTCGTTTGGGTGGATAAGTAACAGGGATAGGCACTTGGTTTCGTTTACAGTTCAGTTGCTGTTGAGGGCCTTCGCTGAAGTTGAGTAGAATAAGGAAAGGAGCTTCTTCTTCCTTCTCCTCTTCCAGTTGGAATAGAGGATCAATCAAGAACGTGCAAGATGGCCGAATCTCTTCTCTTGACAATAAGAGAGAATTGGAGGATAAACCCGGTGCATAAAAAGCAATAAACCATCTCAAAACTTTTTTTAAGACTGGACTAAAACGAATATACATAATATTATGACAATACTAAAGGGAAAATGTGTTCGAGAATTTTCAAGAAGGAACGAGATTTAAAAGGTGTAAATGTAGCTAAATAATAATAGGAGTAAATAATAAATAAGGTTTCTAAGAAATAGAAATATAACTCACATTGTAATGTATCGTACAGGTAAGCCTATTATTGTACCGCTATTTAAAAGAATCGGGTACCTATTTAGATAATTGGCCCTTTGTAACCCCTTTTATTCAATCAAATGTGTTTACAGTTTGTAAAGATTTATCCAGAAACCGACAAAAAATATTTTGTATTCTTATTATTACATCAAAAATCTCTGTCCTTCTCTGTCCTTCCGTAGCTCACCTACATGAGCGCATCAGGTTTAGTTAAGTTAGTCTTTGATTTGTCATCGACGAGTGTATACCGCGTAGTGCTTATTAGTAACGTTTGAAGAAGGTCAACGTGCACTGTGTATTGTCTAACGCTTATGTGGTATCTTTTACAAGTAGGATTTAGTTTATGTAACGTCATTAATTTATTGTAATTAGTTGGTTATTTCTTAAAAGTAATTTTTTTTTATTTTTTTAAATTTATTTAACGTCGCATCAACTGCAATGGTCATTAGCGATGACGTTGGGGGTGGAACTTTATGCAATGTAGGATGAAATGATTTTTTGTAACGTATGAAAATATGCCATGCCTGAGTGGGATTCGAACCCAGGACCGCATGATGAGAGGCGAGCACGTTACCAACTGCGCCAATGCGGCCGGCTAAAAGTAATTTACTTGAAGATTTAAGACACTTAAATTGTAATTGTAATATTAAGTTTATTTATTAAGTAATAAATACTTGTTATTTTTAAACTACAGTGTGTTAACTATTAAATTTACCCAGATCCCGAAACGGACCTTAGAGATAAGTGTCTCAATATAATTCGTCTTTAAAATAAAACACATTTAAAAAAATATATATTTCTTCTCAATTTTGAAGGAGGAAAGTAGAATAATTTTTAACTGTAATCCTAATCAATTACAAGAGAAAAATAGCAAAACGATAAATTTTAGACGTAAAAGCTAACCAAAGATGTAAAAAAAACTATTATAATTTCATAGTTACCACCAATTTATACAGAAAATAAAGCTCAGAAAATTAAAACTTTCTATGAAGTAAAAAGCTAACTTAATACTTACATCTTAATTGATGGACTTCATTATCATCTTATGACATCTTAATTGATGGACACTTCATTCACCCTGTGGTGAATGAAGTGAAGGTGTCGTTTGCAGAGTGGAAAATATGTGTTTTTCAGAGGGCCCGGCATGCTGATAAGCATACTTTTCCACTCAGTGAGGAAGGCAACGGTACACCACCTCACTCCTCGTTTTACTTAGTAAAACCTCTACAGGTTCAAACCAGCCTTTTGGCTGATGACCTAAACAACAACACAATTGATGGACGACACATTACATTTTTACGGATAAGTTTCCGCAAACAAAATTTTATCAGTAGTTGATTGTGAAATTTTTACCCATTTTGTAAACCACTGTGGGAGAACTCAATATTTAGAAGTGTATACGTAAGGATATTTGACATGGAAGGAATTGTGAGGCTTTTGAATGTGCTGTTATCTTTGATAACGCTACATGCTATGTATTTCTTGGACTCATGGGGTTTCAAAAATGGAAGTCCTATTCACGATAAAAACGAAGTGAGTACTTCGGACATGTTATGAGAGACAGTAGCCTACATATCGGCAGATTTAATACATAACTCAAGGGAACATAGAGGGAATATCAGTTAAAGAAGGCAGGTAACCTGGTTGAAAAACTTCGGAGTGGTTAAACAGCTCTTTTACGGACTCTTTAAAGATTGTTGTGGACGGTACCCTGATTGCAGTTATGCTAAACTAACAGTTACGCTGATGTTTAAATCTTAACGGGAAAGGATTTAGTAAAAAGAGAACTAGTATCAATTGAGATATTGTTACAAAAACACTTCAAAAACGGTAACAGTGTACAAAAAAGTAATTTGTTTACCCAAAATACATCCGGAAGTTTGCAGTTAATTTTTTTAAAAGTTGAACAGTTATTAAGGTGCTCGATATTTTTCATACACCCAGTCAATATAGTGTAGTTAAGAAGGAGGCTGGGTGAGGACTGGGAGAGCAACTCCACTCCTTTCGGAGATCCGCAGTGCAATCTCTCTCTCCACAGTCCTTCTCATCCTCAAGTGGCAAAAGTGGTTGCAGACATCACCGATGCTCACTCATTGGTTTCCACCAATATTAAAACTTCCTTTATTTTTTAAAATTTATCAGAGTATGGTAAGTTTAATAAATTACTTAAAGAAGTATTTACATTTAAAAAATTAATTTGTTACCGCAATCGAAAACACTCGATTGTTGAATCGAAAGCCCGGGCTTGATTTCCAGCAGGAATATATATTTTTAAAACTATTGGGTTAATTTAATCTTCCATAAATATTTATAACTATAGTTTTTGTATTATTTATGAATGTATGTTTTGTAAATTGATTTATATCTTTTACAATCATTATTGTATTGTTTCATTACCAACCTTGATAATGGCGTGATAAAAAGTGTTGTTTGAACGGCCTGTAGAAGTTTCTACTGTTGTTTCTCTTGAAGTCTCCATGAAGACTCTATGCTTCGGTTTTCTTCCGACATCTGATTTCTTTTGGTTCGTCGAAGTGTTTTTACTGTCTGTTTTCGAACTTCCTTTACGCTGTAAGTTTTCCTTCCGTTTTATCTGAGTACCAAGCTTTGACGGCCGTTGGTCTCTTGTCGATTGCTTTGTCACAGCCTTCAGTCCACCATCGGTGCTTACGTGTTCTACATAGCGGTAACAATTCATTGGCAATATCAACCATACTGCTGCGGATTCCTTCCCAGGTTTGAATTTTCCTTTCTGATTGAAATTCCTACCTAAACTCCACGTGGTGGCCTTGGATAGGTAGAGCATCTGCTCTACTGAACTGAAGAGGAAAGGTTCTATGGCTTACAACCGTAGTGCTTAATCAGGTAGAGTGAGGTTACTCTATTCCACCATTTTAATTATTCAGGTGATTTTCGATCGTATGATGAAGTGTCTCCTAACCGTTGTGAATATAATTATTGTATCAACTGTTCTACATCACTAGGCCATTTACCGCAACCTTAAAATCATTAATTTCTATTGAACACAAATCTCCATTCCATAGACTGCTCCTCTTCATAGCTCTCAATAATACTATTCGTCCACTCATTTCTGGATCGTTCTCGCTTCCTCCGTTTATCTGGAGCCAAATCTTCAGTGGGAAAAAGGATCCCATCATTCTTTGCAGAAAGCCGTATCAGATGAGTTTGTAATTCACTTTACGGTCTTTCAATAGTTTTTATTCCTAAATAGGTAAAGCACGTTAATTAACAGAGTTGTTTCTTCTCCAGACAATAATTTCCGTAGGCCTATAGCTGTTATTCGGCTCCTAGCTCATAGTAAACGTAATATGATGTGATTTAGTGAATTCACATTAATTATCCACCGTCTTAACCGATTTCGAATATTAATCACAGCTTCTAGTAAACATTTAGATGCACTAGCCAGATCAATATAGCATGCTAAATTAGCGGTACCATATGCAAAAGGAGCTGCTGTTACATATTCAGTTTCAGATAAATCAGAGGTAAATAGAATACAACGACGGTATGTAAAAAGATCCTAAGAAAGTTAAAAAAATAAATGTGTTTTTGTCTTTTTAAAAATAGAGGAAGTTTAAAAAGTTTACAATAATCTAAATTAAAGAGAATGCGTGAAAACTTTTTAATGTATTTTATCTAAAAGGACTTCTATCCATAATTCATAATAATTGAAAATATGGTTGAGTAATTTATTACAAAAATGGGATGGGAATGAAAATGAGAAATGAAAATGAAAACGAGAATAACGCGGATAAAATTCAAACGAAATGAAACGTACGAATGAACGAGAGTAAGCATAATCAAGTCGTTTACTAACACAAGCGCATACAGAACACATTTCAATTTCCCTAGATAGATTTTCCATTTCCACCACTTGATTGAACCTCCACCATCACTACCACCCTCAGCAAACCTAGACATACACAACCGTACAGTATAGTATACATACGCGCAAACACACGTATCGCTTCAGGCACACAAATTTGAACGTTAATAACATAAAGTAACGTACGCGCTTGATAGTCAATATATTATCACTGCAACTATTATTATTACTACAATATTACAACTACTATAGCTCCTATTACGTGTACCCAGTAGTTTATAATTTATAATTCATGACACCATCATTAAAACATACGGCATTTGTCGAAGAGACCTGTTGAATAACATAAGCCTAATTGGAATTCAAAATTTTATCAAGTCAGTCTATTACGACACTGAATGACTATTTTTACGTCCTTCAGACTACATAAATGGAATAAGAGAGTACGAGAGAGACAGGATGGGAGAAAGAGCACGAAAGAGCATTTGACTTTTGGGTTTCAAAAAAAAATTATAACTTTCACAAGCCTCTGAAACCAAAATCTTATGTTAAAAAGGATATTCTTCTCTTTCTCCCACTCCATTTCTACTGTCGATTTCTTTATTATTGATACTCGAGTGTGGACCCTTGTTTCTTCAAAATCGTTTATTCAATTCTAACATACTATACACCACAATTTAGATTTTAATCTGCATTGTTACATGTCAGTTTCATATTTTCAGCGTTTTTTAATATTGCGATAACAAGATGAGAAGAAAAAAGAGCCGGGTTTTTGTTGCTGCAACAGATCGGATGTATTTAGATACTTATATATAACTCAAACCCCGCTCGAACGATTTATATAAGACTTCACCGAAATATACTTGTATGTTGTTATTGTATGTACGAAATTTCAGACTTGTAGCATATTTAAATTTTGAGTTATTAGTAAAATTCTTAACTCCTGTTAACTCCGTAACCGCTCATTACTTTGGCAGTTTATAAAACCCCATTGTAATCAGAATAAAATATTAATACAAATTCATTAATACTATGGAACAGCGATTGGCCAGTAATTTCGCAATTTTTTTTAAATATTTAAATAATAGGTTAATGAAGAGGGGGCTGGAAGAAGCTTAGCCATGAACCATATCTTTTTGAACTGACCAAATACAGGTCCGCTAGTACCTACATAAATGATAAGAAAAGTTTAATTATAAGCCCAAATAATTTATGTAAACAAAATCTGTGAACATATAATTTAAACATAAGAGCCCAATAAACTAAGAAACGGACAAACCTTAATCGAGTAAAACTTTCGTTCTGTTAGTGAAGAAAGAAACTCACTGTATTTATCGAAGGATAAAGGGTTTATAAAATAAACCTTCCAAAAAAAACACTCCACAGTATCTCGTATACCACACCGTTTTATTTCCATTTAAATGGCGCATTATTAGGCGTTCATTTTTATACAAAAGAAATATGAAATACGCTTAAGTGCTAAAATATCACAGGTACGCATAAAAGTTGTGCAGTTAAGTGCGTGCGCGCGCGTTCAAAACAGGATTCCTCGTATACGACCACATATTAGACACTTAAACTGTAATGTGTTGTATAAAATGATTCTTAAAGAGAAATAAAGTAACTTAGGAAATACGAAATAAAAAACAAAAATGCCCGTACTTAACTTCCTCCCTAAATATCAACTATGTAAGGGAAAAGGATCAAAAATCCATAGCAAACATATCTAAAACTGGCTAAAATAACCATAATAGAAAAGGAAAGAAAATGAATTAAAGTACAACATTCAAGAGGAAAGAAAGAGAAGATCTAAACGAATGGTAAAACTTCACCGTTTAGGAAAAATCCGAAATAAAAGGAAAAAATCAAGTAGGCCTAATCAATTTGAGTGCGTGGTCTTAATTGTGCAATTTTGGAAGGAAAGTACATCTGGCAAGACACCTCATGAATCACAAGATTACACAACGGTTCAGTAGCTTTATACGGAACAACCTGATACAATTTCAAGATCTAGACAGGAATTTAACTCAAAAATCTGGAGGGAAACACTCACACGATTTTCTCATTCCTATGTAAAAAGTAAAAGTAAAAACGATATTTAATCACGAGTGAATGATGCAAGATGAAAATCAACTTCCGCAGGACTAAAAAATAAGGAAAATCACTAATACTAATAAAACTAGGCTATGTAAAAAAACGCTTGAAATATAAGTTGCAGGCTTTTAATTTTCTATAACTTAGATTATATATATACACTTTTGTCGTAAAATGCATATTAAGGACGCAATCTAAAAACCCCCATTTTATACCGATTTTAAAGAACAAAATACAAAAAAGGATTAATTGACAATAAACTAAGTAAGGGTTGTAGAAAAAATGTTTGAAATAAAAGTTGTAGGTTGTTTAATTTTTTTAGTTAAGTATTTTTTCAGGTAAGTTGGTAGTGTATATATATATTTACACTGTTGCCTTAAAATCCATATTAAGGCTCCAATCTTCCATCCATCCAATCAAACATCCATTTCATAAATTAGGAGTACAGCCTCCCAAAAATTTCAACAGACATACCGATTATCCTATCGTGTAGAGCACAAAAAATTATTGCATAAGACGATCTTTAAAAAAAAATCGTAGAAGTCATTTTTGAGAAAATCTAAAAAAAAGTGAAAAGCCCGCAAATTAACTACGAGTACTACTTACGGTAGACCGAATTTGTGAAAATGTTCGTGTTGCGCCTTTTTAGGTAGATAACGTAAGCTCCTAGTTTCCAACTTCGCATAAAATTCAGTTCTTGAGACACACACACACACACACACACACACACACACACACACACACACACACACACACACACACACACAGACAGACAGACCAATCAATAAAAACATATTTTTTAGGTTCAGGGGGCCTAGAAACGTGTATTTTCAAAGAAAAAACAATTTTTAAAACCTACTGAAAACAATATCTACTTTCCTTCATTATTGTATAGAACAAGAAAAAGTAAAAACAGGTTCAAACCAACAAGCGTTTTTATTGTGTAAAAGGTATTACTTAAAAGAATCCCTAGAACAAAAAGTTTTGATTTAAATAGTTAAAAATATAAATATTAAAACCCTACTTATGATAATTACATTAGTTTAAAGGTTTTTTTAATGACTAATTTTTCTTTGTTTACTTTAAAAGTTATGAATTCATCTATTGAACGTTTTTGTATTTATAAAGAACCATTGAAAGCACTATTTACAAACTACAGCACTCGATTGTTAACTGTACCGAGAAGTTTCGTTCTTCAGTTTTTTTAAAGAAAAATTTAACAAAAGAACATTTTATGCTAGACAAGACCGTTAAAAACTTCCACGGTCGATTATAACAAAAAGACAAACAGAAAATGTTTTGAAAAGAAACTTTCTAACAAATTTAACTTTTATTTTGTACACACTATTTTACAATAATTGTCTTAATAAAGTGCGTTATTTTATTTTTTAAGCGTTAATATTGTTTTAAAAATTGGTGCAGTGTAAAAAGTTCGATCTGTAAAAACAATATTACAAATAATTTCTTACCTAATGACCGCCTGCGGCCTAAAAGTAAAACATAATTTTATGGGTATTTCCGTTTGAAATTTTATCAATATTTTATGTTTTTTAGGCTCTCCATTACGGATTGCGACTTAGTCATAGAAGTGAAATTAATTGTCAAGATCGTCCTCATGAAATGCGAGGAGTAGAGATAGAAAGTAAAGCTTTAATTGTAAATTTTGTTGGATTTTCTACACTCTTCCTGATATATAGCTGATATATAGCTTCCTGATAGCTTCCGAGTCGATTGACCAAAATTGGTTACTATATATGCCCATACTAGTATGGCCGCAGTCTTAAAGAACAAAAAACATTTTTTACCCCGAGAGCACATCTCCCAAGAATTTCAGCACACATAGCGCTTACACTATCTTGTAGAGCAAAAAAAATGTAGTAAATGAGGCGATTTAAGAAAAACAATCGTATGACCTGTTTTTGAAAAAATCGAAAAAGAGTGAAGAATTTCACAAATAACTATCAACTTCCGGGTGACCGATTTTGATGAAAATGTTGTCCTCTTGTGGTAATTAATTTAAGTTCAAAATTTCAATTTTATAGGCTATTTCGTTCTTGATATATTTTGTTCACACACAAAAACCCAGACCAATCGCTAAAAACATGTGTTTTTGGGTAAAGGGGTCCAGAACACGTGTATTTCTGGTGAAAACTCGATTTTGAAAAATCTACATTAAAATAATATTTTCCCTATATATTTATAAAGTATAACCACGAGACAGTCTTGCAGAGAATGGAAACAGAAAAGGAGCTTTTTTACACCATCCAAAAATAGGAAAATGGAATATCTGGGTCATATTATGCCTGGACCAAGATATGAAATGCTTCGCTTGATAATACAACGCAAGATTCAGGGGAAGAGAGATGTGAGAAGAAGAAAAATTTCTTTGTTAACGAATCTTTACAACTAGTTTTGTTGTACTTCAGCGGAGCTGTTCAGAGCTGCGGTGTCCAAAATCCGAATAGCCATCATGCTTGCCAACCTCCGGTCGGAAAACGCACGTTAAGAGGAATATCTTTATAGGACAAGAAAAAGTAAAACAGTATTAAATGTTAATTATAATAACCCATATCATCAGCCGATATCTGCAACACGATGTCGAGGCGACCAGCACTGCATGTTGCAGGGATTGCACAGATTACGCGCGTCGACAACAGCTTGCACATAATGCCCCTTTGGTGGGTTACCACTGCTCTAACACAGGACGAGACATGGACAAAATATCGTATCGTTGTTGTATCGCATTCAAATTGCGTCGTGTGCTGATGGCCTAAACGTATCATATGATACTCGGATTAAAGAAAATGTTGCTGTATAATAACAGAACTAGAATAAACCTGGTTAGAAAACACATTTGTGTACCACCACGTTAATGAACGAAAGAAAATGGGAAATTGTAAAAGGGGGAAAAGGAGAAAGAGAACGATTAAGAGAGTGAGGGAGAAAAGTGAATGAGAAAATACACAGGACGGTATACACCGCAGCTGGTATAACATTAGATACAATTTCTACGTTACACGCCGGATCCGTTATTGTCAGTTTCTAACTAAACCGGCCACTGCTGCTATACCAAAAGTACCAAACACACCGCACAAACATCCTTTCCAACTACTCCGCTACTGCATTATAAAATACTCGTTTGCAGAATCACTTATTGTACGCCTACACCCCTCCTCCAAACACCAGACACCCTTCTCTAGTTCCACTCTAATTTCCTACCAATTATTAACGGAACAAATTACAAAATCCTTTAGCTATTGAATTTTCATCATTTATTTGTTTTATTTAAACAAAAACTCCTAATTCATAATTTATGATTTTTTTGTCATCAGTCTCTCGACTTGTTTGATATGCATTCTCCAAACTGTTCTATCTTGTGCAAGTTGTTTCATATCTATATCCTGCAACACCCTACATCTTTTGTAATTTGCTTTATATATTCTAACCTTTGCCTCCCCCTACAATTAACTCCTTCAATATTACTCTCCATTATTGATAGACCAATACCTGGATGTCTTAAGATATGCTCCACTAGTCTATCCCTTCTTCTGGTAAGATGTTTCCATATACTGATTTTTTCATCCACTCATCTAAGAACCTCTAAATTACTTATTTGTCCGCCCATCTAATCTTTACAATTTTCCTTTAACACCACATTTCAAAAAAGCTTCTATCCTCTTCCTTTCTACAGCCCCTATCACCCAAGTTTCACTCCCGTATAATGCTATACTCCAAAAATAGTGTTTTAAGAAATTTTTCCTAATCTGTAAGTCAATGTTTGTAGAAATAAGCTTTTTTTCATTATCAATAGGTACTTACTATGAATATGGTGTTGAATAGATACTTAAATTTATGAATAGGTACTTAAAATATTTATTTAACTGTTTTACTTCAACTGACTTCGTTGGAACTACATCTGAGAAACGTTAATGAATTCTCGGGAAACTTTTGAAATTATCATCAAGAATACTACATGTTTTTCATAAATCAAAAGTTTAAAAATTATCAGAAAAACGGACTGGTTAGTATACGTTCAGTGTCTGTTTGAACATCCAATGATAATACACTACCATGAATTACGAAAATATAAATTTTGTTTCCTACAAAAAAATTACAGATAATACAAGATTAATATCAGCGATATTAATTCACTGCACTACATTAGAAATTTGCAATATCCAAAAAATCATCTTTTTTGTTTTAAGCGTTGAATGGCTTGCATTCCTCGCAACCATCTATAGTCATGTGTAGGGAGTTTACGAGCTACAAAAAAATTGTTTCCTGAAACGTTAAAAACCCAAAACAGTAGCACATAACTTGGCTAGTTAATAGAAATATAAAAAAAAGAAATAAAATCAAAGCATTCTATATACCGGGTGTTCCACGGAATTTGAACCATAAGGAAATAGCATTGATTTTCATTAGTCTGTTAATTTTTTCTTCCCACGAATAAATGGAGAATTGTTATAATCAGCAATCTTTAAAAAATATTTAGACCAAAAAATTTCAATTTTTATAAATTTTAAACTTAAACTTTATCTTAAGATACATAAATTTGTAAACCTTTTTCTATTTAAGTATTATAAATTTTATGAATTAGTTGCCACGCCAGAGCGGAGTGTTGGTTAACGTTTTAGTACGAATTTTACGAATTTGAAACTTAAAACTTAAGTTAGACACCACTAACGGACCCGACACGAACATTTTCATCAAAATCGGTCAACCGGAAATAGTAGTTTATCTGTGTAATTTTTCACTTTTTTACGATTTTCTCAAAAACTGGTCCTACGATTATTTTTAAAATCGCCACGTTTACTAAATTTTTTATGCTTTACAAGATAGGGTAGGCGTCATGTCTGCTGAAATTCTTGGAAAGACCACGTCAATTACTCTTAAATCAATTTGTTGCATGCAGCCATTCCACGCGCGACTATTCGGCCAACATTCTATTCGGTGAGTAAATTTTGTTTTGTTTGGCTTTTCATTGTATATAATATATTTAATATATTATAAAAAAAGCTTATTAAGAAATTAATTTAAATAATATTAAAAATACAAACGCATATATTAGTGATTTAGTGAAGTTATCTCACAGTTGAGTTATTGGGATGATTGGAAAGCGTGATGGGAGGAGGTAGGGTAAAATACTTCAACCGGAAACTTGCAATCAGTTTGGCTGGGTGATGGGTGATAGCAAAACGGTTAGGTGGTGCGAGAAGCGAGGAATAGAGGCGTGCTATTGCAATTTACCCATCAGTTCAATTACACTGAAAGTTAATTATTGTCACGTAAATATAAATCACTGTAATTAGTAAATTACTGTTTATTTTTATTATCATTTTGGGTAAATATTAATCAGTTAAATGATGATGACCAGTAACTAAACAAATCCAATCAAATTCAAATATGATAAAAACTTTTTTAATAAGTAAAACTCTTTTTATGTTTACGAATGTCTAAGTAGGCTGGGATAAGGCAAGATTATCCCAAAAATTCGAAAGAAAGATTCTGCGAAAGAAAAATGAACGGACGTTGTTAACTAACTACGGGGCGTTTTTTTCAACCTCCGATGGGCCTTAACTAAAAGACAAGTGAATATAAAAAATGTTTTATACTTAAAGCTAGTATAAACGTTAGTATATACTAAAAGTTAGTAAGTTTTAAAAAAAAATTAGTCAAAGAATGAAATTGAAAAATAAATATAAGGTTCGTGTTTTCCTAGAGGAAAAAAAGAGAGACACAAAGTCGAGAGAAAGAAGGTTGGCTCAAAGCGAACGAATGACGGAGAGAAGGAGAAGAAAAAAGAAGGTGATAATGGATGATAACTGCTAAATTGTGAACTATTGCGGTCCTTAGTAGCCCTATACAAAAAAAAGTTAGTATACTCCGACTCCGGGTAGTTGGAGCACACGAACATCCCGGGTTCGGTTCCCGGCTAGGGTCTGGAAATGTTCACTAGTTAAAACCCACTGTTATATAACCCACCGTAGTCGCTAATAACCGAGCTGTTGATGCGACTTTAAATAAACTGAATTTATAAATATTTTGTAAAAATTATTATATCAATCGCTTACACTTTGAAAACCAGTATTTACATGATATTATACGAATTTTCTTTGATTTTACAGTTTTAGAAAATCAATGAATCTTAAGTTGTAATTTTAGTAAGCTACTAATCTAAACATTTTACTTTTACGTTAGGAATTATTTTAATGTTAGTTTGACTTTAAAAAAAACAAAAATTGTTAGTCAGAAGGAGCCTTTTTGGCTCTAATTTTTGGGGTGACTGACCCTTCAATAGTAGCTGAAGTTGAAATTCCTGAATGTTGTCTCGCCATACAATCCGCCAACTATTTACCACCTGCAAAATCAATGAAATACCGAATACTGTTATTCAACATAAATAACTTACATTAAATGAAAAAAAATCAAATCAAATAATTGTGATGTCACATAAAATCATATGGTTCATTTGTAAAATACGCAACTTGTTAACCATGATATAATTACATTAAACATAATAACAGAAATAATAAAAATCTGGTGTGAAACACTCACATAACTTTCTCTTGCCAATGCAAATAATTAATAATAAACCTAACATTATTAATAAAATATTAGAAATAAACAAAAACTAACCTCAAAAACATAACCTTATTTTAATCATGAATGAAAAACGCAAAATGAAAATCGAACTCAATTTGGCTTAAAAAAAAAACGGAAAATCACACTTTCACGCTAAACTAGGCTCTGTAGAGAAAAATTCTCTAAATAAAAGTTGTAGATCTCTTAATTTTCTATAAATTTTATTATATACACTTTTCTCGTAAAGTGCATACTAATTTTTTTTTTTTAATTCCTAATTTTGTGTACGTTGCAATCTGTTCAATTCAGAACAATAAGCAACCACATGACCCAATGAGATGAGGATGATGTGTATGACGTGTAAATGAGGTGTAGTCTTGTACAGACCCAGGCCGACCATTCCTGAGAGAGTATGGTTAATTGAACCCCAATCATCAAAGTACACCGGTAACCACTGTATAGTATTCAAATCCAAATAAAAGTAACTACCTTTACTAGGACTTGAACCAGGAACCTTCGTCTCCGAAAATCAGCTGTTAAACAGCTGATTTTGGCGACGACTTTACCTCTAGACCAACCCGGTGGGTAAGTGCATACTAAGGCCGAAATCTTAAAAAAATCGATTTTTCACACGTTTTCGTGAGAAAAAAACAGAAAATCGCTAATTACCGCTAAACTAAGCGTTATACAAAAAAATACTTGAAATAAAAGTTGTAGGTTTTTAAATTCTCTACAACTTTTATTATATACATTTTTGCTCTAAAATTAATATTAAAGCCGTAATCTTAAAAAAACACTTTTTTACGTAAAAACACCCTCACCAAGAATTTCAGCAAACATGGCGCCTACCCTATCTTTTAGAGAATAAAAAATTGAGTAAATGAGGCGATTAAAAAAAAAATCGTAGGACCAGTTTTTGAGAAAATCGCAAAAAAGTGAAAAATTATACGAATAAACTACTACTTCCGGTTGACCGATTTTGATGAAAATGTTCGTGTCGGGTCCGGTAGTGGTATGTAACTTAGGTTTCAAGTTTGTACGATGTTCTGTTCTTGAGATATTTTGTACACACACACACACACACACACACACACACACACCAATCGCTAAAAACATGTTTTTTGGGTTCAGGGGGTCTGAATACGCATAGATCCGGTGAAAACTCGATTTCGAAAAATCAACATGAAAACAATACTTTCCTTCCTATATATTCACATAGGCAAGAGAAAGTAAAAATAAGATCGTTGCTAAAATATTAAAAGGATACAGAAAATTGCGTAATTTTCATAAAAACTACAATATATCCTACAACTCATTTCACGGGTGGAATAATTCAGAGGCGGCTCTGTGATGGTGTCTAATCAGTGGTAGTACTTTTAAAAAAAGGTGAAGAGTTGCAAAAAAAACCAAGAAAAACTAGTATATTAATAATTAGGTATCCGCAAAACTCCCGAGAATTAAAAAAATGTAAAATATGCACTAAAAAACAGCTTTGTGACAATACAAATACAAAAAACTAACGCACACGTACATAGAAATGCAGGTGCAAAAGACTGATAGAACCGCGTCAACCTCTTCACTATTATTGGTTGGGTGAGGAGAGCTAGGCGTGTAAATTTGTCGCTGACGTCACCGTAATCATGGCAACCCGCTCGCGCTGGAAGAGAAGGAGCGGCCACCTGTCTAACTCTTTACTTGGATATTTATTACGGTACGTAATAATTTTATGTACTTTTTTACACGACATTTCTTCATTTATTGTAAAACAAAAAATAATTTTAAAAGAAATTATACTCATTTTGTGAGAGAAATAAAATTTCGATAATATCCAGAAATATAGGTCTTCACCTACTTCACCTGAATAGCCGTAGTCGCTGATTAACTATAATTTTATGTTCCCGTGAAATATATTTTACTAAAATTGGCTCACTCGTTTCATAGAATTCTTTCATACTACCGGCTGATTAAACTTACGGGAGTTTCAATAAGTAGTTTAGTTGTATGTTTTTATAAACAGCTTAGTTAACTTTTTTTTACTTACTGCCAGGTAGGCTACATTCAGTTAAATTGATTGTCTCCCGACGAAACTTCACTATGAAAATCTGATTTTGTTGTCGATCAAGTTAATTTTGAATTTTCTTCATATGGGAAGCATCAAACTTTTAAAAAATTGTTACCTAACTAAAAGACGTTGAAAAACGTTACATGTTTTGTCACTGACAACTGTCAATTATGTCAAGTGTAAATTCAAAATTTTGAAAAGTTTGAGCTTGTGGTAACGGTCACTATTATCCAAGAGGTTAATTGCCACAGCGTTTTGGTTGCAATTTTTAACGAACTTACAGATCCCCATAATTCAATTTCGTACGAACATACTACATGGTTTTTATCATAGTTTTATATAAAATTAAATTCTTGGGAAGTGAAAGACGCGACTTATTTTCAAGTAATCAATATAATTTATACAATTTAATGCTCTACTGCTTACATTACACCCAAATTATTTACATTTTGGGTTCATTTCAACGCATCAAAATTTTTAACATTCGTAGGATTACAGCTGCTTGACTGGAAATTTCGTTCTCATCGAGTCTGACAAGTCAGAAAATAGAGTTTTCAACTTTCTTGGTGAGTTTTATGGTAATTATAAATCAATATACCATGGTAGAAAGAATACATAGGTGTGTCAATGTGAACGTTGCTGTGATACTACCGGAATATCTTCCTCATCTCATAGGAATAGGATTCAAGGTGATATCCGTTATCTATTCGCAATGTTCCACCGTGTATTTTTCTGCAATGCTAAGTTGGATCCGTGTTCAAGCATTTCTAGCGTTCTTTTAATATTTTTCTGCGATCCCGATCACAGGTGAAAGATTCCGTATTACATGAGTGACGTAGTTGCGCGGATCGAACTATTGAACAACGGCATAATCACACTCAGTATTTTTCTCGCATTTTATTGTACGTCAACATTTATTTACCGGGAATAGTTCATAAACATTTATACTATAAAAATTAATAAAAATTTTGGTAATCCGATGATTCATAAAACAATTCGAAAGAAAATTAGAGAAAAATATTTAATTCCACGTTTCAATGTAATATTTTATTTCAATAATTTTAACGTTTTATTCACTTTAACTTACAGCGGATGTATGTTAGTTACTAATAGTCTGAAAACTATCGTTAAGGCTCGTTTTTCTTCAGAATGGCATAGAATAAAAGTTATACGTTCAACTTTTGTTGAAATCAATAGTATTAGAGATATTTCTTGACAACTGAAGAACAGCTCTTAAAACATTCAGCAAAATCAGGAATTTTTCGAGTTTAAAGGATATTACCTCTTCAGTTAGACTGACAGGTTGTCATATTCGAATTCTAAAAAGATTTTTAATTGTCGTTAAAAAAATATAAATATGTATTAGTTTACCTATACTTCATTCAAATTATAGAATAAATTCATTACTATTCTACAGATTCTGTGACAAACTTATGAAGTTTTAATAAGCAAAAGAAAAATTAAACTAGTTTATTCTCAACTAAAACCGCCTTTTAAACTGGCTTCTTCACGTAGATGAAAAATATGATTAGGTAACAGAAGTTCACAAAACCGCTTGTAAAATTATTTATGATTCCACCACAAATATTAATACGTTTACTTAATTTACAAAATAGACTGTCTGTATAGTGAATAACATTACTTTCAGAGGAATATAATATGAGTACTGTAGCTAAATCTCAGCCTTTTCATATGATAAGGAAAATTATAATGGAACTGAAACCAGTAAGTCAATATTATACTGTATTATTAACACAACCTGAATATATTAGGTCAAAATTATGTAGAATTCTTTCTTATCCACATAAATATGAAATTGAATCAATAAATTCTAATGTAAAATTACTGTAAATCTTCACTGACCTTTAATACCAGCGATAATTTTTCGTTTTTTATGATTTTATTTTCCTTAAATTACATGTTTCTGTAGATCACCAGCATCAGAGTACATAATACACAAAACTTGAAACTAGTTTTGCTAAAAATTCTTTCAGAAAAAAAGTTTTCTTTGGTAATGTCAATAATTTCCAAAAATTAACCTATTTGTAACAAGAAAATCTGTATGAGCTAGTGTTTTATTAAACTGCAATGTCAAAATGTGTATTCCTTTGCAATGAATGCACCCTGAAAATCTCAAATCAATATCTCAAACCGTTTTTGGGAAAATGTTCCTTTTGTATGAAAAACTAATTTTCGGAAAACAAAAAAATGAAGGAAACAAACTATATTTTACTCATAAGAAAAAAATCAGCTGTAAAATAATTAAAAAAGCAAGACAAACAACAGGACTGCCAACAATATGTATGAAATGTTACCTTTCTATTAAAAAATAAAACAAATTTCTAAACAAAAAGGATCAAAAGTTATCCAACTTAAATTTTAGTTAGGTCCCTGAAAAACAGTAATGGTGTTAATTTAAAAAATTAATAAAAAATATTAAACCTTATCAAAAGGTCACTTATTGTACATCAGTTTACTCAGAAAATCCAGTAGAATTAAATGAAAAAAAAAACGAAAAAAAAATTGTGAATTTTTTTTTGAGAACCTGGTTTCCTTAAAGAATTTATTATGTAGTGTTATAATTTACTGTGATAAGATGTGGGTTGAAAAGATGTTTTTCTTATCATTTTATAACAGTAGTAATTGTCTTTGAATCGATGTGGTTCTTGTTCATCTAATATCTTTTTCATTGAGGGTAGCTAAAGCCGATAGAACTACCCTTAATCCTGGTTTTGTGTATGTGTGTCTTAGTATACTTGTATTACCAACAACATCTCAGTTTTATGTTTTCCCTTTATTATAACAGTGTACAATAATAGGGTTGTGATTCTGTCCGAATCCGTTTACGTAATTGTTATTGGTACAAATTCTATACAGTTAAACGTTTAACATTAAACTGCTGGTCGTTGTTATCATTACAACAGAACATACGTATGTAATCTCCATTTTCCCTTTATGAAATCGACAAATACATTTTATGTATGTTAAATTAAATTTAGTTTAACTTTGATTAAATTTTGGAAAAGGCTGTCTACATGGTGCAGTGGTTTAGATTGCTAAATCCAATTAAAATGAGGAGTTTAATGTCCCTGATTCGATTCCAGATCACGATCCAAGAAAAAAATAAATTTAACCTACCGTTCATCCACTATAAACCACTGTAGCCACTAATGAACTACCAGTTCATGCGAGTTAAACTAGCGAAACTTCAAACGAAATTATGACAACAATATTGATCAATGATTTATTGTATTAGGTATGTCCACACTCGTGCGCTTTCTTATACGACTTTCAATTCGACGTGCGATGTCGCATGCACTTAGAGGCATACCATTTCACCTGTCCGTACTCGTTTGAAGGGCTGGCTTTATCTAAAAAAAAACATAACGAATATTTTTGAACACTATACTAAATTAAAGCCTGTTCTATCCTGCTTTGATTGGTTAGACTTAGATTATTTTATCTTGAAACTAGTCGGAAATGCAGCAATTTACGCATAAAGTACTCAGATTTTAGCCAGTTTTCCGTTAATGTGGTTTTTAAACGTCCGTTACTCCGTCCAGGCTTTTCATAAAAGAACGGCGTTTAAGTACGTTGAAGATCAGAGTTTTCTCTATATGAATATTTTAAAATAGAAGTCTGATGTTCCATTTTAAAATGCCGGCCATTTTGTTTTTTTTTAAAAAGTGTCTTTTTGCTTCACGTAAAGAGAGGGAAATGATTTTTGGACTGAACCATGCATTTTTACAGCAGTATTGTGCCATGTATCGTATTTTGCATTTATAATTAGAAATAGATGTGTGGTGTTAATAGAAAATTCGACTAGTCTCAACTTCTTGAGAGGAAACTGAGCTCTATAGCGGTATCCGCTCCGAGTATAGTCGTTTAGAAAAACAAACTTCTGTGACTTTCTGCTGCAACTCATTCCGTAGCTCATTTTCAATAATTTAAAGATGGTTTTATTTAAAAAAAATAAACGCTTTGCTTGACATAATACCGTTGTGAAAATGCATGGTTCAGTCCAAAAATCATTTCCCTACCTTTACATGGAGCCAAAAAAGCACTTTTTTGCAAAATGGCTAGCATATTAAAACGGAACATGAGATTTAACTTTTAAATTATTCATATTAAAGAAAAAAACTCTGATCTTCAACGTACTGAAACGGGGATTTTATGAAAACCCTGAACGGAGTAACGGACTTTTAGAAACCACATTAACGGAAAACCAGCTAAAAACTTAGTACTTTTTTGCGTAAATTACTGGAGTTATCTCCGAATAATTTCTAAATAAAACAATCTAAATTAAGCCATTCAATACAGGAAAGAACAGGCTCTAATTTAGTGCATTGTTCAAAAATATTTGTTTTTTTTTTAGATAAATTTCTTTAAACGAGTACGGGAAGGTGGCATACCTCTAAGCGCATGCGACACGTCGCATTCGGCACGTCGAATAGAAAGTCGAAAAAGAAAGCGCATGAGTTTGAACATACCTATTGTTGAGAATTCATATACATCGGTGTAGCTTAAGTTAAAAATGCTGCTAATTATAAACAGAACTTAAAAAAAATGGACTTACGGTATCTAGATATAGGGCAGTAGGGAAATACAACAATGCAAGAACAGTACAAAGGTTCCAAAATAAAATGCTATGGTATATTGACCATGCTCTGTGGTACATTCGGAATGATAATTTTTTACCAAAATCTGACGATCAAAACTGTGGAAGAAGAATAAAAGAAGCCATGATGAACAATTTCTAAATCACTTTAATGTTAAAGACTTACGATTTCTCGACATCACAAACCAAAATGAAATCTACAAGTACTTCGCTGAATTGTATGAAAGTTAAATTATAATTGCTATAAATACGAATAGCCATAAGTCTTTAGTAATCATTAACATTTAAAAATTAGGGTAGCTTAAAGGTTTCAATAAATAAATTGTAATTAGCAAATAATTACTAAATTAATAAATTGTATAAATTTAATAAATTGTAATCAGCAGAAAATACCAGTAATCATTACTTTGTCTCTCGTTAGTAGTTTAGGGTTAAAAAAAAATTGTTCATTAGTCTAAGACGAGTCATAATGCTATTAATAAAAAAAATCACCTATGTGGCTCAGTAGTTAGCGTGTTACTATGCAAAGTGGAAGGTCCCAGATTCGGTTTTCAGCTACGGCTGGAAATTATTACCCGTTAAAACCCATAGTTGCATAATCTAAAGTAGTCGCTAATAACCACTATTATGACTGACATGATTTAAATTACACTTAAGAAAAAATTAACGAAAACAGACGGTGGTTTTGTACCCTACTTACGAGGGAATTTATAAAAAAGGACTTTTCGTATATACTAATAATAATTAAAGAGGCGGCCACGATGTTTGATCAGAGTTGCAATTTAGCCCCGGTTAAGTGACAAATCTGACTGCCCGCAATCGTAGGACAGCTCACATTCCTGCGATTTTGGTTATGATAAACAAATTCAGTAAAAAGTATCTGTACAGTTTCAACCTCCCGTAGAGTTATTTAACAATATTTACACACCGCAGCGAGAAAAAACAAACTAACAAAGCATGGTTAATTTGGGAAAGGGGTGAAGAAAAAACTGAGGTTATGTTACGGTTGGTAAAAAAAAGAATTACTTACATATACTTGAGTAATAACTTTATACAAGTTTAAAGAGAAAAAGGTTTTTGAATGAGGCCACTTTTCATTCTTATGACGTAATAAATCATTAAAATAATAACTATAGCATCTGGGGTTACCATACATGGTGGGGGAAGAGGAGAAAAAGGGTGAAATGGAGAAATAATTCTTTTTATCCATTACCGTAACGTTTAAAAGAATGTTAAGAAATTAAACGAATGGCGTAACCTTCATTAATTTTATATTTTTGATAAGTTCTTGCATACAAATTAACTGTTAACTTAAAAAAAAAGATTTATTTGTATTTAGATAGGCCTATTTATAAGTAGAACGTAGTAAATATGTTTCTGGTAAAGGAAGTTGTTTATTATATTTTTATTTTAATAACACATTCATTTATTTTATTGTGACATTTTAAAGAGTCGTAAAATACTGTTATTGCCCTATAGACTACAACCCCCAAAAATCTAACAAAGAGATTTTTATTTATTTATTTTAATAAAAAAACCATTAAAATATTTTAGTAAGACCAGAATCGAATATTTCAAATGTGGAGTAAATATATATATTTTTTACCTTTTTTGCAAAGTTAAGAATTTATGTTTTAAAACACATTCTAATATATGGGCTAGACGGAAAATGTGTTTTGACATGGTGCTTTTGTATTAATTTCGACAGGTATGGTTTATTATTGTACGAGCTTAGAAATGTTTGTTATTTTAGTAAAAAGTACAGCTAATTGTAATTCATTAGGCTATTTTATACTTTCATTTGTTATTTATTTTTCTGGGTTTTTTAGTATTCTTTTTGCGTATTAATTATTGTCGTAGATTCTTTACATTTTTCGAATTCTGAGGACAGATACATAAGCAGCCGTTCTTTAGACAGGAAAAGTTAGTAAGCTAATTGTTAAGTGAGTCACTTGTTGTGTTATATTGAACAGTGTCAAGTGAAACGGAACCGGGTATTTAAGGCGCTATTAAAATATTTTAATTTTGTGACAGGCAAGTTGTGTACATAGAGACAACACTAGTTGTGCACGTGACCTTGTAGTGGCTATAGTAGACACAACGGGGGGAAGTCATTGCGTTCCGAAAACATCATGTCGTTTTGTAAACATATTTTGCTTATTATTGATAAAATTGTACCAACAAACATCAAACATATGTCGTTCCTTATTTTTAACTAAAATAATGATCATGAAGCGTAAAATAGATATTACACAAATTATATTGGGAGAGCCAATGTTTTACAGTCGAGTAGTACAGCAGATGCCGCGCACTCCGCTACATGTCCAACTACTGTACTATTGTTGAGATTGCGTATAATACAACTAAGTAAAGAATTAATAGTTTATCGCACTGTACAAAGAATGCAGTAGAATATCATGCAAAGAAAAATAGAGGGCAAGAGCGATCCAGGTCAAAGTAGAATATCATGGTTAACGAATACTCGGAACTGGTACGGTTTGAATTCTTATACAATTAATCTTATGAGCAATTGATTAACTTAAGTTGCCTCGTTCACAGCCAATGTTCCCAGAGATAAGTCACCTGGAGAAGTAGAAGATCCGTTAACGCTCCGTCACAAGGGATTTAACTATCGGCAAAATAAAAGTAAGTTAACAGACAAAAGCAAGAATACATACAAGGAAGACCTTTCTGTATTCAATCTCAACTGCAACACTATAAAACGGTAGAACAACCCGAAACCACTTACTGCTGCGAAACTATTTCTAATTTAAAAAATAAAACGAGAAAGAGAGAAATTCTAAAGATGGAAAGAAGAATCCTTAAACCTTGCATAAACAAAAAAACGGTAACTCAACGATATACGGATCTTAATGTCTAATTGTGAACGCTACCATGAAATCGACCCAATTACTGACATCATGCGGAAGAAACAAATTTCTTTCTTCGAGCATTTAATTAGAATACCGGACAATCGAGCAACTAAATAACTCATTTCTATAATTAACTCGTGGAAAAATTCCCCAAAGTGGTTGGCCAAAACAAAGCAAGATATGGAATAACTTAACATTACAGAACAAGATCTTTTAGAAAAATCTAAACAGCGTACGTTGCTTAAAGATAAAGACACAAGATTCGTCGAAAAACCTCGAGCCCCATCGTCAATGATTTGTACAGATAAAATCAGACAGATCAGATTCCAAAATATGAAGAATTATTGGGAAAATCGTAAGAATCCTAAACGCAAAACCAAGAAGGATTTCTAAATTTGATTCAAGTGGTCCAATGAGAACATAAAAACAAAAAAACAAAAAAAAGAGGAAAGACCATCATCAAAGACTGGGCTTTCCTTAGCTATTAATAATGCATTTACAATTCCGATAACCCGGTAATGCACAGGTATTGGAAACAAAAGTATGACTATTTCTAATAAAATCAAAATTCCTCGTATAGGCCTAGTAGAAAAACCAAGCAACTTTTAAATGAGCCACCTAGGTGGCTATAACGGCCAATGTAAAAATGTTAGAGTAGTGATACGGAGAATTGCATACACACTTGTAAACTTATCTGACCTGACATTTACAACCGCTACATGTAGAGCTAAAGTACTCACATGGGACACTTCAAATCGAGACTACAAGAACGTTGAACTCTCCCAAGAGAACTAACTAATGATAACCTCACACATCTAACACGTTTACTATTTTATTCAAATATACATAACGTATTTAAATATGAACAGAATCGCTCAGAAACATAGGATGCTTATAATATTACACAGAATACAATGAATTCACAACCACAGTTGTAACAAAAACTAGTCCTCAGAACACTTATGAATTCAACCCTTAAGTTATCCCCAGTTAATTCATTCATCTCTAATACATTTTCTTCACCTGTTCTGTTATTTTCACCTTTTTTAACTTAAAAGTGAAATGTTTCTTTGTTTCACAGTTCTACAGCAGTAGTTAATTATTCATTTTATGAAAATAAAACTTTAATTGTTTCATTTAGAGACATTATTGATAAAGTTCAAGTAATTTAAAATATTTCTGGATACTTTTCTAATAACTACCATGCCTAGATTTTTATATTTATTTTGTTCTTCCGCGCCCACACTCGGCTTTAGCTGTCCGTGTAAACCCTTACGTTCTATAAACTTTACGGTTTTTCGGTCAAATGTTGACTTACAATGATGTAAAAACAGATTAAGGATACAGATAATACACAGATTTTATTTAGCCATTATTGCACTTCACAGATAATATTTTGAAAAAAAATTCTTACGAGAGGAGAGCCCTATGAAATTAAACGTTTATATTCATCCACAAGAAACGTCGCTTCACTTTTCTGTCCTTTGTATGTGTGACATGTATTTTAACAACATTTTTTAAGTTGTGTGCCGCTTTTTAAGTAGTATAACATCTAAGTTTCTATTTTCTTTCTTTCTAGACGTTGATGTAGGCAATCCTTTGAAAAAACTTTTCTTAACCCATATGTGTACATTACAATTTATTCAATTCAAGAAGAATAAGCAACCCTACGACCCAATAAGACGAGTATGATATATACATACAACGTTTAAATGACGTGTGGTATTGTACAGACTTAGGTAGACCTGACATTTACAACCGCCAACAATCCATAAAAATAGAATAAATACAAAACTTACTATTATCCTAATGACAGGACGGGAGATGCGAATGGTAAGGTTCTGGATTTATTAGTGCATGATAGCTTACTGTTTAAATAGTGATAATCTATTTATTAAATGGTGAGGTTATCATCACTTATAATAATGCTTAAAAAACACCATAGAGTATGGTTAATTGAACTCCAACTCTCAAACTACACCGGTAACCACTAAATAGTATTCAAAATCATACAAAAATTTAAAGAAAAAATCGCAATGTTATGTTATAGTGCCTATAACTACCTGTAGAGTTTTAATTTTAATCTTTGGTAATTTATTAGGTACTTATAAAATTTGTAGAACAATTTTCAAAAAAAT
Organism: Catonia carolina; assembly: GCA_035578175.1. Taxonomy (NCBI): domain Eukaryota; kingdom Metazoa; phylum Arthropoda; class Insecta; order Hemiptera; family Achilidae; genus Catonia; species Catonia carolina. The sequence continues at coordinate 15,639,340 of JAQMRL010000002.1, read as the reverse complement.
AGTAGATAAAGAATAATTGGAGTTTCGCAAGGAAGTGGAAAACGTACAAAGCTAAAAAAATGTTGTTAAAATACATTTTTTCAAATACGAGGGACACAAAAGTAGACCGACCCTCCTTCATGACAGAATATAGCACATTATAGAATTGAGAATAGGAGCACAGAATATACTGCTGCACTCCTTATGCCGCGTTGCATCCTTAATTTGTAAATATTAAGAGGTCTCAAAACTTGAAAATAATAAATTATATAAAATTATCCTAAAGATTGATACACCTACTGGAAAAGTTTGGTCGCCAAGCGGTCGAATTTCTAGGGTTCTGATTCCACTCCATTGATCTACCCAAGACCTCTCTACCGTTCGCAATAATTGTGAGTTCTTAAGATAAAGTGCAAAAACTAATGAGTAAAATATTATATTGTTCGAGATTAAGCAGGCTTAGCAAAGTATTAAGGCAAATCTATGTAATGCATTGGAAAATTGCATTTTTAATTCATAACTACTCAAGTGGAAATCAACTAATAATATAAATAAATTCCTAAACAGGTAGGTCTACAATATTATTCTACTTTAATAACAAAAAAGTTGAGTAAAAAAATAATAACGATAAGATTCCTTTTAGAGAAAAAAGAAAGAAAGAAAGATGAAAAACGTAAATGGAAAGCATGCTGACGCTGTCGCTGACGCAGGGATGCGTAGCGATACATAATCCAGCGTTTTATTAATAGGGGAGTTGTAAGAGCTACTTGAAAAAAAAGTAATGAAAAGCTCCCATTCAGTTTTGAATGGGGAAGTAGGTAAGGTTAAAAAAAGGGTTCAATAAATGCGCCAAGCATGAAATCCTAGCATCACCGATCATATAAAAGGAAACAAGTAAAAAGCACCCACTCAATAAGTTAGATTTTTATAACCTCGTATTTCTGAATAGTGTGATCGCTGGAGAGATTCCATCGCTAGAACGTTATTGCTGTTTAATCAGGTCGAAAATAAACCATGGTACTAAAAATATACGCTATTGATCGTTTTTATACATTTTGACTATAACAGCGAATCAGTTCAGAGATAATCAATCATTTATAATAGAAATTTTTATTAATAATAATCAAATGAGTCAATATTATATTTTGAAGAAGATTTATTAGTGAATAAAAATGCTTATAAAATAATTTTAGTTATTTTTATCTATTTATGTGCCCATTGACATGGAATAACACCAAAATGGTATAGTGCTACATAAAATCAGAGAATTTACATAATTAGAAACTGATTTTTCATCAGATGGAAAAATTGAAGGAGTTAAGCATAGTCTATGTGTTCAGAAATTAAGAGAGTAAAAAAGATCAAAGAGAAAACTGGGAGCTTATTGTTTAAAGTTGACCTGATTACATGGAGAACGGCAGCAGAGAAAGTGGAACGGGCACTGAAGTTGTAGGATGAAGAGATTGTTAAGTGTGGTTTGGAATTAATTAGGGAAAAAGCTAAACGAAAAGTATGTGCAGAAGAGATGTGAAGAGGGAAGGAAGGGACACATATAAGGTTAAATGGTAAGGCTCTGGATGAAATTAAAGATTCGTATATTTAGGGACATATTTCTCATCAGACGGAAAATTGGAAAAAAGTTAAGCAAAAGGGTGCAGAATGAAAGAGGTTACTTCCAAATAGTGACAATCTAGGATCAGGAAGTTCTTATGCATTAAAGAAAATTATGTATAAGTAATTCGTAGTTTGTGCCAATAATAATGACTTTTGCAGGAGAAGCATGGACGAATAGAAGAAGGGCAGAAAGCAGAATGTAGGCGGGAGAAATGAAATTCAAGAGGAGTAGACTGGGAAAGACTAAAAGAGGTAGAGATAAATTATGCAATTAGGGATGCATTGTCAAACAAAATAAAGCTAATGTAATAAAACAAAAGTGAAATGGTAAATCTTTCAAGTACGTAATCAAGCATGAATTAATAAAAGTACGGTGAACGATTCACAGTGAATTTTCGTAGTACTTTTGGAATAATCGACTAATGGTCAGATTCCGTGATAACCGGTAAATGGGGACATTTATAACATTAGTTAAATCGGGATAAAGATTTTTCCAATGAACAAATTTCCCAAAAAAATTTAAATCAATAAAATTCGTATACAACTTAAAGTGTTAAAATAATATTTAAGAGGAAAACACAAAGGAAAATGAAACGGAGTTTATTTTCGTATGCCCGAAAAAACTCAATTGAAAATGACGTTGGGAAGCAAACAGGGTACTAGATTGCGGTGAAATTCAGTGTGCAAATTCTGATCATTGATGCTGAAATCATCACCTTGTTCAGTGTAGTGTGATGCAGCCACATCCAGCGCTGCACGTCCCCATAATATAAATATTATAGAGATTTGACGTAAAATGGCAATCGTAATATTAATATTTCGTAACCTCTTTATAAAAGATAGTGACAGAGTATAAACGAAAAATATTCATTTCAAAATATGAATGAAAATACTGAAGCGAGAATTTTTCAAATTCCACAACAGATTATGCTATTACGTACAGTTTGCAACGTTAAATTAACTACAGTGAACTTCCGAGACGACTTTCGGTAAAAAACTTTACACGCACCGAAATTTAATGTAAAAGATTTTCAATGAATGATCTCTATTAAAGATGTAATTTTCGCTACTGGTTTTGGCTTGGAGTGAGGTAAAAAGGAAGCTTTGAAAAGTCTTAGCATTATTTGGCAAGAAATAACGAATCAAAATGTTAAAATTACTGAAATAAAAACTTTTGATAATAAATTGCAAGATCTTTGGGTGATTTTACTTTGGAGAACGCTCTGGCACAACTTACTTGAAAATATATTGCAAAGTAAATTCAAGCAGACAAAAATGAGCTGACAGATGAGACGATCATACAGAATCCGATCACTTCAACAGTCCAAAACAGGCGTGCAGCCAGAATCTTCTAACCAACAATTTGAATGTCGCAAAAAGTGGAATCCAAATTCTACGCTAAAAACAGAGAAAGTAGGTTTTCTGGCAACCCGTTGTCAGCAGGTTTGTTGGCATAAACACATCGTCAATTGTGATACCTCTGATTCACATATCAGTGTGATCATAACAAGGAAACAAAACACTTCACCTGTTTGTTCAACAAAAATAGTGATGTATTGAAGCGTGTATAATAAAATAATCCTTGTCAAAGCCAGTAATGTCTATACAATTTTGCATAAAAATAATGTGTATAATTTCCGTGACATGAACTTCTAATAATTCAAATAAAATTTACTCCTACTGTAATTCGTAATCCAGAGTGACATACCGAGAACTAGCTCAGTTCGTTTTTGTTCTGTTCTTCAGTACAGATTGATATTGTTTTATTCTCGCAATTGTTTTGTCTGTGTTCACGTAAGAACCCAAAATTTTGGTTTAGGGGGCGGCTGAGTCAAAAGATTGTTCTTCGTTTTACATCCGACTTTTATGGACATTAGGGCTAGTGAAGGGTAATGGATATAAACGAACGATGAAAAATTCCAGACCTGTCCGCAAATCGAACACGGGACCCCAGTATATTAGTTTGGTAAAAAAATTTGTATTTTCCGTTTGAAGGACTGAAGCCCTTCAAGCCCCTTTTATGGTAACGGGCTTGGCTCCCAAAGCCGTTGACTTAGATGAAGATGTAAATGAATTAAATAACACCACTTGGAAGCAAGCAGCTGATGCCTTGAACATGTTTATTAAATTTACTGAACGTAGCAGTTCCTTCAGTAATTCTGAAATGATGAAATTACACATAATACGAAATGATTTCATAAAAAACAGAGAGAAAAGATTAAAAAAAACAAACTGATATTCAAGATTTCAGTTTGTTTAAGACGTCTTATACCAACAAGAACAATCCAACAGACTTAGATCAATCTTCTTACTCAATATTTTTATTAGAAAGACACTTATTTTCATTTTCTTGTGTTTTAACACAATCATTTTTACTATGATGTATTTTTAGTATTTTATAGCTATTTAAGTTGTTTTAAGATTTATAAAATGTTTTATTGTAGTGTTTTGTTGAGTTTCCAATTTCTTTACCCTTTTTTCAAACTTCATCCTTTAATTCGAAATATTTCTAAAAATGCTCCGAAATTCTTAAAGCTACGAATGAGCCAGATTTTAGAACGTCTACTATACTTCCACGATGTTTCCTGCAAAAGAGTGCAATTAGAATTTTGGGAACCTCCAGCTCAGAGAAACCTCTAGTTAACTAAATATCCTCATAGTAATACACCTGTACATTGTGCAGGCCATAACCTACATCCATATCAAGGACCCAGAAAGCCTGAAGACAAATATGTAGGTTCATTATTATAACACACGGCATACAACAAACTACTACCTTCCTACAGATAATCTCAGTGTCACTGAAAAGAGGCCTTGGCAGATGGGAAATGTGGAACACTCTGCCGGAGGGCCTCAAAACAACTAACAAAAAAGATATTGCTCAGCGACTGAAAATATGGCTCCAAAATTGGCCAATCTATACAATAGCAGAATTTTTCCACTGCAAGGAACGTCAACCATGGAAGAGATGGAGTAATACAAATTCAATGCGATACGCATACTGTTGTTTAGGTCATCAGCCGAAAGGTTTTTTTGAAACTCTAGAGGATTAAATAATAATTTTAACAAAAATAATTTTGGTTCAGTGTTCTCGATACATAACCCACCGCAGTCACTAATAACTAAGCAGCTAATGCGACTTTAAATAAATAAAATAAAAAAACTTCTGATAATGAATTAAAACAATGTGCTAAACATTTTTGTACTAAAAATTATTATCGTTATAAAAGACAAAATCTAATTATTGCTTTATATCAAAAATCTGTATTATAAAACAATAATGGAATTTAAATACTAAATTAATAAAACAAAACAAAAGCAACATTAACAATGTAAATACAAAAAATAACAAAGTGTTTTTGTTTTAGAATTTAATAAATACATATTGGCTGTTATAGTTGTAAAATGAAAGGTTTACAGAGAATCATGTTTATTGTTGTGCGCATTAAAGCAAACAAAGGGCGAGCTCATTATGTTCATCAAAGCCTGTTATCCCTGTTTGCAGTTTCTGGAGATCGAACATCGGCACGTGAGGGGAGCGAAGGGCAGTAATCAACGTTTGGGTCAAGGTTAGCTTTACACATTGACCAGCCAATAAAACACTTTAGCTGAATAAAAGCCCTTATTGGAATATAGAGCATCATGAAACAATTCACATCGGAATGTTTTAATTATCCCTAACCGCAAATCTGTTTATAAACAAAAACATGTAAAGTTTATTAATTTAATAACTGAATATTCAGGTTCTAGTTTTATTGAAATACATTATCCTGAATAAATTTATCTATTTTTTTACTACAGAATGTTAGTGCAGCTGAAAAACAATTAAAAACATACCTCAGTTTAATTAATTAAATACAACTACAGTGGTTTAAAAAATAATAGAAATAAATTAAATTAAGTCCATTTCTGTTGCGCATCGGTTAAACTGTAAAGCAAAAGGTCCCGAGTTCGATTTTTACCTATGGTATGAAAGATTGAAATGTTAAATCCCACCGTTAACTGAAAAGATTACTGGACATTACTGGTCAACATTATCTTAGGAGAATAAAATACGTATACACAAGACCAATTTAGGTTGCGGTGGTCACAGCAACTGGCTTATTCTATGTAAGAAGTCGCAATTTCCGTTCCCGGTCAGATCTGGTAGTTACCCACAGATAACACACAACCCTTAAATCATCTGGGTTAGCAGTTAAACGCAAAACCAGCTGAGCGTTTAAAAATAAAATTCAAAATTATATATTTTTATTTTTTAACCATTATCTCAAAAACAGAGGTTTCATTAAAATAAATATAAATAAAATATTAAACATTTTTTATTTTAGTAACTATTAGCACCACAATCCTCTTCTTTTTTTCTTTTTATTCTTTTCTTTTCTCTTTTATTGGTTTTTTGTTTCATTTGCTGTTACCTACAAATTAATTTAAATTTCTATTGAAACAAATATTATAATACTTAGTGTCCTGAGCCCGTGTTTATCCCGTATAAAGTGAAGCATAAAGATGACGGAAGCCCGTGTATACCCCGTGTTGCGGATTTAAATACGCGACTATCGCACGTCAAGCTACTCTCCGTATTTCCATAGTTCATTTTGAATGATTCAGTATTATTTCTCACGCATTGTAACGATTTTTTTTTGAAAACAAATTGGTTTATCCCTCCATGAGTTTTCTTGCCATTTTAGTGAGGTAACGGCCATATTTTGGTAGTTAGTTTTCATATTTTCCTTTGTTATTTTGTTGACATTTTATAAAAAAATCAATATATTATTTTATTATTATTTTATTGTAAACGTAGTTATAAATTAAAGTATTATTTCGTGATTGTATTTATATTAAAGAAGCGTTATTCTTACTGAAATGTGTCTAAAAAGTTGTTCCTAACACGTGTCTTAACACAATTTTTATTTAAACAATTTTTTGACTAATTTTCAATCGATACAAATTTTTTTAAGCAAAATAGAAAGAAGTATGTTTATATATATATATATATATATATATAAATATAAAATAAAACCGTAGTTAATTCTCTTTAAAATGATTTATCATTAGTGTATTTGCGCTTAAAATAAGTCAAGTAAACTACTTTTCAAAAGTCATTAAAACGTTCAGGATCCTAGGATTTGTTGTTACGTAATTCTTCAGGACTCAGATAAACGTAGATAAAACTTATTAAAATAAAAGTGAAAATTCAATTGTAAACGTAAATTAATAAAAACAATAATTGGTAAATAATTAGATCACCAATTTGTATTGAATTTAATCACGTGACTTTTGTTTCTGTAGTTTCATTTTAATTAAACCGTTTAACAGAATCATCCATACATTAACCTACTTTTCGTTAGTCTGTGTGTGAAATTAAATTGCTTTTTCAATCTATTTAAATATAAATTAATTAAAAGTCGTACAACAAAAGACAGAAAAGGTTTTATTTCTTCAATTAGAGAATTTTGAAATCGTTGCTCATTCCATTCATTTGACTGTTATTAAAGTTTCATTATGGAATTCGTAGATAGGTAAGGAACCGTTTAAAGAAGATTGATCCGGACAAAGTGAAAGGGACGAACAAATGCCTTCTTAGATGAGATTTAAATTTCCGTTATTTCAATCCTACACCATAACTACGTATCTAAATGGATTTAGTTATTACTTCCGTGCGATTCTATTGTATCCAATGCAAAAATATTACGAATCTAAAAATTAATTCAATATCCCTATTTCAATTACTTCTTTCACATCATACAAACCTAAGAGTAGTTTATGAATGGATTGTTGTACATAAATGTTACTCTTCGTACAGCAAAAAAACTTTTTATCCGATTTAAGGTTTTCTTATCGTACCTCCAAGATAATTTGAAATTTATTAAGTTCTGGGTTTGATTCTGAGCCAGTTCTTATAATTTGTGCTTAGTGGTTGAGGTAGTCCCTGAATAGTTCTAGAGCTTTTTTAATACCATAATAATCAGTACTATTATTTTATGGAGGGACCGTATAAAACATCTTAGCCAAGTTAAGGAATGTACTCAAATTTTTTGTTTTATATACAAACTAATGTCCACTGTGTTGTTGGTCAGCAATATTAATGTATCTTCGGTATTTTTATTACTTTGAAAACTAAATTAAATTTTCCCACCACTTAATGATTTTTTTAAAAATTAGTTGAACTAATTTTTATAAGTGTTTCCATACGTTTTGAGAGTTTAATTGATTAACTGATTGGTCTGTAGTTTTCCATTACCCATTTTTTCCTAAGATTAATTGATTGTATTTTAATCTTTTAACAAATGAACAGTGTTTTTAAATTTTGAACTAACGAATGTATATACATAACCTAGCCACAACCCTAAATCTACTTACTACTTTTGTTTAAAAGATCAGTGTTTACTTATGGCTACGCTTACTTTCTAACAATTATAGCTTCTAAGATATAATAAATTTCTTCCTATTTTCTAAAGCTTAAAACGTATCTATATGCAACCCTAGAACTGTTCCTATTTTCTAAATAGATTTCATTAAATACCACTAATAGATTTCATCAGTAGGACATTGGGGAAAAAAGCTACCACAAACACAATAACGAAATTTTATAAAACAATGGCAGCTCCAATACTCCTCTATGGTAGTGAATCTTGGGTCACATCAAAAACACTTGAGAGTAAAGTGCAGGCAGCGGAGATGAAATTTCTTCGCAGAACTAAGGGCTGTGACAGGAGAGATCACATCAGGAATGAGGAAATAAGGAGGGAGCTGAACATCTTCTGCCTGAATGAGAGAGTTGCATCGTATCGCCAACAGTGGAAAGAACATGTTGAACAAATGTCAGCCGATAGGCTTCCACTAAAAATTTACAAGTATCAACCGGTAGGCAAAAGAGGTATAGGCAGGCCACGGAAAAGGTGGCAATGATTTTTTTTTTTTTTTTTTTTTTTTTGCGAATTTCTACAGCAATTAAAGCCGTCTTTCGCATTTCAATCGCCAAGCCTCCCGATCCAGCCAATCACCCTCCTGCAGATCTCTCTTGCTCATTGCTTCCATCACCTCCTCCATCCACCGTCTCGTTGGACGGCCTCTTTTCCTTCTCTCTGTTGGGGTCCAATTCCATATCCTACTGGGCCATCTGCCCTCACTCATCCTTCTCAAGTGCCCATACCAAAACAATACCTTTTTCCCAATTTCATCCAATACCCTACTTGGTTTTCCTACTCTCTGCCAGATTGTTTCATTCCGTATATGGTCCATCCTCGAAACACGACAACTGCGTCTCCAGAAGTCCATCTGTGCAGCCGCAATCCTTCGTCTACTTCTCTCAGTTAGCTCCCACGTTTCCGCACCATATGTAAGAACGCTTTGTTGTATCGCTCTTCCAATTCTACACTTTGTTTCTGTCCGGATATCCTTTGACCACAAAACTGAATTCAGCATTCCTGTAACTACTTTTCCCTGAGTCACTCTATTTACTATCTCCCGTTGGCTGTTTCCTTCTTTACTCAACACCACACCCAGATACTTATATTCTTCACATACCTCTATCCTATGTCCCCCTATATGCAGATCTCGTCCAACAACTCCAATCGGTAAATACTTCGTCTTTGAATAGTTAACTTTTAAGCCCCATTTTTCAAGAACCTCTGTCAGTTTCCTCATCATATATTCAATATCGAACTCGTCATTCGCTATTACTGCTTGATCATCTGCAAATAGAAGGGTATACAAAAATTCTCCATCGATGTCGACACCCATATTAGCACATTTTGCCTTCCACTCTTTCAAAACTTCATTCATATAAATCTTAAACAAAGTAGGAGAGAGACAGCATCCCTGACGAAGTCCTTTTGTAACCTTAAATGGGGTAGACAGACGACCCTGCAGTTTTACAGTCGACTTTTGACCATCATATAGCTGTCTTATAGCTTCAACATACGTCTCCTGTACCCTATCTCCTAGTACTTCAAACAGCTTTTGCACTGGTACTGTGTCGTATGCTTTTTCTAAGTCTACAAAGACTAAGTGAGTCTCCAAATTTCTAGTTAATCTTTTCTCAATCAAATGCTTTAACACAAATATGTTGTCTACACACGATCTACCAGCTGTAAAGCCACTTTGCTCTTCCGCCACTTCTATTTCCTGCTCAATCCTTTCCTTCAAAATATGTCCGTACAACCTTCCCATTGAAGCCGTTACACTAATAGCTCTATAATTTTGACAATCCGTTTTATTCCCTTTCTTATGTATAGGAGTGATGTAAGCTAATTTCCATTCTTCTGGAATTACCTCTCCATGTATTAAACATTTATTGAATATGTCTGTTATTGTCTGAATGACAGAGTATGGAGCTTGTTTCAGCAATTCAACAGGAATGTCTCCAGGACCAGCCGCTTTACCATTCTTTGTTTTAGTTATTGCTGCTCGTACTTCTCTAACTGTTATCACATTAATTCTACCAGTCTTAATTCGATTTGTACTAGGGATACCTTGAGTCATAAATTGTTGCCTATCCTCAGTGAAAAGTTTCTCATAATACTCTCTCCACTGTTGCAAGGAAATCATCTGCAAATTTACTTTGTTTGTAGTGTTACACTTCATACCATGCAATGATTATACCATAAGGAAAAGAAAAAAAAACAAATGTTATAAGATAGACTTAAATTTATCATTGATAAAATATGAATTACATATTTAATATTGAGGGAATTGTTTTCAAAAATTATTAATATAAGCTGAATGTGAGTCGGAACAGGCCATGGCCTAATCCCTGTTTGAAAGAAGAAGAAGAAGAAGATTTCATTAAATTAGGCCGAAGGTCTCCGAAGATTTCCGTCTTCTTTTCAGGTTTGTATTATAGAGAAGTTGTAGCGCCTCAAAATTCGCATGACGTAGTTTCGGTATTTGTGACTCCTTACGTATTACTTTATTTCCTTGTCCACAGTTTCGACCTTCAAAGCTGTACATTTAAAACTATAATTTATTTTTCTTAGTTCTTGTAACTTCATGTCAACACCTTGGTCAACGGGATAAATAAGGCAACCATTTGGTTTTAGGTAATAAAATTTACCAAACTTGCCCAGGAAAAGAATTCAAGACGCCCATCATTACAGCTACTATACTACTGTTTTAAATGACTGCGTCACACAGGCTGTAAAAATTTATAATTATTTCCAATAAAAAGTTTAACGTAAGAGTTTTATTTAAATGTAATCATGTAGTATTTTGTTCTGAAGCACATCTTACTTCGTTCATATCATCATGGATACACATTCTTTTTTCAACACAAAAAAATAACAACACACATAAACTAAAAATACGACATCACAGGGTGAAGAAATCACAAAAAGAGTGAGTCAAAGCTTTTAAGTGAGTTTTCTTTAAAACTTTTGACACAAGATTCCCGCTAATTAATCTTTTATATACAATAAATGACCCATTGTCTCAGAAACCGTAGTTATCAAGCTGAAATTTTGGAAGCATCTAAATTACATCACTAAAATTATTAAAACTTTTTGTAAATTATCTCGGTTTCAAAACACATTATTGACAAAATTGAGATATTTTTGCCAACTTGTTGAATCTTCTACATCTCAATGAAGGCTAAAAAACACAAAAAAGGAGTAATTTTACTATATAATACCGCACTTGCAAATGGAAAACAAGTCATAAAATATATAGGCTATAATTCAACACGTGTCTTAGTAACAATTACTTCATTACCCTTAATTAGTTCCTACAGATTTGTCCTCTCGAATTTACACACAAAACTCTTTTTGAAAACCACCTCTTCTGTCTTGAAGAAGACACAAAACGTGAAAACAAACGTTAAAATCCGGGTACCACAAATTTGTCCCACTGTAATCCTTTCTCTGCTACACATAGGGAAAGAGAAAGTAAAATAATTTTTTACAAAAAGAAAAGCTATCGGATTTGAAAGTGATAATTTATTTAGGATTAAAAAAAGAGAGAGAAATAAAAAAGAAGTAATCCGAAGTTGGTGTAATAAAAGTGTAAGCCATCTAGCGAATCCTAATGAACTAGATAGAAGAACGATATGGTATTTCAATAGCATATACGAACTATGAGTAGGATGACATTTATAACGGCTCAGTGGTTCCAACTGCGTGACGATCTCAATTAACCCCATACCCTCATCTTCCTTTATACAATTTCAATACCGGTGAACGTAAACGAAGGTAACTATTTTAATTAATTTAAATCTTTATTGAACAATGTAACCTAAAGTAATTAAAGCGAATAAAAATAGTTCCATTAATTTTAATCTTTAAATTTAATAAAACTCATTAACTTAACAATTGTCTACCGGGAAAATGAATTTATCTAACTCTCACAAGGGTTTTAAAATAACATTTCTGTTATTGTTATAAACACTTACACACGCACGCGCTTTCCTTTCATAAAATAATGTTTTTTTAATATGCCCATTACTTTTTACTTTCTCTTGCCCTGTATGAATATAACTCATATGGAAGGAAAGTATTGTTTTATGCCGAGTTTTCTAAATCGAATTTTTACTGGACTACAGATTTTCAGCTGTATTACAGCTAAACCCAAAAAATATGTTTTTAGAGATTGGTCAGTGTGTGTGTGTGTGTGTGTGTGTGTGTGTGTGTGTATGTGCGCGCGTGGAATAAGTATCTCAAGAACGGAATATCGAACAGAGTTGAAACTTGGAGCTAAAGTAGGTATCACATGGAGATCCGACACAAACAGTTTCATCAAAATTGGTCAACCGGTTATACGAGTAGTAGTAGTTTATTGGTGCTTTTTTCCTTGCTCTGCGATTTTCTCATAAACGGCTCCTACTTTTCTTTTAAAACCACCTACATTTTTTAAGCTCTACAAGCTAGGTTAAGCTTCATGTCTGCTGAGCACGCGTGGTAATTTTTTTACAATTCGAGCCTTAATTAGGGTAAAATTAGGGCTTATTAGTTAGCTTCAGGGTAAAATTGTAAGAAATTTAAAAACCTACAATTTTTATTTCAAATATTTATTTCTACATTGCTTAGTTTAGCATCAATTAGTAATGTCCCGTATTTTTAAGTTATATAGTTATCATTTTGCGTCATTCACTCATAATTTAAAGTTAGTTTATGTTTTTATTTATTTTTTATTGTTAATTGTTTTCAAATGATTTAACATAGGGTATATTGTTTATTTTTTACATTGGCAAAAGAAATTCATGTAATTGTTTCACACCACATTTTTAATAACAGAATTAGTAAATACAGACTGGCGGTCAGCCGGGATAGAAAGGCAAGTTACCTCAGCGGCACTTTTAGTATCCGCTACGGGCAAAGACATACGATAATATTCATTAAAATAATGATTTAGTTTACCATTTTAACAATCATTGATGTTTCTGTTAAAAAAAAATTCAGTGTAAGCTACTTCTAATATTTTACACATTATAAAGAACTAAATAGCACAGCAGAATTTTACAAAAATCATTTATTGTCTAAATTATACTTAAAAAAATACTGAGTAAATAGGCATATTGCATTACACGAAGTCTTATAAGGCTTAACTTGACTTTGATTTTAGAACACTGACTGCAGAACACAGAAGTTTTTAAACACAACATTGAAACAGTTGTATTGGATACTAGGTGAACGATCAACACTCAGCCTTAACAACAAACTTTTAAAATTTAAACCAATTTCAACGTATGTGATTCAAAATTATGGGGCTCAGTAAGCCATTTAAATATTGAAATTCTGCAAAGATTCCAGTACATTAAATTGTTAAGCTTCATGTCTAATTGACATAATATATTACAATAATAAGTTCATAAAAGTCAAAATCACTCAGAACAATCACAACATCGCCTTGATACATAACAAACAACACACTAAACAAATATATAGTCTTCTTATTCATATTAAATACATATACATAATAAATATTCTACATATTCTCAAAATTCAACAAGAAATCAATACGTGGAGTATAAAATACCAAGCAATACTCGTATCACACACACAAATCATCTCACTCATAGAAAATTCTAATGAGACTCAGCGATTGAAACGAAGACATCCTAGCGACTTATGTTAAACTAACAAGACAACATATGACATAAATTTACGAAGTTTCTTTATTGGAGGGTTTTATTCGGTCATGACATGCAAAAGAAACCCATCTATTTATTATTCAAAATAATAATAAATTACAGATTAAATTGTTTTAATTAAAAAACACACAAAAAACAGTAGTTTCAAATAAAATAATGCCTCTTAACGTTATAAAAGTTTTAAAATCACATTATATTGAGTACACAGCACGAAGAATCACTACTGGGTGAACAGATTTATCAAGAAATTGATGCCACATTACTATTCAAACACAAAACATTTGAGAGTTATCGATTAAAAAAATACAAAATATATAAAAATCAATCTAAACATAAATATTCTATAACCTAACACTAAATACGATGTAAATAAATCCACTACTTATCGCATAATGCACCAAGTACTTTAACATATTATCACCCTGCCTTAATTATTACGTATATTTGGGTAGAAAATAAGCAACAAGCACTGCAAACATTAAATTTAAATACTTAACATATAGAAAATCAGAAAAACTTATGAAAATAATGGGCAGGAGCCGTATTTTTACTATAGACCGTGCCAAACTGCAGTTAGCTAATGTGGGTAACTGTACATTGCTTAACTATATTATAAATCGTTTTTAAGCTGATATGGAAAGCTAACATGAAATATAGGTAAAAAAATTTTCACGATTGCAATACACAGCTACTAACAATATACACCATCTATTCCCGAGAATGTAAACCCATTCTAAGATATTGAATAACCTAATACACGTGATTGCTAGTAATAAAGAACAATAAAGTGTATCTGTAAAGTGAACTTCAATAAATCGTGCACTATTACTGTTACTTGGACCTTCCTTTCTTCTTTCTGGATCAGTCGACAAATGACTGGGGTGTAATGAAAGAAAAGAAAGAGGTGGTGCAAGTACAAATGACATAAGAACTTTCTTTCTCTAACCCTAATGGATTTTACTTGACTGCCCAACTCCCTTGTTCAGTAGAAGTGTAAATTACATTACTGTAGGTGTATTTCACTGTACTTCTAATAGTTTATACTTATCGTATAAGGAAACTTGAGCACGGCATCTGCTCAACTTTTTTACTTTAGCTCAGTGTTATAAAACACGAAAACGTATGAGAGTCGAGACAATCTAAAATCCAGTTTCTATATTGTTTACCAGTTCAATCACCACTGCAATCGAAAACAGTGATTCTTACATAGTTCCGTATCGGTACGGTATACATATAAATTTAAACTATCTTTCTCGCCTTAAAAACTAACAGTTACAGTTCAATACCCGCCATGGTTGCTAATGATCAAATAGCTAACGAGATATTCAATAAAAAATAGACGTAAGTTATAAAAATTTCAAAATAAACCGATACGTACTGTTACCCCTTGCTTGCAACAAGTAAAATAGTTGCCCCCAAAAGCAAGTGGTCTTGAGGTAACGATAAAATAATAAAAGTAGGTTGTGATACCAAGGAAGAAATAAAACATTAATAGAAGTTCAATATATCACAGATTTAATTAATTATTAAATGTATAAATGTATGTATAAATGCGAATAAGTCACCAGTTTCATAACCAAAATTATTTATATAAGTATATGTATTGACTAGTTTGCCAAAAAAAATATTTGATATTACCCAAAAAAAATATTAATGACTCTGCTTTGGTAACAATTAATAATTGTATATAGATTTAATTGTACATTTTCAAAAAAATATAAATAAATATAAAAAATATAAATTAAGATGTGTTAATTTTAATTTAATTTGGCTCTAAGTGCAAATTTATTAAAAGTCGTTAAGTTATAACTGGCCAGTAAATTAATAATTAAGTAACCAAGTATTTTGAATTATATATGGATGCATCCTCAAATTTTACAAAAACAAAATAATTTTTATATTATTATAAAAGTTTTTAATGATTTACACTATTGAATCTACTGAAAATGTTTAAACTAAGTAATAATACTTTTATACATCTTTTTCCCAAAAAGATATTTTATGCAAATTTGGGTAATTGTTTTAACGTATTGAGACGGCAAGGTTGTTTAAAAGTAGTTAAATAATTAGAGTTCATATAAAAAAAATCACAACCAAAGTACAAGTTTCAGCCATGCAAACTTGGTTGAAATGGTGCAGGAAAATTTCTTGTAGAAACCAATACAAAGTTAGCAGGAAAGTTCTTAAAAAAACAATTACAGATGTCCCATGAATTCCAGGTGTTAAATAAATTAAGTTGAATCCTACCTTGCTTGTCCTGGTTAGAAATAAATAATATTTTACTCATCAGAATATAGCCTTAATTGATTTGCAAGTTCTTAACTTGATTGGGTGTTGAGACCACTGGATACATTTTCAGGACTAAGTTCAATTCCTTTTGAATAAGCTTTATAATTTAATAACTCCGTAACAGAATATTTAATGATAGATTGACCATAATTTGACATCATTATTAGTTTCATACTTGACATTTTACTTGATTATATACTTGAGATTTTATTTTACATTATACTTGATCCCTTAAAAAGGGAAGACGAAATCGCAAAACATTTTAAAATAAAATAAATAAAAAAAATTTAAATGCAAGATTACATGACATTGCAAAATAGATACATCTGTTCAGTATCACGGTAAGGAATCAACAGAACGAAACTCGCTTACCAAAGCCAAGAGAAGGGGTCGTCATGACGTCACCAACCCAGTACTACTTGCGGAAAGTCACGTACGCACTTTAGCGCAGAGTGCACTGCCCATCCGATAGAAAGAGCCAGTAGATCAAAACCGCCAAAATATAAAATTAAGGAAAACAATGTAACGCTGACAACAGACGTTACAGTACCGAGTTCAACTTCCGGCTACGGTTTGTAAATCATAAGTTCCATAATCAACCGTAGTCACTAATGCCCAAGATGTTCATGCGGCCTCACATAAACTTAAATAATTTGAACAGGTTATAGTTTATTTGTAATCGTTTAACAATATACTTATGACTTCAAATTATAAAAGATAATTAGGAAAGATGGAATACCTACTTACAAAAAAAAGGAAAACAATAAATAAAAACTTCACTAACTGGTCCTCAAAAATAATTAATTAATTACTAGATTTAAATTAATAAATAGAAATATGAAACTACGTTACAGCTGAATCCGTGCCGTAGCGGTTAGCATGCAAAGCTACGAGGCAAAAGGTCTTGGATTCGATTCTCAATTGGAGTCTGAAACTTTTTAACAGGTTAAAACGTACCGTAACCGTTTTAATAAATAGAAATATGAAACTACGTTACAGCTGAATCCGTGCCGTAGCGGTTAGCATGCAAAGCTACGAGGCAAAAGGTCTTGGATTCGATTCTCAATTGGAGTCTGAAACTTTTTAACAGGTTAAAACGTACCGTAACCGTTAGTCTAGAGAAATTGCTAAAAACGAAGCTTTTGAAGCGATTTAAAATAAACTAACAGAAAACAACAATAGCGATAACAGAACACATCTAATCGGTAGAACGAAAAATTAACATACAAAAGCAGAGAGGGAAAGGGACAGTGAGATGGAGGTGGAAGGGAGAGAGAGTAAGAGAGAAGTATTAAATATTTGTAGTAAAATCATTATCGAAAAACGGTTGAGAAAAATATTTAACCCATTGATTTATGAAAATTTGTTTTTATAGGTTATTTGGGTGCTGGAAAAGATGGTTACTTCAAAAAAGACGATTTCATAAACTTTTTATCAACAAAATTTAACAAAAAATATATTATTTTTTGTACAAAAACATAATAAATAACGGCTAGAAAATAAATGACCCAATAAAACATTGCTGAAAATTGCAAATAAAACTATACTTTGAGATTCGTAAGTATAGCAGTGATGCTGGTAATCAAGGCAGTAAAATTATGGTTTTACCTTTATAAAAATAAAACGTTTCAAACCATTTATTACAATTTGACAAGATAAAAGAAGAAAATTAATTTAGGCACGCCTTATTAAGTAAAGGATTTAAAAAATAACATGAAAACCAGATAATCGATTGGAGTGATGCTCAACGAACTGTCAGTGGCACGTCGGAATAAAGTCGCTGTGAAAAGCGCAGAATAGAATACAATTTGAAACCGAGACCACTTTTAGTCTACACCTCTCCCCGTCTTCTCTATCACAAGATAACACCCTTTGTGACGTCCTGAGTGAGAGGGTTAGCGATAAAGGGTTGGTTGATAGGGCTAAATTTAGGGCCGATCCCCTGGATGAACCGAACTAAATCAGAAACTGCGTGACAGAATGAAATGACTGTAATATGCAGTAGAAGGAAGAAACTCTTGAGCATCACACATGAACTCGTGTTCCCCTAGATTGCTTTGTATTCACAACTAAACTTCGACTTAAATAGCTTCACCGTTATACTACATCTACAAGAGACTAACACTAATATTACTACTACTACATTAACAACCGAAACTTCCTTCATATATACACGAATGTCTCATCAAAACTTCACAAGTTACCCCGTTTAATTCATCGTTACGCAACAACATTACTTACGGAAATCAAATTAGTGGTAAATTTTCGATTAAAAATTAATATAATATAAACCGCATTGACATTTTATTTTTAATTCTTTTGTTTTCCACTACTTTCCTTCAAAAACATTTTTTCATTTACTTCCGTTAGGATCAAGTTTCTCTTCTTTAGCTTCAATCATGCGATTGGTAGGCAGCTTTCCATCGTTTTCTGTCCAGAGCTATAGTTTTTAGTTGGATGTAGCTCTGGATCCCTAGATCTTTGGTAATTTGTTTCAAATACTGTACCCGGGGTCTTCCACGAGCCCTTTGTCCAATTATCATTCCTTCTAATATTCTTAACGTGAATTCATTGTGTCTTATTACATGGCCAAGCCAAGAGTGTCGTCTGTCCTTTAGAATTTTCAAAAGAGATCTGTTCTCCTCAGCCCTTTGAAATACTTCCTCATTACTAACTCTGTCAGTCCATTTCAACTTAAGCATTCGTCTCCAACACCATACTTCAAAAGCATTGAGTGCTTTTTCCTCCACCTTACCAATAGTCCAAGTTTCTGAGCCATAGAGGGCAACACTCCAAATGCAGCTTTTTATTAGTCTCTTTCTCATTTCTAACCTGAGACTATTTGAGGAAAACACATGTCGCTTACCAATAAAAATAGCTTTTGCTTCTCTTATACGACGCTTTATGTCCTCTCTGTCTTTACCATCTTCTGAAATGGTACTACCCAAGTACTTATATGTTTTCACTTGCTTGAGGGCGTTATCATCTAATTTAACTGTTTCAAGTTCAGGCTCTTTAGAACAGATCATCACTTCTGTCTTCTTTTTGTTTATTTCCATGTCATATTCCGTTTTCAAAATGGCATGCAAGGTGTTCAGTGCTCTCTCTAGCCCTCCTTTGTCTTGTGCTACTATTGCAATGTCATCCGCAAAACGTAGCATCTGCACTCTGAAACCATTCACTTTGACTCCGGAACAATACTTCTTGCATTCATTGATTGCCTGTTCAATATAGATGTTGAAAAGTAATGGCGACAAACTGCAACCCTGTCTAACTCCTCTCTTGATAGAGCTTCTCTTTCCCTCTCACCGACCTTTATACATGCTGTTTGGTTCTTATACAGCTCCTTTATGATCCTCCTATCTCTGTAATCTATATTAAGTTTCTTGAGTATTCTCATAAGAACATTCCAATTGACCCTGTCAAATGCCTTCAGCAAATCAACAAATGCAATATATACCTTCTTATTCACTTGAACACTCTTTTCCACATTATTCCTTAAACACAATATTGCTTCTCTTGTTCCCCTATTCCTTCTAAAGCCAAATTGATCATCGGCTAGGTTCACATCAATTTTAGCTTCAATCAGTCTCAAAATAATGCTTGTCAGTATTTTCGATGCATGAGATAAGATACTTAACGTTCTATATTCATCACAACTCGTTGCATTATTCTTCTTTGGCAGCATTACCATTACACTTTTCTTGAAGTCAAGGGGGACTTTCCCGGTGATATAGATGTCACTTAAGAGGGTGAATAAAGTGTTCTTCATCTCATTATCCAATGCTTGCAAGAGTTCTGCTGGAATACCATCTGCTCCATATGCCTTTTTGGATTTGAGCTCATGCAATGCGCGTTCCATTTCTGAGAGAGTAATTGGAGGTCCTAGCTCATCAATCGGTATATCTTCCCTACTTTCTATTTCTTCAAAGCATTCAGCACTACTATAGAGATGCTCTACATACTGTTTCCATCTGTCTGCCACATCGTCACTATCCATCAAAACTGTCATTTCACTTGATTTAATTATGTTGTTTCTAACAGTACGCTTGCCAAACATCTTTCTAATCAAACTATATGATTTTTCTATGTTTCCTCTCTCAAAATTATTCTCTATTTCATTGCAACATCGACAACACAGGGATCAAATTTAATGACATCAAAATAACATGATATAAATCAATATTGTGACAATATCGAAGAAAACATGGTTTGCGTAATTTCTAGAACTTCATTCATGAAAATAGTCAAGAGAGGATAATAGAGTGAAATAGTAACAATAAGTGACAATAGGACAATAGTGACAATAAAGGTATGCCTATTCATAAAAGTTGTTTGAAATAACTGCGCTATTGTGTTTGATAAAAGGTCGGGTAATGTTGTACAGCTATTTATGAAGGGGCCGGTTGTTTACGTTTTCTATTTACAATAGTTGACTTGTTTACAATAGATTTTTCTAGCACTCATTTATAAAGGTTTTTTTTGTACCTTACTATTTGTATCGAAGTTCGGTGTTTTTCGAGTAGGTTCTTTTGATTCACTATAAAAGAGACCCCCGAGCGCAATCAGGAGTTAGTATTCGTTTGATCTTTGACGAGTGGCCGTCGGACGTTGTGCAGGGCGCGTTCCGAGCATTGTGTTGGTCAACGATTGTTATACTGTCTTTGTTTGTGTGTGTATTGTGAAAAGTTAATGTGATCTGTATTAAATTCAGTTTTTGTGTTTTCAGTTTCATTTTGTATGTGTATTCTAGAAAATTTATTGTAAGTAGTGCTAAGTAAATTATTAAGTTATTTATTGTTTATTATTTATTTTAAGTAAATTATTAAGTTAGTTATTGTATTACTTTATTATAATTAGTTTATTATTTAATTTGTAAATCATTTAATGTAATAAATATTTGTAATTGTAAACTTTAGTGTATTAATTATTTAATAACCTAGATCCCGTAACGGACCTTAGCGATAAGTGTCACAATATATTAAAAGGATAGGGGTTTGGTTGAGTTCGTCGAAACTCCCATGAACTGATTCCGGTAAACGTTTTTTTCTTTAACACTCCACGTGCAGATTATACCCTTCGTTATTTATCGAACAGATGCCAGGCTTAATCAATTTGTAGCCTCCAAGAAGAATAGTTTGTGTAGTTTTATCGGTGTTTACTTAGTTTCCCATGAAATTATGCCGTTCTGGAGTATCTAGAAATTGTCAACTGTTGGCTGATTCTTTTCGAGATTTGTGATTTTTATAGATTTTTACGAGTAGAAAACGAAAATGTGATCGGTGAGCCCGTGTTTCGGCTCTTACCGTAAAAAATGCGACCCAAAAATTTCAAATCGCTTATTAATTCGGGAGTAGTACCATTTATCGGTTCGGCGACTTCATTTTCAGAATATAATTTAAAAATTAATTTATCAGGGTGAAATTATTTTTTTTTCGTTTTTTTATCGTTTAGTTTGTCTCATTTTCTATTCTATAAGTTATGTTTAGAATTATGTAAACATATAATTTTTATCCGGTCCTTGATTATGGTTTTTGAGTTTTTATATTTTATTTATTTTTAATAAGCGCCTACCCCCAATTAGAGTTGACATGCGTCAACTCTAACTCAACATGCTGACATACGTCTTTGTTTTTTCATGGGTTAGCCCGTCTGTTACCATACTCATAAAATTTGTTAAAATACAATTATCTAACCAACTATTTAATAATTTTAACCCCAAACTTATTTTATTTAGAAATTATTTTATTCATTTTATCAGCTCTTGATTGACGCAGAACCAAAGAATGATTTTTAAATTATAATCAGTTTTATTGTTGTATTATTTGTATGTGTATTGAAATTGTAATGTACTGCTTTTTAATCTTGACGCATTCTATTCTGTCAAATATTGTTGACAGTCATTGAATAAAGATTTATTATTTTTATTATTAGGTAGTAAACCCCTTTGACACTAGCAATTGCTTCCGCGCACAGAAACTTACAGCAACTAGTAATCAGATTTAAGGCTTAAAAATGCCGCTAAGAATGCGTGTGACGTATTAAAAGAATAAAAAATAATAATTTTAAACTAATGAACATCAATATTTTCAGGCCGCGCCTATTCTCCATATATTTCAAAAAAATGCCCATAACAGGCAGGTGGAGTATTAAATTATTTGCACTCGATCTGCTAGTTTCAGGGTTACAAAAAATAGTTCTGTTTCTTATTACATGGTCAGCCAATTATATGACTGAAGCAGTTAAGAACAGAATAGGAAGAGGCGTGAAAGATACTAGGCAACAGTTATCTCCTCTGAGAGTAATGAGTTTCATTGTACAGCCAGACCCTGTGGTATATGAAGTGAAGGTGCCATTTGCAGGGTAGAAAGTAGATCCTTTTTAGAGAGCCTGGCTTGCTAATAAGCATAATACTTTTCTTCTCAAAAAGGAAGGCATGATAAATTGCTTTACACCACGTTTTACTTAGTAAAGCCTCAAGAGGTTCAAACAAGTCCTTCGGCTGATGAACAAAACAACAACTTCAAAAACGCTATTGCAG
Source organism: Catonia carolina (assembly GCA_035578175.1). Classification (NCBI taxonomy): domain Eukaryota; kingdom Metazoa; phylum Arthropoda; class Insecta; order Hemiptera; family Achilidae; genus Catonia; species Catonia carolina. The sequence continues at coordinate 15,616,835 of JAQMRL010000002.1, read as the reverse complement.
ATTCATTGAAAAATTCAAACAGGACACGTAGCATTTCACTTAATGTTCCATCTCTCAATAACAGATCAAACAATTTGCCTTGCATTGCCATTATTAAAAACCACTTTGTGCTTTTAAATACCATTTATTCTCCTTTTGATCCATGAGGGTTTTCAATACAGTAGAGAATTGTGACCAAATGATGTTGATATGCTTCGCCTCAGTTCAAGAAATTTCTAAAATTGTGGTCTATTACTTTCTACGTCATTGTTTATTGATACATACAAAAACAAGCTAGAAAAGCTTTTGAAATGAACAGCTTACTGACTACAAACATTGATTTACAGATTAGGAAAAATTTCTTAAACTTTATGTTTGGAGTGTAGCATTATATAGGAGTGAAACGTGGGTGATAGGGGCTGTAGAAAAGAAGAGGATAGAAGCTTTTGAAATGTGGTTTTAGGAAAATGTTAAAGATTACGTGTGTGGAAAAAATTAGGTGAGCAATTTAGATGTTCTTAGGCGAGTGAATGAAAAAAGAAGTATATACAAGCATCTTACTAGAAGAAAGGATAGGCTAGTGGCGCATATCTTAAAGACATCCCGGTATTGGGCTATCAATAATGGAGGGTAATATTGAGGGAGTAAATTGTAGGGGGAGCCAAAGATTAGAATATATAAAGGAAATTACAAAAGATATAGGGTGTTACAGGTATGTAGATATGAAACGACTTGCGCAAGATAGAACAGCTTGGAGAACTACATCAAACCAGTCGAGAGACTGATGACAAAAAAGAAATAAAAACTGCATTTTAATCCTGATACAGTAGAAGTCATATAATAATATTTAAATGTTATCATAACTGAAGGCTTCTCAATCCGATTTTATTTATTTTAATATATGATGTAGGATGTAAGAAATGTTAAGTTGATATTGTTTTTTTTAAATATCTTTAAATGACAGTTATTAATAACGCAGTTTCATTGCAAGTAGATGTAAACCTATAAAAACTTAAACAACTAAAATTTCTATATTTCCTTTCTGGATTCTCCTGAATGAATTAAATAAAACATTTCAAAACTTCCACAAAAGGTGCGGCTGGTTTTCAATTTCTAGATCAGTCAAAATATTACTGTTTTTCTTCTACGACAATTAGCAATGAAACAGAACCGACATGCTAGCAAGCACGCAATACACATGTGGATAGATAAATAAATTTCCATAACAAGATTTAAAGAGATGCAGGTGAAACACAGCTGTCAATTTTTCATTATCACAATACGTTCTCCTTTATTTATTTGTCTACTTCTCATTCTATTTTATAAGTTATGAAATAGAGAGATGTTAAAGAGAGAATATCTAAGGAATATTTAACACCTGAAAACACGTATAACTACTAAAAAAAGAAAATAATTTTAGTATAATTTTGAAATAAAAGGAAATAAATATAAAATAAAAATGAGAAAATTTAAGTACAAGATACTTTGTTTGTTAGTTTAGTTAAGTTGAATTCAGGTAAATGAATGTCTTTTACTTGAACAACTTTTTTTTGCTTCTTTTATAACTTAGTTGAATTTTTCAAAGAGAAAAAAGTTACAAACACAGCCTGAGGGTGTACTTGTGTTCTCTCACAATGAGGGTAGCTAATGAAAGTTTTTGAAAAGGGTTTTGTTCGTAAAAATGCAAATAGAAACGAACTCTATTTTTGCTAGGCTATTGATTGTTTACAGAGCTTTTCTAAAGATTTTACGCATTTTAAAAGAATTGTGTTTATTTAATTTGTGTTTATAAACATTCAATGAAATCCTTGTAATAAATAAATTTATTTAAAAATGCACCAGTCTAATAGGTAGCTTGGTAGAATATTCGACGGTAAATTCAAAGTTTTATACAAATGACTGAAGACGTATCACCTTCTATAGATTTTTAATAAATAAAGTTTTTAGTTTCAATTATATGTTATTTACTCTGATGATGGTGGATCCACCGAAACACGTGTAAGTGAAAATAAAAGTTGACGCAGTTAAAAAGGAAGGTTAGTGAAATTTATTATATAAATTCATTATATAAAATAGAATTAATTTCAAACTTCAGGATGCAATATAAAGATTTATTTTTGAATGTAAATTCAAAAGTTTAGAGTTCGACGAGTACCGAAGAGGGTCTGGAAGTATTGGAAATTTACTATATTTTGAAAATCGGATACTCATGACTGGTTTCTATACACAGTCAAAAGAGAATCATCCGTTTTACCTAAATTTTTAAAAGTTTACGTCTTTTTACTTTCTAACAAATCTCTTAAATTTGTTTGGGTATTATTACTTGAAAGATTTCTTACAGTCATTTAAAAGGAATAAGCTGTGACTTTGGAATTTTTTTACGAGTCGTGCTTGACAATAAAAAAAATATATTTTTTAAACTACAGCCTTAGGCTAATTTTTACTTAAAGATATAAGTTATTTGAGAAAATTTTAAAAAGTTATAATAATTGATTTAACATTTTTTTGCACAACGTTTTTCGTTATCAACCACATTAAAATATTAACTAATTTCTACTGAACTAACAAACAAACAGATTAACTATTATCTCATTACGTAAAATTCGGTTTGTTTCTGATCTATATTTATTTGCATAATTGCTGCTACTGATTTTTTTTGTAGATTTTTACAATTTATAAATTGCTTACAGTTTCCGAAATTAAAATTTTTGCGGAGGTAATCAACTTTTGAGATTTTGGTAAGCAGAATACCTTTACAAAAAAAAACCACATGCACACAATAACAATACGAGAACCAGAAATGTTTGGTAACCCTACTTATGAAGGAGGAAACACATGAATAACAATCCATAAATTAAACACCTAAATTACAAAAATCTTTAAAAAGTTGTAATAATTTGCGAAAGCTGATTTTCGAAGACGAAAGTTTCGTGGTTCGAATCCTAGTAAAGGTAGTTAGTTACTTTTATACGGATCTGAATACTAGCAGTGGTGTAGTTTGATGGTTGGGGTTTAACTGGTCATACTTTCTCAGGAATGGTCGGCCTGAGTTTGTATAAGACTGCACCTTATTTACACGTCAGTCACATATCATCCTCATCTCATTGGATCAATGGGTTGCCTATTTTTATTAAATTGAACAAATCGCAACGTACACATATTAGGGAAAAAAAATTTGAATCTGTTTCAAAAAACAGCCGAAAAATTACTTGATCGATGAGGCATTTTACAGTGTAGCCAAGACGAGTTTCTTTATAAATATTTTTTTCAATTAGAAAATGAAAGCTAAAGAAATTTTTTACTATTAGGTAAATATTTTAACAACGCTCTCAATGAAGGAGTAAGCACAAATAAGGTAATACGTAAAAAACCGATAAACAGTAATAAGGTTATCAGTGTTAATATTGTGGCTATAAATTCTTGATATGATGTGTTGTGCGTATACTCCCTTTGGGAGTCTCCAGGATGCAATTTACGGAAAAATAGATACCAGTATTAGGAAGCGTGGACAAAATTTAATCTCACAAAATTCTTAGAACACCTTTCAGGGGTTTAATAACCTAACGGAAAAATAATTTTTTTTAATGAAAACTTACTTTATGAAATCTAATATGAAGACAATACCACAACATTATTATATGCTTACAGTAGTTATGAGAAAGCACTGAGAGTAAACATTGATTTACAGAGTATTAATTAATTAGTGCAATCAGTCTTCCTTTGTATTTCCTTCTTTGTGTTACACGCACAAAAGATAGAAAGGAAGAGGAACTATCGTGTATGTGTAAACACATACACACGCCAATTACCAAAAAACACTGGGTGTAACAAAAAAAATACTTACAAAAGATACAGCTCAAAACAATGTACCGAATTCATACAATACGAAACGAATCAGCTGTTACAAAACAAGTATATTGATTTATGGAAGTACCGGGAGAAAAATGATATGGTGAGATGAGAGAGTACGTTCTTATAGTTGATTTGATCTTATCACTTACATAATTTATTCCATTTCCTCTTCAAGTGTCATATCCCTTTGGTCCATCTAATCCTAATCATCTAATCACTACAGATCGGAAACGTTCCCTTGAAATGAGACCAATCCATTACCTCAGATTTTCGAGCAAGTATTTTCGTCTTCGGCCAAGACCATCTACTCTCCCTTCAATTTTTCTGGCATAGCCAGCCTCACTAATTCAGATTTCCCTCCCGTTCTCATGATATGAATGAAGTACAAAACGTTTCTTCTCTTGACATTGCGTAAAGTCTCTGCAATATTCTTTCGTTTGTAACATGGCATCCAAGCATCTCGCCATGTCATTCCTTAAAAACCAGACCTCCAACTCTATAATATAATGAGGAGACATAATATCGAAATAATTTTCTACCTGTAAGACCTAATGACATACTACACAATGTTTTTCTTTATGGTTTGCTTAGGTCATCAGCCGAAAGGCTGGTTTGACCACCTCTGGTGGCTTTAGTAAGTAAAACAAGAATTGAGGTGATTTAAAATAGCCTTCCTCAGTGAGTGGGAAAGTACGCTTATCATTATTCCAAGCCCTCTGGAAAGTATCCACCCATCAAATGACATCTTCACTTCATTCACCACAGGGTATGGCTGTATAATAATGGAATTAATGGCTCTCAAAGGAGATAACAGTGACTATTGTATTTTACACTTCTACCTCTTCTGTTCTTAAATGCTTCAGTCATATAATTGGCCGACCATGTGATAAGAAAAAGAACTATTTTTTATAGCCCTGGAACTAACAGATGGAGTACAACTAATTTAACGCTCCACCTGCCTTTTAAAAACAAAATGTTTTTCTTAGATGGCCAAATCCGCTTGTCTCTTTCTCTACCCTGTTTTGACGTCTTTAAATCTAAACCGATTTTCATTTAAGCAGCAACCAAGGTAAGAAATTATCTCTGTTATTACCCTATTTAGAATATTTAATTCATTCTCTCCTCTAGAATGCTTAGAATGATTTCATTTTAATTTATGTAAATATTTACATCAGAACGCACACTAAGCCGAGTATTATTTTTTATGTTATATTATTAATGTTATCTGATCGACCACAAAAACAAAACAAATGTGGTAAGCATACAAATATAAAACTGGTTGTTTTCCTTGTCTGCACTAATAAAAAATGATGCAATTTATATTCATTTATATTATATACCGGTACATATACATGTATGCAATTTATACAATTTAATTTTTAATAAAGGCATAACCAAAAGCAATAACAAAATATCATGTCCAACATAAAGTGCGTACCCTTAATTTTAAAACTATAAGGAAAATCCCAAAATTTAATGAGACTCGAAAAAATGTTTTTATATTCAAAATTGATGAAAGAAATTTGTTTTGTTTTAAAACGATTAAGAGATGCGAGCATGAAAATCACTTTTTCGTTTAAGGCGGCCACAATACGAGTTCATTAAAACAGAAATATTGGCTTCACTATCGTAATTATATTTTCAAACGTTTTAAAATATCTACAAAGTAGTGAAAGAGAGGTGAGTGGAAGAGAATAAAATAAAGGAAGTGTAAGGGAAAGATTGACGGAGACAGAATGTTCCTGAAAAGTACTAACAATAGTCCATGAAATTTCATATCAAAAATAGAATTATAAGATCCTTAGATGAATTAATCCAGGATTTCAAGAACAATTATATTTTTGGTACAGGCTGTGTTTATGATCACACCGAACATAATAATAGTACTTTTAATAATAATATACAGGTTACATTTTCCATGGTAAAGCAGCCTGAAATCCTAATAAAGATGTAACAAAGGAGTTATTTCACTCGGTATCTTTCTCTTGGGGTACCTTTGTGAAATTATCTTCACCGCAAAACGCAGAACATCAAGTTTACCTAAGCTAGGAATTTCAGTAGAATCATTAAAACGTCAAATCCATACCACACTTACTATTCAAATATGACAACAGATAACTCAACATACGCTACGCACTATTTCAATCTCTGAATGGGAAATAATTCTGAAAGTTTGTCTCAAACCATAAATTATAACTAAAGTAGAATCCGTAGAAAATTTATACAATAGCACTACGAGTATTCAATTCAATCTAAATTTTGTCCAAATGTGGGTTTTACAAACCGACAAAGTTTTGTTTCAAATATTACGTATAATATAGCCTACTGACTAAAACCTTTATTCCATAATTCTGTGTTCATTTTATTTTTTCTACTTTAACATCTGAGTATATTTTATAGTCAGTATACAAATAACTGCAAATAAATGTAGTGATACGTTTTACTTGAAAAATATAATTATAATACTTAATTTCCAAAAAAGAACACAATTTTTATCTTAACATTTTATATTAATTTTTATACACACATTCATTCCAACAAACGAGGCGGTGGAAATTAACATATCCAACTACATTTAAAAAACCGTTATTTCACAAATTTTTAATTCACCACAAAACATATAATAAGTGAGCTCACAGTTAATTTTGTGTTTTACTCAGAATTACTTCCATGTTGTTTTTTCCGACAGTAATTACCCATTTCTGAATTTCATTCTGTTCAGTTATATGTTTATATTTATTTATTTAACATTGTATTTTTTTAAATTTATTTATTTAACGTCGCATCAACTACAGCGGTCATTAGTGATGACGTTGGGGTGTAACTGTTGACAATGGAGGAAGAAATGAATTTTTTGTGACGTATGAAAATATGACGTGCCTGAGTGGGATTGCACTGTATTTGATTGTACACAATAGGGCTTACAATGGTCCAATTATTAGAGTATACAATATTACATAAACAGCCTTCAGATAGAAGCAAATATTAAATTACAAGACTTAAGTAAAATAAAATTTAAAACTAAACAAACATTAAATTTAACTTAAGTTTAGGTAGCAGGTTATAAAATTTGGGGGCCACATGAAAAAAAATCACTAATACAGTGCATTTATAGCTTTATCTGGAAGAATTAGATGTTTGTTTCTTGTGTCGTACTTAATTGGATTTATTTTGGACATTCGATTTATTCTTATGTAGCTTTCTAAAGATCTCCCTCACAAAGTGTTTCCTGAAATTCATCATTTGAAATTCTGCAAAAAGTCGGTCTGCGGATTGCAAGGTGGTTTTCTACTCCAACTTACAAAATTAGTTTCTGTAATACTAACAGGGGACTCAAATAGCAATTCAAAGCATACTTCATCTCATTCATAACTCATTTGAAATTGTTATTAACTGGAACAAAGAAAATACTGTATTTATATTTTAATAAAAGAAGTCATACTCTATTCATCGTAAGAAATAAATGCTGAGTAAACATACAGCGGTTATCGAATCAGCTGCTACAGCGAGTGACTCAGAAAAATATGCGACACTTTTATGAAAACATCACAATGATAAACTTTTACGTGCTTTTAACCATATACAGAATTATATAGCAGATGTTTTAATACGAAGTTTTAATTCTATAAAAAAAAAAAAAAAATTATTGGATACAATCGCTATTATTGAGTGACATTTACCTTACAGGCCATTTAAATATTTTACATTTTTCTATGTGGGAATTTCATTAAAATAAAATTATGCACTCATTTCAATTACATTCTTACTAAATTCATCAAATTTACCTACAACAGTTTTTGTCCGATTGCGTTTTTTGACAGGCGTTTGTAATAGTTGCGTTCTTTTCTTCTCAGTTCTCATTTTATTTATACTATTCACTGATAAAATACTTAGTTCAGATATAAGTTTTATCACTTTTGCTATGACAAGTGTTGGATTTTTTTTCTAACAACTTTTTAAACACATTTAACACGATTGCTTTATCGCCAGCCCTTAAATACACACTTTCCTTTTCGCTGCTTGGTTACAGAAGATTCTGATACGTCAGCTATTACAATCCCACTTAGAATTCCTTTTATATGCTACTATAATTCCACAAAAAAAGTAATTTTATAAGACTAAGTAAAATAAAAAAAAAGCAAACACGCATTTGCAGTCCATAAAAAATTAACAATAGTTTACCATATACGGAACAAACTAACGTCGATTTTCGGATAATATTAACGAATGAACAACTGAAAATAAACGGCTGTGATCGGTTATTACAAAAGAAAAACAAATGAGTCGTTGGGTACTATTCGGCGCATCTGATTTACAACCTTCCTTTAGTTGAGGATGACACGGTCGGTCATTAGTGCGTTTATCTACACGCACTACTACAGATGCAGTGTATTTACTCGACATAATTTTTCTAACGATGAATAAATAGAATGAGTGTATCTAAAGCACACAAAGTATGTGGCAGAAAATAAAAAAAAACTATGTAAACGTATAACATTTTGCATAATCATTTTTTGAAGGAGAATTTCACTACAAAAAGTACAAATGCCAGCAGTGCATGCTATAAAAAGTACACAATGCAAACTATTAATACTTTACCCACAGTAAATACAATTTACACTGCAAAAAATTACATTAGTTTTATGAACAAATAGTGGCTCACAAAGAAACTCCTAGTACACTAAACCGTTTAAGATTTTAGGGTTTTAGAATTCCTGAATTTGTTTCAAAAATTTATTATTTTCGAACCAATGATAGTTGTCTTATTACAAAATGTAAACGCTGATGATCAAGTAGTTAATACGACTTTAAATTGAAAGTACCGGGTTCAATTCCTGCTATATTCTCAAAACAGATAACTAAAACTGTCACCATGATGACTGTTAGAGCCTTGATGGCAGGAGTTTTGAAAATAACCCAAAATAAATTGGATAAAACGAGTTAAGCGGTAAGCCGACTTGTAACTGTAGGACATCAATCCACTATCAACGACTAATGGCAGATTAATGTAAACTGAAGCATAAACGACTTATTCCGGAGGACCTAGTTTCATTTAATGGCGCCAGAAACCAACGGCGGAACGACTGAATAAGCAAGATACAACGATGGAAAGTACACTGAGGGAGACACAGGAAAACGATAAGTAACTGCTGGAACAGCAGGACATCACTGGTCAACTCAAACACAAAATTAGAAAGCGTACAACAAAATAGACTAATTCGCTTACCTGTTGAATGGCCTGAAGTGTAGAAACGGCGTCCACGCGACACGTGTCCGGGGTTCGATTCACACTGTAACTTTAATGTTTGATACGAAAACAAGAACAATTGTAAATGATTATAAATTACACACATAAGCAAAATCACACTTGAAAATGATGTATGGTACATCAGAAACGAACGAAGCAAAACGACAATTGCAGAAGCGACGCCATAGGATGGCCGGCGCAGAGAAGGCACGAACAGTCTACATGCCGCAGAATCCAACCAGTGAGTGAGTTGACCGGGAAGAATGGAATGTGAGTAGTGGGAGAAGAATTACGTCATGAACTGAGATCACCATCGGAAATCAAGACAAGTATACAGACAGAGGCGGGAAAAAGGTTATTAATACAAAATCAGTGTATTTAACGACGATAATAATTAGCGGGGAAATGTGAATTACTTAACGGGGGTGCGATTGGCCTTAACATACCGCCCGCCTAAATCGATGAAAGCGATTTACAAAAACAAAACTAGCAGAGAAGATCGAAGAACGAAGCCGCCCGCCCTGAAACAACCAGGGAGCGGAAAACGCAGGAAGAAGACGAAGAATGAAGCCGCCCGCCCTGAAGCAACAGGGAGCGGAAAACGTAGCAAACGAAGAGTACGAAGCAAAGAAGACGACGAAGAAGAATCGAATGAAGAGAAGAACGGAGCATCTTGAGGTGGCGTGACAAACGCACGGGTTTGCCCGGCCAACGACGAACGGAACATCTTCCACGGCTTGCGCGGAAGCCAACGAGTAACGGAACGATCTTGAGGTGATTGCCAACAAGGGTTGACAACCAGAAGCGACGCAGAAGAAGAATCGAAGAACAACGGAGCAAGGGAGAGTTCCAGCAAGGGAACAGACGAATGAAAAGACGAATACATGAATGTGTATTTGTATGTATCAGGAGTGAATTCTTTAAGTTGTTAAAGGAAACTTTTGTTGAAAGATTGTATGAATCAATACATACAATATACGCAGCGGATGATCAGGAGCAGCCTACTCAGAAAATTGAATCTCTAGGAGAGAAATAAGAAGACAGATGCGGAGCAGACGGCGGTGAGAAGAAGACGTAGAGTTGTGGACGAAGGTAAAGCCTAATTGTCAGGCAGGACAATTAGCTTTGACACGGGTCGAATGTAAGTACCATGAATAGTTCTTACCTCGGCGGTACGAACTGTGCGGTCTCTGCCAGGAAAGACATCGGTAACTGTGCCTAATGGCCATGATGCAGGAGCAGTGTCGAGGTTTTGCACGATGACAACACGACCAATTTGTAGGTTGTCACGAGCACGAGTCCATTTATTGCGCTGAGTTAGCGTGTGCAAGTAGTTCAGGGACCATTGTTTCCAGAACGACTTAACTAGAACTTTGACTTGATGCCAGCGCGAGGCCGGCTGGAGTTGATCAATTGTGCTATGTTCAGGTGGTTGTAACAGAGACGATCCGATGAGGAAATGCCCAGGAGTCAGCATACATCTCTCCTCATTGGGGTCGGATGAGAATTGAAACAGAGGTCGGCTGTTTAATACGGCCTCGATACGAGCGAATAAAGTTATGTACTCCTCGAAGAGCAGTGGTTTGTCTCCGATGAGCCGAAGTAGACAATGTTTGGCCGATTTGACGGCGGCTTCCCATAATCCGCCGAAGTTTGGCGCAGAAGGTGGATTGAAGTGCCAAGTAATTTTTAATGCAGCGAGATGACTTCCAATAGCAGGAGACGAGTGACGAAGCAGGTTATAAATTTCGACAAATTTATTTTTGGCGCCAACGAAGTTGGTGCCGTTGTCGGAGTAGATGTCCGAAGGCAGACCTCGACGAGACACAAAACGATCGAGTGCAGCAAGGAAAGCATCAGTTGAAAGATCAGACACAAATTCGAGATGAACAGCCTTGGTAGACATGCACACGAAGACGCACAGATAACCTTTAGATAAGGAAGATTTACGAAGACGACTGGTTTTGACGAAGAACGGGCCGGCATAATCAACACCAGTAGATGAGAATGCACGGGAAGCGGTGACACGAGAAGATGGAAGCGTAGACATCATAGGTTGAGAAGGTCGTCCGTTGTATCTAATGCAGCGAACGCAGCGATGAATTCTTTGTCGGATGACCGTTCTAGCAGATAGAATCCAGAATTGTTGAACGATCAACGCCTGTGTTGTACGAGGTCCCGAATGGAGCGACAGTTGATGGTAATAGTCACATATTAAGTTGGTTAAGTGGCTATGTTTTGGCAGCAGTATGGGATGCTGTGCAGTAGTACTAAGCGCAGAGCGGCATAGACGACCGCCTACAGTTAGAATGCCGTGGTCGTTAAGCAACGGTGACAAAGAAACGAGTGACTTAGACGGTATTTTTCCCTTGGAGACAGCATTGATGTCGTCGGAGAAGTAGCGCAGTTGAGTCAATTTTACGCAGACATTGGTAGCAGCGCAGATTTCGCTTGAAGTCAGGAATGAAGAAAAGACTACGGAAGGCGTTTTGAGTTTTTTCACGAAGCGCAGAACATAAGCCAGGATTCGCGTTAGGCGAGAGAACGATGAAAATTTTAATAAAATTTCGTCGGGAAACGAAGGATCAGTTGAGACGGCGAGACAAATTTTTTCTTGCCGGAGATCGAGCTTGTCAGTAGAAACGGAAGGAATATTAATCGTAGGCCATTCGGTAGATAGCGCACGATAAATAGGCGGCCCTTGCCACCACAACGAGTGATTGATCAAATCGGTACAATTGGCACCACGAGATGCAACATCAGCAGGGTTTTGGTCAGTAGAGATGTGAGACCAAGAGTCAAGATCGGTTAATGAAAGAATTTGTTGCACACGGTTGGCAATAAACATTTTTAAGCGGTGTTGCGGCGTTTGCAGCCAGGCTAACACTATACTAGCATCGGTGAATAATCGCATGTCACAACAAGAAATAGAGTTCGCAAAATCAGAAACAGAAGAAATTAAACGAGATAACAAGAGTGCAGCGCACAGTTCAAGACGAGGAATTGTAACGTTTTTTAGCGGAGAGACTCGACTTTTGGCTTTGAGCAGAAACATATCAGAAAATGTATTGGTTTGTACATGAAGGTATACACAAGCGGCGTAGCCCTTTTCGGAGGCGTCGCAGAATCCAAGAATTCGGTATTCAGCGCCGTTAACAGAAATTAATCGAGGAAGACGAAAATCTTGTAGAGCAGAGAGATCAGTACTAAATTTACGCCAGGCGTAGTCGAAAATCGGCGGTAACTGGTCGTCCCACTGTAAATTGTTGTTCCATAATTGTTTTAGAAAGTGTTTTACCCAGAAGGTGACTGGAGTTAGAAATCCGAGAGGATCGAAGATTTTTGCGAGATAGGAGAGCACAGTACGTTTGGTGACCGTAGAATCGAAAGGAGTTACGTGATACGAAAAAGAATCGGAGGTGGGGTTCCACTGAAGCCCTAAGATTTTAATCGATGAAGTTTCATCTGAGAAACAGATAGGATTTTCTAGATGATCGTGCGGAAATCGTTGCAGAAGGTCAGGATGATTGGAAGACCATTTCCGTAATTGAAAACCTCCCAAGGCGAGTAACTCGATGAGTTGATCGACTAGAAGTTCAGCCTCCTTGAAATCGGAAGCACCGGTTAGTATGTCGTCGACGTAAGTACTGGAACGAACAGCCTCGGACGCAAGAGGAAACGAAGAGCCTTCATCTTCTACTAGCTGAAGTAAAGTACGTTGTGCTAAATAAGCAGACGGTTTAACTCCGTAGGTTACCGTATTCAGTTCGAATTCTTGCGGTGTGGAGTTTGAATCGGAACAATAGAAAATATGTTGATGAAAACGATCTTCAGGACGCACGAGAATTTGCCGATACATCATCTTGATGTCCGAGCAGACGACGATTGGATGTTTACGAAAAGTTGTTAAAATATTACAGATGTCCTTTTGTAACTTAGGACCAGGTAACAGTTGACTATTAAGTGAATTGCCGTGAAGATCAGAGAAAGAAGCATTAAATACGACACGAATTTTCCCATTAGGGTCGGCTGTTTTAAATACGCCGTGATGCGGAATTATGTATTCAGCGATAGAAGAAGCAGGCGACATGTGGTTGAGAGTAAGATACTCACGCATGAAATCGTGGTATTTTTGTTGAACTGCAGGCTGCTGAGAAATTTTAACAGTAAATTTTGTAGCAGCACGACTTGCGACATGACGATTAGAAGACAACGATACAGAATTGTTTTTGAACGGAAGCGCAACAATATAACGTCCGTTACTATCACGAGTGGTGGTTTCGGAGAATAACTTTTCACAGTAGTCATCGTCCGGATTGGTAGCAGGGGGAGCGAAGATTTCTTCCGACTCCCAGAAGCGCTGCATAGTTTGAGACAGCGTATCGACAGAAGTGAGTAACGAGCTAGGTGGTTGGTTATTTGAAACCATAGAAAGTGCTGGTAATTTACCAAAAATTACCCAACCGAAAACTGTAGAAATGGCAGAAGGACTGCCTTTGATTATGGAATTATTGTGTTGAATAATTAGATCAGGAAACACTTCGGCGCCCAGTAAAATGTCTACAGGGGCGGAGTGGATAAATTCAGGATCAGCAAGAATTTTGCCGGAGTGCAGCTGTAAAACTTCGTGAGAAATGCAGACAGATGGTAAATTGTTAGTAATTTTAGGAATTACTAGCGCAGTGGTATCGAGACGAAAATCGCTGTTTTGTTTAGAAGCGATGGTAATCTGAGAAGTGCCTTGTATTTGAGTAGTGGCAGCTGATATGCCTAACAAGTTTTGACGACACGGAATTGTTTTTGCGCCAATTTGCTCTGCGGCGCGAGATGTTATTAAGTTCACTTCAGAACCGCAGTCAAGTACAGCGCGGAAAGCGTGAAAGTTGCCAAATTGAGTTTGCAACAGCACTGTAGCAGTACCTAGCAAAACCTTTTGTGAACCAGTGCGACACGATAGCGAATTGCTGTTGGAAGAATCAGAAATAGGCACGGTATTTTCAGCAGCGGTACTTAAATGCGCGCTACTGGGTGTAGATAGTCCTACAGAAGGATGTCTATTAACAACGTTATTGTTAGAGGAATCGCAACCAGAAGAATTAACAACGGGAGAAGTTGTATTACGATTAGAGTTAGTAGTAATTGATTTGTAATTAAAATTACTTGACGCAGAATTACGAGTGGTAGAATCGACTGGAGTAGAGGATTCGTGCAACAGTGTGTGATGATTAGTAGAACCACATAAACGACAAGACTTGATAGATTTACAGTCTTTGCGAGAGTGTTTTCCTAAGCAGGCAAAACATTTACGAAGCTGAAACACTTGTTTGTGCCGTTCTTCAACGGACATGGCGAGAAACTCGGTACAATTGAAAATGTTGTGATTAATAGAGCCACAAAACGGACATTTGTATAGCGGTTCACTATTTGAATTAGCAAGATTACTACCTAATAAAACCGAATGCTGTTTTTTAGGCGTTGTAGGAGACATTGGTTGTTTACGGAACACCGGTCTGTGACTAGCCGGTTTATCGACGTTGGATTTGCTAGTATAAGAAGAACTAGCGTTATCTGTAGGTTGAGATGAATTCGAGAGCTCGAAAGCATGCATCTTAGCGGTAACGAATGACATTAAGGCCTCGTATGTAGGCACGGCTGAATTAGGATTTGAATCCTCGAACGCTTGCTTTGTTACAGGATCCAAATTAGAATAGGCTATCTCAAAAAGTAAATATTCAAGTAAATTTATATTTAGCAGACGTAAGGCTCCGATTGATGATTCGTGGATATTAAGAAAACCTTTTAACGATTGGTAGGACGGAGTGTCAGATTTAACGAAATTGAATATCTGATTTAAGTGAACATTTGCTATGCGCCTTGAGTTGGAGTAGCGCTCAACAATTAAATTGTACGCTAACGTATAATTTTCAAGCGAGAGAGGCAGGTGTTCTATTAGACGCAGTGGTTCACCGACTAATGAGCACCTCAAATAATGAAGTTTTTGAACAAATGATAACTCAGAATTATTGTGAATTAAATCATTGAACAAGCTGATGAAATTCTGGAATTTTGCAACATCTCCGTCGAATGAAGGTAGGCGAATTCGAGGTAATTGTATTAATTGCGAATTAGAAGACTTGACTTGATTTGGTAAAACGATTGTATTGTCCAGAGATTCAATTAATTTCTGGGCGCGATCAATTAACTGGAAATAATGAGTTTCGAAAGCAGTGCGTTCTGATTCGAAATCTGCTTCGGGTTGAAGTAATTCGATATTCGTTTGTATTTGTTCAAAGTCACACCAGAGGTCTAAGAATTTGTCAAGTCGTAATTTGACTTGGTTAACTTCAACGTCAGATTGAAGAAAATTATTAAAACGAGAAAGATGATTATTAACAACGTTGCGTTTTTTGATTAAAGATTGTAAATCGTCCATGTTGAAAATAATGAACGAAGACAACGAGCGAAAAACAAATAATAGAATGTAAACAAAACACAGCTGTTTATTGAATCTAGGTTAGTTGCAACTATGATGTATACGTTGCAGACGACGCAAGTGAAGTGATTCTCTCAGCGCTAGCAGTAACGACGGACAGCACGAGAGAGAGCGAATGAGAGAGAGGGCACGCATGCGCTGTAAGCTGCGTGAACCAGTTAACAAGAACGAAGGAAAAAATGGCGACTCTAGTCAAATTCTGGCCGTGTCGAAAGATATAGCACTGAACCGATCTACTGTGACGTCAGCATAGCGTTGGTTGCAACTTGTATTGAATGAACGCGTCACAACACTGATAATGCGTTGCATTTGTTATGCAACTTACCCCGTATTTTTTAACTGAATAAATGAAATTGTTTTTAATATTAATATTTTTATTAATGTTTTTATTAATATATTGAACACATGTAAGACACGAAACACAATAAACGACACGATGAATGCAATGTAACACCATGTAACAACGAATTAAACAAAATACTGAAATTGTTGACGATTGAAAAAATTAAGACAATAGACTGTATTTCCAAATATGCACTGATAAATATCCTGCCCGGGACGGACCAAATGTTAGAGCCTTGATGGCAGGAGTTTTGAAAATAACCCAAAATAAATTGGATAAAACGAGTTAAGCGGTAAGCCGACTTGTAACTGTAGGACATCAATCCACTATCAACGACTAATGGCAGATTAATGTAAACTGAAGCATAAACGACTTATTCCGGAGGACCTAGTTTCATTTAATGGCGCCAGAAACCAACGGCGGAACGACTGAATAAGCAAGATACAACGATGGAAAGTACACTGAGGGAGACACAGGAAAACGATAAGTAACTGCTGGAACAGCAGGACATCACTGGTCAACTCAAACACAAAATTAGAAAGCGTACAACAAAATAGACTAATTCGCTTACCTGTTGAATGGCCTGAAGTGTAGAAACGGCGTCCACGCGACACGTGTCCGGGGTTCGATTCACACTGTAACTTTAATGTTTGATACGAAAACAAGAACAATTGTAAATGATTATAAATTACACACATAAGCAAAATCACACTTGAAAATGATGTATGGTACATCAGAAACGAACGAAGCAAAACGACAATTGCAGAAGCGACGCCATAGGATGGCCGGCGCAGAGAAGGCACGAACAGTCTACATGCCGCAGAATCCAACCAGTGAGTGAGTTGACCGGGAAGAATGGAATGTGAGTAGTGGGAGAAGAATTACGTCATGAACTGAGATCACCATCGGAAATCAAGACAAGTATACAGACAGAGGCGGGAAAAAGGTTATTAATACAAAATCAGTGTATTTAACGACGATAATAATTAGCGGGGAAATGTGAATTACTTAACGGGGGTGCGATTGGCCTTAACAATGACAGTTATCGGCTCTTACTCAGGCCCCTTGCACAATGTTTGTTTTTAACGCATTTTGTTTTTCGGCAGTGTCTTAATTTCTTGATAGCTCATACCACCATTTAAATTGTCTATAACCTTTAATCTTAAACTTTTTTTGCCTTTCGCCTTCAAATGGGACCCTCCTTACATAGTTTTAACTACATATTTTTTCTCAAATAAAAATGTAATTAAATGTTTTTTCTGAAATTATCTGACCTTTTCTCCGTCGAATGTTTGCTATCATATTTCTCTCCGTAATACTTCGACATTCTTGACTTTCCGTAAATTTGATTTTCTTTAATCGTCTTCACGCCCACATTTTAATTTTTTTTCTTAACGTCTATGTTTTGCATCCATGCAGCAGAATCCATACATAAAATTTTACAACACTATTCCTACTGTTAAGTCCGTCTAGAAACTCAGTAAATTTTTCTATCTTTTAAACGCTTCTTTTGTCACTCCCAAACAATACTATCCTCCAAAATGTAATTTAAAACAGGATTCATTTTTTAAGATTTTTTTAATGAATATAAATTGCTGAGATAATTTAGTGACTACTCTGGGTATCTCATAACTTACAAATAAAATAACAATAAATTCCACACTAGCCGGGAACCTAACCGAGGACCATCAGTTTACTATTCGAACCAGTCGATTGACTCAGAGAGGGAGTGAAAAAATAAGCCTTTTGATCTCTACGTAAAACACTAATAAAGTAATAGGTTGCAAAACAGAAAATCAAAGGTTTAATTTTATGGTCTGACAACAGCAAACTGTAAATAAATTGAGTTTCCAATCAGAGTTATCACTGTTGTATTGCGAATATTTTGCAACGGTTATTTTTTCCGCGGTTTATAATAAATCCTGATTTGGCTACTCTTGCATGCAAGCTTACAGTACCTAAACAACACGAGGCTCGTTTTTAATAAGTAAAATCAATATTGATTTTCTTATTGTCTTCCACACCAGGCTGAAAAGTATACCGCTTATCTATTTAAAACAATTATTTTTCACCAACCTGTAAATTACCCCTTATTTCATTCACTACACAGCTTAGCTATTCAATAAATTTCATATCTTTTAAAATAGATAATCTGATTATTATCGATTAAATTTCTACATTTTCACTTCTTAAAGATTTCACTGCATGCAAGAATAGAAACGGACGCATTTATATCTAGACCTGAGACACAAGAGTCAAATATCCAAAATTTCACGTGCAAGTGATTGGCACGTTACAATAACTTACTAAAATATTCAATGCCATTAAGAACTTGTAAGAACTTACAAGAATGTTACTTACGTTACACCAAAGGAAAACAATGAAAAATTGGCATACCTGAAACAGAAAGTAATTTACTGTGTTACACAATACAAAAAAATATTATTTTTGTTTTGTACTTAAAAAGTTTGATGACTTAACAGAAAATTGTGCACAGGAACTTACAATTGAATCGTCTAGTTACAAAACAAGATACATCCAAAAATTTCATATTTTATTCTTTTCCATTTTCTAACAGCTTACAACTTTTTACATGCACTACAAAATGCATATGTTTCAAAACCAACTTCATCCTTAATAAATATGTGTATAAAGTTTATTTGTATATTTAGTGCTGTAATTTTTCTCAAACAAATACTAAAGTTAGTGATTTAATTTAATATTACGAAATAGAGTGTTTTCCTGAAGAAGTTAGTGATAATAAATCACAGGAAATGCATTATGAAATTGTTTTCATAATTCTTTAATATTATCGTACATATATTTGGAAATTTATTTTTATAACACCAAAATTTGTGATTAATTATGTTACAAATTAAAATAATCATGCGTTTAATATATTTTTGTTTTCAAGTTTATTTCAACAAATAGCCTCCACATATAGTACTTGAAATTCTCTTAAACTGCGGTCATTAGAAAATTAAAAGTGAGTATATAAAATCCTCATCCTAATGCTATCTCTCGAGTAAGTCACAATGTTGTGTAATTTCATATTTTTGAGAGAAACATTTTTCAGGTCACCTGAAAAATTTATATTTTTGGATGTATCTGCTTTTGTAACTAGACGATTCAATTATTTAATTAAAGCACGGTTACTTTAATCACAGAGCTATCGAATCATCATGTTCCTAGAAAGGACAGAATTCGTCAAGCGAAGTTATGCATTAACAAAACAGGGGCCATTTCAAGCAGTTTTGTTGGTAATAAGCAACAAACTGATGTAAGAAAGCCTAGCTTGTATAATTTAACATCCCAAACACTATCTGTATGTGATCTTTACTTAAAAATATTATGTTGTTCAAAACAACTGTTATTTTGGTTGCTAAGAAAAGTTTGTTAGAATAATGTAAGATTTGCATTTACCATTTGTTCAACACATCGTTGTAAAACTCTACAAGAAAATTCATGACAAACAACATGGCCATATTAATTAACTAGTGCAAGCACTAAATACACGACATTTACCCCACAACTCCCGACTACCACTGAAAAGACGTTGGATTAGAGATTTTCTAAATTAAAACGAAATGAATACATAGAACACATCACTACAAAATCAATGAAGCAATGTCTGGAAGAGGTTCTACTGGGAGTCCTCACTCACTCAAATCTGTCATGCCAACAGTTAATTATTATTTACTTTCAAATTTGCTGGTTGTAATATTACAATGTTCATAGTTGCAAATGAAGATTAATGAATAAAGAAAGAATAAAATAATATTAAGTTTTTCTTAAAACCACCGGGTTGGTCTAGGGGTAAAGTCGTCGCCAAAGTCAGCTGTTTAACAGCTGATTTTCGGAGACGAAGGTTCCTGGTTCAAATCGTAGTAAAGATAGTTACTTTTATACGAATTTGAATCCTAGACAGTGGTTACCGGTGTACTTCGATGGTTGAGGTTTAATTAACCATACTCTCTCAGGAATGGTCGACCTGAGTCTGTACAAGACTACACCTCATTTACACGTCATATACATCATCCTCATGTCATTGGATCATGTGGTTGGTTATTGTTCTGAATTGAACAGATTGCAACGTAAATTCAATAGGGATTACAGAAAAAAAGTTTTTTTTGGTTCTCTTTGGGAAATTTGATTAAAAATCGTCTTAGATAAGATATACTCGATTTTTATAATAGAAATATTACTGAATCACGACGACCTTTACTCTTTAAATTTAGTTTTATTATTTTTTGCAATAAAAATAAATAGTTGATAAGATACTACTCCCACCCTATGAAAAATTTCATCTCATTTTGTTGAAAAACAGTATTTCTTAGTAACAATTAAGTCTAGTTTTGTCATGTATTTAGTTTTTACTTACTAAATTCACATGTATTTTTATGAATTTAAATTTTAAAAACATTAATAGCTTAATTAAGCATTTAACAAAATTATTTAAGTTAAACCTAAAAAAGCGTTATTTTCGATCCATAATTTTTGTGTTTTATGTCAGATACCTTTCAAATTATAGGAGATACAGTTTTAGAACAGGTTTCATTAAATTTTCCAACAAACGTAAGAAACCACCACGTTTATCTTTTTAAAACCGTAAAATATTCAATATTTCACCGGGGTAGCTGGATTCCAGGCGAAATCTTTCATCAGCCGTAACTAGCTGAAAAAGCGTTTCCGGACCTGTGTTTATATATCGACTTTTTTTCTTATTTTGGGTATTCAATCGCTTCCTAAAGATTGACCGTACCTTTTAAACATACTCTATGTATTATCCTGAATAAAATCACGATAAAATGAGTAAGATCTTGGGTTCAAATCTCGCTGGAGGCATCAACATGCTTTTAGCTGTTAACAAATTAATAATATCATAGTACATCTATATAACCTTAGGAAGAAGTTATGAATTTGTCCGTGAGTTGTCAGTAAAATTAATTTGTTAAAAATTATTATTTGCAGTTTAAAATTCTGGATGTAGCAAAAGAAAAATGTTCATCCAACAGCGGAACCGCTTTGTGAAGTTGGTAACGAAATGTTTGAGTTGATTAAAAATGCGGTTTTCTTTTGATAATTTCCACAGCCTATAAATATTTTCAAGTACGTCGCAGCAGAATAATAATAAGGGTAAAAAAAGGAACCAGTAATACAGCGGAAATACAACAGCACTTGGCACACAACCGTTCATATATTGCCTATCAGGAGAGTTTTGTCTTCTCCTGTTATTACAGTGTACGGTTTTATCATCCGACTACCCCTTTTCTTCCCAATAACGGAATCCAAATTGGCTGTACAGTTTATGAAAGTAATTGAGAAGTTTAAAGAAACAACAAAAAGCACATAAAAAAGCAAAGGCCGCCTCCGTCTTCTACAACGCGGACGTCCCGGGTTCGATTACCGGCTAGGATCTGGAAATTATTACGTCAAAACCCACCGTTGAAGTTAAATAACCCACCGCAGTCACTAATAACCGAGCTGTTGATGCAACTTTAAATAAAAAAGCAAAATAAATTGGTATAACTCTTAACATCTCTGTCCTTCGGAAATCAAACCGGGAGCAATCATCCTTGTATTATAATAAGTTATCTGTACACTAAGAGTTCTAGATTACAACTGCATGTACTTTACTTAAAACATCTGAAGAAAACACGGTAAACGAGTTATTTTATACAAACCCCTGAATTTATAATAAAGTAAATAAAATAAATTTCAGTAAACTTCAATGATTGTCATCGTTAGCAATTCGCAAAGAAAAGTTACTACAGTGACACAAAAAGGTGGTACTTATTATTTGAATTGATTTCATTATTTTTCTCAAGTTTACTTGAATCGTTCTAGATAAACTGGAAATCTCAAGCGATCGTTAAATGTGATTACAATAGACAACCTCCTCTTTGAAATATCACAGTATTAAAAAATGTATAAGGTTCTCTTTATTTGGTTTATTTATTATCGGGAACTACAAGTTGATTTCAATTTATTTGCTGATTTGTACAAATCTTTTGACAAGAATTTGAGCAGGATACAGAGACTAGTGACCTTGGATGACTGCCACTGGTAATCTTTAGCCCACTATTCACTGTCGAACCAGTCAGCGAGCCAGCTGGGACCAAACCGGCTCGTCTGTTAACAATACACCGCCCGACTGATTTAGTTTTGTAGTATCGTTCAAAGAGTCCATATGCAGAGGGATATAATTTCTCAAAAAATATTTTTTTTTAAAAGTTTTAAAACTTCACTAATTAAAAATGAAGCGAAAATATACATGCCGCAGCATTGTTAAGCATTTATGATGAGAAAAAGAAATGGGTCTAGAAGAAGGAATGGCTGAAAAATAAATCACGATTTCCCACGACAATTTATTACGGACTCTGTAAACTTAAGAGATAGGTGATTACAAGAACTTTTGCGTATAGATGGCAATAGTTCGCCAAATTATTGGAGATGGTACACTGACTTAGTTCGAACGAGTCGACAGACCGGTCGGGCTCGTAGGTTACCCTTTCGAACCACCAACACCGACCCAACCTCGGGCTCCTGTCATTCACTTTCGGGCCAGTCGGAGTGAACCATTCCGAGCGTGTGACCGGTTCGACAGTGAATGGAGGGCTTTTGAATTTGCCTTCACGACTTGTAAATTATCTTACCTTCTTAATACTATTTCTATTATACCTATTAACTGACTGACTTGAAAGGTCAAGAGGTATAAAAGATTATCTATTATAACACTTTAGAAAAGAAGAATTTAAAAAATTCAAAAATAAATCTAAAAAAGGTAGAAATTCTACTTCCTTGTAAGAAGCACCTGCAACAAGACATCCTTTCCTTACATACCATAGGTGATAAAACTAAATTATAGCCTAGCTTGTCTTTCTCAATAGCATACAAACGCTTAAAATGGCGTTCAATTTAAAAGTTTTGAAGCCAGAAGAAAAATACTTTTCCAGAAGTATTTAGGTCTACACTTGAAGATGGCAGAGGAGTTGGGACAGAAATTCAACGTTTTAAGACAAGAACGATTGAATACAGATTGCCCAGAAAATAACTAGAAATTTTCTTAAGATCTTAACACAAAGTCGATAATTATAGAGCAAAAAAAAGAATAAGTTCGCCAAAATTTCGTGCTAAAATATCTGTAGGCACAGCTAAAACAACTTTATTGACAAAAGTATAAAACTCATAACAAAAAAGTAAATAAATCAGTAGGCTTACAATAAAATTTTTGAGAGCCTGAAGATGTTATGAAATAAGAAAGAAGAAATACAAAAAAAACATCGTTAACGACCTTCTGAGGATACTGTGGATCTCTAAAATATTTTCTGTTGAAAATATGAACTCAGAATCTCTCTTAGATCCAAAGTCAAAAAGTTTTGGAGAAAAACAGTATCGGAAATAATTTTCTTGGAGAAAATGTATGTTATTATTTATCAATATAAAGAAACACCAAAATCTTTAAAAATGATAAGTGTAAACATTTGTAAATTTTTTTGTAACTAGTAAATGAATAAACAAGCCAAATACAATCGGAGTATCGGTATTGGATAAAAATCGTAATCGAATTACCCAACTTTCTCTCATTACAGTGAGAAAAAGTAAATGAAAACCGAAAATTGAACAAAATTACAAGTAAACAGACGATTCTGACTCGTTGTATCATAATACTGTAACAGCAAAATAAAAACCTGCTTAAATATATTTTAATATAGAAATTATTTATGGTATAGTTTATTCACCACACGCGCAGACACACACACACACACACACACGATGACATATAAAATAATTATCGTTTAAAAAGTGTCAGTAATAGAACATACTTGGTTATTTATAAACATTAAAAAAAGTAGTTATTACCAACTTTAACCATAACAGTCTTGACGTTTTCTTTTTTATTTTCTTGAAGCAGTAAAACAAGGGGACAACAACTGACGGAGTTCTTCGTACAGAAAAAAACTGGTATGATAGTAAACGTGCTTTGAAACTAAATACGTAAGAGGTATACGTTCACAGCAACAAACAGTATGGGACTGAAATCCTGTTCTTAAACGGTAGAATCATTACTCTGCGGATAAGTTGATAAACAAGTCGATTGTAAAACAATATCGACAACAGTTAAGTTACACTACATTAATTTATGTGAATACCTCGGTGGTGCAATCAATAGTGTGCATGACCGCTAAGTCAAAGATTAAAGGTTATAATACGGTTAAATTTTGGAAGTACACAGATGTAATAATGATAAAACATTCTTACAAACCGGAAAAGGTGGTACTAATCTTAAAATTGTATTTTAAAACGTCTTAATGCGTCGCTGGATAATTTGAAATTTAATGATTTTACAAAATTTTTAATTCCTAAAGTGGGTACGTTTGAATCTGTTCAATTCAGAACAATAGCAACCCAAATGCAATAAGGAAAAATGAAATGAGGATGATATGTATAACGTATATATGAGATGTACTCTTGTAGAGACTCAGGCCGAACATTCCTGCGATCGTATCGTTAACTGAACACACTGAACACCAACTGACAAAGTACACCGGGAACCACATGTAGCGGTTTTTTCATCACTAAATAACTCAGCTAACATGTATTTATATTATTCATTAAAATTATAGCACAAGGAATAAAATTAGCCAAGTGTTTGGCTACCGTAATTATGGTTTTATGCTACAAATTTTGAATTGTTAATACAAGATAAAAGAAACAATGTTGTGTTATCAATGATGTTAAAATAAATTTGGAAAAATAATTTTGTATCAATACTTTCATATAAATGGTTAATTAAAAAAAAAATTGTGCGTTTCCAGATTATTATTTACAGACCTACTAGATCAAATTCTTAATGTTCTTAAATAAAATATTATTATGAAGTAAAAAAATTTGTCTTTTAAATAAATTAACTGATTAAATTGGAAAATTAAATGTTATTAAATGTTGACTGCCCTTAGATCGACGCCTTACCTGGTCCAAACATATTTGGAATACACGCAAAAGACTAGGATTGAAGCTGAGAGATTTGTATTGGATGATGAACAAACGTTCACAGGTGTCATTAGAGAGCAAGCTTCTACTTTACAAATCCATAACTGAAACCGCTGTGGACTTATGGGTTACCGCTTTGGGGTTCAGCTGCGAAATCGAATCTTGCTATCATCCAACGATTCCAGCCGAAAGTCTTACGGATATTAAGAAATGCTCCATGGTATGTGACAAATGATACATTGAATAAGGACTTATGTGTCAACACCGTGAAAGAGGAAATCACGCAACTAAGTTCAAAATATCAAGAAAAATTAGCAGATCACCCGAATTCTTTGGCCCTTAATTTACTTGATAATAGCGAAGACGTGACAAGACTGAAACGAATAAAATTGTTTGACCTTCCGTTTAGATTTACCGACTAACTACATTTTTTTTTTAAATAATTAAGTCCATATCAACATCAACATCATCTCTAATAATATATTCTTCCTCTACCCATTCAACTATCACCGTTATTAATTTGGTTGACTTTTCTATTAATGTTATTCATCTTTTATCTTGTTAATATTTTAAAACTTATACTGTACTTAAATTTTTTTTCGTCATGTGAACCCGTTCATGCTATTTACTTATAGTTTTTGTTTTTTAACTGATTGTAAATATTCTCAGATGTTAGAGAAAAAGAATGTTATAAAACTTAAAATATTTGTTTACAATTTATAAAATGTAGAACTCAGCTGTTCTAAATAAATAGTTCGAAATTGACATAATAGCTGATTCCTACAAACAGTTACCATAATCAAATTATTCAAATCCTTATAAAAGTAACTAAACAACCTTTACTAAAATTTGAACCACGGAACCTTGCCGGCCGCATTGGCGTAGTTGGTAACATGCTCGCCTTTCATCATGCGGTCTTGGGTTCGAATCCCATTCAAGCAAGGCATATTTTCGTACGTAACAAAAAATCATTTCATTCTTCACCGTCTGCATTAGCAGTAATTGCAGAACAGTCGGACGTAAAACAAAAAAAAATGGAAACCATGGAACCTTCGTTTCCGAAAATCAACTGTTAGAAAGCTGACTTGGGACGGTGATCTTTACACTAGACCAACCCGATGGTTTTTTTTGTTTTATGTTTTTTTTGTTTAACGTCCGACTCTTATGCAATTACTACTAATGCAGACGGTGCGAGGATAAAATGATTTTTTGTAACGTATGAAAACATGCCGTGCCTGAAAGGGATTCGAACTCTAGACCGCATGATGAGAGGCGAGCACGTTACTAACTACGCCAATGCGGCCGGACACCCGATGGGTTTACAACAATTTAAAAATAAGAAACCAGTACTGTGAAAGCAATAAGATACATCAATTTACGCACATTTCCGTCACAAAGTCTAGCTACAATAAGAGTACTTTATTCTTAGATGACTTCATTTTCTCTACCAAAAGACATTTATGGTGTTGAGGTTGTCTCGGTCCATGCTCACCCGTAATTCTTCCGCAAAGCTATTCTTCACATCTAAAAAAATCATAAAAGAATACAAGAAATAACAATAAGAGCCGACACCACTTCTGCCCAAACCGGTCATTTAACGGTTCTTTGGCCATAACGGCCACGTGGAATGTTAAATTAATTGTACTTGATCTGCTGGTTCCAGGGCTACAAAAAATAGTTCTGTTTCTTATCACATAGTCGGCCAATTATTTGACTGCACTATTTAATAACAGAAGAGGTTGAGGTGTAAAAGGCACTAGTCAGAGTTATCTCTTCTGAGAGTAATGAATTTCACTATACAGCCAGACCCTGTGGTGAATGAAGTGAAGTTTTCATTTGCAGGTTGGAAAGTCGGTGCTTTTCGGAGCGTCTGGCATGCTGATAAGCATACTCTTTCAACTCAGTGAGGAAAACAATAAGAAACCACCTCACTCCTCGTTTTTACATAGTAAAACCTCTTGAGCTTTAAACCAGCCTATCGGCTGTTGACCTAAACAACACCACAACTGCATCCTTTTCTGGTAGTAGTGCTACATAACAACACAATCTTTTTATACAATACCACATCACACTTAATTATCTCACCTTTACCATTTTTAGCGTAATGTTACAATATATTTGGATTAGATTCAGATATTAAGCAGGAATCGATGCACAGATAGGATTCAATACTTTTGTCTGTTAGAATGTTGTAAAATAAGATTTAGCTATTTTAATAAAATAAATTTTTTTATACAAGTAGTCAGATGTAATAACACTTCGTGTTGCTAAGTACCATTAATGTTATTTAAAAAAAACCTGATCTGAGAATAATTGGAAACCTCTACTGGAACCAAACCGCAAATCTGAGGATGGAAGGTGAACAGACTGAATATGTGAAGATCATGCGTGGAGTGAGGCAAGGTTGTATTTTATCTCCTCTAATCTTCAATTTGTACTCTGAGAGAATATTTGGCGAAGCTTTGCACGAAGTTGAGAAGGGCATCCTACTGTCCGTCTGTGACTTGATGGCCCCTCGCAGAGGGGAGCAATATGCGGATTATAAAACCATTTCAGAAAACATATCTAATTTTTTTTTAGGTCACTGAAAATTTTCGGAAATGACGTATTTTTATAAAACAAAGTATTTCGCATGTTTTTTGTTCTATAAAATTATTTCGAAAAACACACGCCTAATGAGATAATGTATAATTTAGTAAAAGTTTTGTTTTTGAAGAAAAACCCGTATTTTTTCAAATACATCGTCATTGTTCAACAACTATTCCACCGATTAACGTAAAATTTGGCAGGCTTGTTCTGTAATAATTATGAAAAACGATGATGCAATAAAATTTAACAGAAAATCAATACTTTTTAAGTTACAAGGTATTTTCATAAATACATTTTGTAAAATCGTGAAACACGACATAAAAAAGTCAGCATGCGAGAAACTTTTTTGTCTTTAAAGATAACTGTACACTGCAAGCGAATGAAATAAAGAGAAAATTTTGAATTAATTTTTAGTGAAAGAATTATTTAAATTTGACGAACCGTATAGGAGTAACAAGGATTTAAGTATACCATCAATTACAACCACACGCATCCAAAGCGCATGAAAGGCGTAGGCCTACGTAATAGTATTATAGGCTATTTTAGTACATGTATAAAATTACACCCTTATTGTTTATCTGTTCTGTCACGTAAAATTTATGTTTTGACAACGCTTTTGTAAAAAGTAAAATATTGTTTTTTTATTTTCAAGAAACCATTTCCGAATATTTCAGTAAGCATGTTGTCTTTTTTAATCAACCAGTTCTGTAGTATCGTTGCAATGCGTCGGACGTAACTTTTACTTTCCGGGCATACATTTAAGTTACATATTGTAGTCGTAACTATTTTATCATTTATATTAGGTTATCGTTTACTTTTGCTAAACAAATATTATAAATTACATACACATTACGTTTACTACATGAACACTACATTACTACATAAACATTTCACTTACTTGTGAATGGTGCTTCAATTGTTGTGTCTTGCTCGGGTCATGTGTGTTTGATAATAGTTTCATATATTCACCAATACTTTAGGTAATTAGGAAGATGTTAGTTTCAGTTATGCCTTTATGGTTTATAACATATATTAAAACTGTAAACAAATATGGATGCAAAACGGAAACATGGGCAAACCGTTCACAGTGATGGAAGAAATGTAATAAACAATGTCACTAAACGTTGAGATGAAGAACGGGTTACTAATTTACTTAGTCTTCCTTTACAGAAAGTTACGCAAGGAGCTGTAATTAACAACTCCCCTAAATTAAGATTCCAATACAGTTATTCGTTCAAATAAATGTTGGTGATAAGTAATGGTAGTAGTAGAATACCAGCGCAGTTTATTATCATGCAATGCACGCCGCGCAGTTGCGAAATTTGAACTGTGTTAATTTTAAAACGGATGATCCGATTTGAATGATTTTTTTAGAGAAAATATATTTAAGCTCTGTTAATAAACTTCATGCGTGCACTTTTTTGAATGACAGAAAAATTTTCCCGATATTAACTTTTCAAAACCGCGCTCGAAAATATTATCGTTTTTTCTTATACTTTACATCAGTACAATCAAAGTACAGCGTTTTTTAAATCCTTGTAACTCCTATACGGTTCGTCAAATTTAAATAATTCTTTCACTAAAAATTAATTCAAAATTTTCTCTTTATTTCATTCGCTTGCAGTGTACAGTTATCTTTAAAGACAAAAAAGTTTCTCGCATGCTGACTTTTTTTATGTCGTGTTTCGCGATTTTACAAAATGTATTTATGAAAATACCTTGTAACTTAAAAAGTATTGATTTTCTGTTAAATTTTATTGCATCATCGTTTTTCATAATTATTACAGAACAAGCCTGCCAAATTTTACGTTAATCGGTGGAATAGTTGTTGAACAATGACGATGTATTTGAAAAAATACGGGTTTTTCTTCAAAAACAAAACTTTTACTAAATTATACATTATCTCATTAGGCGTGTGTTTTTCGAAATAATTTTATAGAACATAAAACATGCGAAATACTTTGTTTTATAAAAATACGTCATTTCCGAAAATTTTCAGTGACCTAAAAAAAATTAGATGTTTTCTGAAATGGTTTTACAATACGCATATTGCTCCCCTCTGCGAGGGGCCATCAAGTCACAGACAAACAGTACTAAATGGGCACTGGTTGAACAACATCAGGTATGCAGATGACACCATTGTATTTTCAGACAACTTAGAAGACCTTCAATTCCTTATGAACAAAATCACATGCTACAGTCAACAATATGGACTCAACATAAACGTAAGGAAGACTAAGCTCATGATAATTAGTAAGAAGAAGATAACAGAAGGTAACTCTACGTCAACCAAACACCAGTAGAACGAGTAAAGCACTATAATTATCTTGGAACCATTATAAATGAGGAATGGACCAACAACCAGGAGATAAGAGCGCGCATTGGAAAGGCTAGATCCACCTTCAACCGGATGAGGGCCTTCTTCACAAGCCACTACCTCTCTCTTGGTATGAAAGTGAGAATGGTGCGATGCTATCTATTCTCTGTTCTGTTTTATGGTGCTGAATCGTGGACCCTGAACGAGGATATGTGCAAGAAATTGGAAGCGTTTGAGATGTGGCTGTACCGGAGAATACTAAAGATCCCTTGGACTGATCGAGTAACAAATGAAGAGGTTCTCAGAAGAATGGGGAAGAATCGGGAGGTACTGACCACTATCAAGTCTCGAAAGCTACAGTACTTCGGGCACATTATGAGAAATGCAACCAGATATGCCCTCCTGCAAGCCATTCTACAAGAGAAAATTTTTGGAAAGCGGGGACCAGGTAGACCTCAGGAAGAACATCCTGGTTGAAGAACCTCAGAGTCTGGTACAATACAACTTCGGTACGGCTTTTCCGAGTTGCTGCAGACAAGATGAAGATTGCCATGATGATCGCCAACATTCGTAACGGATAGGCACATCAAGAAGAAGAAAAAAAACCTGACAATTAGAACTCTTTGTTCCTGCATTTGTTTGCTTTAATTTATTTATACTAAATAAATATCAATACCATTAAATTGTAATAAAATGACTAAATGGTTATAATACCTACACAATAAACGCTGAAATTTATTAATTAACGAAACGTCGATTTCCTTAATACTGTACTGACCTAGTTCACTTTGTTCAGAGATACCTACTAAGTTGTTAAGTAAATTCAAAATTACAGTACTTCTAAAACTTTGATACCGGCTTAACAGTTAGGGAATTAATATTCATTATCAAAATAATACTCTTGAAATAGGATTTAACTTGCTTTGCTGTTTCTTATTGTAAGTTATTGTAGTATTGTTTTTAAGCTCAACAGCGAAAATTCTGGTTTTTACAGGTAGATTTTTTTATAAGTTAAACGAA
Source organism: Catonia carolina (assembly GCA_035578175.1). Taxonomy (NCBI): domain Eukaryota; kingdom Metazoa; phylum Arthropoda; class Insecta; order Hemiptera; family Achilidae; genus Catonia; species Catonia carolina. The sequence goes on along the minus strand of JAQMRL010000002.1, from coordinate 15,586,000 downwards.
AATTGGATTTACCAGTTTTCTTTATTAGGATGACAATTACAATTGCTTATTAGTGTGTCAGACGTACTAAAAACCGTTTAATTTTCCTCCCTACATAATTTTTTTTCATTCTCCACTGGAACTGGAAAAATAAATCAGTTATTTTCGGAAGAGAACTGTGATTATTATCAGTTATATCCCTGTCTCATTTTTTTCTAAAATGGTTTTTTCATTTACTTAATTAACAGTAAGGATAGAAATGCTGTAAGTCCTCGAATTACAGGTCTCGCATTTACCGTGGCTCGAATTTAACGTCGCTCATTTGAGAAAAAATTTTTTTTCCCCCAACCCTTACGATTCTTCTTGTGAGATTTGTTTGGATTATATTTGTACTCATACGTTAATGGATATATACGACAACACTTTCTTTTACATAATTCATAAATTATTTACTTTGGTAATTTCTTTTGGTCAAGTACTATTTTATTCTCTAGAGACTATGAATAAAAAAGTAATAAATAAACTTCAACGCTCTACCGTCGAAGATAAAGGTGTTTAAAATCAATTCTTTTGTTTGAGAACTAATAAAAATGCCTGGTAATTCCACAAAATATCAGTTAAATTCATTAACAATGAACAATGGGTTATTGATAATATTTTCGTCTTTATTCAATAACATGTCTATTTTATTATTAATGTCTGATTGTAAGTACATGGGAAAAGTCTAATAAAGTACATGTCTAACGAACTACATGATCAGTCTATACTGTACTATATACGAATACACGAATTCCTCCACCCTTTTTTGAAGGTTCGATTGTTTAAAATTCTATTCATTTGTAACAGACTTCAAGTTATTATTTCTATTGAAATTATTAATATATATAATTATTATTTATAGTAAAATAATTAGTATTGAAATACCGTATACAAAAGCTGAATTCATTCATTTGATTTATGAATTTCGCGTTTACCTTGTTTAAGGAGTAGGTATTACCTAATATTATTTTCTGTACCTACTACATTAATAGCCTACTATATGTTAAATACTATTTTATTTAATTATTTTTAAATGCTATTAATTTTTATTACACTTAGTGGAAGTCCGGGTAAAGTGGACCCTTTGATTCATGTGTTACAGAGCTGCTTCTAGTGGGTGTTGACAAAATTATCTTCTTTTTTGCTCTATGTAGTAGTTAGCCTGTTGTAGAAGCTGAGACATATTGAATTCATGAAGGTACAATTTCATTTTTAACGTTCTTAAAAATTTTGTAAAGATAACTGGTTTCTCTTATTTTTCCGTACATTAAAACATTCTTCCCGTTCATTTATGTCCCGTTGTCATCTAATAGCCTTAATTAACTTTAATATTATGTTACTTATTCATTCAATGAGATACTGGTTTAGGTAATAGGTGCAAATCTCATTTAAAGTATAGAAAGCGAGATATTCGCGAAAAACCGATTTTCGCAACCTTCGACCTTGAATATTTTAAGACGCGGACACGATATTATATGAGACTTTTGAGACAACATATAGAACGCCAAACAAAGGTTTATACCAATTTACAGCTTATTATCTCTCATTCCGAAATTAACCCCATTTTTTGGCTAAGATGACTAGTTACAATATAACCACAAACCTCAAGATGGCGGATATCGGGTAAAGTGGCCCCTGTTGACGGATGGTAAAATGGACCAGGTTCACTTTACCCTCCATCAAGAAAATGTTATCTCAATTAGCCATTTCTTAAATTTCAACTTAAATAGTTACACTTTTTATCATTTTTCTGTTATAAATTTCTATTATACCGTATTTTGTTTAAATCAGGTGTACTACACCCAATTTACAACGGGTAAAGTGGCCCAGTAGGTCTACTTTTCCCTCCATTCTTATTGGATGCGTGTGTACATTTATGACACAAAATATCAGTAAAGTCAACTTTTTCTAATTTGATAAGTATTGGAACCAATTATAATTATTAGAAACTAATTTTTAAAGATGTTCTGTTCAAAAAAGTTGCAAGAAGTAGCCTACTACCTATTACAAAATATATTGCAAAACAAAAGTGGGCATCTTTCTTACCCGCACTTCCTCTACTAATTAATTTAATTTAATTTAAATGTTTGCAATTTCTATTACACTTAATATACCTGAAATGGTTACGTTTATTTATCAGAGTTTTTGTTACACTGCTATAACATCCACTTGTTTTTGTGGACTATTCTCAGACCTATATTTTATATTAGGCTACTATTCATGTACTATCATTATATATTTTTTTAAATTATTGCCTTTGTCAGTAAAATTAGAGCTTTACGAGTTTGTAATTAATTAAAGTAAATCGATTGTAATTTGTTAGTAATCTAAGCACAATAATTAGGCTAACTGAAATTTATAATCTTGAAAATAAATAATTATTATAAGTTTAAAGGAAGTCTGTTTATTATTTATTATACACTGATCCCGAACGGAACTAGGCTTTGGTGTGTTTTCTTACAAAAGTCAGAGATGTTACGAAATCAAACGTGTCCACCTCAGGTACTGAATAAACGTGTCCACAACCCGAATCTCTGCTCCATCTTCTGTAGAATCACCGACGGTTAGGGTTACCAGTTAAATGTGGACAGTTTCGAACGCTTCGAACGCGGATTAATGGGCTTTTATTGTTTTATAATTTTGATTTAAATCGGTGGTATATCTGAATTATTGTCATTTATGTAAAGGATGTTAAGAACTGTGTGCGGTGCATCATTGGAAATATGAAAGAGAGCGTTAATACCTGTCCTCAGCAGTTTTGATTGAAAACGTTTAATATAGTTTAGCCAAAATTGAAGATTAGCTAAACCATAGATCTGACATCCTCATTGGTTTGATTACGGATTTATACAGAATACTTTCAGATGAAGAGGTCATTTTTATCTTAGGAACAAACGACTATTTAGCTGTTTGCATCGACTACCTAAAGCTTTGCGCTTCATATTCGTTCCACGTTGTCTTCTGTCCGTCCGAGATAGCAAGTTTTGTATTACTATTACAAATTTATTTTAATGTTCATCAGAGAAAAAACTAATCATTTAATTTAACCTTTAGATATTTATAACTAAATGTGTTCATAATGATATATTTATTCATTTTTAATAGGTTTTTAAAGAGAAAATGTAACAATGAATAGTGAAAACAACAGTGATCATTACTAAAAAGAAAACAGATACGGAGAACGGAAAGTTAGGAAAAAGAGTTTGAATGAACAATTTTTGCTTATACAGCTAAAAAGTAACATGTGCAAGTAAGGGGCGATACAAAAGGCGAAAATCAGCATCCTGTAGTAGTAACAGTACTGTTGTAGTGGGACTGCTTTCAAAAGGGCTATGATAAAAGTCAAACTGCGCGTATAAAGATCTCTTTCATATACACACACCATTTTTCTTTTTTTACTTTTCCAAGTGTGTTTCTAAATGTTTGTTCGTTTTCCACTACATATAGCATAATGACAAAGTGATGAAATCCATACGGAAATTGTATATTTAAAGAAAAACCTAAATTAAAATTCTAGGTATGATTTTTATTATATAACTGATTTTATTTTTCAAACAGGAACCAAATACCTGCAATATTAAATTGATAGCAGACCGCATGAATTTTTTCGCTGATCCACGCAGCACATTATATTTCATTAATGACTTTAATATCTTATTCATAATATTATTTACGGTTCACCCGCACCGCCTACCTTCCAGACTTACAATAAAGCTCAAGCCCAAGGGACGCACTGCCAGACCATCATCCAGACTTCACCCGTCTGTACAGCGGAGTGCGCCTCTTGAGAATGACAACAAGCTTAGCCTATTAGGCTTTCAAATAGGAATCATCGATGACCGGCTCCACCGATGTTATTGTTAGGGCCCACAAAAGGAAAAGACTAAACAGAAAGAATAGAAGAGAGGAAAGAACATAGAGTAAGCGACGAGACCTGTATAAACGCAGATTGATTCCCAGGTCGGTTGCCTGGACAGAAATGACTTCAACGCCAGGGAGCGACGCAACCCCGAAGAATCCTACCAACCTCAAGTGGCTTTCAGCAAATCTCCGAACCCTGCTGTACTCCCGGAGAGTTTGCGTCGTGCTCGGGTGGGTACTTAGCAGATAGCTTAACGTGCTCTCTACAAGCTCCTGAACATTGGCGAAGTAACATATGAGAGCATCACCACTCTGAGACGCTCGCAATCCTCACCAAACAGCTTACCTAATTCCCCTAGAGAACCTTGAAAACTATAACTTGAATAAGGCACACTTCGAGAAGACATCAAATTGGTGTAATAGGATTAGCAAAGTACCATTGTTTTGCTCCGTTAAGCAACGGATGGCACATTCATAAGGCCTCTCCAGAAGGACCAAACGGCTCAACTTTCATTGAGCAGAAACTCGGCTGCCACTCTGTTGCTTTCCACCTATAATTTCACCTTTATTTTACAATACTTAGTAGCCATATACATTTTTAAGTACCCGTAAACAAAGTAATAGTACCTTGAAGTTGGGTATAGCCTACTGGAAAAGTGGTTAAAAACAGGGTACTTTTTATGCGAAATTCATTGTATTTAATACATTATTGATTTTCGAAAATATTAATGTATATCCTGTAACCAACAATAGAACAAGCTTCAATTTGATGATGTATGGTAATTGTTTTTACATACCACGGTTCAAAAGATATTGCTCTGTAAAGACAGGTGTTTTCTTTCGTGAATTGGACTATAGTTCATAACAGTTATAATTTTACGAAACAAGGAATGATAATTTAGAATGAACTAACTTACAAACCATTTTTTTGGAATTTAAAAATGCAACTTAATTAGGCGTTGAACAAAACATGATACAAACAAATTTTCATTCAAAAATAAATCTTTATAATGCATCCTGCAGTTTTAAATATTTCTATTTCATATAATGAATTAATACAATAATTTCACTAACCTTCCTTTCAAACTGCGTCACCTTTATTTCAATTTTCACTTACACGTGTTTCGGTGGATCCACCATCATCAGAGTAAATAACATAAAATTGAAACTAAAAACATTATTTAACAACATTTAAAAACATTATATAATGTTTTTAGTTTCAATTTTATGTTATTTACTCTGATGATGGTGGATCCACCGAAACACGTGTAAGTGAAATTATTGTATTAATTCATTATATGAAATACAAACAAATTTTGTAACATTTTAAATTTCTTTTCCTGTTTTATAAGTGTATTTTTTCATTTTATTGGATTTTAAGTTGGTAATTCTAGACCAACTGATTTAACTATGGGGTTTTCCATAAAATTACAGACAATGGCGGCTCTTATCAACGGATATACAACAAAAACACAATTTAAAAATAAATAAAATTATATGGAACAACACAAAAATGACAGCGGAATTATTGAAATATCTCTTTAAAGTCGGTAGGAAAAACACGAAAGAAATGATTACATCTTACATCGATGAGCTTATAACCTTTGATTTTGATACAGGTAAACCTTGTGTTTGAAGAGGCACTATCTTTACCTATCCTAGGTAATGGATAGGTTAATTTTCCACTTCATGCATAAAATGAGAAGCAGCGATAAATGTGTACGTCAATTTAATGTTACGAAGTTATATAAATGTTGTACAAGTCGTAAAAAGGTTATAAAGGTTTTACACGTCAAAACATTTTGAGGAATAAAATTACAATTATTATTAATTTTTGGGCTACAGAGGTAATTCTTACAATCCCTCGGGATTGGTTGAGAAAAGTTAGCTACAAATTTTCGACCAATTGGTCCAGTAGTTCTAACCCCAGACCATAGACAGAGCGAAACTGAAATAAAAATACATTACAGATACGAATAAGTTGATTTCATACCTCAGAGTAACATTTAAATGAATCGTTTCATTTATCTTAACTTCTGAAATTAGGTCTGGAAGTTTATTTATTATCCTTCATACCGTAACATTCGTATGTTGTTGTTGTTAAAGTCGTCAGCCGAAAGACTGGTTTGAATCTTTAGAGGCTTTATTAAGTAAAACGAGGAGTGAGGTGGTTTACTATTGCCTTCCTCACTGATTGGGAAGTATGCTTATCAGCATGCCAGACCCTCTGAAAAGCATCAACTTTGTACGCTGCAAATGACATCTTCACTTCATTCACCACAGGGTCTGGCTGTATAATAAAACTCATTACTCTCAGAGGAAATAACAGTGACTAGTGTATTTTACACCAATACCTCTTTTGTTCTTAAATGGTTCAGTCATGTAATTGGTTGACTATGTGATAAGAAACAGAACTACTTTTTATAGCCCTAAAATTGACAGATCGAGTGCAAATAATTTAACACTCCACTTGCCTTTTATGGACATAATATCCGTGTATTAGAAATTAATGAATCAAAAGCCCAATGAATTTTCATCAAATAACAATCAAGTTAATCGATAAATGTTCTGTAAATATCAATACACACCTTTTACCTAGTTAACTAATATTTTATTAATAATTTTCTCACTAAATATGTGATGTTTAAAACTGACTACCGGTAAATATATATACGGAAGCAAGCAATGAGTAATATTTATAAACTAAATTCGTGTCGGATGATGAATATATAATGTGAAGGAGTTGACAGCTCAAGGGTTAGGCACAACACCTTTTGGTTCCGGGCAGACATCGACTGACAACTTATCAACCTGAAGTGAAGAAGCAATACGAAGCTTCAAATAACGATTCAACCTCCCGTATACATCTAATATCGATGCACGTGTACAAGAAAAGGTGATTACGAAAACTGTCACTTCATAACCGTTCTTGAAACAACTTTACAACTTAAGTAAATTTTATTTGTATAAATATTTCGTTTACACACTTTAACCCATTCTAACTTTCACGTGATTCATATTTTACCATCAAAACTAGGCTACTGTATTCATAAAATATTCAGTATTCTTTTTAACTGATATTTAACGTTTAATGACCCGAATAAAGTCAAAAATCATCGTGTGTGTGCAGGAATAAGGTGAAAACTTGTATGATTTTTTTAATTTAAAAATATATATTTAGGCCTATATACATGCACATAACAGAAAGGTGGGAGTGTTTAATAATTTTCACTCGATCTGTTAGTTCTAGGGCTACAAAAAAAATAATTCGGTTTCTTATCATATATCAGCCAAACAAACGACTGAATCATTTAAGAAGAGGTAGTGGTGTAAAATACACTAGTTAGAGTTATTCCTCTGAAAGAAATGAATTTTATTATACAGCCAGACTCTGTGGTAAACGAAGTGAAGGCGCCATTTGGAGAGTGGAAAATTCATGGTTTTCTGAGGGCCTGGAATGCTGATAAGGCTACTTTCTACTCAGTGAGGAAGTTATGGTAAACCACCTCACTACTCGTTTTACTTAGTAAAGCCTCTAGAGATCCAAACCAGCCTTTCAGCTGATTTATATACATAATAATAACTAGTATAGTAGACCCGTGCGAATAAATTCGCACAATGTTCTTGGGTTTCAAATCTCTATCATTAAATAAATAATTTCAGTTAACAACAAACTTAGCCGTTCTTTAAAGAACGGTGAGTAATGACTAAAGCACAGTAGTACGACAGTTTCATCCAGAAAAGAATTATGGAATATGGAGGGGGTAAATATAAGAGAAACGCACATTACGCTGTATTACCTCTACGTTATAAATGAAATTTACTTTTTTTCATTTTGTAAAATGAAGTTGATATTATGAATTTCAAGTTTAGAACTTTTGGGAAAATCAGGAAAGAATACTCTTTAAAACCATGTAAAAATTACAAAATTCGTTCGGTAGAACTCTGTATTTAGGAGTTAATAGAATTTCCATTTTAAATACATTGGAAGCGATTTTGCGTTTTAAATATGTAGATTAGCCATTGATATTATATAATGGATTTTAGTTCGATGAATCAGGAACAAGGTGATAATATTCTTTTATAATCAAATAATAAAAATATGTAATTCTTTAAAACGCTTGACTCCTTGTTACAGTAAATGTGGCTGATTACCACTGGAGACTGACGGCTTAGACAGTGAACTAGCTGGCTGATGTCGACTGGAGTCGAGTATATCCGATTGATTCAGCGTCACCGACACAAGCGTGACTGTTCAGTTTCATACACTGTTCAGAAAGAGCGCAAGGTGCGCCAAAAGAAGTTTTCACTTCAAGAAAAATATTTTTTTACAAAATTCTGTAAGGATTTTAGCACCTGTAAAAATAAATTTGTGAAAAATAAAGTTTTTCATAGTAAACCTGACGGGTTATGATAATCAGCCTGGTCGAATATAAACGTCGAAATGGAGGTTTTTAAAATGGCAGCCGTTGACTGAGTAACAGTGCGAAGGAAATTCCATAAGCTCCTTCATATATTGTTCTGTAAGTGTCTCACAGAAGTACCCTGCGTTACAACGAATAATTTTACCAAAAACAAGCAAAGCTGTTTCATGTTGATTACATTTACTATTGTGTAATTAACTGACAACCCCTACACGCTACGCTTCATGCCAAACTAAACTTAAATTGTATAACTTCTCATAATCTCAAACAATCTTACATTTTGAAAGCAAAATCACGCTGTACAAATACAAGAAATTAGTCCAGACAACAGGAATATTGTTGACATTAGCATCAATCACGAGTGAAAGGGGAGAAATAAAAACAATACGACCTAATATTAAATTAATATGGATTATAAGAAAAAGCAGAATAGGAAAAATCGATTCTTCAAAAACAAAATGGTTACTTATTTGACTCATTTAAATGGTTGCCCATAACAGGCAGGTGGAGTGTTAAATTATATGCACTCGATGTCAATTTTAGGGCTATAAAAAGTAGTTCTGTTTCTTATCACATATTAAACCAATTACATGACTGAAGTATTTAAGTACAGAATACGTAAAAGTGTAAAAGACACTAGTCAGAGTGATCTCCTCTTAGAGTAATGAATTTCATTATACAGCCAGACCCTGCGGGGAATGAAGTGAAGGTGTCATTTGCACGGTGGAATTAGATTATTTTAGATGGCCTGGCATGCTGATAAGCATACTTTTTCACTCAATGGGGAAGGTAATAGTAAACCAACTTACTCCTCGTTGTACTTAGTAAAACCTCTAGAGATCCAAACCAGCCTTTCGGCTGATGACTTGAACAACACAAAACAATGGTACGATCTGTTTAAATTTTTGGAAGGTTTACAAAGCTTTCGATGCAGAATCGGATGTAAATACTATTTTGGATTTCTGTCCCGTAAGTAATTTGAAAAAAAGAAAGAGTAATAAAATTAGAGTAAAACGTTGATGTATTGTTAAGCGGTGGTAAATCGTACCTGATACCTGCATAACACAATAGAATTACTGAAAGAACTTACCTTGACTAACCGAAGATGATTGAATTTACCAATCATGAATTTTTGATCCAAAATTTTAAAATTACATAATGCCATTATACCCTACTTTTATCAGGAAGCTCTTTAGTCAGCACTAAAATTATAACGCACTATCGTTATTTCAAATTTAAGGGCACTTTTTATACCAAATGACTCTTAAAAATTCAATAACAAATGTGAATATTTTGAACAAGTTTCTCTCATTCACAGCGTTTACAAAACGAAAAAATGTTAGTACAGGAAAAATTCATAAAGAGGCTATCTTTTAGTTTGATAAAACGTGATTTTAAATATTAAGCAAGTTTTAGAGAAAAAAATCTTAGCTGTACACTAAAACTAATAAACATTTTTAAAACTTTTCTAATTAATGCTGTTATAAATGTTTAGTAACCCTCCAAATGGTTCAGTGGTAAAGTCGCCGCCGTGATTAAGCTGTTTTAACACCTGATTTGCAGAAACGAAAGGTATTGGTTGAAACCCTAGTAAAGAATTTGATACGGATCTGAATACTAGATAGTGATTACCGGTGTACTTTGATGGTTGGGATTCAATCCTTTCTTAGTAACAGTCGGCCTGAATATGTACAAGACTAGATCTCATTTACTCGTCATATATATTATCCTCACCTCATTAGGTCATGGGGTTGCTTATTGTTCTTAGACAAAATAGATTACAAAGTACACACATTAGAACTAAAAATACCTGTTAATATATTTTTACTTCGTGAAATTTACGATTACCTTTAACAATCGAACTGAAATGGGTTGACTAAGTTAAGTAGACAAGACAGATATGAATACATTAAATTAATATGAATACATAATCTATTTTGTACATAGTTCGTGTCTGAGAGTGTACGAAAGAGAGAGGAGTAAGGGGTTAATATATTGCAACAAATTTCCATTGATGGAAGCGGAATATGAAACAGATTAAAGAATATAAAAATATTTTAAAGGGTAAAACACTGATCTGCTGCTATGTTAAGAAACGTACAAGCGATTGAGTGCTAAGCAAAAAACTCCTTGAAGTAGCACCAAGTCTCACAGGCCAATCCACTCGAACGCTTGAAAACTCAAACATGCAATCAGATCACTGTTCATAAAAAGAGCTTTAAGAATAAATCATGACGTTTTGAAATTTTTTATTAAGGTTCTTGTACAAATTTAACCATAACATACTAGAAACATACGAAAAGTTTTTTAACTAAAGTAAATTAATAAAATAATTAGGTCTACTTCAGGTAACATTTTTTCGCTGACACAGAACATTACTATAAACCATTCAATCTGTGCCAAACATTAACATGGTTCGTAAGGGTGTTGTCAACTGATCATCTAACCAATTCGTAACTTATTTATTTTTAAATTTACTAAATACTGGGCTAGTAGATAATAAACTCAATTTAAAATTATTAATTTTGTTCTAATACACCTTTAGTAGGTTAGGACAATATTTTTGTTAAATTACAAGGCATTAATAAAAGTAAATGAGGTCTATTATTAGGCAAATTTATTAATTTTGTAGGCGCACATGGTAGATAGGCAGGCAGGAACCTTTGTAAGATTATAAGCATTGTATAAGATTATCCGGGTTGAACATTATGCATTATACTCCATCTCCATTTCGAAGCGAAGCCAGTTCTTGTTGAAAAGAGGTCTTTAACGTAGTAGTCTGTCTGTATGGCTCTACGTAATCATAGTGTACAAAGCCCTACGGATTTGGTTCCTGGTTCCTTCATTATCCCAACAAAACCATACCATGTGCGCTGCACAGCTACACTCCGTCACAGCCACGGTAGGCCTACAGCTGAACTTCACAATTGTGTCGACCCTCGACCCGACCCTTCCTTTCTATTTGCTTCATCTCATCTGCTCTTGATTTCTTCCAGTAGTTGAACCAAAATTAGGCAACAACCAAAGCAAAGCACCTAAATTAAACAATTTTCTACTCAAAAATTAGCTTCTATTCAAATTATCTTATCTTGTAAATTTGAAAATTTACTTATCTTAAAAATATTTTCTAAATTTAAAAATAATAAAACGATACAACACTTACAGAATATACCTTTTATAAATTTATTTCTAATCGGGTGTCCACCTCTGTAGCTGTACAAAACACTGCAATGTAAAAATCATTCAACGATTCCAAGATTATTACGGAATACTTTCATATTACGTGGTACATTCGGATGTATTACGTATTACATGCTACATCGAATTAGTGGACGAGAAAAACAAAGATTCGCGTAGTCATGAAGACCGACTTCTACACCATGTGAATGTTAAGACGCTGTCACTCTTTGATAACTAAAACTTCAAGGGAAGTCCACAGCGCCAGAAACCCTTTCAATATGCTTTACTTATTAATTAGAAGTACCTACTTTATTTAAGAAAACAACAACAGCCATAACGGTTTAAGTGTATGTTATCAATTTCATTAGTGTTTCACGTGTGCATTAGGTGTGATAGTAGCAACAGGAACTACTAATCCTAAAAATAACAACTATAATCGTTATGTAGTTTAGGTTTGAAACAAAATGTTTTTACTGTAGGACTAGTAACACTCCTTTCAAAACTTCACAAAGGAAAAGAAAATATTATAATCGGAAATTGATAAGTTATTTTTGAACAACTACCAAACTTATTTCTGGTTTCTGTAACTTAGGCACAAAATCAACCGAGACACCTGATTATGTTTTACCAAATCCGGCTATTAACAAGTCACCACGCTATGTCACTGATGTGTAAATTACTGACTGGGAAATTATGGAAGATAAATATATTTAAAACAAATCTAATTCAAGAACAATTTTTCGAATTCAAATAGCTGCTGGTAAGTTACAAATCGATGCAACTACAAACCCTAAAAAAAGAAACAACCATCGAATAAATGTAATAAAATTCTGTCTCATTTTTGGACCACGCTAATCAGTAAACTGGAGGAAATTGTTACATGAAGTACACAGGTTATCTAAAATTCGAGATCACGTGACCACCTCACAGCCAGATTGACCATAAAAACCAGTGATTGACTCTCATTAAAGACAGCACGAGTGCCAGCCAAAAACAGCAATTAAATTGGAAGATTATAAAAAATTCATAGTTATCACTAAACCGAAAGGTAGGTAAAATGATAACAATAATAAGTCAATAATGCTACGATACATGTTAAATATCTTACTGTAATTTAAACTTCATTCGTCTGCCTCCGCGGAGAGGTGGTAGAATGCCAGACTGCAAAGCAAAACGTTTTGTGTTGAATTCTCGGTTAGAAGCTGGTTATATTTTATAAAATATTAAAATCATCAAAAATCGTTCCACGGCCATTTAAATCATTACTTACCAGCGGCTGTAAATTACTATCTATAAAACCCAAACTCTTTTTATTAAAGTTAACACAATAAAATATTTGAAAGAGTAACAAGAAACATCTGTGATGGTGATTTTAAGATTATGAACTAAATGAATAGAACTGAACTTTAATTTAGTTACTTAGTTTATGTAATAAAATCTCTACTTCGTATCCATCTACTAAAACTTGTTGATGTGTTTTCTCCGAGGATTTCATTGTGGACATTTTCATTACTTTAACTTACCGGATGTTTACAAGAGCTTTTCCTTGTACTTTGAAAAGCACCAGCTTAAGTTATAGTACGCTAATTAACACGAACAACATGACGTCCTAAATATATTTAATAAAACTTTCAAAGTGCTCACAACTATAAAATACTTTTGATACACGTCTTTTTTATTTGTGTTAATATTCACTCCATTTTATATTCTACTTAACCAGACAAATCTAAACACAAATAATATAGAATGAACTCATAAAATATACAGTTACCGCATCAGGAGTGCAAAGGTTGTGTTCCAGGCTAAAAACTAGAAATCCCAAATCTAATGTCAGGAAGTAACCAAAATTTAATGCGCCGTTAAAATACTGGAGAGGAAAAGAAGTCTAAAAAGACCTTAGCAGTTGATGCTACAACAAACTAAAAAAAATTCTTTTAAACCATACAAGAAAAATCAATGAATTTCAAAAAAATGATCTCCGACTGTTAGGAAAAATTAAAATATGTTGTTTTTTAATTGAATATTATGACTTTCCTTTGTATATATCTAAGTATAAAATATGAGTCTCCTCTTTCTGAAGTTATTCAAATCTGTTTTATCGGAATTATATCACGTAAATCATATTTCAAAAGGTTTTGTAGTTTATCAATAAGGAAAAATTAGGCCAAAAAGAAAACTGAATTCCAAAAAATTCGATTTATTATTATTACACAGCTGACCTTACAGTCTGCAATTACGGCAACGTTCGCAGATGATACAGCAATTTTAGCGACGGACGCTATCCGACATGTGCCTCTGAGAAGTTACAAACCAATCTTGACGAGATTCATGAATGGTTTAAGAAATGGAGAGTAAAGATTAATGAGAATAAGACACCATACATAACTTTTACATTAAGGAAACCATTATGTCCAGAGGTCACCTTTTTTTTTATCCGAGGCGGCTAGAAAAACTCATGTTCACTCCACTCCCGATGGGGGAAGTAGTAGTGGACTCAATTGAGGCGTCCTTGTTCAGCCCTAAGTAAGCCGCAACCGCCTACCAACCAAAAACCCGCCGCCTGGCCACTTGATCCGACATCAGTAGTCACCTTGAAAGGTACAATAATCCCAAAAAAAGAAAAAGTTAATTACTGGGTTTACATTTAGATCGAAGACTTACGTGGAGAAGTCATCATATATAGATAAAACGAAAACAACTTGAATTGAAGTTACATCAATTGTTCTGGATCTTAGGCAATAAGTGTCAAATTATTTCTTTTGTAAATAAATTTATTTTAAACTAAATAATACTCAAACCAGTTTAGACTTATGGGTTAGAGATGTGGTACAGCTAGTAATTCAAATATAGAAATACCGCAGCATTTTTAATCAAAATTCCCAAGGCTGATTACTGTAGCTACTTGATACGTAACCAATGAAATATTGCACGATCTAAATCTGCCCTTCATAAAAGAAGAAATTTAACAATGTAGCGAGAAACATTTAAAAAAGTTAAAATAACATCAAAATCCTTTCGCAAATTCCCCTCAACAACAGCAAAGATACTCACAGACTAAAACATTTTAAAACACTGCACTTACCTTCACAATTTTATTAAACATTTTTTAACTCGTTTAATCTTATTTTTACTACCGATCATCGTCATCTTTAGCTTCAACTACTTCGTGTTATAAGATTTTATAGCACAGTTCAGGTCAAGTTAGTTTTATTTTTTGTTTAGAAGTATGATTTTTTGGAAACACACTATTGAGTGTGTTTTAAATTTTCATTGTGACAACATTATAACTCAAAATTTTATCACCTTTGCTTAAAATTAATAATTACATTTAAGAAAATGATTGCAAAAGAATTACACTTTTTTAAAATTCAAAAAAAAAATTATAAATTTTATTACTATGTTTATTGGGCTACAATGTTTAAACGTCCTACGAATTTAATCTTACATAGGGGAAATGGTCTGAAATAATAAAATGAATTTCATGCGTTATTCTTTGAGCAATAATACCTCGACAAACACACAGTATACTTCTTTATTACAGTACTAATATACAACCATTCATTTACAAAACGGAACAAATGTTAACACATTCTACAGTACTTTTGACGTGATTCATATGTTAATGCGAAGTATAGGGACTACGTCAACAGACAATATCGTTTCCCTTTCATAAGGTTTTCATTAGATCTATCCCAAAACCCCCTTTCCCAGCTCTTTACTTCCCCTAATCATCTGTTTCAAAATCACTGTTCCATCTGATGTTAGAAACCGAACATTATAAACAAAGGAGTCCTGCTTCTACATTACAAAGTAGACGTTATTGCACAATAACAATAATAAAACTATCCCCTAAAACTTCGCTTACATCTATCTTGTTTATGACAGTCTACTTTAAAGACTAAAATAAGTACCAATAAAATTATTCATGCGTTAAGCAATTCATGAATAACGGACAATCTACAATGCAAGGTAAAGTTATAACTAGTTTTATTACACAGAATGTAACAAAATAAATAAACTTTCATAAATTTCAAACAGTTAACAATGGAAGCTGTAGTAAACATTACGTTAATAAACCCAATCCCTTACGTTTTTAATTCGAAAATCATCTCTTTAAAGGTCTACCTTGTCTTTTATGCCCCTCAAAATCACATTACCTCCTCAGTTTTAATAACTTCATGTAGGAACGTGCGAAAAGGGAGTATAGTGTATATCAAGATAAAACTGATAAATCTAAATTATTACTTTGTTAATTACCAATCCATTATAGCGAATAGGAGTTATGGCTCATAATTTAAGTTCGCAATAGGAATTGTTGATGGTTATTATATGAGTGGTTAACCATTATGTGATTTCATACTCCACCACTATGTGAACCACACAATTTAATGAAACAAATAGTTAGTAGACAATCTGCAAGTTAAGTAGCACGGCTTGGTGTCCTATTATTTTTACTTTCTCTTGCCTGTATGAATATATAGGAAGGAATGTATTGTTTGTATTGTATGTTGATTTTTCGAAATCGAGTTTTCACCGGATCTACACGTTTTCCGACCCCCTGAACCCAAAAACATGTTTTCAGCGATTGGTGTGTGTGTGTGTGTGTGTGCGTGTGTGTGTGAACAAAATATCTCAAAAACGGAACACCGTACGAACTTGAAACTTAAGTCACATACCACTACCGGACCCGACGCGAACATTTTCATCAAAATCGATCAACCGGAAGTAGTAGTTTATTCGTCCAATTTTTCACTTTTTTGCGATTTTTTCAAAACCTGGTCCTACAATTTTTTTTAAAATCGCCTGGTTTACTAAATTTTTTTATGCTCTACAAGATAGGGTAGGCGCCATGTTTGCTGAAATTCTTGGTGAGGCTGTTTTCACGTAAAAAAATTGGTGTTTTATTAAGATTGCGGCTTCAATATGCATTTTAGCGCAAAAATGTATGTAATCAAGGTTGTAGAGAATTTAAAATTCTAGAACTTTTATTTTAAACATTTCTTTGTAAAATGGTTAGTTTAGCGGTAGTTAGCGATTTTCTTATTTTTTCTCACGAAAACGTGAGAAAAATCGTTTTTTTTTTAAGATTTCGGCCTTAGTATGCATTTGCGACAAAAGTGTATAAAATCAAATATATAGGAAATTAAAAGATCTACAACTTTTATTTAAAGAATTTTTCTCTAAAATGCCTAGTTTAGCGTGAAAGAGTGATTTTCCGTATTTTTAAGCCAAACTGAGGTTGATTTTCATTTTGAGTGTTTCACTCATGATTAAAATTAGGATATGTTTATTGAGGTTAGTTTTTTGTTTATTTCTAATGTTTTATTACTAATGTTAGTTTTTATTAATTGTTTGCATTGGCAAGAGAAAGTTGTGTGAGTGTTTCACACCAGATTTTTAACTTCAAAAATACAAGACGAAAAATATCTAAACTAGATTTCCAAATTAGTAGACACGAAACGAAGAAATTTCAACTGGAATTGAGTCACTTGACTACAAGAGTCTATTCGATATTGTTCCTGTATTTCCCGTACAGTAGAAAGTCAAAGGGGAAATCACACGACATCGACAAATACTTAAATGAATGAAAAGCGTTTATTGATGCTCACGTCAATAGAGTAAGAGAGTAGGAAAGTAAAAGATAGACCGAGAGAGGTTTAAATTAATTTGGTTACACAGGAAGTACGTTACCGGTGCTTCTCAATTCAGACGTACATTGTTAACGTAACTTCTAAATCCACATCACCATGGTTGGTATTCGTCGAGAGTAATTCACGATCAACAATAGCTGTGGATCTACGTATACCTCATTTTAACGCTAGAAAATCAGACGTAAAAACAAAACAAATACTAATTTTTACCGCAAATCCATTGAGACTCCACGTAATTTGCATTATCAAAAATTACTACATACTATCAATTTCATAATGAAAATTGGTACACATAAAAACGATCAAATAAAAAAAACAATGATGGACGCAACTGCGGCGTAATGGTTATCGCGCTATCCTACAAAGTGGAAAGTCCCGGGTTCGATTTCTGGCTAGGGTCTGAACATTATCAGGTGACAAAGCCCACCGTTCCAGTACAATAACCCACAAAAGTCACCAACCAAGCGACACTTTCACTGACCAAGTGACCTGTTGATGCAACTTTAAATAAAAAAGAAACAAAATCAATACACTCACTACATCTACCCAATAATCCTCATACGAGATCAATGAGGAAGTAGTACAGATATATACTGCCCAACCAATAAAAACAAAAGTAAAAACAAAACCAAGCAAATTATCTACGACAAATTAACCAAATACCTGATTTAAAATAGAGATAATAAAAAAAACACTCAAGTAATGCTTGTTTATCTAATTACAAATAAATTTAGTTAATTTTTTTATTTGAAAGTCATCGAACAACATGCTGTATTAATTTCGGATGACCGAACGATCTATCTACCATTATTTTAATGATGTAAAAAAACAATTTCAATATGTATATGTAACAAGGAAAAATGGACAAGACTTGGGGAAGACGAAAAATAACATTGAAAAGATAAAATAGCTGGTACGAAAGGAATCAATCAACGTGGTCCTTAGTAGGCCAAAAAGATACAAGAGGAAGAAAGCAAAACAAAACGTCTTTACTGAACGATCAAATTGCCCCTTTATTCGCCATTAACTAATGGCGAATAAATTAACAAATCAACTAATTCGCCATTAACGAACAGGCTATCTGAAATGATCAAGAAATTTAGCTTCTCCGCGGCCGGAGGTTCCGGATTCGATCCCGGGTCAGGCGTGGAATTTTATCAGCACGCACAATGAGTCTTCAAGCTCACCGACTGTATTAGTCTTAATTCGAATGACAGGCGTGTATAACCAAAATATTTGCTGTGAAACATTCACACGACTTTCTTTTGGCAATGTATATAATAAAACTAAACCTATGTTTAATCATAAGTAAATAATGTAATATGACAAACATAACCTTATTTTAATCTTGTATGAATGACACTAACTGAAATCAACCTCTGTACAACTTAAAAATACGGAAAATCACTGATTGACGCTAAACTAACCTCTACAGGCAAAGTGCTTGAAATAAAAAAGGTAGGTTTTTCAATTTTCTACAACTTCGGTTATGTACTACTATTATAGAATGCATACTAAGGCCGTAATCGTAAAAATTTCAATTGTTCTACCAATCTTAATCACCTAAATACAAAAAATCACTAACTGACGCTAAACTAATATTGTAGAAACTTTCTTTGTAAATTAAAGTTGTAGGTTTTGAAATTTTCTACAACTTCAATAATTATGTATACTTTTCCCTTAAAATACATATTAAGCACAGCATCACAAAGCATTTCAGCAGACATGGCGCTTACCCAATCTAGTAGAGAATAAAAATTGCAGTAAATTCGGCGATTTAACACAAATTCGTAGGAGTTACTTTTTAAATAAAATCGTAAAAAAGTGAAAAATCGTACGAATAAACTACGATTCCGGTTGATCGATTTTGATGAAATGTTCGTGTCGGGTCCCCTTGTAGTACCTAAACAAAAGTTCCAAGTTTCAACTTAATACGATATTGCGTTATTGACATATTTTTTTTGGTCGTATACACACGTACCAATAGCTAAAACGATGGTTTTTGATCAGAGGACCTGAAAATTTGTATTTTTGGAGCAAACTCGATTTTGATGAATCGACATTACAACAATTCTTTCCTTCCTTATATGCAAGGCAAGAGAAAGTAAAAATTATCAATTATTACTGTGAATGGACTAAAATTATTGAATAACATTATAGATAAAAACTGTGTATTATTAATTACGTATAACATAAAATGTCTAATTAATTTATTTTGTACTTTTCCTAAAATTAAATCTATTTCCTCTTAAATCAAACAATGTCCTACAATCGAGGTTTACAGTTTAAGTACGTTACCGACTGTACCATCAAGCGGTCTTTACGCACACTAAGTCGTGAATTTGACGAAATACTGCCCGAACTCAAGGTTTATGCAAAGTAATGTTTACATTAATTACTTTCACATTAATAATTTGTATCTTAACTTGAAGCACTTAGAGCCAACAGACACTTTCATTACAATTTAATGAAAAACGAGAACAAAATTTAAGCATCATGAAACCGGGAAGGTTTACAAGTGGTGGCTTCATTATAAGTTTTAAGAGTACTTTACTGTAAGAGAAATTTCAACTGACGTCATCGTTTCAACAAAATACAGGTGAAAAAGATAAATTTACAGATAAAGTTTATGATTCCACTAAATCTATACCTCTTAAGACTACATTATATATGTGTTGCTGTATTCAAAAATTAACACAAATAATGCGATTTCCCACATTTTAACACAGAAAATGTTTAAATCAAAATAAATGATTTATCTTTACTGAGTCATTGGGAATAACGGAACGAAATGGTACAACGATTTTACAGATTCTAGACAGGAATAAAATAAGGAACTTTTGAAATTCCGCTTAACAGCGCATGGGAAAGTAATTTTATTCCAAAAGTAATTTTGTACGTTTATAAATTAAAACTTAACAGTAGGATGTAGTTTATGAGTACTTTAATTTTTTTAAAAATTCGTAATGAGTGTACCCTGCAATCTGTTCAATTTAAGAACAATAAACAACCCCATGACACACTGAGATGAGGATGATGTATGTGTATGTATGTATGTATGTATGTATGTGTATGTGTATGTGTGTGTATTATGTATGGCGTGTAAACGAAGGGTAGTCTTGTACAGACTTAAGCCGACTATTCCTGAGAGAGTATGGTTAATTAAACCCCAACCATCAAAGTACTCTGGTAACCACTGTCTAGATTTCAAATTTGTATTTAAGTAACCTTTCTCTATCTTTACTAGGATTTGAACCAGGAACCTTCGTCTCCGAAAAACAGCTGTCAAACAGCTGACTCGTAGTGATGAGTACCCCTATACCAACCTGGTGAGGGCTTTACGAGGAATAAAAATAATTTAACATATAAATTTATGAATTTCTGCTAAACTGGATTTAAAATAAAATTTAATTTTTTATATTTTGAAACGATATTTCATAATTTACACAATATTTTTGGGTAGGCGAGAATATGAAAAAATAAACACACGAAAATAAGTGAAAGACCAGTTCTAGGATACATTCAGCTAGGTCATTTTTTCATTTTTTTAGGCAAAGTTACTAGTTTTAGAGACACATTTCAAATTAAAAATTATCAGAAAATATAATAAATAAAATTTCAGTGATATACCCGTTGAATTTGTAAAATAAATATTTAAACCATATTAATACAAACAATGGAACACGCACTTAGATAATTTAAAAGTGACCATAAATCAGGAGTTACTTTCGGTGTTACACGGGAAAAAGCAAACAATATGGGAGCACGTGCAGTTACACGGTGCTGGTGTTCCTTAATTAGAAGCTATTCATATCAATTAACTGGCTAGTAGAGGCGTTTAGCAACACCGGCTCGGTTTTACCAACCAACCAACCAACCAACGGACGAACCCACCCTGCAATTCAAGCGAATAATAAAAGCGTATTCTTTCTTTCTATGATCGATTTACCAGACGGAACGCGCAAGTGGTAAAGCACCACGCTAAAGAAATTATAATGAAATTCCCCTTTAATAACACATGGGTTTCCTATTATCAAAATTAATATTAAAAAGGTGTGAAGAAAATACACAAAATATTGCGTGATTAATAGGATTTTTCTTTATGTTGTCAAAGTGAGATTATAAGTTCAAATTTTATATGAAAAATTTTAGTTCAGGAAAACTCATTTATTAAAATAATTCCAAAATAAATAAAAATACAATGTTGTTTGTTTAGGTCATCAGCTGAAAGGCGTAGAGGTTTTACTTAGTAAAACAAGGAGTGAGGTGGTTTACACTTTGCCTTCCTCACTGAGTGGAAACGCATGCTTATCAGCATGGCAGAACCTCTGAAAAGCACCTATTTTCCACTCTGCAAATGGCACCTTCACTTCATTTACCACAGGGTCTGGCTGTATAATGAAATTCATTACTTTCAGATGAGATAACTCTGGTTAGTGTCTTTTCCACCTCTGCCTCTATTGTTCTTACTTGATTCAGTCATTCAATTGGCCGAACATGTGATAAGAACAGAACTAATTATTTTAGCCCTACAACTAACAGATTGAATGCAAATAATTTGACACTTCACCTGTCTGTTATGGGCAGTAAAAAATACAATACAATAGTAAATTATTAACTCTTTAAAATAAATGCAAATTAGCACAACTTTTCCAAGATTGTGATCTTACTAAAGTATGGTAACGGTTACCCAGTTTTTATATAAATACGTACAAATCGTTTTTAAATATAGACTATTTTACTGATAACAAATTAACGTTTTCGTCATTACCGATTTATTACAGACCTACCTACGAAATTTATCGATTTTCGAGTTCTTGATAAGATAGAGTTACATTATTAAGAATAAAAAACTGATTATTTGCAACTGTGTTTAGTACATAAAATTTCTATAAAACATCTTATTTCATTGGTTAAGGTTCCTTGGTAATCCTGGTAAAGGTAGTTACTTTTATGCGGATTTTAATACTATAGCTTAACGAACTAGATACTGTAGATGAATACGGAACATAGTGACCTAGATCACAGCGCAGAGCCAATTGACTTTCGTTAATCGTATCCTGCGTTGTCACGTTGTGGTCCCGCTGTGGCTGACAGCCTAACAAAAAGTCAGTTGGGGTTCGTTAGAACAGAGTGTGACTTACCGAAGGGCAAATCTCACACCCGACCTTGGCTGTGATTGGCTAGATCTCACCAGCAGTCTTTAGTTCGTTGGGGTATAGACAGTGATTTTTATAGTTAAGTTTATTATAAAATAGGACTGGGACCGGCCGGACAGTGGAGAGGGCAGCGAGACTGGCGGCCAATCAGTTACGAGAATTCCGTACACTGTTGCCACACATGCACTCTAGTCTCAGTCACTGCACTGCAACTGAACCGCGCGCGTTTGCCTGCTTACTGCGCTACCTCGTGACCTGCTATTATCGTGGTGTTATAATTTATAAACATTTCTTTCACATTCGGGTGGATTTAAAAAAAGAAGAATTAATTACAATAATAATGTCATCAATTTAAGAAAGAAGTGTATGTTGATCGAACGTAGTTGTTCTGCAGTGTACAGCCAAGCGAGCCAGGCGGTCAACGTGGCAACGCCGCTCCCGCTACCTTGCCGAGCGCTAGTCCTAATTTGTAATCTATTCAACTATAATCGTACTTTGATGGTTGGGGTTCATTTAACCATACGTTGTCAGAAATGGTCTCATCCTTATATCATTCCATTTCATTGGGTCATAAGGTTGCTTTTTGTTCTTAAATTTAACAGGTTGCAACAACACACATTAGGGATTAAGAAGGTAAACCCCACTGATTTAGGAACAAGCTCGAGCGCATTGCAATAGCAGTTACTAGTCACAGTATAATACCAAAACCTGTAATACTTATTTTAATGCGTGGTTAATTTTGTATTTGATGCAATGGGTCATTAAACAGAAGCACTGTTTTCAAGGATTGTCCGTATTTTTTGTATCATTGCGACAATAGACCTACATTCAAATAATTTAAATGGCTTTCGTAAGAAGGGTTATTTACAAGGAAACAATGATGTTTCGGTTACAATGAAATCGTTTATTACGCGTAAGAGAACTGACGTTATTTACTGACAAGGAAATCGAAAAACCTCATCCGGTGAAAATTCCTTAGTTTAAAGGTTTTTGTCCCAATTTCTATGACAATTAATTAGGCCGAAATTTCAATCATGGTCTCCTCTTGTCACTATTGAATCGTAGTATTTTTACCATTGAAATAAAACCCAGCAGAAAAAAAATTGGTCAAGAGAAAATCTGATCTATTATTTACTTCGACACAAATAATTCATTTCTTTTCACATCAGATACTTCTATCAGTCAATTCCCACCTCAACGGAGGATTCATCTTACGTACGTTAGGGAATCCCTTTTTATAACCCAGATTATTGGTCCCCTTTTGAGTCACTGAAAATAAGAAATATCTGTCCTAGTATTAAGACAAATAACTATACAAATCTGAACAAACAGCCACATAAATTACTAATTAATAATTATTAGCCTATTATTAATAATTAATTTATGTGATTTAGTGATGGTAAAATGACTCATTTTGGTTAAGTATGGAGGCTATTATTTAAGATTCATAAAATAACATTGAAAACGTTTATAAAAGCGTCTCAATTTTATTAATACTACGTTTAAAAATTAAGTTAATCTGAAACATTTTTTCAATAATCTTACTACAGTATTTCAGAATGTAGACATTTTATGTTTCCGAAATTTCAGCTTGACTCTTAACTTAACTTCATCTGATAATATTTTTCTTTGAGTAATTTATTTTAAACAAATTTAATTTTTGGAAATCAAATTTTTAAACTTTAACAAAATCATTTCAAGACTTTGAGGTAACCAACAAACAGTTGGTTACTAACAAACTAAACGATATTGAAAAATGTAGCCAAATATTTGCTTTCTCAGACATTTTTGAGACAATAATATTTCTACAACTTAAACTTTAAAAACCTATAAAAAAGTAACTTAAAGTCGTATACTAATAAAAAGTACACCATTTTACACAGAAGCAAGTGTAGATTATTTAAGATTAAAACTAATCAATTGCTTTTTTTAAATTTCCAGTTACAGGTCCTCTTGAAGTTGAACCGTCTGGCTAAGAAGGGCAGAAGTGAGTGATAACAGTAAACGTGGGTTTTAAAGTGTTACAATCTCTATATCATAGAAGGATATCAAATGAGGGCATTTCACTTTGCATTTTACCAAGCTACCAATTTTACATGAATTTCCCTTATTTGATTTTGTGGTCGACTGTTTAGTACATAAAATAATAACGCAGACTGTGAAAGGCGATGAAAAAACATAACAGAATTGACCGGGAATCAAACGTATAACCCAGAGTATACCAAATTGCGCACAAAATTTGGTAAGTACACATGAATAATTCTGGAGTTTTTTAATTTATTTTTTGAACCAGAGACTTTAAGATTATCAATCGAGTTAGCTACTAAGAAACTAAAAGAGAATCCTTAACAGTACTTTAATTAAAATTTCAAAACATAATAAAAAAATTATTAAATATTTTTATTATATTCATTTTAAGAGAAGACTGAAAGAAAAGATAATTAAAAAAGAAGTAAGCAAGAAAGCTGATTTATTAAATCTGTCTAATTTTGTGTAAAGCTAAAAAATATGATAAGACATTACACGAAGGGATTTGAGAGAGATAACTCGTGAAATTTTATTGAGTGTAAACCAAGCACGAGGTAAGAGAGAAAGCAAGAGATGGACTTGATGCTTTATATCTCATAACAACAATGAAATATATTTTACAACCGTAGAATCAACTCTTTATGAATCTTTACATTTAACTTCTCCCATAAAATTTTCATTCTTTCTTCGATTGTGGTATAAAATTTAACGCGATAGGGGTAAGAAAATAAACGTGCAACACATAACAAGACAGCATACTATAAAATTCACTATTCTATTAAATTGCTAACGAGAAAAACCGTCTTAAAATTATTTTAGGTTCATTCAACCTTTATAAGCAGTAGTGTTTTACAACCAGAGGATTCCCAATTTAGTAGCCCAATAATCTCAACCTTAGCCACTTCATAAAATTCTATTTCAATGGAGCAACTGATCTATTTTGTCCTTGTTCGTGACAAGGTAAATTATTCAAATTATCCAACATTTTAAAAAATAACAATGACATGACCAGATAAACTTACTAACAGGAACGTTTTTCTGTGAAATCGCTTTATTCTACCTCTTTAAAATATGACTTTGCCCTGTTTAATCCGTCAAATTATACCATTTGTGACACTGACGAATAACCTATCTTACCATAGCTTTAAAGGAATGCTTACAAGTACTTTTGTTTCAATTATTAGTATTATTAATGTGTGTTTCCATTAATTCGTCAGGTATATTGAATACATTTTGACCACACGATCTCAAAAACTTCGCCGTGTTCTTACCCACCTTACAGTATCATGTCCGTCTGCCACACCGGAAATCATAATTTGTACACTTTATTTGACTTTTTTACACGCATTTTTTTACACATAGATATTGAAACGTTTTATTTAGGTTCTTTCAATATCTGGTTATAATAAATGACAAGCACGCACCGCTTGGCTTCGCACGTGAAAAATGTGTAATCAATTTTAGTTAAATAAATATGTAACAGAAATTTTGTAGTTGCTAGATCGACTGTAAACTGGAACGCACACAAAAAACATAAACACACACACACACATAAAATGTTTATGAAGTTTCATTTGGGCTCTTTGGGTTATCAATTTTAAAAATCTCTAAAGAAAATGTTGTGAATATGAATACGAATATGCTGACAAAATTTCATGAAAATCCGTTTCGTAGTTTTGGAAATTAGCCTAAACTAAAAAACACGCTTTGTCTTTTTTTTGTCTCTTATAACCACAATGGATCACTTTAGTCAAATTTAGAAAGCTTCTTCCTTCCCATATTCTTTACCTCGATGTTCTCCGTAGTCCGTATGCCTTCATTCGGGCTGATCTTGCTAACCGAACTTCCTCTGAAACTACCAGTTTCTTCCTGCTTGGGTTTATTCTTCCATCTGATTTTGTTTCAAATCTACTTTCCTTATTTCTTAAGATTTTTAATATATCTGGTGTGTTTTCTAAATCATCGAAAGTTAATCCGAGTTCGATCATGTCTTCTTTGACATTCCGGATCCATGCTGCTCCTGATGTTACAATTGGGAAGAGTTTTCTAATCGTCTTGTTTAAAATTCTGTCTTTAGGTGTTCTGATAAGATGTCCAAGAAAATATATCCTTTTCTTTCCTATTGTATCTGTTGGGGGTTTGTTTTCTTTATAGACTTGTTCATTTGTAAGAGTTCTCCTTTGCCCATCTACTTTGTTTTTTTTTCTTATGCAGGTTCTTAGGATTCGTCTTTAAGTTTTAGGACATTGTCTATTGCTTTTGTCTAGGTCTTTTTTGCTCATGTTTCGCTGCCATATGTAACTTATGGTTGTATGACTCTTTTGTAGTGTTTAATTTTTGTTTGTATAGATAAGCATTTTTTGTTGTATATGTTTTTGGTTATTTGTTGTGATTTAGATAATTTTTTCCGTCTCTCTTCCCACGCTATGTTTTAATACAGAAGAATAGATAAACAAACTTCTTTTAAATTTATAACAACTATTTATTAACGACACACTGGGTTGGTCTAGAGGTAAAGTCGTCGCAGCTGTTTAACAACTGATTTTCAGAGCTGAACGTTTCTGGTTTAAATCCTAGTAAAGGTAGTTAGTTTTATACGGAGTTGACTGTAGTTACCGGTGTAGTTTGATGGTTCGGGTTCAAATACCCATACTCTTTCAGGAATGTTGGCCTTGGTTTGTACAAGACTACACCTCATTTACATGTCATACTCATCATCCTCATCTCGTTGGGTCATAGGGATGCTTACTATTCTGAATTGAACAGATTGCAACGTACACACATAAGAGATTAAAAATAATAGATTTTGATAAATTATAAAATTTCTAACTAGGCTACAAGTAAATTATAATTTGAAAAGAAAAGGTAATTTAAAACTTTAACTTAACTAGAGGAAAAGATGGTTATATACAATAATTAACCACAACCAACTGTTCCAGTTTTAGACCTACTTTATTAAACGTGTGCATTTGTGTAACAATGCAAAAACCGGTACACAAACCAACACTTTATCAACACTGATTTCATTGACATCCGAGTTAAAACTACTCTAGGCTGCAACAAAGTAGCGACTTTATGTAAAGGCGATCGTATTCCTTTCTAGAAAGAAGACGAAAATGTATAGATAAAAACAATAGACCTCACAGAATGTTCTACGCTAAACTAGAACAATCTAAAAAATAATAGAAAGAATAAAAGCTTAAGGAATGAAACACAACGAAATTAAGAAATAATAATAGGCATAATACAAATTTTTTTACCGTATTTCAAGTACCAGTAATTGAACCTGCTTCGACCGGTAATTTCGATAGTTACACTCAAAGCATTCCAGTTATAGGCAATTTACTGTCATTGTTACAATACTAAATTTCTATTCCTTTTTTTTATTTTATCATGTTTTCGTTTGTTGTAATTTCTATGCATGTATAACATCATGTAAACACGGAAAATTTTTAAATACAGGTACAAATTTTATTTCTAGATTAACTCGTTTTAATTCTAGATAGTCTTTTTTTAAACACAAAATTTAATTTAGTTTTTAAAAAAATAGGAAATGGCACAGTAATTAAAAAAAACCAGAGGTAGCACGATGAAAGAGATATATGTGTTCAGTATCATACAACCAATGCACAAGTGACATGTAAAGAAATTGGAATACTTCACTTGATTCACAGTTACCTATCATTTGCATGTTGCACTAACTCGGTGAGCACTAACTCATAATACTAACCTCTGTCCAACTTGCAAATGAAATCATGTCACTATCGTGTAACTGTTACGTCATTATCAAATCATTTTGATAAGCGCTCGGGCTTAAATGTAATATAAAAAGTAAACAAGAAGTTGGTGGCCGCCTTCGAGACGAAGTGGCGCGCTAGACTACAATCCGGAAAATTCCGGAATTGATACCCGACTAGGTTTTAGACACAACGCAATAGTTCCAGAATCAATTGTAGAATCAGTAATAGCTAACGACCAAATTAATACGACTGCAAATAAATTCAAATAAGAAAAAATCAGATAATTTTCACATTTTAATATAAAAAATTAATGAAAATAATTTAAAAAATATATATTCATTTAACAGCTTACTTACATTAAATAATTAAACTAAGAAACTTACTTCCAAAAAATTAATAAATAATAGGAGGAAAGTTTAATGATGTCGTAACGAATTTAATTAAATAGACTTAAGGAAACTTTAAAGTTGACTTTTAATGAAAAACATTAAGGATAGGATAAAATTTTGTTATAACAATAATTAAAAGTTTTTCGGTTGAGTACGGCCCCACTCAATGGACGCAATGAACAGGATATTATATTAATGTCTAACAATATACTAACAGTTAATTACTTTCTAACTTGAAAATAATCAAAATTTATTATAGGTGTTCTAAAATAACACTAAAATTTATCACGTATAGAATAGTAATTAAGACAGATTTTTGAACTTTTACCTCATACAGATTAAAAGAAGGGATTCGAATGATCGATTATATTCTTTTTCTTTAGTTCATTTATTGTGGTAATTGATTTAGGAATAAGAATTTAATGTGGTAAGTTTTATTATAAGGTATCAAAATATTGTGGCATATGAAGAATTTCAGTAAATAATATATTGCTGGTTCTGTAAGCAACTATGAGTGGTAGGGTTCGTTTCTTGGTAGATGCATCAGCTTTGTCATTGTGCTTGTATTACTAGAGTAGCCCGTAGAAAGTATCACTATTCTTTTGAATACAGACGAAATCGAGAAACCCACAGTCACTGTTCAATAACTAATGATAAAAGTGGGAGAACTACAGTGATTAGGACTAATCAGTAAAATAAAGGGGTTATATCTAATGATATACCTTTTGGTAGTATAAATAAATTAATTCTAGGCGGACAAGATATATTTGACACACAAAATATAAATCAAAAAAAGATAATGCAGATATTAAAGTAATTAAACCCTACCTTACTGAACTCCAATAATCAAGTAGGTAGTTGTTGTTGTTTAGGTCAGCCGAAAGGCTGGTTTGAAACTCTGGAGGCTTTACTAAGTAAAACGAGAAGTGAGGAGGTTTACGATTGCCTTCTTCACTGAGTGGAATAGTATACTTATCAGCATGCCAAGGACTCTGAAAAGCATTTACTTTCCTCCGTGCAAATAACACCTTCACTACATTCACCAAAGTGTCTAGCTGTATAATGAAATTCATTACTCTTAGAGAAGATAACTCCAGTGACTAGAGTATTTTACACCTCTACCTTTTCTGTTCTTAAATGCTTCAGACATGTAATTGGCTGACCATGTGATAAGAAACGGAACTATTTTTTGTAGCCCAGAAACTAGCAGAGTGGGCTTAGAACCCAAGACCGCATGATGAGAGGTGAGCACGTTACCAACTACGCCAATGCGGTCGGCTATTAAGATTTCATTTAACCATTCAGAATATTTAAATTTTGTTGTAGTTATTAATTTGATCAAATAGAACTGAACCTTCTTATACGTATAAATCAATATTTTTATTACTTTCTGCCAATTTTTATTGTATTATTTAATGATAATAATTGAATAGCTTGAATTAAAGATTTTTGACGACGAGGCAGCCAACATACAAGAAGTAGTTACTTTGGTTGTTTGTTCCTTTGTGAAAAAAGTTTTGATTAGTGATTAGAAGATTATTATACACACAAGGATTTTGTAATTACTATATAAATATATTTTTCGGCCATAAATAAATAATTAAAAACGTAATATAAAAATAAATAATAATATAATAAATGTAATGTAGCCTCGGGTTGATTCATATGTAAAAAAGTTTTTTTTTTTGGAAATAAATTAATATTACTATTATTTTACAACCACTCTACCACTGAGCAATATGGACGACTTAATAACAATAGTTATTTATAATAAACGTAAAGAAAATCGATAAAACACAAAAGATCGCAGTAAAAATTGCAGATATAAAAGCCCGAATTTTAAAGCAATTTAAAATAGTAAGTATCGAATACTACAGAATAAATTTAATTTATTGTGAAGTAATATTATGTAGTTACAACGTTAAAAGCATTCTTAATTGAATTGTTTTAAACTTCGCGCGTACAGGGACACACAAGCAATTTCCATTAACAGATTGTAAGAAGTATAAAATTAATAAGAAAATATTATACGTTTAACGTTTTTAAAAACTTTGTGTGATGTTTAAGTTAAGATAAGTTTATTCAAGTACAGATCTGTAAAAGGAAGTAAGGATAGGGGCGGAAGCTAAGTCAATGTCCGCTTCGAGTACAGTCGTTCCGCCGGAAGCTGTGTGACCTTCCCCTCTTCATCTAACCACAACGAAGTAAAGTTACCTTCCTTTCCTTCGCATCATACCCCGCTCATTTCTTGCCGGTGTTGATCGCGGTTGTCATATACATGCACATCCATGCATAATGTAACGCATACTACATGCAAATGAACATGTAGTAAGTACTGTTACCATTACAAGTACAAGAAAACAGCATTCTCTCTCGCTGTATATTCCTATTTTCCCCTGTTTACAATCCTCCTATGTATGAAGTACATGTTTTTCCTTTTACATTCGCTTACAGAAATAGAAAAATTCATATTTTACCGCAGAACAAAATGTTAACAACCATACAAAATGTTTTGTAATTTATGATTACAAACAATCATACCTACGGTTGGAATCATATAAATGCGAGCTTTCTTGCAATTGCAAAGCTGTCAGATTATTCACTTTACCCGGTTTATTAGATTAGTCAAGATCGTTTAATTGCAACTCTATTTTATCATCCTTGCAACTTCAATAATTTATCAATCATACGTACAAGATTCTAATTTTATATTTGCACGGTCAGTAATACTGCAACCACCTTTTGTCAGTTATTGTTTTTGTAATTTTTATTTATGTTCAAAAAAATTTCAATTTTGAGACCAATCTGGACTTATGGTATCCAGCTCTTTTGAGTAGCGGCAGAAAGGAAAATTACCCACCACCGGATAAATATTAAAAATCATATAAGGTAATTCAGCACTTCATTGTACGGTAGAATAATCAATTAAAAACAAAAATACATCCAGTAAAAATAAATAAATAAAAAAGATACTAAGAAAACATTAGAGACAACGAGATAAGTTTAGATTAACATTTATTCGAAAAACCTTTATTCTAACATTGAAATCCTGCAAAGGTTCCTATCAAATATACTCAGGACAATAACAGAATCACCGTGGTACATAAAAAACAACATATTACAGAGAGATTCACACATTCCTACAATTCAACAAGAAATCAACACATACAGTACAAAATATCAAAGAAAACTCGAATCGCCACGACATCTCACTGACAATTGATCAAACGACACTCGCCGGCTAAATCGAAGACAACCTACGCCTTATTTTAAAACGACAAAACAACTTATAAATTAAATCCACGAAGTTCCCCCATTGGCGGGTTTTCTTCGATCATGGCATAACAAAGAAAACTAACACACACTAACTCATCTACTCATTATTTTGCTTAAGAGTAGATTATAGATTTTGCTGCATTATAAAACAACTAATTTCCATAATAACCATAACACAAATGGACATTCCGTATCACACGTTCCTTAACAAAAAAAGAACAACGTAAACAAATAATGTATTTTTTTTCATTTCTACATTATCGATAAGTTAATAGGTTGATCGACTAAACTTAAGGGGAGCGTAGGCTAACTGAGAAAAAAAAATTTTTTCCACATTTTTTATTTTTTTTATTTTAAGAAACTGCATAGTATTCTGAGTGTTTTGATATATTATTTATGGTGGTATTGAAAATTTTACGAATACAAACATTATACCATTGCACGAAGACACTAGTTTTGAATTTTTGTAGGCTGAGAATATGCTAAAATTCAAAGTTGTATATCTTTTGGTATTCCCGCCCGAATTTTATGATTTTGGTATTGATAGTTTCTTTGTTTTATCGACTATCGATATAGTATACTATTACAACACTTTCGATTGTTCAGTGTAAGGTAATGTTTATTGTATGTCGATTGTGCTCTTTTTGTTGGAAAGCGTTAGTTACGCTTTGAAGTCAATTTCTGGAAAATCATGATTTTTAAAAGTTGATGCAAGTTTTCTCAGGAACGGTTAAAGGTATCAATATGAAATTTTCAGAGCACATTCTCCTCATTATGGGCTAGTTCCGCACACAGCATTATTTAAGTATTGTTCATAGAAAATATTTTACAAATTTTTTCATTATTTTTTTTCTCAAAATTATTTGCACTTTTTTAAAAAATTCATAAAAAAATTTTAATACTTTATTAAGAAATAAGCTCGCGTGCGGAACTAAATAAAAGTCTGATGTTTAATTTAAAAAGAAAATTAAGGTTCTATCTCTTATAGTTTTTGAGAAAAGTTGCAAAAACGTAACATGTAGTAACATAGGCAGTTACGGTCCCCTTAAACAATAATTATTCACATTCATAATTTAATTTTACAGCTCTCCTGAATATCGTTGTCATTACTTATATTTTTCCTTATTTTATATTACATTTTAAAATACTTACTCTAGTAGAAGAAAATTATTTCATTATTGGACAATGTTACGACTGTTTATGGAAGTATATCGGCGGTATAGTAACTCTTCTAAAAACCGGACAACAAAAAACTTTGTTTGTTTTGGAATTCTGAAATAATACGAATGGGTGATGGAAAATATGTCTTTAATTAACCTTTAATTTGAGAATCGCTTGGAAATAACGCAAAACTGGTAACATTATTCTTTTAAATAAATTTATAAGATGATTTATTTTATCGTATTGCTAAATAGTGGAGAATAATAACGTAGCCTATATTTTGGTACAAAAGTAATGGGCCAATCACTTAGTGCAATAAACATAATATTACTTTTAGAAACCCCAAGAAACTGTTTTGTTTTAAATTTAAAAATATACATATTATAAAATTAGTAAAATGTAGGTCACCGTAAATATTTAAAGATATATTTAGATTTCTTCTGTTTTATTTTCACTACATCAAATTTCTGATTCAGCTAATTATTGTTTTTGTTAAAATCTTGCCAAAAGGTGACATCATCCCTTCTTGGAATAAGACAACTGAATCGAACTGTCAACCCTAGTACCATTATTCCACCCTCTTCTTTCATAACCTCGCACTCTTCTCTCCAATGCCATAACCATCTCCATCCATTGGTTCTCTTCTCTCTTGTTGGTTTGTTCTTCGGTTTAATTTGATCCTTCTGGAGTTATGATTTGAATCGATGCTTCAGATTTTTGAAGTCCAACATCTTGGCATTGGATGGCAGGTTGATGGTAGATAGCCGGGATGGAAATAAATTTCTGGATTAGGTATGACCAACCCAATCCCTTTACGTAAAGATACCCCTTCAACCCACTTCTATACGTACAGAATTTTGTCCTAAACCAGGCCAGAGAAATGATATTATCTTCATAACAAGATTTCATTTGAAAGTTAAAATTCAAATATTTTTTTTTATAAATTGTGATGTAACTGAAAAAGTTTATAACTTAAAACAAATTGCAATAATATAATTAACCTCAATGTTCGTCAGCTAAGATACAAAATTTTAATGAATTATTTTTTGTTTCCTAAATAACCGTTCTTTATTTTAAAAACATATTGTTAATTTATAATTTTTTCTAAATTTCTTACAGTGAACTGGCTAGTACACCAGGGGCCCAGAATTTGATTCCAGGTCAGGTCTGACATTTTTTTATCATTTATTTTCATCTATCACTGTTAGATAATTTAAACGACACTCGCCGGTTAAAAACGAACGCATCATAATGACTTATTTTAAAACGACAAGACAACTTATAAATTAAATCCACAAAGATCCCCCTTTAGGGATTTCTTCAATCATGACATAAAAAAACTCATCTACTCATTATTCTGCTTAATAAAAGATTGTAGATCTTGCTGTAATACATAAAAAGATTTGTACATAAGTAATAATTTTGTTTATATTGTTTAATGGCCTAAGTAAAATTATTAACACCACTAGTCTAATCTTTTTTATTTTGTTTCATATTATGTATATTATAGATTGTATCACTTTATTTCATGGACTCCACCTTCGAGCTATGGTTTTGAGAGAGTAATATTTACAAATAAATAAACAAACAAAGGTGAATCAATAAAAATATATGAATAATTAATATTTGTTTATAATACAGGAAGGAAGCGGTCAGATAGAATTTGAGAAAAAGTGGTCGATATATTTCACCGCTACCTGAACGTATAAATTTGAAAGAGCAAATATTTATTGTAGGAACAAACGATCGGTTGGTTAATGAATGGAGAAGAGGGAATTAAACACTCGAAAATCATTACAATACGTATTGATTCCGTCAGTTTAAGGACTGGAAGAAGTGTGATGGGATCGGTACTATATTATAGAAACTTAATGCATGCTTTAAACTTATTAATACTCTGTATTAAGTTACAGTCCATGAAATTGCGGAATTAAACGAAGGTTTATTATCTCTTTCTATACAACGACCTATCTAAACTAAAATAATAATAATTAATGTCTATTTGTACGAAGCAATCTAAGAAACTATCCACCCGGTTTAAAAATTTACTTATTTCACTGTTGTCAAGGTTAGAGCTTCCTGAGTAATATATAATACACAGAATTACGTAATTTTTAATTTTTATAAAAATCAAAATTATTAAAATGAAGTCATCTTTAATTTTAACAAACGTTTTGGAAGGAAGGTCTTCGATCTATTCTAATAAACTTGCAAATTTATTTTTTATTTTTGTTTAAATTAACTTCATTTATATTCAGAGTAAAGTTACGAATTAATTTATAAGTTCTTAAATATTTTTGTATTAACGGTTTTGTAATTAAAATATTTATTTAATGTAAAAATATGTTTGATTAGTGAAAATTGTTTATTTTAAAAGAAAAAAAGAACGTCACTCTATGTCGGGAAGGCTAAGATTCTATATGAATTATTTTTGATTTATAATAAATGATCAAAGATCAGATAAAGCATGTAAAAGAAATATTGAATTACAATTATAATAAAAGAAATTACATTAGTACAAGTAATATACAAAGCATATTTGAAAAAATAATACTGAAAAGCATTAAAGAATACAACATAAGTGTTAAAATTTTATTAATATCATACTAATCAATTTCATTTCATATTTGTTAGATCTGCCCATAACAGAGAGGTGGAGTGTCAAATTATTTACACTCAATCCGTTCATTGCAGGGCTAAAATAAATAGTTCTGTTTCTTATCACATGGTCAGCCAATTAAATGACTGAATCATTTAAGAACAGACGAGGTAGAGGTGTAAAAGACACTAATCAGAGTTATTTCCTCTGAAAGTAATAAATTTCATTATACAGCCAGACCCTGTGGTGAATGAAGTGAAGGTATCATTTGCAGAGTGGAAAATTTGTGCTTTTCAGAGGGCCCGGCATGCTAATAAGCGTACTTTTCCACTCAGTGAGGAAGGCATTGGTAAACCACCTCACTCCTCGTTTTACTTAGTAAAACCTCTACGGGTTCAAACCAGCCTTTCGGCTGATGACCTAAA
Source organism: Catonia carolina (assembly GCA_035578175.1). Classification (NCBI taxonomy): domain Eukaryota; kingdom Metazoa; phylum Arthropoda; class Insecta; order Hemiptera; family Achilidae; genus Catonia; species Catonia carolina. The sequence continues at coordinate 15,550,089 of JAQMRL010000002.1, read as the reverse complement.
CAACAACATTTGTTAGATATTTTCAGAATACTGAGTGTAACTTTTAATCACCCAAGGTGAGAGTAACATCTATTGTAGGCCTATGCGATGTACTGTATTATACTGAAAGTTATCTGGTACGGTACAGTACGTCATCAAAGACTTAATTTTTTTAAATTATTTAAGGGACAGATATCTAAAAATAAAGTCACATTCAATTTCTGTATAGAAAGCTAAAGTTAACCTTTAAAACTTTAAATAGATCGTACCATTTAAGAAAAAGATTTTACTTACCTTCTATATTTAGCTATTCCCCTCTTCCATTGGTATTCATACTGATACAAATAAATTCCTCATTCCAGGACTAGTTTTATTTGAAAAGTTGTTATTTGTCTTTCAACGTGTAAGGTTGTGTGAGAATTTAAACGCTTTAAGTTCAGCTTCCTGTGAAGCAACGCAAGCATGGGTTGCTAGTTACATATTAGCATACTATAATTTATCATTCCGTCCTTCCTACTTAAAGAACAATCTCGTTTGTACTTAACAAATATTTGTTAATTCGAAACCGTTAATTTTCATGTAACGTATTGATTACCGATTACTCTTCTATGGAAATTCTTTTTGACCGGTTTTTCCATACACCATTAGTCAAAATTTTGGAGTGAACATAGTTAATAAACAAAAGAAATTATTTCGGAATTGATACTGAACATACCGGAAATAGCTGGTCAGAACAGTATGCAATATTATTATAACTGTTTTTTATTACTTATGAATGCTAACCTCTGTATGTAGTAGTTTGCGCTGGTTATAAAGATTACGTATTTAAAATAATAGTAGCTATTCATTACTCAAGTATAATGATTTCGATAGTTTTTGCATGGTTGTAAATCATAGTGAAATTACTTTCAGTTTGAAGACGATTTGCTGAAGATTAAATTATCTAGATATCTTTCTTTAAATTTCCTTTTGTAATATGCATTTACTCTATTTAGACTATTTAAATTATTGTTAAATCACGATTTTTTCTTTTTCCTGTTTTATAACTGTTGTTCTTTGTAACTATAAATCTGCGCAACTCCAATTGTATCAGTATTTATCAAAACAAATAAACTGTTTATTATTTATTATAATTGTTTTACAGCACTAGATCATTTACCGTAACCCAAAACACCATCCATTTCTATTGGCCGGGTTACAAGCCCTGCGCTGGGCAGTCGAGTGTTGGGGCTGCCACCTTAGAGCCTCTACAGGGGTTCTGAGTTTCATTTGAAGATTTACATCCTAGTTTCATCCAACCTCTTTACCGTTGGGAAAATTTCTCCTCCGCCTTCGAGACCGTTGACCGTTTCTCAGGGTTCCACCTGTCCTGAATATATTAGATTTTTATCTGGATTTAATTGGGTTGACTCCTTAGGCTCTTCTGCCCTCGATCTCCGCCTTGAAAGACCGTTGACCAGTTTAAATATTCAGTTACTGTTTGAAACATTAAGAATATATAAGAGAAACTGGTCTAACCATTAACTTCGCAAGCCAGGACACAAGACTTCCACTATGAGTATTGAAATCTAAACCTAGAGAGAAGCGAGGCTTGAGGAGACCTAAAAAGAGATGAATGCCGAAATATCTGAGCCTAATCCTTGACAGATGATGATGGTGAACCTCTTCTCTACGTAGCCCTCTCTCATAACACTCGTTTCTTCTGTCCACTATTTTCTCCGTCATCTTCGATTCCTCCGTCTTGCTAAAACTCATAGCCTAATATTGTATTAAATCTGTTCTCCATTCTTCGCAAATGATCGTAGCAGATAAGTTTTTCTAAAATTTTGTTAATAAGAATTTTTTGTTCACCTTCTTTAAAATTTCTTCGTTCCTAAGACGATTTACCACAGTCTACTGACAAATGTTTCTTTAGAAACTCATTTTTACAGTTGTTATAATAATTTTAAATTGTGATTGGAGAGTCCAAACCTCTAAAATGGGAAATATTTTCAAATGGAAGAGCTTTCCACAATTTTTTTACAATGAGTAACAATTATTACAAAAAAATATTAAATTTTGTAACTCAATTTTCGTTACCGATATCTATAGGAATTTTTAATAACCCTATCTAAAAAAATGTACTCTTTCAACAGCCAAAAATCTAAAATTAAATACATTTAGGGTACTAGTATATAAGTTGTCGTAGTAGGCAATATCGTATTTTAGTTTCAAAACTTATTTAAACTTAAAAATAACTTTTATTTAAATATACCTTGAACTACGTATCTACTCTTCTTTAATATTAAAATTATAAGATTTTTAATCAAAAACGTAATTTACCAAGTGTGTGAAGAAGAGATAAATTCCATAAAATAATTTGAATCTCACCTGAAACAAAGAAAAACACGCATACCATCAGTAAATTTAATCTTAGCTAAATTCTATTAATAAATATTGATAAATGTTTTAAAGAACCCTTGATTATATTCGGTGGCCGAATCATTAACCGATAACTAAAGTAAGTTCAATAACAGACTACAGTAAAGAAATAATCGCACATCATATCTCCTAAAAACTGTGCGGTAGAAAAAGTTACTACAGTCTTTGTAAATTCAATAGGTGGGTGAGAACAACTGATTATATTTTCTGTCTGTCCATATTTATAAAGATAAGAGCTGGATTTGATATCAGTATTGTGGAAACAGTAGAGTTTAGGCCTAAACTTTTACAGTTATGGGGACATAAGGCGGATGTCTTAAGGTAGATTGCTTTAGATGATATGAATTTGGATGTCGGAGATGAGAGGTCAGAGAGGGGTTTCCTGGTCGAAGAGTACATGTCAGGCGATGGGGATGACCTATATCGGGTGATGAGAAGTGACCCAGGAAGTGAACTAGGAAATGTTTGATTTTTTTGTCCGAGTATAATGCAAATCATGGCTAGTGCAGACGGTGAATCTTGGGACCCCTGGCATAAAAGCTAGTTTCACTGACAACTACACCAACAGGCCAACCAAAACTACGAGTAGGAGATGGGAAACCGTAACTGGATAAGTTCATTTTCCACCTACGTATTACAGAAATTTAGAAGTAGAGATAAATATATGCATACAAATTTAAATCGGTATTTATTGTAGGCATGAATAAAACTTTTGGGTGCTGAAATTATCATTATTACTATTACTAGCGTAGTAGACCTGTGTGAATAAATTCGCACAGTATTCTTTGACTGCAAACCCCATCATTAAATAATTGATTTAAGTTAACAACAAGCATAACTGTTCTTAGAAGAACGGTGAGTAACGACTTAAGAACAATAGTTTCGTCCTGAAAAGAACGGTTGTAAACTAAAACTTTATTTCAAATAACATTAACACAATGACTGTCTAATACCGACTGAGTGTTCTGTGAGGTGACGAAGAGAGATAAAGCATATCCTCCATGCTTATGAAATATGACTATTGAGAGGTAAATGAGGGAGAACCGCATTATATTACGCTGTATTACCGCTACGTTGTAAAGGAAAATTAATCTTTCTCGTTTCGAAAACTGAAGCTCATATTAGCATGAATTTCAAGTTTAGAACTTTTGGGCAAATCAGGAAAAAATACTCTTTAAAACCATGTAAAAATTATACAAATCCGTTTGGTAGAACTATATTTAGGAGCTAATATAATTCCCATTTAAGATGCACTGGAAACGATTTTCCATTTTAAATATACAGATTTTTTCAGTATTTTATCACATTACCTAGGAAAATGAAACGCGCGGGGCTCAATCACACTCATACATCTAATCGGATCGGAAAATATACACAAAAAAATTATTGGTTTTATGAAAATAACGTAGGTGTATGTTGTCTGGAGTACCGTAAATTAGGTATAAAATACACAATAGCAGGTATCAAATACACTCACAGAATATGTTCTATTGTTAAAACAATTCCATGTATAATTACAACAATGGATAATACGTGCTAACTGCAAACTGCACTAAACCGATAACATTCATTCATTCAAATTATACAGACAGATTGTTGCTACAGGATCAGGAAGGAAAACCGTCATAGTGTAGCGTTTCTCTGTATGTATATTTGACAGATGGTAAAAGGTGAGAATAATAGCTAGAGAATAGCTATCCAGCTAAGTCTATGCAGTCAATCATCGAACCAGAACGCTCTTAGTACACCCACTATAGCCAATACACTGGGTGCATCATAATTAATGTCACATTTAAAAACTGTTTTAAATTTTCATAAGAACAAACAAATCAGAAATCGCCGGCCGCATTGGCACAGTTGGTAACGTGCTCGCCTCTCATCATGCGGTCCTGGGTTCGAATCCCACTCAGGCACGGCATATTTTAATACGTTACAAAAAAATCATTTCATCCTCTATTGTACAAAAAGTTATACCCCAACGTCGTCGCTAATGACCGTTGTAGTTGATGAGACGTTAAATAAATTAAAAAAAAAAAAATCAGAAACCATGAGACTGAATATTCTTGTATCAATCGTATTGTTTATACGTACCGTCACACTCTTAACCGATGAGTTTAAGAGAGAGACTACCTTAAAAAAATAATGTTTGAATTTTGCGCTATTTTTGCAGATCAAACTACATTTATTTCGAACAAAATGGTGTAAATTAGTGTGTTAACAATATTTAATGCCCATAACAGGCAGGTGGAGTGTTAAATTAATTGCACTTGATCTGTGGTTCCAGGGCTACAAAAAAATAGTTCTGTTTCTTATCACATAGTCAGCCACTTATATGGCTGAACTATTTAAGAACAGAAGAGGTAGAGGTGTAAAAGACACTAGTCCGAGTTATCTCCTCTGAGAGTAATGAATTTCACTATACAGCCAGACCCTGTGGTGAATGAAGTGAAGGTGTCATTTGCAGGGTGGAAAGTGGGTGCTTTTCGGAGGGACTGGCATGCTGATAAGCATACGCTTTCAACTCAGTGAGGAAGGCAATGGTAAACCACCTCACTCCTCGTTTTTACTTAGTAAAACCTCTACAGGTTCAAACCAGCCTACAGGCTGATGACCTAAACAACAACAATATTTAGGAAAAAAGTACGAGCAATAATATTAATAATACATATAATAATAACTTGGCTGTGAAAAGTGTACAACCGTGACCGAGATATTAATACGAAGTTAGCAGATTTCTATTTGTTTGTCACAACATCAGGCCTACCATTAGAAAACAGACATCGACAGAGATAACGATCAAACTTTTTATCGTGTTATGACTTTTTTAATCATTATTTTGGTAATGGTAGTACCACAGTAAACAAAGAGAAAAAAAGATGCAGCGCAAAGACGTTTGGAACCGGCTTTTGGAACAAATGATGGAATATCGGATTACAAGACGGGAAAATATTATAAACCAGTCGGTCGTACAAGAATGGAACGTTTAAAAAAAATTAAGGAATGAATTAAGACAGGAAAATGAAAATGGCTAAAAGTTGTGTGAGAGAAGATGTTCTGTCAATCGGCAGCGTGCTTCAATGAACCCAGGCCAGAAAAATTTGATTATCGGTAACGGATTCAGAAATTTTCAAATTGTTTCATTTTGTAATTCGTATTGAAAACTCCACTGATCACGAATTTTCTAACTTTTATTCATTTTAGATTGTCCCCTCCATCAATGAATATTGGTTACAAAGCTAGTAAACCGCTCTCTATAATGAACCGCCTTTTAAAGTATGAGTTCTCTTGTTTTTCAGTTTCTAATATTTTTCAACCATGAGAAATTCCTTCCTCCTGGTCTGCGCTTACACTCAATTTTGCCCTCCAGGTTTGAGAAGTTCATACTGATCAAATGACAATAGTAAGTAGCTTTCACGCTTTTGATTATGTTTGTAACCTCATGGTTCATATCCAAAAGTCTTTTCATTATACACACTGTAACATTTAACCCTTGGTTAATTCAGTATCTGGGTGTAATAAAGAATAAACAAACTTTTTAAACTTAAAACAATTATTTATTGACAGAAATAATTATTCACTTCTAAAAAAATTACAATTTAATTACCTCAATTAAATTAATTACAAAACTTAAAATCGACTATACCTAAATGATATCATGTCACTCAACGATAAAAACAGATTAATATATCCACAATCACCTCTTCCTCCCGTATGCAACGCACTATTAACGTAATTCAAAACCGGTTCCGTAACGACAATATTTCGAACTGCCTGACAACACTTTCCATTCACAGTCCAATTACTGATTAACACACTTCAAAACCGTTAACTGTTTTTATACTGCAGTCTGATAGTTTCCCAAACAATTAAAATCTTTTTAACAATTTCGTCGCTTCATTGGAACATAGGAGAAGGAATTAAAATAAAAAAACAAACGCCTTTACTAGTTTCAATTCCGAGAATTCTTATTCAAAATATTACATTCAAAGTGGTTGTTCTGGAGGTTAGAATAAGTACCGACGATTTTCTCAATGCTTTGCAATTTACGGATGACATGTGGATTATACTGGAGAGAGACGATGAGCTTCAAAGAGCAGTTTATGTTTTAAATGATTATTTATGTAAAAAGTATAATTTACGAGTTTCGGTTGCTAAATCAAAGGTTATGGCATTCAGAGGGAAGTATCCCACTCGTTCAAAGATTGTTTTTGACAATGTAGTATTAGATCAAATGTCTCACTATAATTATCTGGGAGGCGATGTGAGCTTTGATAGGGACTTGGATGTCGAAAATAAAATAAATAAATTTCAAGCTATTTGAGGTACCATTAACAGGACACTGGGTAACAAAGCTAGAACAGAGACAGTAGTGAAATTTTACAAGGTAATGGCAACCCCAGTCCTTCTTTGCGAAAATGAGCCATGGATTACCACAAAAGGCCAAGAAAGTAGGATCCAAGCAGCTGAAATGAGGTTTTTAAGAAAGGTGAAGGGCTGCTCGAGGTTGGATCTAATACAAAATGAGGAAATTAGATCTGAGTTGGATGTATTTAGTCTGAATGAAAAAGTGGAGGAATACCGCAATCAATGGAGGCAACATTTGGACGAATGACAGAGGAGAGAATACCCGTTAAAGTTAATATGTTCCAGTTGGAAGAAGGGAGGTGGGAAGACCTCGAAGAAGATGGCAGTTGTCGAGATGTACGAGTTGGAATATCTCGTGTTTGTGTATATGTGTAGTATTGTTTATGAGTTCGGAACAGGCTTATGCCTAATCCTTGATAGTAAGAAAAAAAAGTACTCCATTATCCATGTTCAAAATAAAACACTTCATAACATACACAATTTATTACAATGAATAATTTACTCCCTTAACCAATTCTAGAGTATAACTGTACAATGTTACAATACATTTTTAGATATATAAATTTTCACGGTTTTTTTAAATGAATTAGACTTAAAAAACTACGGGAATTGTAAACGGTAACTGTTTAGAATTTTCCGGAAGTAATACTTTTGATACACCATGTATACACAAGTGAATACAAACACAGTTCACAAATGTGTTAAACAATCATCTTCATCATCATCACGACATGGAACAATGAGATTGTTTGTTAACAATAGAACCAAAACGTGGACGACTTGAAGACCAGTTACTTACATAATGTAACTAAACAATAAAATGTAAACAGTTGAAACAATAGCAGTGATCCATAAAAACCAATTTGTTAGATAGTTCCTCTGAACTATGCACAGGTCTATACACCATCAGAAAATTAGTTTACGCTTTGAACTAGAATTAATTTCGCTAACTTTGCTTTAAAATCCTTGCTATTAATAAAGAAAATACATATAAAAGTCGGTTACATTATAATAAACGTATCAAGCCTGCAGTATTTCCTTTGATTTTATCACTTTCTCAAACAAACCGTTAAACTTTAGAGAAGTTTTCAACCAGGGCTTCGGATTTAATTTTTTGCTCAACTTTGGTCTTTGTTTAAAATTGAACTTAATTATATAAATAAACGTATTTTTACGTAAAATACACCTTATAATGTTGTTATTTAGTTCATCAGCCGAAAGGCTGGTTTGAACCTCTAGAGGTTTTACAAAGTAAAGCTACGAGTGAGGTGGTGTACAAATGCCTTCCTCACTGAGTGGAAAAGTATGTTTATTAGCATGCCAGGCCAACTGAAAAGCATCTATTTTCCACCCTGAAAATAACACCTATACTTCATTCAACACAGAGTCTGGCTGTATAATTAAATTTATGATTCTCAGAGGAGATAACTCTGACTATTATCTTTTACACCACAACCTTTTCTGTTCTCAAATATTTTAAATAATTGGTGTAATGATAGTCACATAATTGGCTGATCATGTGATAAGAAACATAACTATTTTCTGTAGCTCTGGAACTAGCAGATCGAGTGAAAATAATTTAACACTCCGTCTGCCTGTTATGATCAGATCTTATTATATGATTATATGACAAGTTAAAAAATTGGAGCAGGAAATAAGACGGTTATTCTATTTCACAGAATGCACGTAGGAGACCAGGCATTGGCTTGGAAATGACAAGGAAACTGTGCGAAAACCTTGACCACGACAGTCAAAAATGAAAATAATTGATTACAAATTATTCCTAATAATTTCTAGTGTCCATATGCACAAATCAACTTTTTAACTAAACATTTAACAGTTTTCACTTTCATAAACAAAAAAAACCAAATTCTTTATCGAATAAAACTTCAATCAACGGTTACTGGCGTTATTTCAGTTAATTAAATTATAATTAAACTCAATTCAAACATGAAAATGTCTATTTTAAAAATAACCAATTTATTATGCATATTTTTACGGAGATACTAGTTTAAACTCCTAGAAACTTTGTATTGAAAAGAATTTTACAGGAAAACGACCCTTATATCAGGAAATTAACAATATTTTTTAGCTTACGTACAAAAATTACGCAATTTATTGGCACAAATTTTTAACATACTCCTGAGTAAGTTGTTAAAAACTATGCTACATTTCCCGATGGAATTTCCATGAAGTAAAATAGGTAAAACAAAGGTGTCAGTTCGTTGTTTTTTGAATCTTATCTACACACAGTAAACTCTAAAAGGAAGTATAGGACATATTAAAAAACTGATAAGTCTGAAGTAACAACTTAGATAAATTCATTACCTATCAATTCGTTTATTACCTTTTTATTACTACTGTTTACTTAGACGAATAAGTGTATCACCTAACAATTTTCCTCATTATAAACAATTAACCATAACGTTTACTTTGAAATTTATTTATTTAAAAACCAAAAGAACAAAAACAGTAGTAGAAAGGAACTCTTTTATATGTAAAAGTTTAATCAATAAAGTAAATTTTTGCATCGTCTGTGGCCCACTGGTAAAGCGAACGGTCCCAGGGAATCGATTTGGTAGTGTCTGGAAAATTTCAAACACACCGTTCGTTAACCCTAAGTAGTCGCTAATGACCAATATGTTGATTCGACTTCAAGTAGTAAGGTGAAAAAGCTTTTTTTGGTTTTCTTTAAAAAAAAAAAAGATTTAAACAACTTTAAACACTCTAGTATTAGTTGGTATTTTTGTTCTCTCGATATAAGCAGGTTTTTTATTGTTGCTCGCAGACGACCATACAAAATCGGTTGCCCAATCGGTGTTACTTTTTACTGTTACAATTCAAAGCGTCTTTCTAACAGTTTACTGACCCGGAGGCTTAATGAAATCATGCCTCAAAAGTTTTCTCGATGTGTGGCTACCTTAATGTAATAGAAAAACTTCTATACAAAAGTTGTAGAATATTCTGCTCTAAAATTACCCATGAGTCTCGTATTCAGTAACTACTATTGGACTAACGTTTATTGTTTTGTTGTTAAAAAGTCAAACCTTCGTTTTCAGCTTTAACAACGTGCTGGAACGGAAAAATTTTAAAATCAAACAAAAATTCAATGTAAATTTTAACTCATCGTTTATCTTAATTTAAATAAATACTAAATTTATTTGTTTTTGAGAAATTCATACAAATGGAGTTGCACAGTTACAGAAAACAGTTATAAAACAGAAAAAAAAGAAAAAAATTCCCGCTTTAACAATAATTGAAATAGATTAAGTAGCGCAAAATACATAATACAAAAGGAAATTTAAAGAAACATAGACATAAGACTAATTTATTCTTCAGCAAATCGCCTTCAAACTGAAAGTAATTTTCACCATCAATTACAACCATGCAAATGCAGATAACAATAGTATTAATTCATCAACATACACACACACACACACACACACACACACACAAGAACACCGGCATACTCACTCACACAAATAGAAAAAATACAATAATATAATGTACATCTAAAGACTGCCATTTTATTTGACAAGCTAGCCAACCAACGTCACAGATAACAGATCTAATCTCAATTGCATTGCAGGTATAGTAATATAAGTTGTTTAGTTTATGTAGACTTAAATTTTAAAAAAGTACCAACAACCTATCCTGCTCTCTGATTACATTTCTAATATATGTGATTACGTACTTCAGTCGAATGCCGTTATGCATGGGACAGTGTAGCAAGAAATGGGCGACCGTTTCATTCATCCTTAAATTACAAATCGGACACAACTCATCACAATTAATAAAAACCACAACTATCTTAATTTAATGATCCGATGAAGAAATTACTTGAATAAGGAATAATAAAACATAACAAAAAAATGTTCTGACACTCCTCATGTTTAAGAACGTGGTCGTATCTTTTACTAGCACCACCATCAAGTGTTTTCAAATACCAATTGAAACGGGTAAGAAGTTCTATCAATTTAGAAACGAACTAAAACGATATTACTACTGAGAATTGATACACTAACAACAGCTTTGAATTTAGTGACGCGTGTAACGAGCAATCCTTTAGCGTTCGACTTCAATACGAAACGCATTTATTTTTCCAAATCAACTTTCCAACACGATTGGCACATCAAATCCTATTGTATCCAATTTATTACAAATCCACTTTTCATCAAATTCATTTTTGTTTTCCGCTGCTTAAACTTAGGAAAATTATCTCGACTGAAAATCATTACATAATATAGACTACGGATGGCAATTTTTAGATTAAAATAATAAAAATAAAGCTCATAAATTGAATTACGCGAAATATTTTATGAATTTTCCCTTCTTTTGAAATTCAATAAATAAATTTAGAGTAACATTGGCGGTTTTTTTTAAGGATTTCTTCTCTGACGGACACGGAACGAGAGGATTAGGAAACTCATGAATCCGAGTAAAGCTGAATTTCAAGGAATAATTGCTATTCTCTAATCTATTAAACCACTGGAACGAAGAAATTAGTGGCTACAAATGTATTGGAACCAATAACTACATATGGTGTTGAGTGCTTCAGGAATGAACAAAGGCTGGATATCTAAGAGATTACAAAAGTCGTGCAGGGTCTTCAGACTCAAGCATGATAGAAATGAAATAACAACGGACCAATTCTTAAGATACCACAATAGACAAAACAGAGACAAGATAATTGGTATGGTACGGGTATGTCCGAAGAATATCAGCGGACAGATAATCCCAAAGAGCGTTCGTTCTCAAAGCAGAATATCCGAGAAGTGGTAGCTTCAGAAAACACAAGGCGTTCAAGACGGTATGGTAGCGAGGAATCTCAGGGAGCGTTATTGGCGGGGGGGGGGGGAACAGAAGATAATGGACTATAGCGGGAAGCGAAGAAATTTGTACGGCACCCGCAAAAAATCGGTAGTGACATTAGAATGGATACAAATTTTTTAAAATTTTTATCTACAAAATCAAATTTGTATTTACTTTGGCATAAGCCTGATGGTTCCAGAGCTATAAAAATTAGTTCCATTTCTTCCTCCGTGCAACAAGTAAATAAATAAAGTATTGAACAGTCTAGGAGGTAAAGGTTAAATAAACAGAATCACAATCATCTCTTATAAAAGTAATAGATTCCATTATACAACCAGAACAAGAGGAATGGAAAGAGCGTGTCCATAGAAAAAGCGTTGAAAAGAAAATGCCTTTAAGGGAGACCCATTGCACAGTTTAGACAGTTATACTTCTCAAGCTAGTAAGGAAGGAAACAGTAAAATACCCCTGTCGTTTTACTTACAAACCACTCTAGAGGTTTAAATCAGTCATAAGGTTATTGACCAAAACAATACTTTTAGATGAAGGATTAAAGTATATGACATTATCAATACCAAGTAATTTTTTAAGATACTGTAAAAAGAATCCACGGTTTTCTCTAGTTCTTTTGAAGTTTATTACAAAAGGTTAAAAAGTAATATTTGTTTTTTTTATTTAATGTGTATACTCCAGGAATAGATCGGTTGATAATCCATGACATTAGAAGAGGAAAATCCGCTGATCGAATAGCCACAACGTATTAGTAAATCAGAACTCGTTCTTCCACGTTTTTGTCCCTTAGGGAAATATGTAGCCCCTTGGCCGTTAATAGACTGTGGCGCCAACAAAACAACCCTCTTCTTCTCCGAGACATCAACCCTCACACTTATCCATTAGCTCTTCAACTCCCGTTTCTAACCGTTCTTTTATGTCTCTTTTTTCTTTATTTTCTCAGCCTCCTGCTTTTACTCACTTTCTCTTCACGCTAAATAAACTTTCTAATCAGAACTCTCCTTAGTGAAGCCCTACCTAAATATAAATTCGCTTTCCCAAATAAATGCAATAACGAATTCAGTAATTCTTTTGTTTACAGTTCGTAATGAATGTGAGATGTCTTTTTTGATTTTGCCCCGAATATTTTGCGCATTAACGACCATACAGAAGGCGGAGGGTGTCAGATGAAAATGTACTACGAAAAATTATGTTATCAAAACTCTCCTTGTTTGACTATTTTTGAAACCCGAAATTTTAAGGCTAATTAAAACCCAGAACCTCAGCAGGATTCCTGCTACAGTAGCTACCCGTTCATTTTACAGTAAATAAATAAATAAACGAACAAACCATTTAATGCTTACACCCTTAAGTTTCCCGTATCTATTTTAAGCCAATCACGGATTGATATGGTTATTCTGAAAAAAATTTCAAATAGAAAATAAAACAAAAGTCAACAGTAGACTTCGATAACAATGTAACACTGAAACAGGCATTTTTTGGTAACTTTTGTAAGCCTATCAAAAACAAATAAACAGAAAGAGAAAACAAAAATGAAAGAAAAATAAACGACAAGTTTCGTCAAAAAAAGCAATGATATTGGAATTGTCATACATTTTGTTAATAAACTCAAACGGACACTTGTGCGTCCTCTGTTGTTATTTACATTGATGTTCGAATAGAGCGTGAAAAAATACGATAACTACAAACGTATTTTGTACATGGAGCTAAACAGGACATAAAATGGTCGAGCAACTGGTAACAACATTCTGCTTAGACAATGTTTAATTATTACTTTCTCTTGCCTATATGAATATAATATAGGAAGGAAAGTATTGTTGTCATGTCGATTTTTCGAAATCGAGTTTTCACCGGATCTATATGTTTTCAGACCCCCTGAACCCAAAAAACATGTTTTTGGCGATTGGTCTGTGTGTGTGTGTGTGTGTGTGTGTGTGTGTGTGTGTGTGTGTGTGTGTGTGTGTGTGTGTGTGTGTGTGTGTGTGTGTGTGTGTGTGTGTGAACAGAATATCTCAAGAATGGAACATCGTACGAACTTGAAACTTAAGTTACATACCACTACCGGACCCGACACGAACATTTTCATCAAAATCGGTCACCGGAAGTAGTAGTTTATTCGTGTAATTTTTCACTTTTTTGCGATTTTCTCAAAAACTGGTCCTACGATTTTTTTTAAAATCGCCTGGTTTACTCAATTTTTTTATTCTCTACAAGATAGGGTAGGCGTCATGTTTGCTGAAATTCTGGGTGAGGCTGTTTTCACGTAAAAACATAGTTTTTTTAAGATTACGGCTTTAATATGAAATTTAGCGCAAAAATTTATATAATAAAAGTTGTAGAGAAATTAAAATTCTACAACTTTTATTTCAAACATTTTTTTGTATAACGCTAAGTTTAGCAGTAATTAGCAATTTTCTGATTTTTTTCTCACGAAAACGTGTGAAAAATCGATTTTTTTAAGATTTCGGCCTTAGAATGCATTTTACGACAAAAGTGTATATAATAAATTTTATAGGAAATAAAAAGATCTACAACTTTTATTTATAGCATTTTTCACTACAGAGCCTAGTTTAGCGTGAAAGAGTGATTTTCTGTATTTTTAAGCCAAACTGAGTTCGATTTTCATTTTGCGTCTTTCATTCATGATTAAAATAAGGTTATGTTTTTGAGGTTAGTTTTTTGTATATTTCTAATGTTTTATTACTAATGTTAGGTTTATTGTTAATTATTTGCACTGGCAAGAGAAAGTTGTGTGAGTGTTTCACACCAGATTTTTTTTTTATTATTCTACAGTAAAGAGACCGCAATTGTGAAAAAAATGCCCAGATTTAATATGTTTTAACTTCTTATAACATTAACTCGGTAAGTAAATTATTTATGAAATGTGTCAGCATATCCATGCAAAAGCTTTTGATTTATTCTAGACTAAAAACTCTAGAAAATTCGCCTGGAACCTGAAAACTAACTGGCTTTCATTCTATAAATAAATTAACAATTGCCTACGACCCTTACTATTATTTTATTATTCCCTTTCAAGAAGGGACCAATGGATTTGTTTAGAATATTGATCAAGATCAGTTAGTTAATAACAAATTCTGTTTCAATCCGAGGCCATAGAATCTGTAATAATCCAACCAATATCTTAAGGGGAGACTGTATGATAGTTTGACTGAAAATTTTGATTTTCGGTTTTTTATGTTTTTCAATAGTTTAGACCTAGATGTCCCATAAAAACATTAAATTACGACAAAAAAATTATTTTAATGAAAAATTTTAAGTTTTTATCAGGTTTATTCTAAAAAATTAACATTTCGCCAAGAACAAATATTTTTTATATTTTTATTATCGCTCGTTTCAGAGCAAAAATAAATTTAGTTTTTTTTAAATATCTGTTTCACTATTTTTAATATTCTCCACTGTTGGTGCAGCTTTCTAACCAACTGTTGATGGGAAATTAAACTTGTTTGTGTACATTTTGTTTTTCATTTGTGCCTTTTCCCGTAAATTTAGATTTTTAACACTTAGGTACATTTTTCTCAGAAACCATTTAACCTACCCGGCTGAAATTTTACCAGTTAATTATTATGTACATTCACATTCACCGATATTGTTTTTACTTCCTCGGGTGCTCAAAAAATTACTAATATGCCAAAAACGTAGAAAATTTTTTTTATGTTATTCGTTATTCTTTTAAAAACTTTATGGTCCAACAGATTAAATTGAAAAAATCAGTAGCTAAAAACAACCTACAACTACAAGTGTGTAAAGTTTCATTTTCGTATCTTTCACCATCACCAATCCTATGAAAAATGTACCTACAAATAGCAAATTTAACATTGGCGGGATACAAAGTACAGTCTCCCCTTAAACAACTCCATCAGTCCCTTCTTGAAAGAGAGTACTTCACTAAAGTTCTCAAGAAACGCATTCTCCCATTTACGGCCAGCTGATTTCAGAGGCTCAAGAACAACCACCAACCCATTTCCCCACTTTAAGTACTACATACTTCCTTTAATTGAAAAACTTAAAAATTTTATTCAAGATCTCAACTCCATCACAGTATCCACTGAATAAATCTTTTCAACAAAGCTCCTTCACTTGCACACAAACAGGCCCCTAAATTAGACAAAATACTAATTAAAAACAAGTACACTAGCATGAAACCCAAGATCCTGTTCATTTAAAGGTCCCAGATTCAAAATCTACCTTATAATAGATTATGCGAAAAATTTTCGAACCCATTAACCAAAAATCCACACCAAATCCGTCAAACCAGCATTTTACATCCAAGAAATGTATTTATATTCTTACTTGCACACTATGTCGAACCTTTTATGTAAAAGAAATTTCTACACCCCTCAATTATTGAATAAAGAATCATAGAAATAACCTTACTGTGATATCAAATGAAACTCTCCTTTACCCACAGACCTACGATAATCCCTATGATAATGCCTTATAAGTTTTATCTTCCTATGCCAAAACTCACAAAAGAAACTTTAGTGAGATATTTTTGGTAAAAATTCTGGAAACCCTTCCGGATTATATTCTCTCCATATAACTTAGAACAAAAGAAACTGCTTCTTTTTGAGTCCTGGGGGTTACCACCAGCCCAGGCCTAAACATGCAGTAATACATCACTACAATATTAATCGCATTCCTAAAATCTACCATTAACAGATTCAAATGACCAACACTCCTCCCAACAAAAATATTTTTCTCTAGTTTGTAATATAGGCTGCAGGATGCAGTATAAAGATTTAATTTACAACAGTTTTTGTAGGAACTGACAACTTTAAAGTACATTCTATAAGGAAAATGTATATCTACATTATAAACTATAAGAATTAATAAATACTACAACTTTATTAGAAAAACGTTTTGTCAAATGCTATTCAAAATCAAATTCGGTTCAATCAACAGCCAAGTTTTTTACGATTAACTGCATAAAATTAGCAGTTTTGTAACATAGAAATTTGATACAATTTTTATAGCATATACAAATTTAATATCAATAGACGATTCACAAACAAAAA
This sequence comes from Catonia carolina, assembly GCA_035578175.1. Taxonomy (NCBI): domain Eukaryota; kingdom Metazoa; phylum Arthropoda; class Insecta; order Hemiptera; family Achilidae; genus Catonia; species Catonia carolina. Next base: position 15,533,464 of record JAQMRL010000002.1, on the reverse strand, counting down.
TAGGGCTACCAGTTTTTCCCCACCATTTATTTAACAGACAGGAGAGAGAAGAGATTATTTAAAAACAATAAATTTAATAATACAAAGTTAAAGTAATTAAAGAAAGTGTTTACCAAAGACACTTAAACTTAATCACAGTTTCTGTAAACTTTATCCAGATTAGTTCTTAAAGACGAAGACGAAAGAGGAGGAAAAGGGGGATAAAGATCAAAAGCAGCTTACATTTGCCAGTCTCTCTATACAAGGATTAGTACAGACTGAGTTTAGATCTTACAACTTAACCTTTACTCTTTACTATAGGCCTACCACACAACGCTTCTAAAACAGTCTAACCTCCAACATAAACACATTCATAACAGTTCTCACAGCTCTCCATGTTTTCATGTTATCGCAAAATACAACAATAGGAAAAAAAACATAAGCGAGAAACTTCTTCGACGTAAAACAATACTTTCCTTCCCTACATATTCATATTAATACAAGATAACCAAGATATCCATCGGAATAGCTTTTACAAGAATTCAAACTACCTACTTGATATCCGCCAAATATTTGCAAGAGAAGCTCTTATTTACGCTAATAACAATATGAACTAATTTACAACATGAGCCCACTATTATAATACACGGATGATTTCTTACTTTTACAAAAGGCCTCGAAAACTTTATACCACCGGCATTTCTGGTACTTAGCACCCAAGCTGCTCAATTTGCTTCCCTTACAAATTAAAAATATACCGGACAACATAAAGTATGGAGAGAAGCCGTAAAAACAATGGTCACACCAAAAACCAAACAAATTATTTTGTGAGCTCGTCTACCGGTTCGATAATTAGTTTTCTATCTGTAAATAATTTTTTTTTAAATGCATTTATTTATTTAACGTCGCATCAACTGCAACGGTCATTAGCGACGACGTTAGGGTGTAACTTTGTACAGTGGAGGATGAAATGATTTTTTGTAACGTATGAAAAATGCCGTGCCTGAGTGGGATTCGAATAAATTCTTTTGTTTTGGACATTTCGTGTTTTAATGTGTTCGTTTTTTTTCATTTATTTATAGGCCTATATAGAGCACACTATTTTAATAAAATGTCTTATAAGTTTAATTAGTACTTAAGTCAATAACATGTAGTTACAATTACTATCACAATAATAGATTACCGTAGTAGTTGCGGTATTATAATGAACAAAGAACAACTAAATTGATCTACTCTTGAACATGGGAAACCATAGTTCGATCGATTAATTTTCCCAACACGAATTAATATAAATACTTTTAGATCTTTAAGTTACAATTAATGAAATTAACTTGTGTTGTAAGCATAATGATATTTTTTGTAAAGCAGCGGAAAAATAAAGTTATTTTTATTATTTACGCTGTTAATGTTTCCAACCTCTTTGAGGCGAGTAATACGACGCCGCGCAGAGTGGGCACAATTGCTAAAGTTAAAAAATGTAACTTTAGTTTAAAATATTTTTTTTATTCCTGATGTGTGTACGTTGCAATCTAATCAATTCAGAGCAATAAGAAATCCCGTGACCCAAGGAGATGAGGATGATGTGTATGACGTGTGAATGAGGTTTAGTCTTGTACAGACCCAGGCCGACGATTCCGGAGAGAGTATGGTTAATTGAACCCTAACCGTCAAAGTATACCGGTAACCACAGTCTAGTATTCAAATCCATAAAAAGTAACTACCTTAACTAGGATTTGAACCAGGAACCTTCGTCTCCGAGTATATTGTTTTTGTCAATAATGAAAAATTTAATCATATTTTCTGTAATATTTAGTTGATGATATTTTAAACTGACTGGAAATAAACAATTAGTAGTAATCAAATCCTCATAACAATTTGTTTATTCATGAAATAACATTTTACATAACCCATTAAATACAAATTTGTAACATATTTTGTACAACCAAAGAGTTTAATTTCAATGAAGTTTAAAACAATGAAAATAGACCAAAAACAAAAACAGTAAAATTAGTTTTGATGAAAGATTACAGAAAAAGTTAGTACAGATAGCCTACGTACCAATTATTTGACAATGTAACAAAAGTCAAATAAATAAACAAACAAACAAACAAACACGATTGACTAAATATTGTTTATGTAAATAGAGAAACAAACTTTGATAAATATTTTCAAACAAATTTTCTTTAACCTGTTTTACAACACGATCAAAATAAATGGAACACAGAAAATAGTAATCCAAATTTTTGCCATAACCAACCAAACATAGCTTTTGTATACATCCGATTTGTTGAACCCTTCTCAAACACTGAATGCAATAAATATTTCATACAAAAACACTGAACACAATTCAATTTATAATAATAATAATAATTTCAATGAATAATGTACGAGAAGCGATTTGTCATACGCAACGGAACACGATACAGAGCCTTGAACAGAAACAAAATCATTTTAAATTTAAATTTAAAAATATATAAAATTTTGACTTGAAATATAAATTTCATACAACAACAATATTTTAAGATTATTTTTTATTCCGTGTAACTGCAACGTGTTATTTACAAGAAAGATAAATTATATAAGTACTATGTTGTCCCTCCAATGGTAAACTCGCGAATGTGCAAATTTTGCGAATATGAGTTTCTTAGTTCATGGTGATGTATACAACGCACGTTGTAGTGAACTCGCCAATATGTATCTTGTTCGGTAAGAGAGATACAGCGTTTATAAAATTACGAAAATACACGAAGTGTGTTAAAGAAGAAAGCACTGAATTTGTTTTTTGCTCTCCCGTAAAACTGAGAATTTGTACATTTGCGAGTTTACCATTGAATGGACGATGTGCAAATGCGAAAGCCCTGATTCATACTCAAACAACTAATTATTCAACTTTACTAACACCTTCTTTTTCTTCTTTTTACAGCACCATCTCCTATCGGCAGAGGTCGGCAACCACTAGGGTTGAACGTATTTTTTATGTTAAAATATTATTAGTCCATGTCTTACTGTGACACACTTACATTTCAACTCGTCAAGTCCGAAGAGTCCGAGTTGGCTGCCCGAACTAGGTCTTGATTACCATTAGATAAAGGGCTCTAATTAACATCAATGGATTACCGGTAATGTAACTTGTATATACATACACACACAAAGGGCTACATTAGCATACAGGAACAATTTGTACACTGTGATTGAGTCGGCGGACCTATCATTTTAATAAACATAAAATATGAAACAGCTGAAAACTAGAACTGTGGAATCCAGAAGACTGGCTAACAGAAAACATAAATTATTCCCCTAATAACTCCGTTATGTAGAGAGAAATAGTAAGATAGTTATTTTAAATAAAGATTTAACAAGTAGAAAATTTTTAACAAAGAGAAAATACAATTAGGCCTCGATTTACCGATCTCGCATTTAAAGTCACTCATTTGAGAAAAGAATAATTTCTTTTCACACCAGAATTTCACTACCTACTCTATATACTACTACTCTATATAAACTACTCTATATAAAATGCCTACTCTATATAAAATGGATAGGTTCGGATTTAACGTCGCTTCAATGTAACTTCCGTGTTCGACCAGACTTTATCATGGTAAATCGAGGACCTAGTGTCTATTGGAAACTTCCTAACCGTTAAAACAAATATAATGAAACTTTAAAAGCCTACGCCGCTTTACACCTCACAAATAGAAAACAATTTACACAAACTAACCCCTTCACACACGACAATTAGAAAAATTTAAGGTTAAGGTGTACACTTAATCACTTCTACAGACTTGGTGGTGCTGACACCGCCGCAGCAACCACACTAGTTCCTTTGGAGGTCTCTTGGCCGTCGGCGCTTTAGCATTCTTAACAGATTACCTAGTATTTTTCACGAATTCATCTCTTGTATGAACGGATTTGTGAGTTTGAAATCGAATATAAAATGAATTATAAAGGTATTTTGCTACGTAGTGGTACTTAGTATTATTAAACGTAATATTTAGTTCTGGATTGCCTGAATAGGTTTGTTTTCGACGGCTTAGCAGAACCCCATTATATTTACCGTAAGTCCAGATTAGTTATCTGACTTGATTTGTAAATTCGTATTTTATTATCTAAAGATATTCTGAGCGTCTATCAAAAAACCAGTTTCAGTAAGTAAAAGCCCGTTTTGAATTTATGGTGTGTTTATGTGATGAGTATACTCCACGTCAATCATCGAATTTTATTTAATTTTTTTAAATTTTATTTATTAACAGTAAAATTTTATGGTCATGACTAGCATGTGGAGTGTTACATTATTTGCACTCGATCTGCTAGTTCCCGGGCAACAAAAAATGGTGTTTCTTATCACATGATCAGCCGGTAATATGACTGAACAGAAGAGGCAGAAGTGTAAAAGACACAAGTCAGAGTTATCTCCTTTGAGAGTAATAAATTTCATTATACAACCAGACCCTGTGGTGAATGAAGTGAAGGTGTCATTTGCAGGGTGGAAAGTAGATGCTTTTTAGAGGGCCCGGCATGATGATAAGCAAACTTTTCCACTCAGTGAGGAAGGAAATTGTAAAACACCTCACTTCTCGTTTTACTACTTAGTAAAACCTCTGGAGGTTCAAACCAGCCTTTCGTCTGATGACGTAAACAACACGTACAAATTGTATATTTATATAACCAGCAGTATTTAAGAAGTATGTATTTAATATACTCGCTAATAACCAAGATAATGATGCTACTTAAAATAAACTAAAACGAAATTCGTAGGTGTAAAAAATCCAACTTACAGATCATAACACACAGAGTAGAATAATCTCTTTACGCTCGGGGACAAAGTATAATCATAACTGTTATACAGTAGGCCTACATTGTGAGATTTTCTTTAAAAACGGGGTACGGGAGTATATAAGGGACAGAGGAACACAATCAGCAACAATTTAAAATTACATTGAAGAAACGGGATTCTAAGGAACAGGATTCTTTTAGATCAAAAGAAAATACGATGAGATTTAACATTTATCATTCCTACTGGATGTAGAAAAAGTTTTTCTTAGCAACACAAAACTTTCAAACGGTTTAAAACACAAAAAGTTTCTCTCCCAAATTATGTGTTGGCTGCCTAATTCATAAAAACGAAAACTATAAGAGTAACAATAAAACTATGTAACTCATTCTGAAAAGCTTCGGAATTTATACAATTGAAATACATTCAATTATTTAGTAAGTGTTCATAGATGTTCGTTAAATCAGGTTAACTAGTTAAACAATGAACATGTTGTTAGGATGACAGCTAGTTTGAAATATAGAGGTGTTTATTAGTAAAATGAGGTGTTTTTTTTGTTTTTTTTTTGGTATCGTCCAACTTCATTCCACATTAATGTTATAAAGGGTGACAATTAAAGAAAATGATAAAAGTACTAGGTTTGGCTGGGAGTCGAACTTCAGGGCCCCCAGCGAGGATGCAAGTTGCGGTGACAACTTCACCATCAAATAAAAATTAGGTTGAAAAGTATGATAGTTGATAGTTTATTAGTATATCAAGCTGACAAACATTCACCAGATATATTATATCATCACTTCATTCACCACAAGATATAGCTGTTTAATAGATCCATACTTTTAGAGGCAATGACCGATTAAATTTAGGAATTTCACATTTATCTGGTCTGTTTTTAGACGATTACATAATTTATTTGAATGAGCAAAAAACTACTTTTACTACAGTTTTAAAACCAGCAAGCCTGGTACAGTCAGTCCAGCGTGACGTGGGAATGATAACATTACCAACAGTTTTTTACTGTACGTACAATTTTTTAAGAATGAAGCAATCTGGAAGAAAGAAGGAAAGCCATAAGTATTTAAGATGAGGTAGAAAAAAAACTATTAAGCTATGGACAACTGTCATATAAATGAAGGTGGCCCAGCAGAATATGGATTGGAACTCCAAGAGAGAGAGAGAGAGAGAGGAGGAAGAAAAGGCACGCCCAGTAAACCAATGGATAAATGGAGTAATGAAGGTGATAACCAGTACAGCCCTGCAAGAGGGTAATGGGATAGATAGAAAGGCTTGACGTTTGAGTTGCGAAAATGGCAATAATAGTTGCACAAAGTCGCAAAAGATACAATTTTGTAGTTTAAGATCGTATTCGGATCTAGTAGTTACATATTTACATTGTTTTAAGCGTATTTAGTCTGATATGACTATTTTTGACACAACGGTAACCGCGACATATGGTGACGACACGGCGATTCTTGTACATGAAATGACCCCGGATGAAGCTTCCAGGTGTACGAATTGATATTATTTGGTAATATAGCACTGGCTTACCCGTTGGATTATTACGGTGAACGCGAATAAATCAATACAAGTTACGTCCACTTTAAGACGTCACACTTGTCCACCGTAATGCTCAATAACGATTACATTTCCCAGGGGAGAGTAGAGCGATGTCTTGGCTTATGGCTTGACAGGAAACGAATTTGGAAGCATCATCTGCGTACAAAACGTTTAGAACTTAACCACCACCAGAAGCTACTCATCTGCTGAATAATTCCTCGATCAAAATTCAATCTCCTTTCCAATATTTTAATTTACAAGACCCTTTTGAGACTAATCTGGGACTTATGGTATCCACCTCGTTGGAGCAGTGGCAGAGAGTAACTTAAAATCAATCCAGGCCTACCAGTCAAAATTTTTAAAACTTGCCTCTGGCGTTTCTTTTATATATTATACAAACAATAAAATGCCACACAATTATAAAATTTCGACAGTAAAGAAACTAACCGCGTCTTTCTATAGTACGTTTCGTGAACGACTAGATACCATCCCAACTAACTAGCCCGTGATCTAGCTACAAGAAGTTTCCCAACTATTCGACAACTACAGCGAAAATGGAGTAACGACCTCATGCTCTGAATAACGAGCAATACTCATTGTTCAAGACAGAAAATGTACCACTGGGAACCTCTTCTCCTGAAAGTTAAATTCCGCACCGCTCGTTAAATTAAAAATCATATATAATACATCATGGTGCATACAGTACAGCAATTAAAATTAAAGACAAAAAATATACAGTCGGGGGAATTCATCATTGGAGTGTTCGTTAAAGGAATTTTTTGAACATCTTGTATTTATTTTATAGTAGTAGTAGTAAGAGTATATGATAATTTTAAGATGGAATACAAGTAGGTCAGTCGGAAGAAATTCTTTATAAGATGTGATATTTTTATTAAAGTACTAAAGAGAGTAAACGAACATACACGAAGGAATAATAGAAGGGCAAGCTGTACCCATTCACTTATATTTCACTGAACTTTAACTTCACATCGTACAAGATAGATGCTACGTATAACAAATGCAACTTCATGTCTATAATCTCACTGTTACTTCACCTTTTTGTGATTTATTCATGTACATAATGTATGTTATAAAGTAAAACTTGTAAAATTAATATGGACAATGGTGCAAAAGTATACACAACTCGAAATAAAGTATATAATACAACAATATTACAAAAGAATGTATATTACACACTAAGATTATACTTTAATAAAAAAATATGGTGCTAAATCCTCACATAACTTCCTCTTTCCAATGTTATATGAAAAACATAACATAATTTTAATCATGAGTGAATGACGCTAAATAAAAATCAACCTCTACTCAACGAAAAATATCGAAAATCATTAATTAATTGACGTTAAAATAAGCTCTATAGAAAAAAATGTTTGAGTTAAAAGTTTTAGGTTTTTTAATTTTGTATACCTCTGATTATTATACACGCTTGTCATAAAATGAATATTAAAGCCGCAATCTTAAAAAAATCCCATTTTTACCAATTTTTATTAGCGAAATACAGAAAATCAATAATTGACGCTAAACTAAGAATATATAAAAAACAATTTTAAAAACAAAAATTGTCGTTTTTTTAACTTTCTACAACATTAAGTATAGTCTTTTATCCTTGCTTCCTTAATTATCAACTGCTGTAACTTAATAGCAAAGCATTTTAAAAATTATGTCTAGATGTCAAAAATATTTTCATTTATAAGTGAAGATCATTTCCCGAGGTTTTATTTTTCCTCTCGATTCATTCTGTATGTGTTTATCTTTAAAACAAAATTTAAGTCTTTTAATTTTTATTAAGTTACTGGACAATGAGCTGTACAATTTCCGTATTTAATTTAACGAGCGGTGGGGGAAATTTGCTTTCAGGAGAAGAGGTACCCAGTGGTACATTCTACGTTTAGAACAATGGTTGTTGTCCGTTATTCAGAAAAATAGGTCCATTTTGGAGCTCTGCTCCATTTTTACTTTAGACATTGCACAGTTGAGAGGGTTCTTGTAGATAGGTCGCAGGCTAAATGGTTGAGATGGTTATCTAGTCGTTCATGAAATTTACTATAGATGGACGCGATTAGTTCCCTTCCAGTCGAAATTTTGAAATCGTCGATGAGGGTTGTATTTCTTATATAAAACGAAGCGCCAGACGCAAGTCTTAAAATTTTACATGAAAACCCTAGATCGACTTTACGTTACTCTGCCGCTGCTCCAAAGAGCTGGACACCTACGTCCAGATTGGTCACAAAAAACTCCCATGATTTTTGTGTATATCTTTCAACATGTATTTTTTTGCAAAATCTACCTGAAAATAAATATTTTTTAAACAATTGATCTTCTGAAAATCAATTCATAACTGGACATAAAAATTTCTAAACTTTAGTAGGCCTATTTAATAAAATAAATTTAACTCACTTTCTTTACAAGTTTTTTTTAACTTTAATTTAACAATCAAAATAACTTTAGTCGATTACAGACACGGTAGGTAATTTAAGCATGAATAAAATTGTTCGTTAGTCTAAGACTATTTACAATAAATATACATTTAAAGAAATTTACAGACATTTTCATATTCTACGTTTAACTCAAGATGAGTGTCGAGCTGTTTAAACCAATTGTCTATAATTCTCCGGGGAAAATTCCCGATAACTTATTTCATTGAAATACAACTGTATAGTAAGGAGGTATGTGGATATGTACATAGTAAATCCCCTTTCCTTTTCCCCATTTAACGATGTTGTAATTTAATAAACAAATCCCCATACAATATCTCACAATAGCAAACCCTACAAAACCCGGCGTTAAAATACAACTGCTATTATTAATCCTTAAAAGTTATTTCTCTATAGGCCCACCAAAAAAACTCCGTAAAAAAAATTAAAATCATAAGTTATAAATGACAACCATTGTTCCGTATTTACTTTCATTTTGTAAAAACCTGTAGGGACAACAACGTAGCAATTTAATTAAAAATGGAAAGAAAAATGGCGAAAATAAAGTGGAAGGTAAGAGCAAACCGTTAAAATTTGTTCCAAAATTAATGGAAATTAATGGATATAACAATATCATAAATAAAAATTACCCGTAAGGGAAATTATTAACTATTCCTCTATTTCAAGCCAAAAAAATATTACATACGTTATTGTTTCTATTTATACCATTCAATTAGTGTCTACCAACAACTTTTCAGCACTAAAATGTATTTGTATCTTTCTTAGTAAGCATCCTTCCGCTATGTGTGCTTCAAGGCAGGGTAAATGTAAATATTTTACTATCTCACACAACCTTACACTTTAAAACAAAATGCAAGCAACAGTTGTACCAATATAAACTTTAAAAATTTTCTTACAAACCTATGTCATCTACTATATTGAAAACACCAGTTTGATGTTTAAGCAGCTGTTGAAAGTGTCTATTTCATTTATAATCACCCTGTATATTATGTGATCTTATACGGTGTATAATCCTGGACCTTGGATAAAGCCATTGCAATGAAACTCGAGACATTTGAGATATGGCTGTAGAGACGAATGATGAGGGTCCTATTGACTGCTCCGGTGCCAAATAGTGACATACAAGTTCTCGGAAGAATGAAGAAAGACGTGGAGGTCATTCCCACCATCAGGTGTACGAAGAAGCTCCAGTATTTTGGACATATCATGCGGAATGACTCATTATATTTGTTACTACAAGCCATTTTGCAGGGAAAAATAATAGGAAAGCGTGGACCTGGCAGAAGAAGGGTGTCGTGGCTTAGAAATCTGAGAACTTGGTTTGGACAAGGCTCAGAAGAGCTATTTTGCAGTGGAACGAACAAATTGAGAACTGCTATGATGGTCGCCAACATTCGGAACGGATAGGAACTTGAAGAAAGAGAAGAATATATCCGTATAATTAAATTTAAAATAAAAATCTTTCATAAAATTAAGGAAATTAGATCCTGTAAAGCTTATTCGAAAAAATTTCAGAAACCTACTCTGACAATTCCTGAAAAGTCACGTTCAGACAACTTTCTGAAAACATTATGACACGTCGGTTAGTCAATGGTGTATAGACTATATGTTGCTATTGTATGAAATTTTACGGTTTAATTAATTGCTTCTCGTCCCAGTACCTATTGTCGTTCTAGAATAGTGTAGGATTCTATTTTGCCGAAAGATTCATTTGCATATACATATAAATAACGGCTCTCGTTTCTTATCAGTTAGTGTTATAAGTGATGTTGTGAAGTGAATTGTTTGTACATAACACATTGCGTATTGCAGCAGTTCCTTTGTAACGGGAAGTTAGCGTATAACAATATTGCGATAAATTAGTAAGTAAGGATTAATTTATTATTTGATTGTAAATGGCCATATCTATTTTTATTAAGTGTAGGTATAGTTTAAAGTCTTGTTAGATTTTAAAACGTTTTGTAATAAATTTAATTTGTTAATAGGTTAAATCGTTTATTGAAGTTTTCTAGTAGTTATAACACTAATTAACAAATTTAAGTAACTTACCCAATGAATTTGTAAATAATTTTTGTCATAATTTTTTACAAAATTTTGTTATTTATAAATAATTAGATTTTGAAAAGAACTCCAAATAAACATCACAATGCAAAAGCTATGAAAAAAATTGACTAGGAATGTTGCGGGTTCAGTAACGGTTAATAACGGGATTGACAAACAGAGCACTTTCCAGTAATACATACACAGATATGTATAATATTGAACTATACTTTCAAATTTAACTAACTTTGGTCTCCTAATTAGGGCAAACTCTGATTAAGCTCCGCATAAAATCATCTCCTAAATCGTAAGTTAATTATGATGAAATGGCAATCAACTAATGTCAACTTTGTTGTTGACAACCGTCAGCTGGGACTAACTAAATCAGTTTAGTAATGCAGACACACAATCTGTTTGTATTTTGCCTAATCAATTTCTAGTAAACAGCCTAATTGACAATTTCATCTCTCATAGAAATTCTTTAATAAATAAATTGAAACCGAACTTATTTTATCATTAACATTTATTCAATCTATACTGATACTGTAAGTATAAAAGGTCTAAAAGGAATTTTCAGAGTAACAATCGTTTTTATTTAAAATATTTATTTGGTATAAAATGTAAAAAAGAATAAAATAACTGAAATCTATAAACTACTTTTTTACTTTACATAATTTCCAGAATGTGATAAGTATTTTGTTTCAGCCAATTCCCATCCAAAGAATGTTTAGACTAATCTTCAAAAAACATATTTTGACAGCTTTCTACACTACATAATCGGCAAAACGTGTTCCTCTGACATGTTCCTTAAATTTCCCAAACAAATAAAAATCGGACCGGGAAAGGTCGGAACTAAACGGAATATGGGTCCCAAACTGTATGATTTTAAATGCGAAATTGCTGCTTTTCCGACAAGGAAACTTGGATTATCATGTCTGAATATTTATAAAATTTTCCTGAGCACTTTTTTTTAATGCACAGCAAAGTCTTTTAGGGAGTAACTTTGTAACGATCAGTTGCGTAACGTTGAGAGTAGCTCCCTCCAAAAACAATCAACTAAGTCCTCACGATCCAAGAAAAGTGAAGCTATTATTTTTTGAGTTCATGGCTTTCAATTTCTTTGCCGATGGAAAAAGATATGTATTTTCACTACATCGACTGACGTTTAGTTTTTGGCGTTTAATGTGCATATCATGTTTTATTTACCATCACTGTTCGATAGAAATCCGAGCTTTCATACTTGTAACGGACCAAATGTGTCAAACAAGCAGCTCAAGTTTTAAAGAATTGCAATTTATCGTAAAATGTAATAAGAAATTCCGATGGAGAAGTGAAATTTTTCCGAAACATCACAATTTCGAATAAGATAATGTAGACTGTTGTTGACAAAAACAGCCGTAAGTTTTTGACAAAGTTATAGGAAATTAAAAACGTACTACGTTCAATTGGTTTTATCTACAGAGCTTAATTTAGCGTCAATAAGTAACTTTCCATATTTAGCTCATCAAAATAAAGACTGATAGAGGTTGATTTCCATTTAGCGTCATCCACTCAGATTAAAATCAGGTTAAGTTTTTTTATTATTTACATTGGAAAGAGAAAGTATAAAATCATGTGAGTGACTGTAACCCGATTTTTAGATATGAGATGGTTTTATATTTTTAGCTCAGAAGATACAAATTTTTTAGCCCAAAAAATATGAACACCTGAACAAACTTCTTCTTGGGAGTATATTGACAGGGGAGTAAGTTACAACGTCACTTTGGACTGAATAATCGTTTAGAGGCTAGACCTGCGACAGCTCTTTCGATGCGAAACAGGAAACGGAAGTTACTTCTTGAACTTATCTCATAATTTTACACGGTCAACAATGTAGAACAACAGATACTACGTAACGAGTTATTTTACAGAAAATTGCTCATTGCCACTTAACTGAACGATGAACAAAAATATTACATAATCAAGACGTAATAATTTCAAGCCCTTTTACCTTTGGTTACGTTTATTTTGCTACTAAATGAAACATAAGGAATAATTTCGAAAAGTAATTATTAACTACTAAACTAAACATTGGGGTTACAAAGAATTTGATAAAATTCGAAAATAGAGATACGCCAAAATGTTAGTCCGGGTAGACAAAAATCTATTTTATTTTTTTTTATCTTTCTTTCCGTAAAAATGTATTTTATTCTGTAGTAAGACAAAAGATGTATGGTACAACAGGGGAAGAAAAACAGCCTACTCACGGAATTTTCTAACAGAGAGACAGAAGCGACCTTTGTGAGTTAGTCTACAAGTCAGGAATATCGTGAAAAATACCTCAGTCCTATTGAAATATAGACCTACCTATTTTTCACGGTAGGTACGTACAAGAGAATAGATATTTATGAATAACGAACAAAAAAAATTATGTAAACATTTTTCTAAAATTATTATCAGAAAACGTCCGCCAGAATGTAAAACGTTAGGTTTTTTGGTTTTGGGGGGGGGTCACATTTCCATCAATTGCTAATGTTATTTATGGCTAACTTCTTTAAGTTTTATACATTTTAGTTGGTAATATTCAAAACCACACACGTACATGTTGTAAGTTTTCAGTATAAAAAAACGCGGATATCTTTTTACTAATCTCTCAATATATTATTACACTTCAACACATATAATTACCATTGAATACACAATTTAACATTATGTTAAGCTTAGAATAATTTTGTAGGCTGGTTATTAATTAATTACAAGTTGTTATTTACGATTTACTCAATAAATTCCTCGTGTTTTTTTTAAGTAGATGGTAAGAGAAAAAAAAGTAAAAAAAATCTGGTGTAAAATACTCACACGATTTTCTCGTGCCAATGAAAACCCCAACCTAATTTTAATTATGAGCGGATGACACTAAATTAAAATCAACCTTTGTTAGACTTGGATTTTGCTGGGAAAAATATGGAGAATCATTAACTGATGCTAAAGTAACCAATACAGAAAAACCGCTCGAAATAGAAGTTTTTAATTTTTTATAATTCTTATTAAATATACTTTTGTTTCCGAAAATTCATAAAAGCTCAGAAGATGAATGAGATATTTTTAGTAGGAATTCTAAGAAATCTAATCAATCGAAAAGTTTGTTTTTCTTTTAATTCCTTCTTCAACGTTCCACTAGAATTGCAAAAATGTTCGAAGGATCAAGATTAACTATCAGGCCCCAAAAATAAAAACAGTTAGCGGTTTAGTCAGGTTAGTGGTTAGTTAGCGGTTAGCCAGCCAGGTAAAAGTGAATTTAAGAATGGTAAGTGTGTCCGGCCGTTCGAAATAGTGTTGATACAGTACCAGTTCTTAATTGCGTAAATTGTGCGTGCAGAATGTAGCAAGTGTTTGTGGACAAGTAATCGTTTTTGCTCTTAAAAACAGTTATTTGTAATTGATTTATTTTATGTAATCTAATAGTACAGAGTGTCTCAAAGTAATGTATATACATTTTGAATGGATATATTAATTTAAAGAAAACATTTAGATACTTGATAATAGTTTGTTGCCATGTAATGTAAACTTACAAAAATGTTCAAAATGATTACCGTTAACTCCAGTAGATCTACCAAAACGTGCTAATACAGAATTGCATAACCACATTGACATTTTCATTACTTCTGGAAGTTTTTCTCCAATCAGACCGTTCCTTGTTCACATTTCTCACTGACCAATGTGTTTCAAATTTGTCACGAATCCCAGGAATTGTTACTCTTGAAGGTGGTTGGGTTCAAAATTCCATTTGCCATCGTCTTTGAACCACTTGAATATTCTCAGTATTTCAGTAACACTTTAAAACGTATTTAAGTTGATCAAAAGACAACTGAATTTCAGCCATGTTATCTCATACTAAATGAGAGAAATAATGACATTGAGTTATATTGTTAAAATAAACAGTGTTTTACATTATCAGCTGGAATGGTTTTCAAGCTGTAAGTATTTTCTTCAAATTAATGTATCCGTTCAAAATGTGTATAAATTTTTCTGAGACACTCTGCATTTATTACTTGGCTAATTTAAATCATTAATTGTAATGATTAATCATGTAAATAAATAATTAATTGTTATAAGTTTGAAGTTAGTACGTTTATTTTTCATACCCAGATCCCAAACGCATCTAGGCTTAGGTGTTACTACGCAGTAATACAGGGCAAGAGAATGAAAAATAAATACCTCAGATAATATTTTACAACATATTTGTTTAAAATAAAAATCCCAAGACTTAGGTTACTGGGCTAAATAAATGGGAACACATTTCTGCGATTTGTGTTTGTGTAAAACGTGGGCGCATTGCTACTCCATTGACACACATAAGACAACTAGGCCTATGCGTGCTCGCATCAACTAACTATCGATTCGAATCAAATTCCAATTCTCGAATAAAACAAAATACTTTAACTTTGAATTCCATTCGCAAAGTTTACTGTAGCGGGCGGCTACGTCGACCAAAAATATTTCGATACATTGATTACAAATACCCAACGATATATCGTTGTTCATTCTTTCACCGGAATCAGTATACGTATTACACATCATTGCTGACGATATGTTGAAAACAATCTGCCTGAAATGACAAGCATATTTTCACGGATGATTAATGACCACGTTTTATTGGTTTATTTTTTTTTTAAATAAAAATTGTTCTAAAATATATAAAACATGTATCATATAATTTATTGGAAGGAGAAAGTTCCTTATAAGCAGAATTTACACCTTTCTAAAATATCTTTTTTATATTGAAAGCAGATATGTGATAACTAATAAAAATATGTACCGGCCGTCTCCGTAGCGAAGTGGTAGCGCGCTAGCCTACCACGCGGAGGTTCCGGGTTCAATTCCTGGCCAGGGTCTGGAAGTTTTCACAAGGTAAAAACCCACTATTCATATCCACCGTAGCCGCTAATGACCGAGCTGTTAATGCGACTTTAACTAAAGTAAAAATAAAACTGAAGCCTATAAATAGAAATATGCGGTAACTAATGTTTTTAATTTAAAATAAATCTTTATAATGCATCCTTCAATTAATTAATTCAACTGTGAAAATACTGTAATTTTTCACTGACGTGTTAGAACTGCTACACAACTCGTTTTTACCCTATTGACCTATTGTATAACTACATTTGTACTGACAATATCATCAAAGTAAACAAACTTAAAGAATTAAAACTGAATTTGTTAAAAATCGTAGGATATGTAAAGTCATAGATAAATCTTCCACAAATTAAAAAAAAAATTAGTTTCAATTCTTCAAATTTATATTACACTTTGATGATGGTGGATCCATCGAAACAGGTTGAAAAATTAAATTACAAAGCCTGATAACAAGGCAAAATTTGTAATCAGGCTATAACAGCCTGATAACAGCAGCTGCATCAGGTCAGTACAAAATTACAGTACTTTTACAATAATTACTTTATTTCAAGAAAAGAATACAATTTTTATCTTAACGTTTTACATTAATATATATATTTTACATACATTCATTCCAAACATTGAAGAGGTGAAAATTAACATAATCAAACTACGGTTAAAAAACCATATTCCAGGATATGTACAAAGAAACATTATTTCACTAATCTTTTAACCATTTACTACAAAATATGGTAAGTGAGCTCCCAGTTAACTTTATGTTTTACGTAGCGTCACTTCCATGTAGTCGCTTCCGACATTAATTATCCATTTCTGCATTTCATTCTTAAAACTAATTTTATTCTGTTCAATTATATGTTTAGGTAGCAGTTTATAAAATTTTGCGACCAAGTAAGAGAAGTGTTGCTAATACAGCGCATTTCTCGCGTTATCTGGAAGAAAAGTTAGTTTTTGTATCTTTTGGGATATATTTTGGACGTTCCTTTTATTCTTATGTAGTTTTCTCACGATTTCCCTTAAAAATAGTTGTCTGACATTCATCACTTGAAATTCCGCAAAAATCTGGTCTGACGGATATTGCGGCGGTTTTCAATTTTATTATTAGAAAAAATTTAAAAAACATTTTATGCTTATGCAACTCCTTTAGCCATAAATGGGAAATGGTATGAAATATAAATATAAATGAGGTGTTGTTTTTTATTAACAACCAAATAACGAAAAAAATCTAAGATAAACGTCACAATACGTTACAAACATCTGAAAATTTTCTCAATCCCAAATGATCGTTAATGACCGAATTTTTGATTAAATAAACTAACGAAAAATTTATATTAAAAAATCTGCTTAGATTACTTACCATCTGCGTGACAGACATTTTTTGCTTTTCTGCCAACAGACATTTTGCTTTTAACGGCTAGTTTCATAAAATATTGAACGGTTTTCCACGACAGGACACGTACAATGTAAGAAGTAATTGAAAATGACGTTCTTATCCCGGAGGGGATGTGTAAGCTTCCGCTTCCATGAGAAAGAGTTTTCCTCGACGGAAAATAAAACAGCAACCTCTTCAATTCATCTGTTATAATGTATCGTATCGATCAGTAAATACTCATAACCTGACATTTCTTTCCAGGAACGAAATAACCTATTGTTTTGAAAATTTTCACAGTAATAAACAATTTCATGTTGTCATATCGTACACAACTTCGTCTTGAAACAAACTGGAAAATGTTTATATTAGAAGCAATATCGCCTGCGCTACGCGCCCTTATTACAGGTATATCAGAGGAGTTGCAAATATTAATAGGGTCGATTAGATAATTTTAATTATGAAAAATGTTTTTGTTTATGGCAATAGGAAAGTTAATCGTCAAGAAAATAATAAGACTATTATGTAATCAAAAGGACGCTGGTCAGTAACCTTAAAGGCGATTAGGCCTAATAAATACCTAACAAGAAAACAAAAGAAAAAAACAGAAACTCAAAAGTCATAAAAAATGGACAAGAATAAAATGTACGCAAATAACATTGTCAATAAAGGTTTCAAACAACGTATAAAAACAAATTAATCAAACTAACCTTGTGAAAACGCAAAAGTTACGTAAACTTTGGTAAATTAAATTTTAACGTAGATTCAGTAAATGCGGTCACCGAACCAATACAAAGTAGACCCCAAAATTAATGATGGCGATTTGAAATTTTCGGTCACATTTTTTACGGTAAGGAAACACGGGCTTGGCAGAGACAGGGATATTTCCTTTATTCATACCTAAAATCTATAAAACACCAAGTATCTGAATTGGTCAGCTCCTAACTGACCAATTCATACTTGGATACTTGGGTGGCCATTTTAAGCGATATTTAAAAGACTAAGATGGCCACCATTTCGAAGTAGGTCTATTTCTTGCAATAAATCAGATGTTTTTCAATTAAGGTAACAATTTTTTCCCACAAAAATTCTTAATATTTTTTGTAACAAGACACAGTTTGATAAAATGTTATAACTACTGAGATAATCAAGATTGAAAAATTAAATACCCACCATATTGAAATTTTCCAAAGAAGAGTTTTGATAATGTTTTCCTATTAAAAGTATCAGCTAGAAAATGAATACTAAATTTCATGATGTTACCTCAAGCCATTCTTGAGAAAAACCTTTTCTCAATAAATACAAAAAGGCGGACAGACGAGAAAATATTCGTTTTCGGGCCTATTTACAAAGGAAATGTTTTCTTTAGTGTATTAGGTACAATCATTCCCCAGAGTTTGGCCTAAGTTTTGTCTGACAACCTGTATATTTTCAAACGAACTCTCAAAATCTGTATTTTCTCAAAAGAAATGGTATAACTTTCTATACTTCGTGTACGTACAGAAAAATATATTATAAATTTAAAAAATTTAATATAAATAAGAATTCCTAATTCTAGTAGGAGGTACTTCTATCAGTGATATTCGATCGAGGTAATCTCACGTTTCTCCTAAATGGAAATTGCATAATTGCGGAACAACTATCCAACTAAATTCAGATAGTCTAGGGCTACTATCATTATAGATATTATTACACAAATATGATACACCAATACATCACCGAATACAATGATTTGTGGTTATACAGAAATCCATGTACGAAGGGCTATCTTAGTAACACATAAATAACAGTAATAGTAATCTGATACCAATATTGTTGTTGTTATTAGATAGATCCATTGCAATATTGTATACGTAGATATTTTTAAATAACAACGGTACTGTTTCTCCATCATCTTCAATATAGTAGTCGTAATATTTTTACAAACAATTTTTTAAGTTATAAAGTTAGAAAACAGTTAAATCTAACACATCAACAGCTATATTCGATACTTAACAGAAAATCAAAATTATCGGCAAAATACAAATTATTGATTTGTAAAACAATACTCAAGCCTTTATGGACATATGCAATACAATTTTGGGGTACAATAAGTAGACCTAATATTAAAATAATTCAAAGATTTCAGTCAAAAATACTTTGAAATATCAATGACTCATTTTGGTAGATACCCAACACTTCTACAGTACCTGCACGAAGAAATACAGAATTTTTACACCAGTTACCCAAAACAACTTTAAAACCATCATAATTCAAAAGCTATCATCAATCTCATTGACTACAGTCAAACACAAAGAAAACACCAGAACATAGTTTAGCGTCAATCACTCATGATTAAAATTAAGTTTGTTTTTCATTTACTTACATTAACAAGAGAAAGTGATGTTAATGTTTCAAACTAGTTTTTTTAAGTTTATATACTTGTAAATACTTTTGTAACAATTCTGATTTATCTACAAGATTATCATTGACTGCAATAACAGCATTATCCTTTGCATATGTAGTCATTATTGAATTGTTTCACTTATTGTGAGACCACTTCAGTACGTTTCTCTTAATGAAAGATAAAAAAATTGTTTTAGATGTTCATAAATATTTCAATAGGTTGGATAAAAAAAATAGTTACTTTTAAAACCCATAAAATGATTGATTAGATTTTGTATAATTTCAAACTGGATACAAAGGAACAGGAATAGATGTCTCCCTCAGGAAGTTCCAATTTATTTAATTCTGGAGTATATGTGAGGGAATGAGAAGTGAGGGATACGGGAGTTGAAGAGACAATGGATTATGTCTGTAGGTTGGTGCATCCCTTTTGTTTAACAGTGGGATCATATCGTATGTTTTCATCAACATAGTGACCCTGATCATATGTTAAAACTACATACATCATTCACAATTACACTAACACTAAGTGAAACAAGTATGGAGGTCAGTGAAACAGAAGGCCAGTCTATTTCGGTCATCGTTCAACCCTCATACACAAACTACATTAAAGTTGTGTAGCTCTGTACACATAGAACGTAAATATGATGTACGAGGTGTGACTATTAAATAACGAGACTGACGTTGTAAAAAGTTTTATTTTTATTTTATACATAATTACTTATAATCTTCAATATACACTTCTTCTCTATCCCTACAACGCTCCATGCGAATTTTCCATAGTTGGAAACAGTGCTGGAAGTCATCTTCTGTCAGCTTCTTTAGTTCACGAGCCGCTTTCTCTTTTACAGCTTCCACAGACTCAAATCTTGTCCCTTTTAATACAGATTTCACCTTAGGGAACAGGTAGAAGTCACATGGTGCAAGATCTAGTGAATAAGGTGGATAATCTAACACTGAGATGCTGTACTTGGCTAGGAACCTCTTGACAGATAACGCGGAATGAGCTGGCGCATTGTCTTGGTGGAGAACCCATGATTTGTCCTTCCACATTTCGGGGCGATTTTTCCTTACTTTTTGACGTAGTTTAGAAAATACCTCAAGGTAGTAATATTGATTAATTGTTTGACCTACAGGAACCCAGTGAAGGTACACAATCCCATGGATATCGAAAAAACAATCATCGTTGCTTTAAATTTTGACCTGCTCATTCGAGCTTTTTTGGCTCTCGGTGAAGTTCGGCACTTCGTTTTTGGATCAAAAGTAAACAACCACGTTTCATCACATGTTATTATCTTGTACCTGTTCCCTAAGGTGAAATCTGTATTAAAAGGGACAAGATTTGAGTATGTGGAATTTGTAAAAGAGAAAGCGGCACGTGTTCTGAAGGAGCTGACAGAAGATGACTTCCAGCACTGTCTCCAACAATGGAAAATTCGCATGGAGCATTGTAGGGATAGAGGAGGAGTGTATATTAAAAGTGACAATAAGTGATTATGTATAAAATGAAAATTAAACTTTTTACAACGTCAGTCTCGTTATTTAATAGCCACACCTCGTATGTACACCAATATGTCTATTAAGGACGTATATATTACTGCTAGAAACTCGAAAACCGATAAACCAAACCGGAAAAGTTTTTGTTAATATCCATGAATTTCAGAAAGTTATTAAACATGAATTAATTTCACAAACACTTTCATTCTTCTTCAAAATAAAATTAACATTATTACATTATAGGACACATTCATGAAAAATGTTAGTATGTTATTATTTAAACATCTTTGTAAATGAGCTATTTTACACTACAATAAGAACGAAAGATTTTGGCGGGTCGAGTTCTCGCTCGTGTATCCCTTCCTTAACCTTCTATGTACTCATAAACTCTCCTTACCCTCTTTACAGTGTTACAAGTACAATATTTTTACGTGTTAGATGAAATAAAAGTAGTTTATTCAGTGTACTTGGATAATATATTATTGGTATAAATATAGCTTACAAAATATATTTTACATCTTGTTTTAATTTTCGTACGAAATATAAACTTTACAGGTAATAAAACAGACGTGAAGTAGTTCTGTATTATCAAATACGATAAGCTAATTTTCAAACATGAAAAAAGAAGTTTCAAATATTTTTTTGAACGCATGCGTCACAAATATAATAAATTATCACTTTTGTATTGGATATTATAGGTGGAGTACATTTTTTGAGCGTAAAGGGTGAAATAAACTTTAAAATAAGGTATAAGTTTCAAAGTCAACAGGAGCGGTAAGAGAGAAGAAAATTGCTCGACTGGTGGTAGTGGCGAAGTACACAGCGAACTCCCACCCACCTAAATTTATCGTGCTTATTATAACGGAAAGGAGAGTATTCTCAACGCAACCGGAAAAAACCAAAAGTGCTAAAGCGAATATTTGGCAAAATTGAAAATATGAAATTAATGCAATTTATCTCAGTAAATATTGCAGTTATATATCCGTAAAATGAAATTAAGCAAATTTCAAAGTCTAGAATCTTATACAGTACTTAAAATCCATCATTCTAAGTAAGACTTCCTGAATTTCAGTACTGAAATGTGTTTCCAACTTTGCTTGAAATATGTATGCTTTAGTTACAATGTGGTTAACATACAACATGTATACGGCTACAGTCTAAGTTCTTCGCCAGGATGTGTACAGATGACTGCTGTGAGTAAAGAGAAACTTTTTAAGTGACAATGGCAGACTATTTTTCGGATGCTCCGTGGAAGAAGGGGTGACTGCCGACGTTTCGGAAAGAAAGTTGGAGTCTTTGTTTACGTAACTTTGTAATATTGTACGAATTAAATAATCTCCATTAAAGATTAAAAGACGGAGATGCTTCTAAAATTTATTATTTAAGTATTTCTGTTATTTGTAACATATAACTGCTAAATAAAATACCATTCATAATTAATTTTTAGAAGAAAAATAGTGTGTCAGAAAATTCGGAACAAGTCGATCTGAGAGATTATAATATGCTGAAATAAACCGAGCTTCTATGAGCTAGTAAATACCTCAAGATGATGTAAAAGGTTGGTCTCACAAAAGTCAAGAAGTTAAAAAGATCCTGCGCAAGATAATGCACTCGAAGATCGGGAACACTCGTTTTGAGAAAAAACTTAATTAGGAAACCAGAAAATCAACAAGAAAACACGTAGACTGATTATAATAATAGGATAACAATAATAAAAATGTATCTAATAATAAGATAATAAATAAATAAATGACGAAAGGTATCTGATAAGAGTTCAGAGATATTAGAAAGGACCTCAAGAAAGTCGGAGTAAAGTGAAAAAATTGAATGGAACTAATCAGATCACAGGTTACGAAATTTAAGGGCATTCAGAAATAAAAAAATAGTTTTGAAACTGAAGAAGAGACAAAAAAATGATGGCCAATCAAAATGAAAACATAAAAATTATGACCAAGTTACACAGCGTAATGACAAATACATCAATTTAAGCTAGTTATTAAGTAAATGGAAGAAAACAAACTAAACAGCTAAAATAGAGAAACGCATAGGATCAGTATGATGAGCTTTTGAAAAAAGTGAAATCTGTTGAACCAGAAAATCCCTTTAGGACTAAGAACTTCCATTTCTTTATTTGTTTGCAATTCCTGTTTTCATATAAATTCTGCCCAAAATGGACCTTTTTAAAGTACCTAATGAACATGAGCTTAGTTCCACGACAAAAAATACATAGAGAATCTGACGCTGAATAGTAAATTTAAAAACCGAGAGAAAAATGAGAACATTTAGCAGAAAACTAAAATAATAGAAGTAAAACCGCACATAGTATCACTAAAATGGGGATGGACTGACACAAAACGAGACGGACAGATGATCGATGAAACGAGGAGTTTCAGCAGTGGAGACTCGGGGAGGAAAATAGAGTTATAAATCGCCGACAAACACGATGGACAGATGACTTGAAACTAGTGGTAAAATTTAACTGAGCAGAAAGAGCGAAGAACAGGGAATTGAGGAGGCAAACACGGGAGGCTTACACCCAACACTGGATAATAACAAGCTGAGGATGTAAAAATAAATACCAAAAGCATAACTGATAATTGACGGATGAAAGATAAAACATCATCAATGAACTATTGAGAATGTAAGAGGTAAAAAAACTTTTTAGAAATATATAGGTAGCTAAGATTATCTTTTAAAATTACTTCTAAACACCCTAAAAAAAAACGAGTGCAATGTAGTAATTTGCTAGGTGCAAGATTCTTCAATAAAATCAGAATCTTGAATTCGAGTGGACCATAACACAACAATATATACCTGATATAGAAAGGAAAAAATTACAGATAAAAAGTTACTTGAATTGATTAGTTACATATTGAATTAAACTGTTTTAAAAGTCTAGCTGAACTTTATTTCTTCCGCAGAAGACTACTTCTAAACCTTTACGTGAACTATTGTACCTTTATTTACAATAGTTATTTGTTCTGTTTAACTTTACTTTGATTCTGTCTTTTCAATTTATCTTTGATTGCAACTTTACATTAGGTTGTACTATATATTTTTTCCAGTTGATTAATTTAACTTTTCAATTTAACTTAACTATAAGTTGTTTGATCTATATAGTCGCAGAAGAGTGGTTACGAAATTAGTTTAGTTCAAGGAATAGTTTCTTTGTCTTTCCTCTCTCTCCTACTTGAACAGTTCCCGAGACGGTTGCTCTTTTTATTAAAAGTTCTTTTTTAATTAAAGAAACCAAAGCGGAGATTTTCCGTATAATATTCTAAATCAAAGAAGGAAGTTTACACGCATTAAATTGCACAATATTTTTAATTTTTTCCATTATTGTTTTCTTAACAAAAAATCGTGAATAAACAAAAGATTTAATATTTACTAATTAAGTATGCAGGACGGGTTTTGAAATACGAGTGGAACATTCAAATAGAGTTGAGCTAATGTTTTTTCTTAATATGCAAAAATAATCTGCTATGTAAAATAATTCAAATGAATATTATTATACAATAACTCAGATCCGTATCAGAAGAGTATAGGCTAATTTTTATTAGGCCTATTATTATTATAAAGAAGTTTTTTTTATGACGTAATCTCAAAAACTACCCAATCGATTTCAAAATTTCTTTCACCGTTGGAAGCTTTGAGTTTTCTGAATAACATAGGCCATATGATAATACGTAATCTCTATATTTTGAAAAAAAATGTAATGTTGAATGGACAACTAATAAGTTGTATTTTGAATATGTACACTGAATACCATTAAAATATAAATTAGAGTGTATTAGTTTTAGTATAACGTTTGACTATCCTGGACAAGATTTTCGCAGAGTTTTCCTTGGCCACTCCAAGCGAAAGCCTGATTAGTTTCCTTTTTACGTACTATGCAGCAGCCAGCCTTTCCCATTTCCTATCCCCAAATTTATTGACTTGTCATATACGAGCGTATATTATTATACCAAACAATAAATTTAATTTACCTATTTATTGTTAAACTTTATAATATTGCTGTCAATTTGTAAATTATGTAGTTTAGTCAGAAACTCGCACGATTAACTTCTAAGCCGAGGGTTCCCAGTTCATTTTATGTTTGGTCTCGAAATTTTATAGTATAGTAGCTAAGGAAACGACTAAATAAAATCAGAAAAAGACATAAATTGTTATTTTCATTGGTTTTGCTTGCGATTGAAAATAAAACACAATAGGCTATGTCTGGCAACTAATTTAAGAAAGAACTAACTGTCAAAAAATACAGTAACTCATCAAGCTTGAACGTTTGTTTTGAATAACAGAAAAAACAAAAAAAATATTTTAACAATAAAATCCCTTACCCTTCATGCTTTGTTTAAAAATATATTCGTAAAATTAACAGAGCAGCTATTTTTATTTTTCGTGTACGTCACAAACAGTGAATTGTATCGAAAAATACGTAATTACTCGAAAATTTATCAAATTATTTACAATACCATTCATAAAAACAACTTAAATATTTTAACACATTGTTTAATCTACATCAAATGATTCCATTTCCCAACTAATAAATAAATTTTATTTGTTAAGAGAGATCAGCCAATCACTGAAAAATATATTATTTACAGTAAATATTAGGCTTACATAAAAAATGTAAGTTTTTTAACGACATTTGGTAACAATTAATAATTATTCCATTATTACTAACCACTACTATTATTATTACCCCATCATGTGGTGGTGGTGAAATGTAACTGGCTTCGGAAGATTGATTGTTACATCAAACGTTACGTATTTTAGAGTGTGTTTAGACTTGTTTAGGTCAACAGTCGAAAGGCTGGTTTGAACCTCTGGAGGTTTTACTAAGTAAAACAAGAACGAGGTGATTTACCATTGCCTTCCTCATGAGTACAAAAGTAGCCTATGCTTATCAGCATGCCAGGCCCTCCCCGAAAAGCATCTACTTTGCACCCTAAAAATGACACCTTCACTTCAATCACGACACGGTCTGGCTGTATAATGAAATTCATTACTTTCAGAGAAGATAACGTTGACTAGTGTCTTCTACACCTTTACCTATTCTGTTCTTAAATAGTTCAGTCATATAATTGGCTAACGACGTGATAAGAAACAGAACTATTTTTTGTAGCCCTGGAACTATCAAATAAATAGGACAAATAATTTAACACTCCACCTGCCTGTTATGGATACAATGTTTAGTTTACGGGTGTTCAAACTTGTTAAATATAGGTACATTATTTTGGACTTTTAACAGTGGCGGTTCGTGCCTTTAAAAACAGATTGAGTTGCAAAAAAAAACCGAGCAAAACTAGTATAGCTACTAATAAGTATCCGCTTGACTTCCGAGAGTAAAAACATGTAAAATACACATAAAAAACAACTGTGTGACTCCGCAAATACAAAACAAATAATGTACACATAAATAAAAAATGCAGGTGCAGTAAGCTGGTCGACCCGCCGCAATCTATTCAATTTTCGGGGACGGGTGGGGAAAGCTAGGTGTGCATATTTTCTGATGACATCTCCTGTGTCATGGCAACCCGCTCGCGCTAAAAGAGAAGCGGCGGTCACCCTTCGAACTCTTCACTTGGGCATTTATTACGTATATTACGCCAATTACAAGGGCTATTTAAAATATTTGAAAGCGCTCTAAACAAATCCAATAATTTTATGTACTTTTTTACAAGACGCTTCTTCATTTTTTTATTGTAAAACAAAAATATAATGTACTCATTTTGTGAGAGAAAATCTTGATACTATCCAGAAAACAGGTGAACAGGCTCTTCACTTACTTCACCTGAATAGCTGCCACTGACTTTTAGGTGTGTCTACATGCGGCAAACTGAATACGAATTTGCAGATATTTAAGCTGCATAATGTATTTGCAGCTAATGACCGATGATGAAATTTTATTAACGAGACACACGAGGAAAGCGACGTGACAGAAAATGATGATAATTTAGTAATGGATACAATCGACGATAGGGTGCGACATGACGAGGATTTACGTGGTTTAACATTTTTTATAAAATGTGCAGAATAAAACAATATTATTATCATACATCATGTTATCAAATGATACTCTGGTAACTAAAACGACCAACAAAAAACGTTCTCGAATGTTCGTTTGCTAAATGCCTCCATCCACATTCGAATATCCAACCCAACGTCCAACTCAAAATGTTGGATGCTTTCCATCGACACACCGAACATGTTGGCCCAATATCAGTTGTACCATTGACTTTAAATTAGCACTAGCTATTTGTGGAGGTGTTACGTGTTTACAGAAAAAGAAACAAAGAGGCACCATGGTGCAACTACGAGTATTTTGACTAAAGTTTACAGACAGTACAGTTTCTTTTGTTAAGTATTATGTCATGTGTATTGTGGTTAACGATACGATTCTTTTTTTAATACTAGATTAGTAATTTTAATTTAACTCTGTATTTTCAATAGTTTTTTTATTTTTTGAGATTTTATTATAAATATTTTTGTGATCGCAATTTTTTAAATTTTTTCTTTCAATTCTGCGTTACGAGTACCGAAATAGTGTTTAGCAGGTCACTAAAACCAATATTCGCGGTGTGAATGGAAATATAACTATTTCCTCCACTACAGGACCATGTTGGGCCAACTGCTCGATGGTTCTTCATCTACATACCAACACGCTCGGCTCGATTTGAGTCTTGCCATTGAACAGAACAGCCAACCCAATACAATTTTGGAAGAGAGTACATCCACATTCGAACATGTTGGACTAACCGCTCGATCCCAACGTGCTTGCGAATATATTGGGATGTGGATATGCCCCTTACGAAACAGAAAAGCTTTGATAGTTTTGTTTTCGTAAAGTTAATTAGTGTAATCAAGTATTGTACGGTAAATAAAAAACACGTTTAAAGTGAATCCAAACACGTCCAAATTATTGACCTATATAGTGTAGTACTAATTTAATTTTATGTGTATTCATTAAGTAAAAGTGAAATATACACCAGAAATTTGAAATTTTCTTCTTATTTTTAAAATATACCTGCGTATAGCTATTTTTTAATTTCATGTATATTTCCATTAACTCGTCGTTTTTGATTATCCGGCAATAGGGTTGTCCTACATAAGCCGGACTATTGTACGTTGGTTAAGAGTGTTAACCTGATAACTCCATTTCTAGATCAAAAATTTATTTTGGCACCGTTGGAAAAACAATACTAATTCTATCAACCAGATAAAATTACAGAATCTAATGAGTATTTAAAGTCGCGTTTTGTTGTGACAATCTTTTCAGCTAAATCCATTTTCATTCAGGTTTTCAGTTTTCCTGCAAAATTTCACGAAATGAAGTTACCATGTCAATACTCTTGTAACTGACGATAAATACATTTTAAATAAAGTTAAGGTTCATACTTATGGTATTTAACGGGAAATATTTTAAATTAGATTATCAGGATACTTTATCACTACAAAAAGTTTTCAGTTTAATAAAGTTGCGCTATACAATAACTAAGATTTTCCTTGAATTTCCCATTACTATTCCGGCTTTAAATTACACAATATCCTCTTAAATATTAATAATATTTTGAAGGTTTAATACTAGGAATACGGCCCAATTACCAGTGTAGATAACTGTTACGATAAATTAATTAATAGGAAACGCAGGTTTTACTAACAACGTAATGTGGTTAGGGAACTATACGCAGATAGCTGATAAAATTTCACAAACAAAACTTAAACTTCACTGTCTTGCGGTTGAAAGACATGACTTTCATTTTCATCTATCTTAAAAATATGAACGTTTCAAGGTCACTTTACTTCAGTATATCGATCGTAATAAATAAATAAACTTACTGACAAGTACAATAATGTAACACATAAGCCCAGGTTCGTTCGGGATCTGGGTGTAATAAATAATAAACAACTTTTTGACAAAATTAAAATTACAATTAATGATTGGACTTAGCCTACTAACAATTAAAATTACGTAAATTAAATAAATTACAAAACTTAAGCTTAAACCAAACTTGACTAACCATAGACTATGGTCCTTAACACATTCAATGGTGAGCAATTATGAGGTATCTCTCCCGTCGGGCAGATTACTCGTGCAGCGTGTTCTCCTTTTGCTTCATGTAGGGACTTACGCTACAACTTATGTTACTAACATTTTTATAAATTAATTTTATTTGTGACCAATACATGGATTTATGTTTGTTAATAACATAAAAGTAAAAAATTCAATGTTCTTTTTAGGTTTATTTTCGCCTGTTATAATAAATGTATTTTTTGTTTGATTTCTTCCATTTACCGTTACGATTTACGCGTAATTTCTTATATAATTTTAAACTACAAATAATATACTTTAAAAGTAAATCTAAAAGTGTAAGCTATTTTGAATAGATACCTGCAAAGATACTAAATTCACGGCTTCACCTGTACCCTGAAAACCAGTTAAGATACTGAACGAGTATACTATACGAGGGTAGAAGATCGTATGACAAAAATTCAAAAACGAACTGCATGCTTACAAAGAAACAACCTTTCTGAGGGCTATATAATAACAAAAAACTGATATCCGACAGGCGGTGTCCTTCCGGAATTACTTAAAATGATAACAAAACAGGACCCGCTAGGTGAGACGGCAGCCTGGCGGTAACACCTACCCATGACCCGCTAGGCGAGTTTCTAGCAATGAATGTGTTAATTAAAACAATAATTTGGTTACCTCTCTTCAACCACTTTTTATCACCTTACGCACTTATACTATTCAGTAGTTCAGAAGGGGTCCCGTACCGACAACATTTCCAACGGGCCAACGCTGTTCGCTCAAAATTCAGGTGTTGACTGACTAATACAAAGGCGCTCACTGTTTTTTTTATACCAGCTGTCTCAATCACTAAATTTTCTAACTAAAGTTTCGTTATTTTCGAACACCGTAGAAGGAATCAGAATAAAAACAAACATTGCCACGAAATTCGATTTCTTAAAATTCTTCTTCGAAACATTTCATTCATTGTAGATCACTCTCCTTTAATAAACTTCACCCGATACAATACACGATTTCTTAGAAATTAAGGCAACTTATACAAAAACAAACAACATATTCTTAAATAAACCAACCTACATTTTCTAAACTAATCACGAACTGTTACAATAATATACGTACATGAAAATACACGTAAACAAAATATGAGGAGGTAACACAACCCCACCATCAGTTCTACTACACAGAATCCAAAAAAAAAAAACTGACAAGGCATTCACTTTATGTGGTGGACATTCTGTTCGTAACACGATCGGAAACGGCAATTTTTTTTTACACAAATCAAAGAGAATCAACTCACACTGCCGTATCTATACCGGTTGAGTAGGGCTACCAACTTAGTGTCACTAAACAAAATTTCCCTTTCTTAAAAAAAATTACCAGACATTAACAATTGGGTAACAGGAGTACAAAAAAAAATTATTCTGTACTTACAGATTATTGAATACATATTTTTTTTCTTAGTTTAACCAGTAAAGATTTATTAAGAAAACACCTACGAAATCGTTTTTTAGTAATGATATATTTCGCTAAATCAATGTAACAAAGAACTCTTGAGAATCATACTGTATTGTTTTTGCAGTGAGTGGGGATGACGATTTCCGCAATAACGTTCGTGTTTGTCTACATGTCCAGGAAATATAAGATGTACAGGTGTAAGAAACAAATGTGAGTACAACATGAAATTTACTATGAGTGAGTGTTTAGCTTACTTAACAGCAGAACAATATATGTTTATACTTCAACGACAAGCGAAGCAGAAAAAATACTTATTAAATGCAAGGCAGGATGTTACTATACATTGTAAAAATAAGTCATAATGAGCGGTTACTGCAGTACGAAAAAATATAACGGCTGAACTATACAACCTTCCCGTAAATTTTCAAGCATTACTAAAGTTTACTATAATGTGTCCTATTTTGAAGTTTTGTTCATAACAGATAAAAGTATCAACAATGTGAAATGACTTAAAAGTGGTGTACACCGGTTTTAATGGTTTCGACAATAAGTCTAATATTTGCATTTAACTGAGCCATCTTCATAAGGTCTCTTGAACCAATTTTGTCCGTAACATGTTCTATTTTCAGTTTAATTATTTATTTTGTACAAATATAGTACTTGTATCCACGTATAACAAGTCCAGAATAATTCATTTTCTTTTTTTATCTTTGTTAATCAATTCTAGCTCTTTATATTTTATCTATTGTAAGATTTTCTGATTCGTCCTCTTCTCCGTTCATGTTATCGTTAATAAACTTCGATTTTTCCGAAATTCAATAGCAAAATTTTTTTGTCTTTTTAATTCTTAATAGTTCTCCCTGCCCATAACAGACAGGTGGAGTGTCAAATTATTTACACTCAATCTGTTCGTTGCAGGGCTAAAATAAATAGTTCTGTTTCTTATCACATGGTCAGCCAATTAAATGACTGAATCATTAAAGAACAGAAGAGGTAGAGGTGTAAAAGACACTAATCAGAGGTATCTGCTCTGAAAGTAATGAATTTCATTATACAGCTAGACCCTGTGGTGAATGAAGTGAAGGTGTCATTTGCAGAGTGGAAAATATGTGCTTTTCAGAGGGCCCGGCATGCTGATAAGTGTACTTTTCCACTCAGTGAGGAAGGCAATAGTAAACCACCTCACTCTTCGTTTTACTTAGTAAAATCTCTAGAGGTTCAAACCAGCCTTCCGGCTGATGACCTAAACAACAACAAGAAGAGTTCTCCATTTTATATAAAAGAATAGAAAGAACCAACATCTCACAAATCTGATTCGGACTTCTTTACTTCGACCCCTGTTTCAAAACAAATGATTCATCTTTACTAGTCTGTCTACGAATCCTAACATACAGTAGTAGAAGTAATTGATTACCTTGATCCATAACTAATATACTTTGTTCAAAAAGTTGTGCTCAAATGCGCCTTGAACTTAGCAGACGATTTCCTTCAGATCTGTAATACGTACGATAGATTCCGTGTACTTAACATTCGGTAACTGTTCATAAGGTCCCTGTCAGTTTGGTTTTTTTAAAGCCACATAGGACTACATAAGTTCATCAAACTAAAAAAAGCTCATTTCAATTTTTGCGGTTCAATTTTTCAGTTTTTGGAGTCCCTTCCTGATGTTTCCTTCCTTAAACCTTCTCCAGTATTCCCTCAAACCATCCGATCTTCTCTGCCGTTCCTTGTCAGAATACACAACTTTCTGTCGTTTCGTCGGTTTCTGCTGTTCAAGTCTTGTGGTAATTTTCGCCTGTGGTAATTTCCGGATTTTGTTTTGAGGTCCTCAAGTGAGATTTGGAGCCCGTCCATGTCCTCCTTAATTTCCCTGATCCAGTGAGGCTGAGTTTTTCTGTTAAGGAAAAAGTTGATGATTTGTTTTGAGATTCTGGAAGAGTCAGTCCTCAAAAGATGTCCAAAGAAGGAAATTCTCGTTTGCCTCATCTGGTCTGCTAGAGGTTCTGTATTTCTGTATACTTCTTCTTTCGAGACGGGTTCCATATCCCATCAGAGAAATATCTTTTGTTCAGGCATCTCCTGATGATCCGACGCCCTGTCAGTTTATATTTAATCAAACAAATCGTCAGTACTACAAGATTCAGTCTTTATTGCCATAAAATTGTAAGCAAAAGTCAGCTTTTAATGTGTTCTATATGAAAGATTATTATTTCATATGCATTTAAACTGAGGTATGTTTTATGTTAATATGTAGGCCTATTGTTACATTCGTCCAATGGTTACTAATATTGTTTCAAAATTAACTTGAATAGACATTTTTAATATCGTTATAATAGGTCAACAATTGATAATAAATGTTTAAAAAAACGTTTTCTATAGACAGCCGTAAATATGAAGGAAGACTCAACAATTATCCAAACTTCCTGGCTCTGAATCTACTAAATAACACTGATATCGGGTTTTCAAGACTGAAAAGACATGGTGTTTTTGATTTAGGTTATAGGTTTTAAAGAACATTGTTACACTTATTATATTTTTTTATTTTAACTGATTTACTTTAAAGTCATCATTGTATTAATCAAAAATATTAATTTATTGCTATTTTAAATTTCATTAACATTATAATGAAATCGTAATCATGTTAATTAACATCTATCAAAATTACTGATTGTTACATTTCAAGTGAACAAATTGTAATGCTGCAGAATTGTAAAAAAAATTCTATAGATAAATAGTTAAGTATTAAAAAAATAGCTCTATATAATTTTTAGTAAACAATTTAGTTTAGCTTACAACTCCACCCCGTGCACAGGCAGGTCTATGTGGAAAATTACTTAAAAAGACATATTTTTCTTGATAAATAAATTTAAACTTTATAAAGACCATGAGTTGAAGATCATAATCAAACGAATGACAACTGCCTACTTTGGTCACTTATACAGGGGTAATAAGTATGAGTTTCTCAGATTTGTTCTTGAGGGAAAATTTGAGAGTAGAAGCAGATTTGGACAAAGGAAATACTCGTGGTTGAAAAATATTGTTAACTGGACGAATATGAAGACACCCACGGTTTTGAGGGTGGTTCACGACTGAGAAATAATTCATAAAGTCGGCCCTCTATGGATAAGAAAAATATCCTTAATAGCTGATGCAACTTATAAATCCAAAATGTCTTTTCTATTAGCTTCCTTATTTCGCCAGATAACTATTTAAGGGAACTTAATTTAAAGACAGTAAAATAAAATTCCAGGTTTCCGTTTCAGTGAATGAATTAGAGGAACTTTGTAAAACAAATGTATAAATAATTTGATTCAATTTTTAAAAATTCTAGTCAAAACTTTGTAATCAACATAAAAAAAACATTTCAGCATTTGCGTAACATTAAGGAAAAATTAAATAATAGCCTACATTTAAAAATTTTTAAGATTTTTTAATTTAACTAAATAGTTTGTAGGAAAGGCGGTACAAAAAAAGTTAAGTTTCACAGGTTATGTGTTATGTAGGGTATTGTCATCACTGTAGTTTCTGAAAAAAAATTCAAATTCAAAGGAATCTAAAAAATGTATAAAACGAAAATTAAATAAACGGAAGAGTGGAAGGAAGAAACTCAGGGATTTTTTAATTTCTTTTGTTATGAAGAGAATTGAATCATTGTTAAAATAAATTAAATCGTAATTAATTTTTCATGTTTTTTTAGGAACAAAGCTTTTGACCCCTTTTATAAAAACTTTAGTTTCAATAGAACTTTACCAAAATTGATTCAGATTAGAATTTGAAGGTGGAGAGATGGTATGGGTTTTATCAACTGTAAAAAGGAAGAAAGAGTTTGGCGGATTCAAAGTATATGATCAATATTCTATCTCTCATCTTTTGCCTTTCAAATCAAATTTCGTCGCAGTCAGACGACGTTCTTAAGAATGTTTGTTTAAAGATGGCAAATATTACTTTACGTATTTATCACACCCAAAGTAAAGTAAAGATAAACTTAGATACGTTCACCTTTGCTACTGTTAGCTTTCATAAATGATGAATCTTTCTGTACGATTTCATTTAAAATAAAAAATAAATTATTTAGAGAATTGAAATATAGACTACTCTTATGCCTATAGACTACTATAAATTTGTAAAGTAGGTACTTAAAATATTTTCTTTCAGCAACTTTGTTTGCCCACAAATGTAGTATTTCGTTCAATTCCTCTTGACAAAAACGCGGTCATGAACATCATTTTTCCTAAAAATAATTAACAGTTATGCGTGGATAGTAGAGGAAGAATGTCTGTACTGGGACAACCTTGACCTTTGACCCTGACCTTGACCAAAAAAAAAAACAAAAAAAAAAAAAAAAAAACAAAAAAAAAAAAAAAAAAAAACCCGCCAGTTTTTTTCCCGCCAAATTTTCAAACTCAATTTTCTCCGCAACCGCTGGACCGATTTTGACGCACGTGGTACCCACGTGACCGGGAGATCGAGATCTACAAGATAAGCCCTAAAACTCGTCGATCCGATAACCAGGTCACGTGTTACAAGCTATCTCAGGTTCCATAGGGGATACGGCTACGGATTAGGGCTTATCTTGTAGATCTCGATCTCCTGGTCACGTGGGTACCGCCCGCGTCAAAATCGGCCCAGCGGTTGCGGAGAAAATCAGGTTTGAAAATTTAAAAAAATAAAAAAAAATGGCAAATTTTCAAACCCGATTTTCTCCGCAACCGCTGGTCCGATTTTGATGTGGGCGGTACCCACGTGACCAGGAGATCGAGATCTACAAGATAAGCCCTAAATCTCATCGATCTGATAACCAGGTCACGTGTTACAAACGATCTCAGGTTCCATCGGGGATACGGCTACAAATTAGGGCCTATCTTGTAGATCTCGATCTCCCGGTCACGTGGGTACCGCCCGCGTCAAAATCTGCCCAGCGGTTGAGGAGAAAATCAAGTTTGAAAATTTAAAAAAAAAAAAAAAAAAAAAAAAAAAAAAAAAAAAAAAAAATTCTCGCCAATTTTTTTTTTTTTTTTTTTTTTTTTTTTTTTTTTTTTTTGTTTGGAAAATTTCAAACTCGATTTTCTCCTCAACCGCTGGTCCGATTTTGATGCGGGTGGTATCCACGTGACCAGGAGATCGAGATCTACAAGATAAGCCCTAAACCTCATCGATCAGATAACCAGGTCACGTGTTACAAGCTATCTCAGGTTCCATCGGGGATACGGCTACGGATTAGGGCTTATCATGTAGATCTTGATCTCCTGGTCACGTGGGTACCGCCCGCATCAAAATCGGTCCAGCGGTTACGGAGAAAATCAAGTTTGAAAATTTAAAAAAATAAAAAAAATGGCAAATTTTCAAACCCGATTTTCTCCGCAACCGCTGGGCCGATTTTGATGCGGGTGGTATCCACGTGACCAGGAGATCGAGATCTATAAGATAAGCCCTAAACCTTGTCGATCTGATAACCAGGTCACGTGTTACAAGCTATCTCAGGTTCCATCGGGGATACGGCTACGGATTAGGGCTTATCTTGTAGATCTCGAGCTCCTGGTCACGTGGATACCGCCCACATCAAAAACGGACCAGTGGTTGAGGAGAAAATCGAGTTTGAAATTTTTCAAAAAAAAAAAAAAAAAAAAAAAAAAAAAAAAAAAATTCTCGCCATAATTTTTTTTTTTTTTTTTTTTTTTTTTTTTTTTTTTTTTTTTTTGAAAAATTTCAAACTCGATTTTCTCCTCAACCACTGGTCCGATTTTGATGTGGGCGGTATCCACGTGACCAGGAGCTCGAGATCTACAAGATAAGCCCTAAACCTCATCGATCCGATAACCAGGTCACGTGTTACAAGCTATCTCAGGTTCCATCGGGGATACGGCTACGGATTAGGGCTTATCATGTAGATCTCGATCTGCTGGTCACGTGGGTGCCACCCGCATCAAAATCGGTCCAGCGGTTACGGAGAAAATCAAGTTTGAAAATTTAAAAAAAATAAAAAAATGGCAAATTTTCAAACCCGATTTTCTCCGCAACCGCTGGGCCGATTTTGATGCGGGTGGTATCCACGTGACCAGGAGATCGAGATCTATAAGATAAGCCCTAAACCTTGTCGATCTGATAACCAGGTCACGTGTTACAAGCTATCTCAGGTTCCATCGGGGATACGGCTACGGATTAGGGCTTATCTTGTAGATCTCGAGCTCCTGGTCACGTGGATACCGCCCACATCAAAATCGGACCAGTGGTTGAGGAGAAAATCGAGTTTGAAATTTTCAAAAAAAAAAAAAAAAAAAAAAAAAAAAAATTCTCGCCATAATTTTTTTTTTTTTTTTTTTTTTTTTTTTTTGGCAAAGTTCCAAACTCGATTTTCTCCGCAACCGCTGGTCCGATTTTGATGCGGGTAGTATCCACGTGACCAGGAGATCGAGATCTACAAGATAAGCCCTAAACCTCATCGATCCGATAACCAGGTCACGTGTTACAAGCTATCTCAGGTTCCATCGGGGATACGGCTACGGATTAGGGCTTATCATGTAGATCTCGATCTGCTGGTCACGTGGGTGCCACCCGCTTCAAAATCGGCCCAGCGGTTGCGGAGAAAATCGAGTTTGGAACTTTGCCAAAAAAAAAAAAAAAAAAAAAAAAAAAAAAAAAAAAAATTGACCTTTGACCCCAAAAAATTACTTTAGTTTTTATCATTGACGTCATTCGTTTTTTATCTTTGCACGTGAAAGACTATTGATTCAGATGATGCAACTTGTTTACTGCAAATTTAAATGTACAGTTAATTTTTCTACACGAGTCGTCGAGTCAGCGATAAGTTGTTTG
Organism: Catonia carolina; assembly: GCA_035578175.1. Taxonomy (NCBI): domain Eukaryota; kingdom Metazoa; phylum Arthropoda; class Insecta; order Hemiptera; family Achilidae; genus Catonia; species Catonia carolina. The sequence goes on along the minus strand of JAQMRL010000002.1, from coordinate 15,496,220 downwards.
TTTCAATTTTAAAAACCAACAACGTCATACCGCATGTTATTATGAACCGAACTGCATACGCAGCGTTTCCAATGCAGTAGCATAGGACAATTATGTATATAAAAGGTCACCGATTTTCCCACCGTATCATAACCACTGCTCTACACCGCTAGAACAGTTCTTCTTCTAGATACAGTTCTTCTTCTCCTAGCTGTTGCTACGCTGCTAGACAGTTCTTCTTCTCTACCTGTTGTTAATTGAAGGTGAGTTTTATTCTACTTTAAATATTTTTAAAAATTAAAAAGACTCTAGCACTTTTATGAAATATACACTTTGAATCTTTAATAAAATTAAAACCTAAAATCTGTTTATGAAATTAAGACGTAGAACCTCATACATAGGTAATACATTGTTGGTACTGCAACATCACCAGTTGTAACCGTTGTTGGTACATCAACAACAACAACAACTGTAACAACACCAGTTTTATCGTTTACTATTACAAGTACGGAATAACAATTTCCATACCTAATTTAAATTGTTCTGGCCGCATATCGGTAGTTTAGCAAAGCGAATTCAAATAAATATTTATTTTCCTGGTTCGTCTCTACTACATGTTTCTGTTTTTGGTATGTTTTAGTTACCAACAACACCAACAACCCCAACAACCGGCAACAACCAACAACCGGTAACAATCAACACCCAACAACAATAGCAATTTGGAGATCACCAACTCATATTGTAAAGGTTGGTCTTATTATAAATACTATACTGGAATAATAATTTACATACTAAAAATAAAGGGATATTTGTTTTAACCGCATGCGACGAGTTTCAAAGCGAATTCAAAGAAATATTTATTTTCTTGGTTAGTCTCGACTACATGTTTCTGTTTTCGGTATGTTTCAGTTACCAACAACACCAACAACCGGCAACAATCTTACTTTAATTGAAGGTCCTACAGTTAATTGAAGGTGAGTTTTATTATACTTTAAATATTTTTTAAAATTTAAAAGACTCTAGCACCTTTATGAAATATACACTTTGAATCTTTACTAAAATTAAAACCTAAAATCTGTTTATGAAATTAAGACGTAGAACCTCATACATGGGTGCTGTCTGTACGGTAACATCACCAGTTTTAGCCGTTGTTGGTACATCAACAACAACAACAACCACCAACACCAGTGTTATCCGTTTTGGTACAACAGCAACAACGACAACAACCGTAACTGCATACTGAATATTTAGTAATCTGCAACAACAAACGTTATTGACGTAAACGTAGAGTTAAATAAATTTGAACTCTATTGTTTTAATCTGTAGCAACAACAGTTATCGACGTAAACGTAGAATTAAATAAATTTTGAACCTAAAATCTTTTTGTAACATTAAGACTTTGACTAGTTGTAAGTTGAACTTAGAACGTAGTAGTATTAAAAATCGTTTTATATTTTCTGTTGACAGCATGATTTACGCTATAACAATATTCCTATGCGTTATAGCGTTACTGTTCATAGTGCTGTTTTACCTGCTATACAAAATTTACGTCATGATAGTAGGTGAGTGTAGCGCCACACCAATCTCAAAAGAAAAACCTCTATGCTATTTTCGTATAATACATGCGCTATTTACATACTAACTATTTTGTTATAGAGATGTCGCAACACAATGAAGGACTAACACCCGCCCAAATAGACGGGTTGTTAGAGGGTGGTGCCGATCCTGATGTAGAGGGTTCCCAATCATCGCGTGAAGGTTCTCCATCCTTGCTGGAGTTTGCGAGAAACTATCCAGAGTGGATGGAGGAAGATGAGGAGACAGTATTCATTCACCATGATGTGCCTCCTCCCACAACGCAGAGGGAGCCCATCTCGATCGCCTCACCATCGCTTTCCATTGTGTCTGCGTCGCCAACGTCATCACCACCCAGGTCACATTCTCCATCCCCCTCACCGCCACCGCCCACACTGTGCAGGGACTGTTACAACCATCCGAACGTCGTCAGATGTCCGGTATGTTTGGATAGAGTACCTAACCGAGTGCTGCTACCATGCCGGCATGTGACATGCGGAGTGTGTTGGCTGAGACTGCGGAATTGCCCCAGGTGCAGGAGACGGATTGAAGGAAATATGGCAATCTTCCTGTGAGGTTAGTAGTTTTATCGTGTAGCAATACGAAAAAAGTAAATACATCCTGAACGATCTCTGTTACAACGTGTTATCTGTTTCAGAACCTGAGGTGGTGACAAAAAAAGTAGTCGTTGGACAAAACCTGGAGAGGCATCGAACGGCTGATAACTATTGAAAGGTAAGATGAAAACAGAACTGGTAACTAAATTTATAACACCATAATTATTTGTAGGGTAGAGTTGACGACGTAAATCTTGGTTTATTTTCAGGATGTCAGCATTCAGCACCCGATACCTTGATTGCCCGTTCAGGAAGCATCACCTGTTTACGCCCAAGGACCTGATACGGCACACCGTTCACTGTTGGAAGGAGAACGGGAAGCCTGACCGTATAAAGTGTATATTTAACGGGGAGCATTATATAGAGCCTCACTTATGGACGCGCCACATCACCAAGGAGTGCATGTATTCCTGGGCTATCCTAGACGAATTACCATTGGATGGCGATGAAGAGCTCCAGGCATATGTAAATATACAGATTATATAAATTAGCTGTAAGTAGGTTACTGTTCATAGTCGTTACAGAATGGCAATATGTCTTGCGATTTCAGCGCAGAGATGGATAGGGGGTATTACAGGACTCTAAGATCTCATCGCGACGAAGACGATCCATGCAAGTTCAACAGTCACTATCGATTGCAAACCTGCTACGAGAGGAACAACAGAGCTTCACACGTAAACCACGTATTACTGTTAGCCTACGCGATGTGGGAATTTGCGATAGACGCTAGTAATCTTTTATTTCATTGTTGCAGGCGTCTACGAAAGGAGGAAGAGTACCGCAGGAGACTAATAAGGTTTCGGAAAGAGCTGCTGGAACTACAACACAGAATTCTAGTCTATTCGACCCGGAAGACCCTCGAACGCATGTCCCTCTGAATTCTTCCTCGGAAGGATCCATTTACAGCGACAACTGGCGGATAAGCTGCGTGCTAGGCGACATCGAGTGTTCGGAGGAATTCTACGGGATAATCCAGGGGACGTTCCCGCAAGCCTTCGCTCATTACCACGGTCCGCTAGAGCTCGTGTTAGATCTGCCTTCGCCTATTTCGTTCGCCGCCTTGACAGATTCGCTCAAAGACTACGTAGACAGCCTTGTGTTCGACATCGACCATGTTTGTAAAAATGGTACTGTTGAGCCGTAGGATGATGGATGCCGGTAAACCGGACCTCGAAAGATGCGGTCTGATCCACTGCTCAGACTCCAATCGCGCGACTTGTAAAGAATGCGGATGGTGGCACTCTTCCGATACCACTCTACTACACGCGAGTAAAAATCACATCCTCTCGAGTCCTGAATGTAGTTTAGGCAAAGAAGTAATGGAATGTTACAGATTTTTTCAAGACGTCGCAGAAGTCTCCGAAATAATCTTTGAAGAAACATTTGATAAGTGGCCTCATGAATCTCCTCGGGTGAACGACCTCGTAAAATCGGGGTTCTACTATACGGGTATACTAGACGTCACTGCATGTATCGAATGCGGCGTAGAGCTATACCAATGGAGAGTCGACGACGATCCAGATACCGAACATAGGAAGGCTTCGCCATATTGTCCGTTAGTAAATAGAAGAAGAAAAACTCGCAAGAGAATAAACCGAAGGTGATCGATCTAGGCCTCTTCATATTGCAAGTTGGTAAATAAAAAATCGAAGGCTGTAATATTTAATCAATAAATGTATGTATATAAAAATAACGTCTTTTCCTTTCAAAATCCTCATTTAACCTATATATAAGCAGTGTCGCTCTCAGTGCAACGCACGATGAGCTTGAGAAGTGGTATAGCGCGCGAGCTTCACAAGCAAGCCCGCTGGAATTATCCAACCAGAAACGTAGAGCTGAAGGGTATCGTGGACTTGTATAGTTCCGATCTGGTCGAGATGATCCCATACGCCAGAGTCAATAAGGCTGCAGATACATAATGACAGTAATAAATTGTTTTTCTAAATTTGCTATTGCCGTGCCGCTCAAGAGCAAGACGGTTAATCCTCATTTAACCTATATATAAGCAGTGTCGCTCTCAGTGCAACGCACGATGAGCTTGAGAAGTGGTATAGCGCGCGAGCTTCACAAGCAAGCCCGCAGGAATTACCCAACCAGAAACGTAGAGCTGAAGGGTATCGTGAACTTGTATAGTTCCGATCTGGTCGAGATGATCCCATACGCCAGAGTCAATAAGGCTGCAGATACATAATGACAGTAATAAATTGTTTTTCTAAATTTGCTATTGCCGTGCCGCTCAAGAGCAAGACGGCTAATCCTCATTTAACCTATATATAAGCAGTGTCGCTCTCAGTGCAACGCACGATGAGCTTGAGAAGTGGTATAGCGCGCGAGCTTCACAAGCAAGCCCGCAGGAATTATCCAACCAGAAACGTAGAGCTGAAGGGTATCGTGAACTTGTATAGTTCCGATCTGGTCGAGATGATCCCATACGCCAGAGTCAATAAGGCTGCAGATACATAATGACAGTAATAAATTGTTTTTCTAAATTTGCTATTGCCGTGCCGCTCAAGAGCAAGACGGCTGAAGAAGTCGCTAGAGCTCTCGGTCCCATTTAGCAACTCGAAGAGGTTAATGAAGCTGATAGCCAAGCCCTCTTTCAAGGACAGGATCATATACGAGTCGCAATGCGCTGTCGAGCTGCCCAAGACCTCGATCCATTTAGATAAACCTATTTACGTAGGCGCTACGGTCTTTGACTCCAGTAAGACCTTAATGTATTCATTTCATTGCGAGGCCATGAAGAAGAGGTACGGGTCGTAAATCGACCGACACACGGTAGGAAAAAGCTGCGCAGCTAGCAGGAATAAGCAGGAAAAAGCTGCGCAGCTAGCAGGAATAAGCAGGAAAAAGCTGCGCAGCTAGCAGGAATAAGCAGGAAAAAGCTGCGCAGCTAGCAGGAATAAGCAGGAAAAAGCTGCGCAGCTAGCAGGAATAAGCAGGAAAAAGCTGCGCAGCTAGCAGGAATAAGCAGGAAAAAGCTGCGCAGCTAGCAGGAAAAAGCTGCGCAGCTAGCAGGAATAAGCAGGAAAAAGCTGCGCAGCTAGCAGGAATAAGCAGGAAAAAGCTGCGCAGCTAGCAGGAATAAGCAGGAAAAAGCTGCGCAGCTAGCAGGAAAAAGCTGCGCAGCTAGCAGGAATAAGCAGGAAAAAGCTGCGCAGCTAGCAGGAATAAGCAGGAAAAAGCTGCGCAGCTAGCAGGAATAAGCAGGAAAAAGCTGCGCAGCTAGCAGGAATAAGCAGGAAAAAGCTGCGCAGCTAGCAGGAAAAAGCTGCGCAGCTAGCAGGAATAAGCAGGAATAAGCAGGAAAAAGCTGCGCAGCTAGCAGGAAAAAGCTGCGCAGCTAGCAGGAATAAGCAGGACAAAGCTGCGCAGCTAGCAGGAATAAGCAGGAAAAAGCTGTGCAGCTAGCAGGAAAAAGCTGCGCAGCTAGCAGGAATAAGCAGGAATAAGCAGGAAAAAGCTGCGCAGCTAGCAGGAAAAAGCTGTGCAGCTAGCAGAAATAAGCTGCGCAGCTAGCAGGAAAAAGCTGTGCAGCTAGCAGGTAAAAGCCGTACAGTCGCTGGTCGTGTATTTATCGACGTCATTTGTTTTTGTCTTTACATACGACCGATAAGTGTGATATCTGCTTATTTGCAATTCTATACTTTTAATTTTAGGTTGATGTCACTCATTCGGTTATTGTATTTAACTGCAGAATCGGTCTTTTGGTTGTATTACCGATAAGTGCGAAATCTGCTTAATTGTTTAGAACGTTGCATGTTGTTACGGGTCACGTTGCATGCGCGTGCCTTTCCGATGCAAGTTACTTAACGTACAAATAAACTGCAGATTCAGCCTTTCCATTGTATTTGAATAGGCTCCAATTATCTGTATAAAAGCCCGACGTTTTCCCATCGAATCATACCATCAGTGCATGTTACCGTCAAAAAATATAAAAACTGTCAGTTATCATCATGTCATCGTTGATAGCGGTTATATTTTGCATGGTTCTCACCTCTGCAACGTCATTCATCTCTACCTCAACCATAGAATATCTACAAACGTACGGCTATCTCGCGACAGAGACAAACGCTTCATTCACAGATCCCGAAACCGTCAAAACCGCTTTGAAGCAATTCCAAGAATTTTACGAATTGCCGATCGATGGGGAGGAGAACGAGAACACTACCTGTTTGATGTCACAACCAAGGTGTGGTGTATTCGATTTACCATCCGCCTATAAAACTGCACCGTATTCGTGGACAAAAAACAACTTATCATGGCATTACAGCCTGGCCACGCCGGAAATGGTAGCGGCTACCGAACGCGCGTTTGAAATCTGGATGAACTCGTCAGGACTAACATTCCACCAGAACAGCGAGAACCCTGATATTGTGATAACCAACGGCCGTACCCTTCACAGGTACAGTAAAAGAGTGAGCGGTATGTGCCCCATACGCTTCGACGGACGAGGTGGAACTTTAGCACACGCATTTTTCCCCAATAGGAATAATAGTGTTGTAGAGATACACGTGGATGGAGACGAACAATGGGACTATAGTTTGGATCGATTGATTCCATCCGGCAACAACTTTCTAGCGATGATGTTACATGAAATTGGACATGTGATAGGAATCGAACACTCTACCGATAGGCGTGCTGTCATGTATGCGTTTTACAGAGGATACACCAGTCTAGCCGAGGATGATATCAATGCTATTCAAAGTCTTTACGGCAGACCTAGACCTCGAACAACGCCGTCTACGACCGCTACTACAACAGCCGCCACCACTGTATCAGGAAAAAACAGCACCACTAGTCCGCCGCCGAGTGAAGGCGCTGAACTTAAAACCTTCATTTGTCAGCACATCGACAATACGGTGAAAATGGTCGTCATCAATAATAGGTTCTACATTCTACATGATAAACTTGTGTGGTCATTAGACATCGATGGAGAGTTTCATCACTCGAAGAAACCATTGGTGCTAACCGACTGGTTAAAGTTTCTACCGACAAAGTTTAATATTACAGCGGTGTATCAAAGGCCGAACGGACTGGTAGTTATGCTAGTAGACGGGAAGACATTGTACGTATTTAATATGCATAACCTTCAACTGGATACTGGATATCCAGTATCGGCCGCGAGACAATTCGGCATACCAGAGTCAAGTGATATACACAGTATTATCAATACGTACACAGGCAAGACGTACGTATTATACGATGATATATACTATGCCGAAATAGACGAAAATGATTTCACCTCGCGCGAATTGGGAATGATTACCAAGATATTTCCTGGTATACCACTCGGTCTAGACTCTGCTATGCGATACACAAACGGAATACTCTACTTCTTCAAAGGAAATCTCATGTACGAGTTTAGCGAATTTTCAGGTAAACTACTACGAGCCGGCAAGATCGACTATACTTTGTTCGGAATAAAATGTTACGACAGCGTGATTATTGATCAATTTCGTAAAATACTTTCGAAATATAATGTATTGCCTAAAAAGTGAATTATGTAACACGAGTTTTATTCTTCATATACGACCGTCCTTAGAGTCTGGGTCATTGTAATTTAGTTATAGCGTTTTGATTTCAGAATATATCTATTAAACTTATTTTCAAAACGTGTCATCATTTCACCACCTTTACACCTGTAGATATAAGTTTTGCTAAAGCCGAAGGCTTTCTCGGCCGTGAAGCGAAAGCGCAGCACGACGACAGGATCCGGTCGGCAGGTCGGATCCCTTCGGGAATCGGAACTCGACTTCCCGGTTCAGGTATTTCAGATACTTGCAGAGGTTCAGGTTACAAGAAATAAAAGACAGATTCATAAAGGAATAAAACATTTATTGTTATGATATGATGATGCGAACGAATACAATTATATGATGTGCTAATAATACATAAATCTACAAACTAGTAAAATGCGCGGTATAAACTTAACCGATTGGTTGGAGATTTGCTGTTAGATACGGATGGTCGTAGAATGTTGTCTTCCTGAAACCTTCGCAGATTCGTCGAGCAGCTAACTGCCCGAGAGTCTGAGGCTGAAAAGTAAACGTTAAACGCCTAGTAGAATATTTCTTCTTCCTCTTTTGCGTCTTACCGTTGTTGCTTATACACCTCCCATCGTCTATCAGGCATAGTCCACGCCAGAACCCCTCCTCTAACACCAATGCAGACATGCAAAGAGGTATGTCAAACTCAGATATAAGCGAAAAAGTTTTAATCATAGGCCATGCGGGTAGCTCGGCATGTTTTAGGCTTATTATATTTAAGGTTTTATTTTTATATTTAACCCGTGTAGAATAAGGACTCTCTGGGTGACAATCAAATAAAAAAATGTCTATATCTCCATACGCTTTGGTCCTTCCCAACACGTATGAGACAAAACCGCCTGCTATGCACCAGCCAGACGCCCCTGCGGTATCCACCGCCGTCTGAATCGCTTCGATGAAGCCCTCATCAGATAGCGTCGGGTCTATATATTCTTCCACATATTCCGCACAGGATTTGATAGCCCATATCAGACTGCGCTCTAAGGCATCAGCATCGATGAGGTAGTGATAACGGAAAACTTCCATTAGAGGAGCGATGAATAACTAAAACAGAAGAGAGCGTAAAAAATATTAATGTTAAAATTCCATTAAAATAATCCATGTTAAGGTTCTATTACTTTATTCTACATTGAACGTTGCAATCTGCACAATTCAGAACAATAAGCAATCCCATCAGACCCTCCCAGGAATCGATCACCGATCCTGCCTGTGTCTTGTGCTCTCTTGCGGTTTTATGGACAATTATTTTGAATATATTATTTATCGCATTATTATTACCCACATAAGTCGTTGTTGTTCAGGTCACCAGCTGAAAAGCTGGTTTGAACCTTTAAAAGCTTTCCTAAATAAAATGGGTAGTGAGGTGGTTTACCATGCCTTCCTCACTAAACCAGACCCCTGAAAACATCTACTTTCTACCCTACAAAACTAAAATATTGTAAAATAATAAATATGACAAACCGATTCTATTTGAACTTACTGTAATATCTATTATGGTTCAAATTCTGCAGATAAGCATACTCGACAGAAACTAAATGTTATCTTAAAAATTCAATTCAATTCTATGCGTGCGTATGAGCATGCGCGCAGTTGAATCATTTATTTAATTGTTTTACTATATAGTTAATAGAATTAATTTCTTATCATTTACATTATACTTAATTTTTTACGTTTGTATTTAAAAAATAAAATGAGATATTTTTATTTTAGTTTATCTTAAACTAATGCAACGGCTGTTTATGCTAAATTTATAGCGCCAATGAGATGAGGATGATCTGTATGACGTGTAAATGAAGTGTAGTCTTGTACAGACCCAGGGCGACCATTCCTGAGAGAGTATGGTTAATTAAACCCCAACCATCAAAGTACACCGGTAACCACTGTCTAGTATTCAAATTCGTATAAAAGTAACTACCTTTACTAGGATTTGAACCAGGAACCTTCGTCTCCGAAAATCAGCTGATAAACAGCTGATTTTGGCGACGACTTTACCTCTAGACCAACCCGGTGGGTGCTAAATTTATAGCGCATAAAATTTCTACAGGCTAGAGCCCGTTAAATGCATAGGGTCTGGCTGTATAATGAAATTCATTACTCTCGCAGGAAATAGCTATGACTAGCGTCTTTTACAATTCTACCTCTTCTGTTCTTAATTGATTCAGTCATATAATTTACTGACCTAGTAATAAGAAACAGAACTATTTTTTGTAGCCCTGGAACTATCAGATCTAGTGCAAATAATGATTTGTCTCTTGTGCGGCCTACAGAGCGAACAATGGACTTACATTTGCATAGTACGAGTGTATCGTAACATACATTGCTTGAATAAAGAAAAAAGGTCAAACAGCAGATAACCTTTATAATTACGCAGATTAAGTAATTAATTAATTCAATTTTAAAATATTATTATTTAGTCGTAAATTTTATTAATATGTACAATACAAGTACCTGAATATTTTATTATAAAGTAATACCGGTACTTTGATGGTTTGGGTTCAATTAAACATACTCTCTCAGGAGTGGTCGACCTGGGTTTGTGCAAGACAACACCTCATTTACACATCATACACTTCATCCTCATCTCATCGGTCTCGTGGGTGCCGACCGCATCAAAATCGGTCCAGCGGTTGAGGAGAAAATCGAGTTTGAAAATTAAAAAATAAAAAATGGTAAAATCAGCTGTTTAACAGCTGATTTTTAACAGCTGTTTATCAGCAGATTTTTAACAGCTGATTATCAGCTGTTTAACAGCTGATTTTCGGAGAACGAGTTTTAGGGCTTATCTTGTAGATCTCGATCTCCCGGTCACGTGGGTGCCGGCCGCATCAAAATCGGTCCAGCGGTTGAGGTGAAAATCGAGTTTGAAAATTAAAAAAATAAAAAATGACAAAATCAGCTGTTTAACAGCTGATTTTTAACAGCTGTTTATCAGCTGTTTAACAGCTGATTTTCGGAGATGAAGGTTCCTGGTTTAAATCCCAAACCCGTTCAACAATTAAGGTGGTCATTCACTTCCTGTTCCACATCGCCCAAGAGGCCGGAAGGTAGATGCGTTTTTTTTTAACGTGCTCTCCCCTGTAGGCCTATTGCACGCGAACTTTTATTTAATGTTCATATTTTGCCGCTACCCTAGCGCATATAATATCCCAACTCTTGTCCATGATCACTTTGGCGAACATGTACACAAGCAAATTATTTTTCTTGCTGTGACGGCGTTTGCGTGCGGAAATCGCGATTAAATGCTCCGGGTTGATGGCTGGTGGCATAGCGCAGTTGATCAGAATACATGAATATAACGACGGCAGCTGCTGCTAAAGTTTTTATGCATGATTATAGAAAAACTTGTACAAAAACGACCTTGAAAGTAATCTGTCGTAGTGGGGTAGGAGATATCAGATCGCTCCTCAATTCCCCTATGCTAATGCATTGAAAAAGCTGAGTCTGCGGTTCTGTGTACACAATGAGAATAACAAGCGGTATGACGTCAACGGTTTTTAAAAAATGAAACAAAACACCTTATCGCTGAGTCGACGGCTCGTGACTTTAACGGATGATATGTTGCATCATCTAGAAAAATTAATTGTAATAAACAGGTTGCATCATCCCGCGATCGATGGTCCGGCGCGTGCACAGATAAAAACGGGTGACGTCAATGCGAATAAAACAAAGTATACGGTGTTCCGAAAGCAGATGCTACTGATGGTATGATTCGACGGGAAAACCGCGACCTATTATACTTGTATCGTCGTCAAAATCAGCTGTTTAACAGCTGATTTTTAACAGCTGTTTATCAGCTGATTTTTAACAGCTGTTTATCAGCTGTTTAACAGCTGATTTTCGGAGATGAAGGTTCCTGGTTCAAATCCTAGTAAAGCAGCGTGACTCGTAACAAACAACATGTGACATAGTCAAAATTAAAAAAATAGTCAAATTTTCAAACTCGATTTTCTCCTCAACCGCTGGTCCGATTTTGATGCGGGTGGTATCCGCATGACCAGGAGATCGAGATCTACATGATAAGCCCTAATCCGTAGCAAATATATTTCAATATATTTCAATATATTTCTTAGCACCTCACCTTCGTTCCTCTTATTTACATCTACAGGTTTGAAACCTATAGTCCTGTGAGACCTGTTATTGTACTGAGACAGGAGGTCGTCTAAAAGACCTACCCAAACGTAATTGCCCCGTTCTGTAAACTTTCTCCACATCATCTCCTTCAGCGTCCTGTTGAACCGCTCTACTATCGAGGCCTTCTTCGGAGAGTAAGTGGAGTAGTGGTTGATCCCGTGCTTAGACAGCAGAGACCTTACAGACGCGTTATACCACTCTTTACCCTCGTCGGTATGAAAATGGCGCATCTTGTGTTTTTCCAGTATGGGACCGAGAGCGCTAGCGACTTCTTCAGCCGTCTTGCTCTTGAGCGGTACGGCAATAGCAAATTTAGAAAAACAATTTAATACTGTCATTATGTATCTGTAGCCCTTATTGACTCTGGCGTATAGGATCATCTCTACCAGATCGGCCTGATACAAGTCGCCGATACCCTTCAGCTCTACGTTTCTGGTGGGATAGTTCCTGCGGGCTTGCTTGTGAAGCTCGCGCGCTATACCACTTCTCAAGCTCATCGTGCGATGCACCGAGAGCGACACTGCTTATATCTAGGTTAAATAGGGATTTTGAATGTAAAAGACGTTATTTTTATATATACATTTATTAATTAAATAATACAGCCTTTGGTTTACTCTTGAGAGTTCTTATTCATTTTTTAAATTCTACTATATTCATTGTTTTCCCATCACCCAAGTCTTTATTTCCCTTGTACACTATTATCCCTCCCCCGTTATAGTTCAGTAAAGCGATATCTTCATCGGTCAGCGTTTTTGTAAATCTTGATGGTAGGAACACCTTCGAATTGCCGATGTATATAATTATTTGCTCTCCGTACATGGTCTGCGCCCTGCCGACCTTCGTAAACCGGTATTCCTTGTTCAACACTAATTCAGACACCCTCATGGTATCTTCATTCATCTTTTTTAGTAGCGCCTCCATTTCTAAAACAAAAAATAAACACAAGTCTGATAAAAACCATGATAACTACATGAACCCTCTCCATCCGGGCCAATACACTCTAACAGTCCGTCTATTTTGAGCGGGTGTTAGTCCTTCAGTCTCTTAAACAAAATAGTTAGTATGTAAATACCTCATGTATTATACGAAATAGCATAGAGGTTTTTCTTTTGAGATCGATGTGGCGCTACACTCGCCTACTATCATGTCGTAGATTTTGTATAGCAGGTAAAACAGCGCTATGAACAGTAACGCTATAACGCATAGGAATATTGTTATAGCGTAAATCATGCTGTCAAAGGAAAATATAAACCGATTTTTTAAACTACTACGTTCGAAGTTCAACTTACGACTATTGTCAAAGTCTTAATTTACAAAAAGGTTTTAGGTTCAAATTTATTTAATTCTACGTTTACATCAATAACGGTTGTTGTTGATGCAGATTAAAACAATAGAGTTCAAATGTAATTAATTCTACGTTTACGTCAATAACGGTTCTTGCTGCTGCAGATTAAAACATCAGACTACATATTCAGTGTACAGTTACGGTAGTTGTTGTTGTTGTTGTTGTTGCTGCACCAACAACGGCTAAAACTGGTAATGTTGCCGTACCAACAGGTTCTACGTCTTAATTTCATAAACAGATTTTAGGTTTTAATTTTATTAAAGATTCAAAGTGTATATTTCATAAAGGTGCTAGAGTCTTTCAAATTTAAAAAATATTTAAAGTATAATAAAACTCACCTTCAATTAACGGTAGGTCAACAGGTAGGAGAAGAAGAACTGTGTCTAGCAGCAGGTAGGTGGAGAAGAAGAACTGTTCTAGCAGCGTAGCAGCAGGTAGGTGGAGAAGAAGAACTGTTCTAGCAGCGTAGCAGCAGGTAAGAGAAGAAGATGTGTCTAGCAGTGTAGAGCAGTGGTAGTTGAATTATGGTACAATGGGACAATCGGCGGCCTTTTATACAAATAATTATCCTATGCTAATGCATTGGAAAAGCTGAATCTGCGGTTTGACACATAATAACATGCGGTATGACGTTGTTGGTTTTAAAAATTGAAACAAACAACTTATCGCTGACCCGACGACTCGTGATTTTAAATAATACGTTGCAGCATTTAAAAAAATTAACTGTACATTTAAATTCGTAATAAACAAGTTGCATCATCTGAATCAATAGTCTATCACGTGCATAGATAAAAACGAATGACGTCAATGCTAATAAATTAAAGTATAGGGTGTTCCGAAACAAAATTACCAAAATTACCGATTGTTCGGATCCCGAAGGAACCTAACGGTTGAAACCGGACGTAACGCGTTCTACGGGTCGTCCGGATCCTGCGCGCACCTAAACCTCGTCGATCCGACCCTCAGGTCACGTGTTACAAGCGATCTCAGGTTCCATCGGGGATACGGCTACGGATTAGGGCTTATCTTGTAGATCTCGATCTCCCGGTCACGTGGGTACCACGCGCGTCAAAATCGGTCCAGCGGTTGCGGAGAAAATTGAGTTTGAAAATTTGGCATTTTTTTATTTTTTTAAATTTTCAAACTTGATTTTCTCCGTAACCGCTGGACCGATTTTGATGCGGGCGGTACCCACGTGACCAGGAGATCAAGATCTACATGATAAGCCCTAATCCGTAGCCGTATCCCCGATGGAACCTGAGATAGCTTGTAACACGTGACCTGGTTATCTGATCGATGAGGTTTAGGGCTTATCTTGTAGATCTCGATCTCCTGGTCACGTGGATACCACCCGCATCAAAATCGGCCCAGCGGTTGCGGAGAAAATCGGGTTTGAAAATTTGCCATTTTTTTATTTTTTTAAATTTTCAAACTTGATTTTCTCCGTAACCGCTGGACCGATTTTGATGCGGGCGGTACCCACGTGACCAGGAGATCAAGATCTACATGATAAGCCCTAATCCGTAGCCGTATCCCCGATGGAACCTGAGATAGCTTGTAACACGTGACCTGGTTATCTGATCGATGAGGTTTAGGGCTTATCTTGTAGATCTCGATCTCCTGGTCACGTGGGTACCGCCCGCATCAAAATCGGACCAGCGGTTGCGGAGAAAATCGGGTTTGAAAATTTGCCATTTTTTTTTATTTTTTTAAATTTTCAAACCTGATTTTCTCCGCAACCGCTGGGCCGATTTTGACGCGGGCGGTACCCACGTGACCAGGAGATCGAGATCTACAAGATAAGCCCTAATCCGTAGCCGTATCCCCTATGGAACCTGAGATAGCTTGTAACACGTGACCTGGTTATCGGATCGACGAGTTTTAGGGCTTATCTTGTAGATCTCGATCTCCCGGTCACGTGGGTACCACGTGCGTCAAAATCGGTCCAGCGGTTGCGGAGAAAATTGAGTTTGAAAATTTGGCGGGAAAAAAAATTTGGCGGGTTTTTTTTTTTTTTTTTTGGTCAAGGTCAGGGTCAAAGGTCAAGGTTGTCCCAGTACAGACATTCTTCCTCTACTGTGGATATACATATTTACTGCAGTAGATTTTACATGAAAACAAACCAGGAGAGAGGAGCGTATAAAAATCCGGGTTAAAAAACCTATGAAGCTTGCGTAATGGCTTCTATGTGGATTATTAAGGACAGTTATGTCAAAAGTTAGAATTGCTGTTATGATTGCCAACCTCCAAGAGGATCAAAGACACAATAAAGAAGAAAATATGGCAGGCATTTTTAATCTTAAAATTTTGTGGTTTAATTCCATGTCTCCATCGGAAATCGAAAAGAGAATCGAAAATAAGAAAATATGGCAGGCATTTTTAATCTTAAACTTTGTGGTTTAATTCCATGTCTCCATCGGAAATCGAAAAGAGAATCGAAAATAAGAAACTATGGCAGGCATTTTTAATTTGAAACTTTTGTGGTTTAATTCCTTGTCTCCATCGGGAATCGAAAAAAGAACCTTTAGTTTTCAAGTTACTCTATAGTAACGTTACAGAGGTTAACAAATCTGACAAAACTGAAGAATCTTGTGTTATCTCCTCTTTTAATAACATAATGTAGTTACAAAATAATGCTAGCAATCTACCTATCAACGGAAGCTTGTGTATTCGGGAAAATTCTACGGTCGAGAGAAACATTTTACAGAGTTTTTATAAGAAACTTATGAAACGTTTGTTGGAAAAGTATGAATGTAACATCTACGCTTTAAAATCCTATTAATAGACTTATACTTCATTAAACAAATCAAACAATTTTCTACTACAGTATTGAGTTATTTTTCAATAAAATACGTAAACACGTATTTTCATTGTTTGTATTTTATCTCCGTTCTTTTCAGTTGGGTTATTAGGATGCTTGAGAAAAATTTATGGGCCGATAAAAAAGGATGTGATCAGCGTCCCAGCGTCCGTTAGATGAACATTTCCCTCGGGTACTCTACGTTAGGAAGTTACTTGAGAGAGAACCAGAAGTTGGTCTATTGAGGAACGGTGTCTCACAAATAGTCTCTTAAAATGAAACACATAAAACACCAACACCATTATTTTCTCTTTTTACTTTCTAAGAACCTTACAATACAATGGGAGAAAGTATCATCATCGTCGGAAAAATGAAAACCCAATAACAACTAATTTTCACGTTCACGACCCAAAAACGTGTTTTGGTATTTTAAAAAGTCTATTGATGTGTATCTTAATAAAAGAATTAATAAACAAATACTATAATGTTAAATCTTTCCAAAAAAATTGTACGGGATAGAAGCGCGAACCCCTAACCGAAACTAATATGAGGTGTATAAATTCATTTACGAGGTAGTACAGATGAATTGATGAATTCTTGAAATTTTACGGACGACGAGGAAAACTAAATCCTCCGTAGAATGGATTGTAACCTGTATTTTTTTAACTTATACAGCCACATGGAACCACTTAAAATCAATCTTTGGAGTTCTTTTTCTGAGCTGTCCGATTGCCCAGTATCATTTCATATTTTCACATCTTGTTCTCTTCTCCTCATCTGAATACAACCTCTTTCCTCTTTTTTCCTCTTTAAATTTAAATCTTGTATTTTTATCGTTACGCATTTTGATTTTTCCTATTTTATTTCTGAGATCTTCGTCTGTTATTTCTAATTCCTGCGTATCTTCTTTTATATGTTTTATCCAAGTAATTAAATATTGATTTGGGGTGCTCTTTTGGAAGGGCGATCCTGAAAAACAATTATTTTAATAAAGTATTTTGTACAAAATGGTTTGCTTAGATCTGTCAACAGTTTTTAGTTAATAAAACATCAAAGAAACCAAGTTATACCAATAGAATGAAGGTCCTATATGAAAATTAAAGAAATATCAAAGCGATTAGCTTCAACAACATCTATTTTATTGAGTAGGTTCACTGCTATGCTTATAGCGTCTTTTGCTAAGCGTGGGTACAATTACTAAACGCAAATATATTGTTTTATGGAATGATATAAATTGAAATTAGATTTAATTTTTTACGAGGCATAAACTTGACTAGTTGAAATACTAGTTACTAGTCGGATGTATTCTGTGGTTTCTTAATTTCTAACCCATTGACCCAAAAACACTTAAAAAAGTGAAAAAATTGAGCATGCACTTTAATAAGATAGTGGGTAGTACCCTGACAGAAAACGTGGGTAGGTTCGGTTAAAAGTATTATTTTAAACGGTGTCAGGACGAGTTGGTTGGTGCATTAAACTAATAATGAAGAACCGTTGCAAATAAGTTATCGAACCTTGCACAAGCCGAACTGGCTAGTCTGAATACATGAACAATTCAAAGTAATATTTACTTTTAACAATACCTAACTACAGTATGAAGGGTAAAATAAAATTTGTTAACCCTATAAAAAATATTTATACTTCATCTTCTTATTATTATTATTTAGGTTCCTATCCGTTCCGGATGTTGGCCACCGTACCGTATTAACAATTCGAACCTTATGCTGCTCGAAACAACTTTCTTATCGTTTTCGAGTATCACATTCTTAAATTTGTCAACCAGGAAATGCGTCTTGTCCCCACGCTAGATTTTACAGCTATTCTTCCTTGGAATATAGATTGCAGCAACCCATATCTTTTCTCGTTGCGCATAATATGTCCCAAATATTCCAGCTTCTAAATCTTTATCGTGTTCATGAGTTCTTTTTATTTCTGCATGCGTCTCAATACCTCCTTATTAGAACCGCGATCCACCCAGGAGACTCTCAGAAATCTTCGGTAGAGCCACATCTCAAAAGCTTCAAGTCTTTTATTCATGAAATCATTAAGCGTCCAAGACTTCACCCCATAAAACAGAACCGAGAAAACATAGCACCGCTATAGTAGCATTTTTGTTTCAGATAGTGTGTTTTTAATACTTTACTCATTCTATTAAACGTCCAACAAGTTGTTTCAATGAGTATTCTAATCTCTTAAGAATGATCCCATCTATCGTTCAATGTCGCTCCCGAATAATTATACGAGTATATGCTGACACTTTCATTATTATGATTATTTATCCTATGACTGAAATTTGGTCGATAAATTTTATTAATAACCATTTGTTTGGTCTTATTTATATAAACATCGAGTATATACTTCTCACTGCATGATGTAACGCAGTTCATAAGGAATTGCAATGACTCCAAGTTATTCGCAAATACGACAGTGTCATCGGCATTTCGTATATTATTTTTTTATTATCTTTGCTATATTATTTACTGGTATACTTCATAATTACCTACTGTTTGTTATACATGTATATTGTAGACTATTTTATGATAATGGTAAGTCTAAAGGAAAAATATCGTGTGTACCAAAAAATCTCTTCCTCTTACCAATGTAAATATAATTATGTACAATCATGTATTATTCATGAAAAATTAAAAAAATAATTTAATTTTAATGAGCAAAATAAGGAAAATCACTAATTGATGCTAAACTTAGTCCTATAAAAAGAATTTTGTAATAAAAGTTGTAGGTTTTTAATTTTCTATAACTTTAGTTATTTATATTTTTGTCGTAAAATTCAATCTTAATGGTACATGCAATCTTAGTCTAAGACCGTAATCTTGAGAAACCCCTTTTCTACCGATAAACATGAGCAATATTTATGAAAAATCATTAATTGGCGCTAAACTAAGCACTGTACAAAAAATGTTTGAAAAAAAATTGCAGTTTTGTAAGTTTCTACAACTTTGGTTATAAATACACTTTGGTCCTAAACGCAAATCAAACCTAAAAAATTAAATCAATTTTTTATCACGAGAGTACAACCCCCACGAAGTACCGCTTAACAAATCTTGTCGAGCACAAAAAAATGTGGTAGCCTAAATGTGGCGATTTAAAAAAAATTATACAAGCCATTTTGGAGAAATTTGTAAAAAACTGAAATTTTTTATAATAAACTATTTCCAGTTAACCAAGATTGATGAAAATGTTCGTGTCAAGTCCATTTGTGGTATTTAACTAATTTAAATACCAGTCTTCGATTTCGTACGATTTTCCATGTTTCAGAGAGTACATACAAAAATTGGTAAAACATACAAAACAGGTTGGTGCACACCGAGGAACTTTTCACCTGAATAAAAAAGAAAGAACTAGCAAGATAAGCCAAGACAAGGCAAGGCAGGTGTTAGAGAAGTAGAGAATTTTGAAAAAAAAGATCCTCCGCAAGATATTGCGTCCTAAGATATTAGATGGACTATCCTACAGATTACAAGAACGAGAATAATTGTACAAGGAAAATGAACGACTAGGAAAAGAAGACTAAAATTCTACGGACACCTGTACTGAATGGATGACAAATAGTTGAAAAATTAATTTCAAAACACTAAAAAATATACCTATGGTGTCGGCTAAGTGGTTTCAAAACATTAGAAAACCGGAATAAACCAAGAATACAAAATCTATCTATCCAAATTCAGATAATTGATTAATAACTTCAAGGGCTTCCATGAAGATCAGACACCAAACACGTGAACGGAAGAGAAGAGAAAAGCTCACAGTGAACAAGTGCTGAAAACGTGTACTACGAAAAGAACTTCCAGAATTGTTTTAAAGTCATTTCACGCAGTCTAAAATTGGTCCTATACGAAAAATCTTTATTTTTACATGTCTAAACAAAAGGCCGCCAAAGAGGCGTTAAAGACGCCACTGAGAGATAACCATCTCTCATCTCGTACAGATTTCAGGAGACATTTACACAACCAAATCAAACAACACTGGAACCAAATCTCGACATCCTCCAACGAAACTTCACCACATCAGGAAAAACATTTTTGAAAACCCTCAGCCTCACTTGGAGCTTCGAAGGCATCAAGTTCTACTTACGCGGCTACGTATTGGACACTCTACGCTTACGCACAAACACTTACTGAAGAAAAAAGAACCACAAATTTGTACACATTGCAACACGCCACTTACAATCAAACACATCATCACAGACTGCCAAACCACACAATTCACACGAACAGTATTCAAAATTAACATTTTAGCACTTAATTTAGTAGACAAAGTAGCGATTCAGAACACAATAAACTTTTTAAAATTTAACAAAATTTCAGATTTAGTATAGTTGTAAAATCACATTCGTTTTTTTTCATTGTATCATTCTATTTTTTAGTTATTATTTCTCTGTTTTAATTGAACTTAACTAATTTTTCATTACGTATTTATATAATGTATCATGTGTATAATATAATGTTATTATAATGTAACGTGGTCGCTAATGGCCTCGTAGTCGATGCGACCTTAAATAAATATAAAAAAAAAAGTTAGAAATTAAAATTAACTATTTCTATTACAAATGCATTAAAATTTTTTAAAAACAAAATAAATTGTCGAAACATTATATTAAAAAAACAACAATGCGATATTTAAGGTCTGCGACTAGTGCGTCTTTCTTACATTGGTGCCCAAGTTAAAATTGCTATATTTAAGGAAAAATTACACAGCTAATAGAAAATTAGATAAGATTATTTAATTGTAAAACATTAGGTATGATATATGGCACGCTTCACTGGGTCAGTCTGTAAACCGCTCGGCTACAAAGTTAAAAGTTTCGATTACCGGAAAGATAAAAGGAAAGTTTTACACACCGTACAAAACACAACGTTTCATATTCCATTTTCGTCGGTAGTCACCACGCTGTAAACTAATATTAAAACTAGAAGAATAACTTAATAACGTATGTTACAATACCTTGGTGGAGGAGCTCTCCGAGACATCAAAACACTGAAACACAGAAAATAAAAATTCATCAGAAAAAGTGCGTTCGTTTTATAAATAGGAAATTAATAATTAATTTAAAAACAATTTTTACATTTCCACACACAGGCAATTATAAGCCTCCAGTCAATACTTTTTCTAGAATAATATTACACGAATACCAAGCTGAATTTCAGTGGTAACTCACTAGGTTGTAAAAGAATTAGTGACATGTCTAGAGCTTTTCCAGGATATTGCGTTCTAGTTACTGTGTAAGTTCCTCCAGAGAGCTTTTCCGAAATAGTACGCCGTAGTTGCAGTTTTCGCAAATCCAGAAAAATCGTTTATATGATAGGAAAGATGTTCACACAATCTATGGACAGCAATACGTTCTAAAATTCTGGTCAACAGTTTACAGTTAATTATATTAACCACAATAGTCGTTAATTATTATCTTATGGTTATTATTATTATTATAATACCGTAATCATATTAATAGGAACGGGGGGGGGGGAGTGACAAATAAACAAATAAAATCTTCTTACATGAATTTTCGCTACAACAATATTTTCTCGCTATAATAGGCAGTTGGAAAAAGTAGAAAATTAAATGCTAAAGGAGTTATACCTGAACAGTTAACTCAGCGAAATCCGACAAAGTAAAGTTGAGGTTTATACAGGTGAAACAGTTCCCGTAAGTAACACGTTACTTAGCTTAACTAAGCGGCAATTAATGCTTGCAAAGTAACAAGCACAGTCCATAAACTTAACTTTATTTCTTTCAGGGAAAAAGTTCTTTAAAAAAAAAGTCCATAATACGTTTACACTAATTTTATACTATTAAGGGTAGACCGTTTCTTGTATTCCGTCAATGTTAAATTTCCTATTTTTTAGGTACATTTTTCATAGAATTGGTAAAAGATAGGCAAATGAAACTTTACACACATATAGTTGTCAAGTTTCTCTAGCTACAGACATTTTCTAATTTAATTTGTTGGACCATAAAATTAAAACAAAATAACGATAACACAAAATTTTGACAAATTATTTTCTGTTTTTTTTTTTTGGATATTACTAATTTTTGGAGCATCTGAGAAAGTCATAATGTCACTATAGCCCATGTGCATGTACACGATGAATAACTGGTACGAATTTCAATTGTAATGGTTTCCGAGAAAAATGTACCTAACTGTTAAAAATCGAAATTTACAGGAACAGGAAAAAAATAAAAAGGCATAAATCAAAAACAAAATTTACACAAACAAATAAATTTTCATCAACAGTTGGTTAGAAAGCTGAACCAATAGCTTAGAATATTAAAAATAGTAATGCAGATAATTTAAAAAACTGCAAGTGCTTTTGCTTTAAAACGATCAGTATGAAATTCTGAAAAATATTTATTCTTGGTGACGTGATCATTTTTCTTTGTAAACCTGCTTAAAATTCAACTTTTTCATTAAAATAATTTTTTAACATAATTTAATGTTTTTCTGGTAAATCTAGGTCTGATATATTGAAAAACAAAGTACTGGAAATCGAAATTTTAGTCAAAACCATCATAGGCTCACCTTAAAAATGTAAGTAGCTAACTCGTATTGGTATTGACAAAACAACTTCCTGCCCATTTCCCACCGCAAAACTTTTCATGTTCAAGTCATTTTTATCTTTCGTCTAAATTGGCCCAACCTTGTAAAAATCTACGTAATTTATTGATATATTTTCTCCGTGGTTTTTGTACAAATAATTTTATATTGTGATTGTGAACATTAAAAGATTCTGTATAAAGGTATTTTGGTAAAAAAAACATTATCACCTAAAAAATGTAAAGTAAGGGAATTGTAAGCAATATAAACTCCTTAAATAATCATTAATAATTATTAATAATAATTAATAATTATTATAATAATAATTATTATAATAATAATTATTATAATTATTAATAATTATTATAATTAATAATTAATAATAATAATAATAATAATAATATTAATAATATTAATAATTCATTTCATCCTTCACCGTCTGCATTAGCAGCAATTTGCAAAACAGTCGGACGTTAAACCAAATAAAAAAAAAAAAAAAATCCTTAAATAATCGTCAAAATAATTCTTAAGACTTGCCTCCTTTTTATGTAACCAATAAAACCCTCCACGACGATTTTAAAATTCCCACAGTAAAGGAGCTAACCGCGTCCTTGTATAGTACATTTCACGAAAGACTAGATGACCATCCAAACCAACTAGCCCGTGATCTAGCTACAAGGAACTTCCCAACTGTGCGTCGTTTAAAGCGAAAATGGAGTAGGGGACCTCTTGGTCAGAATCAGACATTACCCGAAGTTTTGAACGGAGAATGTATCACTGGGTACCTCCTCTTCTTAAAAATTCCCCACCGCCATTTAAATATCAAATACAAAAGTTGTGCAGCTCAATGTACAGTACCGTAATAAAAATTAAAGACAAAAAATAATGGTGAGGATAAAGGAACGATACAGGCTGAGTAACAAACATAGGAAAGAAATCTAGTACAGTTTTTATTTCAACCAAATTGGTTAACAGTCTATCCTGTACGAATGAAGGTACACAGTTCGCCCACTAATAAGAATAGTTGTTTTGTGGGGGCGCAAAAGCGACAGCAACAGCACCAGAAGCAGATTCAAGTTCCAACAAACAACCCACACGCTGGATCATTGACCTTTCTTAAGCTTTCACATGCCGCAATACAACGTAAAGGATCATTTCATTTTTATCATATTTAATTAACTCTTTAAATATTATATAGGCTACATACGTTTTAATTTTGACTGCATCTGTTTCTTACTCTCATTCTCAAAGTGGCATAATTCAAGCATACAGTTACAACAAATTGCATCAGACCGGACCAAGTTTCTCAGGAATCTTCAAGAAGTAAAATATTTTATTCATTTCTTGATGGACTGATTTCGATGCTGAATTCACAACAGTTACAATTTCATGTCGCAAATAATCACTAATGACAACATTAGTTATACAGAAAATCCAAAACATCCAATGTAATATGTGTTCAACATAATAATATTTCATTCGAAAGAAGAGATTTCATTTATCTGTAATATTTTTATCAAATTTTTAACGACACCTCAATTCAGGCTTGCACTTTTAGAAAATATCTATTTTAATGCGATATTTTTATTTTACCAAAAATAAACTATAACTTTACAAACTTCATTAAACTTATTTCGCAATTCCGTGCGCGATAATAAGTTGTACAAGTTTTTAATAGTTGCACGATTTTAAAACCCTATACAATTTGGTTAATTAGATTGTATGTTATTTAACATTTTAAACATCGAATGACCTAAAATATTAAACTCAAATCTAGCCTAGTTTTAAATCCTTTAGTAATGTATTACAAAATTAAAGAACAGAACACAACACCTAGCCTAAGGACATAGCTAAAAAGCCATAGTTAGGTACGTAAATTTCCTCCAACTCATATATTGTAAATTATTACAATTTTTAGAAAGCATGTACATAGATTAATACGGTCAAAATTAGGAAATAAATTAGGTTTTATTATTTTTATTTATTACGTTTACCCGAAATGTACTAAGAAAAAAATTACAGTAAATAAATTTACTAACATAATACGGAGTTATTATTTTATCACATTGCAAAAATAAAGTAATAATAAAATAAACTTAATTGTAGTCTGATAAAAAAATAATAGTGAATAAGTATCCAAATACAAAGAAATTATTTATGTACGAGAAATATAATGTACTCGTAAATATAAGTAATCAACTGTTTTTCAGTAAAGTTAATGTAAAACAGAAAAAAATACTATTAGCCATTAGATACAATACAGTGCTTATTAACCGACAAACTAACAATACCGTTATCAATCAAAAAATAATAACTTTGTTTCGTAAAAGGTCGTCTCCGACAATGTATAATAACGTTAGACAATTCTGGAAGCTCATTTGCAGCTTCAGCATTCTTGGACAGCTTTTCTCCTTTCTTTCATCCAATTTGTGTTCTACTTTTGTTTTTCGTAAACGCTCTAGAAGACAGTAGTCAATTGTTTGAATTTATTTTATTTATTTATTTATTTATTTAAGGTCGCATTAGTTTGGTTCAATTAAAATTTAGACAACAGAAAAATAAAAAATAGAATGACACAATGAAAAATAACATATGCGATTTTACAATTATATCAAATCTGAAATTTTGTGAAATTAAAAAAAAATATTGTGTTTTGAACCGCTACTTTGTCTACTAAATTAAGTGCTAAAATGTTATTAATTTTAAATAGTGTAGTTTGGCAGTCGGTGATGATGTGTTTGATTGTAAGCGGCGTGTTGCATTGTGTACATTGTTGTGGTTCTTCTTTCTTCAATAAGTGTTTGTGTGTAAGTATGGAGTGTCCAATGCGTAATCGTGTAAGTAGTACTTGATGCCTTCCAAGCTCCAAGTGAGGCTGAGGGTTTTCAAAAATGTGTTGGCTGAGGGTTTTCAAAATGTGTTTTCTGATGTGTTGAAGTTTCGTTCGAGGATGTCGAGACCAGATTTGGTTTCAGTGTTAATTTGGTTGTGCAGATGTCTCCTGATATCTGCATGAGATGAGAGATATTTATCTATCAGTGGGTCTTTATTAACGCCTCTTTGGCGGCCGTGTCCGCTGTCTCATTTCAAAATGTGTTGGCTGAGGGTTTTCAAAATGTGTTTTCTGATGTGTTGAAGTTTCGTTCGAGGATGTCGAGACCAGATTTGGTTTCAGTGTTAATTTGGTTGTGCAGATGTCTCCTGATATCTGCATGAGATGAGAGATATTTATCTATCAGTGGGTCTTTATTAACGCCTCTTTGGCGGCCGTGTCCGCTGTCTCATTTCCGTTTATACCGCAATGCGATGGAACCCACACAATGTGTACTTCATTCCTGTTGTTAATATGTCGAAGTAGGTTGGATATATGTTCCAAAATTGGCTCTATAATTTCTTCAGCCTGCAAGCCTCTAACCACACTCATCGAATCCGTAAATATTGTAAAATTTGCTTTGTTTCGTTGTTTTCTAGGGTTGTAACACTTTTATCACTGTAATTTCTGATTTCTTCAAACCACTTTTCCGGCATTTTAGGTCTTGTTTTAATCTCTAACGAAATTTTTTTTGTAAATGTTTGTCATCCAATCGAACACGTATCCGTAGAATTAGTTAGAAAGTTAATAAAAAAGTAGTTATTAATGTAGTAGCAGAGGATGAAAGCGGGCTTTTGGTAAGAGTACTGTAACAAAAATCTACGACCGAATCAAGAGAGGGAATGATGGGGAAGTTCATTACAATTAACTTGATTATATTTTATACATTGACTAAATTTATCAGCCAGAGGGTTAATTTTTTATATATATATCAGTACATCGGGTAGATTCTCGACGATTAGGAGACTGAAGCTCCATAATAAGCTGCGGTGCTATTGACAATCGTATTTGCTGGTGATTTGATGGCCGATATAGCAAACAATCTGGTATTATAAATAAATGAATTTTTTTTTAACTGATCATTATGACTCCGTTACAATTTCATGCTTCATGACGTTTCTTAATTCTTCGCTAGTAAGCTATAATTCTCTCAGTGTGACTTCTATTTTTTTTCTAAGGTCCACGGTATACCAGATTTTTTTCGAAACTTTGTTATCTAAAATTCCGTAATTCCCATCTTTCACTTCAAAATTGATTCTGTTCTTAGTGTCATTTTTTCTAACTGTCTTATCTGCCAAGTCTTTCCGTGTGATTTTCAACCAAGAATTTTGGTTTCTCTTGTTTTTAAAAAAATTAAGACCTTTTTGGTGAGTCTTACTTGAATTATTCATGAAATGATTTCATAAAATAAAATGCCTCCTTTCTTCATGAAGGCTCAGAGAGTCTTCTGAGAGACGTATTTATTTTTAACTCTCTCCCGTCATTTCTATTCGCTCAAATAATCTTCCACAGAAAACTTGGTTAATCAAGTGTTATATGGTTTTGTATCCATAATTTAACTTAGATTAAGTTTTATAATGACTTAGTTTCACGTGAACAGAGATGGTTTTTGTTGTGTCTCTGATATTCTTGACGGCTATTTCCAGTTCCGTTTTTCTTTTAGGATACTAATTTGAAGGCGTTATTCTGGTTGACCTCCTATAATTATTTCATTACTTACGTATTTTTTTTGTAATAAAAATTTGTTCGATTTTATGTGAAGCGACATGTTAATGTGGAGTACCGAATTTTATTATTTTAAGGTGTATAAAATAGACATGTTAGGGTAAAATATGACAATACAATTATTATACCTACATATAGAAAAGGGGTGAAAGGATGTTAAATTTTTTCGATGATTCGGTAACAGATTCACGTCATAAAAGCTGCGTTATCTTTACAGGAAGTAAAAGCACGGATTATAATGTTCCAGTTAATTTTTCGGCCAGATTGTTTTGGCAGAATCCCAGATGGCACCCATTCCCACCTGTGTTCCGTTTATCATATTTCTATTTTTCTGTCGTACTTTCTATTACATCTATCAAAGTTTTATCAAATAATTTTTCTATTAATCGCATTTTTCATGGCTCAGTGATAGACTATCAGAGATTTTTTTATCCGGTGTATTCAAATTTTATCACTGATGGCTGAATAAGTAGGGCAAAATTTCATCCACATGTAGTAAACTTTTAGCACCACCTCCACATGAGCTGCTCTAACTCTAAATCCTACTATCTTTATCCTAAAATCTTTAACCAATGCGTTTTACTCATTTTTTTGTAACAAATTGGCATACGCTCAACAAAACTCGACAATAAATATACACAATAACTTAAACGGATGGACGGACACCCCGCGAAAAACTACATTTTTGGCTTCAGTGAGAAATAAAACGTGAAGATCAGTGAAATCCGATTATTAAATGTTTTCACGACTGAATTACATTCTCAAAAAAATGGACGAAAATCTTTCATATAGAACTTTTTTCCTCGATTGCTCAGTCACTTTTACCTTTATCCCACAGAAATGTACAAATATGAAATCGTCAAAGAAATAAACACCACTAAACCTTTGAAATACTCATCTGTTCAACTTTCGTTGTTTTTATAGTGATGAATGTGAGACAATTCAACATCAAAGTAGTTTTAATTAGAGGGCATTAAAATATATTAAATCAACAGAGCATAGACCATCGCTGGAACGATAGAATAATAATTCCATAATTGGCAAAAAAGGCTCTTTGTCAGAGTCACCACTTTGGAAATTCGGAACCCAAAATGTGTAACTTGCTTACTTTTCTTACTAAATACTTAAATGACAGGAAGTTCAAAATTACTGTCCATGAATATATTTTTATCAATTTTTCTATGAAATGGCGTAGTACTCTTTGATAATAATTAATAACGTAAGGGATTCATAAATTGTTGTGTAGGGTTTCGTTACGATCACATTACGAGGAGTTGGTGATAATCCTGATAATCCTAATATCACAAATTTGATAAGGACATAACAAAATAAGTTTTAGAAAATACTTCTACTATACAGAAAGTATATGTTTTAATGGTAGAAAATATGATATTCCAAAAAGTATAGAAGTTTTGTTCAGCCAGTTAACGTTTTCTGGGTGATCATTAACTTCCTTTCAATCAAGCCACATAAAATCACTTAATTTGTTTAAAGTAACAGGTATGGACGTAACATGCAAGTGAAGTGTTATATTTTCACTCGATCTCCTGGTTACATGGCTACAAAAAAATAGTTCTGTTTCTTATCACATGTGATTAGCCAATTATATGACTGAAACATTTATGAACAGAAGAGGTAGAGGTGTAAAATACATTAATTATACGAGGGTAGGCTGATAAGTAATGCACACATGCTTGTAGAAGACGAACAAAAAGAAATAGCAAGATGGGGTAAATAACAAATTAAAGTACAAATCTTAACCTACCAAATTATCTATTTATTTTTCAATATAGTCACCGTTAAGCATTACACATTTCTCCCAACGTTTAACAAGTTTTTTCATTCCGTCACTGAAAAATTCTTCCGACTTTCCTCGAACCCAGGACGCAATAGCTGCCTTCACCTCATTGTCCGAGCTGTAATGATTACCCTTAAGGTCTCTCTTCAGTAGAGGAAAAAAATAAAAATCGCAAGGCGCAAGGTCGGGAGAATACGGAGGGTGTAAAATTGGTTGAAACTTCAGGTTTCTCAGAGCCTCTCCAGTTGCACGCGAAGTGTGTGGACGAGCATTGTCGTGTTGCAAAATTATTGGCGCCAGGTTGCCTCTAACACGACAAACTCGACGTCGGAGGTGTTTCAGAGTCTGTATATACTGAGCAGAATTTACCGTTGCCCCTCGTTCCAGATAATCAGTCACATAAACTCGGCGAGCATCCCAAAACACAGTCAAAAGAATTTTTTTTGCGGACGGTTGTGTTTTGAACTTTTTCACAACAGGAGAATGTGGATGACGATATTCAGCGCTCTGCCTTTTTTCTTCGGGATCGTAATGATGAACCCATGACTCGTCCCCCGTCACAATATTCAAAAGAAAGTCGTCTCCTTCGTCACGGTAGCGCTTCAAAAGTTGTTCACAGCATTCCAATCGACGCTGTTTATTCTCGTCTGTCAGACGGCGTGGTACCCATCGTGCACAGATTTTACGGTATCCCAATTGTTCAATAATGAAGCCAACACGTTCCTTAGATATTCCAATTTGGTTTGCGATACGCTGTTGAGTGATTCGCCGGTCATTTTGAATCAAATCATCGATGAGTTTGCGACGATTATCGTCTGAGGCAGTGATTGGTCGTCCACTGCGTGTTTTGTCAACAATTAAGGCTTTTCCAGGTTGGCAATCACGAAATTTTATTACCCAACGATTCACAGTAGACCTATCAACAGTATCGTCACAATAAACAGCCTTTAAACGACGATAAATCTCACTAGGATTCACTTTCTCAGCAGTTAAAAATTCGATAACAGCGCGTTGTTTAATTCTCGTTGACATAGCACCAGAACACGACGCCATACTTCCACTACTCAAAACAAACTGAATGAAAGCAACGCCTTCAAACTGCGCAGGCTTGTAGAGGAGAAATAGTACTTCCACATGCCACCAGGCGCGCTACTGAAGTTTATTTAGTTGTCTTCTACAAGCATGTGTGCATTACTTATCAGCCTACCCTCGTAGTTTGGTAAACCACCTCACTTATTGTTTCACTTAATAAAACCTTAAGAGGTTCAAACCAGCCTTTCGGCTGATTACCTCTTCTTCTTCATGTAGCATCTCCATTACGAAGGTGTGCTAGCATCATGGCAATCCTGACCTTGGAAACTGTAGCTCTAAATAGGTCGATGGATGACAAATTAAACCACTCTCGCAGGTTCCGTAGCCAGGAGGTTCTTCTTCTTCCAACCGATCGTTTGCCCATAATCTTTCCCTGGATGACAAGATAAAGGATTTCATATTTTGGACCTCTCAAGACATGGCCGAGGTACACCAGCTTTCTCTTCTTGATTTCGATCATCACTTCCATTCCCTTCTGCATCCTCCTTAGGACTTCCATGTTTGTGACTCTCTCCGTCCAAGATATTTTGTGCATCCTTCTGTAAACCCACATCTCAAAGGCCTCAAGTCTTCGTTCACATTGCCTATTGGTAGTCCAGGCCTCTGCACCATAGTACAGCACCGGAAAGATGTAACACCTCAGCACACGAATCCTCAAGTCCAGACTCAGATTGTGGTTGCACAGCATCCTCTTCATTTTCACAAATGCGGCCCGGGCTCTCTCTATGCGGATTTTGATCTCAGTAGAGTAATCAAGGTTACTGTTCACCGTCATACCAAGATAGCTGTACTTCATAACTCTTTCCAACTGCTCTCCCTCCACATACAGGTGTTCGTCATGTGGGACCACATTCTTGGTGATGACCATGCACTTTATCTTCCTTGTGTTGAGGGTGAGACCAAAATGTTGGCTGGCTTCAACAACCTTATTCAGGAGTTCCTGGAGATCCTGCATTGTTTCAGCCAGCAAGACTGTATCATCTGCATAACGTAAGTTGTTGAGACGTATGCCATTCACCCGAACTCCTCCAACCTCCGTGTCAAGGGCTTGTCTGAAAATTTCTTCAGAATAAATGTTGAAGAGAAGTGGAGAGAGCACACAGCCCTGCCTAACACCCCGTTTGATGTCCACTGGGTTAGTAAAGGCATCCTGCACGCGAACAGTTGCTGTCTTACCTAAACAATAACAAAGTAACAGGAACAAATTTTTTTAAATATTTAAAAAAAATGGATAGCAAATGTAGGATGATTCTAACAAAGTAAATAAATATTAGCTCAGTTATTTACATTATCTGGTTTATTAGATTAATTAAACTTTTAAACTGCAGTTATTTTATAAGTTTTAATAACTGGCACGGAATCGCAATTGTTCAGTAATACCAGCTAGAAAAACAGGACACCTAAAATAAGATAGGTATAGCTCTTTTTTGGTTTTACGTCCGACTGTTCTGCAATTACTGCTAATGCAGACGATGAAAGATGAAATGATTTTTTTATAACATATAAAAATATGCCGTGCCTGAATGGGATTCGAACCCAAGATCACAACATGAGAGGCGAGCACGTTACCAACTACGCCAATGCGGCCGGCATTGACCGCATATAAGATACAGCTTACAACCACAATTGGGTCGGTCAATTTTCTCCACCTCTAACAATGTAAATTATTATAAATGTAACAAATCTTAAATAAAATATGTAAGTCTTAAAAAAAGATGTTCACAAATTCTATATCGTAAAAAATAAAGTATTAACATTATTAATTTTTCACGATTTTATCTGATCACAGCTTTCAATAATAAGTGCGGCTAAAAGTTTCTTTTTTAGATTTGAAGGGCAGAACTGTGACGTCAACCTTAACAATAGAAAAAAGTTTCTAACTTTACACAAACAACAAAAGTTAGTCATTTCAAACCATAAAAAAAGAAAATACCTGTTGATTTGTTCCTTTAAATTGGGCATTCATTTGAGAAAAATTCAGATATTTAACTTCCGCAAATGGATAAAAATACCATAAATACAAATGTATTAAAAAATACAACTGTATAAATACACTGTTTAAATACAACTGAATAAAAATGTATATAATACAGTACACCATCGTGAAATGAAATTCTTGAACGCACTAATTGTCCCATGTTTTTAATTTTTCTACAAGCAAATATAACAAAACTGCATATCCGGAAATGTGAGACGTTGTAATTATATAGTAGGTTGTAAATATAGCCAACAGTTAATCATCTGGTACGTGATAGTATTCTTGAGGTGGGTGTGCCCGCCCCTGTTTCTGGGGCTCTTTTTTATCAGCCAATTTTCAGCCAATCGTCGGAGAGGTTCTCTTTCCTTTTGGTGCTCCAGGTTGTTTAAACGGTTTTGGTGAGATTGGAGGCTGGTCAACCAGATGTTTCGAGTTTTCGGGAGGGTGTAGATTAGAGTTCCATTCGTAATTCAGCTACAAAGAGGTTGTTTAAGAAGCAGAAGGTAGCAGCTACTATTAGAAATTACCAAAAAACGAAGAGAAGAAAAAGAAGAAGAAATACTAATTTAGAGATATTAAATAATCAAATTTCATTTCGTTATCATGAAGTATTATCTAAATAGGTTAGGATTAGACAAGACGTTTATAAAATACTCTAATCAAAATCGAAAAAGCATAGTTTTTATTTTTTATTATTTCAGTTTCAATCTCATGCTCTATTGATAAGAGCTGGCGCCCAACATTTTTTTAATTATACATATTAGTGGTAATAGTATAATTAAAGCATTTACACACCGAACAATTAACGGTGGTGCAATTTTTGCATACAAAAAATATAGTAACTGAAATTGTTAATTTTCAAACCGAATTAAGAAGGAAGACGCGTGTGAATGAGCAAACAAATAGAGAAGGTGAAGGTATTTGTGCGTAAACATCCCTCGCCAATTAAGACTGATTGCCTCTCGTTACGTAAGATAGGGGCGACACGTAAATTAGTTCTGATTACTTACTCTTCTCCTTCGGAGTGGCGACGACGCCGTTTGGTAATAAACGGCGGTAAACAACACAAACTTTCCAGCGATTCTTATTCCAGAAACAAATTTTAGATGCTGTATTCAGAAGAGAATTGTAAATACACGCATACTAAAGATTAGAAACTACATCATATTCTTTATTAAAAATCCTCCTTCTCCTCCTCGAAGCACGATCGCAGTTATTTTTGAGGAGTTGTTAATTTATTTTCGATACACAGATAAGTTAACTGATATTAACGTTTAAAGATCCGTTAAAATCAAAAATATATATTTCACAAGGATTCAAACCTTTAAGTATTCGTGTGCGCGTGGGCACGTATGTCACAAGACCCAACATTAAGAGTAATATACTCTAATTTTACTCTTAAATAGATGGGCCTAAATATTAGTCTGATTTATGAAGAAAAGTATTGTTTTTATGTCGATTTTTAGAAATCGACTTTTCACCGCAAATACATGTTACAAACATGTATTTCCTCCTGAGGACCTGAAGACTTCCCTCCTGAAGACAAAAAAAAACATGTTTTTAGTATTGGTCTGTGTGGATGTTTGTGAAAAAAATATTTCAAGAACATATCTACATATTTCAAGTATATGTGCAAAGTTGAAACTTGGAACGTACCACTAGAAGACCCGACACGAAAATTTTCATCAAAATTAGTCAACCGAAAGTAGTAGTTTGAGGGACATTTGACACACATAAGTGGCCATTAACACGACAGCGTATATTGTAACACCACAAATCGATATCCTTCAACTACTTTGAGGACCAATAGCCACGTATGTTTCAAGAAATCTTTTGTTTGCACTGCTCTCTCGTTGCAGTATCAGCTATAGTTACTTGAATCACGAGTTTGCCCTTGTTTGCAACGAGGGGTAAATGGAGAAAAGCATCAGTGCGTATGTGCCACTGCTTTAATTTCAGTACAACAAACACAACAACTTATACTGTACCCAGAGCATTTATACAGTATATCGCGGAACCTTTTGTGGATAAACTGTACGAATATATCTGTTTGTTACCGTAAACAGAAATGTTAGTTTCTCGAAAACGTTGGCAGACTATTCACAGTGCTGAACGAAATCTAATATGCGGTGTAATAAAATGCTGTGAAGTTGAAAAATGCCTTTCCCTCTCTCTTAACAAAAGCCATGAGCGAGTGGCTAACTTCTGTAATGTTTCTCTTTTCACAATTCGAAAAATAAAAAAAAATTAAAGACGTGAAGTAGCTATTTTTCAACAGTTTTTTTGACACCTGTTAAAAAAAGGAAACTGTTACGTAGATACTAGTGAGACTGATAGTGAAGACGCCGGTGACAGCGATAGTGAAGAGGCGATTCATTCGTAGAAAATTTTGTTCCAATGGAAGAAAGTAGCTGGTAATTACAGTAAATCATACATTTCTAGCCATGTAATTAACTAATTATGGACAATATTACAGGTCACATTTATTTTTTATAAGGTTAATGAAGAAAACATTTTCTCGGAATAAACCACAGCTTACAAAATTATGTAGAAATTGTACGGTAGTGAAATGTACGAGTAGTGTCTCACTGTTGGAAGTTCGCAGCACTGTCTAATTTTCACTTCCTTTCCTTACAGCCCATCCGCATGCAAAAGGCAATCCCGTGACTTTAGTATCTATATTATCCATGTGTTTTTGCGTATTTTTCAGTTGAGTTTTTGGTTAATTTTCAAAAAGAAAAAGTCCTTCAACAGGATAAATGTGTGATTTTCACATTTTTGCAAATGGTTCAAAAACCGCTTCAACGACTTCTTTCTTATAAATTACCTCATTTACTACATTTTTGATGCTCTACAAGGCAGAGTAAGCGCCATGTCTGCTGAAATTCTTGGGGGCTGTACTATCGTGATTGAAAGTGTTTAAGATTGCGGCGTTAATATGCAAGGTAAAAGCGTCTATTCTAT
Source organism: Catonia carolina (assembly GCA_035578175.1). Classification (NCBI taxonomy): domain Eukaryota; kingdom Metazoa; phylum Arthropoda; class Insecta; order Hemiptera; family Achilidae; genus Catonia; species Catonia carolina. Next base: position 15,461,245 of record JAQMRL010000002.1, on the reverse strand, counting down.
ATTGTTGTACGTTTAAAGTAAGTCTTTATTTTTTATTATACCCAGATCCCGAACGGACCTAGACTTAGGTGTTACAACATGATTGTATCATATTCATTGTTCAATAAATAAGTACAATAATGTTCAGCTTAAATGTTAACGAATAAGCAAGCGGTATATCCAAAGTTTATTCAAGAAAAAAATTAATATCATTGTATTACGCACATGACACCAAAATAACGCTAAAACATGACACATAACTACGTCATATTAAAAAAACATTTAATCAAATTCCATGTACCTGTGACAATAATGCTATCGTCTGATTCCGCAATTACTCATCTAGAGATAAAAATTTCCGGTAACGTTGCAGGAAAACATCTTGGGTTAGGTTAACTCAACCAGTTCTTATCAATAGATCTACTGCTGATAACTTACTAACATAAAACCGCAGAAAACTTCGTAACAAAAACATCAATATTCCTTATCATTACGCTTTAAGTATTTGGTAAGAACAGATGGAATATAATAAAAGAAATATTATAAAAGTTCTACAAGATTTCAAGGTGAGTCTTGACTTTTTTTATTAAAACATAATTATTATCTCATATATTTTGCAATATATCTAATTGACGGTGGAGTCATCTACAAAAATTTTTGTTTTACTCACTTGTATTTTACACTTAAAATTCTGTATAAAATACTCATCCCCTAAGTTGGATTGGATAGATGACAGACAAAAATAACATAATAGTTTAAAATTTAAAAAAAAACCGTAAAATATCCATTAATTTTTCCTTTTTCCGTTCAGGCTGTTTTATTACATAAAAGGCGATTATTTACATAATGTACAAAGACTTCAGACATTTCTGAAAGCTCTTCCTGCAGCCCTCATTCACATCATTCAAGAAAAGTTCTTCTGTCCACCCAGTGTTCTGCTTTACCTCTTCATGGAAATCAGTAATCAGGTGTCTGAATTTAGTTTGATCCATTATATTTTCTCGGTTTATTCTAGTTTCTCAAAATAATTTATCTGACGTCTTAGATTTATTGTTTATTTGTTACATGAATTATATTATTACTTTGTAGTAGCCTATAACAGGCACGTGAAGAGTTAAATAATTTGCACTCGATCTGCTTGTTCCGGGACCCACAAGTCAATAAGTTATTTGGTATATGTGAGAGTGAGTGACTGTGTAAGATTAGTTTATTGTGAGAGAAGAGACTGAAGGGGGTTGGGTGAGTTTATTTAAATTTGTGATTAAACTTACTTAATCAGTTGATGTTTGTGATAGCGATTCGACAGGCCACTCAGATGATTGAATGTTAGTTTTGATGTTTTCAGTGTTGCTGCATGGTCGTAGTTGTGGTGTAATTGTGATGATTTGGTAGAGGAAGGAAGTCTGTCTGGTTGAATGGTGTGCTTGCTGCTGATTACATTAAATTGGTATAAGTATATTACATTAGTGTACATTGGTGATATTAGTGTACATTACTTCATGAAAATTAATAAGAATAAAACGAAAGTGTTGTGCAGCAGCAAGAGTGGTTTAGCAGAGATGGGAAATTTAAAAGTAGGCAACGAAAACATACAGGAAGTTAGGGAATTCTGCTATCTAGGGAGTAAAATAACAAAGGATGGTAGAAGCACAAGTGATATCAAGAGTAGAATTGCTCAAGCTAGAAAAGCCTTTGAAAGGAAAAACAGCTTACTGACTACAAACATTGATTTACAGATCAGGAAAAATTTCTTAAAACATTATGTTTGGAGTGTAGCATTATACGGAAGTGAAACGTGGGTGATAGGGGCTGTAGAAAGGAAGAGGATAGAAGCTTTTGAAATGTGGTGTTATAGGAAAATGTTAAAGATTAGGTGGGTGGACAAAATAAGTAATTTAGAGGTTCTTAGGCGAGTGGATGAAAAAAGAAGTATACGGAAGCATCTTACCAAAAGAAGGGATAGGCTAGTGCGGCATATCCTAAGACATCCAGGTATTGGGCTATCAATAATGGAGGGTAATATTGAGGGAGTAAATTGTAGAGGGAGGCAAAGATTAGAATATATAAAGCAAATTACAAAAGATGTAGGGTGTTACAGGTATGTAGATATAAAACGACTTGCGCAAGATAGAACAGCTTGGAGAACTGCATCAAACCAGTCGAGAGACTGATGACAAAAAAAAGTGTACATTGGTAATTGGTATAAGTATACCAGGTTATACGTACACGTACTTATACTTAAACATGTTACAAAACTCAAAACCAAACTAAAAACATCAAAATAGTGATTTTTCAGTTCAACTTGACATTCTTTCTCTTTCGCTAGTTTAAAAATCAACAAAATGATGGAATGCTCTAAGCTCTTTGTTCAAAAACTGAAATCGTTCTGCGGGCCGCTAAAATTTACGCGGCGGGCCGCGGGTTGAAGATCACTACTCTAGAGGTTCAACCCAGCTATTCGGCTGGTTTGTTTTTCTTTTTTTTACGTCTGACTTCTGCAATTTCTGCTAATGCAGACGGTGGATAATGATGATAATGAAAATGAGTGATGAAAAAATGCCAAACCTGATCGGGAATCAAACCCGGGACCCCGGCGTAGAAGCCAGTTGCGCTAACCACTACGCCAACGGACCTAAACAATGTATTTACTTATTTAACATAAACAACTTCATATTAGTATACATTCATCTTAATTTAAGTGTAATTAATTATATTTCCCAGTAAAGGAAAGATAACCTTGTCCAACGGAGAACAGCCGCAGTCATAGCTTCTGATAAAAAATATAAGCCATGATAAGTTATCATACTACTCTTTATTATACAAAACAAAAATTCTTCAACATTAGTAATTACATCTATTACAACTACCCATACTACTTCCACTACCATTGTTATAATAATGATGATGGTGATGGTGATGGTGATGGTGATGGTGATGGTGGTGGTGGTGGTGGTGGCGGCGGCGGTGGCGGTGATGGTGATGATGATGATGATGATGATGATGATGATAATCACAACAATAATAATATTATTTTTAATGGTTAAAGAACCCACTCTATAATTTAATTTTCACATATTTAATTGTTAATAATTATTACACATTTAAAACAATCACGTAAAAAAATAAAAATAAAAATGAACAATGTTTTTTATTATTACATAAAAAAGATTCTGCCCATGACGGATAGGTGGAGTGTCAAATTATTTACACTCAATCTGTTCGTTGCAGGGCTGAAATAAATAGTTCCGTTTCTTATCACATGGTCAGCCAATTAAATGACTGAATCATTTAAGAACAGAAGAAGTAGACGTGTAAAAGACACTAATCAGAGTTATCTCCTCTGAAAGTAATGAATTTCATTATACAGCCAGACCCTGTGGTGAATGAAGTAAAGGTGTCGTTTGCAGAGTGGAAAATAAGTGCTTTTCAGAGGGCCCGGCATGCTGATAAGCGTACTTTTCCACTCAGTGAGGAAAGAAACGGTAAACCACCTCACTCCTCGTTTTACTTAGTAAAACCTCTACAGGTTCAAACCAGCCTTTTGGCTGATGACCTAAACAACAACAAAAAAGATTTAAACTATAGGTATTTAAAACAATTATGTATATAAAAGAAAACGAAAGAAAAAAATTAACAATATTTCGAACTTTTTTTACTTGAATTCAAATAACTCTTAATTCAAAAAATTCATTTCTTTTTATCCAATTCAACATTTCATTTTGTACTACGAATCCTATGATCTAACAACAGCCGAGTTGGCATATCATTCATGAGTCGGCTGGCTATTAATGGATTTTAATTATTTCTTAAGATTTGTAGATTAAAATTTACTATTACAAATTTATTATATTTTCAGGTCTTAAACAAAAAGTGGAACTGATTTTAATACTAAATTAGTCTTTGTATTTAAGAATATATTCAAATACGTTTTGCAAATAAAGTTGCCTTAAAGTTAATTAATACATTAAATTCTGAAAAAGTATTTACGCTAGAATACACTCTAGGTTTTTCCAATCTAAATACATTACTTTGTTTGAATACCATAACTGAAACGAATAAAAACCATTTTTTGAAATTGATTCTTAGTTAAATTAACAAAAAATAAAAAATCTGGTGTGAAACACTCACACAACTTTCTCTTGCCACTGCAAATAATTATCAATAAACCTAAACTCACACAACTTTCTCTTGCCACTGCAAATAATTATCAATAAACCTAACATTAGTAATAAAACATTAGAAATAAACAAAAAACTAACCTCAATAAACATAACCTAATTTTAATCATATATGAAAGACGCAAAGTGAAAATCGATCTCGGTTTGCCTTAATAATACGGAAAATCACTCTTTCACGCTAAACTCTGTAGAGAAAAATGCTCTAAATAAAAGTTGTAGATCTTTTAATTTTCTAAAAATTCGATTGTATACACTTTTGTCATAAAATGCATACTAAGGCCGAAATCTTAAAAAAATCGATTTTTCACACGTTTTCGTGAGAAAAAATCAGAAAATCGCTAATTACTGCTAAACTAAGCGTTATACAAAAAATGTTTGAAATAAAAGTTGTAGGATTTTAAATTCTCTACAACTTTTATTATATACATTTTTGCGCTGAAATGCATATTAAAGCCGTATCTTAAAAAAAAACAAAGTTTTTACGTGAAAACACCCTTACCAAGAATTTCAACCAAGATGGCGCTTACCCTATCTTGTAGAGCATAAAAAGTGTAGTAAACCAGGCGATTTTCAAAAAAATCGTAGGACCAGTTTTTGAGAAAATCGCAAAGAAGTGAAAAATTATACGAATAAATTACTACTTCCGGTTGACCGATTTTGATGAAAATGTTCGTGTCTGGTCCGGTAGTGGTATGTAACTTAAGTTTCAAGTTTCAAGTTCGTACAATGTTCTGTTCTTGAGATATTTTGTATACACACACACACACACACACACACACACACAGACCAATCGCTAAAAACATGTTTTTTGGGTTCAGGGGGTCTGAAAACGTATAGATCCGGTGAAAACTCGATTTCGAAAAATTGACATGAAAACTATACTTTCCTTCCTATATATTCATATAGGCAAGAGAAAGGAAAAATGTAATTCAATACAACTAATGAGAAGTGCAATACAAGATCATTTTTACAATAATTATTAGACTAACTTCAGTAGCCTTAATTATGATTTACTTATATATACTGGCATAACTTGTTGTTGCAGGCAAAGTCATACTACATATTTCAGCGGTGTGTAGTGTAAAAAGGGTGACCAGACAAAAGCAAATTGTTTCGGAAAGTATATGCATCAGTTGTCGTTACTCCAATAAGTAATACGAGGTAAGTATAATCCTATCCGTTTTTGTAAAAAGTAAAAAATATATTTATTTTTAATTTAATACTGAAAAATTTAAACAAAAATAATATCGAGCTATCACCCGAATTTATTTGAATTTAATAAATCACGAGCGTTTACTGTTAACGTTTACAAAAGAATTTCTTTTTGTAATCCCTAATGCGTAAACGTTGCAATTGTTCAATTCAGAACGATACGGATGACTCAATGAGATAGGGATGGTGTATGTAACGTGTAGTCTTGTACAGATTACTTTTAAAGTACACGGGTCTAGAGTTCAAATCCGTATAAAAGTAACTTCCTTTACTATGATTTGAACTAGAAACCGTCGTCTCCGAAAATCAGCTATCAAACAGCTGACTCGCAGGGACGACTTTACCTCTAGTCTAACCCGGTGAAATAGTATGTGTTCTACGAGCTGATTTTCGGAGACGGGGGTTCCTAGTTCAAATCCAAGTAAAGGTAGCTACTTTTATACGGATTTGAACACTAGACAGTGGTTACCGGTGTACTTTGATGGTTGGGGTTCAATTAACCAGACTCTCTCAGGAATGGTCGGCCTGGGTTTGTACGGGACTACATTTCACTTACAGTTCATACACATCATCCTCACGTCATTGCGTTACGAGGTTGCTTATTGTTCTGAATTGAATAGATCGCACACATTAGATAGAAAAAAAAGAAAAAATAATCCATTTACCTGACATTCGTAAAATTAGAAGTGAAATGTCTTTCGTTGTAGGTAAAATATTTTTACTGTACATTAGGTTTTTTTTCTAAGATCTGCTTCTTTAAAATAATGGCATAAGAAATTGAATACAGTCAATTTTTATTCTCATTTTTTATTATAATAACAAAGAAAAAAATTATCATGTAAAAATCATCGTGGCCATGTAAAAATATACATAATAAACGAATAATGCACGTAGTCGATTTTCGCTTTGGACAAAACCGATGTTTGTGACATTACCCGAAGAACCAAACGGATTAACTGTCCACAGACATTTGCTATCACCCGCATGCATAATTAACGTAACTAAGAACCGGGCTCGACACGTTGCATTCATTGACCTACCGACAACAAAAGTGCTGTTTTTATACCTGCGGTCAAATAGTTTTCCAAACATTCAAGATCCTTCGAACACTTTCTTCATTTTTAAGGAACATTGCAAAAAAAGGCAAAATAAAAACAAACATTTCTACTACTTTCAATTTCCTAGAAAAATTCTCATCCATCGTAATTCTGTATCCTAGTCAACACACTTCGCCTCATACGGTACACACAATTCTTACAATAAACCACCTAAAGTAAAATAAACAACCAAGTACATTGACAACAACGTCACAATACAATAAACTATTCCATGTCAAAGCAATAATAGTCTACGTAATTTTCAAGAAATTCACTTCCGATTAATCACATAAGATTTTACTACTGTTTTGTAACAGCTGTCTTGTATCGAAAACTAGCTCAGTTTTCTCTACTGTTTCTTCAGTAAGATTGGTGTTCGTCTCGTTACGCGTAGTTTTTCAAGTTAAAATAATATTGTTTTTTGGCGTAATTTAAAAAAAAAACTTGGCCTAGTAAAGTTATTCAGCAGTTTTTAATGGTTATTTAAATCAAAACGCTTGATTAAATTTAAACTAAAATACTTTCGTAAAATTATCGATCATTGGAATATACGAGTATTTTACTTAAGTATTTTAATAACATAATTCCACTGAAAATAATTACCATTTATTTAATTTAAAGAGCACTTATTTGTTAAATTTCGAAAACTCTAAAATATTATTTATTGACAACCGAAAGAAATTAATTACAAATTTTGCATTTTAGTACTTATTAAGATATGCGTAGTAATTAATTACGATAGAACGGATAATCCACTTTCATTTTTAATTATACAATTATCGTAAAGTATTCTGCTATAAACTTAAACTTCGATATTATTTAAAGTTACAGTTGACAAGCAATGTTATTCTTGTTTTAGTTTAAACATGAAAATTCTGGATGATTTTACGTTGAAACATATAGATAATATTTAAACATAGGCCTATTACATTTACCAAGAACCACCTTAAGTCTTAAAAACAACAAACTTTAAAGTCTTAAAGTCTTTGTATCATAAGTAAAGATTGTGTACCAAATCCAAAGAATTTATTTTGAGGTTGAAAAAACCGACAACTAACTGGCTGAACGGAAGCTGCATTCTCTCGTGCTTCGTACCTTACGCTACAATTACATCAGTCGTATAAATAGCAGAAATTTACCATAAAGTTATCTACATAGATATAAGTTATTTTTTATCCCGATTGAAACTGTCATAACTGTAAAAGTATTTAAAATTTTTTGCCTTATTATCAGGTGACGGTTTGCTTAATGCACTATTTTTTTTCTATTTATGAAGTTCAGCTATTAGACGTTTAGATCTATGGCTGCATGTACTGTCATTATACATGTTTATTATTGTGTTATTAAGTGGCATTAATGCTAGACGCACACAGGACCACAAGTGGTTTTCCAAAATACCACAGCACTGGTTTTCTATTTAGCGCACATACGACCAATGGCGTGCGCCCCCGGTGGCCGAGAGGTAACCACTCTGATCTGACTTTCCTTGCAAGAATTAGAAGTAGTGTTAACATGGACTCTGATACTGAAGCACTGTGTCTACCTACTACTGTCAGTACGAAGACGGCACCGCTGTCGGAGAAAACAGCGACAATGTTGGGAACAACCGATTTTATTATCACGTCCCAGTCACAGGAAATTTAATTTACTTTCCGAAAAGTAAAAAAATGACGAGAAACTTTTTAAGTACTTTAGGATAAGCTTTACATCATTCCAGACTACTTAATTTGATAAAAGATCGTTTGAAATACAAAGATGTTAGAATGAAGAAAAGCATAACTTACCTCCTGTTAAAAAAGTTCATTACCTTACAGTTATTATAAAATAAAATAATAAATAATTACTTCTCGTACTCAAGGCCGCTGAGAGTCTTAAATGTCCCAGAGTCCAACTGGTTGTGGGGTAGTGGCGTGGCTTAAGGGAGATGGCACAACGGTTTTAACTTAAAATTTCGATTTTTGGTTTTTTATGTTTTTCAATAGTTTAGGCCTAGATCTACCAAAAAAACATTAAATTACGGCAAAAAAATAATTTGTTTACGAAAAAATTAAGTTTTTATTAAGTTTAGATAGAAAAATCATATGTTAACAAGAACGAATATTTTTCACAATTTTATACTGGTCGTTTTAGTGGAAAGAGAAATTTCAGTTTTTAAAATATCTGCACCTCTGTTTTTTGTATTCTCAGCTTTTTAAACAACTGTTGATAGGAAATTTACTTGTTTGTGTAAATTCTGTTTTTGATTCGTGCCTTCTTGTTTCTTGTATTATCCCATAAATTTAGATTTTTAACACTGGGTACATTTTTCTCAGAAACCAATAAACCTACCAGTCTAAAATTTTTACCAGTTAATTATCTCGTATATCCACATATACCGACATTTTTATGACTTCCTCAGGTGCTTCATAAATTAGTAATACGCAAAAAACGTAGAAATCAATTTGTAAAAATTTTATGTTATTCGTAATTTCTTAAAAAAATGGTAAGGTCCAAAGTTTAAATTGAAAAAAATGTCAGTAGCTCGAGAAGAAATCCGACACCTATAGTGTGAAAAGTATAATTTCCCTATATTTTATTAATCCCATGAAAAATGTACCTAAAAATAGTAAAGTTAACATTGGCGGGTTACAAAGTACAGTCTCCCCTTAATGCGCACTGGAAACCTGACCATCGGTGGCAGCCACTAGCACCAAGCGCTGTGTGTGCGACAAGTCCTTATCAATTTCATAGGGAAGGCGATCGCTAGCGTGTGCGCGCCTAGCCGGCCAGAGTCCAGTATTCGTTACTCAATGTTTACGTGACCGCAGTTTTAGAAATACGACGAAATTAACATTTTTACAAGTACTTATTTAATAACTGATAAAACCAAGATTAACTGTTGGTGTAGACTCCAAATCAAAAGAGGAAGACAACGGTCGTTTCCAGCGCCGGCTACGATGTTACAGCGGTATGTTACAGCAGGTAATGCAGAAGCAGCTGGGAAACGAAAAGAGGAAAACTGGTAAGGTGAGGGCAGTACCAAATTCATTCCAGTGTGCTTTTTTTGCCCCCTGGAGACTCCAGGAGGAGTATAGGACATGTCGTCAGATATAACACCTGAAATACATATAAGAATCACACAATGTATCACTACTATCAAGAAAGAAATTCTTGTACGCTATAAAAAGTTTCACCGATCAAGTAATTTTTCAGATTTTTTTAAAGGAATTCAAATCCTCACAACACTTTAAAGATTGGGGTAATTTATTCATGAATTTTCTCCCTGCATAAGTAGGTTTTTGTTCAAACAATTTTGTGGAGTGATTAGCCACATAATAATTATTCCTGTTTCTCGTGTTATGATTGTGAACATTGAAATTCTGCATAAAATTATTTTGCCTTACATACATAATCACCTCAAAAATGTAGAGGGAGGGAACTGTAAGCAATTTAAGCTCCTTAAATAGTGGCCTGCATAAGGTTAGCTGGTTAGCTCCCACCATACACCTAATAGCTTTCTTTTGAATTTTAAAAACCCTATTTATATTACCCATGCTAGAATTACCCCATACTAAAATACCATAACGGATATGAGACAGAATGAGGCCATGATAAGCTGCCATTAGTAATCTTTTATCATTTAATCTGGAAATTTGTTTTAGTGCAAATACCCCAGATGATATTTTACTACAAACTTGATTGATATAGAAGTCCCAAGACAAAGATCTATTTAGAGATATGCCCAGGAACTTCACTGTTTCTACATGCTCTAAACTATTATTATGAATAAATACATCCACTTCTCTACTTTCTTTAACGTTATGTTTATTTTTAAACTGCAAGTACTGACACTTTTTCCCATTAACTGTTAATAACATTTGATTCAAGAACTGTACTACGGACTCTATGTTAACATGTGTATTTACTTCAAGAGCATCTACCAGTAAACTGTTACTGATTACTGAAGTGCTAATACTGTTAGCAGATAAATTTACAGATTTTTGCATTACAATTTTTTGTTTGTTACCAATGAAGCTCGGCAGATGGTTTTCGGATGAAAAATGTGACAACGAATGGAAATGTAAAGCACTCCTTTAGATAGGCAATCACGAAACTAAACAAGTAGCTCACTTCCACTGTACAATAACACTAATCAAACTACGAAAAATTTCGTCTGGTAGGTTAACATAAAAATACGTAAGTCGTTATTCAAAGTAAACAAGGGTCGAACGTTTTCGAGTTTATATATATTCTTCACATCGCATTCCTTTCAGACAATCCGAAGTGACGAAGTAAAGTAGTAAATAGCTTAAATAGTCAATGGATCTACTCAAAGTGGTCTAATTACAAAGGTGGGCAACTTGTACAGATTGTTGTTGTTGTTTAGGTCATCAGCCGAAAAGCTGGTTTGAACATGCAGAGGTTTTACTAAGTAAAACGAGGAGTGAGGAGGTTTACAATTGCCTTCCTCACTGAGTGGAAACGCATGCTTACCAGCATGCCAGAACCTCTGAAAAGCACATATTTTCCACTCTACAAATGACACCTTCACTACATTCACCACAGGGTCTGGCTGTATAATGAAATTCATTACTTTCAGAGGAGATAACTCTGATTAGTGTCTTTTATACCTCTACCTCTTCTGTTCTTAAATGATTCAGTCATTTAATTGGCTGACCATGTGATAAGAAACAGAACTATTTATTTTAGCCCTGCAGCTAACAGATTGAGTGTAAATAATTTGACACTCTACCTGTCTGTTATGGGCAGTTGTACAGATTAAATAATGATAAAAATCCACGGAAAGTGTTCAACATAATAATTATGCTATGGTTAATTTACAGAAACGGTCAGTGTCATATGTTTTACTGTACAAATAATATGAAGTAGTCTATTAAAAGTAGTCTATTAAATATTGATAAACGGTCGGAAATAATGAAAACCGGAATAACGGAACGAATAACTTATATTATAAAATTGAGTAGATATACTTAAGATAGCCTCTAAACTGTTTAATAAAATGGGCATTATCTAAAAGACAATAGGTACTATCTTTCTTATTATTTTAACTTCCTCTTGCCCTAAGTAAAATTTAGAAAATGAAAATATTGTTTACACGTCAATTTTTTTGAAATCGAGTTTTCACCAGATATACAGGATTTCAGATTTCCTGAACCCAATAAAATGTTTTTACCGAAAGGTCTGTGTGTGTGTGTGCGCGCGCGCGTGCGTGCGTGCGTGGGTAGGGAACCCAACTGGAATATTTTCATGAAAATCGGTCAACTAAAAGAAGTATTTTATTCTTGCAGTTAGGCACTTCTTGCGATTTTCTTGTAAACGGCTTCGGCAGTTTTCATTAAAATCGTCACGTTAATTTAAATTTTTAAGCTCTCGTAGTAAAAAGTTGTTTTATCTTTAAAATTGCGGCCTTAAACCGTATTTTAGGGCAAAAGCCTATATACTCAAAGTTTTAGAAAAGTAAAAAATCTGGTATGAAACACTAACATGACTTTCTCTAGCCAATGTGAATGATGAAAAATATAACCTATATTTAATCATGACCACACGTTATAATATTAGAAACTACGAAAAGTAACTCATGAGTCCAAAATGAAAATCAACCTCTGTTCGACTAATAAATACGGAAAATAACCAACTGACACTACACTACGATCTGAAGAAAATGTTTAAAATAAAAATTGTAGGTTTTTAATTTTCTATAACTTTGATTATACAAAGTGCATTTTACACCAAAAATGTTTCAACAACTTTCGTCTAAATGAAATTTACACAATATCGGCTTAAAATGGCCACCAAGGTTCTCCGATCTCACGCCATCAGACTTTTTATTATGGGGTTGAATAATTGTTTGTTCAAAAACGAAATAACAAAAAAAATAAGTTAAGGAATCGCTTAATACGATTCCAGAAACGATTAAGGATAATCCTAACTTTATGAGACACACTAGAAAAAAATGGACTCGTCGAGCGATATCGTGAATTATTGAACAAAACTGGGGCCACTTTGAGCACATTTTGTAGGTAACTAAAAATTAATTTTCACGTTTCTTAAACTGAAATTCGTTAATTTTATGTAAATCTACAGTAATCACGTAACAATCAGCTCTTCTTTCCAACGTATGGACAAAATTATTATTTCATGCAGTTAAAATTATTTTCACAACTACGTTTGCTGTGTTTTTAAATAAAGTTAAATTTCAATATCTAGTATTCAATTTTTTCTTAAGTAGTTAACATGAAACTTTTCGGAACTAAATTTTCTATAAATCTAATTTAAAAAAAATACACCTTAATTTATCATTTACCAAAGTAATTTTAGGTTAATAACAAAAATATGTTATTTTTAGCCCCAATTCTAGTGTTTTACGTAAGATATCTTGAAAACTGATTAATGTACATAACTGGGACCAATTTTAATCAATTTATCAGGCAAACGTACGTAAGAAACCATTAGATTTTTCTCTTTATTACAGCCTTAAAAATGACTATATAGTCTCATTTCACCAAGTGTACTGAATTCTCGGCGAAATCTTTGACCCTGTATAACTCGCTAACGATGCGGTTTCGTTCCTATGTTTATATTAAATATTTTTCTTATTTTTAGCTACAGAATGAGCTTCAGAGATTGCCGTACAGTGCTGAATAGCCGGTAGAATACGAAAATGAAGCGCGCGCAAAGGCGTTTTGAAACACCCGGTACAACTGTAAATTACAGGAATTTAAAAATCCTACAAATTTTATTTCAAGCATTTTTACTACAGAGCTTAGTTTAGCGCCAATCACAGATTTTCCGTACTTTCCTCATTAAACTATCTAAGACTAACATAGGTAGATTTTTCAAAAAAGGATATTTAGTCGCATTAATAGCTTGGTTATTAACGACTATGCGGGTTTTGAGAAGTAATAAACTCCAGACCTCAGACGGAAATCAAACACGGGACCTTCTGCTTGGTAGCCTATAGCACTAACCACAACATGGAGGCGAACGTTTATTTTTAATTAGTGTCATTCACTCATAAATAAAAATTAAATTTAGATTTTATTTTCAATTTTACATTGTTTACTCATGAGCAAACATAAGGTAGTCTCATTGTTAACATTGATAACACTTTATTCTTGTCAAGTAGGCTAAACCATGAACAACCCGATAGACGGCCTTCAAGACTGAGTTTTGAAATAACCCCAAAAAATAGTTTTCAATAATCAAACGTTCCTAAATATTTAACTTACACAAACTCTTATTGGTAAATTTTTCTGTAAAACGTGACGATGACTATAGTTTTGGGCTAGTTATTAGTAAAAATAATTTTCTTTTGTTTGTTAAAAAACTGAAACAAAAAAAAACATTCAGATATTTACACATGGTTATTCCCACAAATAATAAAAAGTCAATACAACTACTGAAATGTAAGGCAAGATTTGCCTTACATATTTTAATAACGTGTTCAGTTTCCTTAAATAAACTTTACTAATAAATAGTGACACAACTTTTTGTTGCAGATCAAAGCAATTACACCAGTGTATGTGATATAAAACGGAGGTCAAGAAGAAAACGATTAAGATCCGCAACGATATACACAAGTTGATACTGTCGTTACTCTCATATAAAATTAGGGGTAAATATAAACCTGTCAGATTTTGTAAATATTTAAAAGGTATATTTGATTTTAAACAATAAAATCATTCAGACTGAGTAGTTTAAGTGCAATAATGTCGAGCTGTCATCCAAATTTATTTGAAATGAGTGAATCACGAAAGTCAAAATTCATAACGTTTACAAAAGAAAATAAGAAAGTGATTTTAGGATTCATTTCATTAATAGTCGCCGTCGTTATACTGATCGCGGTTTTAAGTAACATCTCAAAAGAAAAAAGCGGAGACCAATCGCCAATCATTTACGAGAGGTTAAATAATATCGAAAATGAATTAGAAAATTACGTAACAAGAAGTTGGTCAATGAAAGGGGAATGCTTTGAGAACGAAGGAAAAAAACCCACAAAACCGATCGAATTGAAAACCAAGGTCAGGTTGGTTACACCGTCAATCTTGTATTATAATTGCTACACTTACTACGCAGTTCTTAGCGACTGCAACGAGCAATTTGAACTTAATTATGACATACATGTAAATAGGAGAAACTTAAAAGACATATATTTTAACTACATAATTGGATTCGAAAACATATACGAAGCAAGAGATTTACGTTGTGAGTTCGATGACTTCCCCTTGGCCGATGCAAATCATAAGTCACTCATAGTGGTTTCTGTGACATGGTGTTTCTCTGGTTCAGAATTAAGCGAAAAAGTTACGAAAAATGAAATCCAAATGTTGAAAAATTTGATAACGTTTCTTCAAGAAGTCAATGTACTCAGTAAAAACGTCACGCTGGAACTATTATTATCGTGCGAAGAAAGCAGTATTGCACAACAACTCAAACAAATGTACAACGTGACGTTTTACTCGATTCTTGATTACAAAGGAACATTAATGTGGAACGCGCTCGAATTATATGACATTCATAACAGGTATCGAAACGGGGAAAATACTTTTAAAGAACTGAAAGCGGATTCGGAATGTGTAACTGATCCGAAAATCAAATACGACAAAGTTAAATTGTCCACGATTAACTGGGAAAGAAATATGGATTTTCAGTGTTGTCAATATTGCGAGGTCAACCGCGCAAACGAGTGTAAACAAACTCATGAGTTCCTGAACGCCACGACGCACAGACAGTTGCTAGTGTCGAGTGGGATAAACTATTACATCTACAATTCTTACAACATACTACAAGTCAAAGCACCTAATTGTCGAAATAACAACACGACTGATTCACAAACAAATCCTTCTGTAACTGTAGCATTCCAAGAGTGTTATAATGATTACACAAACATCATACGAGCGTTAGATTTTATTGTTAAAGAAAAAGCGAAACCCTATTTAAACAACGAATTCGTTGTTGAAGTATGTGAGAAAAAAATGATCGATAATTATACGGGGCACTTGAAAGAGACAATGGGACTGGCATTCAACGTAACCTTTCTGAATCTTCCAAAAGATCAGTGTGGTCCTCAGCAAATTGATTTTGAGACATGTTGAAATATGCGATATGCTAGATGAATCGTTTCAATGTTCCTATTCTATGCTAGTGTGAATTACTGAAATGAATTATTTTAAATGGATATTACCAGTTAACTAAAATTTCACGTACCATTTACCAATTTGTATTGAACTGAGTCTAATGCCGGGACTAGAACTTTACGTTTTCTAAACGCTACCAAACACATATATTTTGTCATATATATTCCAAACTCACATTTAATCGTATAAAATATATATTTATACATTTTTACTTTTAAATTCATTATATTTGAGCGCTGCTATACTTCTACAATTCACGTAAAAATCCATGACAATACCGATTCACATTTAAGGCAATGTTAATTTATGTTCTCATATTCTAGTTACGTATCAAAACTAAAACAATTGTCTTGATGTAAATAAAAATTGAGTTAAACCAAAAAATACACGTTACATTTCATCGTGCTTGATTTTGTTTGCAATGAGTATGTCTTCCTGGGTTTTTGTCTTTGGTATTATGTATTCACATTTATTTCTGTAAAAGTGTTGTAGAGTGCGCAATTCTCATTACCCTTAAATTGGAGAACGGCGATTATTAATTTCTATGCTTTATAAATGAATAATATTTTAGAGATAAAGGGTGACTAGTAACAAACCTTAAACTTGAATATTGTTATACAATGCTTCCCAAAAACCTGAAGTTTACGAAAATTAACAATGAACAATGAACTGTTATAGTTACTTGAGTCACGATTTTGCCCTATTTTGCACCGAGGGGTAAAGGGGAAAAGCATAAGTGGGCATGCGCGACTGCTTTAATTTCAGTACAACAAACACAGCAATTTATACTATATCCAGAGCATATACGGTATATTGTTGAACCTTTTCTAGGTTAACTGTACGAATATAAGTATTTGTTACCGTAAACAGAAATGTTAGTTCCCCGAAATAAGGGCAGACTATTTTTCTCAGTGCAGAACGAAATCTAATATGCAGTGTAATCAAATGCTGTGTAGTTAAAGCTAAACAAAAATACCTTTCCCCTGCTTTTAAACATAAGCCATAAGTGAGAGGCTAACTACTGTAATATTTCTCTTTCCACAATTCGAAAAAAAGAAGGAAATCAAAGACGTGAAGAAGCTATTCTTAAACAGTTTTGTTGATACTTGGTAAAAATAAGGAACAGTTAGGTAGAAACTAAAGAGACTGATAGCGAAGACGCCGGTGACAGCGATAGTGAAGAAGGCGATTAATTTGTAAAACATTTTGTTCCAATGGAATAAGGTAATTACAGATCACATTTACTTCTTATAAGGTTTCCAAAGAAAACATTTTCTTGGAATAAACCACAGCTTAAAAAATGTACGTAAAAACTGCACAGTAGTGTCTCACTGTTGAGGTTGGCAGCAATTTCAAATTTTCATTTCCTTCCTCACAGCCCATCCATACGCAAAAGCCAATTTCGTGACTTCAGTATCTATAACATTAATCTCTTTATATGAGTGTAATCACTTTTATTACTCCAGTCGTTTGGAAACTGAATAAATATAAGAAAAAATAATTTTAGTAGATAATAATTTAATCCTTAATAAAAAAGGCAAAAATGTTATTCGATTTCGATAGAGCGCGGTACTTACGTAAAAAAAAAAAATCGCTTTCGTTGTCGTCTGAACGTTACCCAGGCGTGCTAAGTGGTCAGTTTATTTTCATTTTCGATATGTTACTTTCCATTTTCATTGACTCAAATACATCTACTACTAGACTTTAGTTATCATAAACTTCATTTTAGAAATTGAAGACGCAGATTTCACTCTGTTTTAGACGTAGACATAATGATGAACAGGTTTCAAAGACATGTAGGGCCGCGAGTAAAATTTGGGGAAATAGAGCTCAAGAGAAATAACACTTAAGAGCAATACAGTTATGAAAATCTCTCTAATATGTATGGAAGTGAGTTACTGAAAACCACGAAGTCATATGAAAGGAAATTACGGAAATACGGACAGCACAGACGAAGTTATTTCAAAAAACAAAAGTAACTTACGGGCTCGGTATCACAATAAGAAATTAAGTTGTAAGGTTATCATTAGATTTCACAGAGTGATAAAAGCGATGGATACCTACAACGAGAATACAAAAGAATACATCGTAAAGGTTGCAGACAGTACCCTTAAAGGATGTCAGCTCATACGGAACAAGTGCGATGGTATTCTCCAAAAACGGAGGGACGTTGGCAAATCTAAGAGGGGATGCATATAGATACAATATGTGAACAGCCTTATCCAAAGCCTTGGTTCAAAGAAAAAGAATGGAAATAAAAAAAACAACTAAAATAAAAGTAATTTTTACTTTCTCTTGCCTATACTAACACAGTAATCCCTTGGTATCCGCGGGTTTCGGTTATCCGGGGACTTTGTCCGTGGGCCAAAACCTTAAAACACGTACGTTTTCTCACCTTGTGTTCACCGAACTTGGTTGGGAAGTCATAAAATTCTGAAAACATGTGTTTGAATAAATGGTTTGGCATCCGTATCATGTTGAGTCGCACACTAGTATGGCGACGGCCGCCATGAGCCAAGCTAGATTTCCGCGTACTGTACGTAGTGAGCGCGTCACCGGGTACCGGGCTCCGCCAGTATAACCCCATTTTCACCGCCATACGTACCCCCAGGCACCGTACTGTAATTTCTCCGTACGTTTTCCTCCATGTGTCAGTCTAACTTCTTCGTACGTACGTACAGTTCTTTGTTTGTTTGACGATCCTGAAACGAAGCCAAGCATTTCTTCACAAACCATCAACGAGATACTTAGCATGGACACGCATTGGCTGACCACGTGTTGGAGACAAATCCCGTCATGGAAAAGGCCTTTTAATTGAAGAGAGAACTCCAGGGGCTGATGATATCATACTAAGAAGTCCACAAGGAGTTTGAAAAGAAGACGAAGCAGACCCATAACTAACTATTTTAAAGCAACTAAAATTTTTTATGCGTACATTACTGTATTTATTTAATATTCATAGATTATAAAAATGGTAAAACGTTCCTAAGTCTATTAAACACAAAACGACTACAGGACTTAACCTTTAGAACGTAACCTCTATCTTTTCGTTCATATAAGGTATAACCCTTATACAACCCTTGTAAGAACCGCGATAACCCTACAAAACGTAACCGCCACGGATAACGAGAGATTACTATACATAGAAAGGAAAGTATTGTTTTTATGTCGATTTTTGAAAACGACTTTTCACCGGATTTACACGTTTTCAGACCTCCTGAACCAAAAAACATGGTTTTGGCGATTGGTCTGAATGTGCGTGTGCGAACAAAATATCTCACGAAAGGAAATCGTACGAAGTTGAAACTTGAAACTTACGTTAGAGAACCCGACACGAACATTTTCATCAAAATCGAACAACTGAAAGTAGTACTCGTTTATTCGTGTAATTTTTCACTTTTTTGTGGTTTTTAAAAAACTGCTTTACGATTTTTTTAAAAAACGCCTCATTCACTACATTTTTCTGTCTACAAGACAGGATGGGCGCCATGTCTGCTGAAATTCTTGATAAAAGTGCTCTCTAGTAGAAAAAATTGTTTTTTAACGATTAGGGCCTTAATATGCATTCGAGCGCATAAAGTATACAATATAAGTTGTAAACAATTTAAAAATCTACCACTTTTATTCTAAAGATTTTTTTGTGTAGTGCTTAGTTTAGAGGTAATTAGCGATTTTCTGTATTTTATGAAAATCTGTAAAAAAATTAATTTTTTAAAATTTCGGCCTAACTATCGTTTAACGACAAAAGCCCTATATAATCAAATTTATAGGAAACTAAAAAATTTAGAAATTTTAATTTAAGCATTTTCTCTATAGAGCCTAGTGTAGCGTCAAAGAGTGATTAAGTTACCGCTAATATGAACAACAACTAAGCAATATACAAAGGACAACACAATCAATCTTATTATTATTTTCTTTGTTTGCACCATTACCGGTACATGCACTTCAAAGAAGTGCTAGAGAAAAATGCCGACTTTTCCCCAACTTCGATCGTGTACTAGCGTAATGTCAAGAATCTGATATAACAAATTTAAAACGTAAACTGCTTCATAGTTTAAATTTTCATTCATTCGAACAAAGAAATTTTTAAAAAAATGCGCCGATGATTGCGATTGCTCGTTTACGGTATTCTATAAAAAATTTACTTACCTACTTCAAATGTTCAATTTATAACCATTCAAAAAATAGTTTATTGTAAAATGAACGAAAAATCAAATACAGTAACAGAGCAGATTTACAATTTTGTTTAATCGATTTATATTGCTTCCTTAATAAAGATTTACTTATATATAGACTAACACACAAAACTTTTGTTTGCAGGAAAAATAATACTCAAACACAATTACAGCAGACTGATTAACGTAATACCAGTAAAAATGATATAAAATAGTTCTGAGAGTACACACATGAGATGAAACTGTCGTTACTCCGATAAGAAATAACGGGTAAATATAATCCTGTCGGATTTTGTAAAAAATACAAGGTATAATTTGTAAATTAATATTGAAAAATTTAACTGAAATAATGTCTAGTTATCATCCGAATTCATTTGAAATGAATGATTCAGAAGAGTCGAAATTTTTAACGTTTACAAAAGAAAGAAAGAATGGACTCATAGGAACCGTTGCATTATTAGTCGTTATTGTTATACTGATCGCGGTTGTGTGTTACGTCACAAAAGAAAACAGCGGAGACCAATGGCCAATCAATTACGAGAGATTAAATAATATCGCAAAAGAGTTAAAAAATTACAAATCAAGAAATTGGTCTATGACCGGACAATGCTCCGACAGTGAGACAAGGAAATCAAAAGAAACGATCGAAATGAAAACCAGGATCAGACTGGTTTCACCGTATTTCTTGTATTATGATTGCTACTCTAACTACGCGGTTCATAGTAACTGCGACGAACAATTTGCAAAAAATTATAACACACACGTAAAAACTAGAGGCTTAAAAGATATATACTTTAACTACATAATTGGATTCGAAAACATATACGAAGCAAGAGATTTACGTTGTGAGTTCGATGACTTCCCCTTGGCCGATACAAATCATACGTCACTCATAGTGGTTTCTGTGACATGGTGTTTTTCTGGTTCAGAATTAAGCGAAAAAGTTACGAAAAATGAAATCCGAATGTTGAAAAATTTGATAACGTTTCTTCAAGAAGTCGGTGTGCTAAATAAAAACGTCACGCTGGAACTATTATCATCGTGCGAAGAAAGCAGTATAGCAAAACAACTCAAGCAGATGTACAACGTGACGTTTTACTCATATCTAGATTACAAGGGAACATTAATGTCGACTATGCTCGAATTATATGACATCCATAACACATATCGAAACGGGGAAAATACTTTTGAAGAACTGAATGCGGATTCGGAATGTGTCACTGATCCGAATATTAAATACGACAAATTTACATTGTCCACGATAAACTGGGAAAGAAATATGGATTTTCAGTGTTGTCAATATTGTGAGGCCAACCGCGCAAACGAGTGTAAACAAACTCATGAGTTCCTGAACGCCACGACGCACAGGCAGTTGCTAGTATCGAGGGGGATAAACTATTACATCTACAATTCTTACAACATACTGCAACTCAAAGCACCTAATTGTCGAAATAACAACACGACTGATTCACAAAAAAATCCTTCTTTAACTGTAGCATTCCAAGAGTGTTATAATGATTACACAAACATCATACGAGCGTTAGATTTTATTGTTAAAGAAAAAGCGAAACCCTATTTAAACAACGAATTCGTTGTTGAAGTATGCGAGAAGAAAATTAACGATAAATATACGGGGCACTTGAAAGAGACAATGGGACTGGCATTCAACGTAACCTTTCTGAATCTTCCAAAAGATCAGTGTGGTCCACAGCAAATTGATTTTGAGACATGTTGAAATATGCGATATTCAGCTAGATGAATCGTTTCAATGTTCCTATTCTATACTCGTGTGAATTATTGAAATGAATTATTTTAAATGATTGTTACCAGATAACTAAAATATCACGTACCCTTTACAAGTATTGAACTGAGGCTAATGCCGGAACTAGAGCTTTACGTTTTCTAAACGCTATCAAACATATATATTTTGTCATATATATTCCAAACTCGCATTTAATCTATAAAATATATATTTACACATTTTTACTTTTAAATTCATTATATTTGAGCGCTACTATACTTCTACAATTCACTTAAAAATCCATGACAATACCGATTCACATTCAAAGCAATGTTAAGTTATGTTCTTATATTCTAGTTGCGTATCAAAACTAAAACAATTGTCTTAATGTAAATAAAAATAAAGTTAAAGCAACAAATACATGCTTACATTTCATCGTGCTTGATTTTGTTTGCAATGATTATGTCTTCCTGGGTTTTGTCTTTGGTTTTATGTATTCACGTTTTTTTTCTTTTTAATTCTTTACTTACAACTGTAAAATTTTACAACAAGCAAATGTGATGATTATGATAATAATGTAAATGACATGATAGACATGAGCGGGATAGGGCCCTCATTGGTGCCTTGCCAACAATGAAATTTGTATACCAAATTAGCAGGTCTCTACTCCAGCGTATTTTAACACGTTTAGGAGGGTTATAAGGTAAATGGAAGGGGGAAAGCGAACGCACCAGGGGGCTCTCGGGTTCGTGTGACTTGTCGTGAAAGCGTTTGTATAGGTATTCAATGGAATTTTGTGCAAGTGGTGTTTTCAAATCTGTATGTAAGGTTTCGTTGCTAACGTAAAGAGGTGCGTTTGCTATAAGGCGTAATGTTTTTCACTGGAATGCTTGCATTCGTTGCAAGTTAGAGGGTTTGTTTGAACCGTAAATATGGGACCCGTAGGTCCACATAGGTTTCAAAAGAAAACAATATATGCGTAATTTTTGTGCCATTGGTAATTTTGATCGTTTGTGAAGTAGGAAATATAGAAGTTTAAGTCGGTAATTCAGTATAAAACGTTTCCGTTTTATATATGTGCTCCAAGTTAGTCGTTTATCAAAAGTCAGACCGAGATACTTGACCGTATCTGTCAAGTACATATAACATTTAAAACAAATATGGTCAAAGACCACTTTTATTGTTGTCAAGGACCACAATTATTTAACTATAGCACCAACAATGCCGCGCGCGATTATTCGGCCGAAAAATCGCGCGCGGCATGGTTGTAGTAATAGTTTAGTAATTGACAGGTCTTCGACCATATTTGTTTTAAATGTTATATGTGTTAAGTGTTTTATATATTTAAAATAATAATTCCTGAGGATGTCTCTGAGAGAGACGTAAGATCTCGAATGAATGTAATACTCTGAAGTAAATGTTATATTTAATTAGTTTTGTTTTGGCTGTTCATTATATAATCATACATGTAGCGGTGCAAACAAAGGAAAAATTATGTTTAATAAAATTATATATATATATATATATATATATATATATATATAGGTCTATACTGTAAATATAAACAGTTTTAATATGTAGGACTCAACTCATGGTCTCTCTTACTGTAATTGAAAACAATGAAGATAAACTGACCACTTTACACGCCCGACTAACGTCCAGACAATAGAAGCGAAATTATTTCATACCTAAGTACCACGCTATTTTGAAATTGAATAACATTTTTGCCTTTATTTATTAATAATTAAATTATTAACTAGTAAAATCTATTGGTTATTTTCTTTGAGTTTCTTAACGTATGGAGTACTAAAAGTAAGATTACACCCTTGTGATTAGATTAATGTTGACAGTACATTGTCAAATGTTAATTTTCCTGTACGTCAGATTTGTTGGGAAGCACGGTATATTCAAAAGAAATAATTGAAGTTGCACTTATCATTTTTATTATGTATCAAATTTTTTTAAGTATTAATAGATAATTATATTACAGAATTTCTTATAACTCATGTATCATTTAGAAAAATTAATTAACAATACTCGTACAGTACAAATTATTCTGTTTTATTTCGGCCAGTAGTGAACAGTGTTCCAACCCCCTTCTTGGTTGATCTTTCCTAATTGTTTTATATATTCACATCACAGGTAGCGCGATGTAACTTTGGGATTGCTGCCTCCGAATAAGAGTCACAATCCCATCCATCCTAATTATATCATCTCACACTAAAACATAGTCGGTATAAAATGTATTAAACTTAAAAAAAAAGGAATTCAAATATAAACTTATATCATGATTAAGATTTCTGGAAGACTTTTGTTACTAAAACATAATTAAAAAATATTTAATAATTTCAATTTATAATAAATTTCACAATAAAACATCAAATTTTGTAAAAAACGTAAAAAGTATTGCGTCAACAAATATTTTTCATTGTTGAATAACTGTAATTATGTGCATTCATGTAATTTTCATCATTAAAAAATTAACAAGGCTCAAAGGGAGTTTAGAATTGGTCGATTATTCGTAGATAATATCTTTCCGTTCATAAGAAAGATAAAAAAAAACAGAGAGAATTTAAGGGGGAAACGAATATGGCCTTTGTAAACATTTAAAAAGGTATTCGATCGAATAAATCGCGATTCCTTTAGGCAGATTACGTCACATTTGGAGTACCGTTTTCAGAAAATTTCTGATCAAAACAAGGAGCTTTTACACGAATACAAGAATAACAAACAATACACTGGATATCCTTAAAAAAAATTACAATCAATTGACATGAAAGACAAAAGTGTAGTTTATAGATTACGGTTTTTCTCATTTTACAATACTTTTCTTTCTAAACTATTCGTATAGGCAAGAGAAAGTAAAATTATTAACACGATTTCTTATTACTGATATATCATCCAGAAAAAGTAATAAACAATAAAGTTACAAATTCTGCTGTTTTATATTGGCCAGTAGTAAGCAATATCCCAACTCGTTTCTAATTTCACCTTTCCTGTTTCTTAACTTGCTATTACAGGTTCCGCGATGGAACTTTACGGTTGTTGCCTAAAGGGTTATCATATAAATATGTTACTTTCCATTTTCATTGACTCAAATACATCTACTACTAGACTTTAGTTATCATAGACTTTATTTTAGAATTTGAAGACGCAGATTTCGCTCTGTTTTAGACGAAGACATAATGATGAACAGGTTTCAAAGACATGTAGGGCCGCGAGTAAAATTTGGGGAAATAGAGCTCAAGAGAAATAACACTAAAGAGCTATACAGTTATGAAAATCTATCTAATATGTATGGAAGTGAATTATTGAAAACCACGAAGTCATATGAAAGGAAAAATACGGACAGCACAGACGAAGTTTTTGCAAAAAACAAAAGTAACTTACGGGCTCGGTATCAGAATAAGAAATAAAGTTGTAAAGTTATCATTAGATTTCGCAGAGTGATAAAAGAGATGGATACCTACAACGAGAGTACAAAAGAATACAACGTAAAGGTTGTAGACAGTAGTACACTTAAAGGATGTCAGCTCAAACGGAACAAGTACGATGGTATGCTCCAAAAACGGAGAGACGTTGGCAAATCTAAGAAGGAATGCATATAAATACAATATGTGAACTGCCTTATCCAAAGCCTTGGTTAAAAGAAAAAGAATGGAAAAAAGCAACTAAAATAAAAGTAATTTTTACTTTTTCTTGCCTGTATAAATACAAAGAAAAAAAAGTATTGTTTTCATGTCGATTTTTGATAACGACTTTTCACCGGATTTACACGTTTTCAGACCTCCTGAAACAAAAAACATGGTTTTGGCGATTGGTCTGAATGTGCGTATGCGAACAAAATATCTTAAGAAAGGAAATCGTACGAAGTTCAAACTTGAAACTTACGTTAGGTACCACTAGAGAACCCGACACGAAAATTTTCATCAAAATCGATCAACCGGAAGTAGTACTTTATTCGTGTAATTTTTCTCTTTTTTGTGGTTTTTGAAAAACTGCTTTACGATTTTTTTAAAAATCGCCTCATTCACTACATTTTTCTGTCTACAAGACAGGATAGGCGCCATGTCTGCTGAAATTCTTGATAAAAGTGCTCTCTAGTAGAAAAAATTGTTTTTTAACGATTAGGGCCTTAATATGCATTTGAGCGCAAAACGTATACAATAAAAGTTGTAAACAATTTAAAAATCTACCACTTTTATTCTAAAGATTTTTTTGTGTAGTGCTTAGTTTAGAGGTAATTAGCGATTTTCTGTATTTTATGAAAATCTGTAAAAAATTAATTTTTTAAAATTTCGGCCTAACTATCGTTTAACGACAAAAGCCCTATATAATCAAATTTATAGGAAATTAAAAAATCTAGAAATTTTAATTTAAGCATTTTCTCTACAGAGCCTAGTGTAGCGTCAAAGAGTGATTAAGTTACCGCTAATATGAACAACAACTAAGCAATATATAAAGGACAACACAATCAATCTTATTATTATTTTTCTCTGTTTGCACTATTACCGGTACATGCACTTCAAAGAAGTGCTAGAGAAAAATGCCGACTTTTCCCCAACTTCGATCGTGTACTAGCGTAATGTCAAGAATCTGATATAACAAATTTAAAACGTAAACTGCTTCATAGTTTAAATTTTCATTCATTCGATCAATGAAATTTTTAAAAAAATGCGCCGATGATTGCGATTGCTCGTTTACGGTATTCTATAAAAAAATTACTTACCTACTTCAAATGTTCAATTTATAACCATTCAAAAAATAGTTTATTGTAAAATGAACGAAAAATCAAATACAGTAGCAGAGCAGATTTACAATTTTGTTTAATCGATTTATATTGCTTCCTTAATAAAGATTTACTTATATGGACTAACACACAAAACTTTTGTTTGCAGGAAAAATAATACTCAAACACAATTACAGCAGACTGATTAACGTAATACCGGTAAAAATGATATAAAATAGTTCTGAGAGTACACACATGAGATGATACTGTCGTTACTCCGATAAGAAATAACGGGTAAATATAATCCTGTCGGATTTTGTAAAAAATACAAGGTATAAATTGCAACTTAATATTGAACAATTTAACTGAAATAATGTCTAGTTATCATCCGAATTCATTTGAAATGAATGAATCAGAAGAGTCGAAATTTTTAACGTTTACAAAAGAAAAAAAGAATGGCCTCATAGGAATCGTTGCATTAATAGTCGCCGTTGTTATACTGATAGTGGTTTTGTGTTACATCACAGAAGAAAACAGCGAAGACCAATCGCCAATCAATTACGAGAGATTAAATAATATCGCAAAAGAGTTAAAAAATTACAAATCAAGAAATTGGTCGATGACCGGAACATGCTCCGAAGGTGAGACAACGAAATCAAAAGAAACGATGGAAATGAAAACCAGGATCAGACTGGTTTCACCGGATTTCTTGTATTATGATTGCTACTCTAACTACGCGGTTCATAGTAACTGCGACAAACAATTTGCAAAAAATTATGACATACACGTAAATACTAGAGGCTTAAAAGATATATACTTTAACTACATAATTGGATTCGAAAACATATACGAAGCAAGAGATTTACGTTGTGAGTTCGATGACTTCCCTTTGGCCGATACAAATCATACGTCACTCATAGTGGTTTCTGTGACATGGTGTTTCTCTGGTTCAGAATTAAGCGAAACAGTTACGAAAAATGAAATCCGAATGTTGAAAAATTTGATAACGTTTCTTCAAGAAGTCGGTGTGCTAAGTAAAAACGTCACGCTGGAACTATTATCATCGTGCGAAGAAAGCAGTATAGCAAAACAACTGAAACAGATGTACAATGTGACGTTTTACTCATATCTTGATTACAAGGGAACATTAATGTCGACTGAGCTCGAATTATATGACATCTATAACACATATCGAAACGGGGAAAATACTTTTGAAGAACTAAATGCGGATTCGGAATGTGTCACTGATCCGAATATTAAATACGACAAAGTTACATTTTCCACGATAAACTGGGAAAGAAACACGGATTTTCATTGCTGTGGATATTGCCAGGCCAACCGCGCAAACGAGTGTAAACAAACTCATGAGTTCCTTAATGCCACGACGCACAGGGAGTTGCTAGTGTCGAGGGGGATAAACTATTACATCTATAATTCTTACAACATACTCCAAGTCAAATCACCTAATTGTCGAAATAACATGACAGAAACACAAACAAATCGCTCCTTAACCGTAGCATTTCAAGAGTGTTATGATAAATACACGAGCATGATAAAAGCGTTAGATTACATTATTAATTTAAAAGCGAAACCCTATTTAAACAACCAATTCGTTGTGGAAGTGTGCGAGACAACAACAAGTGATAAATATACGCTACACCTGGAAAAGACAATGGGACTGTCATTCAATGTATCCTTTTTAAAACTTTCAAAAGATCAGTGTGGTCCTCCGCAAATTGATTTTGAGACATGTTAAATATACGAAATTTATTATAACCGTATATCCTTAGATTTTATTGTTCTTTTTGCATGTGAATTATTAAAATGAATTCTTTTCGCTGGATGTTATAAAATAAATAAAATTTTACATACCCATTACGAATAGTCTAAACATTGGCTTATGCCGGAACTACCAAAGCGGAGTGCCCACTGGAGGGATGCGTGGACGAGATTACGAGTAATTATCTTTTATAACTTAATACGACTACAAACGGCGCTGCACTCTCGCGCCCAGTGATGTAAACTGATAAGCGGTACGATACACAATATTGCTCATGTTTACGCAATTTTTTAATCTCGAGTTCTACAAAAGTTTTTTGGACACCTGCACAGAATGGATCCCAACAGCCTCACTAAGAAAGTATTTGATTTCTGCCATAACAGGAAAACAACACAGGCATGGTTCCGAGAAATAGCAAAAGACCTACAACTGAACCACATTACAACACGAGACATCTTAAATAGAAACAAATACAGAAGCCAAATACGAAGCATCAAAGAGTTCCAGGGTGGACACAGACCTCCGAGGACTGGAACAGCATGGTCTCAGGAGAGGAAGAAGAGATTCAGCGAGGGAATGAAGGCAATTTGGGCTGAACGGAGGAAGAACAGAGAGAAATGATTTGAAGTTGTATCGTGATCCCTAGCGGTCCTAACGAAAAAAGGAACAAGTTATTATTGCTTAACGGTACTTTTTTAAGAGGAAATAAAAACAAAACTAAAAGATATATTGTACATCGTTATAATATTGACAGTTCGACAGTGGTCTCTCGCAAACTCTCTCAACATGAACAAGGATTAAAAGAGCTATAAAAAAATGAGCTTAAAAATTAACGCTTGTTTGATCCGTTTTGGAAAAAAACATTTAAAGTGTAATATCCAAACAATGAATTTTGATGAACTAATTTCACGGAGAAAATAGCACCCGACAAGTCTGTTGTTGAGTCAACATGTCAACATCCACTCGATGAGTTATTGCTTGAAGCACACAAGTTCTGTCTCGTTACCGTTAATAATCGGTGTTCATTTATAACTCATAAGTGTGCGATTTAGTCACACAGAGTAATCAGTAATTTTCATAAGGAGTTCACCCAGTAATAAGCCTAAACAGAGTGAGTTGCTTATCTATCTGTTGCATCGACTGTAGCAACGCTCCAGCGGCACCGGGCATAATACACAGTTAATAATTATTTTCCCAACGCGACTCAAGCGGACGATGTTATCCACAATACTCTAAAACTGCACATTCTGTAGTGTTCTGCGTTTATTTTCAGTGAGTATATTTTTATGAATCTTGTATCAGATATTATTTATAACCCCACATTTAATTCTGTGGATTTGCTCACATTTCTCATTACTCTTAAATTGTCGCAAGTAAATTATCTACACGCTTTTCGGGTAAATAACGTTTAATAGGTAACGGCTTACCACAGGTAAACCTTAACCTTATTATTATATATATTTTATATTATTTATTTATTAATATTGGGTTTATAATTGTAACTAATTACGTCATATTACTATTATTAATTAATTAATATCAACACAATTTTTTTATAACTCATGTATTATTCAGAAAAATTAATAAATAATCACGTTACAATATATAACTATTCTCCTTTTTTCGGCCACTTGTAAACCATGTTCCAACCTCTTAATGTTATTCCTTACTGTATCTCCCCGGTATTAACATTTTCGAACGCTCTTTTGTCTAAGAATTTTATCTTTCATTTTATTTTGCTACAGTTTTCTTCTTCTGGTTTTCATTTTCTGGTACTCTGAATTCATACTGATAAAGGCACTAAGTTCATTGTTAACTAATCAGTGACATTATTTGCCTACACTTTCATTCACTCAAAATAGTAATAAATGTTTATCCACAAGATTTGTGTCGTGCGTAAACATGCGGTAAGAAATTAATTCGAGAAGAAAGCCCTGGTGCGACTCGATTTTTGCTCCATCAGAAACGATTTATTTGTTTTAAGAGAGAGTTTGGAGGAGGGCGTTTAAACTTTGAAATATTAGTACCAATAATAGTATTGAATGATGGATCCCGTTGTACAGCTACACGCTGAGAAACAGACGTTCTTCTTCGCCCATATAAATATTATATTTATATGCAAACTGTACTACACGTCATCCATCACAACCAACACTGATATTGGTACTATTATTTTTTTCATTTATAACGCACCTTCCAAAAATATTTTTTGAAACGACAAAATTTTTGTCGAGTGGCAAGAAAAAGTCGCATCACGGTTTTTTTTCTAAGAACATTTTTTTACGCATATTTAAGGATGATGTAAGTCAAACGCATAAAAGGGTTCTCAGCAAACTTTAAATGATAAGGAGAGGCGACGATTACGCGTATGCTGATTATCCAAGTTTCTCATGCATTCAACATCGAAATACAAAATATGAGGAGAAAATGGTTGGTGTACGCGTATGCTACACTGTCAACAATAGCTAGCCTCAGAGACTTTTCCCAGTTTTACCAGAAACTTCATCATCGTCTTTCCTCTAGGTTTATATTTCCATTCTCGCAGAGGAAGTCTGTGTGCTGGCATGCGAAGTAAATGGTTAAACCAGACTAGAAACTTTGTTTTCTTATATTATGTATCACTTATAAAAATTTTAATCACTATTTTCAGAACTACAGCACTTTAGATGTGGGCAGAAAATGTGTTTATAGCCTTAGGATGTATACAACCTTCTTGTACGTTAGCAAAAAGTGGTCGTAAAAGTTCTCAGAAAAGTGATCTCAGGAAATCACTTACAGAATACGAAAGAATTTTAGAACTTAATTCAACAATAACCAAAAAAAGAACAAAAAAAGAACGTCGGCGTACTCAGTAAAGACGTCGTGGCGTAAGTTCTAGCATCGTCCAAAGAAAGCAAAATTGAAAAACATTTCAAACAGATGTACACTTTTACTATATTTACTCGGCGTTTTTCTCGATTGTTACAACGATGGGTACAACAATATAAAAATCGATCGGGTTTCATGATATTTAAGAAAACGTAGATGGTGTTCCACATATGAAATGAAGAACACTCATATGTTTCTCATAAGAATGTCAAATACGAAACAATTAAAATGGCTAACAAAAACTGAGAAAGAAACATGGATATTCAAATTGGTTCGAATCTGGCTAAAGTCTGAAATTTCATAACGTCCATTTGTAACAATGTTTTATTTTCTTTAATTTCGTGATGTACGTCAAATATTAATCACTAATAATAGTAACATTATTAAAACACAGTAGAATAAAGCTCAGTATACATATTGTTTTTTCTTTACTTTCATGATTAATCACTAATAACAGTATCTTTTAATAAAACATACAATATAATAAAGTTCGGTATAGAATGAAAATGATTTATACGTATAACATTAAACAACACCGGAATGTCCCATAAAATAAGTATAAAAACGATATTCGTTATAAGGATTATAAGGGTGAAGGGATGCTCCCTGCGAGATCAGATTCGTAGTAGTGACATCAGAAGAGAACTGGGTAGAGACGAAACCATCCTAGAGAAAATGAGCAGATGCAGGACTTAATTCAAAAAACATGTCACAATAATGGCAAATTAAAAGGATAGAGTCCAAGCTTTGCAATATTGCCCAATTGGAAGAAGAAGCTTGTGTAGACCAATAAAAAGGTGGTTTGAGGCTGAAACAGGCGTAGCGCCTAAATCGTAAGCGGTAAAAGAAGGAGAACGAAGAAGAAGATATTCGTTATAAAAATAAAACACAAAGGAATCCCTTTTTAATGTATTCACATGTTAACTTTAAAAATAATCAGCTGAATTAACAATAAAAATAAATATTAAATACATTTTAAAATACTAAATAAATTTTAAAAATAATCAGCTCAATTACATTATTGTTATTTATTAATTTAAATAACAATTTGAATATAGATTTACAAAATGTATAGGCCTATATACAAATTTATATATACAGGATGATTCTAAATTATGGTAAAATAATTTAGTACATAATTGTAAAGAAAAAAATAAGAAAAAAACGTTCATATAAACGTTTAAACATGTCCGCAAACGCTTCATTAGCGAGTTACAGCAAGAGAAAAATTTCGCCCCGACTTCAGTTGCCCTGGTGAAATACAGTTATACCGATTTTTTTGGGGGCTACTTTTTGTAACAAATATGGTGAATTTATATATAAAATCACCTACAAAATCGAATAAAACCAGTCTGGAAGCTGTAATGTAAGCAGTTTTTGAGAAAAACGATGAAATATGCAAAAAAATCATAGTAGAAAAATACAGTCTTCTACGTTTGATGCCTAATAACTTTGTTAAATTACCAATTAATGTAACCATAATTTAAGCAATAGCATAAACCATAATGCAAGCAATGTAAACTAAATGTAAATAAAAGTTTAGTAAAATGGACTCTTATGTAGTACACTGCACAACAATAATTACCCGTTTTATGTATATTAAACTCTAAGAAATAAAATGTTTACACTCACTACATTAATTTATGTAGAATTTATAACATGCTAGATTCGGATGTTGCGGAACTGTCTCTTTTACAAGGAACAGAAGGAAAAACTGTTAATCTGGAAGCTGAGTTGAAGCAGTGAAGTCCTGTACTCTACCACTGGCTGTAGAGATAGCTATTTCATACACTCTATTTTACTGAAAAACTTATTTGGCTTATTTGGCCAGATGAATGTTTCTTCCTATAAAAAATTTATGAGTTTTTAATCGGTCGGATGGCTTGATAGTCCACGGAGTCAGCGAACATTGCTGACCTAGTGTAAAACAAACCCGCTAAATTTAAGACCAGCAACCGAAAGAGTTTGTCCTTGGGACTAAAATGGTCATTTCAAAATAAAGCTGACCAGAAACTGAAGGGTATAACAAAATAATTTTAAATTTAACTGTATTTATACCACACGTTGTTGTGCCATTTTTTTTTATCAAATTATAATTCTAAATTAGTTTAAATACTTTATGACTTTACACGAACATATGACAAAACTGCACGAGACGTAAAACCAAAAATTAAATGACACAAAAATAACAACAAAAAAACAAGTGACAATCAATTAATAAATTAAGTTAAATTTAAACTGTAAATAAGGTTGAGTTGTAGGCCTATAAATTTGGAATAAAAAAAATTATAGTTGACAAATTTGGTGAAACCAATTGGTTGTTAAATCTTATAGCACGTTAAATCAAATATGTCTTGATCCTCAAAATATTGTTACTTGTTAGATTGTCCTTGTTGTGCTCTCCTATGGAAAGTCTAAATGCCTGGGTATTTCTGTAGTAGTTACTTCGCTATTCCAGATGAGTTAAATTAAAAATTATCGTTATCCCTTTCAGTTCCACATTAGAATTTATGCTGTTAACCGATTTATTATGAATTACTCACTGAAAACGTTTAACA
This sequence comes from Catonia carolina, assembly GCA_035578175.1. Classification (NCBI taxonomy): domain Eukaryota; kingdom Metazoa; phylum Arthropoda; class Insecta; order Hemiptera; family Achilidae; genus Catonia; species Catonia carolina. The sequence continues at coordinate 15,427,791 of JAQMRL010000002.1, read as the reverse complement.
ATCTGAATTACAGACAGCGAACACACGTAACATATCCTCTTCAACGGTTAGGCACTTAGGCATCCGGAAACTGATTTTCAACGGTTTCTATATTATTTTTATTAAAACGTTTTTAAATCATTTATAAACATGACGTGTCTTCCGAAAATTTCAGGTTGCACCTCCACCTAAAAGAAGGTGGCGGGTAAACGTTTACTATCTCCTAAATGCTGCATCGTAGCGAAATAGTGCACAGAACATTTTTTGTGCCTCTTCCAAAGTACTTCAAGACCATGTAGTCATATAAGGAGTCCATAAGGACACCATAAGGAGTCACCCTTAACACACCAGGTCGCTGAGAAAACGAGTAAACTCGTCTTTCAAATTCAAATTGAAACATTAAAATTTTTAAACTACAAACATTAAAACTTCAAAAATCATCTTTAAACTTTCAAACTTCTAAATATTGTGATCCACCCAACCTCTTTGGCGGCCGAACTTCATATTGTGGCTAAGTGCGGGCGTGCAGCGCACGCACTTCCATGGTTCTGATCCACTTATGAATCTGATCCACCTACCCCTTTGTGGCCGAGACACGGAAGCGCCGCTGGAGTGGCGAGTTTAGTATTATTAAAACTACTCATTACGTGACGTCATCACATAGCTGAGTTAAAAGATTCATAAAATATTGTTATCAATTCATGTTAACATTTATTAATTTTCTTGCTTATAAATATTTATAACACATAAATAAAATCAGTTCGTTTAAATTGTTAACGGTTAATTAATTTGAATACTGAAATCTGTACGTTATTATTAAGTAAGCCTTAGAACTTACACTAACGACATAATGTTCATAAAGTGCTACAGGGCGTTTAAACTACAGCAGTTCCTCACAAGTATAACACATTGGTTTTATGAAAACTGATTTTCTTTTGTCACACCCCGAGGATATAATTGCTTCAATTAGATTCAAATAAAAAGGATAAACAGGAAAGCACGTTCCACTCTGAGTTAGAATGTGCATATTATAACTATAATAATTTTAATTATTTGCTAAAGAATGACAAAAATAGCAGTATTGATGCTGTTAAGTAAAAACTCAACAACGGAAAAAATCACTCCACGATTTTTATTTAAATAAAACACGTACACTACTACAGTGGTATCGAATATTAAAACATGAAAGTCCATCTGAATCGAAATAAGTTATTAAATTACGATAGCTCTAAGATGAGTTAAAGTAATGTATTGGACAGAAGGATCCAGAATCATTCAAATTCAAAATATTGTGATCTAATTACGTGATTGGTTGAATAATGAAATATGGTGGCACGAACCAGCCGTGGGAGTGAGTTTGCTGTCTTCCAGTGGTGTAACAGTGTCAGTTAAACAAGTTTTGGGGTCATGTATCGATGCAGAACGGTTGTTTACATTGGAAAAGTAACTAAAAGCCTAACAGCATGAACTGTACGTCGTGGATAGCAAATGTTCATTAATGTGTTCAATAATCATAAAAATTTGTGTACGATTATAAGCGTCGCACTTACAGACTCGAATAATAAAGTTTAGTGAATTAAGAGACATCTTCAATGACGTAGCATTTACAGAATACCCGGATTATCATTTATATATAAGAACTCCAGATCGGCAGAATTACTTATGAAATTACATTTTAATAAATAACCACTTTTTATTCATAAAGCTCGTTTGTTACAGGTAAAAAAACTCTGAAGCAGAGCAACACACCCTATTATTTCTCAAACCGAGTATCACAGGACAACGATTTTGCAAAGCCGAAAAGAAGCAACTGGTAAATACAAACGGAAAATTTATTAAAATAATACGTCTAATTGATTTCAAAGTTTTTCTTAATAAATTTGTAAATCTAGACGGAAGGTAGTTACAGAAATAATGCCATTTTATCAGCCAAATTGGTTAAATATGACTGAATCAGGAGAAACGACATTTTTAACGTTCTCTAAAGAAAATAAGAATTTAATTATAGGAATAATATCTTCAGTCGTCGCCACCATTATACTGATTTCAATTGTATGGTATATCACAATCGACATCGGCGACAAACAACCGTCAGTCAATTACGAGAGATTAGATAACATCGCAAACGAGTTGGAACATTTCAAAACAAGAAATTGGTCGACGACCGGAAAATGCTTTGATGCTGAAGGAAAGAAACGAAAAAGGACGATCGAAATGAAAAACAGGATAAGATTAGTTTCTCCGACTTTCTTTTATTTCGATTGCTACACGTACAGTACAAAATATAACAGTTGCAATTCGCAATTTACTTATAATCGTGACCGACACGTTCATTACAGAGGCTTACACGACATTTACTTCAATTACATACTTGGATTTGAGAATATATACGAAGGAAGAGATTTAAGTTGTGAATTCGACGAATTAGTTTGGTACAAAACAAATCATTCGTCACTTATAGTGGTTTCTGTGACATGGTGTTTCTCGGGTACACAATTGAGCGAACTCGTTACTAAAAATGAAATCCGAATGTTACAAAATTTGATAACGTTTCTTCAAGGTGTCGGCGTACTCAGTGAAGAAGTTACGCTAGAAATTTTAGAACCGTGCGAGGAAAGCAGTTTAGCCAAACAACTAAAACAGATGTACAACATGACATTTTACTCAAGTTTAGACTATAGAGGAACAACCATGTATCATTCGATCACATTAGATTATGGAAATTCTTATGAAAACGTCAATGGTACGTTCCAGACACTGAATAACGAACAATCATGTGTTTCTGATCCGGATGTTAAATACGACTCAATTAAAATGGCTAACTTAAACTGGGAAAGAAACATGAAATTTCACTGTTGTAAATATTGCCAGACCAAACGGACAGATGATTGTAAAAAAACTCACGAATTTTTTAATGCCACGACCCACAGAGAAATGTTAATATCAATGGGTATTAACTACTACATCTACAATTCTTTTGACATACTGGAAGTGAATTCACCTGCCTGTATGAATAACAACAGTACAGGTTCGACAACTAAGCGTTCTCTAACCGTTGCATTTCAAGAGTGTTATAAAGATCTTTCAGCCATTACAAAAGCATTAGATTATGTTGTAAATATAAAAGCAAAACCCTACTTAAAAAGCCAATTCGATCTAGAAATATGCGAGAAGATAGCAACAGACACACATTCACAACATATAGCAGATACCATGATTTTAGCATTCAACGTGACAAGCATGAACCTTCAGAGAAATCGGTGTGGTCCTCCTCAAATTGATTTTGAGAAATGTTCATAAAATCAGTCAAATATTCTGAACCTACGGGAATTCCCTCATATTTCTTCGTAAATTAATAGCCTACGTAATAACGCACGGTTTTATTGTATCATATAACATCGATAACATAAAAAATATCACTTACATGTTATGTTATTTTCTAGGCTTAAACCAAAAAAAAAAAAAAAAAAAAAAAATAGGCTTAAATGCCATTATTCCATCCTCAAAATATTGAAGGGGAATTTTGTTTAGTTCATTGCAACATAAGGTAGTAGTTTATAACACAACATAACAGACATAATATGGGCAATAGGGGTAATTTAAACGATTTTAATGGTACATTTTAGGAATAATAAAAATCTTAAGAGTTGTTATTACCTGGTTAGACTTGGGCTGGAGGTAACATCCAGAGTCCAAACGTAGGCAGTTTCTTTGGTGCTAATTTGTATGGAGGTCTAAACTTCCATACAAATTAAATAATTATGATTATTTCTGAAAGAGTATCTAAATACTCTTCCAGAATATTACCGCATACGGATTACAATAAATTGCCTACATTTTGACCCTGGTTCCGACCTGTAGCCCAGGTCTCAACAGACAACGATAACATTTTTATAGACTCTTATTATTCCCTTTTTTATCCGAGGTGCTTTTTTATGTTAAGGTGCTGCAGATTATTTCGGTTTTAGCCAACGCCTCAATAGTATGCAACCGACAGTTTCTTCCAGAGTCCAACCACACTCCGAGGTACTTCAATCTCTTTCCAGACACAACCTCGACATGACCTACCTTGAACTTAATAGGGCTAAGCTTCCGTCTTCCGACCATTATCACCGCTTCCGTCTTTTCGGTGGCTAGCTGTAATTTCCTCCTACGAAGCCACTGACTTATATCCTCCATTGTACTTGTGACTTCAAACTCCCTGGCTTGCCCATCAATTTCTGCTACAACACTTCTCTAACATAGATACACCTGGATCATCCGTCTGAGGTATTGGCTTATTCCCGCCTTTTCCATACTCCTCATTATACAGATCCATGAGGCACTATTAAAAGCGTTTCTAACATTGTTTAGATTGCCGGGATCAATCGGGTGTGTCTTGTCTCTTGAGCAGTCTCATCAAATATTGACATCGCCAACTGAATTGCATTAATCGTTGATTTTCCCCCTCGGAAACCAAATTGGAACTCAGACAATGCTTTCTAAATCTCTAGTTCCTCTCTTAAACGTTTGTTTAACAGCTGCTCCAGTAACTTCCCCCTTACACTCAGGTGGCATATCGGTCTATACGGGAAAGGTAGGTCTTCCGGTTTACCTTCTTTCTTCAACAGGATCAATCTCGCTCTCTCTTTTACTCCACCGGAAACTTTTCCAGCTATTCATAGCAGCACGAACTACCTGTGGCTTAATTTCTACAGCGATCCAAACTACTTCTGCCGTTATTCCATCCAATCCTGGGCTCATATTATTATTCCTGAAATGTTTTAAACTACATAAATATATAAAAAAAAACAAAGTTTTTCTGATATATACTCTCCGTGTATTCTTTATATTAAATTATTGTATTCATAGCTCATAACACTGCATCATACAGTGTTCTTAGTGCAGAAACAATTATCACTTGTTACTATAAGTGTCTCCATTCAGAGACATTCAACAAATCTCGTAAGCTCTGAGTAAGAAGCGATTTCGATTAGCCATTTGTACTGATTTTTTATGTATTTTTTAACCTTCATTTCGGGAAGTAGGTGTATTGTTAAAAGTCTACCTGTAGTATGTAACTGTGAACACATAATATTGATACAATATTCATCCTAAACATCATTAAGATTAAATACACATATATCACAATAACAAACTACATGGATCAATTTATGCAACACAGAACACTACGTTTATGAATTAACAACGACTACAGTATTACGGGTAGATATATTTTTATCCCTTTTACCGGGTAATGACAACTACGGAAGCATTGGGTTGTATGACTGATTACACTTATCACAATTATTACCTTAAAAATAATACCATAAATATTTAATTATTATTAAAACAAAAAGAAAAAAATGTTTATCTATTCATGTTAACTACGAAAAAATAAATACAAATAAAATATAGTTGAAATTTATTGTTGCTTATTCATTTACTATGCCCACTGCATAAACTACAAAAGAAAAAATAGTTATAGATTTGTAGATACTTGGACAAAAATTTGTATCAAAATTATTTTAGTAAACTTTCCTAATGTCCCAAAAATTCAGTCATAAACTGAATTATCAAATGCACTTTCTAGGAATGGGGTCACACCGACTTAATGATATAAACTTAGTTACATAAATATACCTCAAAAGCTAATCAAGCTCAAGGCATTTTCTTAGTAGAGGGTCACATATTATCACTGCACAACATTGCAGTCAGAAAAGCCCCATTCATATTTTTACTAAAAACTTGAAACACAATTTTTAAAGTAAGAGATTCGTAAAATAATGTTTCATGTGACCTATAAGGCTACTGTAAATAATTCTCAAAAGTAATTTTTAAGAATTTTTTTACACTTCCGTTATTTACTACACGGTCGAATACTCGTATTTCTAATGGGCACCTTGACGATGAACAATTCATACACACATAGGTTCATCGTAGTCAAACATGCAGTAATTTTTTAATTTCCTGAAATGTGGTTATGTTAGCAAATCAAGGAGTTTAAGTGGTGAAGTTCAGCACACCAATGACCTACAAAAACCTACTTTAGACGTACTATATAATTGAAAAAAAAAACATTTTTGGCAAATTTGGCCAAAGTAATCCTTCCACCTAAAAAACAATTGTAGCTTATAGGCTAAATAGGTATAAGAGCATGATTGTCTAGCGAGTAAGCCAAAATTACTCAACGTAAAATTTACGCAACGTATAGAACGCGCTGAGTTAATACCTGCAACTGAAGTTTATTCTTAAAATTTCTTTATGGTCACGATAAAAGAAACGCTAACCGGGAACTGAAGGCGTCTAAACTGGAGAGTACTACTTGTACCCAAGTAGTGTACCTACTTATGCAGAATTTCGGTAGATGAAAACTGATTCTCCTTTCTCACACCCAAAGCGAAAAATGGCTTCAATAAATTCTGTTTAAAAGTATAGACAGGAAGGAGATTTCCACTTCGAATCTCAGAATGTATATTAGAACTACGAATTTTAATTATTTGCTAAATAGTATTGAACATTGCAGTTTTCATGCTGACGAAGTGAAAACTCAACATCGAAAAACCACTTCACGATTTTTATAAAAAAAAGTAATATAACACATACCACAATGGTATCAGCATTTCAAAACAGGGCAGTCCAAATGGGTCAAAAAAAAGTTCAAAAAATTCAAAAAGTTCTATAAAGAGTTAAGTATCTACGCTGAAAGATTGGCTGAATAACAAATGAAGTTACACTTAGACAGATTGCAAAACAAATCTCAACACTTAATTCACTAAGCTCTTTTGTTACAGGAAATAAAATCACAGACAACAAAAATACATCCAGATTGTCACTCAAACGGATTTTCAGAAGATTGCGAACTAGATAAACCAATAAGAACCATCTGGTAAATACGAATGAAACGTTTATTCACTTTAATAGATTTAACTGAAAACAAAGTTTTTTTTAGTCAATTTGTGAATATGGACAGTCGTTACAAAAATAATGGCATTTAATCGGCTAAATTGTTTTGATATGTGTGAATTAGGCGAGAAAATGTTTTTAACGTTTTCTAGAGAATAAGGATCTAATTATAGGAATGAATATCTTCAGTGTTCGACATTATTATACAATGATACAATGACTGAAGATATTCATTCCTATAATTAGATCCTTATTCTCTAGAAAACGTTAAAAAAATTTCTAGAAAAAAAACGTTAAAAAAAATCAGTATTGATTTTTCCATATTTTCATTATACCTAATTACTGATACTGATTTACCAAATATAATTTTTCTAAAATTTCGGCTTAGTGCCTTTAACCGAGACAATCATTCTTTTATACAGAAAATATAGCTAAATTGGCGAGAACCTTGCGACATTAAAATTCTATAAAAATTAATTCGAAACCTTGAAGTAACGTCAATATTAGGTTATGAACAAACCCTGAAACAAAATTTAATGAGAACAAATATTTCTTTCAGAGATGAAAAAAAAATTCCCTTTAAAACAAAAAAAAAACGATACAGTAAAATTTAATTTTTCGTGCATTTATTTGAGATGGCACAACGTGAAATTTTAAAATCTAAAAGATATAACAATCGGATAACAATAGGAATACATAACTACGCTAATCTGGATTGATTTCTAATTTTATAACTTGCTTTTTACATACAAAACACGTAAAATTTATATTAAAAAACGAATTTTAATAGATTCCAAAAAACCTTTTAATTTAAAACCGATTAATAGTGTATGCCTAGTTGTGAATAGAAAACTAACATAACCAATTTCTTAATAAAAAATGTAAAATTACTTATAATATAATCGCTTAATGGTAAAACATTTCTTCTACTTCATTAGAAATACCACGAAATTAGACTTTCCCTACGGCCTGACTGCCAAAAAGATAATGCTTGTTACAAAACTTGACTGCTCTCGTAATGAAACCTTAATTTTTACGGCCAACTCTAGTACTTACTATTAATGCGGACGATGAGAAAGGTAATAGATGAAAGTGAGTGGTAAGAAAATGCCAGACCTGACCGTCAAACGATCCCGGGACCCAGTGGTCAACCTCTGTTGTTGTTTCGGTCATCAGCCGAAAGGCTGATTTGAACCTCTGAAGGCTTTACTAGGTAAAAAAAGGATTGAGGTGGTTTACCTTTGCCTTCCTCACTGAGTGTATGGTTATCAGCATGCCAGGCCCTCCGAAAGTCACCTACTTTCCACCCTACAAATGACACCTTCTCTTCATTCACCACACTCTGGCTGTATAATGAAATTCATCACTCTTAGAAGATAGATAACTCTGACTAGTGTCTTTTACACATCTACCTCTTCTGTTCTTAAATGCTTCAGTCATATCATTGGCTGACCATGTGATAAGAAAAAGACCTATCTTTTGTAGTCCTGAAACTAGCAGATCGAGTGCAATCAATTTAACACTCCACCTGCCTGTTGTGGGCAGAAGTAAACCTCAATGACGTAATATTTCGGCAGCGTCTCATACACCTTGTGACACTACAGCTGGAACGATTTATATATCGATGTTATTATTTTCTTTTATTTTGACATTCTAATGAAAAGAGTTGTTTTAGTAATTCAAGATATTTTGAAAATAATTATGAACATAAAAATGATAATAAAGATAAACATAAGAACGTCCATTTTTACATAATACATAAAGGAATTTTAGTTAAACAGTTTTAAAATATTAGTTAACTGAAACTTATCATAATCATTAAGAAAAATGTGATTTATAAATAATACAAAGAGAGACGTTACTACATGTCGTATAAGCTTGAACAGCAATTGATTTTCTAAGCCGTAATCATTTAATTATCGAATAAATAAACTACAACTAATAACTGTATATTTATAATTGTATATCAATATATTTATTTATAATAAAGATAAGTATCATATTTTATTAATTTAATAATTATTCATATTTTTTATAAGATTCGTTACGTATTTATATTCATATTAACCGATACGTTACAACCCGACGCCTGCGACGTAGCTTTGTTGATGCCCTACATCCTGCAGTGCAATTTCCAGTATATATTTGGGTTTTTGCGGTTTTTATGCAAAAATCTACGCAAATTTCATAGCAGCATTTACAAATGCACTTATCACGGCCGTAAATGTAATGAAATTGTACAATGAAAATTATGATACATTAAAGAAACGGTTGTACTGGCGAACCAAGCACAAGGTGAACATTATGTGAAATACTTTTCCAGACTAATGACTTAATGGGATCACATCTAAAAGATCTATATGAAAAGTTTAAAAATTTACACAAGAGAAACACAAATAAAGAGACAAATAAAATTCATATCGCAGTGGTATCAGCACATCAAAAATCCGAGTACAATTCAATCCAAACCAATAGAAAACATTAACGAAAATGAATGAAGTACGCTTAAATATTATTATGTCGAAGAAGTTCAATTACTTATTATAAAAAATATCGTAAATCTTAACAAAAAATACTTTATTTAAACCACGAGTAATTATACAAGTTCTTAAACGGAAGTGATCATGACTTATCTACTGCTCAACTAGCTCTAAAAAATTCCAAACAAAACGTTTCAGAATATTTTTTTTTTTTTAACGTTAATTTTATTTAGAAACTATACAGTACAGTATAACCATCCAAAAGCTTAACTAAATTTTGAAAAAAAACAAATGACTTGATAAATAAACAGAAATATTTTTTTAAAGAATGCATCCCAGTGGATAATTCAAAAGTATAGTGGATTTCAAAAAAAATAAGTTAATAAAAATATAGAACAATTATATCAATAGATCTCTACTCCATTTTCTTCGTAGGCGTCGGTGTGGTAAGTTTCGTCTTGACATTTGCTGTATTAGGGGATTGATGTGATCTGTTAATTTTCTGTTAAATTTGGAATATTTTATTTTAGCAGTTTCTGTTACAAAAGGGATTTTCAAATCGGAATGCAATGTTAAATTGGTTACGTAATATGGGGCGTTCGTTATCATCCGAAGTATTTTTGACTGATGAGTTTGAATTTTTTGAATGTGAGTTTTCTTTGCGGTCCCAAAAATTTCAATACCGTAATTCCATATCGGTCGTAAATAGGCTTTGTATGTTAATAATTTAAATTTTAATGATAGAGTTGATTTTCTGTTGATGAATTTTGAAAGTAATTTTGTACGGTTATTTAGTTGCAAACGTTTTGTTTTGATATGATATCCCCAAGTCAGTCTACGGTCTAAATGGAGGCCCAGATATCGAACTTTATTTTTTTGCGGTATCTCATTGTTATCCAGGTAAACAGTTGGACAAGTTCTTCTTCTTAAAGTAAAAGTCACTTGCACAGATTTCAGCGGGTTAACTTTCATTCTCCAGTTTTTGAGCCATGTAGATACCTCATACAAGTGATTTTGGATGTTCATCGAAGTTTCTTCTGGAGATTCACTGCTGCATAACAGAACGGTATCATCTGCGTACGCTGCTACTGTCGTGAAGTCATTTTCCGGGAAGTCAGACGTAAATATGGAGTACAAAGCAGGAGATAATATGGACCCTTGAGGAACTCCTGCTTCGATATGCCAGATATTAGAATATTCCAAACCTTGGCGCACAACAAAATATCTATCCTCTAAAAATGATCTCAGAATTCCATAATAAGTATCAGAAAAAATAGATTTTAATTTATACAAAAGCCCGGGATGCCAAACCTTATCGAACGCCGAACTAATATCCAGAAATACAGCCGATGTGTATAACTTTTGTTCTAACCCTACAGAAATTAAATCAACCACTCTGTGCAGCTGATGAGTTGTTGAATGCTGCCTTCTGAATCCAAACTGATAATTTGGAGTTGTAGCTTCAATTATCGGCGAAAGTCGATCTAACAAAATTCGTTCAAAAAGTTTAGACACGACTGAAAGAAGGCTAATGGGCCGGTAAGAGCTTACACAGTGAGATGGTTTTTCCGGCTTCTGAAATAAAACAATAGTTGACAATTTCCATTGTAAAGGAAAATGCGCAGTTCTGAGAATAGCATTAAATATGTTTCGTATAAAAATTATCCCTCTTTCTGGTAACTCCTTTAATATCTCTGCAGTTATCAAATCCAGACCTGGTGACTTGTGCAATGGAAGTCGTTTAATAATACTCTTGACCTCGTTTAAACTCACAGGTTTAGGCGGCAACGATAGCGTAGTTGGGCACGTTACGAATTCCTGTACATCCCTGTCAAACTCAATGTCTCCTGTTTGCACATGAGGTTTAAATACGTTGCTGAGATGTTCTCCAAATAAATCAGCTTTTTCTTGGTCAGACTTGGCCCAGGTTTGGTTCTCACGCCGAAGAGGAGTTGAAACTGGAACTTGCTTTAGAAGTCGCTTTGTTGCTCTCCATAACGAACCATCTTCTGTGTCCAGGGAATTCAAGCGGGTTTCAAAGCGGTCGAGTTTAACTGCCCAGATTTCCTTTTTAAGTCTGTTGGATAGCCGATTGACAGTAGATTTATCGTCCGGAAGTCTTGTACGATGCCATCGACGACGTGCTGCCCGTTTTTGAGTAATTAATTCCCGTATGAATCTGGGATAATGAGGTCCATTGCGTTCATTTTTTGAAACAGTTATTGCAGAATCCCATGCAGCAGATTGAATGATAGAGGTAAAATCGTCTATGGCGCATTCTAAATCGTGAGCAGTTTTTAAAGGGACGTGAACATTTAAATTGTTATTTACAAGATTTTGAAATTTGACCCAATCCATCTTACCGGTTGGCGTTAGCGATGGTAGTTGCTGTTTATAAAGAGGAGTAGCACTTATAGTTAACAGAACCGGAGAATGGTCGGATCTAAAATCGTCTAAATTTTCAACCGCATGGTGAAGTCGACTTACACCTCGTGTTATAAATATATCTAGTATATCAGGTAGCTTTGTGACGGCAGAAGGCCAATATGTCGGCATCCTGGGCGTTATTACTTCAAATCGATTGTAGTCAACTACATTTAGCAGTTGCCTGCCTCGTGGTGTATTGACTCTACATCCCCACTGAGTGTTCTTCGCATTATAATCACCACCTGCAATAAATGCTGGTCCCAACTCATCGAAAAAATTTTGAAACTCCTCCTCAGTTACTCGAAATCGTGGCGGACAATAAACTGATGCTACATTAAATTTTAACTGGTTTAGGTATAAAGAAAGTACAGTTGCCTGAAGAAAATTTGTTGGAGGTTCAGTGAAAAGGAAGTCATGTTTTAAAGTCGCCTTGATGATAATTGCCGTGCCCCCTTGGCTCCGGTCGGCCGGGTGATCAGTCCGGTAAACGATGTAACCGGGAACGTAAAAACGAGAACGTGAAGTCAAGTGAGACTCCGAAATGAGGGCGATGTCTATTCTTTTCTCATGTAGCACATATTCTAGCTCATTGAAATGTTGTGAAATACCATTAGCATTCCACAACAAGACGACAAGGGAATTAGATGTCATATTATTTGGCATTATTTTTAGACATTAAGGCTTGTATAAGTTGAGTCATTAACGAAATCATTGGAAACAATAGAGTTTTCATTTCCGACAAAAAAGTATTAATTTGACTTGACGGCCCCAACGCAGCATTATATTCCGCAATTTGGGCAGATGAAAATATGGAAGGTGAATGTACCTGTAATAATGGAGTTTGTCCTGCTTGAATTTTATTTCCGGTGGATTTTGAAGGCAACGGTGGAAAAGATGAAGAATTAATGTCAGGTACTGGGTGCCTTTGATTTTTTGAATTTTCACTTGTTTTATGAAGGGGTGCCCGACGTTTCTGGATTTCCTTGTATATAGCACACCCTTTGTAGTTAGCCGGGTGAGACTGGGAACAGAGCGCACACGTGGCTGGCGTATCGCGTGGTTTGGTACAACTGGAAGACTCATGATCTCCTGCACAACGCACGCATTTAGGAGCGTGATTACAATAACGTCTTGTATGTGAATATTGTTGGCACCTTAGACATTGAACTATATGGCGTTTCGGACGCGGCGGCTCAACTTTTATTTTAGAAAAAAATAAAGACGTTACATCAAATATTTGTTGATTATTTTCTGCCTTCTCTAGGTCTACAAACAACAGCGGCAAATACTGTTTTGTGCGATGGGACATAACATTCGATACACTGCGTACTGTATGACCTTTCTCCTTCAGTTCTGAAATTATCAGGCTATGATCCATCGACTGGTGCAACCCACGTATGACTACACTGAATGGTTTATCTTCAGAAAGCTGATAGCAGTGAAAGTCAGCATTATTTTCTCTCAAATATTTGACACACTTTCTGTAATCATCACCATTGGAAAGGTAAATAGTGATACCTTGAGTTGTCGAAGAACATTTGAAACTGTCTCCGACTAACTGTTTTAAAATGTTGCATAACGGAACGTAATTTACGTTTGACTTTAAGAAAATCGGCGGGGGCCGTTGAATGTTCAACTTAGTTTTATCGCTTTCTGAGTTGTCGTTCGAAATATCAGAAAGTAAGGAATATTTATTACTGACAGGAGTTTTGTTTTCATATAAAATTGAATTTTTCGACCGTGGATCATTCGGATGTATTTTTTTAATAGCATTTTCATCAATAGAAACGTCAGTAATTTTACGTTTGTTTATTACTTGCCTCCATTCCGTGTTATTGGAGCCGTAATTATCTGAATTACTATTTTTGGTTACGTTATCCAAACTCAAACTAGTTTGGATAGTTTGGACAGTCTCCATAGTAGGACACGGGCCGTAACCAACGTTGTTACTCGGTTGCATAGCAACCTAACCTTAAACGAACAAATTTATGGTGTTCGTTGTAATTTTCTTGGAACAGTTTTCAATACAAAGTAAATTAATTCTGAAAAACACTTACAATGAAACTGAAGACCAGACGATATTATTTTTACAAAAAAGTTCAATAATTCAGTACATTTAACATAAAAAATGACCAGCACAAAAACACAACAAACATCAGCTGTAGTAATTTTTCACAATCAGAATATTTTAACAGTAAACACATTACAAAAAACAACATTATACATTAACGTGTGTAAAGGCGGTTATAAAAAATGAAAACATGATATAAGTCAATCGTCATAAAAACATATTATATTACACTTAAATAACTACAGTAAAATCCGCCTAATACGATCACGGTTAATGGAATTTCCAGCGTCATATGCGTCTATTTTAAAATCCATAAATCAGATGTGAAAAAACCATAATAAACACCAAATTTTGCTTACTATTCTCAATTTTTGTTGAGAAAAATAAAATTCTGACGAATTATAATGTAAACTGTAGTTTATTTTAATTTTTAGTGCAAAACCCAGGTGTTGTTTGTTTGTTTAACATCCGACTGTTCTGCAAAACCCAGGTGTACATAGCAAAAGAGTCCCTGAATTTATCTTAAAAATTCGGTTTCTTACTACCACCCCTAAAAAAAAACAAAAATAAATAAAATTAACAAGGTTATTTTACTCCAACATCCACGTGGAAATTTTGGCAATTCTGTTACCTGTCAGTAAGTTTGTTTGAACACTATAAACAGGCGAAATTGCAAAAGCACCGTAGATAACTGACTTCACTAATCATTGATGGATCCAACCATTTATAAAATGTCACGGATTTGTTAATCATCACTTCTTGAAAAGTAAAGTTACTTAATGGCTACAACACTAAACAGTGGAAAGAAAATATTTACCACCGCTCCAAATGGATAACCGATAGACGGATTCGATGCAAACAATCTAGGTATTTTATTTGTAATTGATGCCACATAAAACAATGACTTAGAAAAATTTAGAAATGTCACAGTGTCAAAAAAAAAACAAAGCGCCATTTCAAACCACGTACTTAGATGATCAACACCGTATGTCCTATAAAACAAACTACAACTTGGCAACAGGCTAATTGTATTTGTATCCCAGCTAATACGCTGAAATAGCGCCGGCCCTTAAGGGGGTACAGACGTTTGTATTTCACGCATGTTAATTAAGTAATTTTCTGGTACCTTTTTTTTAATTACTACTGTAGATAGAGATTTCAAACAAAAACCATTTTATTTATGGAATTATGCTTTTTAATATATATTAATACTTTGCTTTTCTTAAATTCTGAATTTGTTAACAATATTTTTTCCACCTTTATCAAAAATTGGCCGAATTTTGAAATATTTTACTCATCTAGCTCATAAAATTAAGAATATAATGGCAAATTGTTTGGTATACCAGATAAAGATCGTTATGAAGATACTCTAGTTAAAAACTAAAGGAGATACCATAATATTAGTCTCTGAGAAAATGGTACCAAAGTGGAAAAAACACAATTTCAGAAAAACCACCGTTTTTCAAAAGAATACAAAGCAAACACATATAAGTACTAAGCAATACTAAAAACTAAACAATACAGTACAAATTTCTAGGTTACTTTCCCACAAACAAAGCATTCTCAACATGACAGGTAATTCTTGCATACGATTCCATCTGTAAGGGAAAGAACTCTAATGCTAATAGAATTCAAACAAAACAAAAAGTAAGCAGCAAACACGTAAAAAATCCTAAAAGTTGGCGGGCATGATCATTTTCTTTATTAATTTTCAAGGATTTTACAATTACACTACAGCTACAAGTTACACACAAAATTAATCAGAAACCTATAGAGAATAATTTAATAAAATAATTTTTTTTTTAATTTTCAAACGTCTGTACACCTTTAAAAGTCATATAAAGCAGAATTTTACTACATTTTGATACAAAACTATTCACTTTACTCACAAAGCTCTTTTGTTGCAGGTTATAAACCACCGGTAACAAACAAATATTACCAAAACGTTCTTCCACGTTAACACGCATCGGTCATTTTCGAATCTAATCCGACTAGAAAAAATTTTCAATAAGAAAAGAGTATTTCATTAAATTAATAATAAAATTATTTTCGAAGTATTTTTTAAATCTCTGCAATCGGACGAAAAACATTAAAGTATCAATGTCGAATAATCATAATTCCTTGGAAATGAGTGAATCAGGAAAGACGAAATTGTCAACGTATACAAAAGAATATAAGAAACCATTATCAATTATAATAATTTCTTTAGTAGTCGCCATCATTATACTGATCTTGATTATATGTTTCATCGCAGGAGATAAGAGCGGTGACCAATCGGCAATCAATTACAAAAGGTTGAATAATATAGCTAACGAATTACAAAATTATAAAACAAGAAAATGGTCGATGACCGGAAAATGCTTTGATGCCGAAGGAAAGAAACGAAAAGGAATGATCGAAATGAAAACCAGGATCAGATTAGTTTCTCCAGTTTTCTTGTATTTTCAATGTGACACTTACAAACCAGAAAACAAAAACTGCAATCAACAATTTAACTACAATTATGACTATGACATAAAGTATTTAGATTTACATGATATGTACTTCAATTACATTATTGGATTTCAAAATATATACGAGGCTAGAGATTTAAGTTGTGCATTCGATGAACCAGGCTTGGATAACACAGATCATTCGTCACTTGTAGTGGTTTCTGTAACATGGTGTTTCTCCGGAACAGAATTGAGCGAAAAGGTGACCAATAATGAAATCAGAATGTTAAAAGATTTGATTACATTTCTTCAAGATGTGGGTGTACTCAGTAAAAACTTTACGCTAGAACTTTTAGCATCTTGTGAAGGAAGCAGTTTAGAAAAACAACTTAAACAGATATACAACATGACGTTTTACTCGGTTCTTGATTACAGTGGAACAACCATGTATGATTCTATCGAATTGTATCACATCAATAAAAAATACCGAGCTGGGGATAAAAAATTCGAGACATTGAATCAGGATTCTACTTGTGTTACCGATCTAAATATCAAATACGATAAAATTAAAATTTCCGCAATCAACTGGGAGAGGAACAAGAATTTTCACTGCTGCAAATATTGTCAAACTAATCGGGCTGAAGAATGTAAACGAACTCATGAATTTTTAAACGCCACCACTCACAGGCAGAAGTTAATATCAATGAATATTAACTACTATATCTACAATTCCTACGATATACTTGAAGTGAATCCACCTGCCTGTCTAAATAACAATACTAACGATTCAGAAACTACGCGTTATTTGACCGTAGCATTTCAAGAATGTTATGACGACTACACAAAGATTTTAAATGCATTAGATTATATTGTCAATGAGAAAGCGAAACCCTATTTAAAAAGTCAATTCATTCTGGAAATATGCGAGACGATACCAATAGATACATACTCACTGCATTTGGTAGATATACTGCCTCTAGCATTCAACATAACACGCCTTAATCTTTCGAAAGATCAGTGCGGTCCTCCGCAAATTGATTTCGAGGCATGCTCATAAAATATGACGTAAACGTCCTTCACGAGTACGTTAAATTTGGTTATAATTTCTTACACGAATTAACAGATGAATTTTTGGCGCTTAGTTAAATATTTATAACTTAAATACATTGTTAAAAATCCGTCTAATTAAATAACTTAAATTTAGAAACTCTAGTAAATTGTTTAGTGCTTCATTAAGCCACAAAAACGTTACGGAGAAAACATTTTAGCAGTAATTCTCCTACTTTATTAACTTAAATCAAGGAAATATGTTTGATGGTTACTCATCTTACTGTCATACAGTTGTAAAATCTCTCAAAAACAACTAACATGAGAGATGTGAATGTGAAGATTAACGTTTTCTTGTAGTACCGTAAGATTACATCATTGCGTCACATAAATGAATGAATAACACGTCCAAGTTGGAGAATTAACAATTTTTCAGGAAACTGGCATAATCTGTATTCGTTACCGTTTCGTAATATTATAGAGCCTGGATATTGACTTAAGTAAAACGACAAACGCATGTTAATCATTACCGTAAAATATTTGAAAAATTTAGGCACACGTGGTGTCGTCTGACTTAATCATCTAACGCCCCATACTCGTCAAATGCAAAAGTTTCACTTAAAAACTCCCAATATTATCAGTTTTATGTAAGTCCTCTTTCAGATTTCTTTACTGCAGTTATTTCGATTGTTGCTTTTGAATAATGAGTTGAATAGGTGTCATGTTTTCAAAAAAAAAAGAAAACAGAACGAATCATTTCTAAACTCGTAGTGATATGATCGGTATGAACAGTAGTTCTATAAAACTTACTTCTCCTTTGCAACAGGCTAACGCTATTTGTATCTCCGCTGATGCGCTAAAATGGTGCCATCCCTTAAAAACCATAAAGAGCAGAATTTTACTATATATTGTACAAATCTATACTATACTTTACTCACGAAGCTCTTTTGTTGCAGGTTATAAACAACGGGTAACAAACAATTATTACCAATTATTGTTAACGTAGATCAATATTATTGTTCTACGTTTCACAAACATCGGTCATTTTCGTATCTAAACCAACTAGAAGAAATTTGCAATAAAAAAAAAGTTCGTTAAATTAATAATTCTTTACGAAGTATTTTTTAAGTCTGTTCAAACGCACGAAAACGGATCAAGGTATCAATGTCGAGTAATCAAAATTTTTTAGAAATGAGTGAATCAATAGAGCCGAAATTGTCAACGTATACAAAAGAATATAAAAAACCAATCATAATTATATCCTTAATAGTTGCCTTCATAATACTGATCTTGATTATATGTTTCATCATAGGAGATAACAGCGATGAACAATCAGTAATTAATTACGAAAAATTGAATGATATTTCAAACCAGTTAAAAAATTACAAAACAAGAAAATGGTCGATGACCGGAAAATGCTTTGATGCCGAAGGAAAGAAACGAAAAGGAATGATCGAAATGAAAAACAGGATCAGATTAGTTTCTCCAATTTTCTTGTATTTTCAATGTGACACGTACAAACCAGAAAACGAAAATTGTAGTAAGCAAATAACCTACAGTGTTGACTATCATACAAGAAATCGGGGTCTAAATGATATTTATTACAATTACATTATTGGATTTCAAAATACATACGAGGCTAGAGATTTAAGTTGTGCATTCGATGAATCAGTCTTGGAAAATACAGATCATTCGTCAATTGTAGTGGTTGCTGTGACTTGGTGTTTCTCTGGAACAGAATTGAGCGAAAAGGTGACCAAGAATGAAATCAGAATGTTAAAAGATTTGATTACATTTCTTCAAGATGTGGGTGTACTCAATAAAAACTTCACGCTAGAACTTTTAGCATCTTGTGAAGGAAGCAGTTTAGAAAAACAACTTAAACAGATATACAACATAACGTTTTACTCGATTCTTGATTACAGTGGAACAACCATGTATAATTCTATCGAATTGTATCATATAAATAAGGACTACCGAGCTGGGGATAAAAAATTTGAGACATTGAATCAGGATTCTACTTGTGTCACCGATCTAAACATCAAATACGATAAAATTAAAATTTCCGCAATCAACTGGGAGAGGAACAAGGATTTTCACTGCTGCAAATATTGTCAAACTAATCGGGCTGAAGAATGTAAACGAACTCACGAATTTTTGAACGCCACCACTCACAGGCAGAAGTTAATATCAATGAATATTAACTACTATATCTACAATTCCTACGATATACTTGAAGTGAATCCACCTACTTGTCTAAATAACAATACTAACGATTCAGAAACTACGCGTTATTTGACCGTAGCATTTCAAGAGTGTTATCAGGATTATTCGAACATTATTAAAGCATTGAATTATATTATCAATGAGAAAGCAAAATCCTACTTGAAAACCCAGTTCATTCTGGAAATATGCGAGACGGTAACAAAAGATACGTTTTCATTGCATTTGGTAGATATACTGCCTCTAGCATTCAACATAACACGCCTTAATCTTCCGAAAGATCAGTGTGGTCCTCCGCAAATTGATTTCGAGACATGCTCATAAAATAAAGCGAAAACGTTGAACCTTCACGAATTCGTTAAAATTTTGTTATAATTTCTTACATGAATTATTGTAACGCAGTTTAGTAGATACAATTTATGTTTATTTCATGAAATTTATTTTAATAAGTAAATTTAGTAACTCTTGAAAAATTTGTATGGCATCGTTAGTTACAAAAACATATAAGCCGAATACGTTTTATTAGTTGCCGCTCTTCCACTATTTTATGTTACATCAAGCACAAGCTGTTTGATCGCTTCTCATCCCAATTTGATACAATTATGAAATCTCTCAAAATTAACTAACATAAGGTATACAAATGTCACGACCTAACTGGGAATAAAACCCGGGACTCTAGCATAGAAACCAGTTGCACTAACCACTATGTGAACGGACCGGCCTGTGATATTTACTTATTTATTAGTAAATAACATATTATAATTAAGTTTAATACATTTTAATTCAAATACGATTTCGTTAGGTAGGATGTTCAAGTCTACAGAAGCAGGCCATCGCTAATCAGATGTGATTCATTTGAACGACCTACATAACTAAAATTATACTCTAATAAGTCTAAAACAAAAACCACGAATTTACGAATTAACAAATATGAAAGTATATCAAGATAAATATGTATTTTACTGCTTACACGATTCGTTAAATTTAATTTACTATTTAATATTGGAGTTCAAAAACTCCAAAATAGTTGTATTAGTAATTTCGTTTACTTCAATTTCAAAAATCATTGCCAGTAATACGTCACTATTATTTTTCACTTCAATTAGAACTAGAATATTTACTTATAGCTACACATGCATTGTTCAGAAGAAATAAATAAAATAGTTGTTATAATTAATTTCTTTAATTATTTATTAATCCTAAAAAAAATTTTTTAAATACATTTGTGACTCTGTAAAGTAAATTATTCTTCTAACGGGTGTCTCAAGGAATTGGAACCATAAGGAAAATTAATAGCATTAATTTTCATTAGTTTGTTATTATTTTCTTCCCACGAATAAATTAAGACTATTATAATCAGAAATCATTAGATACTGTTTAGTCATTTGAAAAAATATAAATACCTAAATATTTAACCGTTTTCTATTTACAGTAAGTATTGTAAATTTTATCAACTTGTCGCATTGTATGTTTGGAGTAATGGTAACGTTCTAGTGTAGATATTTAAAGACAGGCGAGTCGAATCCATCTGCAGTAAATTGGTATAAATTTTATTGATAAAAATATTTGGGAATATTATGAAAAAATAATTATTTGTTTATTTTTTAACTTTGACAATTTGTTTTATCATCTAAAATTATTGCAACAATCAGCTGTCTGAAAATTAAATTTTGCTGAAGGAAATAATTTATATTAGACATTTAAAATAATACTGAATTTGCTTCCAAAAACAAAACATATTTTTAAGTAAATAATTTTAGATGATAAAACAAAATGTCAAAATTAAAAAATAAATAAATAATTTTTTTATATTTCCAATATTTTTTTAACTATAAAATTTTTTTTACCGAAGGTGGATTCGACCCACGTATCGTTACATCTCCTAACCAGAACGTTACCATTACTCCAAAAATAAAATGTGACAAAGTGATGAAATTTACATTAATTCCATTATTGACATTACAAACAAAAATGTCTTTTAGCATTCTCACAAACAAACACTTATCGCTAAGGTCCGTTTCGGGATCTATGGTATTAAATAATTAATACACTAAAGTTTACAATTACAAATATTTATTACACTAAAAGATTTACAAAATAAATAATAAACTAATTGTAATGAAGTAATACAATAAATAACTTAATAATTCACTTAAAAAAAATAATAAACTAATTATATAGGAGTAACACAATAAATAATTTACTTAGTACAACTTACAATAATTATACACAAAGCACATACACAAAAAGATAGTATAACAATACCTCGGAACCGTTAACCAACGCCCCGATAGCACGCAATAAACACTCGTCAGAGATCAAACGGATACTAACTGACCGCGCTCGGGGTTCTATTTATACAAGCGGTTCAAAGAATCTTCTTGAAATACACTGAAATTCGATACAAATAATCAAGTACAAAGAAACCTTTATAAATGAGTGCTAGAAAATTCTATTGTAAACAAGTCAAGAATAGATCTATTGTAAATAAAAAGTGTAATCAACCGGCCCTTTCATAAATAGTTGTACAACAATAACCCGACCTTCTCATACACCTTTTATAAATAGGTATACTTTTATTGTTACTATTGCTGCTCTATTGTTACTTTTTCACTCTATTATCTACTCTTTACCATTTAATGAATGAGGGTACTAGAAATTTCGCGAACCATACCCTTCTTCGATATTGTCACAAACTGTATAATATTTAATGCAATTGCAAAAACAACTACCATCATAATAACTTACTTCCACTGGATGATCAAACAGACTTTCATCCATCTCGAGCTCAATGTTCTCATGTTTATACCCCCTTGTGTTCGGTTTAACATACTTATTTATTAGTGCTCAAGCATCCTTTGAAACGTTATAGTCCAGCCTCTCTTAGTTTGCTCCTAATGTAAACAAATAATGACGTCACTGAGCATGCGCATTATATCAAAATGTGTACACGCTGATTAAAAAGTAACAACAAAATACTTTCAAAAGTATTTAAGTATAAAATACTTTTAAAAGTATTTTTATAAATGAAATTGTTAGGCCTACATCATATCATGACTGATGTTTTTAGTACTTTAAGTACTTTTAATTTAAAAAATAATTAACTTAATAGGAATACGACATCCGTAAAGTCGCAGACTCTAGCGTGCACCCTGTAGTACGTGGCTTTTGTTTGTTGATAGTAGGAGCAAACTAAGAACGGCTGAACTGTAGATGAGTTTCTAATTATGTTACTATATTTTTCTTTTTTAAAAACTATCACCCCACCGGGTTAGTCTAGAAGTAAAGTCGTCGCCAAAATCAGCTGTTTAATAGCCGATTTTCGGGTAGAAGGTTCCTGGTTCAAATCCTAGTAAAGGTAGTTACTTTTATACAGATTTGAATGATAGACAGTGGTTACCGGTGTACTTTGATGGTTGGGGTTCAATTAACCATACTCTCTCAGGAATGGTCGACCTGAGTCTGTACAAGACTACACCTCATTTACACGTCATACACATCATCCTCATCTCATTGGGTCATGGGGTTGCTTATTGTTCTGATTGAACAGATTGCAACGTACACAAATTAGGAATTACAAAAAAAAACTATCAATGCATATCTAAACTATTTTCTACAGTACTTATAACTATCATGAACAGTAGATTGACCAGTATCCCTGTAAAATTTACACATAGTTAACATACAATCTGTGAATCGTAAAATATGCCAAATATTTTTTTGTTTTTTTTCTCTCTTTAATTCTTTATTTACAACTGTAAAACGTTACAACAAGCAAATGTGATGATTATGATAATAATGTAAATGACATGATAGGCATGAGAGGGGTAGGGCCCCCATTGGTGCCTCCCCAAGAATTAAATTTGTATATCAAACTAGCAGGTCTCTACTCCAGCGTCTTTTAAGGCGTCTAGGGGGATTATCAGGTAAATGGACGGAGGAAAGTGAACGCACCAGGGGGTTCTCGTGTTCGTGTGTCTTGTCGTGAAAGCGTTTGTATAGGTATTCAATGGAATTTTGTACAAGTGGTGTTTTCAAATCTGTATGTAAGGTTTTGTTGCTAACGTAAAGAGGTGCATTTGCTATAAGGCGTAATGTTTTTGACTGGAATGCTTGAATTCGTTGCAAGTTAGAGGGTTTGGTTGAACCGTAAATTTGGGATCCGTAGGTCCAAATAGGTTTCAAAAGAGAACAATATATGCGTAATTTTTGTGCCATTGGTAATTTTGATCGTTTGTGAAGTAGGGAATATAAAAGTTTAAGTCGGGAATTCCGTAATAAACGTTTCCGTCTGATATGTGTGCTCCAAGTTAGTCGTTTATCGAAAGTCAGACCGAGATACTTGACCGTATCTGTCTTTGTGAGAGGTTCATTGTCTATGTATACTAGTGGGCAATCACCATGGCGGAGTGTGAAAGTTACGTGAAGGGATTTTGTCGTATTAAGTTTTATTTTCCATGTTTTACACCATTCGTGTATAAGATTGAGATGATGTTGGAGTGTTAGTGAAGCGTGTATAGAGTTTTGGTCTCGGGCTAATATCGCTGTGTCGTCAGCATAGGTAGCAGTGAAGGTCTGGGGTAGGGTCGGTAGGTCTGAAGTGTATACAGAATAGAGAAGTGGGGCTAAAATTGAGCCCTGAGGCACGCCGGCTAGGACAAGAAAGAAATTTGAGTAAGACGATCCTAAACGAATTCTAAAGAATCTGTCAGATAGGAAGGAATTCATGATAAGGTAGTAGGTAAATGGTAGTATTTCTTTCAGTTTGTGTAAGAGGCCTGTATGCCAAACTCTGTCAAAAGCTTGAGCGACATCCAGGAGACCTGCGGACACATACATCTTTTGTTCCATAGACGAAGCTATGTAATCAGTCACCCTGTGCAGTTGTTGTGTGGTGGAGTGTTGAGTGCGGAATCCGAATTGATGTGGAGGTAGTGTATCATGAACCAGCGGAAGAATGCGCTTGTAAAGGAGTTTTTCGAAAATTTTTGAAGGTACTAAGAGGAGGCTTATTGGTCGGTAGGAGGAGAAAAATGAAAAGGTTTGTTCGGTTTTTGTATCATTACTATTTCTGCGTACTTCCACTGAGTGGGGAAATGTGTCGTGCGCAATATACTATTGAAGATTGAATGGCACTTTGTCCTGTTTATTATGTTGGGTTTTAAATTTGCGCTCTTTTATCGGACAAGTAAAATTGAGGTACCAAATAAGTTTCTTGTACAATTTTCCCCATTTTGAATTCACATGATCAACATAATAAACTTTATCCCAGGATTCTGACATAAATTACTATAATATTAATTTACAGTATTTAAATAAAAAAACTGTTACAAATTAATAAAATTCTGTATTTAAGCTACACTACAGGTTAAAATGTATAAAAATTGATATTTTTTAATAGGTCTAAAAATTTTCTAATGATTTCTGATTATAACAAGTCTTCATTTATTCGTGGGAAGAAAATATGAACAAACTATTTAAAATAAATGCTATTTCCCTATGGTTCAATTCCGTGGGACACCCGGTATATAATCACACTACAACGCTACTATTAATGCTCACAAAAAAGCCAACTAATTCGTAAAATTAACAATATTTACATAGAAAACGCTTTAAAAATTTATTTAACTAACATGCAACTAAAAATATATAAAAATGTATATTTTTTAAAGGTCTTACACATTTCCTATTGATTCCTGGATTAAAAAAGTCTTCCTTTATTCGTAAATTTTACACACATCTGTCATCTTTCCTGGTGAATGGCCCAGCGCGCCAGAAACGAACCAGACGTGGGTATTTATACATTTTTTTAATGTTCTCATAAAATTTTACATAAATAAGACTCTTGTTAGAACGAAGTTAATAACTAATTGAAAATTCGTGCAATTGAAATTTACAGTAAAATTTGTAATTTATTAGTGTTATGACTTTTTGTTTTTTTTAAATTTATTAATGATTTATAAAAGATTTACGGGCATGATTAAATTTTAGATCCATTAAGAAATCTTTCGTTTGTAAGGAATTTGTTAAATAATTATGTAAATATATTATTTTTCATAGGCCTTCAAGTTATTACGTTATTTCGTCAAGAAATATTCACTTTAGCACACAAAAATATTACTTTTATTAATTATACACAGTGTAACATTTTAAATTTTAAATCACTTTGTATACCATCTATACTCAACAAAATTAGTTACTGTACAAATTATTTTGCTATCATATCAGATACCACTCAGACGTAAAACCAAAAGAAAACCTACAAAATATATATGTATAATAAATTGCCAAAACGATTTCTGTCATATGTTTAAAAATGATCATGATGAACAACAAGCGAAATTATGTCATAACAGTTTTATACCGGTATTGTTCTTCCACAGTCGAAATTACAGTTACTCAGTTACGTGTGTAATGTTTCTGTAACGAAAATCGAAGCGTATTCAAGAAATATTTTTATAGTAGGTCAAACGATAATATTTATTCCAGGTCTTTCGAACTTTGGCTTTTGCTTAAATATAAAACCTGTTTTTAAATTTATAACAAATATTAATTTACAATTACTTAATTAAATAATTAATTGTTAGTTAAAACAACTAGAAATTATTCCAAACAACGGACGAAATTTAATATTTTACTGATATACGTTTGTTACAATCAACACCAGATAGCCTAAGCTAGCTTAACTGATGTTAAGCTAACTATACCAAGCTAGCTATAGCTTGGTCGCAGGTGCCAAATAAAAATTTTAAAACTACTTACACTAGTCTACAAACTAAATTATTTAAACTAATCTAACAAACTATATCTAAATAATAAATATTTTTAATGGGCAGAGCTGTTGCATTAATTACTTAACAAAGTTGGCCAAGCTCAGCGTTGTGGATAATTAGCTTCAATATTTTTTTTTTGTTAATCAATACATTTATTATACATTTATCAGTATTTATTATTATACATTTATTTATTAGTATTATTAGTATTTATTAGTATTATTTATTTATTAGTATTTATTAGTATTTATTAGTATTTATTAGTACATTTATTAGTATTTATTTATTATACATTTATCAGTAATGTAAGTAACCATAAGTAAATGATTGTGAAATAAACATGACAAGAGAAGAGGCCACCCAGCGATGGCCCGCCTCAAAAAATACTAACATTGAAGTTTTGATAACATTGTAAAAATTATAAAGTTCATAAAAGTACATACACTGAATTAACTTGAAATCAAAAGTCAGCGAATTTATAACATTAAAAGTTAGAAAATAAAATTTACAAAAAAGAGATAGGTCAAAGTATTTTTACATTAACGGAATAAAAAAAACAATTTCATATACGAGGTGTGGCTATTAAATAACGAAACTGACGTAAAAAAATTGTTTTTATTTTATACATAATCACTTATTGTCACTTTCAATATACACTCCTTCTCTATCCCTACAACGCTCCATGCAAATTTTCCATTGTTGGAAACAGTACTGGAAGTCATCTTCTGTCAGCTCCTTCAAGACACGTGCCACTTTCTCTTTTACAGCTTCCACAGACTCAAATCTTGTTCCTTTTAATGCAGACTTTACCTTAGGGAACAGGTAGAAGATAATAACATATGATGAAACGTGGTTGTTTACTTATAATCCGGAAACAAAGCGCCAATCCATGCACTGGAAAAGCCGAACTTTCACCGGGAGCCAAAATAGCTCGAATGAGCAAGCCAAAATTTACAACAATGGTGATTGTTTTTTCTTTTTTTTGATATCCATAGGATTGTGTACCTTCACTGGGTTCCGGAAGGTCAAACAATTAATCAATATTACTTACTACCTTGAGGTACTTTCGAAACTACGTCAAAGAGTAAGGAAAGAAATGTAGAAAGACAAATCATGGGTTCTCCACCAAGACAATGCGCCAGCTCATTCCGCGTTATCTGTCAAGAGGTTCCTAGCCAAGTATAGCATATCAGTGTTAGAACATCCACCTTATTTATTAGATCTTGCACCATGTGACTTCTAACTGTTCCCTAAGGTGAAATCTGCATTAAAGGGGACAAGATTTGAGTCTGTGGAAGCTGTAAAAGAGAAAGCGGCACGTGTCCTAAAGGAGCTGACAAAAGATGACTTCAAGTACTGTTTCCAACAATGGAAAATTCGCATGGAGCGTTGTAGGGATACAGGAGTGTATATTAAAGGTGACAATAAGTGAATATGTATAAAATAAAAATAAAATTTTTTACAACATCAGTCTCGTTATTTAATAGCCACACCTCGTACATATTAATAACTATACAATTTAGAAGAAAAATTATTTACAAATCTAAAACATGGATTCTTTTGAGGCGTCTGGTTGAGTGGCTATTATACAGGAGGTGTATAGCTAAACTGTTTTTATGACAATTTAGACGTCGTTGGCACACCATATTAAACCGGTGTTTTTCATCTCGAACTTGGGGTACGTCCAGATATTTATGTATTTCATTGTTTCTTACATACCATACTGCATTCACTATATTTCTAAGCACTAAACAAACAAAATGGTTTTAAAATTATAGTAAACTAGTACTAACACATACATAATAAAAGAAAAATTTGTTGACAAACGATCTAATTTATTGATTTAATGTTATTGTTGGAGATTTTAGTAAATTTGTGATTCTAAATTTGGAAAAAATAATTTTAATTACTTATTTGTTCAATAGTAGGTTCTTACCAAGTGGTCGTAATTCATGTGGCTTTAAGACGTGATTTATATTAAAATTAGTTTAATTTGAGTTTTACTCGTACATAAAATTTAAAGTTAAAAATGTCTACTACGACAAATCAAAAATTATTATTCAATATTATTTAATTTACTCGTCGATTCTAATAATTATTAGATAAGGGATTTCTAGCCCTAGTAACTACGGACGTAATACCTTCTTATTAACATCAGTTATATATTGATTTAACGTTAATGATGTATTAATTATCATAAGAAATCAGTCAGGAACACAAAAATACCCAGCTTCATGGCACGGTCACTTACTACTGCGGTTACTATACCAGAAAGTAAAGTAACCGTGTTTACAACCGACAAAAACCATCAGCTGTTAAAAAATGTGGTCTAATATTTACTACTCCTACACTGATATTTTTAGCAAAAATAAATTTGTACAAATTTTTAACCGAAATTTGTGATGTATCTGAAACAAGGAACCGTGGAACCAGTTTTGTTGCAAACCGAAATTTCACTGTTACTTACGTGTGTTACGTTGTGTATAAGTGAGTGACAAAATCAGTACTGAATAGCGAACTTAAAAAAAGGCATACATTACGATTGTGCTGCGCTAGTGTAAACAGCCAAAATCTTAATCTCTGTCATACAAAAACTAGTTAACCAATTAAAAGGGCGGTATACATTTTAACCTTTCGTACATAAGTGACGTACGTAACTGAACTCATTACATAGCGTAATTTGTATCATAGAACCATATTAATAAAAATAATCTGGTGTGAAACACTCACACAACTTTCTCTTGCCAATGCAAATAATTAACAATAAACCTAACATTAGTTATAAAACATTAGAAATAAACAAAAAACTAACCTCAATAAACATTAGTGAAATACGCAAAATTAAAATCGACCTCAGTTTGGCTTAAAAATACGGAAAATCGCTCATTCACGCTAAACTAAGCACTGTACAAAAAAATGTTTAAAATAAAAGTTGTAGATCTCTTAATTTTCTATTAATTTTATTATATACACTTTTGTCGTAAAATGCATTCTAAGGACGAAATCTTAAAAAAATAGATTTTTCACACGTTTTCGTGAGAAAAGAACAGATAATTGCTAATTACCGCTAAACTAAGCGTTATACAAAAAAATGTTTGAAATAACAGTTGTAGGATTTTAAATTGTCTACAACTTTGATTATATACATTTTTGCGCTAAAATGCATATTAAAGCCGCAATCTTAAAAAAACAATTTTTTCGTGAAAACAGCCTCACCAAGAATTTCAGCAAACATAGCGTCTACCCTATCTTGTAGAACATAAAAAATTTAGTATATGATGCGATTTTTAAAAAAATCGTAGGACCAGTTTTTGAGAAAATCGCAAAAAAGTGAAAAATTATACGAATAAACTACTACTTCCGGTTGATCGATTTTGATTAAAATGTTCGTGTCGGGTCCGGTAAGGGTATGTAACTTAAGTTTCAAGTTTCAAGTTCGTACGATGTTCCGTTCTTGAGATATTTTGTATACACACACACAGACCAATCGCTAAAAATATGTTTTTTGGGTTCAGGGGGTCTGAAAACGTATAGATCCGGTGAAAACTCGATTTCGAAAAATCGACATGAAAACAATACTTTCCTTCCTATATATTCATATAAGCAAGAGAAAGTAAAAATTAATATCGTAATAGTATCACATGTTAAAATATTAGTTTACATTTCAATCTAAACCAGTCAGAAACACTTATGAAGCAAACAGTGAGTTGAATTTTCGTAGTGCAATCAGCAAAATGATATATCTGTTCACAATTAAATAAAATTAATAAATAAGCAACTTTACTCAGTACTCACAAAAGTTTTTTGTTGCAGGCTATAAAACACGAGTACCAAGTAACAATCAGCAATTATTTCTTGTAGTACAATTCTAAGCTCCAAACGCATCAAATAACACAGTCTCTAAACCACTGGGAAAACATTGGTTGATACCAAAGGTATATTATTAAAATATTTAATTAATTTCGAAGTATTTCGTTATCGGTTTATTCATTCGAAAAGGTGAGGAGAAAATCATGTCGCGTTATAATCAAAATTCGTTTGAAATGAGTGAATCAGAAGAGAGGAAATGGTTGAAATTCACAAAAGAGTATAAAAGTCTAATCATAGGAATCATTTCATTAGCAGTTTGTATCGTAATCCTGATCATGATCGTATGTTTCATCACAGGAGATAAGAGCGGTGACCAATCGGCAATCAATTACAAAAGGTTGAATAATATAGATAACGAATTACAAAATTATAAAACAAGGAAATCTGGTGTGAAACACTCACACAACTTTCTCTTGCCAATGCAAATAATTAATAATAAACGTAACATTATTAATAAAATATTAGAAATAAACAAAAACTAACCTCAAAAACATAACCTTATTTTAATCATGAGTGAATGACGCAAAATGAAAATCGAACTCAATTTGGCTTAAAAAAAACGGAAAATCACACTTTCACGCTAAACTAGGCTCTGTAGAGAAAAAGCCTCTAAATAAAAGTTGTAGACCTCTTAATTTTCTATAAATTTTATTATAGACACTTTTGTCGTAAAATGCATTCTAAGGCCGAAATCTTAAAAAAATAGATTTTTCACACGTTTTCTTGAGAAAAAACAGATAATTGCTAATTACCGCTAAACTAAGCGTTATACAAAAAAATGTTTGAAATAAAATTTGTAGGATTTTTAATGTTCTACAACTTTGATTATATACATTTTTGCGCTAAATTGCATATTAAAGCTGTAATCTTAAAAAAACTATGTTTTTACGTGAAAACAGCCTCACCTAGAATTTCAGCAAACATGGCGCCTACCCTATCTTGTAGAGAATAAAAAATTGAGTAAACCAGGCGATTTTTAAGAAAATCGTAGGACCAGTTTTTGAAAAAATCGAAAAAAGTGAAAAATTACACGAATAAACTACTACTTTCGGTTGACCGATTTTGATGAAAATGTTCGTGTCGGGTCCGGTAGGGGTATGTAACTTAAGTTTCAAGTTTCAAGTTCGTACGATGTTCCGTTCTTGAGATATTCTGTTCACACACAGACACACACACACACACACACACACACACACACACACACACACAGACCAATCGCTAAAAACATGTTTTTTGGGTTCAGGGGGTCTGAAAACGTATAGATCCGGTGAAAACTCGATTTCGAAAAATCGACATGAAAACAATACTTTCCTTCCTATATATTCATATAGGCAAGAGAAAGTAAAAATGGTCGATGACCGGAAAATGCTTTGATGCCGAAGGAAAGAAACGAAAAGGTTCGATTGATATGAAAACCAGGATCAGATTAGTTTCTCAAATTTTCTTGTATTTTCAATGTGACACTTACAAACCAGAAAACAAAAATTGCGATCAACAATTTAACTACAATTATGACTATAAACATGTTATTATTTCCCAATCGAAGTTTTGTAAAATTTAAGATTTTTTATAGTAACTTGTTAAAAAATCGAACGAAATTGTAGTGAATTCATTTCAAGAACTTTGAAGTTCTATATTTTTCAACAGTGCAGTTTTGGCGAGTTTCACAATTCTTACAAAACTTATTTTTTGTACATAATATTCCTTTTTTGCGAATTTTAAAATTGCATATAAACAGCCTCTATGCTAGGTGGCAAGGGGAGAATATTGTACATACAAAACAATGTTTTGCAAGATTAATGCATTAGAATAATTCTAATTGCATATTATTGTACGTGCAAAACTTAAGGTGTTCGGTTGAGTTTGTAGAACACGGACATATCTCTAAATACTGAATAAAATATTTATAAAATAATACATAGATACGTTTTTATTCATTTAAATAAATAAAAATGTTTAAAAATAATTATTTAATTTAAAAGAAAACATAATTAAATTAAAATATAAATGTAAATAAATATACAAGAAGAACATGTTTATATTATAAAAAATCAGTGGTGTTAAAATCGGATGAAAATAAGATCATTACCAAATCAAATCAAGTTAAATAAGTATTTTAAATAAAAATTAATATCAAATTAATTAGTATTCAAAAATTATAAGTGTGTTAATTGTATATTGAATAATAACAGACGTAAACACTACAAAATGGCGCCCAACTTGGGTCACCGTTTTGTAGTGTTTATGTTCACACATTTTAATTATTTATATAAACTTTATTAATAATAACTTTATTATTATTAATATTTAATAATATTTAATAATATTTAACTTTATTAATATTTAATAATAAGCAATTTCGAATTTAATTTATAAATATAATAAGGTTTTTTAATTTTTTAATTCCATTCAAATTGAGTTGGTTTGGTGACGACCTTCTTTTCATCAGGTTCAAACACTACTCATAAACAAAAACTTAATGTCCTTCTTTCGAAATATTAATTTAAAATTAATTATTTAGGCTATAAATTATATGTTTTAGTTAATTTCTCTTCAGTGTTTTCACTTTATTTAAAAATTATATAAGATTTCTTTTATACTAAATGTAGAATATTGATCTACAAGTTGTTCCACTGTGTAGCTTCACAATAGTATAATATAAAGAGAAATAAGAAACACTATGTTGGCGATTCTGCAAACTGCCATGTAGATCCAAGTAACGTCGAGTAACTAAAAAAAATCCAAATCTTTTCAAGTTTGATGAACATAAATTTTAATCCATTTTGTAAGTCCACTACAACATGCTTGTATCTTATATATATAATACTGGTTCTCTTTTAGTCCCTAATGGGATATCTATTTCAGATATCCCATGGGGGAGGGGTGTAATGTTGGGGCTTTTGCAAACTGCCAGAGAAATCTTGTTCCTGCTTTAACTCCAGATGACCCAAGTAATGTCGGGTAACGTAAAAAAAAGAATTATTGTTGTAAAAAAGTACAAAAATGTAAACTAAAATTATTATAATGACACCAATAAAAACAACTTTTCCATAAAGGTTTTACCAAAAATGAAGCTTAAGTATTCAGAATAGATAAATAAATATCAGAAGGTTCAATTACATAATTATACTGATTCTTTAATAAAGCAATTATCTAATTTGTGTATGTAATTAAATGTAATCAAACTTGAAATTTTCTTTGTCAAACAAATAAATATATCTTAACTGAATTAACATGATATTTCTGAAGTATTTATTGATAAATAATTAGGTAGATACATTGAAAGAAGATGATATCTATAAAAGAATTGGGATCAATAAACAGGGACAAAAATTAAATCTAGGAAAAATTGAGATTAAGAAAAGGTTAAAAGCTGGACAGATTTCGTAGGAATAACCAAATGAAATCGCCGCCAACAGAATATTTCATAATCATGTCTTATTGCGGTAAGGCTTTTATGAGATTTCGTAAAATAAAACATACTGACTAATGTCGGTTTGATTTTTGTCTCTCGGTTACTATATATATGACTTACGTTGGTTTTATTAGGGTGTAGGCACCTATAATCTATTAGACCAGGTCCCAGAATTGTACCTTCAATTTTTTACTTTCTTTTGCTCTATATAAAATGTAGGGATACAAGAATTTCTTTTATGTCGAGTTTTCGAAATCAAATTTTCACCTGAAATACACGTTGTAACGCCCCGTAAACCGATAAAAACATGTTTTAACCGATTGGCCTGTGTGTGAACAAAATATCTCAAGAACGGAATGTCGTACAAAGCTGAAACTTCGAACTTAAGTTAGATACCATGAGTGGATCCGACACGAACATTTTCATTAAAATCGGTCGATCTTAAGTAGTAGTTTATTCGCACAACTTTTCACTTTTTTGCGATTTTTCTCAAAAACGGCTCGTACAATTGTTTTAAACATCACCTCATTAACTATATATTTTTATTCTCTACAAAATAGGATCAGCTAAAAGTCGTGAAAGGCTGTACTCTCGTATTAAAAAATGTTTATTTAAAGATTGCGGCCTTAAAATGTATTTTACGGCAAAAGCGTAGCCTACACAAAGTTGTAAAAATTTAAACAACCTACAAATATGTATTTATTTATCTAATATTTATTTCAACTATTATGCCATAATGCTTAATTTTATACCAATTAGTCATTTTCCATTTTTCTCAATGAAATCGGTAAAAAATTGGGTTTTTAAAATTGCGGCCTTAGTACACATTTTACGACGAAAATTATATAAAATTGAAAACCTACTACAACTTTTATTTAAACAGTTTTTTTACAGAGCTTAGTTTTACGTAAACTAGTGTTTTTCTGTATAAATTGAACACCAGGGGTTAATTTTCATTTAGCGTCATTCACTCATGATTAAAATTAGGTTCCGTTTTTAGTTAATATTTACTCATGATTAAACATAAGTTATATTGTTCATTTACATTGGCAAGAGAAAGGCGTATAAGTATTTCTCACTAGATCTGTCAGGGAAATGTAAAAGATCTCAAAAAGTAGACAATGAAGATCTGTTCAATTTGCGCAATATCTGCGTGACGAACATCTTACTTTCGATATTATAATCGCCAATTCCCATGAAAAATACACGTATTGTGTTCTAAAGTAAAATGTAAAACGCAATACAAAGTTTACCCACCAGAAGACACATGGATTTTGCTACGGAAGATTCTCCTACGAAAAGCCCGTTTAATTTTATAAATCAAAACATTTGCATTCTATCGCAGTAGATATATAACCACGAATAGATGTCAAGACCTTCTCAATAAAAGTGGTGAGCTCAATTTCTGGTCAGGACTGGCAACTTTAATATAAAAATGTCACTTAGATACAAAGGCACTTTTTTTTTTTTAATTGTATAGCCCTTTTAAGAGCGCACTAGTTATGTAATTAAATTCATTTTTCCTTACGCTGTTTTGGGAGCTGTCGCCTCCTTGCGTGGTACTCCCTCATCCTCCTACTCGCCACCTGTCTCTCCTCCTCTGTCCAGATTCTAGTCTTGGTCTCAGCAGAATGGAAATTCCCGAAAGTCTTAATCTTGTGTCTAAAAATGTCTCTGTTCATAATGTCGTTGCCCGAGATGTCCAACGTTATGAGGTCTTCCTCCACTTCCTTCAACCATCTGTCTCTGGTTTTAAGTCCTTCCTGGCTTCTAATCAACTTGTAGGTCTAATTTTCTACATCCCTAAACCTCATTAGATGTCCGTAATATTGCAGTAGTCTCTTCCGACACTTTGTTGCCAAGGATTCCCCCAGAAAACTCATTATTATTTCGTTTGATCGTTTTTTATATACGTTAGTGTCCGGGTCATAGACTGTTCCCAATATTGTCTGGGCAAATCTTCTGTGCACCTTGTCCAGCTTTGTAAGTTCTCCCTTTCTGTAACATGTCAGAGTCTCAGCCGCGTACAAAACCTGTGGGAGGACCACCGTGTTTAAGTGTCTTAACTTGGTGTTGCGAGAGATACACTTTTTGTATATATGTCATATTTCACCAATAGCATTATCATAAAGGTCGAAAACAGTCCGGCAGAAAATAATAAAACTGATAAAGTGGTTTTCACGTTTACCATAACTCAAGATCTCAGTTATGTCGAAGTTAATTAAAAATCACAAATACTCCTTGCAAATCAGCATTTAAGATATTTGCTATCACCTCCATATTAACGAATACACTTAATCAATTTATAAGTCCTCTCATCTCATCCTCAATTATAATTTTCACAATGTTCTGTTCCAGGTAACAGAAGGACTAATACCGAAATAAAACAGTATTTATGTAAAATCAATTTTAAGAAGATAACGATGAAAGTTCCTTGACGGATACAAAGTCACTTAAAACTGTACTTAAACCGATAAGAATCCAATGGTAAATATCAACGGAGTATCTTTTAAGTTTGGTAATCAATTTCAAAGTACATAAAACCGTGATTTTAAAGTAGCAGGTTGTAACAGAAATAATGCCGAGTTATTATCTAGATACGTTTGAAGTGCGTACATCACGAACAGAAAAATTCGTAACCCTTGCAAAAGGGAATAAATACACGATCATTGGAACCATTACATTTATCGTCACTATAGTTATATTAAGCTCGGTGGTATACTATGTTGCAAAAGACAACAGCAATAACCAACCGTCAGTCGATTACGAGAGATTAGGTAACATCGCAAACGAGTTAAAACATTTTAGGACGAGAAACTGGTCGACGGACGGGGAATGCTTTGACTCCGAAGGAAAGAAACAAAAAGGGCAGATTAAAATGAAAAATAGGGTCAGATTAGTGACTCCGTATTTCTTGTATTTTGATTGTTACACTTACAAACCAGTTCAAGACAATTGCAATGAACAATTTGTTGTTAATCGTAATTCATTCGTTAATGACAGAGGCTTAAAAGATATCTATTACAATTACATAATCGGTTTCGAACACATTTACGAAGCAAGGAATTTAAATTGTGATTTCGACAAATCGGTTTGGAATAACACAAATCATTTGTCTCTCGTAGTGGTTTCTATGACTTGGTGTTTCTCACGTACACAATTGAGCGAAATAGTCACAAAAAATGAAATTCAACTGTTGAGAAATTTGATAACGTTTCTTCAAGACGTCGGCGTACTCAGTGAAAACTTCACCCTGGAACTTTTAGCATCATGCAAAGAAAGTAGTAAAGCAAAACTACTCAAACAGTTATACAACACGACGTTTTACTCGATTCTTGATTACCGGGAAACAACAATGGGCAATTCAATCGAGTTAGATCACGAGAAAAATTATCGAAACGGAGAAAGTACATTTCAGACACTGAATAAGAAAACTTTATGTCCTACAAATTCGAACATAAAATACGACACAGTTAAAATGGCTAACTTAAACTGGGAAAGAGACATGAATTTTCACTGCTGTAAATATTGCCAGGCCGACCGGGCAGATGAGTGTAAAAAAACTCACGAATTTTTAAACGCCACGACCCACAGAAAAATGTTAAAAGAAATGGGTGTAGACTACTACATCTACAATTCTAATGACATACTGGAAGTAAATTCACCTGTTTGTTTAACTAGTAGTACTGCCCATAATAAAACTAAGCGTTCTTTAACAATAGTAATTCAAGAGTGTTTTGAAGATTACGAATCTATTGTAAAAGCATTAGATTATCTCGTTAATATAAAATTAAAATCCTACTTGAATAAACAGTTCTTTCTGGAAATATGTGAAAGGATACCTACAGATAAATTTTCTCAACATTTGGCAAAAACAATACCACTAGCATTCAATGTGACCCGCATGAATCGCCCGAGAACTCAGTGTGGTCCTTCTCAAATTGATTTTGAGACATGCTCATAAATTCAAGCGGTGTAATTTTTAATCTTACGGAAATCGTTTGCAATTTTTTAGACCATTTTTCTACACATATTAACATAAATATTTTTCCTACAATTCATTGAACATATATAATTGTGTTAAAAATTTGCAAAGATTTCTTCGATTACAATTTTAAAATATTATAAATATTTTTATTATTGTATTTAATAAGTTTTATTGCAAGTTAAATATTTATATTACACTGAACCAATTGGTTCTGACATTATAAAAAAACACATCAATTCGCCCATCGACATGCAACGACAGTACAGTCACAAAAGTAAACAATCGCTACTGTAATGTGCGACTCACGCACTATCACTACGCTTTGTTTTCGTATATGATTTTCTGTTCATTATAATAGATTCAAACTAATTTGTTTAATTAGTTGCGTGCATCTGTAGAGAATAGTTTAGTGTTAGTTTAGTTTAACTAAACTATTAGTTTACTCATTAGTTTAATGAGTTTACTAAAACGTAAAAACAGAATAGCCAAATCAAAAAAATATTTCCAACACCAACTGCCGCGTAATAAAAGAAGGACTGTGTATTCCAATGAACTACGAGTGTCAGTATGTTTTTAGGATTGTAATAGAGAAACTGGGCATGCGCAGTAGATCGGTCCCCTCTTACACTTTGTCTCAAACAAAGTTCATTTCGTGACTAACCATCAGTATGTAATAGCAATTTGAAAACTTACCAAAATTATTACAAAAAAACGTGTGAATGTTCGAACGACATACCTGCAAAAAAAGAAAAAAATATATTACAAAACAAATTTTTATCTTAAATTAACTTTTTTAAGTTGTAATTTTTTTTATTTCCTATAAAATTAATTATACAGTTTTATCGTAAAATGCATAGACTACTAAGGCCGTAATCTTATCAAATACCATTTTTTAACGATTCAGATGAGCAAAGTACAGAAAAACACTAATTTACGCTAAGATAAGCGTTGTAAAAAAAATACCTATTTGAAATATAAAAGTTGCAGGTTTTGTAATTTTTTACAACTTTTTATATTAATATCCCTAGAATTCATATTAAAGCCGCTACCTCAAAACAATCATTCTTTACCACGACAGCACATCCCCCAAGAATTGCAGCAAACATGGCGTCTACCCTATCTCGTAGAACATAAAATTTGGTTAATAAGGCGATTTAAATAAACATGTAGAAGCCGTTTATGAGAAAATCAAACGTAATTATAAACTACTACTTCCGGATTTTTATGAAAATGTTCGTGTCGGATCTGCTAGTAATACCTAACTTAAGTTCGAACAATATTCCGTTCTTGAGATATTTTGCTCACACACACGCACGCACGCACACGCACAGATACACAGACCAATCGGTAAAAACTTTTGTTTTGGTTCAGGGGGTCTGAAAACTTCTATTTCCGATGAAAACTCGGTTTTGTAAAATTGATATGAAAACAATACCTTCCTTCTCTATATACGTACCGAATAAATATTCCGTATATTCATAAACAGCATGAGAAAGTAACAGCTAAATTTAATATTACTACGCATTGCAGGAATATGGTGCAGGCTAACTGTGTTAAGTGAAAATAAAACACAACAGTACACGTAGAATAGTCTTTAGGTTATAGATGAGCAAATAGCTTCTGTAATAATGATACAGGACTCGGAAAGAGGTCTAGGAAATACAGATGAAATATGTAACATGAAGCCGCTTATTTCATATTTAGATTAAAACATTTCAGATAAAACATTAAGATTTAATTCTAAATTTCAGTGCAAAAACACTGGAATTAGAACAGCAATACGTACAGCAACCCAACTACGAGACTCATAGAGACCTCATTTTTATGAGGCGCTGTGAAAATATTGCGTCACCATCAAGTTTTCGACGTTATGACAGCAAACAATCAGGGATATTACGCAGCCAGACAATAGTTGTACAATTATATACAATAATGTACAAATTCTTGTACTAATAACTTGTTTATGTTCGCGTTCTTTTCCCAACTATATTGTTTATTATTTTGAAATTGAATGTTTATGTTTGAAAGACTATTAAAATAATCTTCTTATATTATTTTCTTAGGTAGTTACTTTTATACGGATCTGAATACTAGACAGTGGTTACCGGTGTACTTTGATGGTTGGGGTTTAATTAACCATACTTTCTCAGGAATGGTCGGCCTGGGTCTGTACAAGACTACACCTCATTTACACGTCATACACACCATCCTCATCTCATTTGGTCATGGGGTTGCTTATTGTTCTGAATTGAACAGATTGCAACGTACACAAATTAGGAATAAAAGAATATTATTTTCATTTATTTATTTACTTTATTTAGTAAAATATAGCTAAATTAAAATTACAATTTATTAGTATACTAAGCTGCGTACAATATTTTAAATTAAATATACTTATACGCAAAAACTCTTCTTCACAAAGAGTTCAGTCCGCGCATAGGAGTATACAGAGCAAAAAAAATTAAATCACTTAAATTTTTATAACTACTGTAAAATTTCTAAGTTAAATTACTACAGTTAAATAGGTTACAAAGATTGCGTTAAACAGAATTTAAAAAAAACATAAAATAAATGATAAATTTAATTAAATTTTACATAAAATATCAATATTATAAAAAATATTTTAGTATTTTAATAACAATAGAATTTTTTTTAAAAAGCTTTAAGATTATGTTTGTATATTTTATAATACAGAGAAAAAATATATATTTATTTTATAACTATAGCTACTTTACAATGATATATTTTAACTAACACAATGTAAATATTTT
This sequence comes from Catonia carolina, assembly GCA_035578175.1. Taxonomy (NCBI): domain Eukaryota; kingdom Metazoa; phylum Arthropoda; class Insecta; order Hemiptera; family Achilidae; genus Catonia; species Catonia carolina. Next base: position 15,387,430 of record JAQMRL010000002.1, on the reverse strand, counting down.
AACTTTATGGGAAATTAATTTAATAAATGAGCATAAAGAACCAGTTAAACTATCGCAAAGAGAAAAGTAAAAACTAATAACAACAGTTATTTTAAGACCTGGAAAATTTTTTCAAGTTCTTGCTCGTAGATCGATAGTATATGATATTTTAGTTTATGTTTTAATAGATGTGGTGACATAATACTGTGTATATGGGGTGGAAGAACGTTAACGAATCCCCTCTCAAGATAGAGAAATGACTTCAGAAAAAATGTACCATTAGGTTTTCTAGTCTTAATTTTTCCAGCGTTCCTAGAACCATAATTGATTTTATTGGGATCAGTTATTACTTCCGGGTTACCACAAGCCCAAAAGAACTGTATCAGTACCTTGAAAACAAATAAATGCCTTAAAGGAAGGACTCCAAATACCTGGAATAGGCTCATACGATCGGACTTTTTGTATTAAATAGTTAAATTTAAAAAATAGATATGTATTAAATATTAAATTTTTGTATTAAATTACTTTGTTTATTAATTTTAAAATATATTTCATAGCTTTGCAAAGAATATGTGTAAAAAATGTATACACACATCAGTTTCTATATTCCGAAATTTCAGATTAGCAGGTTTGCTGTGTGTTAATAATTTTATTCATCTCTATTCTTGGTTGTCAGTTTTGTACGAATGCGGATAAAAACGTAAAAGTGAAACAAAAAACATAAACCACTATGTTTTGGTATGAAACAGTTTTTATGACCCCAATATCTATGAAAATTAAACGTAATAAATTTTTCAGGAGACACCCCACTCTAAGCCGTGTCCGTCACTGTTAAACGCGACGCCAATACAATGAACGCTACTCTCCTAGAATCTACGTATTTTTGTACACAGGATCCCCTTTGAAAAATCCGTTTTGTTTTATAATTCAAAACGCTTTTACTTTATAACTCAGTAAAAGTCATATTCAATGGAATTAATTTCTTTTTAAAATGTAACAAGGGTTTTACTTTGCCTTTTAGTTTTAATCCGAATATGTAATTATGTAAAATATTAACAGGTCTGTTGAAAATATGTCTCCAATTTAATTTTTACGACGGTAAAAACCGCAAAATAAACACAAGGTGCACCACACCGAATTCCTTGTATATTTTTACTTAAACATACATTTTAGTGTGTTTAGATCGATTCTGATGCATCATGTATCCATAAACAAGATTGTACCATCCAAGATATAAGCATTGTTAAAAGTAACGTAAAAACGTGTCTCACAGGTCCAGTTTGATTGACAACTAATAATTTATAAAGGAAGACTTGAATCGTGAAAGTGAACGGTTCAATCGATTTGAATTCATTTTTTATCTTTATTCCTAATTTGTGTACGTTGCAATCTGTTCAATTTAGAACAATAAGCAACCCCATGACCCAATGAGATGAGGATGATGTGTAAATGAGGTGTAGTCTTGTACAGACCCGGGCCGACCATTCCTGAGAGAGTATGGTTAATTAAACCCCAACCATCAAAGTACACCGGTAACCACATTCTAGCATTCAAATCCGTGTAAAAGTAACTACATTTACTAGGATTTGAACCAAGAACTTTCGTCTCCGAAAATCAGCTGTTAAACAGCTGATTTTGGCGACGACATTACCTCTAGACCAACCCGGTGGGTCTAATTTTTATTCATTTGATTCAGTAAATATTGAATCGATTGAAATTGACAGCTGTTCAAATGTTTTACATTCCACTGTTCACCTTCAAAAATTTTAAGTGGTCAGTACCTATTATGTTAAACTTAAATTTATAACAATGAAGAGTGTTTATGAAATAGCAATACTCCATTATATAATATAAAAACAAAGATGCGGGAACAAACGCACCTAATTTCCTCTTCAGATACCTCTAATTTAGACAAACATAAAATCCAATTACGAACCCAATAACGGCGTTTATTGCTTGATTCTTTTTAAGCAAAATTTAGCATAATTGATCAACAAAAATTTAAGAAATTACATTAAAGTAATACTAACAAGTTTACTTGTTACCATATCGGGTGACTCACTAACAAAACTAAAATTGAACAATGTGAACAATGTCGCTCCAATTGAAAAGTATAGTTAAAAATTACTAAGTTAAATATACAAAATTTATCAATTATAATTGATTAATCAAAAACGCAGCTTCATAACCGGCCTTTAGCACGAGCTGTGGAATGCGACTGCCTCTTCCTCACTTCACAAGTACTATTCTAGAGTCTGTCTACGCTAAAAGTACTCTGACGTAGGCAACCAGCAATACAGTGAGCATGTGTATTACCTAATTAAAAATACGCACAGCTTGATCAAAAACAAAATTCCATACAACACTGATTCGCTCTAAGCTTAAAATAATAAAAACACGTTCAATTCATCTGTTAGAAAATGTTTTATAAATCGAACATTAATAAGATTTAGTTTACCATTAATAGTAACTAAAATTTTACTATTGTTACTCTTACATTGTTATTTTTCGTTACATTATTTGCTATTATTACATTATTATTTATGATAAGTAGGTTTTTATTATAGACTCAATTTTTTTTTTTTTTTTTGGTCACAATAAAATTAATATAAGACTATGATATATAAGATATATAAGACTACTATATAAGACTTTTTAATGCGCTTGAATTATAACACAAGAGTAAATAATTCCAGTGATTCGTTGTTTATCATTTCATATTATATATTTCATATCATTAAAATAATTAATGCCTGTGACTAGTTTAATACAACTGTTTGCCCTTGCCCGTGTTTAACTCATCTTTAGTTTGATCAGTTATCTTTCGGAATTGTATAGGTTCGTTTCGATTTTCTTCTTAGACTGAAGTTGAAAAGTTTTGTAAGCTGTGTTTTGTTAACATGCGTGATAGTGAATGTGTTGAGTTAGTGAAACATAAAAGCGGTAAACATTAAAAAGTGGAAAAAAATTGTTTGGTTAAATGTAACGGTTAAAATAATTAATCAAGGAGTCTGAATGAAACTACAATAATGACAAGTAATCTGAACGGTATAATTGAAAACGCGATTGTCTTAAAGGACAATGTTTATTTTAGCTGGATGTAGATATCGAAGAAGTGTAAAACTTTCGTTTACAACCTATAGGCGCTTGCCTCGCGCGGAATACTCTTACAGTAGATGGACTAGTCAAAAAGCATTGCTTCATACGTGTTTGATCGGGACCAATAGAAAAACTACACAATTAACTATAACTATAAATATACTGCAAATAAAAAAGTCAATAATGAAACGTATAATGTCAACAGATTACTATTAGAAATTTATAACGGTTTTTTGAATCCCTAATATGTGTACGTTGCAATATGTTCAATATGAACAATAAGCAACCCCAAGACCTAATTCCTGAGAGTACTCAGGCCGACCATTCCTGAGCGAGTGTGGTTAATTGACCCCAAAAATTAAAGGGCACCGGTAACCACTGCATAATATTCAAATCCATGTAAAGTATTATTTTAACCTTTACTAACAGGCTTTAAACCACGTAACCTTCGTATCCGAAAATCAACTATTACACAGCTGACTCGGGGCGAAGATTTACTGTTAGACCAGCCAGGTAGGTTTATAACCATTAAAATCTACAACGTTTATAGTAAATAAAACACTTAAAACAGAAAAACTGAAAGACAAACACAACATATTACAAGCTAGAACTAGAAAATACACGGAAAGGGTGTTTTCAGACGAAGAAAGAAAAGCAAGGTTTCGATAGAATGAAAAAATACAGGGAACAAAAAATTCAAAAGAATTCCAAGTAATTGACTTAAGTGAGCCAATGTGTTCAAACAAGACAAAAAGCACTACTTTGTTAACTGATTGACAAAATGTAATAACAACGTAATATAACGTACGATGTTTACTGACGGGCTTTCAATATCAAACTACGTACTGTCTAACCCCCACAACTCTGTTTTTCTATAAAACCATTACGGGTTTAAAACCAGAAGCCATGTTTGACTACTCAAGGCATACATTATTCCTATATTTATGCTGTTAATATTGTGAAACTATTGGTTCTAAACATACTGTAATAGATTATTGTTTAGATTTATTTGGTTCTAAGAGACATGGTCAACTCTATGAAAATTTCAAAAAAGATTTGTTTGGAGTCACGTCAACCGCTCTGTCAGTATCGACTACTTCGGGTTATGGAATTGTGATTGAAATTTTGAATAAAAAAATGTTAAAAAGCACTTGAGAGTACGATCGAATCATTTTGCTTGGCCTACACGAAAGAAATTGATGAAGCTGTTTGCAGATAGTACGCTAATTAAAATAAACATACTTGAAAAGCAAGGATTTTTTCTTAGGAGATCGTGACTTGGAATTTATTTTCAGGCGATAATACTTTTTCTTGGTAGGCGAATACAGCTAGCAGCTATCAGCCAGCATGCGTATGGTGTAGTTAAGATGATTCCATTGAGGCCGTGTAATGGGCAACTCCTGATTACAACCCCTTTTTACAAAGTACCAAGCTCCCCTACGTTCGCACTCTTTTTATACACAAAAAGACGTATCCAAACTTATCGTATGCACGTGCGTGTACGTATGCGAATGCACATACTCTTCTTTTCTTATTTTCTTTTAATGCCATACAGCAACCTCATTTTACAAAGCCAGCGATCGATTACAGAAACAGTAAATACTATATTAAACCTAACAAATGCTTGAAAACGTCTGGGCAACAATCTCAAGTAAAAATTGTATATACATTAAATTGTATGTAATTCAACAATTAATTCAATTTTGTAAATTGTATGTATTTCAATTGTATGTAATTGTATATGCATTGTGGCGTTTATCCCAGGTTCTTCCGGAACCTGGTTATTTATAAAAAAAAACTTTTATTTTAGAATAATAAGAATTTATTTAAAAATCAATTATTTATATTAATTGTTAAAGTTGTAACTACTAATAACAAACAAACTAAAGTAACTAAACTCATACAACTTAAGTAACTACTAATATTATTTTACATATTAAGCATTTCGCTTGAAATGCGCCCGGTAAGAGTTTTCGCAGCCGGCGCAAGCGAACTGCTTATTTAGCGCTAACAACTTTGATCGAATTTCACATTTATCTTTATTCTTTTAATTATTGATCAAAACATGTTTCCAATGCTTTAGTATAACATTGTTTCACTTTAAACGACATTTAGTCTTCATTTCAGTATTAAAAACAAACTGCAAACATTTATTTTCAATAATTTTAATGCCGCGGGACCCGATTTAGTATGTTTTTTTATATCGGATCTCGGAAAATGTCCTCCTCCTCCGATTGACGTTAGGCGGCAGCACCGTACATGTTACGGTTCGGCTGCCCTGTCTTATATGCTATAATTTTGCTGTAAGTTGGCATGCTCGGCTAGCTCAGTCGGTAGAGCATTAGACTCCTAATCTCAGGGTCGTGGGTTCGAGCCCCACGTTGGGCGGTTAATTTTTTTCTTCATAAAATCAATTTTATACAAACAATTTATTTACAAAAAATGTAAAACTATAATAAATTATTATTATTTTTATTATAAATAATAAATTATTTTTTAACGTCATACTTATCATCTCGCGTATTGTTATGATAGAACATAATTATCCTCACAAAATTACTATAAAATTGTAAACTGACCGATAAGAGTTTTGCAGAAACGGTCGCATCAATAGTCAATTTATTTTTAGAAATTATATAATATAATATATTCAACAAAACGTTATGATATCCTCTCAAAATTACAATAAAATTGTAAACTGACCGGTAAGAGTTTTGCAGAAACTGCGTTGTACTAACAATTCAAAGGTGTAACAAAAGGTTAAGGATATCTGGAGTAGGTAAGAGTTTGAAAATATGGCACAAACATCACAAAAACGTATAAATTAAAAATCTATATATAAACTTAATTATATATAAACTTATAAATCTATATATAAACTTAATTATATATAAACTTATAAATCTATATATAAACTTAATTATATATAGATTTTTAATTTATACGTTTTTGTGATGTTTGTGCCATATTTTCAAACTCTTACCTACTCCAGATATCCTTAACCTTTTGTTACACCTTTGAATTGTTAGTACAACGCAGTTTCTGCAAAACTCTTACCGGTCAGTTTTTTAAAATTTATAAAAAAAACTTGAAACATAGCTTACTCTGCTTGTACTGTTATCGCCTGTCCCACTACCGTGCGTTGATACTATTCCTCTTCTGCCTATCCAGCTGTTAATCATAGACGGTGCTCCAACTATCAGAAAGAGGCAGTTAGAGAGGGAACTCATCCCCTATCTTTATTTGGCCCATGCTCAAAGACAAATTTTTATTACGCTTTTCTTTTATTATAGTAACTAAAATAACAAACAAACCAAAATGACTAACCAGCAAACAGATTTAGAGCCACATTTTTATTGCTTTTTGTTGTTTTTTAGATCTATTACTCAACCATACATATCAAAAGACTTAAATCTACAAATACAACCAATCAGTAGAAAAGGACACGTGCGCAGGTACACAGACAGAACAATCGGAGGTAAAAACATGTTTTTTGGCTTTCGGTGACCTGAAAACGTGTATTTCCGTTGAAATCTTGATTTCGAAATATCGGCATAATAATAAATCTTGTTATAGTTTTTATTAATTTTCATTACCGGATTTCTTTTTTCTGGAATCCTGAAAAGGTTTACACCCATGTGATGAATTATTAAATCCATTTAGTAGAGTTCTGTACTAAAAAAGTTAGACAGATCCTCTATGTAGGGCCTACAACGTACTGGGCTTTAAATAAATAATGATGTTTTCATCTGCAATTTTCTATTCTTTCAAAATCATCTAACTACCTTAGAATCATGTTTTCGAAGTGGATAATTAAAATTAACATGGATAACAATAAATATATTTATTACTTTTACCTTAAGACAACAAACCTGCCCCTCAGTAATTTTTTATAATTCTGCTTTAACACAAGCTACCAAAATTTGCTTTCACGAACTCTGCACGGATAACGGAATGCTTAACATAAAAAGAACATGTCAGTATGAAGCAAAAAGCTTCATAGTAGATGAAAACAGCTAGTAGATGACACAGTTTTCTGTCCTGACATTCAAAATTACCTTTTCATCTAAAAGTACTTGTTTATAAATCCTTACTTAAATCAGTAAGGATGTACGGATTGCCATATCTATTGTTTAGCTAAACCTTCGGTTGTGGCTAAACTATAACGTATTCGATCGAAAATGCTGAGGACAGTGTTGTTCTAGTATATTTTTAATCACACACTGCACACAAATCTTTACATTCGTTACTTCAGTGTAACAATCCACTAGACCAGTGTTTCCCAAACTTTTTTTTCTCGCGGCACACTACAAAAAAAAAACGGCCAATAGCCGCGGCACACCTATTACTTTATGCCATTGATTAAGCTTAAGTACTTGATATAAACGTACTTATATAATAAATAATATAATTTTCTTGGATAAGTCAAAGAAAAACATTACATTTTAAAGAAACTTAATTTATTTTAACTTATTGAGCAAAATACAGTAGTATAATACAACCAGTAGAAGTAGGAAAATATTAAACAAAATACTTCTTGCTTTCCATTATTCACATTCTTGGTTAATGTGATACATGGGCTTGGAGGTTTTTTAGTAGTAGTGCAAGGAGCCACGGCGCCACGACTCAGCTGTGCGCACGACTGACGTGTACAGTCAGTTCTATAAACAAAATCCATCTTAAGTCAGCCCAATTTCTTAGTCATCGGCTAGGTATTATTTTGTTGGACCGTTTAAATTTAATTTAATTTATTTTCCTTGAGTTCCGCGGCACACTTGGCCGGCCTCGCGGCACACAGTTTGGGAAGCTCTGCACTAGACATACCAGCGGTTATAATGCGTTCTGAACTGTGCACATTTACCAGGTAACCCTTATCATCGGCTCAGCAGAAAAAGGATCAGAAATTCGGATAAATGTTACTAGGCTCTTATGTTACTCTTAACATTACTAGGTTCTTCTCCTAGTAAACATAAAATTTATTAAACGGATTTAATCAATGTCATGACAATTTAAACGTGAGGGTCCTGGTAATGATTGATGTTCTCATCAAAAGGGGCCAAGTGGTTGCAAATGTATTTACTGGTTGTGTAGAGCTCCACTGTAGTAAATTTAATTAAAGTAAACAAAATAAAATTTCTAATTTTAACAAAACTTTGGTTGCAGGTTACAGAGGAACTGCTACCAAAATAAAACAGAAACGACAGGAAAATATCATCGGAGTAGCTTTTAAATTCCCAACTTAATCTCGAAGTAAATCCAACCGTGATTTAAAAGTGACAGGTTGTAACGGAAATAATGCCGAGTTATTATCTAGATACGTTTCAAGTGCGTGTGTCACAAAAAGAAAAATTTGTAACTCTTGCAAAAGCAAATAAATACATGATCATTGGAATTATTATATTTATCGTCGCCATCGGTGTATTGAGCTCAGTGGTATGCTATATCGCAAAAGACAACAAAGATAACACACCGTCAGTCAATTACGAGAGATTAAATAACATCGGAAACGAGTTAAAACATTTTAGGACGAGAAACTGGTCGACAAAAGGGCCATGCTTTGACGCCAAAGGAAAGAAACGAAAAGGGACGATCGGAATGAAAAAAAGGATTCGATTAGTTTCTCCATTTTTCCTGTATTTTGACTGTTACACTTACACTTACAAACCGGTTGACAACAGTTGTGATGAACAATTTTCCCTTCATCAAAACGCTTACGTAAATTTAAGACGTTTAAAAGATATCTATTACAATTACATAATCGGATACGAAAATATTTACGAGGCCAGGGATTTAAGTTGTGAGTTTGATGAATTAGTTTGGGACGAAACAAACCATTCCTCACTCATAGAGGTTTCTGTGACATGGTGTTTCTCTGGAACAGAACTGAGCGAAAGGGTAACCAAGAATGAAATCCGAATGTTAAAAAATTTGATTACATTTCTTCAAGACGTGGGTGTACTCAGTAAAATCTTCACGCTAGAACTTTTAGCAACGTGTGAAGGAAGCAATTTAGAAAAACGACTTAAACAGATATACAACATGACGTTTTACTCGATTTTTGATTACCGTGGAACATCCATGCACTTATCTATCGAATTATTTAATGAGAATAATTATGAACTTTGGGATGCTACGTTCTACAAATTGAACGATGATTCTGGATGTGTTACTGATCCTAACATCAGATACGACACAGTTAAAGTGTCTAACTTAAACTTTGAAAGAAATGCGAATGTTCCTTGCTGTACATATTGCCAGACTAACCGGACAGATGAGTGTAAACAAACTCACGAATTTTTAAACGCCACAACACACAGACAAATGTTAATAGAACTGGGTGTCAACTACTACATCTACAATTCTTACGACATACTGGAAGTGAATTCACCCGTCTGTCAACATAACACTACTGATTCAAAAACAAACCGTACGTTAATTATATCAATTCAAGAGTGTTATTACGATCCCCATTTAATTTTAAAAGCACTAAATTATGTCGTTAACGTGAAAGCAAAACCTTACTTAAATAGCCAATTTGTTATTGAAGTATGTGGTGGAATATCAATAGACACAAAATCACTAAAAGTGTTAAACATGATGCTATTACTATTCAACAACATCCGGCAAAATCGTTTTAGTCATCAGTGTGTTCCCCCGCCGATTGATTTTGAGATATGCTCATCAAATCGAGGTTTACAATATCAACCTTAAGAAAATCATTTCCCCACACTTCAGATCCTTTTCTTAAAATGACGATGATATTGTACGGAATAACGTTCAATGCATATAATAATTTGACATCTGTATTTCTGAAGTGGAAAGCGAAAAGGGACCTCTTGTCGGAAGAAAAATGAGGTGTTAGGGTCGATTCATCGATATTTGAGTTTTTTTTTATAGATTATTATAATTTTATTTATCCGGTTGTATTTTCAATCTAATTACTCCTGTATTAATGACTACGCAATAAAAATAATATCTATCCAAAAAGATCAAGATATTTGTTAAAGAAGAATGCCGAGATCTTCCGGTAGGTATCCTGAGCTAGAGTCAGACCTACCGGACTCAGTTGCAGAACCACTAAATAAAAATGAAGGCACTCTATTTAAAAGAACCTTCAATGTCAAACATCAAAATTTTTGAAAACAATTAGTATAATTTCTGTGTGCAATATATTTCTTAAATATGTAAAATTTAGAAAGGGCGATGTAAAAGTTTAAAATACGTTTAACACCAATTTTTTTTATTAAAAAAACTTTTAAACTGCTGTAGTTTACAAACTTTTTCGAGTAAAATCTCAATTTTGCATCAATTTTTCAGAATTTAATGGTAAATTTAACAAGCCTATGTAGTTTCAAATCAGCGTTTCAGCTGATGATCTAAACAACAACAGCTCAAAATGTAAAATTTTCGACAAGACGTCTCTTTTCGGGTTCCGGCTTCCATTTCCAAATATTCCTTGTTAAAAATAATTCTAAATACTAATTATACCATATTAGGATTTACAGAAACCACTTTTGCAACTTTTACACTTGTTAATTGTAGTCACATCTGCGGCTCAGCAAAATGTTCCGTTACAATAAGAATTCTAATCCGAAAACTCAATTACTAAATCTCAACGTTGCATATTGAAGAAAACCGTACACAAGGATCTCCATAGCGCTTACATCAGCGAATCCTCCTTAAATGTTATCGGCTATAAAAATATGTATTTGATTTAAATAAAAATCCCCTGATTCAAGAACTGTATCAATTGCCTAGGGATCCACATAAGAAACATGGTTGGCATTATTACATGTTATATTCCTTAAATAAACCATTTCAAATTTTATTTACATAGTATAAAACAAAATTAATAATGTAAAATGTAATTAACTTACTTTAATAAAATTTATTTTCATTTGGAACACTGCTATTGGGTAGTGCTCCCCTGTTAGTAATTTAAATTTGTAATATCAGTTATAAATAATAAAAGGGAAAAAATAAAATACTAAACCATTATTTCTAAATTTCATAAAGTCCATTCCTTATTACATTTCCATGGCGTGTAGACCAACTAACGTGAAAAAATTTGCGGTTCTGTTGTCTATTTTTTCCAGTACAACCAGCTCATTGCATAGAGCTTATGGTTGATTAACTAGATAAATTCTTCAGTCACCGAATAACAAAAATCTGGTGTTACAGAAATTTCTATGGCACCAAATAAAACCAGTGTCATCCTAGCCAAAACTCACAATCAAAAAATTTAATAAGATATTTCAAGTAAAAATTCTAGAATAAAGTCACTCCTTAGGACTTCGTACGGTTATTTGAACCCTATTAAGCTCACACAAGCAGCAATAACCCATTTAAATCCTATTCCTAAAATTCACATTAACAACTTTTAATTACCCACAGTCCCGCCTACCAAACATAAGTCCCGCTATAAAACACCATCTTATATTACAAAAGACAAAACATAGTCTTTTTAACGTTCTTCTTCAACGTCCGAAGAAGAGGAACAAGCCTCAAAAATTTACAAACCATGAAAATGCTCTGTTTAATGTATTTTTCTTATTATCTTTATTTTCTGTCATTAAAAACACTTTTAAATATCATTCCGTGTTTTTTATATATACATTACAATACTTTTAAACAAACTCTTCACACACTCGTGTATTTAAAACATTAAATAAAATAAATAAATACATAAAATATGAAATTTTTTTACATAAATCAGAGCACTTAAAAGTTATGTTTTCGAGGTTTCTGGCTCGTTTACAGATATTAATGAGTGAGAAGATCGGTGACGGGGATTTCGATAATGTCCAAAACTCACGAGGAAGAAACAAATAATAAATTTAAGCGAAACTTTTGAAGAATGAAATAACGAATTGCTAATGATTGAGATAACAATTGAAAGGTTGGATGGAAGAAAGGTAGGGGAGACCGGGACTAGCAGGCGCACTCGCGATAAATCTGTTGTTTAGACGTTTTCAGTCCTGAAACTTGGATCACTATTTCCGGCAGTCACTGTGAGTATTTCGTTGTGCTTTGAGCCGTTTATGAAAGCGTAACAACGTTCTACATTAATTTTTTGTGTTTACCACAGGTAAGTAACATTTAGGTTTCTCTGTTATTAATTTTTCTACAAAAGTATGGTTAAATAACCCATTAATATTTGTATCATTAAATTCACCAGTTCTTTGGGGTTTTTACTGTGCCAAGTTTAATTCAATTGATTGCTTAGTTTTTTAACTACGCCATCGTTTTTCCAAAACTGTGAGTCGGGGCTAGTTGGCGCAACAGTCCCGTTACAAATAGTACACTATGTTTGTATTGTCTTTCATCTTACAAAAAAAAGAAGCAAACCAGGACAGCCTTGGATAAGGCGCAATTCGTATTGTATGTGGTTGTGGGTCCATGAAGCAGTGCAGGAGAGCCAAAAAATTTCTTTAGGTGTGCTAGTTGTGATTTATGTAATGACATTGAATAGTTCCATGACATATAATTAGGTTCCTACAACGGTTTAAAGTTTCTTAATAATGTTTATAACTTTATCCAAAATTAACCAAAATAAAATAAAGTAATCAGTTTTATTGTTTTCTTTTTGAGAAGTTTTGTAGTTCGTTTGGTTGAAATGAGTTAACCTATTTAAATGTCTGATAAGCATTAAAATATAAATTTTTAAAACTGTAGATTACTGGAAAAGTTAATTTTGTTTTCATTACCTTTTCTGGTATTCCAGTTTTGTACTAGTTTATCAATAACATTCATTAAAATAATTCATTTCAGATGTTATTTTATTTTATTTACAACGCCACACACCTATATAACTGTTAAATGAATGAAGAATAATTTGCGCCAACTTACCCCGAGGTTGGGGTAAGTTGGCGCATGGGTTTTAATGACTTGAAACGTTCATAACTCACAAAATAATTAAATTAAATAAATCAAAAAATTGGGACTTTAAGGCTAATACGTTAAGATATGACATCGCATGAAACGAAATCTCAAATACTTCATAAATAGCTAAAAACATTATAAGTAAAAAGTGCGCCAACTAGCCCCGGTCTCCTCTACCAGTCCTGCTAGCGCCATTTTTCATCCAATAGCCTAAAATATTCCCCTGGCCTTTCTTTTTATGCTATCAAAATTTCGTTGCTGTATCTTGAAAAATGAATGAATTATAAAATATTTGTGTTGTCATTTTGACTAGTGGCTACAGCTGTCATCAGGTGAGGTGAGTAGTTTGTGGATTGGCGAGTGGTTTCCTCGGGTCGATTCAGTCAGGTTACAAGAGTGTTGTTTTTGAAATCTACATTTTAAAAGTATATTCACTGGTTTTTAAGTATTACTTTTAAATGTTTAGTTAGTTGATTGATTTAATAATGAGTGACAGTATTTTGTCGTCTATGGACGAGTGCCGTAATAGAGATTCTCATAGTAGTGACGAAAAGACCCTGGGGAAAAAGCGCCTAAGTTTTCCAGAAAAATGGAGAAAAAACAAGAACAAAGCAAGAAAAAATCAAGGTAATTCTTATATAAATTACAAAGGACTAAATATTGAAAGAAAAACATTCAAGTTTATTAGATTTTCCCATATATACTCCTAGATGGAAAAATGGCCTCAAAAGCAATATTTTCAAACTAGTAACGAGATAAACAACGAGTAGAAAATGTAAATATTTCATTTAATAAAAAAGATTTGAAATTAACGGTTAAATATTACCGTTGATAAGAAGTACAAACTATTTTTAAAGCAAATGCAATAAAAACTTCAAATGCATTTTGCGAAAAACAATGAATCTCAACTGGTGCCTTTCTTCCATTCAACTCTTCAATTGTATTTAGATTTGTAAGTGAAGTTTTTTAAATTTTATTGCATAAACAATACATAAAGTTTGTAGAAATCATTGTATAGTAATATATCATATTTGTCAACAAATCTGGAGGTGAATGATAACGTCAGAATGATAGTGGACATCCATTCACCCCTAACTACCCTTACGAGACGCTTCTACCATAATTATTATCTCTCTACTTCGGGTTCGTGGCACATCTGCCACCACCACCATCACCATTAACCCGACGTTTCATTCATCACGTTGACACAATAATATCAACCCCAACTTCCCAACTAAAACCCATATACGGTTCTTTTCAGATTTCGTCAACTTTTTCACAACACTCTTCTTTTAAATGTTCACATAGTAAGAGCCAAATTTCCAGTTATTTTCGGTTTACTATTCAAAAATTTAGAGTTTCTTAAACGTGCTTAAGGTATAACCAAAATTCGTTTTGCAGTTATGAGATATCACGTTAAATGACAAAATGCCAATTTATTATGGAAATAAGAAAAAAAGATAGGAAGCTGCAGAAGAAATACTCAAAAGGGGGCTGAAAGTGAATTTCGACAGAACATGGTTGTAGAAAGTGCAGCTAGGCAATTGTTAATGAAAGACGTCCATCGTAAAACCATACCGCGAGTTGACTTACCTAGGTATGAGAATGTCTGAGGACGGTAGGAAAGCGGCAGGAATTGCAGCTCAAGAACGAGTTACCAAGAAATCATTGTACACAACCATGGAAGTTTAAAGGCAGTTGTACAAAACAGCAACTGAACTTATCGCTGTCTATGGAGCAGGGGTGTGGGAGATGTCAGATAGAAATGCCTAGAAGCGATGGAAATGGACTACTAGCGTCGGTGTTTACAAGTTACAAGATTGGGCAGACTTGAGTCTGTCAGGGGAAGATCTAGAGTTGATGTGGTAACAGTGGACAGATTAAACTTGTATAGGCACGCGCGGAGAACGCCGAAGGTAGATTCCTTTAGAAGATATGGAAGTGATTGTCGGAGACAAGGCGCTAGAGAGGGAGACCGAGGTTGTCTAGGTGGGAGTGTATGTCGGACGATGAGGCTTACAGATTTGAGAGAGGATTAACTGGCTGGTTAGGATTGAATGGACGTTAGGGGGGGGGGGGTGAGAAATAGTGTTTCCACTCACAATAAAAATATATAAATATAAATCAATACATTTAGTATAAATACGTACATTTAATAAAGGAAACGATGAACAATATTAACCTATGTAATATAAAAATCATAACCTAATTTTAGTCATAAGAGAATGACACAAAATGAAAATCAACATCATTTTACGAATTCGTTTATTAGGGCCAGCAGTTTAATTGGGCCAAAATTCTCCGGACCCGATGTGCCCCAATTATCCGGAATTGACTGTTTTACCGGTGAAAATTCACTTTCAAGAATCGACATGAAAACAATGTTTTCCTTCCCTGTATATTTCTATATGGTAAGAGAAACTAAAAACAACTAAATATCAAAATTAAATGATACCATCGAATGGAACACAGGACAAGAATAACCAGAACGTTAAATGCCAGAATGTTAAATGACCAGAACGTTAAATTAAAAGTGGGTTAGAACAATTTAAATTACAGCCCTATCTTCTTCCCGCGGGTATCAACTCACATTGTGCAGAAAATAGTGAAGGAGCGGTTCACTGAAAGTAAAGAGATGGCAGAGGGTGCAAGTTGATTGTGAAGGGTTACGTTTAAAACCTCGCTTCAATGTTTCCAACTCGTTGACTCTGGGCCATACGAAAAACGATTTTGCAACGCATTTTGAAAGGTAATGCTAGACATTTCCTATCAACTTATACTACTTACATTTAAATCCTACTGAAAATACAAATACTAATTTAAGGTTAATTTTAAAACATACAAAATTGCGTAAATTTAATGCAGTAATGTAATTGTTAACGTAGGCTTACTAGACTACTAACTGTAATGTCTAAGGTTCAATTCATAGCTACTTAAGGAATGTCATAGTTCAAAAACCTATCGTAGTCAGTTAAGACAAAAAAAATGTTGATGAAACTTTAAATACATTAAACGAATTTAAAACAATAACAAAATTTTACAATTTTTTAGTATTAAACATTTTTACTCACTCTTACTCTGTGTAAATTATAGGTAAGAAGAGCTACGTTTTCGTGGTAGTTTCCTAAGCCAATTTTTCACCGGACATACCCATTTTCAAGATACTTTATACCATAAAAACACCTTTTCACCGGAAATAAACGTCTTCAGATCGCCTGAGCCCAAATCACAAGTTTTTAGCGATTGACCTGAGAGTGTATCTGTGAGTAAACAAAATAACTCAAAAAGGGATATTTGTACGACGTTGAAACTAGAAAATTTACAAAGATACCACAAAGCGTACTGATACGAAAATTTTCATTGAAACCTGTAAACTGGAAATAACAGTTTATTCTTTCAATTATTATTTTTTTTACAAATTTTACAAAAACGGCTCCTACGAATTTGTTTTAAAATGGTTTATTTACTAATTTTTTGTGCTCTACAAGACGAGGTAAGCGGGATGTCTTGGGAAATTCCTCGGCTAAGGGCTGTGCTCTCGAGGTAGAAATATTATTTTTTACGATAGCGTCCCTAACACGCATTTTAGAGCCAAAGTTTTTAGACTACCTAAATAATGAAAGTTAAAAAAATTTATAAACCTACATGAATTTTAACAGTTTTTTTGTTCAGAGCTTAAGTTAGCGTCAATAGTTGACTTTCCATATTTTGTTCATAGTAAACGGTTACAAAATAGGATTTCACAATGTGAATTTTGTATAATATGGCTAAATATTCTTCATAAAACAAAGTGAAGAAATATGTCGTTCTGAATTTAGTGTTATAAAATTGACAAAGGTAAAGACAATAAAAGTTTTTGAAAATAAAAAAGCAAACAACTATTGTTATTAATTGTCTATCTTATTTCATTTTGTGGTAGTTAGTAATTTTACATATAGGCCCAATTAATCATCAAAACTTGTCCTTTTTTAAACTGGCAAGAGAAAATCGTCAGAGTGTTTTATAAGCCTAACATAATTTTTTTTTAAAAAACCCTGAGTTAATATCGGTTTCTCCTAAACCTAATAACTGATGCACTTATTTTATACAGTTTCAGTCTCACTAATTGTAAGAAACTGTAAAAAGCATATTATAGTCTCCCCAGTTTCCATTTACTTTTTATTGGATTACTGAAAAGGAATTTGTTTTGGTAGATAAATAAAAACTGAAAATATTTTACATCTATATGACGTGAAATAGAGTCGTAACACATTTTTAAAATTAAAATTCTTAATTATCACTTGTATGGTAAAGATAAACTATAGCAACTTTAAAAGTAAGAAAAAAAGTTGATAATTAATAATTGTATTGGAAAACGTTGATTAATATTCAAATGTTTAGCTTTTACAGACGAATTGGTTGATTTAAAATATTTTTATTAGCAAAACCGACATGGGAAGAAGAAGATTTGAAATTAAATTTGTTTGTGCTAGTTACTTTGTGGACTCTGAAAGCAAGATGCCATTGTTTCTGGTCAAGCAGCAGAAGGAAACACAATGAACAAAGAACAAGCCGGGTCCGTTAGGTTATGATTAGCTACAAGTAAAATATAGAAATATTCAACTCTTTAAGTCGTTTTTTATGAATATCGCCCCTTCCCCTAAAACGATACTACTAGTAACACAAAGTAACCGCGAAAGAAGTTTAAGTTACATTCAATATACGGTGTAACAGTTATTTTAATACTCAAAGTAAATTACAGCAACAAATACCCAATTAAAACTAAAAAATTTTTTCTTCGTTTCCTTCAGTTATAGAACTTCGTGTGTTTTATATTTTTACATCAGCTTCGGATTGCAAAACCAATAAATTTCGTTAGTCTTCAAATTTAAACAGGTTTTGGCTACTCGGTCCGAAATTAAAATTATCGCATCAAAACAAATTTTTAATCGATAAAACCGTTTACAAATCAATCTGGATCTACGGTACCCACTGGCGTTCCAGTAGGTCTAATTCAGGCATTCAAATTGTTCAGCGTTTTAAGTCGAAAGTCCCCGAGTTCTAACAGCTGCGCCTTGGTGTATGACATAAAATCTTATTCTCAAAGATCTATTCATGTTAACAATAAAAGAAGAATTTTCCAATGTTGATTTAGCGTAGAAAAATGGGTTCAATCTTAAGAAAATTATTTGCCCATTAATTTACTTGACAACGGTGGTACAATAAGGGGGCTAAAACGGAGGCATAAAGATTTATTGGTTCATTAGCTTAAATTTCTACCTTCGGTTTAAAAATTTAGCTTTATTATATATGTAATAAATGTAAAATTGTACCAATTATGCGAATCGAATCTCTATGAGATTATTATTACCTTTTCATTGTCACTTCTGTTTTTAAGAATTTGTTGTAAAAAAAATATTGTAATATTTCTAGACATTAGACGAACTTGCTGTGTCCTAGAATTCAATTCCAACCTCCAACTTTCAACTCCAAACTGGTTTATCATCACCTTGTACAGTATAACTTTATTTTCCAAAGACAACTGTGACCGCCTCCCAACAAGCCAATACAGTTGAGGTAATTTAATTCCAAATACTTTCCGTTTCGTCCATATATGTTTTCTTCGCGTCAATCACCTGTCTAGATAGATGCCTAAGTATCTCACGTCATTTGAATATGGAATTACGTTGTTGCGAAATGTTACTGGTGAACATGTTTCTCGTTTCAGCGTAAAGGTTACGTGTCCAGACTTCTGTTTATTTATTATTAGCGAAATCAACAATTTGAAAATACAAGTGACAGTGACGTAGTCATATGCTGAGGATGCCAGATAATTAAACAACCAAAATAGGTGTTAAGATACAAGCCAACCCGACAAAATATTATTGGACTACATCGGAAGATATGGGCGTCCTAACTTCTTCACGATATATCAGAAGCTGGATCAAGCCAGGATGCCTAATCAGAATTATTTATGTTGATGATAAAGAATAAATTGTAGATTAATTTATTCAACAAGAAAAAGTTTGAATCCTGTAAAACCATCATCACTAACACAGATTTTTTCTAGGAAAAACTTGATGGGATTGTATTGTCTGATTTACAAAACGCTCACAAAATTATGCTCACTGAGAAAATTCAATGTTGAGTTTTATAAAATGTATTAAATTTCTGTTATAAATATAAGTAGTTTAGTGTAATTTCAAGTTTGTAAATAAATTTTTGTTATAAATTTAAAAGGAGGTCTTATTATTCATAAATAACCCGGAATAAATATCGTAATATTATTTGTCAATTGTAAATAAACTATAGTCCGATTCACGAAAGAAAATACCTGTGTTTAAACAGCAATATCTTTTGGATCGTTATTTGTAAAAACAATTACGATACATCAAATTAATTAAAGCTTGTGTTATTGTTGGTTACAGGATTACATTAACATATAATATTTTGTAGCCCTATACATTTTAAGACACGCGTGAACAAAGTAATAATAGGGAAAGTTGGGTTTCCCTATTAATAGGGAAAATTAAAATAGGGAAAAGTGGTTAAAAACAGGGTACTTTTTATGCGTAATTCGTTATATTTAATACACTATTAATTTCCAAAAATGTTAATGTATATCCTCTAAATAACAATAAAACAAGCTTTAATTTGATGTATCGTAATTGTTTTTACATACAACAGTTTAAACGATATTGCTGTTTAAAGATATGTGTTTTCATTCGTGAATCGGGTGATAGATTCAAGAAAATGTAGTGACGATAGATTGGTGGAGTTAACATGTGTGAAGTATAATCTATAGTCTTATTTGGCTAGGAGTGGTCCCCTTAAAATCTACAATTCGATTAAATTTTATTTATTAATAAGACTTTAAACGACAGTAATACTTTTTCAATATATAGACAGAGTTTCAAGAAATTGTACACAATACAATTTACGCTCTAGCTATACTTGTAGTAACATTGTTAGCCTAATGAAACATCGATGTTGCCTCGTCGAGTAAGTTAACGACCATTTAATAAGGGCTAGGGCCAAGCAAGCAAGTTCCCGTTACCCTTCTCTTGCAATTTAACTAACAGCACAAATTTAATCAAGTTACAACTTTTCTTACGCGTCACAAGTTCCACAATAATTAACTTTAATTTGCACCTAGCTTTACAAACTATTAATAAATTATAAATTGGGATATGTAAAGGATAAGTAGTTAAAATCAAAACATCTCAATTAATAAATTTTAAAAGTATAGAAGATTTTGGAAATGATTTAAAAGCCTCATTTTTTGGTTGAAAGTCATAAATTTCAATTGACGTACGATTTTTTTCAATTAAAGTAAGATTTTTTCTTTTTCTTCCAGCAAAAATTAAGTAACACCCTGCCCGAATCTCAGAAAGTCCCTCCCTCTTCTCTGCGGCATCCTAACTGCCTCTATACTACAGGCTGATGCTCTTCAGCAATTCTTGGGAGGCTACTGCTCGCCGTATGTTTAATGTGAAAAAACCACTTCAATTTCTTTTCTTCAGTGAGATAGCCGGCAGAAAGTACAATTAGATCAGTTCTTATCTCGGTGCTTCTTAATTTATCCCTCAAACGACACTATTTTACAATTCTCGAAAGATCTAATTTCAAAGCCTTGAACACTCATAATACAAAAGGAAACAGCAAAAACAACAATAATTCACAGACAAAATAAAATAAATTGAAAAACAAGAAAGAAAAATCCTTACAAAAATATTTGGATCAGTCAACAAAGACGGAACATAGGGTTCAACAACTATAATCAGAAACGTAAGCTTAAAAACGGTCACAGACTTTTTCAAAAGAAGGGAGGCAGAATTTTACGGGTTAATAGGTTTACTCAAAACGTACAAAAACAGAATCACAACACAAATTTTCAATATCAAGAACACTATCAGAAATAAGTCTAGGAGTATAACTGAAACAGAAAAAACTTCAAATAACTAAACATCGATATGAACAATCGGGAAAAATTTATAAACACCCAAAACAAAATTTTCAAGAAGATACTACTGTTAGAAAATAAACCATGTGGATAGAGGAACGAAGAAGGAACTTAGTGAACGCAGGAAGAGGATTTGGAAGGTTCGAAGGGCGGCCAAAATAACCCAAGGAAAATATTAAAGCATATAAGTTTTTGAATTTCTCGTTCTTATTGACCAATGATCACGTGATTAGAGAAGAGAAAAATATAGATTGCAACGAATATCATGCAGGAAAATATAGCAAGTATGCGCCTTTCAAGTAGATGTAGCACATCATGGTTAAGGAATTTTCGGAATTGATATGGTGTGAGATCAGTCCATTTTTTGTCACAACTCAAGTGGCCTTGATGGTAGTCAATGTTCTGCAAGGACAAGGAACCTAAAAAAGAAGATTGACCAACTTTCCGAACTATATAGACGGTAAACACTAGCATACCGTATACAAATTTGTATTAGTGATTTTTTTAAAAGCTTTACCTTCTGAAGTACAACAGATGGTGCCACACATACATACTTGTAACCGGTATTTCAACTATGATATTTACTTTTTTAAAACCGCAATCTCAATACTTATTGTTAAACGCACTGTATTTTTACCAAAAAATATATGTATGTATTTTACGTACTACAGAGTTTTACATTATAATTACAAATATATAAAATACAAAAGTGGTGACAGAAGGCATCTCCGTGGATCATTTTTCAATATTAAAACTTAATTTCATTTTTCCCTTCACAAATAGAATCCTTTCACAGTGATCAAATACAAATCAAATAGACCTTGCAGAGTACACCTATCAAATTTCTTCTTTCTTCACATTCTGTTGTTGTTTAGGTCATCAGCTGAAAGGCTGATTTGAACCTGTAGAGGTTTCACCAAGTAAAACGAGGAATGAGGTGGTTTACAATTGCCTTCCTCACTGAATGGAAAAGTACGCTTATCAGCATGCCAGACTCTCTGAAAAGCACACATTTTCCACTCTGCAAATGACACCTTCACTTCATTCACCACAGGGTCTGGCTGTATAATGAAATTCATTGCTTTCAGAAGAAACAACTCTGATTAGTCTCTTTTACACCTCTATCTCTTCTGTTCTTAAATGTATCAGCCATTTAATTCGCTGACCATGTAATAAGAAACAGAACTATTTAATTTATTCCTGCAACGAACAGATTGAGTGTAAACAATTTGACACTCCACCTGTCTGTTATGGGCAGCTTCACATTCTAATAATGCAATTAATTCTGAAGATTTCTTTCATAGTAAGCAGTGAGTGAGCGAGTCAGTCAGTAATATTTCACTTTTATAGGCCTATGACGAAATTTACAGATCATCTAGTAATGATAATCAAAAGATATCTGTTAAAGTAAAATATTAAATTAAGTTGAAAATGATTTTGAAAATTTGATAAAATGACAGGAGAGTAAAATTGTAAGGCTTGACAGCCTTACAATTGAACAGAGATTGTAAGTAAATACACAAAACTGAAATCCTTTGAAAAACGCTATCAATAATATAAACGGCATAAAAGAACAGCTCTTTTCCTTTTATATTAAAGGAATGAATGTAGATTTGCAATACGTAACTATAAAGAAAACATTCAAAATAATTCAGACAGGCTTTTTTTATAGAAGAATACTGTATAACACAGATGGCCATTATATAAAAATCATGTGACGTCATAAACATTGAAGAAAATATCTTTGAACACAATATCCAAAAGTTTGTTTAAGCTAACAAATTAATTTTAATAATTTTCTCAAGTAGATACGCAATTTTTTCAAAAGTAAGCAATTTGTTCATAGTACGAACTAAAAATAATAATGGAAAAATTCCGCGTCGATTATACTTAAGCCCGAACATTCTTCCAAAATCGAAAATTTTGTTCCTGTTAAATATAGAACGCGATGTTTATATTACTTTCTTCTTTAATGATATACAGAGTCGAGAGAAAGATAAAAGAGAGCAGACGAAAATTATTAAAAGGAGCCGCATCCGGGTAAAACAAATAAAATTAGTCGTTTAAATTTACAACAGAAACACCAAGGGGTAGATGAGCGAGTGGGTGACTGAACGACCGCTGTTTTAATAACACCTTTATAAATGTATACGACCACAAATGATCATGAAACCATCCGTAAGCGGTAACAGTTTTTATTTCCCTTAAGGGAAGACAAAGAAGGAGATGGACCAAGAGAAGGAGAAAAACAAGACAGGCTTTTAAATCTTTTACGTTATGCTTTAATTCACTACGACGTGGAAAATGACAGCCATCAACCAGTAAAACTACAATTAAGGTGTCATCTCAAATATTTTACGACGTTTTTCATAAATAAATCATATCGTTTTATTTTATTTGATAACTTATACCTTACAATTTTGTACTTCGGTTATGTTGTTGTTAAGGTCAACAGCCAAAAGGCTGGTTTGAACCTCTAGAGGCTTTACTAAGTAAAACGAGGAGTGAGGTGGTTTACCATTGCAAATAATAACCAGAAGCATTATGAATGCGAACGAAACACTGATATATACAAAAAAGTACGAGAAAATTAAGAAAAAGTAGAAAGAATAACAACAAGGAGAATGATGTGTCCAATAAATTAAGTTTTAAATACAGATGGAAAATATTGGGCAAGGGTACGTCCAAATAAAGAGATTTATAAACAAATTCAAAACATATCGAATGAAGTAAGATATATTTTACGGACATCTGGTACGGATGGACTAAGAATGGCTTACAAAACGAATACATATTCAAAAAGATAAAATAATACAAAAACAAACCAATACGGTTAAAAGGCAGAAAATTACTAAAAGGCACTAAAAATTGATTAAAATGTAATAAAAGATAGAGATAAGCTCAGAAAAACAATTGAAGAACATAAGCGGATTTTAGAAGAAAAAATTAAGAAAAACAACATCCGGAAAACGAGCAATGAAAGAAGAAAGCAGTTTTGGAATTAAAGTAGAAAAACGGGAAGAAAGAAAATTCACGTTCCAAAAAAGAACACGAGCAAGAAAATGAATAAGTAATTAATGTGTGATTATCGTAATCATAAGTTCACTGTAGCGATAATAAATGGACACAAAATTCGTATTTTTTTCTTTGTTAATTTAACGTCGCATCAACTACTGTGGTCATTAGCGACGACGTTGGGTTGTAAATGTACAATGAAGGATGAAATGATTTTTTTCACGTATGAAAATATGCCGTGACTGAGTGGGATTCGAACCCAAGAACGCTTGATGAGAGGCCAACTACGCCAATGCGGCGGCAAATTCATATTTGTTTCTATTGAACAAGTAAGTGTATATATAGAAAATAAAAGACTTAATCTAGCAAATACACGAGTAATAAACAAATTCTAATTTTTTATTTTTTTCATTTGACAAAATTTACAATCAGTTATGCTTAACTTTTAGTAAATAGTTATGATACAATATAATAACACTGACATGAGTAAGGAAATGTCCAGCGACCCTTCTCCACAAATTAAACACAAAAAGAGTATTGATACAAAATTACTTCATGCGGTAGTTATGAAATTAAAGAATACATAATATTAATATTTACACAGAAATATAAACAAACATTAAATGATATAAGAAACGAAAACAAAAAATTACAAAATAATAAATTAATAATTAAATAACTATAACAACAATATCTAAAAACAATGATAATTATACTTATAGTTAATTAAAAATAATACGATTTATGATGTTATAATTACACTACAATATTTTGTACATACAACTTTTCATTATTTATTAAGATTGGGCTACTACTACTTAACATTAAACTCACAAAGTTTCATATACGGCCTACTGTACGCCTAAAGGTGTAAAAAACTTTAATCTCTTTCAACTAAATCTAAAACATGGATTCTTTGCAATCTCTTAAAGTATAGTATTGAAATGTGTTTAACAAGTTTATTATTAATGGATTATTATTTTTGTAAAGACGATTTTAATAACTTTGACTAATTCGTCTGATTTATTTTTTAATCGTTGACATATTTATATAATTGTGAGTATCCTTGTTAGTAACAAACCAGTTGGGGTTGTTGATAATTCGCAAAACTTTATTTTAAACCGCTGCAGGATTTACAAGTTACTATTACTACTGCTTCCCCATAATTGCATCCTGTAGCTCCAAATAGGTTTCAAAATAGCTTTATAAACTAAAAGTTTATTTTCTGTTAATAACGGAGACCTTCGTCCCTCCAGCCAATACATCTTACTAAATCGGATATTTAACTCTTCTCTTTTTCATTTTGATATTACAAATTCTTATGACACTGGAAAATAAATCTAAAGCGACTACAGAAGTTTGGTTTCAATGAGTCAGGAAAAATATGAAAATTCTAAGTTAACTGAGACAATATACTGAAACGAACTTCATATAGATTGCAGATAATAGATTTTGAGGGTTCGAAGACTCTCAGATTAAAAGCTGACCGGAGAAAGTAAAAGAAAGCTTAAAAAGAAAGAATATAGAGTACGTTAATAGAAACGCTTACAAAAATGTCTTAATTCAAAAATAAATCCTTATAATGGATTCATCAGCTTGAATGAATGATATTTTATACAATAAATTTCACTAACTTTTTTAAGCTGGTTTGATTTCTATTATCTGCTACTTACATTTGTTTCGGCGGATCCACCATCATCAGAGCACACAAAATCATTTAAAACTAAAAATTTGTATTTAAAATCTGTAGAAGATATTACATCATCGGTCATCTATTTTAATAACGATGACTGAAGGTGTAACGTTTTCTAGTTTAAAAAAAAAATTAGTTTTAAATGATATTGTTTACTCTGATGATGGTGGATCCACCGAAACATGTGTACGTGACAGGTAGAAGAAATCGAGCAAGCTTAAAAAGGTTAGTGAAATTTATTAAATAAAATAGATAATCTATAAAATAGATTATCTACCAAGATAAATAGCCAATAATAGACTCCATGAAAAATAAAAGGATATCTTTCTTTGGCCATTTAATTAGAACACCAGAAGAAAGAATTATAAGAAACTTGTTTCCCAAAAAAACAGCAGTAATCTGGATCAAGGAAGTCAAAGAGGATGAACTAGGTTTAACTTTTAGGGATCTGGAACTGAAGAGAGTTAAGACAGACACACTTAAAGACAAAAACTTCAGATTTAAACCAAAACCGAAAACAGAGGTACTAAAACGGTTGTTTCAGATGCAGAGAGACAGGCCAGATCAGTCAGAATGAACGAATATAGGCGAAAAAGTAGAGAGAGCTTCTAGATAGCTAAAGTGATCCTTTGCGGCTCAAAAGTAAAAAAAAAAAAAAAAAAATAGAAAAACGTCTAAATATGTTACTAGATGTGATCTAACATGCCATTTAACTAATACGAAAAATATTAATACAATTTCAAACGTTTTAATTTTTGTGGGTAATTCTGTGATTTTTCTACTCATTTAACTTAAATGATAAATATAAAATGAGAAAAGTACAAAACCAATCGGAAGACGTTATATATTGGATGACGTAGGAAGAGATATTCATCTAACTTCTTAACGAAAAGGCAGATATTAAGTCTGAAGTTGAACTAGGCAATTTGCATTACGATTAAATCATTTTTTTACAATACAATTTTTTTTACAAATCAAAAAAAAGATAATTGTCGTTCAATCAGACTAAAAAAAATATAATTATCATTCAAATACCAGTAACCTACACAGTATTGCAAAAATATATAGAAATTGTTTCTTCACTCAGAAAGATGTGTAATTTAAAAAATGATTTTCTAATGAAAATAACAGTCTTAAAGTTTCAAAGTTAGTATAAGATCGTAAAGCGTTTGAAGAGGTACAAAAAATTTAAAAAAATCCAGTGAATATTTTGTTGAAACTAGACCAACTTGTCTCTGGTACGGTTCTCAGCAATCTCCCCTCATTCTACTTACTACTGTACTGCGGGCTCTCAGAATAAGAGCATAGCCCGTAGAGTCCGTAGAGCCCACTTGGCCCACGTCCTCCAACCCGGCCATTGTTCTCTTCCGCGTCTCATTACTGGCACTACTTCCGTCTGAATAAGGGGACTTCTTAAAAAGTACATATTAAACTAAGCCCTTTCATTGTTTCAACCCCTTTCGCTTAGTTTCATCAACTAATATACAAGACAAGGTTCACGAACACTTCGACAAAGAAAAAATAGTGTGTAAGCAAAAATTAAATACAAAAAATACTTCTAGACATAATTAAAGCTAATCAAAACAACGTAATACTCAATACGATGTGTTAAAATTTTATCAATTATTATAACACAGTACACTTTTTGCGATCAATTCAAAAAATATGATGTGAAATACTCACCAATGTAAATAATGAACAATATAATCTATGTTTAATCATGAGTAAACAATCTCAAATTAAAAACATAACCTAATTTTAATCATAAATGAATGACGCAAAATGAAAATCAACCTCTGAAAAACTTAAAAATACAGAAAATCACTAATTGACGCTTAATAGAAAGGCTCTATCGAAAAAAATCTCAAAATAAAAGTTGTAGGATTTTAAATTTTCTACAACGTTCATTATGATTTCTGTCGTTAAATGCCTACTACAGCCCCAATCGTTAAAAAAATCCCATTTTATTACCGATTTTGATGGGAAAATACAAAAAAAAAATCACAATTGACAAAATTAACGTTATAGATAAAATTGTTTGAAATAAATGTTGTAGGCTTCTTAATTTTCTATTTATAAACAAATTTTCCCTAAAATGCATAGGCCTGTTAATGCCGCAATCTTAAAAAAAAATTACCACGATAGCACAGGCCGCCCAAGAATTTCAGCAGACATGTATTATATTATTTCAAATAGTAGTTTCCTAGTATCTTACTTGATCTCTGTAATCCATGCAATGTTGCTCTTACCTTCCATATTTTTCCCATTTATTTTATTGATGGTTATGTTTTCCGGAGCCCTAATCAGATGTCCGGTTCAAGAGATCTCTTTATTTTTAATCCTGCTTGTTACCAATTCTATTTTCTTGTACAATATTTAGTTGCAAGCCAGTCTCCAATGTCCGTTACTTGGTATATTTGTCAGACATGGTCTGACTACTCATATTTATATTTTGAAGGTCTTTACTTGCGTATGTAGCATGCGATTTTAATAAAAAATGAAACAATTTGAATTTAATAACAAATTATTAAATTTATAATATAAATTTAATAACAAATGAAAATTTGAATAAAAAATGAAATGACTTGCGTCACTAATTGACGCTAAACTAGGGAGGCTCAATCGAAAAAAAATACATAGAAATTTAACTCGTTAAATGCATACTAAGGCGGAACTCTTAAAAAATTCCATTTTATTACCGATTTTGATGGGAAAATACAAAATAAAAGACAAATTGACGACAAAATTACAGTTACAAAGTAGCCTTTAATCTTGTTCTTTCTTAGGTCCCAAAAATTTTTCTGATATTTTTCTCCCTTTCTTCTGAATGTTTTCAAGCAGCCCTTTCCTACTGAGTGGCATACATTCTATTCTACGTCGTGGTTTTACGTTAAATCACCGAGTTGTAATGTCTAAGATTCGCATTGATTGAAATAGTTCTTCGATTATAGAGATTCATGCACAGTTTGCAGGGTATTCTGTTTTTTTGCTCTCTTTCTTTCAAAGAACGCTCGGTCCTCCTGTTGGTGTAGTCCATTATCTCCAAGATATTAAGCCAAATCCAAAATTAAGAGTCAATTGTCTACTTAAAAATTTTAAATAGAATAATTAGATTAGGTAACGATTTTATGAAGAAATAAATTCAGCTTTATTGATAATTAAAACAGCACAGTATTTACCAGTACTTTAAAATGCTGGCTGAAAATTTTTGAGTCAAAAAGTAATAGCGAGGCTAATAAAACATGAAGTCTATGCGAGATAAAGTATTAAATGACATTAAAACGAAAATTTTGTTTTACTATGTTAGTATTGTAATTCAATTAAATACAAGGAAAAGTGGAAATACGAAATTCAGTAGGTTTATGTCGAGAACACGTCAGCACGTTACCAAATTTGGTGTGGGGGTGGTTAAGTAAGGAGAGGGGGGGTGAATATATAGTATGAGAGGCCAAGGCTGTTTGTGCGTGGGTGACCCAGAGAACAACCGCGTCGTAACCGACGCACTGCGTACTCCCCTCCCCAAAATTGTATGCCCCCTCTATGGATCGATAGGACCCCTTCTGTTCCTATTAATTCACAATACTGTTCCGTTTTGTTCCCTTTTCCATCTTTCCGTCTTGCACGCGGATTTATTCCCCCTTCCACACAAAATGTGGCACAACAGAGATCCCCTTATTCCTCTTGCTTATAAAACAGATCCATGTGGTCGTGTTTGTTTATTCTATTAATTTCGAACGTTGGAAATGGAAATCGTCCGTCCTTCTTTACCCCAAACCAACGACACGAAACCGAACCGACTTACTCGTAAATATCTAACCACAAAAACAAATTATTTACACTGTTTTGCCCAATTATGATGTAATTTCCCAGCATCATTACCCGAATTTGTTTTATTTTAGAAAATAAGGCATGTATCGTTTACGGAGGACATGTGGAACGATTGTAAATACATTTAGGAACTGGGCTCAGAAACATAAACTGATAAAATTTTATAATATAATGGCAGTTGAGATAATTATACATGGTAGCAGACCTTGGGATTTTACAAGGAGAAAGAAATAGAAACTGAAGCTTCAGATATGAGTTTTCTACGATGGGTCAACAGTTCAAGAAGGGAAAGAATTCGAAATTACGATACAAGGATAGAGTTAAGAGTTGTTGGGGTCAAGAACTGTTCGTGAAATGAAAGAATTCAAAATTATGATATAAGGATAGAATTGCAGGAAGGTATGGACTCGTAGGAAGCAGAGTCGTTGGCAGGCCAAAGAAAAGATGGGACCCGTAACAAGGTGGAAATGTCTAACTCGTAAACACTAGACGAAGAAAGATAGAATTTCAGATAAGTTGTTGGATAATCATTTATCAATAAATTCATTATCAATAAAACGTCAATAAAAAAAGAAATAGAATTCCAAAAAGATTATGAGAAAGAGACTTAAGGGAAGAGAAGCTAGGGAAGACCTCTACGACGCTGCGAGTATTTAACTTTAACAACACCTTTTTACTTTCTCTTGCCTATATGAGTGTATAGGAAGGAAAGTTTTGTTTACATGTCGATTTTTCGAAATCGACATTTCACCGGATCTACACGTTTTCAGACCCCCTGAACCCAAAAAAACATGTTTTTAGCGATTGGTCTGCGTGTGTGTGTGTCTGTGTATGTATGTATGTGTGTGTTTGTATGCGCGCGCGTGTGAGTGTGTGTGTGTGAACAGAATATCTCAAGAACGGAACATTATACAAACTTGAAACTTAACTTGCATACTACTACCGGACCCGACACGAACATTTTCATAAAAATCGGTCAACCGAAAGTAGTAGTTTATTCGTGTAATTTTTCACTTTTTTGCGATTTTCTCAAAAACTGGTCCTACGATTTTTTTAAAAATCGCATCATACTAAATTCTTTATGCTCTACAAGGTAGGGTAGACGCCATGTTTATTGAAATTCTTGGTGAGGCTGTTTTCACGTAAAAAAATTGTTTTTTTAGGATTGCGGCTTTAATATGCATTATAGTGCAAAAATTTATATAATAAAATTTGTAGAGAATGTAAAATCCTACAACTTTTATTTCAAACATTTTTTTGTATAACGCTTAGTTTAGCGGTAATTAGCAATTATCTGTTTTTTTTCTCACGAAAACGTATGAAAAATCGATTTGTTTAAGATTTCGGCCTTGGTATGCATTTTACGACAACAGTGTATATAATAGAATTTATAGGAAATTAAAAGATGTAAAACTTTTATTTAGAGCAATTTTCTCTACAGAGCCTAGTTTAGCGTGAAAGAGTGATTTTCTGTATTTTTAAGCCAAACTGAGGTTGATTTTCATTTTGCGTCTTTCACTCATGATTAAAATTAGGTTATGTTTATTGCAGTTAATTTTTTGTTTATTTCTATTGTTTCATTACTAATGTTAGGTTTATTGTTAATTATTTGCATTGGCAAGAGAAAGTTGTGTGAGTGTTTCACACCAGATTTTTAATAAATTATTTTTCTATCGAAAGAGGCTAGATGGCGAATGCCGAGGAAAGAAGAAACTTTCAGAATAAATTCCATCAAGTTTAATGTGTTCGTTGGAGCAGTTGTAGTAAAATGTCTACGCAAATTTAACAAAGGGTTTCTTCTTACATTAACCATAATACCTAGGTAGTTTGGTATTGAAAAAATTGTTTAGTAGTTGAAGAATACTCAACAAAAAATTAAACGAATTAAAAAATAAAATCTTCATAATGAAGTATTTCAAGGAAGAGTATACTTTCAAATAAATTAATTTAAAAAAAGTTTTCGCTATTTTGGCAGAACGAATTGTTTTGAACAAAATGGTAGGGTATTTTTATTTTATTATTAACATTTTGTTTTACGCCAATTAAAACTAAAAACGGAAGTTATGTCATTAAAAAATCGACAAGTTTTTTATATTTGTTGTTTAACAATATTTATCATTAAAGAAATGAAATGTGGTTTGTGTTATTTAAACTATTTGTTCTCTATAATTTCTGTAACATACGTAAAGATAGCAGCAATGTAGAAGATAGAACACAACACAAAGTGATAGAAGTATATTATCCCAAAAATTGGTTTTTTTTTATTTATTTAACGTCGCATCAACTGCAAGGTCATTAGCGACAACATTGGGGTGTAACTGTGCGTAATGAGGATGAAATGATTTTTTTGTAACGTATGAAAATATGCCGTGCCTGAGTGGGATTCGAACCCCGGACCGCATGATGAGAGGCGAGCACGTTACCAACTACGCCAATGCGGCCGGCCCCCAACAATTGTTAATCTTATACCCTTTCAAAAATTTATTTTTTTCAGAAATCATAACTTTTGACATGCTCATTCGATTTAGAATATTTTTTTAAAAAGTAGTGAGAATTTTATTCTCTAGGGTATGGAGAATATCATAGAATATATTGAACATTAAAAACCTATTTAATCTTTGTTGTTGATCAAAAGCAATCTGAAAAAGATTTATTTAACAAGTTTTTTTTAATTAAAAATAAAGGGAATACTGCAAACATAGGCCTACCATACACCGCAAGGCGCGTCGACGGGGCTGCCATATGCCACCTACTTCGTTTAATAGGTATATTGATGCCAGCGCATTGTCGAATCAAAGTTCTGCAATTACTGCTAATGCAGACGGTGAACGAGTGAAATTATTTTTTTGTAACGTATGAAAATATGCAGTGCCTGAATGAGATACGAACCCAAGACCGCATGATGAGGGGCGAGCACGTTACCAACTACGTCAATGCGGCCGGCATTAAATGTAATTAAAGAGTACGTTCTTCTCCTTTAAAAAATTTGTTTTCCACATTATTTGGTGTTTGCGAAATCTGATGATGATTTTCAGTGGTCATTATAAACATTTAATAACACTACAGACTGATATAACCTCCTCATTTCTTTGGAGAAGACAAGGGTTATGGTTTTTACGGGTACTAATCATCGCATAAGTAATAAAGTTTCGAATGACAAGACCTAGGAAGAAACGAATTCGTTTGTTTACTTGGTACGTGATGTTTCTTAAGTGCAATAACAAAATACGATAATCAATTGGAGAAGTTTAAAAGCTAATATACTCTTTGAGGAAAACGCTGGTCAGTAAACTGCAGTACAAGACAGTTTAAAAATTTGATTACATAATGTTTTGCCAGTTTTACTGTATGGTTCAAAGCGTTAGACCGTGACTGTTCAGCAGATATCAAGAAGTGGCTGCTGAAATGGGAGTGTTAAGACCTTTAGTAGGGTATCATTTGTTGGACAATAAAATAAATTAAGATATTTGGCTGCCCATAACAGACAGGTGGAGCCTCAAATTATTTACACTCAATCCGTTCGTTACAGGACTACAATAAATAGTTCTGTTTCTTATCACATGGTCAGCCAATTAAATGATTGAATCATTTAAGAACAGAAGAGGTAGAGGTGTAAAAAACACTAATCAAAGTTATCTCCTCCGAAAGTAATGAATTTCATTATAGAGCCAGACCCTGTGGTAAGTGAAGTGAATGTGTCATTTGCAGAGTGGAAAATATGTGCTTTTCAGAGTTCAATTATTTCATTGATGTAGACTTGTATTCTTATTGTTAATTTTTTATAAGATCTTAAGTTTTTCTGTAAAATGTCAAGTGTAAAGAATAACAGCATTTTACCGCCATATTAGTCATTTTTACAAAATGTCTTATGGCTGACTAAAAGAATTGGGTTTAAGAGAGTTTCGAGAACACGACTAATAATTCATCGTGCTGACGGCATGGTCATTAGTCATACAGATTTCTTTTTTTGGAAAATTCAGGAAAAAGCTAAGGGCAGGCTGCTTCACCTACCTACTCTTTTTCAACCTTTTCAATTTTTCTTTTATTTCACTTTGTTCTTTCTTCCCTACGGTTTTTCATATTTTTTAACTTTTGTTTAAGAAGTTTCTTTATCATTTTGAACGCATTTAAATAGAAAATATTGTGATAATTTTTAAAATTAAAAGATATTTTTAAGTTTAAAAACGGTGAAACGAAGCTCCACTGAATAATTTACCTAGTGTTTGCTGTTTGGAACTGTTACTCACATTATTTACTACCCAATTTGATCAACATTTCTTCAGCTATGCGTTTTAGGTGTGAATTTCCGGAACATAACATTACCGGAGCTCATACTATGTATTTCGGTAACGATTAATATATAAAAACCAGCGACAAGATGACCTCGGCTTTCGGCTACAAATCTATAATAAAATAGCAATCAATAAAGCGACAACGGTCTCCTTCCAAGTCTCCGGACAGCCAAAAATCTATAACTGAAGCCGATTATCCAGAATGAAATAAATAAATAAAAACTATAAACTTTAATGGCAGGTAAATTAAAACACATTATATTATTTATGAAAACTCAAAAA
Organism: Catonia carolina; assembly: GCA_035578175.1. NCBI lineage: Eukaryota > Metazoa > Arthropoda > Insecta > Hemiptera > Achilidae > Catonia > Catonia carolina. The sequence continues at coordinate 15,353,418 of JAQMRL010000002.1, read as the reverse complement.
CATTTCGGGTAGAAAATGGTAAGGATATCCTACAGCAGAAACCGCTAAAACCTAAGGCAGCCAGAGTTTTCACTTTCACTGACAAAATTCATAACACATAAAAATTAATTATTAACGCTAATAAAGTAAATACAGTATTAAAAATGAAATGACATAATTTTAAGATTAGTTTGTGATTAGTATTTTTGATCACATAACGTTTCAAAAGTTTTCGTGTGACAGCTGTTGTCTTGCTTACGAATTGTAGTGTGAGGTTTATACAACATTTTTAATGTGTTAAAGAATCTAAATAAATCAGTAATCCGAAATGAGTTTATCCCCAAGTAGTTTAGAGTTTCAAAGCTCTATCTGTACTTACATTTTTGTTTTAGAGGAGTTTCATTGTACGAACTACAAAGAATACAAACTTTCATAGAAAAATATGTTATTATTAACACTGTTTAAAGTTTAATTTTGCATTACAGTGAATAAAGTATCTGCACCAAGGACAATAAAATCCAGTAAATAAATTTTCTTCTAAAAGAAGAAAAAAGATTTGCGAGTAAGTTGTGTTATGAAACGGTTTTTATCACTCTTTGATGCATCAATAAAACTATAAGTAAAACCAGACTACGTATACAAAGAAAGTAAACGTTGAAAGGAACACTAAAAAGTTCATATTTGTATTTGAACCAAAAAGGCAATAAAAACAAAACTAACCAAATATTTAAAATAGTTTCAGTAGCTTCCAACTTCGTAATAACGTCTTTTGTTAAGTATTTAGTTCAACATTAACTTCCACTGAAACGGAACCTTGAAACATCTGTTAGGGTTTTTTCAAGTAAAAGTTATTTTACTCTAAATACGATATTATATGATTTAAAACAGACATCTTTGAAAAATGTTGTTTTTTAATTTCCTTACGACTATTCTTTGTATAACAATAACATGAAAATATGCTTTATGTTTATTATTACATTTTTTTTTTGTATAATTGTAAATCTACGATCTCCTCTCATAGAACAATGAGTAGATATGTTGTAAGTATAAATAATGAGTAAGTAATACCCCTTGGTATTACTCTACAAAATTTCCCATTTTGTTGTATTGTTCTTGCCAGGAATGTAAAATAAATTACACAATCACATATTAAAATAAATCTGTAGGGTGTAGTATGTATAGTCTTCTGTGTGTTTCACTGTTGTCTAGGAGATTGCTGGCTTCTGGATTCTGATGATTTTCAAGTCTTGTTTGGTAACTGGTGCAAAATTTCTGTACTAGTTCGTGTACCGTGGGAGTGTTCGTGTCTCTGTGCAATAAAGTGTTGGATATGTATCAAGGCGAGTCCATGATTTTCGAAGTATTTTTGACTGAAACCGTTGAATTATTTCAATGTTACTGTGACTTGCTTTGCCCTAGAGTTGTATCCCATATGTGCACACAGGTTTAAGTACAGTTTTATAAAGTAACAATTTGTTTTGTGCCGATAATTTGGATTTTCCATTAAGCATCCAATACAACTGTTGGTATTTAAGATTTAGCCTAACTGTTTTCGTTTGTTCCAATTTTTACATAAAAGTATAATTATTTTTATTAATGTATTTAAATCATGGACAATAAATTATTTTTAAATCAATTTTAGGAATTTTACTGCCTTGAATGATTCCCGTTAGGGTTATGAAAATGTTCATATAATATTATCATAATCGTAAAAACGTTTTACATCAACTGAGTCTCTAAGATCTACAAATCAATGTGATTTTAAATAAACTACTCATTTTAATTAACTGATTAATTTAAACAGTTAAGACGGATCCCTTAACTATCTAAAAATTGTGCTCAGAGCTGGTAAATAACATAATTTTAGTTAAATTTTTGTAAGTCTTGGTTAAGTTTTAGAACGTTTTATATTAAATTTACTCTGTTATTAATCTAAGTATTATAGTTATTATAGACTAATTATTTAGTACACGCGATTTATAGTTATTATAACAGAAACATTACATATTACAAGGATAAAGATGCTTACAATAAGATGCACCGATTTCAGCAAATATGCGAAACTATCCACCAAACCTTAAAAAAAAATAGCACAGCAAAAACTGAGGTTGAGATTTTATAAAACAATAGCAAAGCCTACCCTAGTCTATGGCAGTGAAACTTGGGTGCTATCGAAGCGAGAGGAGAGAAGATTGCAAGCATCAGAAATGAAATTTCTTCGACATACGTATGGGTGTAGTAGAGACGATCGTTACAGGAATACCGAGATAAGGAAAGAACTCAAAATCTTCTCTATAAACGACAGAGTATCTCAGAACAGAATGCATTAGTTGGATCATTTGAACAGAATGAGGGAGGACAGGATATCTAAGCAAACACCGGGCTATAAACTGGACGGAAAGAGATAATGAGGACGCCTGAGAAAAAGATGGGCAGATCTGAGAGGTTCAGAACAGGCAGAGATGCCTAATCCTTGAAAGGCAGAAGAAGAAGATAACAGAAACAATTAATTTGTGAATAAAAATTTGTCATGAATACAAAAGAAGGTTTTGTCATTTAGAAATAGCCAGATCCTGAAAGAAATCCGAAAAAACGTTTCAGTATCATCACACTTTTCATTCAATTTAATTACATTGAAATTTAAAAACTTACCAGAAGGGTTATAGTAATCTGTGAATGTTACAGCGACATACCTGCAAAAAAGAAAAAATATGTTATTCTAAAAGAAGTGATTATCAAAATTATAAATTATAATAAATGAAATGTCTCTTACCTTTCTTTTTGATTACACTAGTTTTTTTTAACTTTTTTGATCGTTTCGGTGGCACCACCAACTTGAAAGTACTTAAAAAAATAAAAATTCAGAATGATTGTTCCCCTTAGTCATAAAATCAAATAAAACTTTTTGATTAGTTTTGAAGTTTTGATTAGACTTTTTAAATAGTTTTATCTGATATGACAGAGTGGAAAAACTATTCTGAATTTATTTTAGGTTCTATTTATAAATTAAATGATTAGAGGATGCATTAAAAGAATTTGTTTTTAAATGATTACCATTATGTATCAGTGTTTTTAAAGACAATTTAAAAATCAACCTCATGTTAAACTCGATTCCTTATCCCTGATGTATATATTCATGATTAAAATCTTTTAGTAAGATGTGCTATTTTAGAGTACAAAGGTTGTGCATTGGTTAGTAAGTTTTAAAAATAAATTTATCCATTAAATTAAGCACAATTATACAAAATGTGTTGTTCCTTAAAGAATCCTACAGCTATAACTATGATTTGATATTTTCACACTGACTAAGTCTGATTTTCTTTGTTACGACATATTTATTTATTTATTTTTAAGTGAAGTAAAAACGCAGCGGTATAAGGAAACAGTACTATCACTCGACGACTTAAAAAATAACTTACATACTTTTATATTATCCTACAAAAACAAGAAAAAATAAATTACAAATAAAATTGACTATAAGTTCCCACGTTTATCGTCAACCGTTCTGACATAACAATGGCCAGAAAACTATCAATTCATTCGTACACATTGAATTATGTATTATTTCGTTAGAACGTATACGATTAACATGGGCAAAGCTAAACATTTTTCCAACACAGCACTGACGCTGAAATATTCATCCACGTCGTAGAATGAGTAATCGCGTGTAAAGGAACACAGAACTGATCAACCAAGTATTTATATTTTTATATAAAAATCTTCCTTCAAACAACAATGATAGTGAAGAATGGCAAACATTAAAATCAAAAGTAGAAAATATCGAGGTCTAATATCTTCTGTATATTGGTAGAGCTGTTTTAGAAGTTGCGAAACTTAAAAAATTTCTTGTATCCCAAACGCTCTGCATTTTCTCACACAAAGATTGTTTTCACTATCCATCCTTTGTAACTTTTGGCTCTTCGCGAACACATCTGAAGTTAGTAATATTGTATTTAATTCTGTCAAGAGGTCGTAAAACCGGTCTTTGATTTCCGAACGTCTTCATTAATTGCTTTTTCCCTGTAACTTTTCCTCATAACGTATATTACCTGTTTACTATCATCGAACTCTTTAAATTAAATTGATTCTTTCTCAGAAATTTATCTTTTCTTAACATTTCTGGTCATTTGCAGGAATTAACTCGTGTACAAACACTCAGCATATACTGTTATAAACTCTAATTGTAGATTAACTTAGTGTATCCCAATTCCTTACACAGAACACGTGCTCTGTTGAGTGACCATCTTCACTTGCCTGCATTTTTTCGTGTTTTGGCTGCATAACTCACCGAAGTACTTAAAGCTGCAAACTCATAAAATTTTACAGTATTTTGTCTTAGAACAATGCGAGACTGTTCTGATTTTTGTTTTCCTGAGAAAATCCCTGACCCCGTTTTTTTTTTGTTCGTTCTATTAACACCTTCACTTGTTCTATCGCCTTTCCTGTTTTCTAGGAAACAAGGCTTGTTCTTGATACCACCGTAACGTTTCTTAATCCACAAATATACAGGCTTACTTAAATAAGCAAACACTTCATGCTAAGTATTTTTCCTTATTTTTTCTCCACCAGGAGCGATGTTTAATTATTTAAGCAGCATTTCCAAGTATAATGTAAATTGTTACTTTAGTTGGTATGCAAATAAATAAATGGTTATTAAGTTATAATTACAAACACACTCTTCTATTTCATTTACACAGAAAACCGGTTTAAAAATATTTCATATGAAATGAAATGGAATGACTGAATAGCTGGCTGTAGTTGAATCTTCCCGCGCCTCTCAATAGCGTGCCTAACATGAAATACAGTACAATGATTCTCAGTTACTGTAGTTATGTAAGGCGAGGCCGGTCATTCACTTTCCTCACAATTCAAAATGACTACCCGAAATGAAACAGTAAAATATAAAAATGTACTATTACTAATGACAGAAACAGTTCATAAGGTTTTTATTTTATTTTCTCAAATTAACGCAGAACAAAGGATTGGGATAAAATATGTTTGTGCTTAAGACCACTCAACAGAAATAAAGCTACTTTGAAATACAATACCGAGACAAGATGTTTAAATATGGCCGTTGGCTTGCAAAGGCACAGAATTATACTAATATTTTTAATCAAGAACTTGTTTTTGTTTCATTTAAACGACGAGTAGTTAACTATTGTTTGTATTTTTAGCTTGCAGTGGTGTAGATAGGTTATCGGAGGCTCCAGTGTAGAAGGCCCACTATGAATTCAGGAGTTTAAAATTTATTATTTTATAATTTTTAAATACCTTGGAAGACATGATTTGCTCTACGTGTACTGTTTTTGCCCCCCCCCCCCCCCACTACTGTGTATCGTAACTATTTCCCAACTGTCGATCTGCTGTTAATCATCGCTGACGCTGCTCCAACTACCACGAAAAGGTAGTTAGAGAGGGAACACTTTCCCAGTCATCAGTTGGCGAATGCGCATGGGAAATTTTTTACTTTGTTGTTCTATTATAATTTATCTATTTATTTCAATTAAATTTAACCATACATAATATGCTTGATTTCACAAATTTTAAGAATAATTGCATTAAATAATCAGATGTTACTTGCTTGATTAAGCTTTTTAAGCTTTTTTTTGTGTCTTTCGAGTTGCAATTACAGGATCGGCATCAACCGCAAGAACTCCTATACCATCAGCAAACATAGCCATAGTCGTATAGATACAATTTGGTATGTCACTGGTGCTTACAGAAAACAGCCTTGGTGCAAGTACGCTTCCTTGTGGTACACCAGCGTTGACTTCGTACACTTCAGAAAGTTCGTCACCTTGTTTTACTCTAAAGTAACTTTCCACTAGAAACAATTTTATTACTAGATACAGTTTATCTGGAAGTATTAATTTCAATTTCTATCTGAGTCCATCATGCCAGACCCGATCAAAGGCTTGAGATACATCAAGAAACACGGCTGAACAATATTGTCTGTTTTCAAGAGCTGAAGAGATTATATCAATAAGTCGGTGACATTGCTTGACATTGAAATCTTTAAAAATATATTTAAATAATAGTAAAAGTCTGAACATCGTAATAAAATAAATTACAAATTTGAAATTTTTTTAAGTTTTATAGAACCTGTACAACAATAAAGAATAATTTGAAAATTGTGTAGGAATTAAAATTTTGGTTCAGTTCCATCAGTAGATCTCAATTAAAATTAGATTACTTACTGAATAATTAAAAAGGTAGATGGTACGAGAAGAATGATATAAAGGGATTCAGGAAATTTTTGAAAATAAACCATAAAAGGGAATACACAAACACAAAAATTAGAAAACACTAGAAAATTGTATAACACTTAATCACAACAAAATACAAGAAATGACTGTACGAGCCGACACCTCTATTGCACCCTTTCCAGGTAGTAATGCTAGTTACATAACAATACACTTTTTTTATACAATAAAAGTCTCACCTTAACCATTTTTACCGTAATGTTGCCATACATTTTTGTTTTAAATTCAGATATCAGCCAGGAATTGAAGCCCAGACCCTTAGTTCATATTAACAATTAACAACGCTACAGATCGAAAAACGAGACTTAAAGTTTCTTGTTAAGATAACTTAAAAAAACCAAGGACAGATCAATAAATTAAGGTAGCTTATTTGGGAAATGGATACGGTGCATGTTTCACTCCAATTGAGCTTCCATTTTCTTTAGTTGTGATCTTTTTCTACTATACACGAAGGGGTGAATGGGCTGGGAGAAAGGTTAGATACCGGTGCCCTTTCACGCAACTTCTCTCAATAATTAATACATCTCTAGGGCTGCCACTATGGTTATTTATTACAGAAATTGAAAGTTAAATTATCTAAAAGAAAATTTCACCATTCACAATAAATCACTGGATACAAACCGTATATCACTTCTGTTTTTTTTTCTAGCATACACCAGAAACTATATAGTATAGTTGGAACTAATTTGGTCAGGGTGCTCCCAAACGTCAATAAGTTCGAACCGACTGGATTTTTGGTGGTCCAGACTTTTGTGGTAAATTGATTTTTTTTTTTAGAAAGGTCTGTATTTTAGTTAATTTTTCGTCCAGTTCAGTCCTATCCGAGGCAACACTTTGATGATTTGAAAATAATTAATTTTACGAGGCAGGTACACCATCCCATCATCAGCATTTAATTAGCCTAAATTTATCCGTTTAGAGGCACCGAAATTATTGGCTTTTACCCTCTTCGATGGGGCATAACGACAAAACCCACATGCCACCATGCACCCAAAGGTCGAACAAGGACACATAAAAGTAAAATTTTCTGGGAGAGCTGACCAGCTATAAGACTCGGTCTCATTTGACAATAACTGTTCGTACGTAGATGGCATTTCCAAGTTAGTTGTCGGTCAACTCACAAATCAAGACATTGTACGATTTCTCAACCGAAGAATATCGATATTATCCAGCATAAGAAGTTTACATGAGTAACGCCATAAGATAACGTCGTAACTTTTGTTGATTTAATAAAATTCAACTTGATGAACCGCGGGTATTTTCACATTAAGTCTGTTAAAGTTATTTAAAAAATTCCAAATTAGCAGAGGCTTTGGAGTTGAATCGATTTTTAATTTACAGTAAAAAAAAAATTATTTTTAAGCTAATTTGGATTTTTTAAATATAGTTAACGATAATAACTGAATAGGCTACTTATATGAGAAATCAAACCAAGGATTTACAGTTTCGTACTCATTATGAACATAGCTTGTATCCAACCACTTAGACACTTTAATCTTTACTAATTTATACTGTAACAGAATCGACTAGACGGGATCGTTCACGGAAGTTCCAGAATTCCATTCATAAAAATAATTAAGGAATAATAAGAATAACAACACAATAGCAGCAATAAATGACAGTTTTAACCATAAAGGGTACGCATATTATAAAAGGGTATTGTGTGTTATAAAAAGGGTATTTTTATGAAGTTGTTTATGAGGTTGTTTACGTTTTCTATTTACAATAGTTGACCTATTAACAAAGAGATTTTTCTAGCATTCATTAATAAAGAGTTATTTTTGCACTTGAGTAGATTTCACTACTTTATTCTGGAACAATCTTTATGAATGAGTAGGTATAAAAAGAGACCCCCGAGTGCGGTCAGTCAGTATTCGTGTGATCTTTGCCGTGTGATTATTGGGTTGTGTATTTACAGGTTACACATCCGAGTATTGTAGTGATTCACGATTGTTATACCGTCTCTTTGTTGTGTGTGTATTGTAAAGTTAATGTGTAGTTTTATGAATTCAGTTTGTGTTGTATGTTAGTGTAATCTATAAAAGTGATTGTAAGTAGGCTAAGTAAGTTATTAAGTTATTTATTGTTTATTATCTAGTTTTAGTGAATTATTAAATCATTTATTGTGTTATTTAATTATAATTAGTTTAATCATTTATTTTGTAATCTTTTAGTCTAATAAATATTTGTAATTTGTAAACTTTAGCGTATTAATTATTTAATAACCTAGATCCCGAAACGGACCTTAGCAATAAGTGTCACAATAAGTTTAATTCATGTAACAACAGTATCGTCTTAAAAATGTCTAGATCCTGAACGGGAATCGAACACGGTTGTATACGCTTTTCGGTACAGCGCTCTTCTTATATACCAACGAGTCAGCCAGATCTTAAAAGTAATTTTATAAATGCAAATAAAAACATAACCATTTTTATTGGTCAAACATTTAACAAAAAAAATTTGAGTTCTTTTTATTAGAATCGATATACTATTTACATTTTTTTATATACTCACCAATAAATTGTCAACAATTTATTACAGATGAAATTTGAATTTTTTTTTCTTTAGAATTAGAACGTATAAGTTTGAATAAACTTTTTTGTTGCTTCTCATTCAGTTTTATAGACAGTCGTTTAATTTATAGCTGTCTCTTATTTGCTTAAGATAAACAAAATTGTTTTCTTTTATCGGAAGACCTTCTTCTTATCTAGTCAAAGATAGATACAGTATTCATTTTAAGGCTGTACGTTTCAGACACTTAAGGCGGGTCGATTTAACAGAAAATCCTATCCTGATTTATTAAGGATTTCCATTTTCAAATTGACAGACTGGAAGTGAATTTTTTCTTTTAAAATAACTTACTCGCTCTTAACTTTATTGTAACTTATCAGGAATCGATAGTTGGTATTGTTAATAAAATAGGAAAAACAATAGAGAGATAACGCGCAAATTGGTACAGTGTACTTTGTGGCGCAGTGATTACAAATTAACAAATAAACACATTTTAATTAGTTGGTGACCTTTTTGGGAATGGACCAAGTCTAAATGTTGTTGGTGTTGTTGTATAGGTCATCAGCTGAAGGCTGGTTCGAACCTAAACAGGTTTTACTCAGTGAAACGAGGAAGTAATGGTGGTTTACCATTGCCTTCCTTACTGAGTTGAAAAGTATCCATATATCAGCATGCCAGGGCTCTCTGATAAGCATATGTTTTCCACCCAGCAAATGACACCTTCATTTCATTCACCACAGTATCTGAATGTATTAAGAATTCATTACTTTCAGAGGAAACTCTAATTAGTGTCCTTTACACATCTACCTCTTCTGTTCTTAAATGATTCACTCATTAAATCGGCTGACCACGTGATAAAAGAAAGAAATATTTTTCATAGCCCTAGAACTAGCAGATTGAGTGCAAATAATTTAACACTCCACCTGTATGTTATAGGCAATAAGTGTACGTATCCAATATTATGAAAAAATAACAATTGTTTTTTTGTACGAAGAATTCAAAGAAACTACCAAACAATTTCCAAAATGTTTTTATCGTTGTAAAGCTTTTTATTTTTGGTTTAACGTCCCGACTGTTCTACAATTACTGCTAATGCAAACGGTGAAGGATGAAATGATTTTTTGTAACGTATGAAAATTGCCGTGCCTGAATGGGATTCGAATTCAAGACCGCATAATGAAAGGCGAGCACGTTACCAACTACACCAATGCGACCGGCATTGTTGTAAAGCTTAGTGCTTCCTAAGCGACGTATATATATGACACGACTGAATTTTTAAATGAGTCGACCAGATGCAAAAGAGAGTAAGTCCAAAATTTTCGAAATTCATATTTTCGCGCCAGTTTGTTCAGGATACGGTGCTACACACGACGTGCTATTTTATTTGTGTCAAAAAGGACTAGAATACGCTCTTTTTTCATGTTAAAAATTGCAAAACAATTCATTTTGTTGCAAAACAGAGTATGTCCCACCCCCATTTCATTGCAGACAGGAGTAAGTCCAATGATATTTTTACAGTTTCAAAAAGGAGCATGTCCCATGATAATTTATTTTGGTATCACTAATACAGTAGCAAAAAGGAGTATGTCCAATATTATTTAATATTTGATTTTTAATTTATTTAGAAACTCATTTCACAGATATAATTTTGAAAATCAGTTTATATTTATTTACTTAATAATAATTTTTTTAATTATTTATTTTTAGCCGGTGTTTGGTTGGCTATTCTGGTTTCTATCATCGTTCGTACAGCTGATTTTAGTTGTCTATGACTATAATGGAGAATGTTTTAATACATGGTTTTATGTGATGGAACAAGGTACAGCAGTTTTTGGCTTCTACTGAAAAATTTACTCCAATGGACATACTCCCTTTTGCATCTGGTCGACTCAAATATAGAAAAGAGAAAATGTGTGATTGGTGAAACAAAGACAACTTTTAATTTTTTTGTTTGGTTAGGTTAGTATTTCATTTATTTACATTATTTCTATTTTACTCTACCATCTATTGCATCTGCCTAACAAAAACTATGTTACAATTTTAGGTATCAGGTACGGTACGGTATCACCCTACGATGTACTCTTTTACCCATTCCTTTTTTTCAAAAATTTAAAAAATTATTTACGGAACAATACGAAGAAATGAATGTCATCCGATTTTTTTATACAGAGTTATGCAAATCTTCCAAAATTATAGATAATCGTAGGTTTATTATTTTTTAACTTTCTCTTACCTTGTATGAATATTATAAGGAAAGAAAGTATTGTTTTCCCGTTGATTTTACTGAATCGAGTTTTCACCGGATATACACCTTTTTAAGAAATATATTTCACTCAATTTTTCTTATAAAGCACGTTCAGTTATTCTCAAATCTTATTTCCCCAACATATTGTGTCTGTAAAAAGGTTTCTTAGCCTCTATTTAAAAAAAAAATGTATTTTCCATGTCACAGGTGATTCATACGGTTGAAAAAACGCCTGATTTTTGGTACTAATTAGTTTCATTTGTACAACGTGATATTGTTTTGAACATGTAAGGTAGTGTGAGAAGTTAAACGTTTCAAGTTTAGTTAGTTCTGAGGGGTAGCGAGCTGTGGTTGCTAGTATTCGATATTTTTTAAACGCTTTTATTTAACTTACTCTTGGATCCATCATATCTTGCAACTTAAAATTTTAATACTTCTACCGTATCAATATGAATCAAACTTTGCACACTTGTTTATCTTCGATGACAATACGCTGTGGAGGTGTTTGTAAAAAAAAATTTTTTAATTAAAAAAACAAATTTTTTTTAAATTTAAAAAACGCTTTTATTTAACAATTACTTAAAAAAATTAACTAAAAATTTACAAAAAAATCACAGAAAAAAAAATTACAAAAAAATCAAAAAAAAATTAAAAAAAAAAATTTATTTTTTATTTTTAGTTCTTTTTTTTTGATTAATTGTTAAATAATAGCGTTTCTTAAAAATTTTTTTACTTATTTCTCATGCTCTTCTGACAGCTGGCGCCCAACAATTTTTATTTTAAATATCGTTAAATAAATCTGGAATGTAAATTTTTTAATAAAAACTTTTAATGTAAATAAAAATTATGAAGTACGTGAACACTTTTACGAATTGCGCAGTGTAAAAGGAAATGTAAGCGCAGCCATACGTGTGTAATAAGAAAGTTAAATTTGATAAAGGCATACTTCTGTACTACAGTAGCCTCAGGAGAACTTGTAAACAAAAACCTATCTTAGGAAAATAAAAGCAAAAAAATAATACAATTCTGTTGAAGTAAGGCACTTTTTTATGCCCCTGGGAACTATAAATAAAAACATGATATAAGTCTCATACCTAAAATACGTAACGTAATGTTATACATTGAGCCTACTTATATTTGTTTAAAAGTAATATATTTTTCCATAAGGTCTTGACAAGTTTAATATAATGGTTAAAAAAAATAAAATATGAAAGTATTTGTTACACGAAAAAACAATCGGCCAATATAAACCATGACCAAGCCATATAAAATAGAATACTCAAAACAACAAAATATAATACAAAACTAAAAAAAAAAATGTTGCTTTTAAACTGGATCAAGAAGAATCCGAAAAGAATTAAAGAGGACTTATCAAAATAAAAACTGGTAAGATTATTTATTAACACTTCGTTAAATCCATTACTTATCAATTCGTTTATTAGAACACTTTTCTGTTACAATAACTTACTTCAAAATAAGTGTCATCCTAATCATTTTTACCCAATAATACAAAGTTTACTATAGCGAATACTGAGAATTTTATTTTTTTATTTAACAACAAAATCTACAATCTGTTTAACAAAGAACAATAACCAGATATATGTAATTAGAAAAATAATAACATGGAACGATTAACAATGGAATCACATTAAAAAATTGTACATGATTATTACTCGTATTTACAAATAATTTTCACTTTTCATTTCGATTACGATATCTTTAAATATATATATATATATATATATATATTTAAAAAGTGAGTTTTAAAAGTAAATATTAAAGAGTTTATTTGAAAAGTTAAAATAATTTATATTAAATTTATTTTTATTTAATTTATTTATTTAATTAATTTATTTTATTATTTTAATTATTGTTTTTAATTTATTATTATTTTAATTATTTATTTTAATTTATTATTATTATTATTATTATTATTATTATTATTATTATTATTATTATTATTATTATTATTATTAGCGTATTCTCCCTTAAAGGAAGGCGATAAGCAAACTGAATCATTTTTTTTTCTTGTTGTTCTTTTTGTCCACCCAGTACTCTCGCATCCGTTTTGAGAGAGCCTGTTTCCTTTCTTCTGACCACTTTGGCCTGTGCTGCTTCTGCTTTGGCTGCTCTGGCTCTATCTCCCATCTGTCCACCTTGTTCCTAAATATGTTCCTATCTGCGATGTCTTGTTCTGTTATTTTCGCTTTCCTGAGATCCTTATAGATTTCACTTATCCACGGTGGCATTTTTTTGAGAGACGTTGTATACTCCAATATTTTTCTTGTTAGCCTGTTTTCTGGTAACCGCTGTATGTGTCCAAAGAATTTCATACGTCTCTTTCTAATGTCAGCTTCTACATTTGAGAACTTTTCTACAGTCTGGTTTGGTTGTAATCTGAACCCGTTTTCCGTTTGCTTAGCACCAAGGATCTTTCGGATTATTTTCCTTTCTTCTTTTTTTATGTCTTCCAGCTCGTGTTTCTTATTTAATGTTAGTGTCTCACTTGCATACAGGAAAGCGGGTTTGATAACTGTGTTGTAGTGGCGGATCTTGGTGTTTCTTGACATCGACTTCTTGTTATATAAGTTCTGTATCATCCACAGTGCTCTTTTGGTCTTTTGTAGCCTGTTAACCTGCGATATCTCCTCTGCTCCTGTGGGCTCTATAAATTCACCTAGATATTTGAAGTGTGGCTTTCTGTTAATTATACCATATTTTGTGTTCAATGTTTCAATATTGATTCTATTGCCAATAAACTCAGTCTTTTCAAAAGAAATTTGGAGCCCCACTTTTTCTGCACACTCTTTTAGTGTCTCAATCTGCTGGACCGCTGTCTGTTCATCTTCAGCTACCATTGCCAAGTCATCCGCAAACGCGAGGTAAGGTATGTGTAACCTAGTGTTGCCGGTTCCAAGTGTGATTGGTTTCCAGAGGTTTTCTTCGCGGAGTTTGTTCTCCCATTCTTCCATAACCTTGTCTAATACAATATTGAAGAGCAGTGGCGACAGTCCATCTCCTTGTCTCACGCCGGTATTTATGTCAAAAGGTCCCGAGATCTCTCCCATGAGTTTCACTTTAGATTTGGTGTGTGTTAAGTGTTTGTTCTACGAGACGCCTTGTTTTGTGGTCCAGCCCTTTTTCTTCTAATATTTGGAAAAGTGATTGGCGGTCTATCGAGTCGTACGCTTTTCTGAAATCTACAAAAGTGCATATTACAGGCTTGCATCTTATTGCTTTCATTTTTATTATTGTTCTCAGGTTGAAAATTTGTTCTGCACAAGATCTACTTGGTCTAAATCCGGATTGGTAGTCAGATAGTTTTGGCTCTATTTGTTCTTGTGCTCTTTTCAAGAGGCAGGCAGAGAAAATTTTGTATGTTACTGGTAAGAGAGAGATTCCTCTGTAGTTATTTACATCTGCTTTGTCCCCTTTCTTGTGTAGAGGATGAATCAGGGCAATTTTCCACTCATCTGGGACTTGTTCTGTTTGCCATATTTCCTGTATAATCTTTGTTATTTCTTCCAGTGCTTTTGGCCCTAAATTTTTCAAAAATTCAGCCACAATCCCATCCTCTCCTGACGCTTTGTTATTTCTCAGTTTCTGTATGTGTAACTGTATTTCTTCTTTTGATGGTGGAGAAGAGTTTTGTTGTATGTTTCCTGCTTGTACTTTCTGGAATCTTTCTTTTGGTTCAGGGCAGTTTAGTAGTTTTTCAAAATATGTGGCCAGCTCTTGACAATTTTCTTTGTTCGTCAAAGCCAACTTCCCATTTGATTTTCGAAAGCACAAATTTTGTGGTACATATCTTTTGACCTGGGTGGCAAATATTTTGTAGAAGTCATGTGTGTTGTGCTTCTTGAAGTTGGTTTCTATTGATTCTAGCTGTTCATGTATGTACCTTCTTTTGACCTGTCTTAATACCTTGGATGTATGTTTTCGTGTTTTGAGGAAGTTCTCATGTGTTGTTTCTGTTTTGCAACCGTTATAGTCTTGATACGCTTTTTTTCTTTTTTCAAGTGCATTCTCACACTCTCCATTCCACCATGGATGTTTCGGTTTCCTTTTTAGGAGGATTTCCTCTTTGGCTATCTTGATAATTTTTGTTTGAAATTCTTGCCAATTGCCTGCAGGTATTTTATCCCACTTTTCTTGTAGTTTACATTCTTTTATCCTCTGAAAATCAAATTTTGGTATAGTGGGTGTTTTTTTGTTGTATTTTCTCCTCGGTGTGAATTTAACTTTAATTCGTGTCAGAAAATGATCAGAATCTATATTAGACCCACGTCGCACTTGAACATCATGTGTAATTTTAATTTATTATTATTTTAATTATTTTATTTATTTATTTATTTTAATTTATTTATATGAAATTTTTGTGAAAAAAAATATATATATGTATATTAAAATAATTTTTCGGGTACATATGTTTCAGTTGTCTTATTATGTTACTGCTGTCCAGGAGAGAAATGACCATGATATTAGAATGGTGTTCCAATATTTTTTGATGTTTTGCCGATAAAATTTTATTACATCCTGGAAGTACGGTATTTTGAGATCTTCATGGATTGTTTTGTTGTTTACATACGAAGGAGCTTGATTAATTATTCTCAATAGTCAATTGTAAACGTCGGTGTTACTACTCGATATCCACAATTGTATGTCGTAATTCATATCGGTTGAATAATAATCTTCTAGCTGTTGTGGTCATCAGCCGAAAGGCTGGTTTGAATCTCTAGAGGCTTTAATAAATAAAACGAGGAAAAAGAGGGTTTACCTTTGCCTTTCTCACGGAGTGGAAAAGTATGTTTATCAGCATGACGGAACCTCTGAAAAGAATGTATTTTCCGCCCTGCAAATGACACCTTCACTTCATTCACCACAGGCTGTATAATGAAATTCATTACTCTCAGACGAGATAACTCTGACTATAATGGTTTTTACCGTTGTCAGATTGTACGAATGACAAACATTACACGCGCATGCGTTGTGACGATTCAAAATCATTGATAGCTGGCTTTGTTTATTTTTAGTTAAATAAATGTAAATAGACCCAGTTGGTGAAAAGGATAAAAAATATTTTAATTTAAAAAAGAAGTAATAAACAAAGATGGGTTGCTAGGAGCTAGTAGGTTAATGAAATTGTAAAATGATTTAGTGGGACCTGAACGTTGAAAGAAGGTGGAGGTCTCATCCATAATCGTTCTTTAAAGAAACTTTTAGATGAAATATATATATTTTAAAAAAATAATAATTAATTGGAATTAATACTAATAATATATTGATTTTGAATTATGAATTATGAACATTGAAATAAACATAAACAATTAGGATTGTGATTATGAAAATATATGTTAAAGAATAAAGCATGAATATATATTGTTAAAGAGTTGAAAATAAACTAATTATAAATTGATTATGAATAATATTATTTGCTTTACTACAAATATGTCGATCCCTTGTGGGGAATATATTTAATCATATTACAGCGTATAAGAGCCAAAGTAGTTAAATCGAGTCTTGCATCTCGTACTTAACACGTCGATTACAGAGCGCGTTAACATTCAATACTTATAATATAATCAGCTGGCTGTATGTTTATAGGTTACAATTGTTTTTGACAGACCAAAAAAATGGCTGACGAAATATATAAAAGAGCTACAAGAGCAAGTATTGGCAACGTTGCTAGCAAGTCATTGGCTAGTTATGAAGTGGATGGGTGGGGGGGGGCAATACATACGTTGAGAACTCATCAACTTTGAAAAATAGTATAGTGTCGTTTAAACCTCTACTCTTCTGTTGTTATAGACTTATGCTTGTCATATATTGGCTGAACATGTGATAAGAAACAGAACTATTTTTTGTAGCCCTGGAACTAGCTTCTCGAGTGCAAATAATTTAACACTTCATTTGCATGTTATGGGAAAAATAATCGTAAAAATCTGGTGTGAAACACTCACACAACTTTCTCTAGCCAGTGCAAATAATTAACAATAAACCTACCATTAGTAATAAAACATAAGAAATAAACAAAAAACTAACCTCAACAAACATAACCTAATTTTAATCATGAGTGAAAGACGCAAAATGAAAATCAACCTCAGTTTGGCTTAGAAATACGGAAAATCACTCTTTCTCTCTAAACTAGGCTCTGTAGAGAAAAATGCTTTAAATAAAAGTTGTAGATCTTTTAATTTTCTATAAATTTAATTATATACACTTTTGTCGTAAAATGCATACTAAGGCCGAAATGTTAAAAAAATCGATTTTTCTCACGTTTTCGTGAGAAAAAAAAACAGAAAATCGCAAATTACCGCTAAACTAAGCGTTATACAAAAAAATGTTAGAAATAAAAGTTGTAGGTTTTTAAATTCTCTAAAACTTTTATTATATAACGTTTTGCGCTGAAATGCATATTAAAGCCGTAATCTTAAAAAAACAACGTTTTCACGTGATAACAGCCTCACCGAGAATTTCAGCAAACATGGCGCCTACCCTATCTTGTAGAGAATAAAAAATTGAGTAAAATAGGCGATTTTAAAAAAAATCGCAGGACCAGTTTTTGAGAAAATCGCAAAAAACTGAAAAATTATACGAATAAACTACTACTTCCGGTTGACCGATTTTGATGAAAATGTTCGTGTCGCGTCCGGTAGTGGTATGTAACTTAAGTTTCAAGTTTCAAGTTCGTACGACGTTCCGTTCTTGAGATATTCTGTTCACACACAGACACACACACACACACAGACCAATCGCTAAAAACATGTTTTTTGGGTTCAGGGGGTCTGAAAACGTATAGATCCGGTGAAAACTCGATTTCGAAAAATCGACATGAAAACAATACTTTCCTTCCTATATATTCATATAGGCAAGAGAAAGTAAAAATTAATATAATTTATTTTGTAATGACAGTTGTGAATTTCTACCTAATAGCCAAAAAATTTGTTTAAATTTTAGATTAATTGAGTACGTTTCGTCTGAATTATAAGTACTTGATGAGCTCGGACTGCGATATACTGTATATGGTTTTCATTAAAAGGGACATGACGACATGTGTTCGTCTTAATGTTGAACGTCACCTAAGTGGTTTTGGTTTCGTTTGTTCTCAAGCGCAACTTTTGCTGCCATTTTTTAATTAATTTCAGTTGTTCTATAACTGTTTGTTGTTAAGTACAACATGCTTCATCAAACAAATATTTTTTTTGGTTTTTACCAATTTTTTACAATTTTTTTGGTTTATCGTTACAACTTTGTAAATATTGTGGTAATTTGTAAACGTATTTCCTCTCTGTACGATTTGTTCGAACAGAAGTGTAGTGATTATCAACATAGAAATCAATTCTGTTTTTTCAATATTGTGATTACAGACATTTATGCTCCCACCAGACCCTGAATTATTTTTTCTGAATTTAAAAAAATCTCAAAATTAGCCTACGTTCTAAAGAATTACCCCTGATTGATACAACTTACTGGATACGATGTAATTAACTGCTATTAGAAATTTATAACTTTTAATTTGGCTGTTTGTTTCAATGCAAATAACCCAGGTGTTCTTTTACTACAGATTTAATCGTATATAGACCCCAAAAAAATCTGATGACACTCCCAGAAACTTCACTAGTAGTAAATATTCTGGGATATAATAATAATAATAATAATATTAATGTATTTATTTTCGTTCAATAATAATAAAATAACTAACAATACTAATAAAAGTAAACATTAATAATAAAATGAACAGACTTAGCCTATTCTTTTTACTAAAAAAGGCTTTAACAGTTTCAGCTCCTACGAGGCTGATGAAGGCCAATGGTGCTCTGGAAAACATCTGTTTTTTATTACTATCAATATTTCTTTAAATTATTATTTTTTTGGCTTTAAGTGGTTATTAGAACGAACTCGAAATAGCTGGTGCTTTCGTTACTAATGGCAGAATATAAAATCAAAATTAACAAATAAAATTCCTAAGACTATTTAATTTACAGTTTACAAAATGTCGACAAATAGACTACGATGTAAATTTTCTAAAAGTATATTAAAGAGAAACGTTAAGGAATTTTTGATAAGCACGCTTTAAGATGTTTTGTAAGAATGAGTCACGCCTATAATACATAGAATAGGGCTAGTGTTCCCATGGTACGGCCTATCAACATCAAACTGAGAGATCCTCTCTCCGAACGAAGCAACAATCTCCCAGTCCCATTTAAAGCCCGAGTCGTTTTTATTTTTTATTTTACAAAGGGAGATGATGTAGTCTACAAGAAGCACCGAATTATAGTTGTTTTTTTATCATTTATGGACGCCGACTTTTTATAAAGTCTTCTTCAAAACGTATTCTTCGCGTTCCTTCATTTAAATAAAGAAATATATTATCATTTTGATTTACAGTTATAGTACAATAGAAAAATAACTGTAACTGCGCTTAGCGCTTTATTTTTTACAGGAAATAACATACTGAAAAGTTGAGAGCGAAAAAATACATGTACATCTTCTACATTATGAAAACTCTTCCGCTAAAACACCACCCGGGCTTTCAACAATAAATATAATAAATTTCTAAATAGTATTAACAATGCAATACATAAATTCGATCGTGAAGGAAATAGTACTTCAATAAAAGATAAAAAAAGAACTCTTACTTTTTGAAAAAGATTAGTTATCATAACACTAAAGAAAACGGTAGCTAATATTTAGGTAATTTTAGTGTAAATTTTATGTTTATTATTTATTGTTCTCTAGATATATTTTCCGACCTCCGATAGGAGAAGAACTTTAAGAAAACATATATTTAAATAAATGGCTTGACCCAAAAAAAATATAAAAAATGACAACACACGGCAACACCAAAATCTAGATTCGCTTTGGGTTTTATAAACAGTAAACAAACTTTAACAACTTATTGATGTTCTGCTTGATCATTTGCAGATCTGCTAGATCATTTTTCTTATTATTCCCACTAAATTTATTTGACTTTTTTCTTTTCTCTACTTTCAAGTTTCATGTCTCTTCTCAAAAGTTACCTCTATTTTATAAGGCTGGACCTTTGAATTTTACAATAGGTTCTGCAGGAATTTAAAACCAAAAATCTGTTTTCTAATTGTTGTTTTGTCGAAGTAATTCTGTTCTTTAATTTAACCATTTTTGTATTTTGAATAAAATAAAAGAACCTTGGGTTGTGATCATTACATAGGTCTATGTCAAAAATTTGTTTGTTTAATATTTGGTAATACCCCACTTCATCTTAATATAATAAAAATATTTTGCTCTCCGCTTAAAAATTTAATTTTCCGTTCTCCGTTTCCGTTTAAATTAGACCCAACAATTTTTCTCAAGGTTATTTTTTTCAACTAAAAGATCTTTTATTCTCGCTTTATTTATTTTTTCGGTTTCAGTTCAACACAATAGAGCTGGTTTTATAACTGTATTGTGATCTCTACATTTAGAATTTATCGAAAGATTCTCTATTTTTGTTATACTAAGTAAATATTATTTTCACTAGATGAAAATAAAACAAAAATTATGAAAAATTTAAGTAATATGGAAAATATGTAAGTAACTATGGAATACTTTCACAATATATGAAAATCAAAACAAATAGGTACAAAGTTTAAAAATATAGATACTACCGTTTTAATTTATCAGGAAAATTAAATAGCAGTATAAATCGTATTACAAAATCAGGTCACAGCTAAAATTAAACAAAATTGACACTTACACAGCTATCACGTATTATCACATGGTAGTAATACTGAAATGTACTGCTTTTCTACACAATACATTCGTACATGAGGTAGATGGTGAAGAAAAAGCACCAGTAAATATGTACTGTATTGTGTTATTTCCATTGCAATGCTATGAGAGTATTATCGAGTGAGAGAGGGCAACGTACTGTAGACTGTATGTTACAGTGACACGCCGTCAGACTGGGTCACATTTAATATACGTGACCAAGAGGATAATTTGTAAAGAGCTGTCGTACGTTAACTAACGTGCACAGAAACGGTTTTCAATGTGTTTGTGTGTGTGAGTGTGAGTATTCCAACATTCGTGAATGCTTCTGTTCAGGGACTGCACATCGAAGGCAGCGGCTAGAAGCATCAAGCCCTCCATCGACTCGTTGAGGGCAAACCGCCAGGGACATTTACTATAACTCGGTCTGGCACCGATGCCAAGCCCAAGAATTTCTACTACTTATCTAAAGTCCAGATAGCCTACAAACGTGCACTTGTACACACGTACGTTCTTTTCCTTCAAGTCCCAAAGGTTCAATTTTCAAAGTCAATAATATCCGCATTGCTGATAACGTAAAGATAGCCTTCGTCTTTTTTTTATTACTGATCTTTCAAATATCGTTTAAAAAATGATAAAACGAATTTAAAGTATCAATGTCTAGTACCGTGGCTTAGTATTAGTGTATTAGATCACAAAGCAAAAAATCCTGAGTTCGATACATCGCTAGGATCTGTTTACAAATCCAATGTAATCGTAAATTAACAAGTTGTTGATGGAGCTTTAAACAAATAAATTAATCAATTACTTTGTTATTTACTTCACAAAATCTAGATACGGCTTCTACTAATTTTCGGATTTTTTTTGCAGAATCCTAATGTGTCTTTTTCAACATCATTCTATTTTTTTTAATCCATTCAGTAGAGCTCTGTAAAAGGGCAAACGGAATCTCCATTTAAAATACATTGGACCACATTTTGTATTAAATTATGTCATGAGTCGTCGCCAGAGTAAGCTGTTCAACAGGTAATTTTCGGGGGGACGCAAGTTCCGCAGCTAAAATTTCAGTAACTTTATGGAGATTTGAATACTAGACAGTGGTTACCTGTGTACTTTGATGGTTGGGATTCAAATAACCATAATATCTCAGGAATGATCGGTCTGAGCCTGTACAAGACTACACATCATTTACGCGTCATTCATATCATCCTCATCTCACTGATTCATGAGGTTGCTTATTGTCCTCAATTGAACAGACTGCAACGTACACACATTAGAGTTTAAAAAATTACATGTGTAATAGTTACATGTGTACTCAGCTATTTTAGGAATTGACCTTGTTCTACACATGCTCATTTTATTAAAAATTACTTATTTTAAGGTTTCTATTCAAGATTTTTTAAGATTTATGTTGTAACCAAATTATCAAAATTTGTCAACATGTTAAATTCCTTACGGCGAGAAATTCAAATACTTTTACGTTACGAGAAAGAACATTTTTGGCGATGTTTTGCAAGCGGATTTCTTTCGGGATTTTTTCCATGCATCATTATTACCAATAAATGTCCTTGAACTAAAAATAATACATTTACAAAATAAAAACACGTCCTCTCATATTTACTGGTCATCTTTACGAAAAATTAATCTATTATAGTGGATGCGTTGTAAAAAGTTTATAAATTGAGATTCAGAGGAAGTTGAACTCCCTTTACACCCATAATTGTTAAATGAATCGGATATTCAGTAATCCGAACTGGTCTGTTACCTATTAAAGTAGGATAACCGAAAAGTCATTATATTTCTATGAGACAAATAATTTCGATTACATAATTATAATTACATAATGATATGGAAATAAAACCTTAAATGAGAGTAATTTGAAACTGCATTCATGCGGATTAATTTAAACCTGTACTATTTGTAATATGATACAGATGGATAATACAGAATACGGATATCAGCTGCTACTATCTGAGGCAAATAAACAGCAGTCAAACCGCACTGACACTTGCGTATCTTCTACTAGTTCACTAATTTTTGAGAATTTTAATGTGTATGAACTACAAAACAGAACAAGCTACAAAATTATGACTATTATTCTAGAATCTGGTAATTTCTAAATAAAGAAACCCCTTTTTAAATTTATAACAAATATTAACCTATGAATTCTTTTTAGTTACAATTATAACTACATAACTTGAATAACACTACACTAAACTACACAACCCAATAACAGACTAAATTAAATAGAAAATGTTTCATAACAAAACCAAGACTTAAACGAAACTTAACTAAAAAGAAATATGTCCATCTACAATCAAATATCTAATTGATCCTAATTGCATTCCGATAAAAATTTTATACTAACTACCCGTCAAGAAAAAACTGCTTCAAAACGCGACACGTTATACGCTAACAAGAGTTTAACACACTCATTTAATCCCAGTTTACCTTAACTTACTACAGAAGGGCAGCCGCTTTTTATATAAAACCACCATTGAAATGAGAAACCTGGCTCAAAAAACGAAACATTTGAATACGTTATTTTTAACTATAATCGCAAATCGTTAAATTAAGTTCCAAGAAAAGAAATTCTTGAGATTAAAGCGATTAAAATCCATCTTAAAGCTGTAAAATCTAACTTTAAGCCTGCTGTTCAGAAAACATAATGTTCCTAAAATTTCTTTTTACAAAAAAGTTGATTTTGAAAAAGAACATCTAAAAATTATTTAATGAAGAGAAAAGAAATTTTAAAATCTGAACCAGTAGTTTTAGCTCAAGGAAAAGAGAACATGTAAACAAACTTATAGTTCTAAGAACCTTTTTTTGTTTTTTACTTGCCTAATAATGAAACAGGATCAACTTCAATTTTTTGATTTACGTCCAACTGTAAAAATGATAGAACCGACCGGGAATCGAACCCAAGACCTCTGGCATAGAAGCCAGTTGCTCTGATAATTACACAAACGTCGTAATACCTAAAAATAAACATTCAATACTCAAATAAAACATTTTTTTTGAACAAAATGACATGGATCAATTTGAGAAAAATTTTTAAAAAGACGCTACGAGCCTATCCATAAATAGCAGGTAATTTGGTATTTTGAAAATGGGAGAGAGTTTGAAAACGATTACAGGTAGATGAGTACGGATAGAAGTAGAAGGAGATGGCAGCCTAATCTTCATCGTTGTCGTCGACTTTAGATATAGGTGGAAGTGGTGCAAAAGAATTTTTAATTAAATACCAACCAAGAAAGGATGAGAAACGAGGAATTCCAAGGATTGCAATTCATGATCTCAGGCGACAAACTTATCCTTTTCTTAAGAAAATAGTAATAAATTCATAGGGATGACAGAAATTTAAGGAAAAAATGTAAAACAAATCATTATATTGTGTCTGATCTAAATAGTATTTTTTATAACCACACTTTCTTATGAGTCTGGCTAAATTTGCTTTTTATTAACATTTGCCTTTCTTACTGAATTAAACCTATATAACTTCAAATTAGTAAACCAAAGCCTCTACCAGGAAATTATTTATTTTTCCACTGTCACACAAAAATAGTTATAGTACGAAAATTTTTCTCCTCTTTACAGCAAAGGAAAATTAGCCTGCTCCGGCATCAAAAGTGGTTTTTTAATCAGAATACTGGGTTAATAAAATCAATTTTTCCCAGAGTTACAGTGGTGATCTCAAGCTTCTCTTTTCCTTTATCCTTTGATATCGATCCATTTATTGTAATAATAGCACATTCTCTCACTTACACAAGCAGTCTGCAGCTCTTTCTTTACATCCCAATTACGAATTAGTCCTCATACAACCCTTGACCCTACACAGAAAACGCATCTCTACAGTTTCCAATTTCTGTTTCTGTTCTTCTGTAAGGCCCAAATTTCGCTCCCATACAAAAGTGTCAAAGCTGCTATTGCGTCATAAAATCTCTTGTATGTTTTAAGCTCTCTCTCTTAGTTTAGTTGCAATAATTCAGCATTTTCTTTGGAAACGACGTTCTTTTTAATCCAACATCAAGCTTTCCATCAAAATCAATATTGCAGCCCCAGTAACTAACTGCACTGTTCAATAGGAGAGATATTAATCATAATATTGGATGTTAGAGGGCCCCTTCCTACAAAGCCATTACTTACTGGATTTGCACAATTTGTATTTACTGCATAAATTCTGAAAAAGGTGCCTCTCTGGAGCTTCTCCTCCGACTCGCCTTTCAAAACTTAATTATCAGTTAATAAAATGATATTCAAGGAAAGACCGTGACATATAACTGATAGATTAACACTTCAATTCTCTTAAAATAACAAACTTACAGTAAAAAAAACACTTTTACGGGAAAATTTGTATCCGTTTCAATGAGATTCCTTTGCATGATGCCGTAGCTAATTACAGATT
Organism: Catonia carolina; assembly: GCA_035578175.1. Lineage (NCBI taxonomy): Eukaryota > Metazoa > Arthropoda > Insecta > Hemiptera > Achilidae > Catonia > Catonia carolina. Next base: position 15,328,286 of record JAQMRL010000002.1, on the reverse strand, counting down.
GAAGAAACGCGAAATAAGTCACAAGTAAAATGTTTATTCATGATAACTGTTAAACTACGCGAAATATATTATACAATTAGTTTATAATTCACTGAAATGTGACTAAGGAAATAAAAGCATTAGGCCTATATTCCTACAATTTTTACTATTAAAAATAAGGAAGAAGAACTAAAATAAAAGTTTACGGACACTTGCAGACTATAGAATGGAAGACAAAAATTATAGAATGGTTGACAAAATACATTTTTAAGACACTAAACAATAGACCAAAGGTGTCGGATAAATGGTTTAAAGAAGTCAGAAAAAGTATTGAGGAAACCGATAAAACTTAATGAACCGAACCAAATTCAGACAAATAATTACATACTTTAAGGGCTCTCATAAAAAGCAAAAATAGAACACCAAGTGAACAGAAGAAAAGAGAGTGAGCGAATGGTGACAATGTGGGATATAAATAGAGCTTCCAGAAACGTCTTAAGTCACTTCACACAGTGTAAAAATGGCCCTATACAAGATAAAAACCAGAACGAAAAAGGGTTTATAATACTGAAAGTGAATAATTCATGTACCAAATAAACTATGATTTTAAATTACCCGAAATAACTAGATGACGTAAAAATTAATCTTTATATAAATTTTATGTAGTATCATATGCATTTAAAAGAAATATCCGGAACAAATCCTATAAACATTATGGAAAGTTACACAGTTCGGTAAAAATAAGAAGAAACAGTCATCAGTGTCAGTGAGAGAGTGTGTGAGAGTGAAGAGGATTGCCACTTTGGTGGATCGTAAACCGAGTTTCATATCGTGCGAGAAGCGTCGGCGCCCCTTGAGTACCTACTACACCTGGCGTCCCGATGCCAACCAAAGAAAAAAAACGAAAAATTGACGGCCCATAAACCACGAACCTTGTTGTATTTTCTCGCGTGACATAGTTCCTTTTTATCCCCTTCTCTATTGTTTTATTATTAAAAGGGTCGCTCCAAAAAAGTATACAAAATAGGAAACGATGATTCACCTTAACGCTATGATATTTTGTAGTAGTACCACTGTGAGATTTATAGTTCAAAAACAAAGGGGAAAAAATAAAATAAAAAAATTCTTTGATCTATGCAATAAAAATGGAAAATTCTTTGATCTTTACAATACGATGTTTGGAACTTTTCAATAATTTATACATGAATACGAGATATACGTGTATTTTACATGAGAATAATAAACCTAAATTGTTAAACACTAAAAAATTAATATAAAGTGTAATTAAAAGAATAAAAAATGAAGCAATAAAATAGCCGCGTATACTTAAAATTCGTGGTAAAAATTGTTTATTTTTTTAGATTTCTGCCTAATTCATTTTACCCTTAACGTGTATACACTTTAAGAGGGGGCAGACAATTTTCATTAGCCCTATACCTGCAATACTAACTTTGGTAGATTTTTTGTTGGAACCGTTAAAGCTACAAAGCTGAGCTTTGGCACACTTATCTACAGCACCTTTTTAGAAATTTATACCAGAGCTTTTTCATTTATCTTTATCCAGTCTAAAAATTATTTTTGTTCTCAAAAAATGTTCAAATTTAGTCTAGATTTTTTTATGAAAAAGTCACCCAAAAAATAAAAACTCCAAAATGTTTGAAATACCTCTGGAGTAAAGATAACCTTAGTACTAACATGTAGTGTGCAAAATTTCACACTCCTATGTGGGATGGTTCCTGAAATAAGTGTACCTAAAGTCAGAAAATACAATATGCGGAAAATGCGGATATAGTAAAAGCATAATACCGCAACAGAAACATCTATTGCCAACTGGAATTAACTTCCAAACAAAAACACACCAATATTTATTTTGTGTTACAGCTAATTCCTCTGCGTTCTAGAAATTATTAGTTTTATATGAACACGATCTCCATGATGAGCAAAAACGTGATTATTTTAATCCCAATTTACAACAATGAAAAACGTGAAAAAATATTGAAATTAACACTACGTACCCTACCAACATAATTTTTTCTCAAGACAAAAAGCAACCAATGTCGTGTTGTATATCAATTTAAATAGGGAAAAACGATCTAACAATATAGGTAAAATTGAAAAATCAATATTTTTTTTATTAAAATCGGTCTGCTCTCCTTTGCTTTTAAAACTACAACTTTATTTCAAATATTTTTTTGTACAGATCTTAGTTTTTTTTTTATTTAACGTCCGACTGTTCTGCAATTACTGCTATTGCAGACGGTGAAGAATGAAATGATTTTTTTGTAACATATGAAAATATGCAGTGCCTGAATCGCATTCAAACCCAAGACCGCATGATGAGAGGCGAGCACGTTACCAACTACGCCAATGCGGCCGACACAGATCTTAGTTAAGCGTCAATTTCCATATTTTTCCATACTTTTAAGTCAAACAAAGGTTGATCTTCATTTAGCGTCATCTCTCATGATTAAAAATATGTTGTTTTAATCATAATTTACTAATGATTAAATATAACCTAGTAGGCTATATTTTCCATTATTTATACTTGAAAGAAGAAGTATATTTAGTATTTTACACCAGATTTTTTTGTCTGTATAACATCTCACATCTCCTACGCAAAGTCAAGGCCCATTAAAAAGGCTTACAAGTAGGCATATGACTCAGTTAAAAAAACCATGCATATTATAGGGTAAGTCAGTAAAGAGGTCAAAACGTCTTTGGCCAAGAGGAATTATTGGAGAGGCCCAGTGTAAGATTAAAGCGATTGGTGTAAGGCTCCAACAAGTAATTGCAATTTTGTAAATCAAATAACATTTAGTAATTGTATTTTACTAACAGACGCTAAATAAATAATTAACATAATATCATAAAAAAATAATGAAAATACCAAAATGGGTGAAAGCACATAGATAGGATGAAATAAAAAAAAAATTTTAGAATTTATTTTATAATACGGGATAAACATTGTGATGATAAAAATTAAATAAAAAAGGTTAAGGAAAGGGAATTGATTACATTTAAGGATAATAAATTACTTAACGATTAAAATTGACTATTTTTTCCCATTGTATTGTGTAAGGAATTTCAGGTATAGTTACCGTAAAAGTGGTCGACCTTGGATTGGTAAAGAAACATCTTTTAACACCCACCTACAACGTACCGTGCTCAGCCAACCTTCCTTCTACCATTCAACTGAAGATCTTTGGTTACTTAATAATAATTTAAGTAAAGGAGCTCAAGATTCACCGGTTAAAATACCCATTTTACTCCTGTACTCCTATAAAAATAATTACAGTACAAATATTTTAAAATAAATTGCAGTGTTCAAATATTGTTCATATATTTCTACCTCGGAAAACCTAAGCTAATAAAAATAATATTATACAGCGTATAGTATTTATACAGAGTATGTTAAAAACAACAAGATTTTATAAATAAAAAACTGGAATAAACCAAGAAACCTTGTTGATTTGTCTGATTATGTACACATACTAACTTTAAGGGCCTCCAAAAAGATTAATAGTAGAATAATGGACGAAAAATGAAGAGAAGTATACAGTGAAAGCATATTGAGAATGAAGTCTCGATAACGAGCTTTCAAAAAAATTAAAGTTAAATAACTCAGTTTAAAAAGATTTTTAACTACCCAAAATATACACAGCGTATGAGGAATGACCATGAAAACAAAATGCATATGAGTTAAGAGCTGACGAGGAATTCAGTAAAAAGCCAACAATTAATTATGAAAATATAGGTAGTAGTAAAATCAGCTTACAGTAAAGTTTCAGGTTACTCGAAGTAATCTGTAATGGCCTTAAACTAAAATAAATAAATGTATTCCCAAAATTTTGCTCAACACATTTAGGCATCGTGTCAAAATTACTTCATTTCAGAGGTACATGAAACTTTATTAATTAATTTTCGATACTTAATCAATATAATATGAAGGGTCTACGAGAAAAACACGTTTAGTCACATTTTGGTCCTTTTAAGAAGATTTTTAAAGTTTGCAAACTTGTACTTATGTAACCATTAAAATTACTGTTATTCTGACTTCAAAAATCTATAAAGTAATTAGTTTGGAACACAAAATACATTTAAAAAAATTGAAATAACAAAATTATGTACCGAAATTTACTGTTAAAAATGTAACGGAATTCTTTATGACTGTAGACAATTGTCATTTACTTGAAGGAAAAATAAATGCTTTCGGAAGACCTGTCGTAGTGACTGCATAATTTTTACACTGTATGGAACGCAATGATAAATTACTCAACTCTTTAAAATTACTAATTAAAAATGTACTTAAAATTCTACTTTAACAAAATATTAGATAAAATATTTTACAACATTTTAGTTTGAAATTCTTCTGTCCAACACTTCTAACTCGGCACAAACTTGTCAGCTTCTATTAAGCTGCAACAAATCGGTCTTTTTACTTAGTAGATAATTTTATCATTATTGAAGTCATAAAATTAGGAGTTTTGGATAAATTTCATTTACAAAGAAAGCGTGTTTATTGTTCAGATTTAATTTTTAAACTGCTTCAACACTTTAAAGTTTTGTACGCTCAAAAAAGTAAAAGTGCATTGCATTCCGTTTAGCATTGGAAAATAAACGATTCGGAAAATTCATAAGGACTGGTATATAGGCCCTGCTCTGTTAAATTTATATTAACACCCACAAAGCAAACCCGCATTTTGTCAACTACAGTAAAATTTACTTAAATACTTAAATACCAAAATTAAATGACAGTAGATTTTAGTTAAAGTTAAATTTTAACCCATCATGTTCAATAGTAAAACAGTAAAATCTACGATCATATTAAACCGAGGTCAATATGAGTGAACAACATAAATAAGCTTACACACTACATTTTAGAAACGTATTTGTCAAATGAAAATAGGCCTGCCTGCATTTGTACCTTTTTAATAAAACGCCAAAATGACGTCAACAAACCCACACGAGTACGATGAGAGTATGTACATTCATTCAACAAAATTACAACACGAATGAATCTATCCGAAAATAGGACCAGCGTGCAATGTACATAATGTATTTTAATGTAGACTGACATACGTACAACATTTTACGTTATATTTGTATACGAATCAATGTAGTAGATGTATGTTAACAAATTTTCCTTTAGTGAGTGTGAATTTGTGTGGTTTTGCTAAATAGTAGTGTACACTAGAGTAAAAGTATGATTCAAATGTCAAATTTCAAATCGATTCTGCGTAGGTTTTGATGGAAATATCCAGCTCTTCAACACATGTCAGTATTATTACACGTAGCTATTTATCTGGCAATGCAGTAACAGTTTAAAAATAAAAATTGCTTTAATCAAACTACAAAATTAACAGAATAGTGAAACATTCGACCTAATTAAACTTTAAATTATACTTAAAACTGCGATTATTGGAAAAATATAATTATTTTCAAATTTCATTAAATTTAGTAAAACGGAAGAATGAACATTTCAAAGTGATAGTAGTAATATTTTATTAATTTTAAGAAAGCTTGTGACTCAGTCGACAGTTAAACGCTAGTGAATATTTTACGAAAATTGAGTAGACAACAAAAAACAGAAATCAGTAAGGAAATGTTATGTTAACACAGATCCACTCAAAAGTAAAATTTCTAGAAGGTACCAAAAAGTTTATAATAAAAACTAGTTAGACAGGGTTATAGATTGTTAACTGTTCGCTTAAACTTTGGGCTGAAGAAGGTAATTCGTAAATGGGGAAGTAAATATTGTCAATAAAAAAAGTTAAAACAAGACCACGAGCGGATCATTGGCGGTCATCAAGATTAATTAACTTGCTTTTAAAAACTAACTAGTAATATTGTTTTTAGGAAAACAGAGAGAAAGAAAGACCACATATTTCCTACGCAAAACGCTTAAAACACAACGGACAATAAAATAGCTCCTCATCAGTTGAAGACACAATAAATCGTAAACTTCGTTGCTTCAAGTACCTCGGAGTGATAATGAAGTCGAAAACCAGCAAAAAGTATAGCAAACAACAGCAGATGAGCAAATATTGCGTGCCTGCATGCTTTCTTGAGTGAATGATTTAGAATGGAATTCAGGAAGGCTGGTTTGCGAGAAGCGCACGAATTTGAGTACTTTCTAATTCGAGAATAGTGGACGGATAATACCGGTTACGGATACAAGAAAACCGAAAGGTCAACGAAAAGATCAGAGAACGAAGACTAAAAAAAATCTTGCGTTCAATTACATAAAATGGATGAAAAACTATTGACAAATACCGTTAAAGTCCTTCAATAATGACCGAAGGTGCCCAATAACAAGTTTAAACAAGTCAAGAAGAATAATGAACAAATGTAATATACTCGTAAATCAAGAAAAAATTACTGATTATTGGCTTCAAGGGGCACCACGAAGAATAAAAACGGATCACTAAACGAGCGGTAGAAAGTAGAAAACCTAAAGCGAAAAAATGATGTGAGTGTAGGCTGCTAAAAAGACTTCCAGAAATGTCTTAAGATGCTTAATGTGGTCTAAAATGACCATAAAAGAAAAAATGAACGATTTTACAGTTACCGATTCCGTATTTAAGTTTTATTTCTTTTTTATCTGTACTTAAAAGTTGTAGTAAGAATATGTAACAGTCTAGTCGATTAGAAATAACTTTTTAAACGATTCCATTTTTTCTTCTTGTTTTTACAGCCGAATGAAACGGTAGTTTTAACTATTATTGTGATAAATGTATATGGAAAAGTCATTAAAGAGTTCATTCAGGATTTTCTTTAGGTTTTTCTCGTAATAAGAAAAGCCACCCCAACAAGATATAGAAGACAGTTGGTCTGGTTGAGATTGCGTGTTCCATATTTGGCCTCAGGCCCAACATTTATCGAACTTCTTTCATTTATGAGGATTTTTCTAATCCTTTTTTTCTTTCTCTATTGAAAATGTTCTTCCCTTATTTTATTTATTTATTGCTTTTGATTAATATTTCTATTCTATCTGTTTTTATTTTTTTATCTGGAAAATGAACATTGTTTTTTGTGTCTAATAGTAAAAACTTTGTAACAATATCCGAACCCCAACCTCTTCCAAAAGTAGTAAAATTTTATAATGTCTCTTATTTTTTACATTTTCCCCGATAAAGATACTAAATTGAAAACAATAGCCCACGTAATCTTAAATAAAGCTTTTCTTAAAAACTTATGCTCTAATTTAATTACTAAATGTTAAAATGGCACACATGCAAGAAACCAAATTTCCAGGTTATTTTAAAAACTAATTTTTTATAAACATTTTTAGAGTTATGAATTGAATTTTTATAATTCTACCATCAGATACCATAGATTTTCGTAATCTCTGGGATTTTGACAACCGCTTATTATGATCAGGATTTTACTACGATTTTTGATCGTATTAAGCGGCGATCACAATAACCGAAAATCGCGTCTGTAACTAACTGACCGTTAAACCGAAACATGTTCGTAGTTAAGGGTAGGCCTACGGTTTTATCCAAAATAGTCATTCCTGTCAACAGTTAATACGTTTTTTTATTTTCTTACTGACTTATTGAGTAACATGTCTACCCTTCTAAGAAAGAGGAGATATTTTTAAAAATGAATACTGTGGTATTAATTTTACAAGATTTCTGCATTTTACTCTTTCCTAAGGATTCTCTAACTGACTTGCCATTAGACAAAACAGTTACCCAAAATTAAGTTAGTAACATAAACAAAATAATCTCCTATTTAATAATTTCGTATTACGTGAAACTAAGTTCCTATATTTTTGAACAGCTTTAAACATAATAAGCAGTAGAATAAAAATACATAAAAATAAAAAGAATGAGTAGAAAACTACACATGGTTTTATGATTATATCATGTTATTTTGTATTTGAAATAAGTAGCTGAATGCATTAACCATGGGTGATTAAAGGGTGGTTAAAGGTTGGTAAAGGATCTCGGAGGCGGTGAGAGTGGCCGAAGCTCTCACTGTAGCAAAATTCTGAGTAATGTCCGCTGTTTTTCGACGAAAGAGTCGAAGGTTCTAGAAATAGAACTCAGCTCTGCCAACAAATCCTACTCTCACGTCCTCGAAGACAATGTGTCGCGTAACCGCTGGGTGCATGGCGTACAATGGATGTGCGTTATGTAGCAGACGAGAGGGGGTGAAGGCGAGTTTCTGGCGCCTCATAACGAGAACTTTTCGGCTAGGGGAATAAACCCTAACAGAAAATTCTGGTCCTCCAGGTTGGGGGTTGAATCGATGGGCCAACACCCCATCATTTCGTAAAAAATCTAGCATCGTTAAAAACTTCAATCAGAAGCCTCGGAACTCGGACCGGAATAATGGAATAAGAAAAGAGAAACGGAAATGGATAATGAATTTTGGAACATGGAATATTCAAGGTATAGGTACAAAGCGTCAAGAAGTCTTTGATGAAATGGAAAAAATGAAAATAGATATCGGCGTTCTAACGGAAACAAAGAAAAAAGGAAAGGGTAATGAAAGAGTGGGGGACTATATAATGTTTTACAGCGGAGTAAACAAAAGCGAGAGAGCAAAAAGAGGAATTGCTATAGCGATCCACAGTAAACATAAATCAAAAGTAACCAGTTGGGAGGAAATAGATGAGCGGATAATGATGGTCGAATTAAGGAAAAACGGATATGACATTGTGATTGTGGGAGTGTACGCTCCGACAGACGACACAGAAGTGCTAGTGAAAGACCAGTTTTATGAAACACTGTCACAAGTTCTAACAGGGATCAATAAAAATAAAGAAATTTTCATCCTTGGTGACTTGAATGCTCGTACTGGGCGCTGTGTGAATAGTGTGACAGTTGGAAGATATGGAGAAGAGGTGCTCAATGATAGTGGTCAGAGACTAATTGATCTATGTGACACATTTTCTTTGAAGATTATGAATGGTTTTTTCCCCCACAAAATGATACATAAATATACTTGGAGTCAGCCTAAACGAAATTTGACAAGCATTATAGACTATGTAATACAAGGACAAAACTCTCCACTGAAAATCATGGATGTGAGAGTGCACAGAGGACCTCAATGTGGCTCGGATCATTTTATGGTGAAAGCAAGTGTGCTAGTTAAGTTCAGACCTTCCCAAAAGCAAGAGAAGAAAATCACTAATAATATTGCACAACAAAACATGGAATTTCCCAAATACAATCTACAGAGTTTGAGCCAAGAATCAGTCCAATTCTTGTATAAGTTAAGACTGGCAACTAAAATTTAAAAGTTGAAAGAAGGATCAGCGGAAGAAGTGTATGGACAACTTAAAGCCTTCATTCATGAAGCTGCTAGAGAAGCTTTGGGAGAAACTGAAGGAAGTAATCCAAAAAGCAGGGATTGGTGGTCGGAGGAGTTGGAGATTTTGGTCAAGCATAAGAAGCAGGCATATCTTAAGTGGTTGACAACGGGAGACTATGAGGATAGGAAACAGTATGTCAGGTGGAATAGAGAAACAAAAAGGGAAGTGCAAAAAAGGAAAAATGAGTTCTGGGAGGAGAGATGTGACCAAATCAATCGATATATGGGTGGTACGAGAGTGGCAGAGGCATGGAAAGCAATAAGAAATCTCAGAAAAGACAACATAAACCAGAATAACATCACACTGATAAAAATGAATGAATGGGAGACCTATTACAAAAAATTACTTGAAGAAGATAGACCTCAGTTTATGACGACTCCATTACAAGAGGAGGAAATAGATAGAGAGGATATGGATGTAGAGGAAATCAGTGTGATAGAGCTTAAAAACGCCCTAAAACATATGAAAAATGGGAGAGCTGCTGGACCTGGAAGTATTCCTATAGAGTTGGTGAAGCATGGACCGGACATACTATTAGAAAAATTGGTGGAAGTCTATAACAAATGCCTTTTGAAGGATGAGGATATCCCAAGTGATTGGAAAATGGGGTATCTGAGCTCGATACACAAAAAGGGTGATAAAAAGGTGTGCTCGAACTATAGAGGCATAACAGTAACCAGTGCTATGGGAAGGCTGTATGGTCGAATCCTGAAAACAAGACTGGAGCAGGACTTTGAGGAAATGGAAGAGCAATGTGGTTTTAGGGCGGGCAGATCGTGCCTGGACAATATCAGCACTCTCCAACAATTGGTAGAGAAACGGTCGGAAAGGAATCTGAGTACGCATCTAATGTTTATTGATTTGGAAAAGGCCTATGATAATGTTCCCATCAATAGGATGTTTGAGGTGTTATCTGAAGCAAACATCAACAAAGGCTACATCAGAGCAATAAGAACACTTTATAGGAACTCAGAATGTGTGATTAAATTGAATAATAAAATATCTGCGCCATTCAGGGTTAACAAGGGTTTGAAGCAGGGGTGTTGTTTATCACCCACTCTTTTCAAGATATATATACAAAGAGCACTGAGCACCTGGCGCAAGAAATGTAATGGAATGGGGATTGAAATTGGAGATACCTGTTTGTATACACTACTGTTTGCCGATGATCAAGTGCTCATAGCTAACGATGAAGAGGACATTGCTTATATGACAAGGAAACTCTTGGATGAATACTGTGAATGGGGGTTGAATATTAATATTAGCAAAACCGAATACTTGGTTATAGGGGAGGAGTCCAATGATCTTCAAGTCGACAACAAAATTATCAAGAGCACAAAGGAATTCAAGTACTTGGGGACCTACATATCATCAGACGGTTCAACTAGGAAGGATGTTAAAAATAGGATTGTGCAAGGGAGAATAGCAATCCGGAAATTGAACCCGATTTTATGGTCTGCAAAAATGCACATGAATACAAAAGTCCAGTTGTACCACACTATTGTGGAGCCAATAACAACTAATGGGGCAGAGTGCTGGCAAATAACATCAAAAATAGACAGCCAGCTTAAAGCAGTTGAAATGGACTTTCTGCGCCGTTCATGTAGAGCGTCCAGGTTGGACCATATCCGGAATGACGACATCAGGAAAAGAGCTCATGTAGAAGATACCATTGTGGATAGGATAGAGAGACGACAACTGATATGGTATGGTCATGTGCAGAGAATGGGTGATGAGAGGTGGCCAAAAAGAATGTTGTCTTATGTCCCAACCAACAGAAGGAAGAAAGGTAGACCAAGGAAAACGTGGAAAAAGGGAATACAGGAAGCCATGAGGGAAAGAGGGATGGATGAGGGTGATTGGGAGGATAGAAGAGAATGGAGATTGAAGTGCGGGAAGCGGCGCCGGCCGTAGGAACCCCGGAAAAAATGCATTAACCAATGGATGCAGTATGCGACGCTTACTGTATCGTATATTTTTACAAAAAAATAAAAATAAAATAAATAAGGGTGGCATAATCTTTTTAATAAAAAAATATTACCAAGAATATTACACCCATAAAATAATTTTAATGTGTGGAGTGAGGATATTTATTCGGTACTATTGATGAACTACCTATTATTTATTTTGGTACAGGCAGCCACGTTGTCTACGTTTTACAAAAACTGATAATTCTTTGTTTGTGTAAAAAAATTTTTTAGGTTTAATAATTCAAGAAATATATTTTTTAGTTTTATGTAATTAAACTATACTTATGTCTAAAATCTTATCATCGAATCAATTGATAATATTGTTATAATGAAATGAAAGGAAATTTTTTAATTTATTTATTTAGCGCTATCTACTTTTTCTGCATTTCAGTGATTTAGAATTTCAACTCATCTTACAGCCTCGGTCAAGTTTAATGATAAAATGAGACAGTAGGCCTATTCATTTTATAAAAATGTATACTTTAAACGTATCGTGTTGTTCATTTCTGTCTAACTTATTTTGCTAGATTAAAGTTATTTTCCTTTTGCAAATAAAGTTCATCCTGTCATTATTATTCAGAACTACCAATACAAATCATTATACAGAACTTATTTTATATATAATTATTATACAGAACTACCGTACGTAGTAGGCCTACGTATTAGCAGCCATGAACTGGTATTTAACACTAGGAACGGTTAAGCATCCGAAAAATTTATCGATTGAATTTACCCCCGCTTTTAGCCCGAGTGAAAACCCACAAGTAAGAGGAGTGCTGGATACCCGAGAAGGAGATGGTTTCCAGAACAGGCCGGGCTGAAGTGAAAAAGAAGAATTTAAACCAACGATTTGACGACGTAAAGGTAAATTGTATCAATATTATTATTATTATTATTTTAAATTAACAACACGAAAAATGAACCAAACAATACTTGGAACATTGCTCTAAACTAGAGATTTTCAGAGACGAAATAAAAGAATATTGGACAATGAAAGGGAATAGTAAAAATGCAAGCAATAATTGTAAAATAAAAAATTCATGAATAATTTATACATGAAATGTAAAGAAAACAATGAACGATAGCAAGTGGGATCCAGCCACACATAAAAAAGTGGAATTAGCACAAGAAACCATGCGACAGAGCACACAATAAAGGGCGTTGTGTAACAACGGCATTTATGCTATTTTATACATGTAACAGGATGTCTAAAAAGTATGTTTAGTCACTACTACACTTTTCTTCACATGAAGGAACAAGTAACACTGTTTAAAAAACTTATAATCTGTCGTAGCCTTGAAACTTTTTTTAATCAATTTAAATGCATTTTTATTTTTTTAAATGTTAATTTTTTTACATGGTATTTGTTACCAACGTAAACAGTAGGACAAAAGTAAAAGCGGAAACAGGCTTTTAACAATTTCACCGTATTTGGAAAACAAGATAAGTATAATAATATGAAGATAGTAGAACAAAATACAACTTTAATGCCTTAAAAATAAACAATATATTTTCTAGAAATTAACATTATTTATAAACGTATAAAACATTGGCCAAAAATTAATTAATTTAAAATTTACTTTCTTTTCAACGGCACAATGTATAATTATAATATTTTCCTCGTAGAATTTTACACAAAATCATAATGAATACCACTTACTATAGATAACACCACATATTGTTAACGATTTTAGTAATTTAAGTACGAATCTCCCTGTTGGTGCAGTTGACCAACAGTTATGAGTTTAATAAAGAATTACTTCTACATTTAACATAAAAATTATCTCCGGACTAACTGTTACTATACAACTTATCTGAACTTAATTAAGTACTGAGCGTATTTTTACTTTCTCTTGCCTATATGAATATATAGGAAGGAAAGTATTGTTTTCATGTCGATTTTTTGAAATCGAGTTTTCACCGGATCTATACGTTTTCAGACCCCCTGAACCCAAAAAAACATGTTTTTAGCGATTGGTCTGTGTGTGTGTCTGTGTGTGAACAGAATATCTCAAGAACGGAACATCGTACGAACTTCAAACTTGAAACTTAAGTTACATACCACTACCGGACGCGACACGAACATTTTCATCAAAATCGGTCAACCGGAAGTAGTAGTTTATTCGTATAATTTTTCACTTTTTTGCGATTTTCTCAAAAACTAGTCCTACGATTTTTTTTAAATCGCCTGGTTTACTACATTTTTTATGCTCTTTAATATAGGGTAGGCGCCATGTTTGCTGAAATTCTGCGTGAGGCTGTTTTTACGTAAAAACATTCTCTTTTTAAGATTGCGGCTTTAATATGCATTTTAGCGCAAAACGTTATATAATAAAAGTTGTAGAGAATGTAAAATTCTACAACTTTTATTTCAAACATTTTTTTGTATAACGCTTAGTTTAGCGGTAATTTGCGATTTTCTGTTTTTTTTTCTCACGAAAACGTGAGAAAAATCGATTTTTTTAACATTTCGGTCTTAGTATGCATTTTACGACAAAAGTGTATATAATTAAATTTATAGAAAATTAAAAGATCTACAACTTTTGTTTAGAGCATTTTTCTCTACAGAGCCTAGTTTAGCGTGAAAGCGTGATTTTCCGTATTTTTAAGCCAAACTGAGTTAGATTGTCATTTTGCGTCATTCACTCATGATTAAAATAAGGTTATGTTTTTGAGGTTAGTTTTTGTTTATTTCTAATATTTTATTAATAAAGTTAGGTTTATTATTAATTATTTGCATTGGCAAGAGAAAGTTGTGTGAGTGTTTCACACCAGATTTTTAACTGATAATTTGGTTTTAGATTAGTAGCATATAACATGTTTTAATTTGATTTGACATAGGTAGTAGATTCTTATTGCTGAAAACTAATTTGTAGGTTTTCAGTGATGATCTAAAACAAAATTTATCGTCTACCAGTACGTTGTACGGCATCATACTGGACCGCTTAAGCAAAATTTTCCAGAAACTTAATTGAAACCAGTGTAGTTTAAGACTAATTGCAACATTGACCCATGGCTGCATTTCATTGGAAAAAATCTATAATTAACTGAGAAAACCGTTTGTACTACTTAATCGATCGAAACAGAAAAATCAAATAACAAAACTTTTTTTTTAAACTACTCGTACTTTTTAAAAAGTATTACTGAACCTAATTATTTAATACGCTCGCATGAAACCCTGATTCAATTTTAAACAATGATGAGCATTCCGGATAAAAATTTTAAAACATAATATCATAAATTCTTACTTTATACCCATTTTTTTTAACTAGGTGCTTCTTATAATTTACCATTTCTGAAAACACTGCTTAGCAGTTTGTTTAAAGTGCTTTCGTATGTGGATACTTGTGTCAGCGATTGGTGTCATACTTGATATTACTAAGGTCTTACGAGTATGTTAATTGCGTCTCGTTGCAACAACACGACAGTTGTAGTTCCCAAGAGCTCTAAGTGCTAAGAATGGCAACAGAATTAAATTAACCTCTAATTTTAAAACAAAAATAGTAAAAAAGTGTAACAATTAAAAAATTAAAACAGTAAGGGTATGAGCAACGCGTGATTTAGATTTATTAGCTACTAAAAAATAACGAGAAATATTTTTTTTTTAAGACTTCGTGATATAATAATAGCCGACTTCATACAATTTTGTTCGGTATCAGTAGCCCTACATTCTTACTTTTAATCTGTGTGAATCTTCGATTTCTACATGGCTTATTTTCATCAGATTTACATTTCAGCACTCTTTTAAATCGATACCTTGGAATTAAATTTTACAATAACTATTGTGACATGCCGGCTGGACAACTGTATTTTGATTGCGCGGGGTTCTTTTGTACGAGTGATCTTCAGCGGTTTTACAGTATAATTATCGTTTTCCGGGAGCTGTGTCGCTTGTTGCCTTGCTAGTGTAAAGTAGAATGTTCTATTGTGTTCTATTCGTTTATTCTGTTATTTATTCTTCGAGAAAGTACTATCATTATTTTTTATAAAAAGCGCCAACCACTTTCCGTAGTAAGTCAGTGTTGCGTAAACAGTTGAGAAGTAAAGTTTCTTAAAAACCGATTTGTGCATTACGTATTGAATCAGTTTCTCTGTGACGGAAAGATGTTATCAGGTTGTGTAATCAATTAATTATAATTAATTGAAATAATTATTTAAATTTATTATTAATTTTTTGAATGTAAAATGGTTATAGTATTATTTCTTTTTGGTTAAATTTCATTTAAATATTAATTGAGTGTTATAACATTTCATGTAAAATTTAGTCTGTTATTAATTGACATTGCTTAGTTTAATTTCTGGTTTCTATAACTATAAAGATATATTTAAGTGGTAATTAATTTGTAAAAAAAATTTTATAAATTTAAAAAGAGGTTTTGTCTTTGAAAAATAAATCAGAACGTACAATAACCCTCAATAAACCTCACAACATTTTAGTAGTTATATTCATTAGAAATTTCTATTCATTTCATAATAATTCAAGAAGGAACTTCTGAAACAGCCAGTACTCTTGCTCCAAATTCAAAACGATCATTCGTTCGTTCACATAACTCGAAATATCTAAAGAATGATGGCGAGTGAATTCGTATGCTAATCTAACGATTCTTGTAGACATTAAACGAATAACGACTTCTCCTGTTACGTTATAACATCTACTTATATGAATATAACCACGATTTGCATATCTCGTTTTCGTCATCAAATCTAACTTAGCATTTCCAAAATCTAGAAAATTAAATTTCAAATCATTACATTTAACACAACCATTACTATTAGAGCAGTTGTTTAATAGAATATTGGATATTTTAAAAATACTCTTAACAAGCATCATACAAGAAAATGTTATAAACCAACTGGTAAAAAATGTACAATTTGAAACTGATTTAATTTATGTAACGTAAAATTTTACAAAAATCCTTCTTCAACCAGCAATTTACTAAAAAATCTGATGTGGAATCATCTCTACACATATTGACAATCAATTCTACAAAATGTTAGCACAATTTAATTTCTGTTTAATGCATATCCTATTTATGGTATTTTAAAATTTTAATGTTTTGTTTAAGTTTATTTAAAGCCATATATACAGTTTGGTCATAAGCGTTGCGGTAGGTTTTGGCACGTAGTAATTTCCAGACTCTAACCGGGAATCTAACCTGAAACCTTCGCTTCGTAGGCTAGCGAGCTAACCACAACGCCACTGAGGCCACCAATTTAAATTTTATTTAAAAGAATATTTTAAAAATATGTATAATTTTGTTAATACTTCTGTGAAACCATTTATAGTGTTATTTATTTATATTAATAAGGTATTTGATTAATTAATATGCACACCAATAAAAGGTAGATCTGTAACTTTAATTTTAAGGTTACAATGACCGCTTGTGGATTTCATGGAAAACCCCTTAATTCTCCGGTTTTAGTTCAATAGAAATAGTTATCCTTACTCCAGCCTTTACATACATGTAGGCCTATAGTCAATTTAAAACTATTTCTATTTATTAATGCAATAAATCTAATTTGTAACAATAAACTATTTAATAATTCTTGTAAAATATTATACGAACAAAATGCTACCACACAAAAACTGTAATACCAGGTCGTAATCAGAGACGGCCTTCCTTGTAATTGACGTAAAAAACGGTTCAGGAAATTTTAATCATTATCATTTACCTTGATTTTATTAAAACTTCATTTTTGTTTAAATCCTTGAACAGTAACTAAATCGAATTAAACCATTGAATCATTTCAGTATATTTAGCCAATTTTTAAACTTTTTTTTTGAAAACAATTCTTGTAATTTTAAAATCTGTTACACATTCCTGACGGCTACCTAAATAACATCAAACGTTCCCGATCTAGGATTTGGGCTTCCTCTACCATACTGGCAAATGCGTATATTTCATTTACGTTTTTATGGAGCGGCTAAACGGTCAGTCTAAACTTAAAATGTCATGAAAAATGTTGTAGAGAAATAAATTCTTCAAAAAAAATGCTCTAAACGTTTTCTTCATAAGCAGTTATTTGCCATCTGATTGGAAATTAAAGTAGCGCAAACACTGTGTGCTCAAGCCCTATCCAGGCGCTTCAGTTGGGTTTTAACACTGTTGCTATGCTAAAAGAATAACCTACTTAACGTGTGTGATATTGGTTTTTGTTTTTATGAATCCTTAAAAAGTAACAGCATAATAGTATATCATCATTGAAAACGGGTGTAGGCCTGCAATAATGAGTTATGTATAAATAAACGATGTAATAAGGAGAGGTAAGAATGTGAGAAATTTTGAAGTTTAAAAGTTATGATAAGTATTTTTGAAACACAAATTATTAAAACATAAATCCTAAAGAAATCAAAGTAATACAATACACAGTATACCAAGTTCAATAAAGAAAACATGAAGGCAAGTTGAAATGAAGTGTTAAGATTTCACTGAAATACTTTCTCAAGACGATAGGAAGTAAACATTAAAATAATATTTTTTTTTTATTATATTAGGTTGATAACCTTGAGAAATATTTAAATACAATCTTAATTGGTGCGAAACAATAGAATTGTAGGCAAGGTAAAATGTATCGCGTACAATACTTTCTGACTGTTGGTGGTCGGATCGATAAATTCAGCACCAGTTGGCCAACTACCAAACGATTCCTTTCCACGCGTAGGAAATACCAGTAACTAGGAACTAGGAAGGAATTTTAATTTAGTTTCTTAATACGACCTACAATTGAAGTTATTTAAAAATCCAACTGAATGAAGTAGCTTAATTTTAAACAATTATTTTAAAACATCATTAAATTTCAAAGATTTAAAAAAAAATCATATCGATTACTTGTTAATCTTTATCGTGAATTGCCATTACCCACTAAGCCATATTAAGTAAATTTACACATTTATTTAAGTTACTCTTGCAGCCCACTTACTCAGCATTTCTGTGACTACAACGTTGGCGTAGTGGTCAGCGCTAGTGACTTCTTCTTCAAGGGTCACGAATTTGATTCCCGATCAGGTCTGACAATTTTTTAATTACTCATTTTCAAACACCCTTCACCGTCTGCGTTAGCATTGAGGTTCAACACAGTCCGACTTAAACCCAAAACAAACCAGCACTCTATAACTGATCCATTATTAAAATAACGGTTCACAAAAATAGTTTTGGCTCCTAAAACCATTTTTGGGAATTCAGAATCATTTCAACGGTTTACCGTTGGTCAGGAGTAAACACTTTATTAGATGTAACGAAACGAGATAAGAACGTTGGGTTAGGTCCAAAAACTAGCTCGGATCAAACCCAGGACGACTTGACTTAATTTTTGGTTATACTAACCACCAACGCCAAGCCATCCAAGAAGTCACAGAATAGATTTAATAATCTTTTCCATATATTTCATTTTCTACTATATGTCTATCGTGGTTTTCTTTCTTCTAAATACTAGTGTTAAAACGTCAATATTTAAATTTTTTGGGTTGTATTTCTTTTGAAAGTTTTCTTTTACTCACTTGGAAGCCTAGAGGTTTTGAATAGGGAAGTTAAATTATATTTGTTTTTGCAAATCCTAGTCGTTCCATTCGTTTTAACTGGTCCACAGAATTTCCTTTTCTTCTTGTTGGTGTTTGCTTCCACATGTCGGTGTCTGATTTTGCTGTTGATGTCAAACGGGAATATCAGCTCTCGTTTCATAGGCTTCGTAATTTACCCCGTATTTCTTTTTTTTAAATTACATAACTTCACTTACACATTCAAAATGATACATTTTTTACTTTTATTTTTAAAAGTAGGAAAATCAGCAGAATTTTCAATGTGGATTATTAATTGAAATTGATTTCATTTGAAAAAATATTAGTAATACGTATCCGTAGTAGTAATACGAAATCCATTCGTTTTTAACAGTTTATCTGATTATTGTACAGTTTCAATTCATTAAACGGTTTAATATTAAAAAATAAAGGACCCGTCGGGTTGGTCTAGTGGTAAAGTCGTCACCGCGAATCAGCTGTTTACCAGCTAATTTTCAGAGATGAAGGTTCCTGGTTCAAATTGTAGTAAAGGTAGTACACTTCTATATAGATATGAATACTAGACAGTGGTTACCGGGGTACTTTAATGGTTGAGGTTTAATTAACTATACTCTCTCAGGAAGGGTCGGCCTGAGTCTGTACAAGAGTACACATACACCATATACACGTCATACACATCATTCTCTTTTTATTGGGTAATGGGGTTCCTCATTGTTCTTAAATTAAACAGGTTGCAAAGTACACACATAAGGGATTTTAAAAAAATAAACAATATTTAAAGAAAACAAGTATAACAAAAATGTTACTAATATTAATTTCTGTTTTTTATATAATAGATAATATTTTCCCGATATTGAATTCTCATTCACAAAAATCAAAAGATCAAGTTATCGAGCCTAAGACATTTATCCTTCCAACTAGGCCTACACCTATAATTGGAAATAAGTTTGCCTGAAGTGAAGATATTTAAATTATAGTAATTTAGAGTGCAAAGTAGAGAGTAAAAGGAAAAGATTTTGATGCGGAGTGAGGTCGACGCTGCCAAATGACCCAACCAATGGCCCGAGGAGAGCCATTGTTCTCGACCGATGCTGACAAGGAAGTACCTGTGGTCCCTGAGTCACGTACTGACTGATGCCGACGGACGGCTTCCCATATCTCCTTACCTTTTACTTTCTGCAGCCGTGATAATAGTACAAAAACAGCTTTTACTATTTTGCTGGTTTAATAAAATTCTCAATCATCATTTTTATTATATCAATTATCATTAGTATCGCATAAAGAAATTGATTTTAAAATTCAATTAGGCTACGCCGATCAGAACTATTTACCATATTAATCCAAGCGTCTTGTTATTGCGTAAATGAATCAGTCATTTCAGAAAGCCCATAAATAAAAATTTTACATTTTTTTCTTTAATGCCTTTTAGAACTAACTGAATGTAAACACACCATCCCTACAAAAATTACATTAGTCTGGCTTTCCTTAAGTAATATATAACACTAAGAAAAATGCTTATCTTTAAGGTTATAAACTGTTCCTTCTAATTAAAAAATGAAAATGGATGTTCTTTCGAAGCTTAAGCTCTACTTTCTAGTGGAAGAGGCCATACAAAGATTCTATGCAAAAATCTTTTTAAGGTGTAAAACTACTGTTTATGACAACGATGAAAAACGTGAGTAGCCCTGAAAATCAACATTTTTCTTTCTTAAAGTTAAGAATTCCAATTTTAATTATTGCAGAAAGCTATTTTAAGTTATAATGTAAACTACTGAAATAATTAAATTAATAGCCTACTATTGTAGAGTGCAATTTTCTTCTGGTCTAACAACGTAGTTTACAGAAAACAACCTAAGTTAACATTTTATTTCAAACAATAACATTTAACAATTTATTTCAGAAACACCTTAATTCTAAATTTAATTTTTTCAAACAAGTGGCTTGTCTTTAAAAAGACGAAAGTATATTTTATATAAAAAGGGGACAGCCCTCTGCACAATTTTTTAATATTTATTTATTTATTTTTTTTTTTATTTTATTTATATGTTTTATTTTTATTTATGTATTTATTTATTTTTATAATTATATATTTATTAATATTTATTTTTTTAACATTTTTTCTCGTATTTTTTAATATTTATTAATTGAAACATAATAAATTACAAATTTTCAATTTTTCAAAAAGTTAGTTTTTTGGCTTATGGGGTTTCTAAAATGACTGATTCAAATATGGTCATTATTACAACTTATCTTAACGTTTTTGTTTTAAATAACACTAGTAGAACTAATAATATAAAATTGATCCATATTAAAAGTTCTAGGGTGCTGGAAAAACGATTTAATATTTGTTAAAGAATTGCGGAAAAGTCAATGCGGTCTACCTAACTAATTTTTCATATAAATTATAGAGATTAAATTATCAACAATTTGTCGAAGTAAACTTTAGATTGGAAAATGGACAAAAGATTACTAATGTCAACACGAAAGTTATACAGCAACAATTAACAACTACAATAAAACAAGATGAACAATTACGAACATTAATTAAACTAGCTGTTAAATTATATTAGTTATCTCTCCTACATACAGATATTATAAAGATATCATTTTGGTTTATTTGTACAAAATAATCTCAGAAACTACCTAACCGATTTTAAAAATTCTTTCACTGTTGGAAAGCCTAGATATTCCTGAATAATATAGGCTACATGGCATTAAGTAATACAGTACTTAAATATGAGGGAAAATATTGTGATTCATAACATAAAGTCATCCTTCATTTCATTTGTTTGGTGTAAAGTCGGTTGGGAGGGTGTTCTTCTTTCTCGTATCTATCTTTGCTAGTTTCAATCTGTGCTTAATAATTCAGTGTAATCACTGTAACTTTCATAAATTGTATTAATTGCAGATTTCAGAAAAGTTTATGTGTTAGGTAGTTTTCATGTGATTTTAATTTCATATTATATAATAATACTATTATTACTTAATTTTTACTATATTTAGTACATAGGCTTACTTATTTGCATTACATTTTACTATAGTAATGATTGTTACTATATTCTACAATAATGTTAATAATAATTATATAATAATTAATTAATTAATTAATTAATTATTCAATTTATCTTTATATTATATTAGTTTTATGTACATTTATTTTCTGCCACATTTGATCGAAACACTGTTGCAACCAATTAAAATTTAAATAAATAAATCTGTCAGTATTATGCCATCTATTATATCCATTTCATTGTATTATGCAGACAGGTAAATACTGTTATGTATCAGATACGGTACAGTACCACTGTACAATATGACATCATCCTTAACTTTTCCTTTTGTTTTCTTAACTTTAAAAAGTTTTGAAAATTATTTACAGGACACATATCAAATAATAGACTAATTTTTATTCTGCTTCCTAACGACTGGAGCAATCAAAGTAAGTTTACACCCTTATAATATGATAAGACGTTGACAGTACATTGTCCAATGTTAATTTCCCTATACGTCAGATTTGTTGAGAAGCATGGTATACCTACAGGTATGCCTACAGGCCGTGTAAGAAAAATAAACCTAAAGCATTCGAGTTACGACCACTTGAGTCTTAGTAGAAAAAGGTGGGTAACTACCGTACCGAAGTAATTAATATTAATGGTATAATTCAAAATAATCCACCGGGTTGGTCTAGTGGTAAAATAGTCACTGCAAGTTAGTAGGTTAACAGCTGATTTTCGAAGACGTTCCGTGATTCAAATCCTAGTAAAGGTAGTTATTTTTATACGGATTAGAATACTATCCAATGATTACCGTTGTAATATGATGGTTGAGGATCAATACTACTCATTCTCAGGAATGGTCGGCCTGAGTTTGTACTAGACTACATCTCATTTACATGTCATAGATCATCCTCATGTCACATGCGTAATAGGGTTGTTTTCTTCTTCTTAAATTGAACAGATTGCAATGTACAAACATTAGAGATTATTATAATAATTCTAGAAATGATAAAAAAATTTAAACTCAGCTTGTATATTTTAATAAGAATAGTAGTTTTTAGTTGCCCGGTAATGTTTGCTGACCTAATTTCAAAGAAAACCCTATAGGAAAATTTACTACCAGTTACGCTAATCAGTTGGTAACGCGCTCGCCTCTCATCATGCGGTCTTGGGTTCGAATCCCATTCAGGCACGGTATCTTTTCATACGTTACAAAAAAAAAATCATTTCATCCTTCACCGTTTGCATTAGCAGTAATCGCAGAACAGTCGGACGTTAAACCAAAAAAGAAAAAAAAAAGTTACGCTGATCGCTCCATAAAAACAAAAACAGTAGGTACGACCTTTTACACGTGCCATATTTATTTAAATAAATCATTAGGTACTTACTTATAAATAGCATAAATACTGGTTAAAATTCCAGAGTGAACTTAGAAAAAGATTTTAAAAGTTTTTCAAACACAAAGTAGAAAAATGTGTAGAAACGTTGGATGAATTTCTAAAGAAAGATAATGAACGTTGGGAAAAAATAGCCTACGTTTCCGGAAATGAAGTTAAAGAATTGAGGAAACTCAGCGAAAAAGGTTAAAAAAAAGGAAATGAACTGAAAGCGCGACAACAAAGAATCTGTAATTCTTAAAAAATCAAATGAAAGGTTTCACTTAAAAAAGAAAATCACAAATTTTGTAATTTTTTTCGCAACTCTATAGTCCCATAGAAGTACAATGTATTAGAATCTTGAAGTAATTCAGCATACGGATTTAGATTTTTCAATTTACTCCATGTAGCCAATGTTAATCTCTCCAAATTATTAGCAACAAAATTAATCATTTAAATAATGTCTTGTTGTTTAGATCAACAGCCGAAAGGCTGGTTTGAACCTGTAGAGGTCTTACTAAGTAAAAACGAGGAGTACGGTGGTTTACCGATGCCTTCCTCACTGAGTTAAAAGATTATGCTTATCACCAAGCCGGGCCCACTGAAAAACACCCACCTTCCAGCCTGCAAATGATACTTTCACTTCATTCACCACAGGGTCTAGCTGTATAGTGAAATTCATTACTCTCAGAGGAGATAACTCTGACTAGTGTCTTTTACATCTCTACCTCTTCTGTTCTTAAAGATTCAGTCATATAATTGGCTGACTATGTGATAAGAAACAGAACTGTTTTTTGTAGCCCTGGAACCAACAGATCGAGTGCAATTAATTTAACACTCCACCTGCCCGTATGGGCAAAATAATGTGTAATGTTTGATTTTAATGTTTTTTTAATCTTCTTGTTAGTGTGCCTATCCGAAGTTGGCTAATCTAAATTTTGCTGGTTGCTATACAGAACTACACCGCAGAGCTCTTAACAAATCAGGTCTTCAAATTGGTGAACCATGAAATCTTCTTCGGTCAAGAGCTCTTTTGGCGAATAACAATGGATTTTACTTTTCATAGATTCAATTTATACACAAAACTGTAAGTTATAACACATGTGAATGCCGATTGTTTAAAATTTAGCTTGTAGACGTAACATATGTACATTTTAAAAGTTCATTAACCAAAAACCGCATAAAACTGGGTAATTTTTGTGCGGTAACTACTGTATCTCCTTTTTAAAGATTAAGTAACATAATTCAATGCAGGAACAAGCTTTTAATTGGTGTATGATCCAAATTCTACATTAGGTCGTTTGTGAAAAATAAACAGACTTCTTTTATGGTGAGCACAATAATACGTATTAATTTTTTAAATTATCAAGTAGGCTACTTATTGTTGTAATATGAATCAAATTAAGGGGAGATGGCACGATGGTTTTAACTCAAACTTTCGATTTTTGGTTTATTATGTTTTTCAATAGTTTCGGCCTAGATCTACCAGATAAAACATTAAATTACGTCAAAAAATAATTTTTTTATGAAAAAATTATATAAGTTTTTATCAAGTTTACACAGAAAAATTATCACGTTCCCAAGAACGAATATTTTTCACGATTTTATACTGCTCGTTTTAGTCCAAAGAGAATTTTAGTTTTTAAAATATCTGCATCACTGTTTTTTATATTCTCAGCTGGTGGTTCAGCTTTCTAAACAACTGTTGATGAGAAATATACTTGTTTTTGTACATTTTGATTTGATTTGTGCCTTCTTGTTTCTTGCGTTTACCCGTAGATTTCGATTTTTAACACTAGGTAGGCCTACCATTTGTAACCATAATGTACATAGACTGCTATGCTACATTTTCCCCTTCTTCCGGATAAAATAAAATTTAATCTTTTAAATTTTATTTTGGAAATTTTAAAGTTCAAAATAAGGAAATTCTAATCAGATCCGAAACTTTGCTTTCACATCAAATAAGTTAACTATTATACTACATAAATAACAAAATAATAAATATCATACATCGATTTCAAATAAATAAACTGTATTATTAACAAAATAATTATCTTTCTGTCTACCTGACATATTTTTTTAGATTGCTAATGTGAAATTTCCCTATCACAGTCTTTTGATCAAGTGTACTCACTTCATATGTTGTATCTGCATATTTATTTGTAACCACATAGATTCCTTCATAAATAGCAAAGAATTTATGTATTGTCTTGTCCAATAAAGAAGACTTCCTTTCTACCTTAATATAAACCTTATCTCCTATATTTAAATACTGAAATTTCTTATGTTTAGCATCGACATATCTTTTATTCTGTGCAGCTCTTTTAATCATCCTTTCAAAAGCTATCTTAAGACTAATTTTATACTCTAAATCTTGATCTTTATTAGCTAACCTATCTTTTCTGATGTCCTTAATATAATAATCCCAAAATCTCTCATTCTGTTTCCCATAATGCAAATAGTAGGCTGAATATCCTGTGACATCATTTGGTGTGTGATTAATTGCCTCCAGTATGTATTCAATATAATCAATCCATTTTGTCTGTTGTTCACAAACGTTTATTCTTAACAATTCTATTATTCTACGGTTATAACGTTCACAAACATTTGCATTGGCGTGCCTTATGGATGAAAATACATGTTTAATGCCATGTTCTAACATAAATGTTTTCCATTTTCTACTAGTAAATTGAGATCCATGATCTGTTAAGATCCTGTCAACCTTTCCATCCTTATTTAAATAATCAGCTACCTTCTTAATTGTGTTATTTGTATCTGCTCTTCTCATAGGATATGCAGTAACTAATTTTGAAAAACAATCTACCAATACTAACAAATAACTCATGTTTTTTTTTGTTCTAGGCAATGGTCCTATGAAATCTATACTAACTAACTTATTGCATTCACTAACTAAGATATTGCCTAAAGGTGCTACATTGGTGTAGTTAGAGTATTTACATGTCTGACATAAGTTACATGTACTTAATAATTTCTTAATTAATTTATACATTCCTTTGAAAATAAAAGCTTCAGATAACAACTTGAAAACCTTTCTTATACCTATGTGTGAATACTTATTATGAACTTGCCATACTAATATCTTCTGCATAACTTTAGGTATAACTGACCTATATAAATTTCTAATACCTCTAATATAATATATATGGACCAAACATATATGGACATATATGGCTCTAAACATATATGGACCAAACGGAAACAACTTGGACTCAAATTACGACAACTATATTGGCTTGTTGGGAGGCGATCACAGTTGTCTTTGGAAAATAAATTGACACTGTACAAGGTGCTGATAAAACCAGTTTGGAGTTATGGAATTGAACTCTGGGGCACAGCAAGTACATCTAATGTAGAAATATTACAAAGATTCCAATTGAAGTTTCTTCGACTTATATGCTGTGCACCTTGGTATGTGCCTAATGAAGTACTCCATCATGACCTGGGCATACCTACGGTGGGAGAAGAAATTAGCAGTCGGAGTGAAAAGTATTTAACCAAGTTGGACACTCATTCCAATCATTTGGCTATAAATCTTCTCGATGACAATATTGAACACCCAAGACTCAAGAAGGCGAGAATATTAGATCTTCCATTCCGTTTCACCTGATCAAAATGTTTAACCATCCTTTTAAGATCAAAAACACAAAATTATACTGCGGTTGTCAACTCTTATTTATTAATAAACTAAATCTTGCTAACTCTCATTAATCTAAAATTAATCATCTAATAAATTTTCTATCATCAGTTACACAGATCATCAGTATCACGTTTTCATTCGCTCCTTTTCACACCTTCAAAAAATTAGTAATACGCAAAAAACGTAGAAAACAATTTGTAAAACTTCTATGTTATTCGTAATATTTTTAAAATATGGTATGGTCCGAAGGTTAAATTGAAAAAAATGTTAGTAGCTTGAGAAGAAACCCGACACCTATGGTGTGTAAAGTTTAATTTCTCTATCTTGAACCAATCCTATGAAATAGTACCTAAAAATAGCAAATTTTACATTGGAGGATACTAAGTACAGTCTCCCCCATAAATAAATAATATTTTTACGAAAGTAGTCCGTTGAATTGGAAGTCCCATTTATTCTCACACTACTAGCAATTTATTATTTTACAAAGAATAAAATATAACGGTAATTTTAATTAGATAAATGTTAAAGTACACTATTATTACAAGAGAAGGAGAGTTAATAAATTTTCATTTCTAAATAATCGTAACATTCATAAAACACAGTTGAATTAAACAGAAGTAACAGTGTAGCTGTACTTGAGTACATGAACCGTTTTGGAAGCGTAAACATTTGTAAATGTTAAACAAACAGTAACAGTAAAAACAAACAGAAACACTTGTTCATAAAATCTGTATAATGCAAATATAAAATCCATCAGGAAATGAAATAAATATTTATATTACAACCCCAAAAAACGATGTACAAATTACTGTTATAAAGAAATAAAAGAGTCTTTTAAAAAACAGGTACATGTAATAATTATTCTGTTTCTTTGCTTAGGTCCAACAGAGTTCTCTAGACACCGTCCCAGAGATTCCTTAATTTAAATTCCAGAATTACTTAAATCCATACTTTCTAAAGCAGTCCCTTTTTCAGGAAAAAATTTTTAATGAGCAATTTCAGCAGTTTATGTTGTAGATGCCAGTAGCCGATTTCAATACGGTTTTTAATAGTTGTAAATCACAACTAAACTAATCGTTTCACTTTTTTATACGCTTATAATTTTTAATAATTTTATAATGTGTGTGAATTATTAGCCTGAAATAAACTTTAAACATGTATTTTTAATTACCAGATTATATCTACGATCCGTTCTTTACGGAATAATTAAGACATAATAGATTCGATAGATAGACTACAATTGAAGATACCTTTACAACGACAATGAAACTAAATTTTTAAAAAGTAAGGTAAGCATTTCAGTTACTAAACTAATAAACCTGTTAGAAGTCTCCTTTCTAACCTTCTATTGTAGTACCAATCTCCTGTATATTGATGATGAAATAATATTCATACACGAAAACTAAATTTAAAATTTCTTCTTATGATGGTGTACACGCTTGGAATGAAGAAATTAGGTCAGATTTTGGTATTTACAACTTGAACGATAAAATAAAGGATTCTCGCCGTAGTTGGAGATAACACACGGCAAGGGGTGTCAGATCACATGACACTTAAGCAGGCGCACTGGTATGCTCCAGAAGGTAAGAGGAATGTTGGAAGACCTAGGGAAAAGACTGAGACAGATTATACAGCATGTGAGTTCGGAACAGCCTGCGGCCTAATTCTTCGTTGGAAGAAGAAGAAGAAGTTTATTTTTTAGCTTTTAAAATAAAAAGATCGTAGCGAATGTGCTTGTTGGTCAAGTATCAGAACATAGCTGTTAAGAGTTTGGAGGACTTTTGACTAAAAATGCTGAATAATTTGGAAAGTAAGTTACTGTATGAGCCCTATACTTTGATACCGCAGGTCCGAACTGGTTTAAACCTGTTCTTATATTTTATCAAATTCATCTGATGCGATGAGTATTATTTGGCGCCGAATTTCAACAAACTTGTCAAAATTTTTAGGTGTTTTCGTTTTTGTTAAATGTGTTTTCCAATTTGTACATGCGTCCAAAATAGGTGTGATTAAAAAAAATGATTTAACTTTCACTAAACAGCAGTGCCCTTAAAACACTACATTTGCGTGCCTAATAAGCATAAAAAAATAATTAGAGAAGTCTAAAACAATCGTTAAAACGATTTTCAGAAAATGTAATGTTATGAATAAGAGAATTTGGTTTCAAACATCCTAATTTTTTAAGTAAGTAGGTAGGTAATTCTAAATTGCCCTTGGATGGATAAAAAACAGATTGAAAGGTTTATCAAATAAAAATGCTGTTAATTCCTCCACAATCAACGATTCAAGTAGCCTACATAGAAAAATAAACAGCCGGAAATGCTTCCAAAATTAACTTTCGTACTTGAAAGGATCACCAAACGTAAAGATCTTTTAAGTCCAGACAATAATTTTTGCACTTTTGTAACAGCCCTAATTACTTATTCTGAAAATTTAAACAATAGTACACCGTACTTATGGAATAATCTACAATATTTTTAGAAAGCATCACGGTCAATTTTTTTCTGTAAAATGAATTAATTACTTAAGTATAAAAAATCAAATGATACACTATTAAAGGGCTACAACTTAATATCCAGTTAAGAACTGAAATTCAAAAAAAAACAATAATCATTTAAGTGATAAATGAATGTAATAATAACACTGGGAGAAGTTGTATTAATTTTCCTGCTAAGTACTTACATAATTGGGTCAATGAATCTTGAAACGTTGAAAGAAAATAAAAAGAAAAGAAAAATCATTTTTCTAACGATTTCAGTTATTAAAAGAATGAAATATTTCCATTAGTAAAAGATAAAAGTCAAGTTAACAGTTGTTAAAGGTACTTTGATACAGAATTTAATTACTCTCATCGTTTTTAAAATTTTTACTTTGTAACACACAGTATAAAATTCTTGTGATCGATTGAAAGGAACTTTGGAGTCATCGTGATGAGTTTTGTTCCTTACATAATAAGGTGTACCGGTAAGATTTTTCTTTCATATACATATCCAATATACTCGTATTACGATCTAGTCTTAAGGCTAATGATAATTTTATTTTAATTTAAACTATTATTTTCATTATTACCACAGAGATTCTCAGCAGAACCTCTCTAATTAATTTAAAATAACACATTATGTACATTTATACTGTGCACTTAAATTTAACACTATTCTAATCGTGTACTAACATTGCTCTGTATTCAATCTAAAACTGACACTAAACAAGCTTAAATGGTTTCATCCTTTTCAGCTTTCGCAGCAGATCATTGTTGTTAAGCAGCCGGATTATATCAACCTTTTTATAGCGATGAAGTTTTTCCTCATTCTTCTGTATAAACCGCCGGAGACGAAGTCCATTCTTAAGTCTCTGTGGAGGTCGTTGTTCTTTATTAACCAGAGTGCGTTGATGATGTTATTCAGCACTCTTGTTTTGGAGGCGTTGAATGAGTTTATAAAATACTTTGTTAGGCACATCCCCAGAGTTGCATACCATACGTCCAGACAGGGTTTATCATCTGTTTATAGAGCAGAAGGTTGTTATCCACTGATACTGAGGATTTTCTCCCTAGGAATCAGTACAGTTTCTGACACCGGTAACATGTTGGAGAAATTTAGATTGAAAGGCTTGTAACATTTTGGATGTTATTAGGTTTAGTAGCATTCCTAAAAATGAGACCTCTTCTATCGGCCCGCAACCTGAGCCTCGAAACCAGGACCCGCCTCTTGAAGTGCTACGTCTTTCCCATCCTTTTGTATGGATTAGAGGCGTGGACACTCACCAAAGAGTGTGAGACCCGTCTACAAGCGTTTGAAATGTGGACCTACCGGAGGATGCTTCGAATACCGTGGACAGACAGGGTCACAAATATGGAGGTCCTCAGAAGAATGGGGAAAGAGCTGGAAATCCTGCAGAGCGTAAAGATAAGAAAACTGACATACCTTGGACACATCATGAGGGGGCCTAAATATGAGATTCTGCATCTCATAATTCAAGGGAAACTCTTTAGTAAACGCTCGGTGGGACGCAGACAAATATCCTGGTTAAGAAACCTGAGAGAAGCATTTAACTGCTCGTCGCATGACCTGTTCAGAGCAGCAGTGGACAAGGTACGACTGACCATGATGATAGCCAACCTTCGTAATGGAGAAGGCACCTGAAGAAGAAGGTTTAGTAGAGCAGAAAATATTGATTGAATAAGCCCAAAATGAACTTTAAAACATGTTGTGTTATGTTTCATGTTTTTATTTAAATGTTCATGTTATACATATTTTTCTTGACGGAAACTTTCTGAAAACAAAAACCAACTAATTTGAAACCTCTACATGTTATGTTTACCCGGTAATCCCACACGTAGGCTTCATAGAAGACGGAGTAGACACATCTTTCAACAATTTAAAAAAAATTACGCGTAGAAGTCTTAACACTGAGTAGGCTACTATTCTCTCTTGAGGCGTTCACGTCATAATTTTACCCATCATCCAAAAAATAATTCTCAGATTTGCTAGTTGTAAATAACATTGCTGTTTAGGTAATTAGGCAAAAGGCTGGTTTGAACCTCTAGAAGCTTTACTAAGTAAAACGAGAAGAGAGGTGTTTTACTAATGCCTTCCTCACTGAGTGGAAATGTATGCTTATCAGCATGACAGGCCCTCTGAAAAGCATCTACTTTCCATCGTCCAAATGACACCTTCACTTCATTCACCACAGGTTCTGGCTGTATAATTAAATTTATTACTATCAGAGGAAATAACTCTGACTGACAAGTGTCTTTTACACCTTTACCTTATCTGTTGTTAAATGCTTCAGCCAAATAATTGACTGACCATGTGATAAGAAACATAGCTATTTTTTATAGCCCTAGCAGATCTATGAACTCTCTCAGATGGAACTAGCAGATCGAGTGTTAATAATTTAACACTCCACTTGCTAGTTATAGGCATAACATTATTAAAGTAAATAAAAGTTATCTTTTCACTACACTACGTGGAAAAACACCAATTTAGAATAACCTTCGGGCTAAAACAAATTTTTTTAAAATTATAAATAAAATAAAATAAAAAGATGCAGATTTTTTTTTATTTTGTTAATTTCTGTAACGAACACATTTTCGCCAACTATACCAGAGCAGTAAATTTTGAAAACCCCGAATTCTAGAATTTGTTATATTTTTAAAATTCTTTAAGAGAATTTTTCTCAAAAATGTACTTTAAGATAGCATCTAAAAAAATATTTATTTACATCTTCTAGAAATTTGTAATTTTAATGGAAGTGGTCTCTAATGATTCAAGCCGGCAAAAAAGTGTAATAGTAGCTTGAATAAAAAAATCTTGAACAATGTCAAGGTGAGATGAATCGTGCAGCCATTGTAAATGTGCCTACAATGTTAAATAAGCGATGACATAATATTTGGTTACATGGGTATAATAAACATAGTAGGCCTAGTATTTTGTATTAAGGAAAATATGACAACCATTTAAAAAAAACATTGTCAATTCTAAAAATTATTATTAATATTATTCTATAACCTTGATAATAAATTACTTAATTCATAAAAATGTAATTCATTTAAATACGAAGTTAATACACTATCAAATTTTAGTGAAGCCGAATCTATAATGGAAGTGGGAGTAATAAACTATAAGATGGAAGGTCCTAGGATCGATTCCTAGATAATATATAACAAATTTTCACAACGAACCAACACCGTAAAACAGGATTGCATTTACTGAGTTACGATATCCTTGGCTTTTTTTAAAACCCTTAGTACTACATAAGTCCTACAACGACAGGCAGATGAAGAACAGAATAAATTTTAATAATTTACACTTATAAAACTGTTTGGTTGAAAGAAATTGTGCCTTACTACTCCTTAAGTTACCCGTGCGACGTTAATATTACATGAATTTAATGAATCAATAAAATTCCAAGTACAGTAAAACCTCGCTAACAAGAGTCTCATAGGGATTTCGGAAACAGTCTTGTTATCGAGAGACTTTTCTAGTTGAGGTTCGTGCTATCAAGACTCTGTAGACAAAAAGTCGTGCTTTCAAGGTTATACTCTAAAACCCCTTTAAAGCACTGGAAAGGTTGAACTCGTGCTATGAAGGTTCGTTCGGTTCCACAGAAAACCGTGCTATAAAGGATTAGAACTTTGATCTGAATTCGGAATAACCCGTGCTATTGTGGTTTTAAAATAATAATATTCGTACTATATAAGTACCTTTAACACCAAGACCAAGAAGATTATAATTTTATATGGTTACGGCAATTTCAAGGGAATTAAAAAATGCACGTGTATTGAGGAAGTCATGCTATTGAGAGTCGTGTTAGCGAGGATCTAACGTATTGCAAACCCTTAATTAATAAATTGAGAAACGGTAACAAAAAAGAAAATAAATTAAGGTTAAACGAATTTTATAATTTAATTAAAACAGCTTAAAGTGAAAAGGTGTAAAAGATTAATAGAATTTGGAAAGCGCCCAAACAATTAGTTAAGGCTTTCTTTCCGTCGCCACACACATTGATGCGCTATTAACGGAACCGTACACAACCTACTAAATTAGTAATTAATTAATCGTTTGTCCTTTCAAAAATTACAAATTATAAAGGCGTAAATGATAAAAAATTAACCTGATCAAAAGAATACATAAGTCAGTCTACAGGCCATCTAATATTCAACATTATAATTTCTATATTCGTGAATTAATTTTATCGCACGTATCATTAGTAAATATAATTTGTTCCTGAACAAAATAATGCTTTATACCTAAACTATAAATACGAGTATTAAATAATAAACTATATCCTGAAAGAAAAGTTTTTTTAAAATTAAACTGAATAGTTTTTCCAATCATTTTTATAGTGTTCTTCATTTTTTCTACACCAATTCTTAAATCTTCGGTAGCTCATTTCAAAACTTTTGCTGGTTATGGTAAAGAATTTTAAAATCTTTTGAGTTAGTTGAATGACAAGAAATACTATATCCCCAAGTTTTTCCAGCGTAGTTTAACTTCCAAAATTTTTCCAACGGTACTTTAAACTTTTTTAGCAATCACATAATTTTATCCATTTCTACCAACGACATTAAATAATGTTCTAAGTTAAACTAAAAATAAACTTTACACTAACTATTCGAAATATCATTATCGGTTGGGAGCGAGAAACCTATCTAACTTATAGACAATAAATTATTAATTATTGTTCTATACATTCATATTCTGCCCATAACAGACAGGTGAAGTGTCAAATTATTTACACTCAGTCTGTTCGTTGCAGGGCTAAAGCAAATAGTTCTGTTTCTTATCACATGGTCGGCCAATTAAATGACTGAATCATTTAAGAACAGAAGAGGTAGAGGTGTAAAAGACATTAATCAGAATTGTTTCTTTTGAAAGTAATGAATTTCATTATACAGCCAAACTCTTTGGGGAATGAAGTGAAGGTGTCATTTGCAGAGTGGAAATTATGTGCTTTTCAGAGGGCCCAGCATGCTGATAAGCGTACTTTTCCATTCAGTGAGGAAGGAAATGGTAAACATCTCACTCCTCGTTTTACTTAGTAAAACCTCTGCAGGTTCAAACCAGCCTTTCGGCTGATCACCGAAACAACAACACATTTATATTATAATGTTTTTTAATACGTTGGAACCTTTTAAACTGTAATATAAAACTTAATATACTTTATATATTACATCGTTTAGAATTTTTATAAGAGAATTTACTCAAACCAATTAAGAAACGCATATAATTAATGTAAAAAAATAATGTAACTATTTTAAAGGTGTTAATTTACTCTATCGACAAAAAAATCAAAAGACAACCGACAAAACGGACAAAAAAGTTTTTAATTATTTTTTCGACAAAAAGTCAAAGGACTAACAATAAAAAAAATTAATTTAATTCATCAAAATCACAACACATTACATTTACTCACAAAAGCTAAACTTGTCCCCAAGTTTATTTAAACAATACTCCGATCCCACAAAAAAACCTCATTGAAATACTTAGGACTGACATGGAATCCACATAACCGACTAAAAAGGTAATTTCTTAATTAACGCACCATTATAACTTCTCTACTGTCTTATTTACCATAAATATTCCCTTCCAATTACTCAGAAACTAAACTGTTACAAGTTACTTCTTAGTCTTATTTGGACCTTCTCTTCGGTGATCTACGAATCAGCTAAAAATCTAACATAAAACGTATTCAGATATTCCAGAAAAAAACTTTACGCATCATATCAGGCTGTCCAACATACGTTAGTAACAAAGCGTTGTACTACACAAAAACCTTAACAACGAAATGGTGCACGAAACAGTAAAGAAACTAAACAGATATTTTCATAGATAACTACACTATCAAACAAAACTAAAAATTCAGTTACCGAACACCACACAACCCACCTTAAAGACTAAAAAGTACTCGAATAAAGACTTTTAGGGAATTGTTTTAAAGGGGCTACCACTGGGCGAATTCTTCAGACAAGTGACAACACTACAATCTAATTAAATAATTCACATTTTAACTACTGGGGGTGTTAAAATGTTATGCAGTTGTAGTTTCTTTTTCTCTGATATGTGGAAAAAAATTTATTCTTTGACATACAAAAATTACTACTTTTTTACAAGTTGATTACATTTACATAAGCCTTGCCTAGTGCGTACATAATAATGATACAAGGTGATAAATAACTGAACAAATGGCAGATCTGACCGGGAATCAGCTGGGATAAGAAGCTAGTTGCGCGGATCACTACACCAACGGGCTAGCCAGATGTACCAGTAAGGTACAGTTACAAAACTCTTAATTTAATTCTGAGATTTTCAACATCTATAAACCATTTATCAATAAATAACCATTAGCAGTATCCATGTGATTAATGGAGGTAGGAAAAGCAAAGATAGAAACAATAGTTACACTAGTGTAATCCCCAGTAATCTTGTGAGGTCGTTCACAAGATTCGTTCACTTGTCAGGTAGTTCTTGGTAGTTTGTACAAGTTTTTTTTGGATTTATTTGTATTTGTTTACTTCTACATTTATATTGTACCTTCAAAAACTGCTTCTAGAAATGTCTTAAGTCACGTTATTTGATATATTTATCCTACACGAGTAAAAACAATTTAATTGTAGCACAATATTTAAAAATTTTTCTAGGTACTTTAATTATTATTTAATAACACATATTTTTTATTACTTTAATGCTTTTCACAGTTGATGAGCTCTGCTATTCCACACGTTTAGGCCAATCAGAACGTTTGCCAGCGTTGTCAGATTGTACGAATGCTTCAGCCTGACAAACATTACGCGCGCTTGCGTATAAAGCCGCAGTAGTTCACTGTGTCTTGCGTCTTGTACTGAACACATCGATTATAGAGCCCGTTAACATGCAATACTTTATAATATAATCAGGTGATTGTATGTTCATAGGTTATAATTGTAATTGAAAGATTAAAAATATGGCTGACAAAATATATAACAGACAGAGCTACAAGAACAAGTGTTGGCAACGTTGCTGGCAAGTCATTGGCTAGCTACGAAGTGGGTAGGGGGCAATGCGTACGTTCAGAGCTCATCAACCCTAAAAAATAGTATAATTACACCAATCCATTACTGTAATAGTTGCAGTAGTAGAAAATAAATCAAGAAGCACTACTTGAACATTTTGAACCATTGTCGTGTAGATTAACTTTTTCACTAAGCAATAAATTTAAGAAAATTTAGATTTTTAACTTGTAATTAAGATTAAGTTGAATTTTGCCAATTTGGGATCATATGAAGAGAACAACTATGTAAAACAAAACTGAAAAAACAGTTATTAGAATTTGTGGTACAATACGTCAGAACTTAAATGAAAAGTCCCGAAATGACACATTGATGAAATTCTATAAAATAGTGGCTGTCCTAAAACTGAGATATGACAGTGAGGCCTCAGTTTAGAAGAAGAAGTTTGATATTTCCATCGGGTCTGCACAGATGCGCTATTTGAGAATCTGTAATGGTTGTAGTGGATAGGATCAATTCAGAAATGAAGATATACGGCGAAAATTAGGTGCAAGTTCTCTTAAGAAAGATGTTCTCATAAAGTTAGATAGTTCTCTTATGTTAGATAGTTTTCATAAAGGTTATGGGGTACAGCCGGAAATGGACGGATCATCTACAAAGAAAGTCTCTACATCATATTCCCAGAATAGCTAAGAGCTAAAAACCAATTTGAAAGAGGGATCAGTAGCTACGTGGATACCAGAACAAGTATTGGGAATTATTCCTTGAATGTTAGAAGAAGATAAAAACTGTAATTGAGGGCATAATCTTGTAAAAACAGAGGAGGAAAAATAAAAACATATTATTTTTCACCATAAAAAATGGAGAAACTTTTTTGATATTGGGCATGCTGACGATTGTAATTTCGGAATGAGTAATAAACTTTTCGTGTAAGAATTATTTAAATTGTATGAGCTCTTGCAAACAACACAATACTGACAACAACAAACATAATACTGTAGGTAAGGACAGGATTATAATTAAAACAGTTCAGTATTAAAATCTTAAATGCAATGTAAGAAGAAAACAATACTTAAATTAATTAAGACAAAACATCAGACAGGTTAATACAATAGACGTAAATACGAGAAAGCACTGACGCACTACTGTTTACACAATATAAATAAAAACAGCCTACCTTGTACCAAGAATAAAAAGAAAGTGGCGAAATCCTTTCATTTAACAAAAGTTCAGGTTCTTTGTATAGTAGAAATACATGTTTTATTAGTAAATATGTGCAAAACAATTGCATTATCTCACATTTTCTCCCTCTATGGTGAGAACAAGGACAAAATGTTTTATCACAACTGTAGCACATTAAAATAATTCACAAACACTTTTTAAACGAATCGTCTCATAAAGTTTTACTTATTACACGTTTCATTCGTGTCATCATCACGTTACTTTCTTTTGAAAACTTAATTATTAAAATAGTTCTATGTAAAAGATAATGTAACCATGCTGTACATAAATTTGTGTATACAAGAGCCCTGCACAAAAATGAAAGTTCGTCATTTTTTATTTATCACGGTGACGCCAGTAAACATGTGCTTAAAATTCAATCATCCTTCAACTAAAGTCGGTAAAGAATAATTTTTCAATTATTTAAAATCCTCGCAAATATTTTCAATAGAATACCTGAAGGATTTTAATCTTAGGTCTTCAGAATCTTATGTCTTTTAATCGGACTTCACATTAAGTCGTCAAACTTCTATCAATAAATTTATTTATTGGAAATTTTAATTCACACTTTTTTCAACAAAATACACAACTCGTTAGTTAATACACAATTTACCTTAAAGAAATGTTTCAGAAGAAAGAAGGCTGAAAAGACAATAGAATACGGATCTTCTGTCGATTTAATCACACTACATGTCATACATTCATGTCAAAACTCACCATTTAACAATGCAGAAACTAAGAGTTGTCATATCAAACCCTGCAAACTCCTGCAGTGTAGATTTTAAATTCAAGAATTTAATCCGTTGGGAATTGATTTCCTTTATTTATGAACTCATGTCATTATTATTTTTTGTTTCAAACATTTAACTAAATAATTTGGTGACCGCCTCTGTAGCGCTGTGTTAGGGCGCTAGCCGACAACGTGGAGGTTCCGGGTTCGATTTCCAACTAGAGTCTAAAAATATTCATAAGTCAAAACCCATTGCTCTAGATAAATAACCGATCATAGTCGCTAAAAACCAATCAATTGATGTCATTTTTAAATAAACTAAAAACAAAATCATTTGATATTTGTACAGAATTGTACGTGTAAGTTCCAAATTTAAAATTAGGGATGAAATCAAATTAATATGGTACAAGGCGCTACCCCTTTGATAGTTAGAAGTAGTAGTTTCTTATCACTCAGGATAAGAGATACTAAAAAAAGTACAAAAGTTTCTCTTGAAATATTTAAACAGAAACGTGATGAGAATACTGTTTTTAAGTTATTCAGTTCATGTAAAAAATAATATATAAAATAAAACTTGAGAATCTTAGATAATTAGAAAATAAATTTCATCAGAACTTCTGTACAATTCACTTAAATTTTACTTACATTCACACATCTTATTACTGAAACTCAGTTTTCAAAATTTCATATATACCCGATTGCGTTTTAAAATTAATTATACAAACATAGGTAATATACTCGTAAAACTCACCAAAACCAAAATGGTATGGAAAAAGAAGGTATGCTTTAATTAATGCACGGCGTACCTGAAAACAGAAAATACTGAGTTAGAATATACAAATTATCTATAGAACAGAACTTTCATTGAAATCGATTAAGACATTGTGAGGTGTTAAATTACGAAAAATAGAGTCTTGGTTTCGAAACCCAGACATATTAGGGATGAAACATCACCATTATTATAATCGAAATTTTTTTTATACTTGATTGAAAATCTGAGGAAAGGTTTCAGCCCCTGTCTTGAATACAACATTTTTTGAACGGATCACAACTAACCTTTTGTTGTTTGTTTAAACTTAAGTACTCTTTCTGTAAGCTTAGTACTTTCTAAGAAAAGTAGACCACCTCGAAAGCATTTAGGTGATCGGATTGAGCTACAACTCTACAATTCAGCAGAATTAATGTTTACCAACGAAACTATTGTTTTTTAAACTTTATTTAAAGTCACATCGAAAAGGTTTTCAGTGACTTCTAGAAGCTTATTTACAACAGATTATTAAAAAACTTGACAGAAACTTTTCGTTTTTTTTCTCTATTTAGGAAATTCATAATCTGTTGGAAACAATCAGTGAAAGTGATAATACAAAATTTAGAAAAAAATAACATGGTAAATAAAAGTGAGTGGAGACACAGTCTAGTGACAGAACTCCGACGTGAATGGATACGTGTAGCTTTAAGTGCAGAATTTAGAACACTGTAATGGATAGTCAATTACAGTACTACGTTAATTTATGAGGTCCCGGCTCCATCGACGTTTTAGACGTGGATTGTTTGGGAGAGTCTGCGTAGCCAGATTTGAGATCAATGGGTTATGGTGGTTTACGAGTTTCTTCCTAAATTTTGTATAGAGTTTTAAGAAAACGTCATTTATGTAGGGTACGTTTAGATCTGAGTGTAGCGTTTTTATTGGTTACATAATAGGGGGCGTTAACTATCCTCCGTAAAAGCTTTGATTGGAAACGCTGAATTTTTGCTAATACTGATGGTTTTGCACAGCAGTAAAGCTGACTGGCATAGCTCCATATTGGTCGAAGTTAGGAGTTGTAAATGGTTAATTTGGATGTAATTGGTTACTTGGATTTGCGTGAAAGAAGTCTGTACAAATATTTGAACCTGTCCGGGAATGCCTTTCTCGTTTTATTCACGTATACATTCCACGTGAGCCTCTTATCTAGATAAAAACCTGGATAACAGGAACTTAAAAATTTAATAATGTGACAAACATTAATAACAAAGAATATAAACAAAAAACAAACAATTCCACAAATAAACATTTACAACTATAATAGAAGTTCCATACAGTGTTTAAAGCAGCCCATGTGGGTATTGAGCTCATATCACCAAGCGCTCTATTATTAAGACCTAGTTTGATCGATTTTTTTACATTTATAGAAACAGAACGTAGTACCATGAAAATTCTCAAGTAAAAAAATGCTGAGACTTTGTAATAAATGTGACAATATTATTGACCTTTTTTGAAAATCAGTCAACTTTTACAAAAAAAAGTGTTCAGTTCCTAAATTCGAATATTTATTCCACGGCTCCTTTCTGATCTGTTTTCTTTCTGTCTTTTCTTTTCTTTTAAATATACTGTAATTTGTTTGTAAGTGTAAACAGAAAATGCTTCATTTAAATCTTTGTGTTTGTATGTGTAGCTTATATTCAATTTTATACCATTATATTATTTATATTGTTACATAATTATATTATTCTATTCACTATTACAATTATTATTACATTATTTTATTATATTATTATACTAACATATCATTAATTGTATTATAGGTTATGAAGCATCATCTCGTATTATAAGCTTGATATAGTCTATGTATTGTATATGTTTTATATAAGAGAGCAGTATTGGACTTTACCTGTTGCGTTCAATTGTAATATTTTGTTAAATAAATAAAAAAGAACTTGATATAGTCCATAAATTTGAATGTATTGCATTTGTCCTTAAAACATTCGTGTAAATTGAGTGGCAAGTTAAATGTGTGTCGAGATGTGTTTTAAAAATGTGTTTATTTATTTATTTAATAAATTAAAAACTGTACTTATTTATTTCATTAGATACAGATAAAATTATATAAATTTTGTCTTGCTGACTAAATTTAACTACACCTCGTACACCTATACACTATGTAGGCTAAATAATCTCCACAGGCACTTAACACATGTGCCTGAAGACGAGTATCATTTCAATTACAAAATTTAAGATTATAGAATGAACCAAAATAACAAAGACAATAACGATATAAAAGTTATGAAAAAATACAATATCAAACTAAGAAAGCAATAGATCAACTGAAAACTTCTGTTTTACTGAAAAAAGCACAGTAAGCCGTACTTGGCAGGATGAACGGAGTGTAAAAACGCATTGCTGAATTTAATGTGATAACTTATGTTATCAATTTATACGACTCTGTTTAAATCTGAAATTAGTTTTCTTTTTTATAAAATACGAATAATTTGCTCTTCTAAAAATGAGCACAGGCATTAGTCGGAAAAGTATTTCTACGACCTAGTATTTTTTTTATTCTTTTTCCTTTTTCGTCACTCGTTAAGCCATAATCGTTAAAAACATATTTTAACTTAACACGAAACGTGCATTTATTGTTAAGAACACTAAGTGAAAGAAAAACAGTAATAAACAATTAATTCCGACAATAAATATTATATTTTTATCACCATTTTTGTTAGAGTAAAAATGAAGAAAAAACGTGAGAAACTTAAAACGGAATAAGAATTATGGAGGGCTTAACAACTTATTTTAATAAGACGATTATACAATTAAAGAGGATTTTAATTTTTTATAACTGTAAGACTTAAAGTAAATATAACTTTTCTGTAAAAGGCCGCTACTATTGCAGGTAATTTTAAAAATAAAATACTAAAGATCTAACGTGAAACATTCACAAAACTTTCTCTCGCCAATGTAAATAAAGAAAACAATAACCTTCTTGCACGAAACGTTATGCACGAAAAATTAATCATGACTAAACAATGTAAAATTAGAACTATAACCTAACTTTAATCATGAGTGAATAACGTTAAATGAAAATCAAGTTCGAATTAAATATACAGAAAATCACGTACTGAAAGTAGGCTAAGCACTGTAAAAAAATGCTTGAAATAAAAGTTGTACGTTTTTAATTTTCTTTAACTTTGGTTATAAACGCGTTTGCTCTAACATGCATATTAAGGCGGGAAACCTAAAAAAACTACACTATTTACTGCAAAATGATAGTTCCTCGCGAATACCGAGCTTTCCCTACCTTTTATCCCTAATTTGTGCACGTTGCAATCTGTTCAATTCAGAACAATAAGCAACCCCATGGCCCAGTAAGATGAGGATTATGTATATAACATGTAAATGAGGTGTAGTCTTGTACAGACCCAGGCCGACCATTTCTGAGAGAGTATAGTTAATTGAACCCCAAACATCAAAGTACACCAGTAACTACTGTCTAGTATTCAAATCCGTATAAAACTAACTGCCTTTACTAGGATTTGAACTCCCTATATTTTAAAGCACGAAAAATGTAGTAATTTAATTTGAAAGAAAAATAGTAAAAACCATTTTTAAGAAAATATCGTAAAAAGAAAAAATTGCACCAATAAACTACTTCTTCCAGGTCACCAATTGTAATGAAAATGTTCGTGTCGGCTCCGCTTATAGAACCTAACTTAAGTTTGAAGTTTAAACTTCTAACGATATTTTGTTAACAGGCGCGCGTGCACACACATAGACCCTACATACAGACAAATCCGAAAAAAACATGATTTTGGGTTAAGGGGGCCTGAAAACATGTATCCCTATTATCCGGTAGAATCTCTATTTCGAAAAATTAACATGAAACCAACAGTTTACTTCCCTGTTCATATACTCATTATGGTCTGAGTAATTAAAAAAACAAGTTAATTTTTTAATATTTTTTTAAGTTTTATGAAGGAATAAATTTTATTAAAATATGATTTTTCGATAATTAGAACTACGTATGTAAACATACGTGCAAATATTCTGAATTTTTTTAAAAATTCAAAATAAATATTCAGTAGACTAAAACGCACCGTTTTTTTAAGTTATTTATTTAAGGTCGCATCAACAATGCATTCATTAGCGACCAATTATTACAATATCCAATAAACTGCTGATACAAAATTACAAAAAGCAATTAACTAAATTAACAACAATGAATAATCACTAACAAAAATTAAAAACATTAAATAATTACAATGACTGATCGTCAAAATTCAATCGGTGACAGAAAATTACTGTTACCGTACAAGGTAGACAAAAACACAGCTCGTTTACATGCACACAAAACTACAGAGTTTTACTTAAACACATCATACAATAATTATACAAATGTAGGCTCTTCATGACTTGCAACACATTTTCAATCTTGTCTTCATGGCAGAAAAGATTACTCAGAGACACGCACCGTTTTATATTCTACCGTTTTACAATTATTCAGATTTGGTAAGTTAAACATTTACAATATCTGAAAAACTATTTATGGTAAAATTTATCCATTCTTCTAGTGTCTAGTCCAACTACTTAGTAATCAGAGCAGGATTACCCCAATGATCAGTTTTAATTCCCTTGTTATTTTTTTATATTTTAAATTTTTTTAAATATTCGTTAAACGACTTTTCTTAATTAACTTTTCTTAATTGTGTATCATTAATTTCTAAATGATTTTTCTATTAAACTTATTAAATTTTGCGCAAATAGTCTTTCTTAAAAATTCATTTGTCTATATATGAATAAAATGAGAATAATTTAAAAGTTAAACAGAATTTAAGGTTACGGATTTAAAAATCCCATTTCAGAAAACCCCGAGAATATTGTGTTTAACGCTAGATAGAAAATAAGCTGACGTAATTAGTAAGATTTTATCTGAGACGGATAAAGAAAGAACCGAGTTGTTGAAGAAAACA
Source organism: Catonia carolina (assembly GCA_035578175.1). Taxonomy (NCBI): domain Eukaryota; kingdom Metazoa; phylum Arthropoda; class Insecta; order Hemiptera; family Achilidae; genus Catonia; species Catonia carolina. The sequence goes on along the minus strand of JAQMRL010000002.1, from coordinate 15,284,301 downwards.
GAATATAATTATTCTTATCTCAAAAACAAAAAGCACATTACTTCATTCTCTATTAACTGAATAAAATGGGAATTAAAGTTTGTCCTCGCTTTAAGAAAATTACCAAAATTAAGTAATTTATAAACACAGCATTAATAGTTCCTATAAAATTAATTACAGAAAATGTAAAAGAAATATTAGAAAGATTCAGTTATAGGGATTACATTTCATTTATTCGATTTAAGCCAAAGTTCAATTTTAATCTCGAAACACAATAGTATATATATAGGTATAATACTTATTCAATTAAATACGTACTTATATAATTAAATAAATATAATACTATTTAATAATTAAATACTGTTTATTATGAAAAAAGTTTGCCTTAGTCGTCTTCGTGCGAAAACGACTAACTCCGATCACGTTGATCCTGGAGAGATAAAGCTATCTCTTCGAAAATGAAAGGAATTTTTGAATTTACAGATTGTTCCAAATTAACAGGACTTTAGTTCGTTGCAAAAATTGTTTTAACCGTTGTAAAATCTATTTTAACATCTACTTTAGAATGGAATAATAGCAGATGAGTTTTCTTCTTTTTTTATCGTTGTTTAGGTCATCAGCTAAAAGGCTGGTTTGAACCTCTAGTGGCTTTACTAAGTAAAACCAGGAGCGAGGTGGTTCACATTTGCCTTTCTCACTGAATTGAAAAGTATGCGTATCAGCCAGTCTCTCTAAAAACCATCTTGTTTTCACCCTCCAAATGACACCTACACTTCATTCAGCACACGGTCTGGCTGTATAATGAAATTCATTACTCTCAGAAGAGCGATAACTCTGACGGGTGTATTTTACACGTCTACCTCTTCTGTTCTTAAATACTTTAGCATATAATTGGGTGACCTTGTGAAAAGAAACAGAACTATTTTTTGTAACCCTGGAACTAGCAGATCGAGTTCAAATAATTTAACACTCTACTTGCCTGTTATGGGTAATTTTTCTTTTTTATATATCTTGAAAGAATTAACCCATGGTGGAGGAATTGGTATACTATTATTTTATGTCTTGTTTCATCACTTTAATATAATTCCGTTACATGTATTTGTCCTAATCGCCAAATATCGTGTGAATTGTCTAAGTGTGAGGTGGCTAGATGATTTAGATGTGCTTCAAATCTCTTTTGGTACTTTGCGTAAAATGAATCAATCTCTTGTTGAATTGTAATAGCGTGTGAATCTCGGTTTTGTTTGTAATGTACTAAGGTGTGATGATGGTTCTAAATAATTCTAATTGAAACCTTTGCAGAATTTATAAACTTGAGTTACTTGCTGAACCCCACAATTAAATCACACATCAAAATTGGGTTGAAAACTGTAAAATTTATACAATAAAATTTTCTCACAAAAGACTAACAACTTTTATTAAATTCTTATCATCTTTCACCTTACATTCACCTGGAAATCCCTCAAGACGTTTAAAAGGGTACTAGAATGGAAACCTGCTGATTTATTAATGAAATAAAGCTTATTAAAAAATTTTTCATCACAATTTTTGGGAGGGCGCCAATGGGGGCTCTACCCCTCTCATAACTGTCATGTCATTTTAACACAATCCTCACATTTACTTGTAACATTTTTACACGTGTAAATTAATAATTAAAGAATTTATTTTTATCGTCTAGTGAACTCTTTACGAGTGTTATAGCTCGTAAAACTGTTGATGCGAGGTTCTGCTCGTTTTCAATTTTTCAAGTTCAGCCTAACGGGTATTTTTTAGAAAAAATTAACGCAACAAAAATTTTCAACAATAATAATTGCTTTTATATCTAACGCTGTGTATTTATAAAACCTAATTTTTTTATTACTGTAAATCTCCGATCTGTGAGTATTCATTATGGGTAATACCTCCTGGTGTCAATCTATCAATTTCAAATTTTCTTGCTTTGTTCTTCATGTTAATGTCGAACAAATAAAGTAATGTATTAAAATAAATAATTATGTAGGTTGTAGTCTGCATAGTCTTGCGTTTGTTGCACTGCTGTCAAAGATACTGATGGATTCTGGATTCTGATGATTTTCAAGTTGTGTTTAGTAATGGCACAAATTCCCCTAATTCTTTATATGTACTGTGGGTGTGTTCATGCCATTGTATATTATTATAGTATTGAATATGTACTAAAGCGAGTCGAGGACGTTACAAAGTATTTTGAACTGAACCCGTTGAATTAGTATTTGAACGTTACTTTGGACTTGTACCCCCAGTTGTAGTTGTAGCTCGTACGTCTACAGAGGTTCGAGTACGGTTTTACAAATTAATAAATTTGTTTTGTGACTATAATCTGAATTTTTTGTTAAGTATCTATTACACCGGTTAGTATCTCAGATGCAGTAAAAATATTATGTTTAAACTAATATTGAATCAGTTTTTCAATACTAAAGGCTTTAAAATTCTTTTTTCTCAATGAAACGACATAAACCAGTAATTATCAACTCCTTCATTTTTTTATAATTTCGCATCCAAATGTTTAATTCTTTAAAAATGTACCGACTACCTACAATATTTTCCATGTTAATTTTTTGTTTTATTCACTGGGATATTTCATCTCTAGAATTTTTGCCATTTTTATTTTATTACTTATTTATGTTAAATAAACTTAGTAAAGTACTTTTTTAATATTAATTCTTGTTCAAAGTTTTACAAGTTCATTATTGTTATTAATAGCGTTTCATAAAACAAATATTTGAAATTTCATCTTGCTACTATGATTGAATTCGAAATTATTACTGTACTTAAATCGTGTTATACTTGTTAAGAGATCAATTGTTCGATTAAACAATGGGATATATCCTTAGAAATTTCATTATTTCTTTCATGCCATTTGAATATTTTTCAAGAATTTTGTAAAATATTTAATGATTATACTGTAATTTATCGTTTCAAAATAAAGAATCAACGCTAAAATATTTCAATAATTTTAAATCGGCTTTTTTGGTACAATAAATTATTTTCAAAAAAATTGTAAAGACTGGCTCAGAAAACTTAATTTTCCAGTTTCACCGAAATCGCAATTGCGGTCTTTACGATATATACAGACGTATGGATATTCGTCAAAAATCACCTTTTTGTCTTTCCATGGTCATGAACCGAGAAAATCGTTTCAAAACTGAGTACCAAATTGCTTTAACGATCGTAATGAATCTCCACTACCATTTAAAAACAACACAGTTGGAAGAAAGTAAAAAAGTAGTAAAACCGTTTTATTTAATAATACATCAGAAAAACACAAGGTAACATTTTCTTAGAAGAAGAATTTCTTTTTATTAACAATATAGAGGGTATATATTTCCGCCTTTATTTAATAATGAAGATGAGGTGGAATAAACCAAGAGGAAATCCCTTCTGTCACAGACAGAATTTTTTTATTTTTCAGGAAAAGTAAACCAGCTGGTTGGGATGGATAATACCACGTCTACTTTCTTTCTTTCGTACAAAATTTGTAAGTTTTATTACTAAGTACTGATAAGAATAAAAATAAATCTGGCTTAATTAGGTCGCACTATATATAGCAACTCTATGTTCGGGCTTAAAATTTGCATTATTTGACGAAAGTAATATGATGCAAAACGTAATTAATTACTACTACGGTTTTATAAATAAGATACAAAATTCTGTGGTTTTAATTGGAACAGAAAAAAGTAAAAACAATCTTTTCTTTAAGGCATAGACCATCTAGCCTGTTTCGTACCTCAACATTTTATTAAAAGGCTTTCACTGAAATGTTCCAGTGTTCCATACAGGATAACTTGATAAGTATTAGATCACAGTATAATTATAAAGTAAATTTATTGTACAAACTAAAACTAAAACATAAAAACAATGGCAAAATTAACCAAAACACTATTCTTCTATCACCAATGAATTCTAAATTGGCTTAAGTCTGCTCTAAATCTGAATGAAACTACCTTTCTGATAAACTAAAATATCCTCTGACATTTTTAATTTTTGGAGGGTTTATTTTCTAATCGATAAACCCTACCAAACTAATTTTTGGAAGTGTAAAAAACATCAATATATGATGGTCCAACGTTACCTCTTACGAGGCAAAGTAACGTTGGTTTGCAGTACATTAGTACATAAAAACGTTTTGTGAACATACTCTTCATAGACTTAAAATTAAATTTAGGTGAACGATAAGGGTGTACTTTCTCCACTTCTTTTTAATATATACATTGATGACGCTCTCGGGTATGGAAAACAGTTATTTCTTAGAGCACTGAAGTAGGAAAAGGGAGCTACATAAATAGGCTAACACTATTATTTGCAGACGATCAGGTTCTGAAAGCAAAAGAGTCAGAAAATGATTAACAGAAAGGGATTTATAATTTGAGTAAAATATTTAAAGAGTATAAATTCGATACATCCGCTGCAAAAACAAAATCGATAACTTTCTGGGAGATAAATCTTGTACGAACAAAGAAATAGTTACAATGGGTGCCTGATGACTTTCTGGGGGATAAATCTTGTACGAACAAAGAAATAGTTATCAATGGGTGCCTGATGACTTTCTGGGGGATAAATCTTGTACGAACAAAGAAATAGTTATCAATGGGTGCCTGATAACTTTCTGGGGGGATAAATCTTGTACGAACAAAGAAATAGTTATCAATGGGTGCCTGATGACTTTCTGGGGGGATAAATCTTGTACGAGCAAAGAAATAGTTATCAATGGGTGCCTGATAGAACAGGTAAGCCTACAACATTTAAAAAGCCTACGTGATTTGTGTTGTGGGATGTGGTTCAACGTATTTCAAGAACTGCAGGCATGATCAGAAAATTGAATCGTTTTTAGTATACTGTATGTGGAACAGTAACACGAATACTAGGTAAAAGAGTTCGGAAAGAAATCCAGTTGAAGTTATAAGACCTTGGCTGTTCCAGTTTTGTTGAACGTTAGTGAGTCCTGAGTATTCGGAAATAAAGACGAACATCAGATCTAGGCAGCAGAAATGCTAATCTTGAGTAGAGTTTAGGGGTGTAAGATTGGCAGATCACATTACGAATAGGGAAACCCGGACCTATTTAAATGTATTCTTTATCTTAGAAATAGTCTGTAAATACAGAAAAAATGTGAGGAACATTTGACACAAATGAGAGAGGATAGATGGGCAATATAAGCATTAACCTACATACCTGATGGACGAAGAGATGTGGATAGGCCGCGAAAAAGTTGGGTAAATAAGTTGTAGCAGATCGAATTGCCTAATCCATGACAGGAAGAATAGAAGAAGATTTAATGATGGGCTAATAACATATATTGGGTAAAAATTGAGTAAATATAGCATTTTGGATACGTGTGATAATTGAAGCTGTTCGTCGTATTGTAATTTAATTTAGTAATCCGTACAGATCTATGGGAACTCTTAATTTTCCTTCGAAAACAAAAATTGTTTAAACAATTAGGACAATTTTCCTCACGATATCATTAAATTTGTTTTCGGGGACAGAAAATTATGTAATTTAAAGGGTTGTATAATAGGTATAAATCAATCCAACGTTAATAAACAACAGATACTCACGTGATGAACCCCTTTGCTCTAAATAAAATGTGAAAAAGGCTTCGGTAACTTAAAACTTTAGCTTCACTTGAAACCTTATAAATTCGTTTCCAATCAACCGCATAAGGAGTACTGAAATGTTCACTAGATATCTATATCCGTTTAACTAATGAAGAACTTCACAGAACAAATAAAATGCATTTTTAAAAGTAAGCAAATAACTATTATAGTATGTTATTAACTTTGGTTACCCAGGTAGAGAAATTTATTCTAATCTACGTAATAACAGTACTCAAAAGACCTCACTCAAATTGACGTGAAACAAACTACAAAGAATAGTTTTAGATACAAAATTGATTTGATAGATCGTTTTTTTTTAACAAATAAATGTAATTCTTTTGCAATCAGTTTTTTAAATGTAAATGTAAACTTTAAAAAAAGACGATAAAGGTCTAAATAATAACGATCTTTTTCTTTTCTTAATCCCTAATATGTGTACATTGCAATCTGTCCAATTCAGAACAATAAGCAACCCCATGACCCAATGAGATGAGGATGATATGTATGTCGTGTAAATGAGTAGCCTTGTACAGACTCAGGCCGACCATTCCTGACAGAGTATGGTTAATTGAACCCCAACCATCAAAGTACACCGGTAACCACCGTCTATCATTCGAATCCGTATAAAAGTAACTACCTTTACTAGGATTTGAACCAGGAACCTTCGTCTCCGAAAATCAGCTGTTAAACAGCTGATTTTAGCGACGACTTTACCTCTAGACCAACCCGGTGGGTTATTAACGATCTTAGAATGAAAATATACAATCCAATCAGTGATTCAAAAAACTAAACTTCGAATAAAACTTAACTTTACTGAACTGTGCATTAATATCTTGAAACATGAAGTAGTTGAAGCTGAAGATGACTATGACCATGATATAGATGATAATTAAGACGATAATTAGTAACAGAAGTAAAAAAAATCTGGTGTGAAACACTCGCACAACTTTCTCTTGCCAATATAAATAATTAACAATAAACCTAATATTAGTAATAAAACATTAGAAATAATCAAAAAACTAATCTCAATAAACATAACCTTATTTTAATTATGAGTGAAAGACGCAAAAAGAAAATCGAACTCAGTTTGGCTTAAAAATACGGACAATCACTCTTTCACGCTAAACTAGGCTCTGTAGAGAAAAATGTTCTAAATAAAAGTTGCAGATCTTTTAATTTTCTATAAATTCGATTATATACACTTTTATTATAAAATGCATACTAAGGCCGAAATCTTAAAAAAATCGATTTTTCTCGCGTTTTCGTGAGAAAAAAACAGAAAATTGCTAATTACTGCTAAACTAAGCGTTATACAAAAAAATCTTTAAAATAAAAGTTGTAGGTTTTTAAATTCTCTACAAATTTTATTATATAACTTTTTTCGCTAAATTGCATATTAAAGCCGTAATCTTAAAAAAACTTTGTTTTTACGTATAAAAAAAACCTCACCAAGAATTTCAGCAAACATGACGCCTACCCTATCTTGTAGAGAATAAAAAATTGAGTAAACCAGGCGATTTTTAAAAAAAATCGTAGGACCAGTTTTTGAGAAAATCGCAAAAAAGTGAAAAATTACACGAATAAACTACTACTTCCGGTTGACCGATTTTGATGAAAATGTTCGTGTCGGGTCCGGTAGTGGTATGTAACTTAAGTATCAAGTTTGAAGTTCGTACGTTGTTCCGTTCTTAAGATATTCTGTTCACACACACACACGCACGCACGCACACACACACACACACAGACCAATCGCTCAAAACATGTTTTTTGGGTTCAGGGGGTCTGAAAACGTAGGCTATAGATCCGGTGAAAACTCGATTTTGAAAAATCGACATGAAAACAATACTTTCCTTCCTATATATTCATATAGGCAGAAGAAAGTAAAAATTAAATGATTAACAAAATTGTAAAGGTAAGTCCAATGTTTAAAACGTTTGTTAGTATATTCACTCTTGTCGAGGAGATTTGCGAAAGGATTTTGACGCTCTTCTAAATTTTTAAATATTTCTCACAATGTTGTTTAATTTTCTTTTTTTGTAAAGGGCATGTTTAGATCGTTGTGCAATATTTCATTGGTTACATACTAGTAACTTCACGCGATTGGCTGCAGTGATCAGTCTTAGGCAACTGAAAGCGCTGAAGTATTTCAACGAACTAGCTGTACTTCATAGGTCTACAGAGGATTAAAAATTTTTGCTAATCTAAGCAATGAATTAAAAAAACCTAATTGTTCATCTAATTACACGCAATTATCTCTAAAATTAACGTTAAGGTAACACGGAACCAAAAGAAGTACATTTTGTTATTTTGGTGCTACCTGAAATTAATTTTTTTCTGAATTGATTGATGCACAATACTTACTATTTTTACAAAACATCATTTGAAATGTGAAAAATTACATAACATGTTATTCTATTAAAGCTCGATTTTCTTTCTTATAAATTACACAAAAGTTGTAATTTTATGATTACTGCGGGATTAACAGAGCGAAATATTTCAGAGTGGAGATGCATACAATAACGAATTATTCTGGGTGAAAAGGGAGTTTTGACCGTTTGGAGAGCAATGTAAGATTAAGCCTCCATAATTATACATTTTTTGTAAACCCTACTTAACGAAACATACAAATTCAAAAGATAAAGTAAATTTTATCAAGATCGTTTAAATAATATTTTCGAAAAAAATCTGAAGCGTTGAATTTCTTGCACTGATTATGAATAGCTACCTCATCTAGAAGCCTTCAAATTGGTTATTGCTTTAAAAGTGTAAAAACAATAAAAATATCACACAATACAAAATGTTACAAGTTAATCAGTTACTATCTTACTGATATTAATACATCGCCACTTCAAAACACCAGAAATAAAAAGTTATTTCAAGTACTTTCGTAATTAGACCTACATAGATAAACCGCAATTAAATCATAACTGTATTCAATTTTATTTGTTTTTCTCTTTACTTAATTTCCTACTAGATTATTGTGCGTGTTTTAATCGTCCAACAACCAATAAAATCCTTCTGAAAGTTTTTTTGCAATTACCAATGTAGCGTCCAAAATTAATTGTAAACTACTTACTTTACCACGATCCTAGATTCAAAAGTTTCAATTTGTTTTTCAAAAAGAAAATTCTTCAATTAAACTTTAGTAATTTCGTATTTCTCTTTTTGTATATAAGAGAATAAATGATATCTCTTGGAAAATTGTATGGCTTTAGCTCTCCGAATAAAATGTTTCTGTTTAAAGGATAAGAGTTCTCTAATCCCAGTTTGGTCTCAGCTCCATCTGACCTGATTCCGGCGAGTTTTTCTTCAAAATCACCACGTGTAGATTTGCCATTTTACTTCTATTTGTTTAACGAATTCCCGACTAACGCAACAAGTAGAAAGTAAATGGTTTTTCTTATAATCCCTTTCATAAAAAGAGTGAAAGCACCGCTCACTGGACGTAATTGCTTCAAATTTATGCCACCGGAAAAATTCAAACCGCTATATTTATTCAATAAGACACTCTATCGGTTGGACCATCTCATTTTCAGAATCGTGATCAGAGAGGATAAAATATTTCAGTTTTTAAAAAATTGTTTAATGTTCTTACGATCTGGTTGGAACGTATTGTTCATGTGATTTTGTTTCAGTCCATGCAATGTCATATTTTTTTACTGACAATAAATTTTGTAAACAAAAAAAATTTCTTACGTCCGCATGAACTTAACACCTTTCTGATTTACTGATAATCGCCCGTTTTTTTGCTTATAAGTTAATTAACTACTGCGACGACTATGCGCATTTTTGCCTTGTTTTGTACAACTTGATTTAACAACTGCAATGATGTATCCAACCGCTGTCATAATTTTAGCTCTTTTGAGTCAATAGCTTTCGTTCAGTATCGCTAGTTAACTACAATAACATTTAAAAAAATAAGTAAGGTTTGTTTCTTTGTTTTTATGTACGAGAAAATTACAGTACCCAATCTATAACCAAATATCCTATCTCAAACTATCCAATATTTATTTTAAAAATTCGTTCACTGCTGGAAATCTTAAAGCTTCTTTAGTATCATACTACGTATTCTTTCAATTTCGGAAAACTGTGATCGGTAAAAAGAAGTCATATTTTATTTATTTTTAAATTTGTTTGGTACGAGGCAATGCTTCAACCCATCTGAACTTTTCACGGTAGTCGGATTTATGGCGCAGCAAAGCCATCAGTCATTTCACAAATACAACGTTTAAAAAGTTAATTCTTGCGACTCATTACTTATTACCCGAGTTACGTATCCAATAGAACACCACACGCTGACTTACACGTTCCTTACGTCAACGACACATATCTAAAATTATACCGTAGTTCTGAGACAAACATCAAAATCATAATAATCCCTTAATATTCAACATGAACTCTGCAGACCTACCAGAAATCGAACGAAGACGATTGAAACACCGATGGAGTAGATACATGATACATTAACGCAACTCTAATAGTAATTATTACGTGTAAAAAATATAAATTAAAATTTAACACAATTATCGATATGTGGAGAGCTAGGTGGTATCCTTCTCAAAGCCATTAACGCAGTTTGTTTTTTTTTTAATTGTAAATATTTTTGCTGTTTGTATTTTTATACAGCTGCAAAATAAATTAAGTAAACAAAACATTCATTTGTTTGAAAAGTTCAGTTTTTTATTTATCGGTGTATTCTACCTGTTGTATACAATGGATTGTATTTTGCAGTCAGTATCATGTACGGTACAGTAACGTTAACATAACGTAGATCGTACCATTTATTTTACGAAATAGATTTTACCTATGGTTTCTTTTAACACATTTTTCAGTTATTGGATGGTCTTTCCTTCTACTGGTGATTCATACTGATTCCAACAAAATTCCTGTATCCTGTACTAAATGGTTTATTTGTACATTCATGAACTGGGTATCAACGTGTCAAGTTGTGTGGGAAGAGGAGCAGTGAGCAGGGGGTTTCTAATGTAATATACAGAAAAAAAGAGGACCAAGTTTTAATAAACAAAATTAAATGATGCACTTTTTGAATTTAACATCTTTTGGTACGACGACGATTAGTCTAGCAGAAAATTATAATTTTGCGGTAGTTAAAATCCGCAAAAAATCGGTCATGTTTATTTTCTAAATAATCAGCTAAGTACATTGAACATTTTTCTAATAAATATATTGTATACACCGTTACTACTATAATTAAATTTTCAAGAAATTGGTTAAAATTAATTTTTTTTCGAAAGATTTACGAGTAAGTAAGTCAGTTTCACTATTCTGCGTGGTCATTAATAGGACAACTAACTCATAATTTAACGGTAGACAAATATCCGAAATATTTAAAACATAACTAACTGACCAATCAAAACACGTTTTATGTTTTAACATGATCACGTTGAACTGTTCACAAGAAACTAAAAAGTATAAGAAAACAATTTCTAATAACCTAAATAAAATAGTAAGGAGCAAATCAGATGCGTGCAGACCGTGCGAAACTAAAGCATGGAATAAAACATTAAGTGTTTAAGAACAAAATAAAAAGTAAGATAATAGTGAAAGAGTTTAAGAGCGTGATTAAAAATAACGAAGTAAGCGTTGAGGTGAACGGCAAAACGGTAATGCCTAAAACTTCTAATTTTATCATGTTCTAAACCAAACTCTACAGAATTATATTATTTTAAAATACTACTATATTAAGCAATACTTGTAAGTACAATAATAATAAAATAAATTTCCTAGGAAACTGTGTTAATATTAAACTGCTATTCTGACCGATTTGTATGCTGGATTACAAAAACTATATACTCCATTGGTTTTCCATAAAAGTTCAGAATAAATCGCATAAAGTGAAAATTTAAAACTAATTAGACTTAAATGACTGATTCAAGGTCTACAAAGAATAGTTCCGTTTTTCTGTTTTGGTTTGTTATATAAATTTTAGTACTTTGTTTGCTTTTACGGCTGCATTGGACCACTTGAATCAAACTTAAAAATCCTTCTTGATTTGGTTTTTGGATTCTTACATTTTTCTCAATAATTCTTCTTATTTAGGGATATGTTATGTCTGCTTTTATCAATACAAATCTTGGATGACCGAGCTTAAGTTTTTTCGACGAATCTGGTTTCTATCTTTAAGCAGATTAAGCTGTTCAGATTTTTCTAAAAGATCTTGTTCTGCAATGTTAAGTTCTTGCATATCTTACTTTATTTCGGCTGAGCATCTTGAGAATTTTTCCACGAGTTAATTATTGAAATGACTTGTTTAGTTTCTCGATTTTCCGGTACTCTAAGTAAACGCCCGAAGAAAGAAATTTGTTTCTTCTTTATGATGTCAGTAATTGACTTAATTTCATGGTAGAGTTCAGAATTAGACATTAAGATTCAGATATCGTTAATCTATTAATTTATATTATTTTTTAGAATAGAAATGAATGTCATTAGGCCTAATAACACATGCACTTTATAAATGAAAGTGTCAGTTGCAAGGTAGATCAATATATGATTTTTAGAAGGCCTACGATTTTGACAAGCCGTCTTACTTTATAAATGATAGACTAAGGCAATGGTTAACAACTAATTCATTTCTTTTTACATAGGAAATCTTTTAGAGGCAAAAACAGGTCTTTTGACTGTTCTATTGACATCATAACTTGCGATTCATGCAGTCAATTGGCAGAATTTTAGTCCACCATTAATAAAAATATTATTTTAGAATAAATGTAAGAATTTTGTAACAGAATATTGTAAATTACTGTGTAACATTGTACAAGACTGCCTAAGTGGCTCAGTACATAGCATGCTCAACTGCAAAACTTTAGAATTCCAATGTCGGTTAGGATTGGCCAATTTTAACATATTATAATCCAAGGTAACAATTCAAATAACCACTTCGATCAGTAGTGACCAAACAATTAAATAATAATAACAAAAAAGAGGCCGCATCAGTGGCCCAGTGGTTAGCGTGCTACGCTGCAAAGCGGAGGTTAAGGGTTTAAATCTCGGCCAGGGTCTGGAAAATTATTACAAAATTAACACCCGCCGCTCCTTAACCCAAAATAGTCGCCAATAACCAAGATGTTGATACGACTTAAATTAAACTAAAAAAAAATATTAGGGCTAATAATAAGATAAGTTTTTTAGCGACTAAATAGTACAGATTTTCTTACCTCAACGTAGTTACGTTTTATCAATATAATAAAAAAAAAGATTTAAATCGTTGTATCCTTCTTTAGATCTAGCCTGTGATGAGAAATGGTTCGCTTAAATCACAACGAAATGGCAGTTAGACAAAAAGTCATTTTTTTACAAGAAAGTAAAGTTATATTTGGTGAAAATTTTTATAGCATACAAGAATTTCTTTCTAAATAGTAACTTAGTAGTAGAACAATATGTGGTTGTAATATGTATTTCAGGTGTTATAACTTCTTGACATGACCTAGCCTCTACCCTCGGGAGTCTCCTAGCATTAAAAAATGATACGCCATAAAAAATAAGATTTCTTAATTTTAGTTTTATTTATGTTATTATAAACTCGTTTTGTTTTGAACTCCCATATCTGATCGCTGTATTATGGCGAATTTTTGGTGTGGATTCAGGGAACCCCGGCTGAATAAGCATATAAGTTAAAAAAAATTATTGGTAATGAAAAGTCTTACGAATTGAAAACGCTTTCATACACACATCATCTGGAATATAGGTTAAGTTTAAAAGAAAAAATGAAGTCAAGTTAATGGAGAAATAAATACAGATCGATCGGATTAACTAGAATACAAGCTCTATAATCAAAGACAATAACAAAACGAGGAAAAAGTGAAAAAGAAAGAAATACAATAGTTGACTAAAGAACCGTTTGTTTTCTTTTAACTAGCAATGACGTGAAAAAACCTTGCAAGAAATGATAAGAGAAGATCAAACGTAGTCCAGCTGTGTGTTTCCGCTACATTAGAGCCAGCCAGTTGGAGTCTGGTAGACAACTCCGGGAACGCAAAGTTATGTTTCAACATTCCGCTCCATTTGACTCCAGGTTACTGGAGAATTGCTTAACACACAATCCTATTTTATATTGTTGTTAATGCAAACAACAGTTTTATTAATAATAAAAATTCTTATAAAATTACAATTATCGTAACTAAAATACCGTCCATGAACTTATCGACTTTACTAAACATACATTACTAAATTTACTTTTATTATCAGGTTTTTAGATTGTATTTCTGTATCTTATTATTATTCGGTGTACTCTTCTAAACGCCGGGTTAGTTCATGAGTTTTACTCATTATTATACTTTTTACACAGGGCCTCAAAAACGTTATACCAATGGCATTTCTGCTACTTAGCACCAAGCTGCTCAATCTTCTCCCCTTACAATTAAAAAATATACCGGGCATCATAAAGAATGACAAAGTAGTAATCATTTGGCTATTGGAAGTAGAGAGGGAAGGAGTATAAACAATGGTTACACCAGGAATCGAATAATTGAGTGAGCTCGTCTACCGGACCTCGAGGATTACATTTTCTAGTTGTAAATATTTTTTTTATTTGCAAATTTTCATATTTTATTTGTGAACCCGGAACCACTACACCAACTGGCCAAACAGACTATCAGACACATGTTGAACATACCTTTCGTAAATACGCAACAAATTTTTTTTAGACATTTTACCTTTAAACATAAAAAAAAAGAAATTTCAGAATTCAGTATTTAATATTTTGGTAGAGTTAACGACAATAAGATTTTATTAGCAATCAATTTATTAGACTCATAATTCAATGTTGAAGAAGTATGCTTTTTTGAACTTGCTTACAGACAGTGTAATCAAAATTTAACGGAATATTTTACTTCCTAATTTTTTTTTACTTTTCCAAAACAGTTTTTCATTAATTACAATAAAAAGACTGCACCACGTGAACATTGTTTTTATTTTATAGACACTTTCATTAGGAGTTATATTTTAATGCAATTTTTCTTTAGAACAAACCAAATATAGTTCTTTAAAGTCCAAATTGTAGATAGATCCTATTTATAAAAAAAACACATCAAATATTTTACAAAATTTTATCTGAAAGGAACACTCATTTTCACAAGTTATTTTAATAACCGTTCACGAAATAATTTACAATTCTAAAATAACAAAACGTGCTTTCTCTTAGGACAGTGAGACAAAGTAACAAAAATAACAGGAACTACTAACATAAATTTATGTATATTGGAGTTTATGGTAGCAAAAACAAAAGGTAAAAGTAATATAAACAAAACACAACCGCCACTATATTGCTTTACATTATTGTCGTATGCACTATAAAAACACTGTAATGTAGTAATACACTGTATTATAGACGGATTAGACTGAGACACTAAAACTTATTTTAATAATTTAATTATATACCTACCAGTTTTATACTATGTTATTAATAATATTAAACGTTAGCATTACACTGCACTAAGTATAGTAAAAACATTATTTCCTTTCTATTAATAATTATAGAGTCTAGTGGCTTCATTTTCAAACAAACAGACTTATGCTAATACAGCATGACTAATATCACAATAGATCAAGTTTAGTACATAATGTACATGGAGAATTCATACAGAAAGGTCACTTTTATTTAACACACTAAAAATGACGCCTGAGCTTTAGAAGGGTTGATGAAGAACACAAGGAGAATTTATCTTAACTATGAGATCAGTAAGAATTAAGATATTTTAAAATTAAACTCAACCTTATTGCTTCATACTACTTTGAAAAAAGATCGAAATATACAAAGCATTTGAAAAGGAAGCGAACAACAGCAGACGAAAAAAGATGGCCTGTGAAATCTGTGAAACTACCACTTCTATAAGAAGAAAGCACTCTGAAGACAAGCCTAAAACCTGAGCGTCTGTACGCCTTAGAATGACCAGGAAGGCAGTTCTAAACGAAACAGAAAAATTTGAGAGAAGATATTTAGCAAGGTTGACGATAAAGTTGGTGTCGGATCCCCTTGAGGGTCTTAATATTAAGTTCCAAGTTTCAACTTCGTACGATACTCCGTTCTTCAGATATTTAGTACACACACAGACCAATCGCTAAAAACATAATTTTTGGGTCCTGGAGCTTTTATAAACGTGTGTTTTCGGTGAAAACTCGATTTTGAAATATCGACATAAAAACAAAACTCTCCTTCCCTATATATTCACATAAAGCAAGAGAAAGCAAAAACACTCTTTTGTTGTTGTTTAGGTCACCAGCCGAAAGCCTGGTTCGAACCTTTAGAGGCTTTACTAAGTAAAACGAGGAGTGAGGTCATTTACAATTGCCTTCTGAGTGGAAAAGTATGAGTTTCAACATTCCAGGCCCTCCAAAAACATCTACTTTCCACCCTGCAAATATGACACCTTAACGTCATTCAGCACAGGGTCTGGCTGTACAATAAAACTCGTTACTTTCAGAGAAGATAACTTTGAGTAGTATCTTTTACACCTATGCCTCTTCTGTTCTTAAATATCTCAGTCATAATTGGCTGATAATTTAAGAATAATATATAATAAGAAACAGAACTACTTTTTGTAACCCTGGAACTAGCAGATCGAGGGCAAATAATTATACACTCCACCTACATGTTATAAGCATAAAAAGTCATATTATCGTGCATTATATTTATGTAGCAAAATTGTAAAAAAATTACAGAACTTGTCTTTTTATAAGCGTAAAGGTCTGTTTATAACATAAATAAGATAGATTTGAAAAGAAAGTAATTGATATTTAACTGGCAATAGAGTAAAACAATTGGATTGGTTCAGCTGTTTCGTTAGGCAATTCCAATTCCAATGAGAATGAGGAAACCCTTCCAAGAGAGTTCACTTCCTTAAGCATAGTAATTACATAGTCTGTGTAATTTACATTATACGTAGTAATAGATTCCTGGTGTTCATCTACCGTAAAACGATCTGATCCCTTATGGTCTTTTCACTTACACTTAATTCTATACAAAGGAAAAAGTACAGCAATCGAGTAAAAAATACAAATGACAATAATAGGCTACTTAAATTTCTAAAGTTTTTATTTTACGATCTACAAACAAGGAAACGTTCTCGCGAGGATGCCCATAATTAATTCAAGTATAAAATACTGCCCATCAAGATATACCTAAAAACATTATGAACTTAAATTCTTAAAATTTAAAAACCTTAACCGAAATAATTCTTAAAAACTTTACGCTTTTAAAGTCAGTAGAGACTTTACTAACACCATTGTACTCTACTACCTTTTTTTTTTTTTTTTTTTTAAAAAGAAATGTCTAGTTTAGATTGTAGAGGTTTGTTTAGGAGATTGGGATAGATGTAGAGGTTAGTTCGTCCAACGTTAGTTATTTTGTAATCATTATGTATAATGTACCGAATTGGTTTAGAGGTAAAATCGTCACCGCGAGTCAGGTGTTCAACAGCTGATTTTGGAAGACAAAAGTTCCTGGTTCAAATCCTACTGTAATAGGATTGTAATAGGAGATACACATACGAACACCTAACGCATAACGGACAGTGGAAACAAAACAAAACAAAACAAAACAAAACATAACGAACAGTACGCACGTAACGACATTCCAACGTAAACATAAACACTCTTACAGCATCAACATCAATGTACCACCAGATGATCTTATTTACACAACGTCAGATGTGAGTACAAAAAAAAAAGAAAAAGACAATTTTCTTAATTTAAATAAATTGGATTGTTGTCCTCTCTCTCTTTTAAAACTTTTAAAGGGATAGGTGATATACAATTTTTATAAAAAAACAGAAAACAAAATATTAATAATTTATTAATTTTTTTCAACTTTATTTTGATGAAAGTATTTTAGAAGATTTAATAATTACTCCAACTGAATTTAAAGAATTTTAATTTTTTTTAAGAATTTTAATTGTTTTAAGAATTTTAATTGTTTTAAATATTTCAATATTGGATCTGATAAGATTTTTTTTCTTGAATAAAACAAAACACTAGTTGGATTTTCGATAAAAGCTTTTGAATTTTATTTCACGAACCTGGGACGTAACAAAAATGGTGCATCGACCGGGAAATTAAACAAGGATAAACCAGGACAAAACAAGGATAAACCAGGATAAAAACAGGGATAAACCAGGATAAAACAAGGATAAACCAAGATACGACAAGGATAAACCAGGATATAAATCAGAATATCATAAAAACTAAAACAAAAATTCAATAAATAACATCAATAAATCTTCTAAAATTCATAAAAATCAATTATCAATAACAATTTCAAAAAACGTAACAATCTCACATCTGGCAAGTGTATTGAAATTATCTGGTAAGGCATTGTTTACATACATTTAAATAGTCATCATTACAGAAAACAATAAACAGGTAGAAACATGGATAGACAAGTAGCACCAATTCTTGACCCCACTAAATTAGACGAAACAAACGTTAATTTCCAATTACGAATACGAAAAAGTACAACAATAGGAAACGTAAGACAAAAAAGACAAAGGTTACAAAAACTCTTAAATAATGGACGACAAATTGACTTAACTACGTTACATAGGTTTGACATAGACAAACAACTGACGGAGTGTCAAAACTATTTGGTAAAGTTACGAAACCTAGAAAATTTAACTGAAGTAGAAAAGTATAATGCCGAAACATTTGATGATAGGCTTAATAAATTATTAACATTCATATTAACTAATAAACCAGATAAACTTGTAGGATTTCAAAATTTAAAGGGAGAATTTGATATTTGGAAACTTAATAGGTTACAAAATTTCGAAATTGAGCCTAATTTAGAACAAAACAACATAAATATTGAAAACGCACATTTAGGAAATGATTTCTTACTTGATCAACAAGAAAATTTTGGTGTTAACCATATTAATATTTTACATTCCCCAGTAATGCAAAATCCTGTTCTTAGAAACGAAACTCCTGATATATTAATACCGAATGCAGTAGGTAATCATAATCCAGCCTATTTTAATCGTGAGTTAAACTTCAATTGGACGAAAATTGCAAATCCAATTGAAAATGAATTAAAGCAATTAACTATAACTGATGGACGTGATATTGATATACTAGTACGAAATATCAAAATAATTAAACAAATTCAGAAACGCTATGCAGTAGATTTACCTTTAGTATTGTTAACTCAATTTATGACAGGCTTTACTGAACAAATCTTTGAGAATTCAATTAAAAATAATCATAATTTCGATCAATTTCATAGAGATTTAGTCAACAAATTAATAACGCCAAAAATGAAAGAAATATTAAAACTCAAATTGTTGTACCGAAATCAGTCGCAAACAGAGACACTTAATGAATACATAAAAGAAATTTTAGAACACCATGAGGTATTAAGATTAGATCTAACAGAAGGTGAGTTAATTAATATAATTTTAACCGGTTTAAATGAAGTATACGCCGCACATATAGGTATAATTGGCCAACCTCGTAACTTACAAGATTTCAATAAACTAGATACCTATGTCTATGAGAGAGTTTATGCTAGGACTCTGAATGACATCGGCGTATCTAAAATAAGTGATACGGGCGTAATACAAGATATAAATAGCATGGTACCTTCACGAGGTAAACAAAATATAAAAGATACAACTTACAACACCGTTAGATCACAAATGCCTGCAACCACTTTAAAATGTTTCTATTGCCATAAATTAGGTCATATCAAACGAAATTGTAAACTTTTACAACAAAAAGGAAATAATAATGTTTCAAAAAACTAAATGTTTACAAATGTACTGACCATAAACATATGATGTGCATTTGTAAAAATAATTCAAGTAAATATTTAAAGTTGAAAGAAAATAAGTTAAATTGTAATTATTCTTTAAAAACATTACCAATAAAAATTAAAAATAACATATTTAATGCCCTTATCGATTCAGGTTCCACCCATAATATTATAAATCAACAACTGTATACATTTTTAAAAAATAAAAAGGCAATTATAGAGGAAGAAAACATTAATACAATTTGTCTCACAGCTGATCGATTTCCTTTAAAAATAAATAAACAAATTTGGATTAAGGTTAATCTTCAAAAATTATCATGGAAAGTGAATTTTAAAATATTATCCAAATTACAACACCGAATAATACTCGGGATGAATTTTTTACAAACAACCCGCGCAATAGTTAACCCAACAAAATCTTTCATAACTTTTGATTGGGCAAGAGGTAAACAATTTCACTTAACCGACCTATCTCCAGAACAAATTAACAACGTGGAACAAAGTGAGTATATTAAAAATACAATTAATGATTTATGTAAAGAATTTCCTGATGTTCTTACAACTAAATTAGGTTGTACTCATGTATTGAAATACGATATCGTACTTAAAAATAATGAAATTATTAAATCTAGACCCTATCCTTTAAATCCGATAAAAACGTTTCAAATGAAACAACAAATTGACAAATTATTAAAAGATAAGGTAATTCGAGAAAGTATTTCCCCCTATTCTTCCCCAGCATTTTTAATTCCGAAACCAAACGGAACTAGTCGTCTAGTTGTAGATTATCGTCAAGTTAACCTAATAATTGATTCAGAGGCACAACCTTTGCCGAATATAAATCATGCGTTCCAATGGTTTTCCAATGCAAGATGGTTTAGTACGTTAGATTTAGCACAAGCGTACCATCAGATCCCATTGACAGAAAAATCTCGTCAAATTACTGCATTTTGTACGCCAGATGGTTTGTACGAATATGAAAGGTTACCTTTTGGTTTGTCGACTGGTGCGCAAGTTTTAACTCGCCTTATGAATACATTATTCAAAAATATTAAATATAAATTTGTATTTAATTATATGGATGATATATTAATATATTCAAAAAGTTTTACAGAGCATGTTAAACATATCAAAATAGTATTGTCAATTTTACGGAAAGCTGGCATTACAGTTAATCCTGATAAAGTGACATTTGCTGTAAATGAAATACCGTTTCTCGGACATGTATTGTCGTACAAAGGAGTCTCTATAGACTCAAATAGGACACAAAAAATATTACAGTACCCACAGCCTATGACAGTAAAACAAGTACATCGATTTTGTGGTATGGTTAATTATTTTTCCAAATTTATCAAAAATTATGCTGATAGAATTGAACCACTAAATAAATTACGTCGCAAAAACACTCCGTTTATCTGGCACGACACTCAAAAACTTGCGTTTGAAGATCTCAAACAGGCAATCGCTAATCCACCGGTATTAGCAATTCCAGACTTTTCCAAAACTTTCATTTTGCAGACGGATGCGTCTGATACAGGTCTAGGAGCTGTCCTACTTCAGGAACAAGAAGGATCTAGGAAACCTATAGCGTATGCTTCTAAAACACTAACAGAAGCAGAACGAAAGTTTTCAGCATATGAAAGAGAGTGTCTTGCAGTTGTTTTCGCAACGGATCATTTCAGGACCTATTTAACACATCGCGAATTTCTTTTAGAAACTGATAATCAAGCCTTAGCCTGGCTTCTTTCCAAACCAAAACAGTTAGGTAGATTAGCTAGATGGTTACTCCGAATATCGGTCTTTAAATTTAAAATTAATCACATCCGTGGTTCAGATAATAATGTTGCCGATGCATTATCGAGGATGTATGATCTAAATAACGAAGATATTTCGCAGGATATAACTTATATTAATAGTTTATTGTCACAATTCCCCCTATCTTTTACAGACGTCAAACTACATCAGGAACAGGATACCTTTATCCTACAACAAAAACAACAAAGGAATAGTAAATTTTGTTTATCCAAAGGAGTCCTATGTTCAAAAAATAAACATAATAATCCAACCAAAATCGTACTTCCCGACTCTTTAAAAGATTTAGTATTTAAATATTTTCATGATTCGGAGATTGGTGGACACTTAGGTGTTGAGAAAACTATACACAAAATCACACGATATTTTTATTGGCCAGCTATATATCGAGAAATTCCTCTGAAAGTCAAGGCTTGTACGACCTGCCAACGAAGCAAACCTGGGATAAATTATAAATGGGGAAATCTCAGTTCCAGAGTTCCGACAGCGCCATTTGACACACTGTTTATTGATACCGTCGGTAGCCTAGCAAAAACCAATCAAGGATATAAATATATTCTAGTGGTAGTCGATAGTTTCTCAAAATTCACATGGTTAGCCCCGTTAAAAAACACTAATACATCCTCTATTATACATGAATTAAAACGTATTTTCCAAAGTTATTCTATTCCAAGATTGATTGTCACAGATAATGCTAAAAATTTTAATTCCATAATGTTTAAAAACTTTTGTTTCAATTTAGGCATAAAACGAACCACCCTCTCACCCTATCACCCTCAACCATCGCATGCAGAACGTTTAAACCGAAATCTTAGGTCTATCCTTATTGCGTATCATGCAAAGACTCAAGCAATTTGGGACAAATCTTTATTTTGGTTTCAATTAGCTTTCAATATGGCTCAACATAATGCTCATGGGAAATGCCCATTTGACATATTGCATACTTTTCCAGCTCACACTCCATTAGATAGAGCATGGAATATCCAAGATATCCTCCATAGAAATCCTATACGTTCTAGTAATATGATGTGTGATATTAGAAGAAAACTAGTTAAATCACATAATGATATGGAACGTAGATATAATGCTACACGCCATCCCAATCCATTTTCAGTGGGAGATAAAGTTCTGCTAAAAACTCACCCCGTTAGTTCAAAACGAAAAAATATTTGTGCCAAAATGGCGTATCGATGGTCTGAACCTTTTTATATCATCGGCTTCTCTACTCCAGTTACAGCATTACTTCGTAAGACTGTAGGAGGAGATATCACTAAAGAACATATTTCTAATATTAAAAAAGTTAAATAGTATACTCATAAATTACATAATTTATTTTTAGGTGCTGTCTGTAGCGATCCTCGAGTTTGGGATGATTGTAATAAAAAAAAAAAAAATGCTGTTTGCATGTTGTTTGAATGTTTTATTGAATGGGGCCCCAAATGAATGTATATTACCATCTCAAGCCGACAACTGCTACATACTCATCTTCTCTTTTTCATTTTAACACTCACCCCCTTTATTTTGCTTACACGTACTGTGTGCTTCTCTTTACTCTCCGGGGGGAGGGGAAGATTGTAATAGGATTGTAATAGGAGATACACATACGAACACCTAACGCATAACGGACAGTGGAAACAAAACAAAACAAAACAAAACAAAACATAACGAACAGTACGCACGTAACGACATTCCAACGTAAACATAAACACTCTTACAGCATCAACATCAATGTACCACCAGATGATCTTATTTACACAACGTCAGATGTGAGTACAAAAAAAAAAGAAAAAGACAATTTTCTTAATTTAAATAAATTGAATTGTTGTCCTCTCTCTCTTTTAAAACTTTTAAAGGGATAGGTGATATACAATTTTTATAAAAAAACAGAAAACAAAATATTAATAATTTATTAATTTTTTTCAACTTTATTTTGATGAAAGTATTTTAGAAGATTTAATAATTACTCCAACTGAATTTAAAGAATTTTAATTTTTTTTAAGAATTTTAATTGTTTTAAGAATTTTAATTGTTTTAAATATTTCAATATTGGATCTGATAAGATTTTTTTTCTTGAATAAAACAAAACACTAGTTGGATTTTCGATAAAAGCTTTTGAATTTTATTTCACGAACCTGGGACGTAACACTACTAAAGGTAGTTAAAGTCCATTCGACATATGATAGTACTACTTTTTTTACTTTATTTATTTTGGAACTGTAGAAGAACTAGCAAAAACTTTCACGACTAAATTACCAAAAAAATCCAACCGCGTTAATGGCTTTGAGGAGGACACCACCCAGCTCTGCACATAACGATAATAATTGTGTTAAATTTTAATTTATATTTTTTACACGTAATAATTACTATTCGGGTTGCGTTAATGTATCATATATCTACTCCATCGGTGTTTCAATCGTCTTCGTTCGATTTCTGGTAGGTCCGCAGAATTTATATTGTATATTAAGGGATTGTTATGATTGTGTAGTTTGTCTCTAAACCTAGGGTATAGTTTTAGATATGGTGTCGTTGACGTAAGGAACGCGTAATTCATCGTATAGTGTTCTATTGGTTATGTAACTCAAGCAATTAGTAATCAGTCGTAAGAATTTACTTTGAAAACGTTGTATTGATGAAATTACTGATGGCTTTGCGGTCTTGGGTTCGAATCCCATTCAGGCACGGCATCTTTTCATACGTTACAAACAAAAATCATTTCATCCTGCACCGTCTGCATTAGCAGTAATTGCAGAACAGTCAAAAAAAATTGCAGAACAGTTAAACTAAAAAAAAAAAAAAAAAAAAAAAAAAACTTAATGGAAAAAAGAAAAGAGGGGAATTTTGTAATGTGCTCATAAGTCAGTGCTACCACTTAAGAGAATTTTTTTGTGTTAACTTACCCTGTTAGTGAATGAAAGCATTTTAAAAGATAAGTTAATAATGGAAAAGAAAAACGAATAATGATTTTTCCAATAACACACGGAAAATAGAAATCGATTTCTATAATGGTAATAATAATTAGGTGAAATTAATTTCACCTAATTTGCTTTTAAACTGTGAACTTTATAATAATTAATCACGTCTTGTGTATTGAATGCAACAATAAAAAAATAACAGTAAAATACCTAACTATGATAAAAATTCGATAATTATTATTTTCAAAATTGTAAAACAAAGATTTATATTAAATTTTGTAAAAAATAATTAAAAGGGAAATTTTACTTTCAAAACGGGGCTTTTTATTCTGAAAAGTTACCACCATTCAGAAATTTACTATCATGCTATTTCTAACGGACTGTACTTTTATACGGATTTGAATACTAGAGTGGTTACCGGTATACTTTGATGGTTGGAGTTCAATTATCAATACTTTCTCAGGACTTTGGCTTCAACCAGTACCTCATCTCATTGCGGTTGCTTATTGTTCTTAAATTGAACAGATTGCAACGTACACACGTAAGAATGTTTTTTAAATATGTAGGTATTTTATAATGCACGGTAATGAAAATCAGCCGGTTTCAGTTGGTCCAAAATTTTAATTTTATAAGGAAAATTTCTTTTCCTTTACAGAACACCAACAAGTAGGCCTTCTTAAACAATGGCTGAAGAAGAAGGAAAAAGTAAATTTAATTGAATATATTTTAAATTACGTAAGTAAGCCTACTACCTATTCTCTCCTCGTTTTTGTTAACGAACTTCAAAAGAATGAAAGACGAGTGTTTTTACAGTTGACCTATACCAATATTTTGCATTATAAGTATTATGAAATATAGAAAGATTATAAACTAGTGCTACAAATCTATAGGCGGAGGTCACAAATTAGTTAAGAAGTAATAATAACAGACTAAATAAAGGATATCATAACAAAATAGCAGAGAGACAGTGTGTGATTGCGTGCGCGCGTGTGTGTGTGTGTGTGTGTGAGAGAGAGAGAGAGCGAGAGAGGAGAAAGAGACGAGGAGAATAAACTGCATAGAATGTCGTGACTCGTGACCCACCAAATACTGCGTTACTGTTGTTCGCCATTCACTGTACGAGAACAGAGAACAGAGAATAGACATGTTCTCTTACGAGCGAATGAACAGAGGTCGGTCGTTGTGTTGCAGCAGTTCGTGACCACCGAATAGGTCCATAGACTGTGAAAATCTTTTACCGCAGACTCCCTTCCTAATCAATCACTGCTTCGCTTTTCAAGCGAACCGGAAAAGCTTTAATCTCGAATCAACCATTAATTGAATAAGACTGATTAACTGCCTGCCTGGAAATTTTAGACCCGTACTTCGTTGCCCCCGATATAGGCCTACGAATTAACGGTAATACAACACAATCTAAATTGCCCGGGTATAGCCAACTGCAATACCGCACTGGAGTATATTTTAACTTTATTATTTTACCTCGATACATTTCATCTTGTTAATGCATTTTGTACGATATAAATTCAATTAGAGATTGATTTAACAAATACAAAGGATAACAAAAAAACACTTACAATATAAATCCATAATCGAATTGAAATTGACTTTTAAAGTGCTTTTTGTACAATGTAATTCATTACAAAATTTCTATATTGATAATATCAATATTATGGAATTTGCTAAAAACTTAGTGTCGATTTTAATACTTACGAAGATAAATTTGTAAACGGTTGCTTAATTCATCCTAAAATTTTAATGAAACCTCACTTGCACAATGACGCACATTGAAGGAATGAATGCGGACTGAATTCCCAAGGTGATTGAGGGGTACAAACCGAAGTGGAGCTTGGGAAAGCCAAGGAAAAGATGAAAGGACCAATGATCTTGGGAGCTGGATGGCGTAACAAACCATGGGCTACTTAAGACTATATAAATAAAGAAAATAAAATGAATGTTTAAGATTACAGCATATAGAAGATAAAAACAGGAGGAAGAGGAAGAGGAGAAGAACCACCTTCAAATGTTAATAGTTTCTGTGTTTCTGTAGCCTCCTACAGAACCCAAGACTTGATTCTATAAAGCAGCACTAACAAAATAAACTGTCGTTTAATATTTTTATCTATTTATCCAGCTTTTAATTTAATGGCATTAAAAATATGACGAAATTTTAACAAATTCTTTCCTTTCTTAATACGGCTGATTTGCTGTTTGTATTAATAAATTTTGTAATCGACTACGGTAAAAATTTCTGAACATACTTGAATGATTATAAAGGATGGATGAGGAGGTATTTTCAGTCCCTTACCTCTGAAGCTCTAAAGAGCCTATGGTAAGTACCATTTTCCCTCATTTACTCTGCAAACGGGGACTCCACCTCTACATGTTTTAGGGGACTGTTAATCAAGTTTTCATCTGGAAGATTTGCCCAAAGACTTGATTTAAATAACACATTTACCAACTTGCATATTTACTTACTTCAATAAGGGTGTATTCTTTTAATATTTACCTTTTATATTAGGACGTAGGTTTTTCTTCAGAATTCCCAAAGATGTTTAATAATATGTTATTAAATATAACGATATTTAGAACGAGAGAACATAATGTATCAAACCAAATTCAGGCAACTTTTGACTTCAAGGGCTTCCATGAAGAACAAAATCAGAACACCGAGTGGGCGGAAGAAAGGAGAAATACAAAGAGTTGATTTGAGAAAAGATTTGATTTGAAAGGAGGAATACTGAGAATGTACGAGTATGCTGTAGAAAGAACTTACAGAAATATCTAAAGTCACTTTACGTGTTCTAAAATTGGCCACATACGGAACATTATTAAGAAAGGCATTCTTGTATACTATAATATAAAATCTCATCTCAAATAATTTGTTAGCCTTTTTGTATAAATAAATGGAAATTAGTGCAGCTTTATAAAGATTGTCTCTACCTTAAAAAAGTGATAGATTTTGTGATTAAATGTAAATAGAAATTTTATTGCATTATATGGACCCGCAATACAGATTCTAATTCAGTCATGTCCTAAGACTAACCAGACCAAAATAATCAATGTTACAGCTCTCAGGCAGATAATGTGGTTCGTAAAAAGTGCAAATCGGAATAGTGAATCAACACTGTGATTTTGTGAGAAAATAACTGTTCAGGTAATAATGAATAAAAGCATTGTTGCCTAACCGCCCCTTAATCAACTTATGACATAATTAGCGTTAGAGAAAATAACTTCATCAACCACAACTGACTTCAGGTAAATGACAAATAATTTTTTTATCACCTTATGTTTTAACATTACACTTCCCTTTCCTGAATGATTTTTTTTCTAAATTTATAAGCGGCTACGTAAATTAACTTGGTCGCTGTCATAAATCAATCATTATTTTAATTAAACAAAAATTAATTGAATCTTGTCTTATTTTGTCTATTTTGATAACAAATGAAGGGGTCAATCATATTTGATCGAAACTATTCATGTTAATTATTTCTATTAATACTTTACATTTGTTCAATAATTAATACACAGTTGTTTTTTATATTTTATTTCTTCCGTTCAAGTGATAAAAAATACTATATTGTAAAAAATGAATAAGCAAACAGTTGTCTTCTCGCAGATAGTCAGCTAAAAATACATTCTTTTATATCACCGTGTCTTTCAATTTTCGGGAAATTGAATTGTTGCCATAAAAGTTTATACATGTTTATACGGTTTTGATTGTTTTTTACAGCAGGAGTGGAAATTGTATACCACCTTATGAAATTAGATTACTGAACACTTGAAATAAATTAAATGTTATTACACCTACAGTAAATAGTCATACCACAAATTCTTTGCTCCTAAAAATTCCTTGCTCCTAAACTATTCTCAATTTTCAGAAAAATTAAAATGCTCTCCTAATTTAAATAGTTTTTAAAGAAACTTGATTTTAAAAGAGAACCGAGGTTTGAGGGAGAGGTGGTTCTCCTTTCGGCATGTAGAATATTTGTTTTCAGTAACTGTTTAATGGTTTCTTCGACTCCAAATGAACCAATTAAAAAGATAGATTTTCTTTTGGTATTAATGAATTTGGTATAAAATTCTAAAAAGCTTAATTAAAAAATTAATTGTATGTTACACCGAATGATGGTATTCCTTAAACTGTTGTTTTAAACTTAGGTACTCTTGATTTTGTCACCACTTTTGTTATTATAAATTATAATTATTATAATAATTTTATTATTGTTATTATTATTATTGAGGACTGTATTAATTTATTTCAGTTTTGAAAATAGTAAGTAGGCCTAATCTTTGTGTTGATTGTCATTCTGTTGTATTGGTGATGAAATAAAATATATTGTAATATTATTATTTTAGTTTTTCTTGCAAAAAATAACATAACCTTTCAGGGAACATACATGACTTACTGAAAAAAGTAGATTTCGATTATACTACCAAAATAATTCGGAAAAATCGACAAGTATTTAAAGGAGGCAGTTCTGACGTTCATGTGCTGCAGTCGATATTTATTTTATCGGTTCAGCAACCTTCTTCTTTTCTTTTTTCAGGGATCCTAGAGGATTAACCGCTTCTCACATCCTACAGCACATCGTCTTTTGTTTCCTTAGTCATCCTCCCAGAGATTCATCGTTACCATAGCTTCTTAAACTTTCGTATCTATATTTTCGAGGACGATATTTTCTTTTCCTATTTTCTGAATGATAAAGGATCGCTCTTTGGAGCCAACTGTCCGCTACCATTCTTAGGACATGCCCATACCAAACGAACGGTCCGGTCTACTATGGTATCCTGAGAAACGGTACATGGCCTAACGTGCTCCATTCTGGAGACCCAGCAGGATCGTTATGTAGCCTCCTGAGCCTTTGTATATGCCTTGGAGCTCATTCCCAAAAACTCAGCACCATATGTAGTTACGGGCTCCAATAAAACAGTTGCCACTAACGTTTTCGTTTTCATTTTACTAGACGGCTCAACAACCTAATTTCAGAATTATAGTTCATAAACGGTACAGCTGCCCATAACAGGCAGGTGGAGTGTCAAATTATTTACACTCAATCTGTTAGTTGCAGGGCTAAAATAAATAGTTCTGTTTCTTATCACATGGTCAGCCAATTAAATGACTGAATCATTTAAGAACAGAAGAGGTAGAGGTGTAAAAGACACTAATCAGAGTTATCTCCTCTGAAAGTAATGAATTTCATTATACAGCCAGACCCTGTGGTGAATGAAGTGAAAATGTCATTTGCAGAGTGGAAAATATGTGCTTTTCAGAGGGTCCGGCATGCTGATAAGCGTACTTCTCCATTAAGTGATGAAGGCAATGGTAAAGCACCTCACTCCTCGTTTTACTTAGTATAACCTCTACAGGTTCAAACAAGCCTTTCGGCTGATCACCTAAACAACAACAAACGGTACAGGAAAATGGACTATTTTTCTGTTTGTTGAAGTTTCTAGATATTTTTTAACGTACATTTCTTGAGTTCTAATGGTAGCTCTGACCTTGAATACAAGGCGATGGAGTGGGTAGCAGTACGGGGTCATTATCATACATTTCTACAAACATCGTAGGCATTACATTAATTAAATAAACATGTAAATTATCCATTTAGCTGAAAAATTTTAAAAACTTAAATTTTAAATGTTTGTTTTACATATAGCCTGTATCTATCTTTCATGAAATAAATGTTATTTTCAATTACGAATTTACGTAGTGAGTGTATATTCATTGACCAACGCGGACGATGTTTTTAAATAGACTAATAGCAGCTAGGCTCCGCCGCGCGAGAGACACCTTTTAGCCTCACGGATTGTAAATATCGTAGACAGGATTACGGATTAATATACTGGAATACCCAAAAAAAAAAAATGGAAGTTGCAACATAAAACGAGAGGACAATTTTTTGTGTAATATGGTAAAAAAAAAGGAAGTATATGTGCTGAGATTTTGAAGTTTATGATAGCCCTACTAGCTTTACTGGAAATTCGGTGGCCAGGAACTGGTAGCCTACAATAGACAAGATAAATTAGGATAAGGTGGTATTATTTGATTGGATTAGCGTCACCAAATACCAAATAAAAAAAGGAGGAGAACGGTGGAGGAAGCCAGGGATGTACAGCAGCTGAATGTAAATATTAGTCAAGCTATTAAATTTATTCGTCCTATCTTTCGATTAGTGTTTTATGACTTGTTTTTTATTTGGATTTAATTAACGTTTCAGTTTCTTTATTATAATATATAGCTTTTTTTATGGAACATATCAATCAACCCACTTTTAAGTTCGAGACGAGTTTCAGTCTAATTACTTAAACAGTTTTCCTAAACTGTAATCTGCAGCAATTTAATACGTCTAACAAACCACTTGTAGTCTATTTATAAATTAATATTTAGTTATAAATACTTCTAAAAATTAATTCACATCTTTAAAACGAGCAAAAATTTAAACATAAGTATTTATTTCAGGAATGATCTTTGATATGTCTATATATACTACCGTATATATTTGTTCCGAGGAACAGAACAAATTTTACAAACGGACAGGGGCTATCCAACTGGTACACGTCTATAAAAATGTTTTGGTAAAATTTGAACCAAAATGCAGTAGGTGGTGTTAAGAAAGCTATGGAGAAGAAGCGCCTGAGGGATGAAGTGCATTCAATAAGAATGAATGGCATTTTGGGTTGCGGTAAATGGTGTCGAGCTGTAGAAAATCTGCTTTAGGGTGAGACGGAATCCCTTACTTGCGAGATGTTAACGTTAGAAACATTTTCTTAAAAACTACGGAACCATTTTAACATAGATTCACAGTACATTTTTACAAAACCATGAGTTTTTACAATGAAAAGTAATTTATTTTTACCAAGAAAAAATGTTTTTGTCGCCGACTATTCAGAACCTGGAATTTAAGGCTATTTTTTATTTATTTTTTTAATTTTTTTGTGGTAAATTAAAGTGACTCAATAAACTCACGGTTGTGTAGAGTGACAAGGTAAACCATGTGTAAAGATTTTAAGTAGATTGATGGGATAGATTTTGAGAAAATGTTCCTTCTGTACAAAAAAAACTAGAATTTTTGGTTAAAGGCAAAAAACTAAAACTACTAGCATTATAAATCTTTGATATCGTTTAATCATTGTCAGATATAAAATTATGGGTTGATTATTTACCAATTATATAAACTGGAAACAGATTTTTAAACGCCGTGTTTGTTAATTGAATGGTTTACACAACCCCATTAATGACAGCAATTACGCCTGCGCTTTATAGAAAGTACAATTTTGTACAGGTCATGCAGTGCAATGGGCCAACTTTAAACAAATGTAATGGGTATACCTAATTGGTTGGTTTGGTATGTGACGTAGTCTCTTCCGTCCACACACACACGCGCACGCACAATCCTAAATGAACGACTACTAGTACTAACTATTACATAATGGATGACGACTGCAATCCACTGGAAGGCTAATGCTCCCGTCCAATAATTCCATTACTGAATTTAGCCCCAAACTACTTTCTGTTTGAAATCAATCACCAAATTTAAATTTGATGAGTATTTAACCATAAAACACTTTAGATATAGTTAGATCACTATTATGAAAAACAATTATTAAAACTCTATGGATTTTAAAAGAAATAACTTTTCTGTGTAGGGATTTTTATTATACTCCTAAATATAGAACTGATTATTAAACCGATCTGTGTAAATATTTCTTCAGTTGAAAGTGGATATGAGATACGCAATGTGTATCTGTTGTTACACAGAGTTTGGTCACTGGAGTTATTTTATACAATCTCTTGTATTATTCATACAAAATAAATCACAACAGATCACTGAACGGAGCCCCAGCCGTTCGTTCATACGGAACTGCTGACCACAACTTTTCCCCTTCTCGATCTTATTTTTTTTCAAAATCCAGAACAGAAAGACATGCCACACTTTATTATCACGCTGTTACATAGTAAACTAACAGTCAATTTTTGATATTGTAACGAACCAAATCAGCTACAGTAAAGTCTGTTTATGTTTGCTATAGTTGAGTATATAAACAAACTCCAGCTGACTGGAAAGTAAACATTTTTTGAAACTATTTAATTTATATTAAAGAAAAAAGAATATTGAAAAGAGAGTTATTTACTGGTTGCTAGGAAACTAAAGAAGAAAAATGATGAATTTTGTAAAAGAATATGGTGACTGTGGTTCCAGACATCGAACAGGATGGATTCCCCACAATCTCAGTAAAAAAAAGTTTAAGTTAAAATAAATTTAAAAAGACGATACGATGTAAAGTGAAAATATATTTAAAAACGACGTATAATTTGAAATGAACGGGACATATTAACATTAAAAAATATCAAAATTAAACCAGTGAAAGTTTAAAATATAATAAAACATTTGATGTAACATACATGCTGAAAAAATATGATAAATCATTAAATATAATTCATACAAGATAATTGAGTTTACTTTTATTCACAGCAAATTCAGTATTCAACGTATGTGGAGTATTTAGTACACCACAAATTTGGCATCAACTTGTGAGGATTAGATCGTTTTACCACAAATTTGCCGATCCCTTGTGGGGATATCTCTTGGAGGAATATATCATCTTACAAATTTGGCATAACCTTGTGGGGATTAGATCGTATTACCACAAATTTGGCAACCCTAGATGTGGGGAAAGATTCACGGTTTTTGGATTGGAAATATTGGTAATAAAATAATTAAACAACAAATTTAACAACCCTAGATGTGGGGAAAGGAAGATATAAATCAAATTTATTAACTAATTCACGAATTTTTTTTAAAACAAATTATGTCAGAGGCTGATAAAAAGAAAATTGTAGATCTTCGTGTCACAGACGTAAAGTTGGAGCTCAGAAAGCGTGGTATGGACAGCAAAGGTGTAAAAACAGCACTCATGGAGCGACTACGAAGCGTTTTAGCTGAGGAAGGACAAGATCCAGATTCCTGCCTATTTGAGATCGTCTCACCAACAACAGAAGTGGATCAGGTTCCAATTACAACTGAAGAGGGTCGAAAGGATGAGCTGACTGGAAGGGATGAGTTGTCACAGGAAGAAGAAGAGGGTCGAAAGGATGAGCCGGACCAGATAGCATTACCAGGACCAAGTCATCTCAACCAATTAACAGGTTTAGTTCAGACTTCAGGTGGAGGAAAGAACGTGAGTAATGATAATAATAGTGATGATCATCAAAATAACATGAATACAGGTATGTTACAACAACTAATGTTGTTAGTCAGCAATTTAGGCAGTAAAATGGATGAACATAAAAATGAACTAAACAGTAAAATGAATGAAGGTTTGAGCAATTTAGACAGTAAAATGGATGAACATAAAAATGAACTAAACAGAAAAATGAATGAAGGTTTGAGCAATTTAGACAGTAAAATGGATAGACAGGAGGAAAGGTTAGGAAAGAAAATAGATGCTTTAGATTATAGGTTAGATAAACGAGAAAGGGCTATAAGCGAACTTAGAGAAGGAATCAAACAGGATAATGTAAAAATAATTGATAAACTTAGGGCAGAAATTAGGAAAGATTTAGAGGATAGAAATAAAAGTAAAGATAAAGGAAATGCTAATTATTTTGATAAATATAAGGATATAAATAAAAATAATACTGAAAATATAGGTAAAACTAATAATCATGTAGAAAACAATGAAGTAACCTTTGATAATACAATAAATAGTGTGGAAACTAATAATAATTGTACCGAGATGAAAGTAAAACAAAGTTCAATTGATAACAGTAAAGGTGTGGATAATTTTCCAATTGATTTAGGTCTGAATAGTGTCAAACAGTTTTTTAATTCTCCTATAATAAGTTATATAACAAATGATAGGGTAAGATATTATAATAATAATAATAATAATAATAATAATAATAATAATAATAATAGTAGACTGTACAATGAAACAGAGGATGATAGAAATAGTACTACAATGTTAAATGTCGTTAAAAACAATGTAAGTAATAAACTCAGTATTGGTAGGAATTTCCAAACCAAAGGAATTAACAACCATAGTGAACTTAGTGAATTACTAATGAGTTTCATTAAAGAGAATGTGCCTGTGATAAATATCGATGCTAGATATTCTAATCATGATAAATGTAAAAATTATGTACATATGTTGGTTATGTTTATTGTTAATTGTTTTATTAGTTGAGAAGCGATAAACATAATATTTGTTAGTAATGTTTATGCACTCTAATGTTTGATAGGGTTATGTTCAATTACATTATGTTTATAGGTTATAGTTTAGGTGTTATAGGTTATAATATGTTTATAGTTTATAATCTATTGAGCTGTCTATATTGTTCGTTAAGTAGTTATTTTGTTAGTGATTTGTTTATATAATTTGTTAAGTTATATTTAATTATATTAGTGTTGATTGAGTAATAAGTTGTAAAGTTACCTAGCACTATAAGTTAAATATTTGGGCCATAATTAGTACATTTAAATTTATCAATCAAATTCAAAATTTTAGATATAATTCTAGTAAAGGGCTAAATTTTTCTTTGATTTCAAAATTTAAATGGGGGGGTATTTGTAACGAACCAAATCAGCTACAGTAAAGTCTGTTTATGTTTGCTATAGTTGAGTATATAAACAAACTCCAGCTGACTGGAAAGTAAACATTTTTTGAAACTATTTAATTTATATTAAAGAAAAAAGAATATTGAAAAGAGAGTTATTTACTGGTTGCTAGGAAACTAAAGAAGAAAAATGATGAATTTTGTAAAAGAATATGGTGACTGTGGTTCCAGACATCGAACAGGATGGATTCCCCACAATCTCAGTAAAAAAAAGTTTAAGTTAAAATAAATTTAAAAAGACGATACGATGTAAAGTGAAAATATATTTAAAAACGACGTATAATTTGAAATGAACGGGACATATTAACATTAAAAAATATCAAAATTAAACCAGTGAAAGTTTAAAATATAATAAAACATTTGATGTAACATACATGCTGAAAAAATATGATAAATCATTAAATATAATTCATACAAGATAATTGAGTTTACTTTTATTCACAGCAAATTCAGTATTCAACGTATGTGGAGTATTTAGTACACCACAAATTTGGCATCAACTTGTGAGGATTAGATCGTTTTACCACAAATTTGCCGATCCCTTGTGGGGATATCTCTTGGAGGAATATATCATCTTACAAATTTGGCATAACCTTGTGGGGATTAGATCGTATTACTACAATATTTTACACGCCGATAAAATACTCAGGTTTACAGTGTGATTGAAAATTATATAGCAATCTCTCGGGACCTGATTGTATAACTAAATATAAGAAAAATCTGGTGTGAAATGCTCACACGACTTTCTTTTGCCAACGTAAATAAAGAAACATATAACCTATGTTTAAACTTAGTAAATAATGTAAAATGAAAAATAAAGTAACCTAATATTAATATTAAGTGAATAACACAAAAAGAAAATCAACCTCGGTTCGACTTAGAAATACGGTAAATCACTAATAGAAACTAAATTAGGCTCTATGGAAGGAAATGCTTGAAATAAAAGTTGTACATTTTTTTATAACTCATAACATTAGTTTTATACACTTTTGTCGTAAAAAGCATACTCAGGCCGCAATACTAAAAAAAAAAAATTTTACCGATTTTGATTTAAGCAATAAAGAAAATCACTAATTACCGCTAAACTAAGCGTAGTGCAAACAAATGTTTGAAATAAAAGTTGTAGATTTTTATATGACCTATAATTTTAATTATATACATTTTTGTCGTAAAATTCATACTCAGGCTGCAATCTTAAAAAATCCCTTTTTATACAGTTTTATTAAAAAAAAGAAGAATATCACTGATAGCCGCCGCTAATCTAAGGGTCGTACAAAAAATGTTTGAAATAAAGTTGCAGGTTTTAATATTTTCTACAACTTTAATTATATACACTTTTGCTCTAAAATATACCTATGTATAAGGCAGCAATCTTAAAAAAAAAACATTTTTGTCTATTAGAGAACAGCCTCCCCAAGAATTATAGCAGATATATCTCTTACATACCATATCTTGTAGAGGATAAAAAAGTAGTAAATGAGGATATTAAAACATATTGTAGCATCCGTTTATGAGAAAATCGCAAAACATTTAAAAATAGAAAGAATGAACTACTACATCCGGTTTACCGATCTGATGAAAATGTTCGTGTCGGGTTCTGACTAAGTGGTCGATTTAATTATATAAATAAAATGGTACCTAACTTAAGTTTCAACTTGAAAAACAAAAAAGTGTTATTTTGACCCCAATTTACATGTTTTATGTTAGATATCGATAAAACTATGAGATATACTGTTTTGGAATCTATATTATTCAGTTTCCACGATAAAAAAATCATAAGATGTCACCATGTTTACGTCTTATTTTCGGGCCTTAGAAATTTTAAATGGCCTCATTTCAGCACTATTGGCTAACTGTATTCCCGGTAAAATCTTTCGCAGTAACTGGCTAAAGCGGCCCATTCACTGGCTGACAAGTCGGCCGACCGGTCCGTTTCCTAGGTTGGGCGGCCAACCCTGACCAGTTGGCCTGTTGCCACAGACTTGCGAACCCGTCCGCCAGACTGTAGCCTAGTACAGTTTTTGAGTCATCAGGGAGTGCTAGTTAGTTTGGTTACTAATGCCTCGTACAAAGTCAAAAAATCAGGAACATTTTCTGCCGAATTTACTGTTGATGTTGAATTTCCTGGATTTTTCTGAACTGTCACGAAAGAATGCCCGTAAAGAACTAACTTTTTGATGACAAACGTCTTGTTAGCGTCCGGTTTTATCTCTTTACATTTCGTAATGAGAGTTTCATACGCACTGTTCCGTAAATTTCTGTTTGATTCTGCTCGATTTTATCTTCCATAAACAAGGATATTCACGGTACATGTTGAAAAATTCCTCCCAAAAGCTTTATTTTCTTCGAAAGACACTACGTAAGCTAAATCAGTTATAATATTACGTAACTACAAAATATTTAATATTTAAATATAGACAATATACGACCACAAAACAAACTCCATAAGAATGAAGAATCTATCGCAAAATTATTGCCAAATATACTAAAACAAAGAATATGTATAGAAAATGCAGACTAGCCGCTCGAGACTTGGCGACACACACACACCAACTTCAGTCGGACTAGTACGCCGACAGGTCGGGCTCGTTAGTCTAGCTGACGAACCTCCAACCCACACCCAACCACGAGCCCGACAACGAACTCCCTCCATACACTCACGAACCAATCCGGGCCAAACAAGCTCACGGGCTGATCAGCCGACCGGTCGGCCAGTGTATGGAGGCCTTTAACAAAGCATTTTCGGACATTATTTCTTATTTTTTAGCTACGCAATCAGCTCTTTAGAGGATGTGTTAAATTTTGAATTACCCTATATGTCACTTGAATTTACACTCATAAGGCTTTAAAATTTAGGGTAAGAAGGTGTATTGTAATCGAGTAAAAAATTAATTAAATCTAAGTTCCGGTTAACCACAACTTTTTTCATCCTTTGGAACATACAGCTATATGGAACACTTCACATCGTTAAGCAGCTGTATTTACAATAAAAAAAACCTTGTCTTATACAACGTAAAATATATTCACTACAAACACAACAATAAAGAGTGATCGGGTACATTAAGTAGGTAAAAGCAATGATACTACTAGAAAATCCAACAAGTATGGGGAAAATCTAAAACAATAAAAAAACGAAAATATAAACCAACATATACTACTAAGATCAAACGTAGACGTATTTCAAAAGGTAAAAAAAAATTACACAACACATAAAAGAAGATTGTTTCTTTAAACATTTAAAGAGAACGAGTGAAAAGAGAATAACCAACAAGTTTTTTCCTTAAAGTTAAGAACAATTTTATTGACTTAAAAAATGTAAAAGAACTTAACATAAAAGAATAGGAAGTTTATGATAGAGAGAAATGTATAGAAAAAAATATATACAAAATCTACTTCGAAGAAAAATCCAGAGCAAAAAGAGACAACCATAAAAAGAAAAACAAAAATGAGTCCCCAAGTGAAAGAATGGAATACACTGGCAAAATATCAAAGTAAACAAATATCAAAATTCATAGTATTTCTTTACAAGGTACACAGAAAATAAAAATAACATGACTTTTATTAGTAAAATAGTTTTATAAAAACATTTATGATATACTAAGGTTTTTTGTTATCAGTCTCTCGACTGGTTTGATGCAGTTCTCAAAGTTGTTCTATCTTGCGCAAGTCGTTTCATATCCACATAGGCTACGTGCAACACCCTACATCTTCTATAATTTGCTTTAAACATTCTAACCTTTCCCTCCCTACAATTTACTCCCTCAATATTACCCTCCATAATTGATAAAGCAATAACTGGATGTCTGTTACTTAAGATTATGCCCCACTAGCTTATCCCTTCTTGTGGCAAGATGTTTCCATATACTTCTTCTTTCATCTACTCGTCTACGAACCTCTCAATTAGTTATTTTGTCCACCCACCTAATCTTTAACATTTTCCTATAACAACACATTTCAAAAGTTTTTATTTTCTTCCTTTCTACAGCCCCTATCACCCACTTTTCACTCCCGTATAATCCCAAACATAGTGTTTAAGAAAATTTTCCAAATCTGTACTAAATCAATGGTTTTAGTCAGTAAATTGTTTTTTATTTCAAAGGCTCTTCTAGCTTGAGCAATCCTATTTTTGATACCACTCGTGCTTCTACCATCCTTCGTTATTTTACTCCCTTGATAACAGAATTCCCCAACTTCCTGTTTTTGTTAATTATGTTAATTTTTGTTTATTATGTTTAATTATGTTCCGTTGCCTCCTTTTAAATTTCCCATCTCCTGTAAACCATTCATATACAAAATATAAATATTTTAAAATGTTTACACAGCTTTCTGATAAACCGATGGTTTAACAACTTCATTGATTCTAAAAATGTAAAAAGTTCGTCACAACACCACTTGAATGAAGTTACTAGTATAATATTTTTTTTTATTTCAGCGAAAACTGCAATAAATTATAACGCAGAATAATACGCCGCTGGGTTTTCTTTCTCAATGACATGACCGAAGAAAACCTCCCAATGGAGGAACTTCAGATATGTATTCAATGTCGTTTGAATTATCTAAAAGGGTGAGGGCGAGATGATTTGTGTGTGATTCAAGTCTTCTTTGGTATTTTGTACTGAATGTGTGTATTTCTTGTTTATCTGTAGGAATGTTCAAATCTCTGTGTAGTATTTTGTTGGTTATGTACCAAGGTGCTGCTGTGTGTTCTAATCACTTTAGACTGAAGCCTTTCCACGATTTCAATGCTGCAGTGGGTTGCCGTCCCCCACTATTGGATCCCGTAAGTGCAAATAGGTTTTTAAAATTGTTTTGTAAAATAGTAATTTATTGTTCAATGAAAGAGTCGGTCGTTTTCCTAAAATCCAATATAATTGTTTCCTTTTGGCCTGTATATGTTTTAAAGTTCAGGCGAGTGTAGATGAATACTTAGGTATTTAGCGGAGTCTGCTACAGGTGCGGAGGCTTTCAGGTACGTGTGTTGTTTATGTACACTGGTGGGCATGAGTCTTTCCTTGCATATTAACAACAAAATTACAGCAAATACAACAAAAAAAAAAAACAACCAGTATTTCCACATTTTCAAAATAATAGAAAATTAAGAAAAAAACAATTTGTCTACTCTATAAGTATTCTTCAATGAATCTATTCCTTGTAAACGTTTGTTCAAAGGAAAACATAACCAATATGACAAAGTAAAATATGATTTAAAAACGGAAATGACGTCATCAGAATATGTCAATCAGTTGAGATTTTGACAAGCTGTCAAATACCAGTGATATCGTACAAAACGACAGTTCGGAGGAGGGGTAGATGCTGTGCATATTCTTCTAACATTTATAAAATTTTCTAAAAATATTACAGAAAAAATACAATGAAAATGAACAGGAAACATCATCTAACAAAATCGAAATTAACACAACTTCCTGAAAGAAAAAATGTATACATTAAATAATATTTTACAAATATAAAACAATAAATTATTATGAAAATAATGGATTTGATTAATTAATATTTAGCCCATAATTTTCATTAGTAAACAATGTAAAAATTAGAAACAATAATGTTTGAAATAAAAGTTGTACTTCATTTTTTTATTTCATATAACTTTGATTATATTAAACACTTTTATTCTAGAATGTATATTAAAGCCAGAACCATAAAAAACATTTTGTTACCACGCACCTGCCCCCAAGAATTTCAGCAGATATGGCTCTTACTCTATTTTTCATAGCATAAAAAAATGTAGTGAATGAAGCGATTTTTTAAAAAATCGTACGATGTTATTAAGAAAATCGCAGAAAAGTAAAATTTGCGCGAACAAACTACTACTTCCGGTGGACCGATATCAACAAAAATGTTTACATCTGGACTCAAACACACACATACACAAACCAATCGCTAAAAACATGATTTTTGGGTTCAAGGATCCTAAAACGAGTATATTTGGTAAAAATCCAATTTTACAAAAATCAACATAAAAACAATACTTCCTTTTCCTAGATCCTTATATATAGAGCAAGATAAAGTAATATTTCTCGGGATAAATGTTCTTTATTCCGAGATTATTTTTAATGCTTACGAAGTAATTTACAGAGAGCCTAAGTAAATGCTTTTAGGAATATCCGGCGGTAAGCCTAATTATAGTTTTCAAATTATTAAAAAAGATAATACTGTGCGGTAAAGCTCTTCGTTTCTCATCACTTACTAAAATATCTATAGTATGATATCAAAACATTTTTATCTAAAAATAAGCCATTTTGCTGTTTGGAGCAGAAATGAAAAATTAGTCAGCTGATATAAAATCGCTTTGAGTTATTAAGCTATATCGGTTGGAACACAGAATTATGATAATGAAGTCATAAATCGACTAAATACTTTGTGTGTTTTTCTTATATTCAATTACTTTCAGGCTATTTACGTCAAAAAACAAAAACACAGGTAGGAAAGCAAAAATTTATGTATAGTTACAAACCATCTCCAAAAAAAATTAAAAGTTAAAAAATAATTTTGAGTTTGAAGACACTTTAATTGACAAATATAAACAATTGCTAGTATCTAACAAAAGATTTGCAATCTGCTAACCCGGTTTGTCTAAAAAAGTTGACAGAATTTAAACTAAAATTATTATGGAGATTTTAATCATCCGAATCTAACAATTTGGTAGAATTTTTACCTAAAAATTTAAACGTGGAGGCCACCGCTTCAAAAAATTATATCGAATTTAGTCATTGAAAGAATCAGTGTAACTACGTTAATAAGGATTTTATTTTTTTTACTGTTAAGTGTTATAGTCAAATAAAGCGCTGTTTTCGTAACAAAGCAGACAGAGAGAGTCCAGACAGTAGGTATGTTATGGATATGTTCAAGGAATGGCAGCGGCCAGATAGTTCCTTTCCCATCCAGAAAATAGAAGAAGAGATCGCCATCAGGAACATGGTCATAAGAAATACAAAACGGTATGGTAGCAAGGAATCTTAAGGAGAGAGTTTGTATTTCATAAATAAGAAGACAGGAGATCAGGATGTAGGATGCGTATATCAGAGGATCAGTTAGACCCTCGCAAAATAGTAAAAAGCTTGAACGTTTTTGCGAAGGAAAGTAAGTAAAGTTTTAAAGTCGTATCAACTGCAAACGGACTTGCGAAAATACTGGATTTGTAAAGTTTCCAAAATAAAAAGTAGTGAAGTCCAAGCTTTAGCCGAGTATTGAACCCGGAACTTGTAGTAAATATAACTATCAAGTACACAAACTGACACACTGAGAGGGTCATGAAAAATGTTTGATAAAAGAAACACGGTAAAAAAATTAACTATTATTTATTTTTAATACATGAATTACGTAAAGTACAGTTTATTTTAGAGAAAGGATGGAAACAAAGCTGCCAACATGACATATTTAAAATTAGGGGAAGTGTTCAATAATAATAAAAACACTTACCAAAAAATTTCTGCCTAATTAAAGCAATTAACATCACCTAACGGTTAACGGTCATTTAGTTAAAATAGGCCAACCACAATCATGAACATCTACATATGACAAGATAATAATTGAGTAGGCC
The DNA here is from genome assembly GCA_035578175.1 of Catonia carolina. NCBI lineage: Eukaryota > Metazoa > Arthropoda > Insecta > Hemiptera > Achilidae > Catonia > Catonia carolina. The sequence continues at coordinate 15,242,048 of JAQMRL010000002.1, read as the reverse complement.
TATATTACATTTTTATTATTATTTAAATATTTTTAATTACAATAAAAAACTAAATTACTAGATGTAATAAAATAATTTTAAAATTATCTTATACTCGTATTCCGTCCATTTGTCAGTGAAAAACATGTACTCAAATAATTATTCCATTTAAAATTAGCTACCAAAAATATAGCCATGGGAAAAATTTATATCTTCCATCTTTATGTTAGTCATACAGTAAAATATCTAAAAATTCAACAATCGCAAAACTGACATTCAATGAAACTCAACATTGTTCGCAAGATTCAGGAAGTAAATAAATGTTTTTTTTTCAGTTTTTAAAAGTCTTATTAATAACTTGGTCATAAGGGTTTCTTTGAGTTAAGGAATTGTAGGTTTGATCGATATTTTCACGAATATGATACACTATCACTCTATGAGAATTAAAATTAAATCATAGATAATATTTAAAGTGTTTTTAAATCGGTTACCTTAACTTTTAAATTTGATGCTAACACACAAACACTAACAATACAAAAAAATAAATTAAGAATTCTGACCTTATCAATAGGAACAACAAACCAAGCCGGCTGCCCTTGCAATGGGTGAAAGGAGGTTAAAAGTACAGATGTCACTTCATATAATTACCTGAAACAGATTCAATTAATATTAAATACCGATTGATAATTTACAGCTAATAAATTACAATTTAATTAAATATATTATGTATGTGACCTAGGTCAATGTCATTTACAAGTTCTTTAACTAATCAAATCCAATAACTTCAATGCTGTATTAAGTGAAATAACTTTTATTTCAGTTATTATTAGTTTTTATTGAACAAGGATAATAAATTGCGATAAATGTTTTGAATAGGCTCGGAAATCGAAACTGATAAAAACGTTAATTCTTATTCTGAAAATTCTTCTACTATGTTTTAGTAAACTGGAGAAAGTGTTATCAGAGTCAGAGATTGTCTGTAGAAACTATCAAACTGCAGATAGAAAAATAGTTATCGCCTTTGTAATGAATGCCGGTACGTAATTGAATTGTGAATGGAAGTGTTTTCGGGCCGTTCGAAATAGTGTAGTTACGGGACCGGTTCTGAATTACATTAATAGTGCGTGGCGTATAGGTAGTAACTTGTATTTGCGGACCGGTAATTTAATTGTTTTGATTGTTAGGTGATAGTGGCTTTAATTATAGTCAAGTTTAGTTTAAAAAATTTTTGTCATCAGTCTCTCGACTGGTTTGATGCAGTTCTCCAAGCTGTTCAATCTTCAGCAAGTTGTTTCATATCTACATACCTGTAACACCCTACATCTTTTGTAATTTGCTTTATATATTCTAACCTTTGTTTCCCCCTAAAATTCACTCCCTCAATATTACCCTCCATTATTGATAGACCAATACCTGGATGTCTTAAGATATGCCCCACTAGTCTATCCTTTCTTCTGGTAAGATACTTCCATATAGTTCTTTTTTCATACACTCGCCTAAGAACCTCTAAATTACTTATTTTGTCCACCCACGTCTAAGATTAAGTCTTGTAATTAATTTAATTGAAGTAATCTAATTGTATTTGTTAAAAGTCTAAGTTTATTAATTATTTTGTCGATTAATAATTGTTATGAGTTTAAAACAAATTTATTTTTTATTTATCATACCCAGATACCGAACGAACCTAGGCTTAGAGGTTACACATTTTACTGGTATACTTCATATCGCATCAAATATTTAGGTATTAATGACTACGGAGGGTATTTAACAGTAGTGCGAATTAGAACGGTGTGAAAATTTTGCAGACCCCAGCTGGGAATAGAAACTGGGTCAGCTTTGCAATTGAATGTAGCACTGTACACTCTGTAATGCCGCGGTGGCGACGATACATTGTTCATTGTTATCATAACATCAAATTCATGTAGTATTAATGAAGTCAAAATTAGAGAAAATTCTTGAATTAAAAATTTCGAATTATCTCAAATAGTTGTTACTTCTAATTAGTACGAATTAATGAGTTTTTAATAAACTTTAGTACAATAATTCTGTTCAAACTAAATCTGAACATATCGATTTAAATTTATAATTAAAAGTTCAACTTAAATGTTTAAAAACGAAAAATCATGAATTTCCAATTAAAACAATTCGTTTTCTAAATTATATTTATAAATAATTAGTTTAGAAAATCTATTTATTTAGAGGTTAGAAAAATAAAATAAAGCTTACTAATTCTAAAAGAGAGCAAACAGAAAATCAATTATCCGGATACAGAAAACAGAGCCCTTAACTGGATTTTCTTTTGTTTCTTTGTCCTGCACACAAACCTTAAAGGGAAACGTAAGGGGATTAAACGAAGGGCCAACTTAATTCTATTTTTCCCATTGTGTTGCAGTATATTGCGTGAAAAGAGGTATGAGATATGCCGCACAAAAGAAACGCAACATTAAAAGGAAATAAGCTATCAGGAAAATAGGCATACGACGCAACTTAGGCCTACCATCAAACAGTCTGCGTGTCTATAAACTTCAGAGAAAGGTATATAAGTAACTATGGGAGGAATTTTAAATTAAATAGTATAATCTCTAACGTAACTGATATTTTAATGTAAATACTGTGTTTTTAATATTCCGTATCAAACGATATCAATACTGTATATAAAAACAATTATTTAAAAAGATTACGTTAATGAGGCGACGCATCTCATACCTAGTGGCAATTTTTAAAAAGGCTTACCTTTGACTTACGGCAAAAACCATTTGTGATTTCTGTATCTAATCAATCCAGAAGAATCGAATTACAATATTTTTGTTTCCAAATTTTGCGACTTTGATTTCTTGACTTCAGGATTTGGACCACTTCGGGTCGAAACCGGGACTTCAAACGCAATCCAGGCCCACTAACGTTTTGTGTAGATTACAAATCCGAAGACCGTTTGTTGCTACCTCTTGTAATTTCTGACTTTGATTTCTTGACTTCCAGTTTTGGGCCACTTCCAGTCAAAACCGGAACTTCAAACACAATTCAGGCTTACTAAATATTGTGAAGACTGCAAATCCGAAAAATGTTTGTTCCTATTTCTAGTTTCTGTCATCAGGGTGTGAAGAACGGATGGAGAAAGGAAAATACGTAATGATAAGATGAAATTTTAAAAATTGCTATAAAAAACCCAGTACAGTAGTACCTGATTAATTTAGAACTTTTAATCTGGATACAACTTTATTTTGACAGTTCAAAAAATATTAAATGCTGCATGTTTGACATATCATTGCACTACATGACTTTTTCAGTGAGCCAACTGTTTTCTCTTCTACGGTCCTATCTAACATGGTCTAATGTCACTACTAATACTTCAAAGACGTAACGACTGTTTATACGAGGTAATTTCCGAAACCATCAAACCATTTAAAAAATTATTCTACTGTTGGAACACTTAGAGCTTCCTTGGTAACACCTGTGATATGGCATTGTCATTTTAAAATTTCAAAAAATTGTGATTGGTAAATTGAAGTCATATTTTATTGTATTTGTTTATATTATGGTAGTTTTGGAAAGGCCGTTATTTTATCTATCAGTATATACCATCTATTTTGTAAAAGATATTGTGTTATACGCCCATAATACGCAGGTGGAGTGTTACATTATTTGCACTCGGTTTGCTAGTTCCCCAAGGCTACAAAAAAAATAGTTATGTTTCTTATGAAATGGTCAGCAAATTATATGACTAAACAATTTAATTAAGAACAGAAGAAGTAGTGGTGTAAAAGACACTGTAAAAAAAACTTTATAGTCAGAGTTATCTCCTCTTGAGAGTAATGAATTTCATTATACACCCAGATCCTGTAGTGAATGAGGTGAAGGGTTCATTTGCAAGGTTCAAAGTGGATACTTTTCAGAGGACGGGACATGATGATAAGCATATTTTTCCCACTCAGTGAGGAAGGCAATGGAAAACCAATTCACTTTTAATTTTAATTAGTAAAGCCTCTAGAGTTTCAAACCAGCCTTTCGGGTGATGACCTAAACGACAATTATAATGTTATATTAAATATTGTTTTAAAAGTACAAAACTGGCTTCGAGATAAGGTAAAAAAATTATTTGCTAAGAGGTTAAGAAAATGGGACAAGTTGGCGGGGATTACGTGGAGAAATAGGTTAAAAACATTTTGATTTAATAAATCATTTTGTTGTACAGCTATCTGTCTGTTTAATTATTGAATGACTTTCATACTTTACCGTGAAACAAGCGAAGGGTTGCTAATACGCACATATAGCTTCAACAAGGTGCAACCAACTTCCAATATAATCTGGAGGTTCAGTAACACGAACAACTTTTAGTCCCTACTAGTCCGGATTAAGTTACTACTTTATTGATAAAATTCTGTAAAGAACTATAATACTAGTTAGGCCTATTGCTGGAATATCCGTTGTAGCTTCACTAGTAATGGCTACATAAATAATTATTTCGACAGGATTATTCTACAACCTACTAAACTTGAATAATTCACCTATAAAAGCAACAATGTGTGAAGAAGCAGCTTAGCTTTTGAAAGGTTAAAGTTTTAAAAGCGGAGAATGCAGACGGCAGAGATGAGATTTCTCCGAGGATTAAGGGGGAAAAATACGGAAGGAGGAAATAAGGTCAGAATTGGATATTTACAACTTCAACGGAAAGATAAAGGATTACCGCCAAAGCTGGAGGCAGCACATGGCAAGGATGTCAGATCACAGGATACCTAAGCAGGCACACTAGTACGCTCCAGAAGGTGAAAGGAATGTCGGTAGACCTAGGAAAAGATGGAGAAAGATGATATAGTATGTGAGTTCGGAACAGGCTGCGACCTTGGTAGGAACAAGAAGAAGAAGAAGAAGAAAAAAAGTATTAAAATATAAAGTAGAGAATTGGGCGTCGATGGAGCCAGGGAGCGCATACATACCTCATGGTTATTTTCGATACAGTAATATTTACGTATATTTCCTACGATTAAACAGTAAAACAAGAAGATTAAATTATAAAATTATAAAATTTTGATTCCCTCTAGAAATAAATTTAAAAATAAATAAAATTAATGAATAATGAATGCTATTAAGAAATTTGTATATTGAAATATAAATTTAGTAATATAGTTAAAAATATAAAAAACGCAATAAAAAGTTAAATAGTTTTACGATTGCATAAAGTTGATTTTAAAATTGGTCGAATGCCAAATAAAAGAATACTTTAAACGTAAACATGAGGCCACCGCCAATGTTTACATTTTACGATATTTTATAGTACAGCATTTACGTTTCTTTTAAATGCAGTGACCTTGAAAACCAGAAATACTTCACACGTTTTGAGTTAATTACCATATCTTTTACGGCATTATACGATTCTAATTTAGTTAGTTCTATAAACATTTATAAACTGATACCAATTAACAAATAACTATAAATTCTAAAATGTGAAAAAAGGATTTTTCGAGTAGCTTTTGTTTGAATGGATAATTTTTTTAACATTCAAAAGTTTGAGACATTTGCTAATCCGACGCACTTTTTAAAGTACTACTATATTACAGCAATTTCTTTCAATAACTGAGGGGATTACTTTCCGCGAACAAAAAACCAGGAATAGCAAAATAAAACATATAATCTGAATAGAAGGGTCACGTTTGTCAAATAGTAACAATTTAGAACATTATTTTGGCACACAAAATGAATAAGTTGCTTCAATTACAAATTAAAATGTTAAACAATTCAGAATTACTAGCATAGTAGATCCGTGCGAATACATTTGCACAATGTTCTAGGGTTTCAGACCCCTATCATTAAATAAATTATTTATTAACAACAAACATACACCCCCTTAGAAGAACTGTGAGTAACGACTAAAACACAGTAGTACGATAGTTTCGTCCAGAAAAGAACGGTATTAAACTAAAACTTTAAATAGAAAAACGTTAACACATTGTCTTATACCATCTGAGTGTGTTGTGAGATGAAAAGAAAGATGACACATATCATGTATGTTTATGGAATATGGCTAGGGATGAGGTAAATATGGGAGAACCGCTTTACATTATGTTGTATTACCGCTACGTTGTAAACAAAGTTTACACTTTTAATTTCGCAAAATGAAGCTCATTTGGATGAATTTCAAGTTTAAAACTTTTGGGAAAATCAGGAAATAATACTCTTGAAAACCATGTAACAATAATTGTAATTTTATAATAATTATAAAAATCCGTTCGGTAGAACTCTCTATTTAAGAGTTAATAGAATTCCCATACATAATACATTGGTAGCGATTTTGCGATTTAAATATATAGATAGATTGCACAGGAATGGATACAGAAATGTTAGGAGAAGGAAACCAAGAAATTATGCTTATAAAATAAATAAATATTAGGTCATTTGTATATATTGTTTAGCTAATTAGATTTAATATCCTTTGATTGTAGTTTATTTCATAATTTAATAATTTTTAATAACTGCATTGTAATAACAATTGCACAGTAATATCAGATAAAACAACAGACCACCCTAATCTAAGACGTGGCATATGCAAATTGGATAGCTCAACTTCCTCAACCTCGTACATAGTAAATTAATTTAAATGGACAGTAAAATTCGGTTACAACGAAGTCGGTCGTAATGAAATCCGGTAATAACATAAGAAAATATAAAATTTGGTTGGTTTTATATGTTAACACACAGTAAAGTCTAATATAACGAAAACTGATTCCGATTGTAACGAATAAACCACCATCCTAGAGTAATAATAATAATAATAATAATAATAATAATAATAATAATAATAATAATAATAATAATAATAATAATAATAATAATAATAATAATAATAACAATAATAGACAAATATATTCTCTGGGAAATGAGAAACAAACAGTTAATTTAATCATATCATTTTATCATTTATCTTATATTTTTTCATATCATATTTAATCATATCATTCTCATTTTTCTATAAACATTAATAATATTATCATTAATCTTATAAGTTAACGTAGTAATCCTAATCGTTTTAACTTAACAGTAATAACCAAATAATCGAAAGTGCGCTCTGGGCGTTTGACACTTGGTAGTCTCGGACAACCGAAACAAACAGTTTTGCGATACGTAGCTAGAATCAATACTGTGAAAAGTTTTACTGTTCAGGTGCTTCTACGAGAAGCTAATAACAAGAAAAGCTAATACCTAGTCTTAGGTGTTACAATATATTATTACAATATTATAATCACTAAGGTAATATTATTATCATTAATAAAGTTAAGTAAATCGAAATACTAAACAAAAATCTGGTGTGAAACACTCACACAACTTTCTCTTGCCAATATAAATAATTAACAATAAACCTAACATTAGTAATAAAACATTAAAAATAAACAAAAAACTAACCTCAAAAACATAACCTTATTTTAATCACGAGTGAATGACGCAAAATGAAAATCGAACTCGGTTTGGCTTAAAAATACGGAAAATCACTCTTTCACGCTAAACTAGGGACTTTAGTGAAAAATGCTTTAAATAAAAGTTGTAGATCATTTAATTTTCTATAAATTTAATTATATACACTTTTGTCCTAAAATGCATTCTAAGGCCGAAATCTTAAAAAATCGATTTTTCACACGTTTTCGTGAGAAAAAATCAGAAAATCGCTAATTACTGCTAAACTAAGCATTGCCCAAAAAAATGTTTGAAATAAAAGTTGTAGGATTTTTAATTCTCTAAAACTTTTATTATATAAAGTTTTGCGCTAAAATACATATTAAAGCCGTAATATTAAAAAAACAACGTTTGTACGAGAAAACACCCTCGCCAAGAATTTCAGCACACATGACGCCTACCCTATCTTGTAGAGAATAAAAAAATTGAGTAGACCAGGCGATTTTTAAAAAAATCGTAGGACCAGTTTTTGAGAAAATTGCAAAAAATTGAAAAATCATACGAATAAACTACTACTTCCGGTTGACCGATTTTGATGAAAATGTTCGTGTCGGGTCCGGTAGTGGTATGTAACTTAAGTTTCAAGTTTCAAGTTCGTACGATGTGTCGTTCTTGAGATATTTTGTATACACACACACAGACACACAGACCAATCGCTAAAAACATGTTTTTTGGGTTCAGGAGGTCTGAAAACGTAAGTTATAGATCCGGTGAAAACTGATTTCGAAAAATCGACATGAAAACAATACTTTCCTTCCTATATATTCATATAGGCAAGAGAAAGTAAAAAATAGAGTAGAAAATTATTTACTAGTTTATTCTTTAAGCTGGGAGTATAATAATTTAAACTCTGATATTAACTTAAACTAGGTTTAGGTAGAAACAGAATTTAACCAGTTAGTAACAAAATTAATTATTAGTTAGTAACCTATGAGAAGAAATTATACGATATCTCTCATTGGTGGTCCTAGCCTTTGATAGGCCCCAGGCGGTCCCTTCCCACCGGTTCAACTGTTCATAATACATAAGAATATGTTGTAAGATTAAATATATTCATATGCAGTAAATTTCACATTGCATAAAAGTACGTTTTTGAATTTCAACTCATTTTAATAAAGCATTGAAACGACTAAGCTCCCATCGTAAAATTTATTCATATATGTAATGTAATAATGTAGCGTAGGGTTGTTGTTGTTGTTTAGGTCAACAGCCGAAAGGCTGGTTTGAACCTCTAGAGGTTTTACTAAGTAAAACGAGGAATGAGGTGGTTCACCATTGCCTTTCTCACTGAGTGGAAAAGTACGCTTATCAGCACGCCGGGCCCTCTGAAAAGCACATATTTCCCACTCTGCAAATGACACCTTCACTTCATTCACCACAGGGTCTGGCTGTATAATGAAATTCATTACTTTCAGAGATGATAACTCTGATTAGTGTCTTTTACACCTCTACCTCTTCTGTTCTTAAATGATTCAGTCATATAATTGGCTGACCATGTGATAAGAAACAGAACTATTTAATTTAGCCCTGCAACGAACAGATTGAGTGTAAATAATTTGACATTCCACCTGTCTGTTATGGGCAAAGCGTAGGGTTAAAGAAAATAAATGACGTTCCTTCATATTTATCACAGGGTTCGTTGCACAGATTCTCAAACATTTCCCCCCCCCCCACATGCGCTCTTAAAAACAGCAATTGTAATTATTGTTTTTAAACGTGGATACCCTATTTCTGAGTAGAAATTGACATATTAAATTAGAGTACCAGTAATTAAAACGCATATTTAATCACATTGGAAGAATTTATATTAAAATTAAATGAGATTTATTTTCGATAAATTGGTTCCATACTCTATCAGGCTTCAAGCGCCCACAAGGAGACATTATCGCCCACTATGAGAAAGGTTGATTTAGACTTACAGTATATTTAGAGTTAATACGAGACAAATGTTTTACATATAAATAACGAAATTTTCAGTTTTATTTCGGAAAACCGGTGTTGCTTTGCCTGCGGAGCCCTGGAATGTAGTCCGTTTCACCATGTACTAAAGCAAACGCTAGTCTCTGTCCCTTGATTTTTATTTATGGTACATAAACCATAAGAATGGTTGGTGTTTCAGAACTAGCAAAATTAATTATGCGGGCTACGATTACAATTTGTAAAATATATGATTTATTTTTGATTAACCGGTTTAGCGTAACTAGGAAACTTCTTCCGGTACCCGCACTGGGATTGACTTGATCGAGAAATTTGTAAAAACAGTAATTAGCTAGGTTAAACAAATGTTACAAGGATTTAGGAGTGAGACTGATAAGAATCGTAGGAGATTAATACTGTGTCCCTGATACAAGCTGAATACTAAGAACATTATATCAAGTACACGAAAAACTACCCGGTACATTTTGTATCAGGTAAAAGTTACCGATTACTTCAACGTTACCAACTAAAATAATTTAATTAGGCAATGAAAGACAAGGTCCAAAATGTTAGTAAAGGCCAAGCCAATTGCTGTGAGCGTTGGACTACGCATGCGCATACATGACTTCGACCTCGCATACCCCTCCGACTACATGCGTATTTATCTTTCAGTCCTTGGCCGACTACACCCAGTCCAAATGGACTTTAATCAGTTTAGTAGCCGCAGAAAGCTACGTAGCAGGTGAACCACAACCCCTGAGAGGCCAAACCCAAAAGAGTGGGTGCGGACGTGAGCCGCAAGGCGCCCTACTCCCCTCAGTACTCGTGTAAACGTTGGACGAGTAGCCGTCGAGCTCGTTACGCCGCTTAAGTGCTTTGCACGTGGCTCTACCACACATGGAAGTACTACACACAACCATGTACTACAAGTAGCACATGGAAGCGCTAGGACCAGCGCCCATTAACCTCGAAAGCAGGCGAGTACAGGATAGCTAAATCGCAGTTTTATGAGCTTGCTCTGTGTAGCTGGGGCATGCCCCTCCCCCCGATCTACAGAAAGATGTATAGTCAGAGTGCTGTTAAAAATTGACAACACGCATTGTATTTTGTAGGCATGCTGTTCCATTGTTGATTACATACGCTGCACTATGCACCACATACAAGGCTATACTAATGCAGACGCACGTTTTGCCCAGCGCTCTCCTAACGAAAATCACGCTATAATGATACTTATTGCATTATAGTATATATATAGGCCTAATCGTAATGTCCCCTTAAATCAAATTATTTTTAAATCTTGTGGGGTATAAAGCATAGAAAAAACATGATTAGAAGCTCCAAATGTAAACAGCTTTCTTTATGTCACTACAATTATTTATTTATTAAGTAAATGCTTACTGTACGCCAGGGGAAGATAAACAGTGTAGTTGATCGGTATGAGAATAGGTCAAAAACTACATTAGGAACTTCTGTAGCAGTAGCAGTTGTGTTCCTATAAATATACTATTTGCTAGTGTTGTTTATATCAACAGCCGAAAGGCTGGTTTGAACCTCTAGAGGTTTTACTAAGTAAAACGAGGAGTGAGGTGGTTTACCAATGCCTTCCTCACTAAGTACAAACGTAGCCTGTGCTTATCAGCATGCCAGGCCCTCCGAAAAGCATCTACTTTCCACCCAGCAAATGACACCTTCACTTCATTTACCACAGGGTCTGCCTGTATGGTGAAGTTCATTACTCTCAGAGGAGATAACTCTGACTAGGGTCTTTTACACCTCTACCTCTTCGGTTCTTAAATAATTCAGTCATATAATTGGCTGACCATATGATAAGAAACAGAACTATTTTTGTAGCCCTGGAACTAGCAGACAAAGAGCAAATAATAATTTAACACTCCACCTGCCTGTTATGGGAACCCATTCGCCAGTACCAGATTGAAAATATTGATCTCCTACGAACCGCCTTTTCATTAGTTTTGATTGAACTGATGCTAGATACAAAATATGTCAATACAAATATCAGAGATACAAGTACTTGGAGTCAGTTACCGTTTAATAGAACAGAGAATTTCTGTTCCGATCCAAGACTACAATATAACAGACACAAGAGTAGCGTTGTTAAAAAATAAAATCTAAAAATAACTAAGAATACTTTATTAAATAGATCGGCAGTTTTTCCCAAAAAAACCTCTTTAGTTATAATATTCCATTTAAATCTTATTTAAAAGTTCATAAATATTCTATTTAAGAAGTTTCTCGAATAAAATATACCAAAATGGTTCTCAAGAAAGATATCATTGTAATTGTTTAACATCAGATTTATCAAACGTAATTATAGATCTTAACTGAAATTTTAAATGTTTTAGTATTCATCCTTTAGTATGACTATAGCAATAGTTATTCGAATAGTTATCGTTACGTAATAATTTTACAAATATTCTTTAGATTTTGTTTCACAAGAAAGAGTAAAGTCGTTTAAAGGGTTTCTTTGAAAGGGAAGCGGGAATTTATCGCTATTGGTTACTTCCGTATGGCCATTTTCCTCTTAACCTATAAGAAATGGCATTTCCGGAAAGTAATAGAACTTTGCTCCTTCAGACTGAATTTTTTTTTTGTGAAAGGAAAATACTTTTAATACCAGTAATCTTCTAATATTCCGATTTTATGGTAACTGATGATTATTTTTAAATTACTTAAATTATCTCGGTGAGTTGTCGCATAGTTGACTTCTAACTTTAATGTTTGAGGTTCGATTTCCCAACAGTGAAAAGAAAATCCAATATTACTATGTCTTGAGAATGTTTCAAACACAATATAACTGGTAATAACGTTAGCTGAAAATGTGAACGTAAATTCCAGAAAAAAAAAATTATTTAATTTTGAGGGTAATTAATTAAATTAGTAGATAATGAATTTGATATAACGTTAAAATTACAGTAGATTTATCAATTTTTATTGACATTTATTGTTATTGTTTAGGTCATCAGCCAGAAAGCTGGTTTAAACTTCTAGAGGCTTTACTAAGTAAAACGAGGAGTGAGGTGGTTTACCTAGGCTTCCTCACTGAGTGTAAAAGTACGCTTATCAGCATACCGGGCCCTCTGAAAAGCACATATTCCCACTATGCAAATGACACCTTCACTTCATTCACCACAGGGTCTGGCTGTATACTGAAATTCATTAATTTCAGGTAAGATAACTCTGCTTAGAGTCTTTTACACCGCTACCTTTCTATTCTTAAATGATTCAGTCATTTAATTGGCTGACCATGTGATAAGAAACAGAACTATTTATTTTAGCCCTGCAACGAACAGATTGAATGTAAATAATTTTACATTCCACCTGTCTGTTATCGGGAGTGACATTACTACACTTCTTTTTTTGGATCCTCCTAGATGCAGGTAACGAACAAAAAGCCTCACAAAGTGGCTGATTCATTGCGCCTGTCTTCAGTTCAAGCAAGCGACTATTTTTGCAGATTCTACGTTTTACTGCAAATATTTAGATCATATAAAATTAGTTATAATTTTTTATCTAAAATTTTTACAACTACAGCAGTAATTTTTGCGAAATTTGTGAATACATTCTTATAATCCTTAAACGATTTATTTTAAGTAAAAAATATATATTACTCTTGTTTCTTTTCTCTATACGGAAAATACCTATCGTAAATATCAATTCCTCAAATAAATATTTCATTCGTTAATTGAAGAATAGAGTACATTTATATTGACTGAAATTGTTATTAAATACTAAATTAACCCACAGGATTTGTCTAGTGGTAAAGTAGTCGCCTAGAGTCATCTATTTGACATACGGAGACGGAGGTTCCGTGGTTCAATTCTAGTAAATATAGTTACATTAATACGGATTTGAAATACTAGACATTTCAATAAACTATACACACTCAGGAATGGTCGGTCTGAGTCTGTACAAGTATATACTTTATTTACACGTAATAAATATCATCCTCATCTCATTGGGTCATGGGGTTGCTTATTGTTCTTAAATTGAACAGATTACAACGTAAACACATTAGGGTTTAAAGAAGTAACATAAAAAAATACTATATTCGTTTTAAGGTATTCAATAGTTCAATGAGTTTAATGCGAATTTTAGTTCGCTTTCTAAAGAAAGTGGAATCAGTTTTATTTAAAAGCTAATCACCAAGCAAAGTTGTTCGCCGAACAGATGTTACTTAACTTCTTATAACACTTTTCAACTAGCTGACTGACTGAGCGGGCGAAAAAGGTTAAATACCTTATATTTCTTTTAGATCCAAAAGGTATTATAAAATTCTCTCGCAAAATTAATGCGATTATAAAAAGGAAAAATATTCTTCGTACTTTGGTCGTTATACAAGTTATGAGCACACATAAATAAATATAAAATTAGTATAAACTTTAATTCAGCCATTTTATGCCTAGACAGTGAAACTTGAAAGCTGTTCTTCGGTTTATGAATTTTCAATAGGATTAATGAAACCACTTTGCAGGAGGCATGAACACATACACTAACCGAAGAACCACCCTGGTAGTAACGTCTTTCCCTTTATGACCCTGTAATAAGGTGGAGGTAGTTGTGGGGAAGGTGGAAGAGGCGATGCGATCCACGATCCACGAGGGAGTTCACTCACCATCTTACGATATTATTGCTTCTTACACGCTTACACCTTACACTCACATACACTAACACTGAATTTTATCCTAAGGGGCTACTTCCTTAGAACACCTAAACTAATCATAATTATTGAATGCGTGCGTGACTCTTACTCCAAAGAGGTTATCCTTACCATAAAATCCATAATAATTTAATTAATACAAGTCTCTGACTTACCTTCAAGCTTTCATTTCATCTCTTATGTTTGAATGTCTGTTTATTAATTGGAAGCTTTTGCACACTAATATTCTGTACGATAAGTAACGTTACTTAAACATGGAATACTTCAATTAGCGTACGGCGTAAACTGATTCAAAAGTGGGTTTCGAACAGCACAGTCACAGATATTTCACAGTTAATTAGTAAGTTCCATGCTTTCTCTTTTATAGGTTTCTTATTCTCTGATGAATTTAGTAATCTAAGACACTTTAACTCCATCAGCTTTAGAATTTTTTTTAACTGTATTATTTTATTTTCACACTGTTTACAGCCAGTGAATTAATATATTAAAATTACCAAAACAGTAACCTTTTATATTTTATTTTAATTTGGAACAATACAATTTGTATGGTTCCAAAATGGCGGAAAGTAATTTTAATTGCATAACCATTTCAAATTGGTGATTTGTTACAATGTTACTTAAGTAATAAAATGAAAGAAATATGAAAGTGTAATGAACACAATTTGTTTCATTAACTTTTATTCGAACTGATGTCCATCAATAGCTTTGCACTGATAGCAACAAAACAAAAATGAGTCATAAGCGTTTTTGAAAAATTGCCTAGGTATATGCAGTTCCTCTTCAATCAGCCTCATTAATTCATCGTCAGTTGGCATGGTGTGAGAATAATTTTTTCCTTCAAAAAGCCCTACAGGATAAAATAGCAAACAGACAAGTCTGGCGATCTTGGGAGCCAGTCCATGAGGCCGCTGCCACGACCTATCCAACGGTTAGGAAGATTTTGGTTTAAAACCGCTTTGGCCACATTACTATAATGTGAAGGAGCTCCATCATGCAGGAAAAAACCTGCATCTCCACCTGAGAAAGATGAGGAACTATGTGATTAGTTAAAATTAATGCGTATCTGTCTTTAGTCATTGTTTGATGGGATATGTCACACGATAAAACACCATCCTTGGTGTTTTCTTTTCTATCTGAATCCTATTGTAAATGTAAGTGGTTTTATCCACAAGATTATTGTTCATTTTTGTTATTATTTTCTTATTCCACTATTTTTTTTTTTTTGATTAATCATAAGCAAATGAAACTCGAGGGTAATTTTTTACATATCTATTTATTATAATTAAAAAGTTTCCAGTCTGTAGACAGAGCGATACGTCCGGGATATTAATTCAAAAATAGCAAGCTCTTTGTGGGACACCCGTTATGATTTCTTACCCTCACAATAAGATCCAGAAATTAAGATACCTAGAAATTACACACTGTTAAGCGTAAGAGAATGTTTCTCAGTTTTTCGTGAAACACGTTTTTCCACCATACTTTTCTAATACAATAAAAGAAACAATCTACATAATTTTTTACGGAGAATAATAATTGGTTCCGTTATAGGATAACAGTCCCCGTAAATTTTCGCATGCGATGTTTGAGCTCATTTCATGTAGAACGTTTACACCTTCTATTTTACGTGATGTGCAAAAACTACTTATTTTTGTTAGATCGTATCACATAAAAGAAAATGTGAACATATTCTTAGATCTAACAAGGAATTCAATTTGAAACCTTCACTTTAACATTAAAGTACTTAAACGTAGCTAATTCATTATTTTTCTTAATATCTAGCATAATAAACAAAGTTTACCAATACAAATAGAAATGTACCCGATGTCATTTCACCCGATAATTCTTTTTTTAAATGAAAAAATCTTCGGGCCAGTTCATCAGTCACTATTATAAAATCTCTTTGAATAGTTAAGTTAAACGGTTAAAGTGAGTGATTTGTATTCTGAAAAACCATAAATATGAAAACAGAATTTTTTAAAACTCGGATATATTCAAGCAAGAAATTAGTAACATTAAGTTGGGTGATTGTCAATAGTATACCGTTTGCCTAAATAACATTTGTAACAAAATATTAGTTAGGTGTGATAAATATCCGCAGCTAAATTGACAGGTTTGTTTTTCTCAGATATTTTATTTAAATTATAAATTTATTTCAAGTAGCAAGTTTTTCGAAGAAAATATTTAGACCAGCACTGGCTATGTAAATACAACTGAATGATTAATTTTTAAAAATTGTACAGAAATTCACCTATCGCAATAGTTATAAAAAACTGTAACTATTACAGTATCAACATTAAATGAATGTTGATAATGAATTAATGAATGTTAACCCACCGGGTTGGTCTAGAGGTAAAATCGTCGCCAAAATCAGCTATTTAACAGCTGATTTTCGGAGACGAAGGTTCCTGGTTCAAATCCCAGTAAAGGTAGTTACTTTTATACGGATTTGAATACTAGACAGCGGTTACCGGTGTACTTTGATGGTTGGGGTTTAATTAACCATACTCTCTCAGGAATGGTCGGCCTGGGTCTGTACAAGACTACCCTCATTTACACTTTATACATATCATCCTCATCTCATTGGGTCATGGGGTTGCTTATTGTTCTAAATTGAACAGATTGCAACGTACACAAATTAGGAATAAAATGAATGTTAAAGTTATTTTGTATTAATCTAAATATACAGTATAAATAATTAAAAAATACGCACGAAGTAATAATATTATGACAGTGTGAAAAATGTGAGAAAACAAATTTTAATTACTTGTCATATCATAATGATAAAGAAGGCAATTAAAATATTAGACTAAGAAAATCAACCGAAACTATGACAGGCTAAAATTTTTCTACGTAGTTGACATTTGATAACAATGCCACAGTTATAATGATAAACGTACGAATTAACGACACTAAAATATAAACTGGAAGTTGCTGAATATTACGGCTTTTACATGACAACCGTAGTTTCTTTGAGATTTTTCACTTTCATTTGTTTAATACTTAGATACATACTTAACTATGTACTTAGATACTTAACTACAGACTACATAGCTACAATATATATCCACTAAATAGAATAATGAACAAACAAAATTCGCAAGATAATTTTCGAAGAGGCTAAATATCCATTGAAATTAACACTTTCAGTTCAGGCAGTTAGCTAACAGGCTGAGGCTCTAACAGCAGTAAGGCTGTATCATTTGCTTACATTGTAATAGTTACTAAATTTGATCTTGGTAAATTTCCAGAGCACAATAAATATAAGATAGCAACAAGAACTCTTTCCTGAGAAATATCAAAAAAAGAAAGAATATGTTAGGCATCGCTATACGAGTCATTATATTATTTTACTTGAAAACGACATAAAAAGAAAGTCGTATTAATTTTTTCAATTTATTATTTAGACTAACGTGCCGCACTTTTTCAAACGCCTGGCATATAACAAAAGCTATTGGGAATCAATAATGTATGTTTTCAAAAGCTTTCTCAATTGCACAAGTAACTCTGTTCACTTGCATTAAGAAAAGAAATCATTTTTTGGGGCAAATCCCCCTGAATTATGTTATGTATTTTTATAAAGAAATACTTTTTTTATTTTACAACATACACGCAGTAAATATTTAATTTCATTGCAAAATATCGGATAGACTTAACTTCTTATTGTATTTAAAAAAATAAATAAATAAAACAGGAAAAGGTCACTAATTTTACTGTTATCTGAGAGAATGATCAGACATCTATGGAGAAGAACATGAAGATAAAACCAAGAGAAAAATACATAAAAATTGTTAAGTAGTACATCATTTGAATGACAATCACGGGGGAAAGTTGTCCAGAATAATAACATGAAACTTTATACTAGTCTAGACAAACCAGACAGTCTAGCCACCATAAAGTCTATAAAAACATAATACAGTAATACAAATTTTGCATTTTAATAAAACACGAATAAAAATAAAAATGAAAAAAACTGATCATCTATCTATATAACACATGACACTTTTTGATGTTTCTGATAAAATATTCTTTGATACATCTGCATATAAATTAGTATGTAACTATAATGTACTGCAGGCCATAGAAAACTTTTCGTAACTGAAACAAGTAAATATTGCGGAAGTCAAGCAAAATTTTTTGTGAAATATATGTTTTATAATTACGCAAATGAAAAAGTTTAAAATCTTATCTACACAAAATACACAAATTTTGTTTTAATAAATAATATTTTACATTATTTTACTAATACGAAATCTAAAATTTAATTCCAGGGAAGCTTAGCGAACAGTTCTAAGTAGAAACCGCTTTATGACAAGGAGATGGCCTCACTCTAATTCTATTCAATACAGTTTCAGGCAAAGTTACGCAGAATTCTGGAAGACTAACGACTCGAAAGCCAAAATTCGGAAAGGGAAACATCACGACCGAATTAGATCATAACCGAACTAATGACAACCGATAACAACTTAAAGACAAAAATCATTAAACACTAAAATATTGTTGAGTTCGTGTGGTAGACAAATTTAAGTATTTAGGGGAAATTATACACCACAACAATCTCTCAAATTCAGTCATGGAATCTCGAATCTCCAAACAACAAAAACTATTCAATCTTACCAAAAAATTTTATACTAAGTCTAATACAACGAAAAACTCAAAATTAATGCACCATCAAACAATAAAATCAATACTTTACGGAATCGAAACACTTCATTATAAAACAGTAAAAATCAACTAACTCAAAACAATAGAACAAAAAATTCTCAGGAAAGTAAGAGGACCATCAAAAGGGAATGGTACAGTAACACTAAAGAAAGAATCTGACGAAAAACTCAATCAAAATATGGAAACCATCGAAGAACCAATACTCAAACGATGAGCCAATTTTTGGATACATAGATAGAATAGACGAGCAACAATTGAACAAACAAATATTCAAAATAATGATGAGTTTCAAATCAGTTTCTGGTATTCTCCAAAACCACAAAATTAGAAATAACAGAGAATGAGTGCCTTGATAGTGAAGCAATTAGGAAACGAATTTTCAGTTTGAAAGGTGAAGTCAATAAAAGTTGTCAAATTCAAGAAAAAAATATTATCTCAAAAGAGAAAGAAGATCTCAGTTAATAAGAGAACGGTGGAAAAGGCTAAGGATTCAAGACACATCTGGACGAAGAGAAAATGAATGTGAGACTCAGCTCATCCGCAGAAAAAAACTCCAACTTATGAAGAAAACAATGGAAAACAAAATATAAGAAAAAATTAGAAAGATTAGAGAATTATTAGAAAATTAGTGTATTGCTTGTTAATCATCTGCCGAAAGTCTGGTTTGAACCTCTTAGAGGTTGTAGGCCTATCTCGTTTTACTTAAAACGAAGAGTGATGTGGTTACAAATGCCTTCCTCACTAAGTGGAGAAGTATGCTTATCAGCATGCCAGGCGCTCGCCAAAGCACCTTACTTCCACCCTGCCAATAGCACATTCAATTCATTCACCACAGGGTCCGGCTGTACTA
Organism: Catonia carolina; assembly: GCA_035578175.1. Classification (NCBI taxonomy): domain Eukaryota; kingdom Metazoa; phylum Arthropoda; class Insecta; order Hemiptera; family Achilidae; genus Catonia; species Catonia carolina. The sequence continues at coordinate 15,222,519 of JAQMRL010000002.1, read as the reverse complement.
TAATAAAATTCATTACTCTCAGAGGAGATAACTGACTAATAAAATGTTAGTGTCTTTTACACCTCCACCTCTTCTGTTTTAAATGTTTGTCATATAATTGGCGGACCATATGATAAGAAACAGAACTATTTTTTTGTAGCCCTGGAACTAAGAGAGTACAAATAATTTAACACCCCACTTGCCTGTTACGGGCAGAGAAAAATAACTAACAGACATTAGTGCATTTATTGTCATTGACGAAACATGGTAACAGAGATCTTTAAATCTTTTATTTTTATAAAATTCCTTTGGAGAACTACCGAATTAGAAAGAAATGGCAACAGATGCATACTTACATCACTACAAAAAAAAAACTTAAGGAACTCAAGTTTTTCATCTCGGTGATTATAACAATAAGATTTTTGTTAATACCAAGTCGTTCAAGAATCAGTGGTTGGCAATTTTAACAAAATTATTATTTTTGACGCTGATGCCTTAACGTGTAATAAAAGAATAAAACTTCCATAAAAGAGCAAAGATCCTAGTCTTCCCGGTTTTTCAAACAAGATGTTCTTCCTACGCTCCACTCTCCTGGTATTTTCCCTACAAAAAGAACTGCAGCAGCCAGTATTTCTCTCCACGCATAACATCTCCGAAGTACTCGAGTGCTCGTCTTTTTATCTTGTTAATCTTGTTTAATCTTGTTAATCTCTTTACGTATCCGATGTAAAACTTCTTCACTCGTTTTTTCCTTTGTAAATGAGATCCTTAAAACACATCGACATATCCATAACTTAAAGGTCTGAATTTTATCTATTTCTAGTCTGTTAAGAGTACAAGTCTTAACACTAAATTACTTAGTTCCAAATTTTTATAATTACATTGTCGATTTATTATTTTATCTTGCATTGAAAGTACATGTAATTGTAATACGCAATTTATAATATTTAGTACGTAAAAATTATATTGCACACTAAATTCGATAATACATTGTTTATTTTATAATTACATTGTCACACCACGTACACTGAGATAATTTAAGAACTCTAGTTTCGAACAAAATGTAGGTTTCATTACAAACAGTTTTATTTACCGATCTGCATTAGGTAAACGAATTTGTAAAACTCATGGTAATGAACACAAACATTTAATATTCTAATATGGTAAGTCTAATTTTTTAATTTATAGGAAAAATTACCGAATTTGTTCAGTCCTTTAAACATCTCTATCCATTCCTACTTCTTTTTAATTACGAATGATTATCATTAATTCAGTTTTTTTCTAATAATTTATTTTTTTTAATACTAACTTAAAATGAACACTGGAATAAATATAGAAGAACGGTAACTTAAATTATACAATCTCAAAACCAATTAAGGAAATAATATATAAAGTAATAGATAATAATTATTTCGCTAATTACAAAACATTTTTCAGCTTGACTGAATCTGAATGTAATAATAAATGAAGAACTCTAGTACATAAGGCAGGTGTTGATTCCAGAATTACCTAACACAGTAGAAAGGATGTGCAGTGAAAGTATAAAAATGAGTTATGATAACACATCTCGGTAATTATAACAATAAGACTGTTGTTCTTATGTACACAATTCACACACCGGTTTTACGCTCACTGACGTCCTAGATTGGCCTGAACTGAATAAATATTAGAACATGAATCAAATGTACAACATTATAACAATAAAAAAGTACATCACATCACACTAGCTTTTAATATCTTCATTAAAAAACTTCAACTAAAACTATGTTATCAGAATTTTAGCATTTCTAATTGTGTTGCCTATCTGAAAGAATCGGGTGTACCCAATATTTTGTTTTTTCCCTTCATATCTACATATAGTAAGTCCAGTAACAATAACAAATCTTCTACAGTTGAGCCGCTCTTAGTTTGCTCCTACTGTCAACAAACCAAAGCCGCTACTACAGGGTGCACGCTAGTGTTCACCACTTTATGGATGTCGTATTCCTATTAAGTTAACTATGTTTTAAATTATAACTACTTAAAGTACTTCAAACATCAGTCATGATATGACGTAGGCCTGACAATTTCATTTATAAAAATACTTTTAAAAGTATTTTGTTGTTACTTTTTAATCAGCGTGTACTCATTTTTATATTATCCGCATGCTCAGTGACGTCATTATTTGTTTACATTAGGAGCAAACTAAGAAAGGCTGGACTGTACATCTACTTCTACAATTTTTTAATTAGCCCTTAGCACGCGGTCATACAACTTGATGGGCGAACTTGATGGGTCAAACGTGACTGATGGGCGAATGTTGGCTCCAGTGGTTGCTCATTCGGCTTCTCTGCCGGTCGTTTGTTAATTCAGCCGAAAACGACCGTATGAATGTTCAGCCGTCCACGGTTCCAATGGAAGAGAGGGCTAAATATCTACAAATAAATTTTATTTTCTTGTAGATGAGATGTTGTTGTTTAGGTCAACAGCCGAAAGGCTGGTTTGAACCTCTAGAGGTTTTACTAAGTAAAAACGAGGAGTAAGGTGGTTTACCTTGCCTTCCTCACTGAGTTGAAAGAGTATGCTTATCAGCATGCTAGGCCCTCCGAAAAGCATTCACTTTCCAACCTGCAAATGACACCTTCACTTCATTCACCACAGGGTCTGGCTGCATAGTGAAATTCATTACTCTCAGAGGAGATAATTCTGACTAGTGTCTTTTACACCTTTACCTCTTCTGTTCTTAAATAGTTCAGTCATATAAGTGGCTGACTATGTGATAAGAAACAACTATTTTTTTAGCCCTGGACCAAACAGATAGAGTGGAATTAAAATAACACTCCACCTGCCCGTTTTGGGCATAGATGAGGCTTAAAATAAATAAAAAAAGAGAGTTTTAGAAGTACCAGAGCTGAGTTAGATATTTTTTGTCTCTTATATTAAGTTCATAAAATTTTCTCACAGATGTAAAATCAAATTAAATAAATTTTATTTTGAAATGAAAAATTCAAAAAGAAGCATATAGAGTAAAAGTTTATAGTCAACTGATTAGTACACAAGCGGATACTTCGAATCTCAAAAATTATAACTATAAAGTTAGTGTTTACTAGCCAAAAACTGAACCCGAGAACATTCGCATCTCAATCCTGTACTCTATCAAGGCTCTACGTATGTGGTCAACAATGTAACTTGTTTACTGTTATACATCCAAAATATAAATTCTTAAAATAGCTCAGCTTTCAGCGTTAAACTACCCAATAAAAATATCGTTAGATGATTTGAAAGGTTATCTAGTCAATCAAAACCTAGGACTGAAGTTTTATTTATTTACTTTTTATTTACTGGCGAACAACATTAATGTTAACCTTTACCTAGATACAAAAACAGCTTTCATTATAATCATTCATTTAAAGTCAAAGATGTAAAAAGAAATTTAAAAAATTATTATTTTTAAAGTTCATGTTGAACGAAGTACTAAAGTAACAGCTAATCACTAAAGAATGTCTTTAACAAATTGAATTGTTATTAAAAAGAAAGATTGGTAGTTCAAAAGTTAGAAAAAAAAAACAAATTAAAAAATGAGAATGCAGTAAGAAAAGTTTGTCAGAAAGGGAGGTGAAAATGATGTTTCCCCTTTTCTTTCAAGTAGGACGCTTTTGAAATTAAAGATTTCAAAGAAATTGAGTGGTATTTACTTTCTCTCAGCTTTAAAATGCTGATAAAGTATTGTAATCAAAAGAAATACTTAACCACATTTTAAATCAACCTTCACGGCTTATCACCTCAACAAGTCAAAAAGATGATTTTTAAAAATTCTGTAAACGTGTTCTTGGACATAACACATTTGTCTCGCAAAAATGTCTACCTTAAAATAATTCATTTCTGAAACCGTGCACTAAAATAACATTAAGAGCATTAAAAGTACTACAACATAAGTATGTAACACTTTTTGTTCGACTGCTGATTGGGCAGAAATTGTCAACATGTTTTGTTAAATAAACATAGGTTTTGAATTGAATATCAGAGCCAAATTCCACTATTCTTAACATGGCTTAAAATTCTGTAGACTACAGCATAATATTGTACATTAAGTTACTTTACTCAAAATTTAAAAATTTAAAAAAATAAATGGAACTTTTTCGATTCCGCTGGTACAGTATAATCTAATATAATGGTACTCTATGTGCCATGTTACGTCCCGACGTTGGCTACCAGCTCGACTTATTTTTCCCTATTCTTTACTAGACAGAACAACTCTTCACCTTGGATTTTATGGTCCGATTCCTTATGTTTCTCAACCAGGATAACTATCGCCTGCCAATACCACACCAATCTTCGATTTAGATTCCTTCAATTCTATAAAGCCATTTATAATGGTCAACCCGAAGAATATGTCACAAGTATGCCAACTTTTTGCACTTAACAATGTTAATAATCAGATACCTTATAGCACAGGCACATTGAATTACAGCATTGGCTTCATTTGTTCTTCGAGTTGTTGTACAAGGTATTCGAAGCATTCTTCAGTGAAGCTACATCTGAAACGCGTTTTAATACGGTAGATATTTACAACTTTAAATGTTTAAAAATTTGTTAGGTACGTACAACAAAACCGACTATGAGTAAAATTTCATCATTTTCTACCGTAACTTTTAAATTAACATTATCATTTCAAAACAATGACCTTATACTAGTAAAGATTGTTGTAGAATAGAAAGCTTTTAATTTACATTTAATCTTCAACCCATGGTCCAACTGGTTAATGATGCAACTGCCCAAATATTTACACGGACTTACCCTCTCTAAATTTTCATTTATGGGCAAGGACCCTTGGCATATCGTTGAACGCTGAACAAAATCACATAATTTTTTACTACGACTTTATCATTATATATTATAACATTGTAGAATGATATTCTGTAAATGTCTAAGGAAATATCAAATTATTCAATGAACAAGGATAACGAATTACGATGAATTAAATGGTTTAAATGGGATTTATCAGAAATAGAAACTAGTAGAAACGGTTCTTTTTATTCCTTCTATTATGTTTAAGAATAACAGGGGAATTGTTAGAAGAATCTCAATTGTTTTTAATAAGTCAGTCAGTAATTGAATTTTGAATTAAAAGTGTTGTTTAATCATTCGAAATAGTGTTTTTAAGCGGCCGGTTCTGAATTACGTTGATATTGTGTGAGCATACGGGTGGTAGTACGTGGTTATGGACAGGTAAACCGTTGTTTTGATCGTTAACTGATTCATTGCAGTCAGTTTAGTTAAGCTTAAGTTTTGTAATCAATTGTGTAAATAAACAAATAAAGTTTTATAAAGTCTTTTTATTATTTATTAAATCCAGATCCCGAATTAAACTAGGCTTAGTTGTTACAATGTATTCAATTTAATCCCCTTCGTGGCAAAGTATGATATATTAACATCCTGGTTTCGATTCCCGGTGACAGCCCACTTCAGCACGTTAAAAAAACTGATATGGTAGTCTGCTACAACCCAATCACTGTATTCGTAATCAACCGAGTTTGATACGATTTTAAACTAAAAGAAAAGAAACATGGAATCAAAAAGTTTAACCTTCCAATACCATCATTCAACAATTTTAATTAACGCTATTGTGGAGTAATCTCTGAAATTTTTATTTTGCTCTAAAACTATTAAAACTGATTTCATAATTATACTTAATGTAAAAATTTGTTATTTTTTACAATAGTTATTTTATTCATTGTTACTCAATCGCTAATGTTTAATTAATATTATATTGATTTTATAATAATTTATTGTGTTACAAGGGTTCGATTCTAGGCTAAGCCCTGAAAATTTTGACACGTTAAAACCCACCGATAGAGTTTCCTAGCCCACAGTAGTCCCTAATAACAGTTAAAGCGACTTAAAACAAACAGAACAAAAGTAATTACAGGAAACTAATTAAAAAACCAATTAATCTTAATTAATAATATAAGTTTATCTCAACAGATAAATTTTATTAGGTGTTAAAAAACGTTGATGTATTATTTATTAAATGAAATTAATTTCGCGAAGGTTATAAGCAAGATTTGAAAATCAGCCTACTCAGTAGGTGTTATTAAATATTAAGCTTTATATTAAAGGTGTGGTAAATTTAATGCATTCATTATGACGTCACAATAGAGTGAGTTGACCTGCCATTCATGAGTTAGGAAATGAGTAACCGTCTCCTTAAGGAATTTTTTGTAGTTTAAAATCAAGTTTATTTTATTTGTTCCTTAGTCAGACAATTATGTAGGTACTTACAACAGGTAGGTTTATAGTAAACACCTGTCAATTAGGTAAATTTGTTATCCATTAATAAGGAACTGCTATTGCTTATTTATTAGCCAGAAGCTAAAATGAAGCGCTGAAAAGTGCTGAATGAAGATTCAGCACTACACAAAATGACTAGATAAAATAAATAAATCATTCATATTTTACGATATTTTTCTTACAATATTTTATACATCAATATCTGTTCCAATAGGATTTTATGGTAGCAAAACATGGGTTTTAACATACGTAGTTATTAGCTGAAACGTACTTTTTAGCTTCGACCCTCCGTGTTTAAAAACGGGGCCTCTGAAAAATTCTGACTTCAAGATATAGGCCCGGCGTGTCTCACTGAAAGTATAAAGTAAAGTCATTAAATTATTTTGACCATGTCTGTAAAATGGAAGAAAATTGACTGTCGGTAATAATATTATTATGTTACATTTCCAGGTTGTACCAGAGAGGTTGGATGACCGCAAAAAAGAAGTATTAATCAATTTTTTTTTAATAATTTTTATCGATGATATTACCCACATAAGCTCTGTTATATGTGTAGGTAAAAATACACCACGGTGATAAAAAAACTAAAAAAATACCAGACCTGATCGGGAAACGAACCCGGAACCCCTGGCAAAGAAGCCAGTTGTGCTGACCAATACACCAATAAGCCGGCCAGAACTAGAAGTCACAACAGACCTAACAGCTTGTAGAAAATCATCTGATCTTACATGATCTTAAATATTTCATAAAGTAATATTTTTAAATTATTCAAATTATAATACTTTATTTATTTATACTAGCTAAAGGACGTCTCGATAATATATTATTTAAATTTAAATTATTATTTAAAATATAAATTTTTTATTTAAATAAAAATAAATAAGAAAGATTATTGGTTATTGTTTAAATTAGTGGGTTTTTGGACTGTATAGAAGAAGGTCATCACCTAAATCAATTTCAACACATAAAATTTAAACAAAAACAATAAAAATTTTACACTACACATAAAGTAGAATTGAAATTTAAAACTATGTTATACATAAAGTATTTATGGTATAAAATAATCAAAGTTTGTGAACTGAATTTAATATTGGTGTGAAAATTCGTAAATATTACAAGCTTAATGCTTGAATTAGAGGTAGAGGCAGTAATAATTTTGGGACGTACAATAGAAGAGTTTGTTTTATGAGAAAAATAAAAATTCGAGAAAATTCATGGAAACGTAATTCAGGTAAATGCAAAGATGCTTTTTATTGATATCTTTTTAGAACAAGTTTCCAGCCCATTCGTAAAAAGATGCAAACAAAATTCAAAGGGTGCTTGAAAATTTTAACAGAAAATGAAACACGGATTCTCAGCTTAATACTCAAGCCATTTGCTGAGTAAACCTAAGAAGTGATCACTTCTTAACTTAAACTGTATTTTTTACAGTTTAATAGTTTTATTATCATACAAAATAGAAATTTCTTAAACAATGGAAACTAATGATACAATTATTAATTAAGTAATAACAAATTGTAAGACTAATTATTAAATACAATGGATTTTGTGAGATATAATTTAACCTATTAATATTATAATGAAATAAATTAAAAAGAATATAGACTACTCAAACACGGAAATAATTTTGCAAATATAAAAGCAACATGAAACAACTGGCTGATAATCGTAAGACAAAGTTCAGAATTTAATAACTGATCAAAAATTTTACTATTTGCTAAATTTATATTGATGATAAAAATATATCAGTGTTTCTGAAATTGATAAGGACTTCATAATATTTTCTTCAATTTCAAGATAAAAATTGTTCAGAAAACTAAGTAATTTTAGTTTATTTTAAATTGCATAAACTGCTTAACCATTAGTTATTTAAAACTAGTAAATTTATAAAACAATAAAATAAGTAAAAAAGTAAATAAATAAACTAAAAAAATAAATCGAATCAATTTATTAATAATAAAATAAAGTATTACACTGACAATACTTGATTTTAGCGAGTTTATTATTCCGTCCTTACAGAAAACTGCAACTAAAACCATACGCTACACAAGAAAACAGTAAAAAATTTCACATGCGCCAACTGATAAATGGGAAATAGTTTATCTTCTAACTGCCTCTTTTGTCACAGTGGGAGGAGCGTCAGCCATGATTAACAGCTGGATCGGCAGTAGGGGAATAGTATCGAAGCACGGTGGTGGGAGAGGCGAAAACAGTACAAGCACCGGAAGATATTATTCTTTTAAGTCTTCAAGCTTTTTTTAATATATTGTAAATTAATACACTCAAGTATGTTACAATAGCATTAAAATATGTACTGAAGTACCCACCACGAGAGAAGTCAGTTGTGATTAAAGAACTGTACTGTATTTCAAAAACTATCAAACGGAAAATAGTGAAATGATAAACGAAATAAAAGTTCGTCATTTTTATTGTTATAAATTTATTATAAATTAATTTATTATTATTTATTATTATTATTTATTATTAATTAATTTATTATAAATATTTTTGGAACATTTATATATTTAAAAATTATAAGGAGACACGTACTAGGTAGTAGGTTTATGCACTAGACGCACCCATTTTTTTAGCCGGTAGGCTATCCATTATTGAGTTTTTAAAACGTATGTAACTTCGCCCAGGCTGAATACAAAAAATTGGCATTCACAAATTTTAAAGATAACCGTTTTTTCTAAAAAGTTAATATTTTGAAAGTACAATCCAATATTTCTTTTTAATATGGTGGGTTTTTTTTAAATTATCCCGTAAAGATAGGGAAATTATTTTGGACTAAACTATGCATTTTTACAACACTATATCTGTTTTTATTCGTAGTGACAAATAAAACAAAAATAAACGTTTGATGAAGTAGAAAATTCTATTAAATTTTTAACGTGGCAGCTGGTCTCTACATTGGTATGCGGCTCCAAGTACAGCGACTTAAAAATCGACGCTATTTGGTTGGTCTCTCAATTATACAATTTCATTCAAAATGCTAAAAATTTGAATTTATTGAATAAGTTTTATTACCTAATTTACACGTTTTCTACGGTCACTATTTTAGTTCTATGTATTCATTTTTTAGTTCTTAGTGGCCAAAGTATTTTTGGAACATTTTTTGGGAAGGGTGGGTTGAACTCAGTATTTTTACTTAAATAAATCAGTTGTATTTAGTTGATCGATGTGTAAGTTAAATTGTCCAAATAAATTATGGGGTATAATCAAATATAAAATATATATTGTAAGCTACCCTTTGTTATGACTAACTTTGTACGTGTCAGTATGAAACTACATCGTTCACAGAATGACTCATTTAGGGTAATAAACTTGAAGGCACAATAACAACGGTGCTTGGGTTATTTACAAACAAATCGTATATTATATTTTTCTACATGTAGCTACATGTTTTTTGCATGTAGATGGTAGCTGGTAGTTATATTATTAAATTTGTTCACGCTTTATTTCAAGAAGCATTTAGCAGTCTACTGCGTTACGTTATTTTATTATTTAGTGTTCAGTATTTCTTAACGTTTTCTTGCTAAATCTTTGTAATTTTTGAATGGTCTTTAATTGGTGAACAAATTTTGTTTTTGTTGTTTTCCGTTTCATTTAACAAACTTTTAAAAAATACAAATAGAAAACGATAGTAGTACTGAGGAGTAGGACCAAGTAAAGTCTAGAACTGCCTGTATTGCTACTACCTGCAGTGTTGTAAAAATGTTAATTTAGTCCAAAAATAATTTCCCTATCTTTATGTGGAGCCGAAATAGGTTTTGTTTATACGGTTCTCATATTAAAACAAAACGCCATTACAATACTTTTATAAAATCGATGTGTCTGTACGCGAGTGAGTGCTTTAGAATTACCGAGGAGGCTGGTTTAAGAGAAGCAGAGAAATTTGAAAGGAGATCCTCCGCAAGATAATGGCCCTGAAGATAGTACACGGATAATATAGGTTACGACGAGGTCGAGAAGAACTGTGCAAGGAAATTAACGATTAGAAAAAGAAGATTTGACAAAACAAATTTTTAAGACGCTAAACAATAGACCTAGTGTCGTATAAATGGTTTAAATAAGTCTGAAGGATTTTGAGAAAACCAGAATAAACCGAAAAACTTAATGAACTGAACCAAATTCAGACAACTAACTTATTTATGGACTTAAAAAGCTTTCACGAAGAGCAGAAACAGAACACCTAGTGGACAGAAGAAAGGAGCATAGTGAGCGAATGTTAAGAATGTGAGCTGCAAAAAGAGGTTTCAGAAACATCTAAAGTCACCTCACGTGGTGTAAAATTGACCCTGCACAAGAAAAAAATTAAAACGAAACTTCGGATTAACTTTTAAAATATTCACTTTATGTATAAAACTGTGATCTTTAAAAAAACGTGAACACTGATTCTTTAATTCAGCCTGGACAAAGTAACATACATTTTAAAAGCTCATTAACGAAAAACCGGCTAAACCTGGGTACGTTTTATGCATAAACTTCCCTGTCTCAATAATTTTTGTAATACGAATCAACGCAGAAAGTAACAAACTTTAATTTGGTGTTATCACTCAAATTTTTCCGTATGGTAGTTGTTAGTAGTTCTTCAAACATAAAGGACGTATTTCTTGGCGGCCACTACAATAAGAACTATTATTTATTTATTTGAAGTGGTGTCAAGTTAATTTAATAAGGAAATTTCTTTTTCCAGATTAGCTATTAGCTCATATGATAAGTTTCACAACAGTATTCGTGTGTTGATAGTCAACCGAGTTCAACTGTTATGCACATTAACGCTAACGCATACATATAGTGCAGAGTGATGTATGAAAATGAGGATTGAGAAAATGACAGAATTGACAGATAACTGAACTCGGCACTCCTGGCATAGCACCCAGTTTTGAACGAAATTCCACGAACTATTAATACAAAATTACAATTTCTGTAATAAAATACTTTAGGATACACAATAAGGTTTGTACGAATTCACTCGTATGATATTTTTAATTTATTAAAAAACCAGCAAGGGTACAATTTAACACTTTTTTATATACTGCATTTTTACTTAATTTACAAACTATTAATAAAAGAACAATTTTAAATTGTAAAATTATTTACTTTTATAGCCTTATTGATACTGATACCGCTGCAGCATCCACACTAGTTCCTTCGGAGAAAATCTATTCGCCATAAGCGCTTGAGGCTTCTCCGCGGATTACCTGGTATGTGTCGCGAATGGTAATTTCTGTATGAACGGAATTGTGTGTTTGAAATTTATGTGAAATAACAAGATCTTTTGCTTAATCTGTGACGCATAGTAAAAAAGTCGTGTATTGCCATGTTGGGACGTAGTAGGAATGTTCTGATCTACAGTCCACGCCCGAAAGAAGTCCACAGTGAAGACCAGTTACCCCTCAATCAATTTTCTACTATTTCCTATTTAGGCCTAAATCACGTCCTACATCACAATAAAAGTGCGTTTAGAATTTTGCGTCGTATTTTTGTAACGTAGAAAAACTAAAATTTACCATTTGGAATAATCGTTTTTAGAAAAATAAAATTTGTTTTAGAGTTAAACGATGCGTATTTTTGAATAGAAAATTAATGTACTCTGTTATTTGTATATTTTAATACGATAATATTGTACGGTAGGCTTATTTAAAGTAAAAGTATACAATAAACTTGTATAATTATTGTTCAGTGACAGCCCAAACAAAATTCGCGGCGTCTGTCATAATTTGAACAATATCCCGTCGTTAAAGAATGACTTACTAAGGCGTAACGTAGGAACAGCGAATAAAGAGGGATTAGTTTCTGCTTGAAAGAATCAAGAAACCCTCGAGAAAGAAATTGGCCACGTTTTCTTAATAATTCCAGGCTTTACAATTCATTTTTCATTTGAATTCAACCGACCGGCTGTCACTGAACAAAACGGTAATAGATTAATGTTGTATTATGGTTTCTTTCACATTTTTAGTAACTTTTGAATATTTTCTTATTCAGATGATGATTTTTACTCTCTCTTAACTCTAAATTATAAAATGATGAATCGTTGCGATAGTGAAAAAATTCAATACACCAATTTCAACACATCTATATGTTAAGAAAAAAATTCATCTCTTTAAATAATTAGCTATTTGAAAAATCAGTTTTTACCAATTACATAATTACAAGGGGAGACTGCCTTTAAAAACATTTTTGAATTTTTTTCTCATTTTTTGTAAAGAAAGTTACATGGAACAGAATGGTACATATTTTATAAAATTGTAACATCGTAGTGATATTCCAGAAATGACTGTAGAAACAAAATGTTCATTGTAAGAAATTCTGTATTTAATGAAGTGTTGAGCAATGAACAGGGATAATTGAATGCGATGGGTGGAATGTTTTCAATTGGAATTCTCGGAAACAGTAGAAATTATTATTTTTTTTAAATTACTTTATTCCCTCTAAAATGTTCCAGTCACTACCGAATTTGTTAGGAGGGTTTCGGTTGTTAGGTATAATATCAGACTGCAGGTATAAAACCAATTAGCGCCTTCGTAGTAAGTCAGTTATTACTTGACTGTGAATGGGATTAGTATTGTCGGGCCGTTTCCAAATAGTGTCGTTACACTCTATGGTAAGTAAGCTAGTTTAAATTTTTAATCTTAAGTAACATTTTGTATTTTAATAAGTTTAATTGCGATTCACTAACCGGAATAGTTTATTGTAATTGATATATTTGTTAAAAAATATTTGTTACAGTTTGAAATGACGTTTAATAATTTATTAATGACCAGATCTTTTAAAGAACCTGAAACATACATTAGACTAATTTTCGTCTTTCCAATTCGTTTTTATTTTTTTATTACTTTTTCTTCTAACCATTTCTATTTGTAATTTGTCGACCTCCTTCAAATTCTTGTTTATATAAATAACTAATTAATTTTAGATGATATACAGATTAGAAATCCAAATTAATCCTAATTGTAGAACTGCTGAAAGTATTAATACTAATATTACAAAAAAAGTAGCGTTTGTTTGTTTGTACAAGGTAGTCTAAGAAACAACCAACCAATTTAAAAATTCTTTAATTTAATTGTTTCAAAGCTTGGAGTTTCATGAGTAACGTAGACTATATGACATTGTGTAATGTGATTTTGTAATTGAAGTCATCTTATTATTTTATTTTTTTTATGTAGAATGCTTGGGAAGGAAGATTAGCTAGTGTTGCAAGAAAAATTATACATAAAACTACAAAAAATAATCTACTACACACGGTAATGATTATTGTAAACGTAAACTTTAGCTGATGATCTTGCCCCGTTTGGAAATAACATTGCCGAAGCGAGAGAACAAATTACTTCCCTCAGCGAACTCACAGCGAAAACTGGCCTGAAAATTTCCTACTAAAAAAATAAAATTTTAGTTCGCGACCCTCTCTGCGTTTCCAAAATGATGATTTACGACCATGAAATTGATCTGGTCGAAAACTTCAGGTATCTGGGTGAAAACATCACAGGAAATAACAATGAAAAAATCAGATGAACAGAAAGATTCAATAAACTCACAAAATCCTCGAAACAAACACAATAAATTTGCAACAGAAAGTGCCTTTCAATAAATTCAAAACTCACATTACAACACTGTGATCTTTGGGAAATCACATACACCAGTGAAACAATCCTCAGCTTCAGGAGAATCAACAGAATCTGAAAATTAGAACGTCGGATCATTAGAAAATGCCTGAACAAGAGATGTTTCTCTGACGGGATCTGAAAACCCGTCCCAAACGAAGAAGTTTACAAAAATTCAGAACCTCTAGCAGACCAGATATGGAAAAAGAGAATTTCTTTCTTTGGCCATCTCTTGAGGAATGAATCCACCAGAACCTCCACACAAATCAACTATTTTTTCAAAAGAAAATCTCAGCCCCACTGGATCAAAGAAATTGAACAGGACAAGACTGAAATCCAAATCTTACTTGAGGACCTGGAAAGAAAATCCGGAAATTACCAAAAACTGAACAACACAAAACTTGAACAGAGTAGACCAACCAAAAGACAGAACTTTGTGTATTGCGACGAACAACGCCAAAAGAGATCAGGAAGATTGAAGGAATACTGGAAAGAATCAAGAAAAAAACATCAGAAAATTACTCCAATACAACAAAAATTGAAATACGATATTTCTTCTTTAAAGAACTTATGCAGTCCGAAGTGGCTTAAAAGAAAAAAAAACATAAACTTTACGGTCAACCTAATAACATATGCATAATTTTTTAATAGTTGTGTGTTATCCGAGTTTTTTTGCTATCCGAAGTACCCCGGTCACAATAACGTCGGATAAGTGAATTACAGGAGCGTGGTAAAAATATAATGAAATTAAAGTAAATGATTTTACCACGATTGCATTATGTGCTTTCTCTTTCTAACAAACACGAACGGTGAATGAATTTGTTAATTAAAATACTAATTAAAATCGGTAATAAATGCAACATAAGTATAAATAACCATAAGTAATTCAATATACAGTAATACGCGTAACTACAGAATATGGTGGGGTGCTTGTAAACGCTTGTTTTATGACTGTACAAGAACACACATAAAATATTGAACGTGTGTTTATATGAATAATAAATAATTCTGCGTAAAGGTGACGCAATAAAAATTCGTATTAGTAATTCATTACCTATTAATATTATTTTCCTCGGGCTAATAACAGTTGGTACCACTGGGCCCCATATAATAATAATAAAAATAATTTATTACAAAAAAATTTTACTCAGCCCACAACATGTACTACAGTATTTTCTTGCGCTCTTCACTACATCTCTGGGTATACATACGAGTATCTAACAATCCTTCATTTAATTCTTTCTTTGGTCTGACTCATGCATTTCAATCCTGTTATCTTCAAGATTCCATCTCGTTTTTGGTCTAGCCTAAGTTTCTCCCTGTTGATTTGGGCCGCCGTTCTGTTACTTTCCTAGTCCACCTGGTGTCCTCAGTTTTCATAAGATGACCCACCCATCCTCACTTAAGATTTGACTAATTGAAGGGGTCGGCAGACCAAATAGCTAACCCACAAAATTTTACGCATGATTTTTCTTAAATATCTGTAAAAATAAAATGTAGGTATGGTATGTTTTAAATAGGATGCTATATTTAAGATTGTAAGAATCTAGATTAGCAGAATATAACAAATGTTTAACAAAAATTCAAAAACATGATTCGTAGATTTCAGTGAACTTTAAAAATGAGATTGTGTAAAATTATGTTGATGGGGGTTAGCACTGTCTTCTCCTAACCCCTTCAATTGTTCTGCTGTACCTTTTTACTCCTGTCTTTGACAAGTCCATAAATTGTCCCGTAGCCTTATTCAGTACAGATGCTATTTTATTGTTTAAAGGAGGAATTTTGGTTTTTTTTAAACAAAATCGGTCATCTATTTTTTCCATTTGAACTTTAACGCTCGATTATCAAAAATCTTGATTTTAAAACTCCAGGCACAATACACTTTAATTAAGATTTATGATTTTTGTTTCAAATTTTCAAGGGATAACGCGTGATTATACAGTTACCTTTTAACGCATATTTTTTTTTAATATGTAAGATAGGAGAAAATATAATTCAATGTTTTCAGTTTAGCAGATGGGGTTTATTTTTAAAATTCTTAAAAACTTATTAATTTAAAAAAAAATTAAGGATTCGTTAAAAAGTATAAATATGAATTTTTTTAAAAAACGTATTCATTAGTTATTTTAAATAGGTCAATATTATTTGTTTAAGGGAAGACTGTACTTTGTACCCGGCCAATGTTAAATTTGCTATTTTTAAGTACATTTTTCATAGGATTAGTTAAATATAGAGAAATTAGACTTTACACACCATAGGTGTCCAGTTTCTTCTCGAGCTACTGACATTTTTTCAATTTAATCTTTGGACCATGCCATTTTTTTTTAAATATTACGAATAACATAACATTTTTACAAATTGTTTTCTACGTTTTTTGAGTATTACTACTTTTTGGAGCACCTGAGGAAGTTATAAAAATGTGGTATATGTGAATATACAAGATAATTAACTGGTACAAATTTCAGCCTGGCAGGTTAATTGGTTACTGAGGAAAATGTACCTAGTGTTAAAAATCTAAATTTACGGGAAAACGCAAGGAAAAAGAACGCACAAATGAAAAACAAAAAGTACAAAAACAAGTATATTTCCCATCAACAGCTGTTGTTTAGAAATTTTTTTTTTTTTTTTTTTTTTTTGTTTTAACGTCCGACTGTTTTGCAAATTGCTGCTAATGCAGACGGTGAAGGATGAAATGATTTTTTTGTAACGTATGAAAAAATGCCATGCCCGAGTGGGATTCGAACCCAAGACCGCGTGATGAGAGGCGAGCACGTTACCAACTGCGCCAATGCGGCCGGCACAAAAAACAGTGATGTAGATATTTTAAAAACTAAAATTCTCTTTGCGTTGTTTAGAAAGCTGAACCAACAGCTGAGAATACAAAAAACAGTTTTTTTTTTTTTGGTTTAACGTCCGACTGTTCTGCAATTACTGCTAATGCAGACGGTGAAGGATGAAATGATTTTTTTATAACGTATGAAAAGATGCCGTGCCTGAATGGGATTCGAACCCAAGACCACATGATGAGAGGCGAGCACGTTACCAACTGCGCCAATGCGGCCGGCACAAAAAACAGTGATGTAGATATTTTAAAAACTAAAATTCTCTTTGCGCTTAAACGAGAAGTAAGTAAGAATTGTGAAAAATTTTCGTTCTTGTAACATGATAATTTTTCTGTGTAAACTTGATGAAAACTTCATTTTTTCATAAAAATATTATTTTTTGACGTAATTTAGAGTTTTTTCTAGTAAATCTAGGCCTAAACTATTGAAAAACATAAAAACCATATGTCAAAATTTTGAGTTAAAACCATCGTGCTATCTCCTCTTAATCTAAATTAAAGCTATACAACGTATAGGACGCACCAATCTCCTTAAATAAAATCTTTTTCTTTTTTTTTAATACGCACATACAAGGTAATATTTACATTAAAAAGGAGTAGACTAAAATTAGAATCATACTGGCACAATATGCGATAGCGACAATGACAACACTGATGTAAACAAACAATGTAAAGTGAGTGAGTCACATCACTCAGTCCGTGTTCAATCAGCTCCTTACACTATCCAAGACAAGAGATAAACACAAAGAGACATTTGGCAACTGCGCATCGGCTCTTCACCACCTACGATACCACTTCTCTACTAGATTATGCTACATTTTAATGAGAGCACTACTTAAATCCTACAACGTTATTATATAGTAAAGAAACACTTTTACTTTAAGGCGAAGTCTCAATTTACCTAAAACGTTATTAAAAAATATATTTCTGATTCATATAATGAATTAATATAATAATTTCACTAACCTTCTTTTTAAACTGCGTCACCTTTATTTTATTCCTACTTACACGTGTTTCGGTAGATCCACCATCATCAGAGTAAATGAAAAATTGAAACTAAAAAAAAATTGAAACTAAAAATCTTCAGTCACTTGTATAAAAGCTTGCTTTTATACAAGAAGATGTATCATCTTCTGTAAATTTTAAATAAATGAAAAAAATTTTTAGTTTCAATTTTTCATTTACTCTGATGATGGTGGATCCACCGAAACACGTGTAAGTAGGAATAAAATAAAGGTGACGCAGTTTAAAAAGAAGGTTAGTGAAATTATTATATTAATTCATTATGTTGTTGTTTAGGTCATCAGCCGAAAGGCTGGTTTGAACCTGTAGAGGTTTTACTAAGTAAAACGAGGAGTGAGGAGGTTTACCATTGCCTTCCTCACTGAATGGAAAAGTTCACTTATCAGCATGCCGGGCCCTCTGAAAAGCACATATTTTCCACTCTGCAAATGACACCTTCACTTCATTCACCACAGGGTCTGGCTGTATAATGAAATTCATTACTTTCAAAGAAGATAACTCTGATTAGTGTCTTTTACACCTCTACCTCTTCTGGTCTTTAATGATTCAGTCATTTAATTGGCTGACCATGTGACAAGAAACAGAACTATTTATTTTAGCCCTGCAACTAACAGATTGAGTGTAAATAATTTGACACTCCACCTGTCTGCTATGGGCAGTAATTCATTATATGAAATAGAAATATTTCAAACTGCAGGATGCATTATAAAGATTTATTTTTAAAAAATATATTACCTTTATACTTTACACAGTTATTATATTATGCTACATCGTTTAAGAATACTTCAGTTTTTTGATAACGCTGAAACCACGTTACAGACTTACGATAGTTACGTCACAGTCTAATTCTTCCTATTCATTCGAGCTTTAATATTGAAAAAGCTTGCTCATAACAGACAGGTCGAGTGTCAAATTATTTACACTCAATCTGTTTGTTGCAGGGCTAAAATAAACAGATCTGTTTCTTATCACATAATCAGCCAATTAAAATTACTGAATCATTTAAGAACAGAAGAGGTAGAGGTGTAAAAGACACTAATCATAGTTATCTCCTCTGACAGTAATGAATTTCATTATACAGCCAGACCTTGTGGTGAATGAAGTGAAGGTGTCATTTGCAGAGTGGTAAATATGTGCTTTCTGAGGGCCCGGCATGCTGATAAGCGTACTTTTCCATTCAGTGAGGAAGGCATTGGTAAACCACCTCACTCCTCGTTTTACTTAGTAAAACCTTTATAGGTTCAAAACAGCCTTTCAGCTGATGATCTAAACAACAGAATTGAAAAAGAATAAATAATAAACTTCCCCGTTTAATTAAAAACAAATTAACATAGCCTATAAAAATATTTGGTTTGAATGAAAGGCAAAGGAGCTTGTTTTTTGAACAATTAACGCTTGCACTCTGCGTTTATCCCTATAAATTCGAAAACCGTTATAGGTACTCGGCATACTATATAGCTAGACTTTCATTTTTTGAAAAAAATTAATCATTTAAACTTCAAGAAAATCCATAAAATAGTTTATAAACTTTCGTTAAACACGGAAAATCAAGGATTATCGAAAACTGAGTAGGGTCCTACTGTAATTAAATACGTATAATGAAATGAACACATAATGTAACAAAATGTGACAAAATAGTTTTTATTGCTAATAACTGGGAAATAATAAATTTTATGGTAAACAAAAAAATCTAGTCCGGAATAACGAACCCATAGAAGTCGACAAATACCATTGAAAAACCTTGATCGAACTAACTACGATTTTTTACTTTCTCCTGCCCTATATGAATGTATAGGGGAAAAAGTAAATTAGCGTTTTCAGTTTTTTTTTAAATTTCTATAGTTTAGATATCATTTTATAACACCCTATAGGCCTATAACCACACTGGGTGGGTGAAGGATGTACCCTGCTACACAAAACCAAAAGAACAATAAACAGTATAATTAGGCATCTGCTGCGATTTCTATCTGGTCAACCACACTTCTTGAAGGTCGTGCCAAGAGGAGAAGACCAAGGAAGACCAAGGTAGGCCCACCATCCTCCTGTTATGAAGACGAAGAAGTATTATCATTAAGTGTGATAAAGAATACATAAAAATAGATCGTGATCATTTTTGGAATAAGTATATTCCAGTTTCCAGTACTATTGATTTATTTCTACAGCTGTGAGTTCTCAACGTGTAAGGTAAGCGCAGCATCCAGAGTGTTGATAGTTAACAATAAAAAATAACAAACGATGGGGATGGAAAAATCAAACCATCAAAACCTTTTTCCAGAACTACTAACAGCTTTCATTTAAAAAGTCGTTATAAAAAAAATAGGGAAAAATTAAATTTTCAACAGAATTATCTTAGTACGCTTTAACCGTATATTAAAACAAAAGCAAATATCAGTTGTTACATTTATGTTCTAATATTTTATTACGGACATAAAAAAGAAACTTACTCGGACAAAAATTTGGTAATACACTGATAAATGAATAAATGTGTAATGAATTATTTGGCTTAATTTAATTTAATGTACCAGCATTAAGTGTAAAGCTAAAATATTTTGAGTCAAAACTTTTGTCATGTATATAATACATTTACTTAATATTTATATACATAATGTTACATACAAAAGTATATAGACAAAATAACCGAACCGCAGAACCTCAAAACACGGTATGGAATTCAGTTATAAAACATAGGGCTACGTATACGTATATAAATCACGTAGACATACCAACTGAAGTCATGTGCACGTGCGGAAATGATGGAAAGAGCAGAGCCGAGTTTTCCAACTTCTCTAATCCAAAAGCATTAATTTGCTACGAATCCATTACGAACGACGAAAAGAGTTTTTTCTATTCCGCCGTCGCTGTGTGCGTACACAACAAGGGCTCCATTTTCATTCAACTTTAACTTACAAACGGCTTGCATACGAATCGAGTTAATGGAATTTACTTATGATTATTACATCAATATGTATACTATAATCTATATTAACATATCTACCCATAAACGGAACACAAATTGACGAGATCAAATATAATTAAAGAAAATAATGAAGCTATTACAGAAAGATGTATTAAGTAAAATTTACTAATCGGTTTCCAAATTATCTATATAGAAATTATTATTGAGTTTATTTTATCAAAGATAAAAAAAATAAAACCGGTTCAACAATACAGGCTGGATAACAAATAAATAAGTGAAATCCAGATTTTCTTAAAAACAAAATACTTATACGACAAATACTACTCAAAAAAAATTTCAGTAAAACTCCTAATTTTGGAGTACAATATTTACTTTTACAAAGTATACGTTAACAGTTTCAACAAAGAAGACAACTATAGTTGATTTCACGTTCAAATTGCAGTACGGGAAGTCCATAAGGAACGTATTTCAAGTTGGAGTTTGAGCGCTACTACACTAAGTAAAAATATCGACTCCGCGCCACACGCCACACGTTCTCATCTACAAACTCCTTTTGAATAACGTAATACAAAAACACATTTAATATTTGTATCGTTTGAACGATCAGGTACCGACAATTATTATAGTAATGGAATTGTTTATCAATTTTATTGTCTTTTTTTAATTATTTTAAAGTAAAGAATAATTATTGTTGAAATCTTGTTTGAATAACATTCGTTAGGCTTTCGGAAAGGTCTAAAAATGGTATAAAACTAACCAGGCCCAACAGTGAGGGTGACAAAGAGAGAGACGTCATACCTTATTTTTTTATACGTACCTACGGTTTCTTATCTAAATATCAGAGTATAATAATAACATTTACAGCGTAATAATATATGATTCATTATGAAGCGAAAATATTTTTTTCAGAGCGTGGTAAGCGAAACTCCAAATATTTTTGCCCGTGAACTTCGGATGGTGTCGGCCGAGGAGGGTTATTGTATTGTCTGTGCCAGATGTTTTCCGTTCGCCTGATAACACAATGGGTTCTCATAAGAGCTGTACTGCATTCTGAACGTGAAATAGAGTGTAGGTAATAGCATTCAGGGGGAGGAGCCAGTCAGAACCAAAATTATTACAGAATAACATTTTGGAACAGATATCCCACTTTCAGTATCTAGTTTGCAACGTTACATACTAACAAGATAAAGATGGTTACAATAAGATGCACCGATTTCAGCAAATATGCAGAACATCCACCGAACCTTAATAAATAGCACCAGCTAAACACGAGGGTGAGATTTTATAAAACAATTACCAGTGCCGACCATTACCATATGACAGTGAAACTGGGTGCTATTAAAGCGACAGAGGAGATTAGATTGCAAGCATCTGAAATGAATTTTTTTCGACATACGTATGGGTGTAATAGAGAAGATCGTTACAGAAGTACCAAGCTAAGGAAAGAACTCAACATCTTCTCTATAAATGACAGGGTATCTCAGAACAAAATCCATTGGTTAGAGCATGTGAACAGAATGAGGGGGATAGGATACCTAAGCAAACACTACGCTATACACCGGAGGGAAAGAGAGAATGAAGACGCCCGAGAAAGAGTTGAGCACATTTGATAGCAACAGGCAGAGATCCTTGAAAGACAGAAAAAGAACAAGACGTATTTCTTTTACTCTTATGGAACCCAATGGCCCAATGAGATGACATGCATGACGTATAAATGAGGTGTAGTCTTGTACAGACTCAGAGGCCGACCATTTCTGATAAAATATGGTTAATTGAATACCTACCATCAAAAAGTTCGCCGGTAACTGCCTATCCAGTATTCAAATTCGTATAAAAGTAATTACCATTACTAGGATTTAAATCACAATACCTTCGCTTCCAAAAATCAGTTGCTAAATAGCTGACTCGCGACAACGATTTTACCACTAGACCAATTCGGTGAGTTTCAGCGCAAATGAATTTTTTACAATGTCTGTCGAATCACGGGTCTGAAAGGTGTCGATTTTCATTTAAATTCAACATTTCGAGTCAATGTTAACTAATTATATATTTAACACGACCGCGTAATTTTTTTAAAATTTAGAAACTGAAAATCTTACGTCCCACAACGTAGTGAAGTTAATAATAAACAAATCATTAATGAGGCTGAAGAAGTAAACACTGTTTAGTGCAAGAATAACATACTTAAAAAAATTAATGGTCTAAAAAAGTTACTACATTCTTAATTACTCCATCAATTACATTAACGACGTTTATCAAAAGCCTACGCAAGATTACTTTTATCTTACTTTGCAGACACTTTTATAAAGCCATATCAACCGCCTGTACAAGGTAGGCCTACTCAATCGACAGAGGCAAAAATAAGTATTGATTTAATGCATAAATATAAAGAATAAATTGTGTAAAAGCCTCCAAGCCATCCCAGTCATTCAGCTCGTACTAAGTCGCAAAAATATTTTATTTCAAATTATACGGATGACACGAACAAAAGATCAGATGATAACCAATCAATAATTCAAATCAAGCACCCACTTATGTTGTAAACAACTTAAAGTTCCGAATAATAAAAAAGTAGCTACATAAACAACTAATGGTTATCACTTTTAATTTTCCGTCTATTCGTATTTCTGCGTACTTTTTTATCAATGAAATTTTTTTTGTTTAACTCATAAAATCATTTACGTTGTGATTTAGTTACTTTTTTTATCAAATTTCAAAAAAAAATCAGGTGTTACTATCTAGGTCATTATAAAAAGTTACTTTACCGACTTAAGTGGGGTATCATTTGCTTATTTAATTTCAATTTCTTTATGTAATTATCTGTCTATGTCCTTTCTTTAATATAAATAAACTCATGAACGCTTTCATTTGGTCATAGAAATTATTATTGGTGGCAATTTTAAAATTGTTATCAATCATTTTGTTTAATCCGTCCGTCTATCACACCCAAATATCAGAAACTACTAGAGATAGCAACAAACGGTATTCGGATTCGTAATCTACACAAAAACTTAGTGGGCTTGGATTTGAAGTTCCGGTTTTAACCGGAAGTGGTCCAAAACCGTAAGCTACGAAATCAAATTCGAAATTTTGAAACAAAGTTGTCTCATTCGATTACACTTAAAACTGCATACAGCATTCATTGGGTTTGAAGTTCGGGTTTCGGCTGGAAGTGGCTCAAAACCGGAAGTCAAGAAATGAAATTCGGAATTTGGAACCAGAAATAGTGTCATTCAATTCCTCTTAAGGAGTAGATACAGAAATCACTAATGGTTTTTGCCATAAATCAAAGGTAAGCCTTTTTAAAAATTGCCACCAGCCATGAGACGCATCGCCTCATGAAAAAGATTTTTTATTACTCGTATTGTAGTTTTAAAAAACAATAATTAATGGTATTTACTATCCTTTTTTAACTTAATTTACTTAAAGTCCCGTAATCATCTTCATCATCAGCAAAAACTGAGGGCGGTACAGAAACGTTCAATTTAACTATAATTTATCTAACCTAGCTAGAAACTCAGGACTTTGACTTTGCAGCTCAACGCAATCTAGCTCTCTAAACCACTGCAACGAGAAGGCAGCCAAATGAATGATTATTATTCAGGATAATAAACAAAATTTAAAAATTTTAGAAAGTAAAATTTAGTGTTATTACTGAGAATCTATAATTGTAAAACAATAAACTTTTCACCAGTTTTGATATCTACACTCCCTGGACTGATTCCAATATTAACTACAGCTTTATGTAGAGCTTAAATTTTTCATCATTTTAATTTAAGCGAATAATTGAAACCTCAGTTATCTTATGATCCAGTTTTTAAAATAATGTAAAGCACTGCTACTGAAGTCTTTTATAGGTTTGCGGTCTACAAACTAATTTTTTAGTCAGTAAGTCAATCTCAGTAATACTATGGTTGTGCAGCATGTTTTCCCGTTCAGGATTAAGTACGTTATTTTGAAAAATTAGAATATTATTTATTGTTTAACTATCTAGACTCGAGTTTTTTTTTTATTTACAATGTTTCTGGTGTAAAAAACAAAGTAGTACAATCAAGTGCTCGTTAAGATTGCACTAAAAAATTGTCTTTCTTTTCTACTTTTTGTTTCTCCACCTTTACGAATATCTTTACTTCAAAACAAATCCTTTTTTAAATAGCTTTCATTACTCATCGTGGAATGTTATTGGTTTATGTAATAGTTAATTTTTTATTAATCAAGTATCTGTACAGAAAACAAAGCGTTCAGGTGAACACACGGACTTCTTTTTTCACATTAACATTTCCCTACGTTTTAAATATTACCTTGTATAGTTTCTCACATAGTACTCGCTATGCTAACACAAATAACTTTCCAAGAGAATTTACATTTCCCTAGTTGAAAATTCTTGTAGAGAATGCATGAAGAACCCTAGAGCAGTAGGTGTATTCAACTGGTACACAAAGGAAAGGAAAGGTTACATGCAAGGGTCAGGTAGCATAACTTAGCACATGAAGATAAACTGTAACAGAAGTTGTTTGTTCACTAATATAAACTGACAGACAGTGCCACACCCAGGCAGGACTTTGTTAACAAACTAACTGAACTCCATCCATAACGGTTGGGCATTAAACCCTAAGATACTTCAATGTCAGTTGTTGAAATGTGCAATCAGTGTTAGTTAACTAAAATACGGTACTAATTTTATTACGAAGAAATTTCAGATTCAAATTCCTGAGGAATATAAATACCCAGAAATGTTCCTGTTTTAGTTCATTAACGTCTCGAATCAAATTTTGGTCTAATTTCTGTACTTAAGCGTTGTTGTCTAACGCAGTGTAAAGATTCACCACGTATGTGGTTATTTTATTTTCTATTCACTAAAAATCGAACACGTAATACAGATAAAATGACGCTATTGAAAAATCAACCTAATATTGACTACTGAACACCTAATATTAACGAATAGGCCGCCCGGCGTAATCGTAGAGCATAAAATTGTGCCGGACTACAGTTTTCGGTTTGATTCCTGGGGACAAAGTAGAGATCGCTAAACACTTTCCTTTTAAGTAGTAACTATTTTCAAAGTACAAATTCATTTTAATCTATTTAATTAAATTATTTTGTGTATTTAATTGTTTTATTGTACAATGTAATTTTGTAGTAGGTCTAGTGTTTAATTTAACCCTTGATAAAAGAATTGATCTGCCTTTCAATAAACTTAAAAAACGCTTCAATTGATTTTTTTTTGCTTTACAATTCAAAGATTGCGGGATTATAGAGTTCCTTCTTTAGAGGTTCCGGATACTAGTATTATGGTGCTAGGATCTTCAATTGAATAGCTGTTTTCTATGGTGCTGCCATAAAGTTTAAAAAAAGATTAAAGTTAAAAAGTAAAAGTAAAAAGTAAAAGTTAAAAAGGTAAAAGTATAAAGTTTAAAGAAGTCAGCTGCAAATGTGCCTTTGTGTTTGCATTTGTAAAATAATACGAGCCCATAACATAATGAATCAAATAAGATTCAATTAAAATAACAATTTTATTTCAAATTCGTTTAGTAATATTTGCAATAATCGAAAAATTTCACCAAAATAGGCGAGAACAACATTAGGAATGTTGTTCTTGCTAGAGATCCAATTATACTATTATATTATATTATTAGAGTTGCTTGTCCTGCCATATTATTAATATTATTTTTAATGATGTTAACACACGCGCCAATGAGCCTTGCATTGCATCAACAAACCTGTCGCACTGCATTTGGAGACTGCATTTTATGTCGGTGTATTTTTAGAATTCACAAAAGACTTCTGGAGAGAGTTAAGGACAAAAGTTTTGGTAAAGACAATAAAAAAAGAAATACATAATGTAGTCGCCCTTGAGCCAGTTCACGAACGTGAAGACCGAGCGACCATCTGTGCTGTTTATGTACTCGTATTTTTATTATTTGCCGGTAACAAAAAGACGGCATGGGTACCATTTTCCAACCGTTAAAGAATATACTGTTGTGCTGTACCAACTATTCAACTCATTATACAAAATTTATTTTAAATATTAATACTTAAATTTTTTCCACAAAATATTTAGATAAAAATTTACTTATAACCGCTTCGGCGGCTGTGGAAAAATATAAAAAAATTTACGTTACAAAAATAAACATTTATTTCTAAAAGTAAATAAACCGATTTTTAAGCTATGTCAAAACAAAATCACTAGATACTTGTTAATTAAACACTATAAAAACAAAGTTCAAGCTAACCTTAATCATAAATGGGTTTACATTCATTTTTTGCTATAAAATTTCCGGGACAATTATTGTGATTTTCAAAAAAATTAAGATTTCCTGAAAGGAAGTCGAACACTAAAAAGCTTTACAGTGATAACACTTAGGAATACTTTATAGCATAGCATAACTATGCTATTACTATTACTATTATTTGTAGTTTTGGTAGTAATGGAGAAAACTTTAAAAAAAAATCGCTAGAACCAATTTTAGGAAAATTTTTCACCAAAGTGAAGTACTCATAATTTTTAGAATTATAGCTAAATCCTAAAGTTATGGATCCCTACGAGAACTCCATACTTGTCAAGTTTCTGCCCAAGCTGATTTTTACATCGTAGAGGCTGGTTTGAATCCGTAAAGGATTTACCCTAAACTGGACTAGTTTGGTTTACAAAAGTCTTCATCGACTGAAAAGTATGACTACTTCTCAGTAACCGAATTAACAAAAAGCTAAAACAAAAAAACTAGGGAATGAAGAAAAATATCAACGAAAAAGAGAAAACATCAGGGGTGAGAAAAAAATAATTTGATTAGGTTTTTAGTAAACCGTAAAGATAAAAGAAGAAGAAGGAAGTCAGGAAACAATAATATTATCCATAAATATATACCACTAAATGAACATAACCGTTTTAAGTTGTACAATACTGTATAATACCAGTAAATAAGCAACAGAAACCAATTATTTATACATTCCTCATTAAAACTGGCGAATCCCGTTTCATAAAACTGACGCCGAATATTTAATACAAAGTAGTTAGTAAATGCAAGATGAATGATGGAAACATTAAGCTTAAGCATAAAGGTAATTATAATAAATAACGAAAGCGAAGGTACTTGCCTTTAAAATACATTTTAAATGCCGTAACGTAGTTACCCAGGTAGCTTTTTAAATTTTAAACGTCTCAAACTTATTATAATGAGCTATTCCATCAATTTAACTTTCCACGAATACGTAATTATACAACTTCTTTGTTTAAAATTCCAAAAAAGACTTGTTGGGATTATTTATTCCAAACCTACGGATATTTTTTTCCTGGACTTTCCTTGTTTACAATAACGATTCTTTTTAAGTTATTTAAGGAGGGAATTTGCCTTAAAAAAACAAATTTCTTTAAACTTTTTTCGCTATTTTTGTAGAGTAAAATTGTTCTGAAAAAAATGTAATATATTATAGATATTTTAGTAATAACATTTGGTTCGCATTAATAAATAACTAAATAAAAACCAGAGCTACGTCACAGGACAATCGAAAAGTTTCTTTTATGATGTGGAGTAGTAGAATTATCATCCACACAAGAGATCGCCGGTTTGTAACATTATAAATAAGTTATACACAATTTATCATCATTCTTGCATTAATTTTTATTCTTTTTCATATATGATATTTTATCTTCTTTATTATTCTTATATTTATATATTTAACAATTTGTAGTACATTTTCTTTTAACCATTTTTAGCAATGTAAACAAATTATATATGGTTTATTATTTAGAATGTATTTTCTTAATTTTTATCATTATCTCCAAAATCAAGATCTTGTGTCGTCATATTATTATTATTATTATCTACATATTGTATATTATTACATGTTTATATATTTTAATATAACTATTAATTATACAAGATTAAATATGATGAGTTTGTGTCCGTCCTCTCCTCTTGGAACCCAGAACACAACTTCAGAAAAATTATATAGTTAGCTTCTTTTCTTGTTACTTGAGTTACCTAGTAACGCAAATTTGCTTAAACTTCTTTACTACTTTTAAAATAATATTTTATTTTTTTAACACATTGCTTGGATCAGCTGTGTTTACAGTATTATGTTTTGACAGACCAAAATATAGATATGTTTAATTGTACCAGTATTTTGGTATATTACAATGAAAATTAAAACCCACAGGATTGGTCTAAGTGATAAAATTGTCGTTGTGATTCAGCTGTTTCACAAATGATGTACGGAGACGAAGGTACCGTGGTTTAAATCCTAGTAATGGTATTAAGTTACTTTTAGGTCAAGGAAGTGGGTGGAAAGGTATGCTGCTCCAAAATAAACAAAAGGAACAGTTCTGGCATTCCATATGAAAAACTAAGGAAATTCCTTGGTCAGAAAAACAAACAACACAACTTCAACAAAATGCACCAAATTTCATAAATTGCACATTTACGAGTATAATACACATTTGTAATTTAAAAATAAACCCCACTAATAAAGAATAAACCTGTTCCATAATTCGGTATTAATACAGAGGATTTTTTAATAAGTCGATCAAAAATTTAGAAAAATGCGGGGCCTAATAAGCAAACTAAGGTGATTGTGGTTACTAAGAATCCTCCATCCAGAAAAAACAGCTTACTGACTACAAACATTGATTTACAGATTAGGAAAAATTTCTTAAAACATTATGTTTGGAGTGTAGCATTATACGGAAGTGAAACGTGGGTGATAGGGGCTGTAGAACGGAAGAGGATAGAAGCTTTTGAAATGTGGTGTTATAGGAAAATGTTAAAGATTAGGTGGGTGGACAAAATAAGTAATTTAGAGGTTCTTAGGCGAGTGGATGAAAAAAGAAGTATATGGAAGCATCTTACCAAAAGAAGGGATAGGCTAGTGGGGCATATCCTAAGACATCCAGGTATTGGGCTATCAATAATGGAGGGTAACATTGAGGGAGTAAATTGTAGAGGGAGGCAAAGATTAGAATATATAAAGCAAATTACAAAAGATGTAGGGTGTTACAGGTATGTAGATATGAAACGACTTGCGCAAGATAGAACAGGTTGGAGAACTGCATCAAACCAGTCGAGAGACTGATGACAAAAAAAAAAGAATCCTCACACTCAATTCGACTTAATTATCGAAGATCAAAGTATTGAGGAGGTTAAGAAACTGAAGAATTTAGGAAGTTTGATTACAGCAGATCTGGAGCCAGCAGTAGAAGTGAGAGCTCGTATTAAAATGCCTAGGCTGGCATTTCTGAACATGAAGAATCTCTTTGTTAACAATCCAAATTCACTTCCGGTAAGGTACTTTTGTTTGGTTTAACGTCCGACTGTTTTGCAATTACTGCTAATGCAGACAGTGAAGGATGAAATGAATTTTTGTAACGTATGAAAATATGCCGTCCCTAAAAGGGATTCGAACCCAAGACCGCATGATGAGAGGCAAGCACGTTACCAACTGCGCCAATGCGGCCGGCTCCTGTAAGGTACAGATTCGTAAAGACATACATCTATGTTATACGGTGTGTAAACATGAACTCTGAATTATGCAGTTAATTTAGAAGCTTTTGAGAGCGTTTAGAACAATGCTACGGATTTCGTGGACCGTCTTGTTACCAACGTCGACGTTTTGAGACGTACGGATGTGAATTGTGAGTTGATGGAAATAATCAGAAGAAGAAAGACGGCCTACTTTCGTCATTTACACAAAGGTGATAAGTATGAGTTTCTGAGACTGATCCTCGAGGGTGAAGTTGAGGGAAAGCGCAAGCCTGGGCGAAGGAAATGTTCATGGTTGAAGAACATTAGAGACAGGAAAATTTTGAGTAAGCATACTCTTTTGAATGTGGCTCAAAATAGAGAGCGATTTGCGAATGTTTAATAATGGAGTTGGCACTATAAGTAGAAGTACTATTGATAGAAAATTCGTGAGTACGGTCCCAAGTTTCAAACTCAAAACAAACGTGTAAATTTTTCAAAACAAATTCTGGATAACGAACCAACCTGGTCAAAGAGCCGAACAAACTAATAATGATTTAACCCCAAAAATATAATGCATGTCCTAGGCGAAGAAAAATGAGTTTCTTTCCATGGGAAAGTTAGCGCGGTTATCGTACACTTTAAATTCAATCGTTTGTCCAGTAAATAAGAAGAAGAAGTAGAAGAAGAAGCTCGTAAAGATTAATTGCATAATAAGTTACGTTTGTGATAGAATTCTTGTCTTAGAGAAAGTTTCACAATAAAGGAAGACATACACGATGTATATGTAGAAAAGAAGATAGACGTAAGAAATCACCTATAAATAAAAGGCAATGAATATTATTGTCTATAGGAAAATAGAAAGAAGTACATGGACAGAATAAACTTTCATATCATTCTGTATGTGAAGGTTCCATTTAAACAAGCTGGACAATCAATCAATAATACATTTTAGATATATCTATGCTTATAAATTCATTACTTCTACTTTTACTATAGTCTATTTGGACAGGATAAATTCAGTAAGACGTAGACCTACTTTTTCCCAAAAAAAAGTAGGCCATAATTATGTAATCATTAAAAAAACATCGATAACTTATAATGGTATGTATTTTATTTTAGATAGGTACTGTTAGAAAATAAAAAGAATCTGGTGTGATACTCACACGACTTTATCTTGCCAATGTAAAAATTTATTTGTATAATCTATGTTGAATCATGAGTGAATGACGCAAAATGAAAATCAACCACTATAGAACTTAAAAATACAGAAAATCACTGACGCTAAACTAGGCTTTGTAGGAAAAATAATAGAAATAACAGTTGTATCTTTTTTATTTCCCATAACTTTGATTATATACTTTTTGTCGTAAAATGCATATTAAGGTTGAAATCTTATTTTTTACAGATTTCGATGAGCAAAATCACTAATTGACCCTAAACTAAGCGTTGCAGAAAAAAAATTATTAGAAATAAAAGTTTTGGGCTTTTTAATTTTCTACAACTTTATTTATTTACACGTTTGCCCGAAAATGTATATTAAAGCCGCAATCTTAAAAAACATTTTTTATCACCAGAGCACGCCATTCCCAAGAATTACAGCAGACATAACGCTCAACCTATCTTGTCGCTCATTTTCTATTCTCTATAGTTAATTTCGCGTTCAAAATGCAGTACGGGAAGTCCATAAGCAATGTATTTCATATAGGAGTTTGAGCGCTACTATGCTAAGTAAAAATATCGATTACGCTCCACAACAAGTTCTCATTTACAAACTCCGATTGAATAACGTAATACGAAAACATAAGTAATTTTTTCAAACTCGTTTATTATTTCTTTTTCCGTCGAAGATATGACTCATCGTGTATCAAATTACAGATAAAACTCTATATTTTATAACAAAATAATAAATCACATACGTAGTCATTGAAAGAAAAAATTATATTATGTGAAATGCAAAAAATGTGACGAGATATAAACGTACAACTTTGTACGAGCGTATCTTATCAAAATGTGACGAGATATAAACATACAACTTTGTACGAGCGTATCTTATCTAAATATCATAGTATAATACTACATAATAATATAATTACTAAACATACTAAACGTAATATAATACTACATAATAGTATAATTTTACATTTACAGTGTAATAAAATACAATTCATTAGGAAACGAAAGAAATTTTTCCAGAATTTTTTGATTAAAAATGAGCTTGTTAGAGCGTGGTAAGCGAAACTCTAAATGTTTTTGCCCGTGACCTTCGGATGGTGTCGGCAAAGGAGGGTTATTATATGGCTGTGCCTGATGTTTTCCGTACGCCTGATAACACAAAGGTTTCTCATAAGAGCTGTACTGCATTCTGAACGTGAAATAGTATAGAATAGACGGGTAGTAAATGAAGCGATTTTAAAAAAAGGTCGTAGAGCTGTTTTTGAGAAAATTGTACGAATAAGTTATAGTGGAGAGATGACTTGAATGCTAGTGTAAGACGAAGTGGGGAACAGGAAGCTTGTCCATAGATAGGACAATCTTACAATCTTTCCTGTTCGTCTCACACTAGCATTCACGACATCTCTTTACTATACTACTTCCGTTTAAACGATTTTTATCAAAGTGTTGGTGTCAGATTCTCTTGTAGTATGCCTAATTTAAGTTCCAAGTTAAACCTTCGTTTGCTATTCCGTCTTAAGATATTTTGTTCATACACACACAGACCAATTGCTAAAAATATATTTTTTGGGTACAGGAGGCCTGAAAACGTATATTTCCAGTGAAAACTCGATTTCCAAATATCTACATAAAACAATACTTTCCTTCCCTATAATACACTCACATAGGGCAAGGGAAAGTGAAAATTAAAAAAAATTATTATTTTCCATGAACGTCAAATTGACTTTGTTAAGGAATTTCCGGTTTTTCACATATCCTATCTCTAATATAAACGGATTCTATTATTTGAAACTTGATTATCAACATTTTTTAACTAATTCTTTATTTTGAAATTTACAAAATAATGAGTACGTAACAACCAAATTGTTTAACAAGCAACGAATAAAAGCCAAATAACCTGATCCTGACAAATTAAAACACACTTTCATGGAACATGGAAAATTATACGTAAAACTTCTTAAACTTCAATTTTTCACTACGAAAACGAAGTACTATCGACAAGCTTCCTTAGATGTACATAGACGTCTAAAAGTAACTCTTTGCAAACATTTTAAGGCGAAGAAAAAGTTATTATATTTTATTCTTTAAAACATGACTTATTCAAAATTACAACCTTTAGGGTATATTTTAATGTACTAGTTAATGCAGAATAAACAAAATTTCAAGAAAAGAAAATATTTTAAACTTCTTTTATACAAGTAAGTTGTACTGACGTGTTATTTATATAATTCTAACGCTGAGTAATGCATAATATCCCCTCTGGCTATTATCAGAAATAAATAAACAAGTTGACAACTGCAGGGTGTTTCAGAAGATTCATTCATTCTCGTTCAATATACACAACAGAAAAGAATGATTTTCCACCCAAAGAGAAATTTATCTTTGTAGAGACGACCTCTTGGATTATTGCAGTTTAAAATGTGAAAAAATAAATAAAATTAAGGGTCTATATGAAACCTCAAGAAAAACTGAGGGACATTTGAAATTTTTAGAAGGTAAAGAGACATTTAAGAGCAAAATTCTATCAATTAACGTTTTATATTTTTAATGGGGTGTTTAAGTTATACATACTGTATTATAAAACAGGCCTACCTTGTATTTTTCAATCAGATGAATTTATTATTTCTTAAAAATTCTGTTTTCCGTTAATGAAAACAATTTAATGGACACTTAGTAAGTAGATTTGTGAATATGAAAGGAGAAAACTATTATGAATATTTTGTGAATAATTAATTTTAGTATAATTTTTAGTTGTCCAGGTCAAGGCTAAGGCAATTTATGTATTATTTGATACAAATGGTAGGATGACACGCTTATTGAAGTAAAGAATTAAGTGGTGGCGATAAATGAATTGGAAATTATGAATTTTTTTTCAGTTGATTTTCAGTTTTAATTTTCAGTGTTAAAATTTAGGTTTATCAGTTTTATCTTGATATATTCTAAACTCCTTTCTGGAGTCTCCTGGATACAGTTTTAAGAAAAGTTTAAAAAAATCTTTCGCACAGTTTATTTTCAGTTTGGCTTTTCCAAGCGAATGCCGACCAGTCTCCTACTAGCGCCTTGTTATCGTATAACCTTCCACTTTTTTTGAATTATCATATATAATCTTTTTGCCCATAAGAAGCAGGTGGAGTGTTAAATTATTTACACTCGATTTCCTAAATCCAGGGCAACAAAAATAGTTCTGTTTCTTATCATATGGTCAGCCAATTATAAGACTGAAGCATTTAAGAAAAGACGAGTTATAGGTGTAAAAGACACTAGTCAGAGTTAACTCCTCTGAGAGTAATGAATTTCATCATTATGCAACTAGACCCTGAGGTGAATGAAGTGAAGGTGTCATTTGCAGGGTGGAAAATAGATGCTTTTCAGAGAGCCTGGTATGCTGATAAGCATACTTTTCCATTCAGTGAGAAAGGCTGGTAAACCACCTCACTCCTCGTTTTACTTAGTAAAGGTACTTAGTAAAGGTTCTACAGGTTCAAAGTAGTCTTTCGGCTGATGACCTTAACAACAACATCAATCAAAAGAACTTTTTATTTTAACTTTAGATTTGGTTATAGTGACATTAAAAACTGTTTTGAAAATAAGAGAATTAATTTTTGATTTGACGGTTGCAACAGGATTCTGTTTTTCAGTGCTGCTAAACAGATTTAGATATACGTATGATATTAAATACCTAATAATATATTTTCGTTTTTGTATTCCCATGACAAAAGTGTGAATAAACACAGAACAGTTACTACGAGATTCCCTTCTCTGACAGGTGTTTTTAATTTAACAGTTAAAATTAATCGGGCTGGGACGGTAGGGAATATTACTTCCAGACTGCAGTAGAATTTCCAGATGCTGAGAGCACCAAATCATGATGATATGTTATAGAACAGCCTACATAGTTATATACTGAATACTTTTTCATTTTTTATTTTCTTTTTAACAGAATTCAAACATGATACGCCTTTTATGTTTAGTTTTAAAATACAAACCCACGTAGTTATATAAAATGATAAAAAATGTGGAATATTTTAGAAATCCTTTAATGTTAATACCCTGGTGTAATAAAACAGCACATACGACACATTTTGTAATTTAAATAAATTACAAACTAATCGAAACCTTTTTAACGCTTTTGTATGAATGGAAATATCTTCAAAGAACAAGTTATTATTCTTTTCTTTTAATCAGTTTTCTTTTACAAACTAAAATTTGTGCGAATGGATTTTGGTAGAACATTATTTTCTCGTTTCAATGGTCATGGTTTTTACATTAAATACTGTTGCTGTTTGGATAAGTTTTCTGTCTATAAAATTTTATAAATTTTCGGATTTCACAGTATCCAATTAAAACTAAAAAATAAAGTTAAAACAAAACTGAAAATAAAAATAGCTAAAATTGAAACTAATTATTTCATAGACTGTAGAAACTTTCTTTGATTATATTTTAATTAGTTTCAATTCTCATTATTTTATATACTCTGATAATGGTGGATCTACCGAAACATATGTAAGTTTTTAAGTGTTATCGTACATAAATAAAAATCTTGGCAGCTACAAAAGGTCAGTAAAGAAATAAAAACGTATACACAGAATTAGAGTAATTGATTAAAAGCTGCAGGATGCATAACAAAGATTTATTTTTGAATAATGTAATTTTTGGCAGTCAATGCTTAAATAATTTTGATGGTGTGAGACGACTTAAGCGTCATCATATCCTAGATTTAAATTTTAAAAATTAATAGAACAAAATCTGGTGTGAAACACACAACTTTCTCTTGCCAATGCAAATAATGAACAATGTAATCTAACATTAGTAATAAAACATTAGAAATAAACAAAAAACTAACCTCAATAAACGTAACCAAATTTTAATCATGAGTGAAAGACGCAAAATGAAAATCAACCTCAGTTTGGCTTAAAAATATGGAAAATCACACTTTCACAAAAATTTTTTGAAATAAAAATTGTAGGATATTAAATTCTCTACAACTTTCATCATATAAATGTTTGCGCTAAAACGCATATTAAAGCCGCAATCTTAAAAAAACAATTTTTTTTCGTGAAAACAGCCTCACCCAGCATTTCAGCAAACATGACGCCTACCTTATCTTGTAGACCATAAAAATATGGTCTACAATATTAGTAAACCAGGCGATTTTTAAAAAATCTTAGGACCAGTTTTTGAAAAAAAAACGCACAAAAGTGAGAAATTACACGAATAAACTACCACTTCTGGTTGACCGATTTTGATGAAAATGTTCGTGCCGGGTCCTCCGGTAGTCGTGTCTAACTTAAGTTTCAAGCTCGTACGATGTTCCGTTCTTGACACACGCACGCACGCACGCACGCACGCACGCACGCGCGCGCGCACACACACACACACACACACACACACACACACACACACACACACACACACACACACACTTTCTCTCTCACAAACACACACACACACACCCACCCACTCGCGCGCGTGCACGCACACACACACACGCAGAGAGAGAGAGAGAGAGAGAGAGAGAGAGAGAGAGAGCAATCGCTAAAAACATGTTTTTGGGTTCAGGGGGCCTGAAAACGTGTAGATCCGGTGAAAACACGATTTCGAAAAATCAATATTAAAACAATACTTACCTTCCTATATATTCATATAGGCAAGAGAAAGTAAAAATATAATTATTTTAAATAATGTAGTAGGGTATCTCTTGATACTTCTTCACAAACGACATTAAGTTACTAGTTCATTTAGTTAGTTTATTTTAAATAGTTAATTGTCAAAAAAAAATTCGATGGGAACTTCCCTTAAATTAAATAAATAAATAATTACAAGAGAAAATAAATAAATAAATAAACAGTCTAAACTTACCTTTAAAATTCTGCGACCGTTTTAGAACAGACAATGAAGACGATGATCAAAAGAAACAAATTTCACTGATACTATATTATTTACTTAAGTGATAATCACACAATTTTACTTTATTATTTAAAACAAATTAAATTGTATAAAAAGAGGGCGTATTCACTTTTTCACACACTTTTTTTATAACAACAGCACAAACTAAATACACTGTAACTTTCTGGTGTTCTCCTCGGAAACGAATAAATACGGACGACAGCCTATTATTTGCAGTTGTCGTTCTGAAACAGACAAAAAACAGAAAGGAAGTTCTAATGAAAGAATTATTCACAACCTGAACTCACTCTTCATCGTTCTGCAATAGTCTTATTCTCTTTGTAACATGTGATACCATTCTTATACCAATTTGTTAAATAAAAAGTTCGCGTTTACTAGCCACAGTATTTTGCTTAGTCCTCGGTTACAATTCTTTTATAAATTAGTTATTCATCTGCTATACAACACCAAATCACCGTGTAAACGAATTAAAAACTTCATTAGTTGTATCATGAAAATTAATGTGTGCCTATGTTTAAATACAAATAAACCACAGCCACATATCAAAAATTTTATAATTTCACATTAAGGCTACTTAGGTACTCCAATACCCTTTCAAATTTCATTCTGCGCTAAGTAAATTAACTAATTTAAAAGAGATCACATTGATGAAATAATGTTAGATATACAAACAGGAAACACGATTCATTTTATTTTAGAATAGAAAATATTGTACATTTAAAATTTGCTGTGATTAAGCATTTGTGCCTGTACGAGAATGGAGGTATTAGAATCACCGAGAATGCTAGTCTAAGAGAAGCAAAGAAATTCCGGAGATTCTTTGCAAGATCGCAGGTCTGAAGAAAGCAGGCGGACAGTACAGGTTACAAATACGAAAAGAAATATAGGAGAAAAAGATACGATTGATGGAGCCGATCATAATACGAAGACTAACATTCTATGGATACATAGAATTGTTATGGACAGTATAGAATGGATGAAAATTGGTTGACTATAATAATATTCAAGACACTAAACAATATACTAAAGGTGACAGATACGTGGTACAGAAGGGTATTTAGAAAACTGGTATAAACCGAGAAAGTATAATGAATAAAACTAATTTCAATTAATAACGTTAAGGGTTTTTTCGAAGAACAACAGAAGAATACCAAATGGAGAGAATAAAAGATAAATGCCTACCGTAAAAAAATGCTGAGACTATGAGCTATAAAAAGATCTTACAGAAATACTTAAAGGATCTAAAATGGCTCTTAACGAAAAAAAAAGAAATTACGCGTGGCAACGAATTGATAATCTTATAACATTCGAAGCACCTCAATACGTTAAAAATTTTGATGTCAGGTCAATTTGTAAGGGATATAATTCCCTACAAACTGAAAGACAACAAGGATATTAACAGTTAGCTCTAACAAACTTGCAAAACTTACGAAAAGTTTCAATAATGACTGACAAATAATTTCATTAAAACGAATAATAATGTTACCGTGAATTTAATTCATAAAATTAACCAAAATTATGATTTTCAATAGAATAATATTTTTAAAAAACTGTTCCATCAAAGCTGGATGTTAAGGTAATAAATGGATTAGATTTAGACTCTAGAAAAGAACTGAACCGGCGTTTTTCAAATTTATCAACCCAAAGGGCTTCCAACTGGGACACGTAGTCGGATAAAATAGAATTACATTTTTAAAGATTGCATTCATTTTCTTTTCCACGAAGAAACGTTTCCTCCTTTCTTGCTCCAGGTTAATTAATAATTAAAATTAAAAAATATAATTTTATTTTACGACAGAAAAGTAAAATACTTGGGACTAGATTGTCGCCTCACATAGAAACATCAAACAATAATAAAAAACCAACTTGAGCTAACAATAGCAAATGAAATCGGTTATGTGGAAAAGTTCATCTTTCCCAAACGAATCAAAAACTATATAGTATGATTAAATTGTAAAATCCATAAAAACATAAGGGATTCAATTATAAGGTACATCCATACTTTTAATGTAACAAACATACATAGATATTCAAAAGTTTTAAATAAAACCTTTTCTAGCTATCCCTACAAATTCCATGGTCTATAAAAAACATTTATATGTAAGCTGATTTTGTCTCAAACAAGTAAAATCGAAACAGTTCTAAAATATGAAGAAATATTCGACCATTATCCGAATTTTCTGGCTCTAAATCTGCTCAACAATACCGACAATGGTTCTACAAGATTGAAAAGAGAGTGCAGTCGATTTTAATGAACATTTTGATTGTTTTAAAATGTGTCTCCTTATCCATCAGTAATATTTTAATTAACAGATCAAATTTTAAGCGCGTAGATGAACATTCATCATTACAATTAATTTAATGCAAACAGACTGAAATGTTGCTGACAAAAATATACATACTTTATGAGATATATTTTGAAACCAATCTGAAAAAAATTTGAACCAAAACTAAGTTAAAACAATTTGAAGATAGGTAAAAATAATGATTTAAATAAAATTTAGCACAGGTAGAATTTACGTGCAAGTACAGAATGGGGTATAAAATACTGATTAGAATGTTGGACAAAATTAGCAGTTAAAAGCCATTACGATATCTAGTTGAACGATCTGCTTAGAGGGTTACATTTAAATTCATGCCAAACGGTACGATATTTCCATATCGAAGTTAATGCATATCGATTAAACACAAAAACAGTAATCGCCTAATTTAGAGCTACCAGTACGGAACAGAAGTTTTTCCTTCTCATTGTCCAACTGGAAACAAAAATTACATTTCCAATATAACGATTGGTCTAATGAATGAGTCAATACATTAATCTCTCGTAATCGTAATGCATTAGCATTAATGAAGCGCTCATTAACAAAACACAATTCCATTCATATGACATTTTTCACTTTTTAATGATTTGATAGCCCCCAATGCCTCTCATAGTTAAAAAAATCGCTTGTGTTGCCTCCAACATTAGTTGTTGAAGGCGAGTCCCAATCATTACCAAGAGAGGTACATTTTTTGTTAAGGGTTTACAGCAACGAGATCACATTATGTTCGGAACATTTTTTTTCATAACATAAAAATTGTACGATATTTTTATTCCTACCTTATCAGGGAATCAAAGCCGGGAACTTCGGGAAAAAATTGAGTCTATAAATGATCACCTACATGATGCCGTCAGATCATTAGCCACCAAGTCAGCTATTTTGTTCAATAATGAAGACACGAGTTATTTAGTTGTGCGTGGTCTTTTCTGGTGATTCCTATTTGAAAAAGTTTTCTATGGAATACAATTTTTTACTTTTAAAATGATTTCGAAAAATAAAATTCATGGAAATTCTATAAAATTCGAAAAAAATATTGTTCATTATTTCAATCACATCTGAGTTCCTCCCAAAATATTTTTCTCTAGTGAACACTGCCAATATAATACCGCTGGAATATTGTATTATGTAATCTACCATGACTACGGATCTGTAAAACTCTTCTACTAAGTCACTTCTTTTATTACTTTTACGACAAAATTGAACCTATTTTGATGAGGGTTTCCAGTATTTCTGGTTTCACACAACTAAAAAAATAAACTTTACTATTTTTTTATATTTTATGGGATTTAGTCATATCTGTAGTAAATATATGTTTAAAAAATTGAAATTAAAGGTACTAGTATTTTGATATAAAATTGTTTTTTCGCCACGAGATTATTGCTCGTCCTCTGTGTTTCAGAAATATAAATATAGGTACATATTTAGCTGCTGTTAGTAGACTACAAAATTAATAAGGTGATGGTTACTCCCGTTATCCTTACGTAAAAGAGTCTTCTGGGTTACTTCAATGTCACAAGAAAGCAAAAATCAGGCGGCAGAGATGAGGTTCCTACGAAGGACAACAGAGTACACAAAATCAGGCCATATACGGAATGAAAATATAAGAGCCGAATTATAAATATATACATAGTCTATAAAGCTTGAACGAAAGAATAGAAGTTAATCATGGTAAGCGAACACAGCATCTGGAGAGAATACCCTTAAAAGTGAAGAACAACCGGTATAGACCACATGGAAAAAGATACATCGGAAGGCTACTGAAAGCACTAAATGAAACAAAATATTAAGCTATTCGCTGAAAATAGTAAAACATATAAAAGTGAGTTCGGAACCGGAAGGGGGGGGGCTAATCCTAGACAATAAGAAGAAAAACAAAAATTTAATGAAAATCACCCGTCCTAATCGGAGAAATTCACGGTCAAAAGCAGTTGTAAGAAGACCACCAGGTTTAAAACTTTAACAATTTTTTTTTAACGATGATGCAGAAAATTATGTCAACCTTAGCGGATATATTAACAAATTCTAAAAAACTGACACGAATTCGTGTTCTTTCTTACCTACATTTATCTTGTTACGAAGAACACCAACATACATTTCATTTTTTCTAAAAATAACTAACGGAGTAATTAAATAGCGCTGAGTAAATTTATCATATCATCAGCCACTTATACATTTTATACTAATGCGTAATACCCTAAGTAAACTCAATGAGTCAGAGTTTATTTCTTGTCAACAATCCTAGAGTAATGAGTCTTATATGATATTATATTTTAATGGACTTGAACTCTATCGATCTATTACAGAATTTGTAGATTTTCCAACGTTGGCTACATAAAGTTTAGTATTTTAAATTTAGTTCCAACCAAATAGGTCATTTCATTATGTTACTACAGAATCCATTTAATTAAAAAACAAACAATAATTAATTTTTATTATAGTTTATACGACTGTAAATGTTTATTTAATAATTATTAATATTCTAAATCGTGGTTCGAATCCCACTCCGGCACGTAGTATTTTCATACATTACAAAAAAATCATTTCATCCTCCATTGTAAACAGTTACACCACAACGTCGTCGCTAATAACCGTTGCAGTTAATGCGACATTAAATAAAAAGAAATTAAAAAATTCTAAATCACTTGCTAAAATAAATTAATTTAAAGATCAGTTAGAATCCATTGAGGAGCAATCAACCATATTAAGGATTTTGAAGTACAGAGTGATTTTTTTAGTCCCGTTACCCAATTGTTTATATCAGAAAAAGCGATTGTTTTAGGGTAAAAGACATTCTGTTCGTAACACAACCGAAACGACACAAACTTTTACACAGCTCAAGGAGAAGCAACTCACTATACCGGTTGAGTAGGGCTACGAACTTCGTGTCACAAAAAAATGTTTCTTTCATAGAAAAGAATTACCATTACCCAAACAAATTGGGTAACTGGACTGAAAATCACTCCATATTTAATTCTTCAGTCCAGCAATTGGAATTTTCAATTGACTCCACAGAAATTGAACTGAAATCTGTTATTTTCAGAGGAGATACCTTATTGTACGTCTTCTTGTTCTCTCCTTTTAAAACAGGATTGTTTTGTTTAACCCATAAATTTACGTCTCTTGTCATGATGAGCAACTGTCTTTCCATATTTTTAAGGGCTTACAAATAGGTCTTTGGTTTCAGTTGTGCGTAGTTCACCAGAAAACTAAAGTAGTCGATATAAAACAGCATATGACATCAGTAAAATGGTGATTGGCCGGAGATACACTGAGGTAGACAAATAATAATGGATAAAGAAAATTCAGCAGTGGAGGCCATGTCTGAGAAAGAGATGTTTTAAAACAAGTTAAGTTACACCAGCCAGTAAAGCGCATACACTTTAGCCCGTACTAATAAATAACCATAATACTGTAAAAGAAAAAGTCATACCGTATTCGAAGTCACTGTTCCAACAAAATTTACTTACGTTAAAAATTTAAAAAGAAGCAGCGTTTAATGTATGTTGTTCTAAATACGAAACAATTTTTAATAACAAAATACTCGTACTTATCTCTTTCAAGAAACCAATGCATAGCTTGACTACAAAAAGTTAGAAATTTTTTGTTTAAAAAGTTTTCCAAATTTTCGAACTATTTAAGTAGTCACGATAGTTTATTTGTGACCCGTATGTATTCTTTAAAAAAAATAAGATATATGAATACAGTCGAATAAGATAAATGAAAAACCATTGACAAAGTTCATGACGAATAACGAACAAAAGTAATTTTAACCACAGAACCTATTTATTCTTAATAAAACGGCACCAAAT
Organism: Catonia carolina; assembly: GCA_035578175.1. Lineage (NCBI taxonomy): Eukaryota > Metazoa > Arthropoda > Insecta > Hemiptera > Achilidae > Catonia > Catonia carolina. The sequence continues at coordinate 15,179,213 of JAQMRL010000002.1, read as the reverse complement.
GAAGAATACAACCAAATAAGAACAACAATAACGAAAATAATAAATGATGACGTCAGAAGTAATTACGCTGAAAATTAGATAGTCTACATGTAATTTATTTTGTTGAGAATACAAATTGTGTTCAACTAATGCAGTGTTTTTAATGATATTCATTTTAAACTGCATTTTCTTGTTACAGTGGCACGATTTGCCGTAATAGTAAACCTGTTTAAATTTTGTCACGCTGTTGTAGATGACCTCCGGGCTAACTTAGTAAATTACCTATTCAAAATTAAGTTATAAGGGTTGGACAAGGACTTGTTAAGATGACCGGCACATTACCACCCATGAAGAAACTTTTCTTTATATCATTCTTAAAATTCTAGACACCAGGTGCTAAAAAAAATCAGTAATCATGTACTGTGGTTATTTCGAAATAAATAAGCCAACAGAAGGTCCCAATTTCAAAAAACAAGACTTTACTTCCAACAGTTGCAGGTAACAATAGCTGATAGGCTAATAGAAACAGTTGTTTATAAAATATTCAATAATTTTCTTTTAATCCATGTGTTGTTCAGGTCATCAGCCGGAAGGCTGGATTGAACCTGTAAAGGTTTTACCAAGTAAAGGAGGAGTGAGGTGGTTTACCATTGCCTTCCTCACTGAGCGGAAAAGTACGCTTATCAGCATGCCGGGCCCTCCGAAAAGCACCCACTTTCCACTCCGCAAATGAGACCTTTACTTCATTCACCACAGGGTCTGGCTGTATAATGAAATTCATTACGTTTAGAGGAGATAATTCTGATTAGTGTATTTTACACCTCTACCTCTTCTGTTCTTAAATGATTCAGTCATTTAATTGGCTGACCATGTGATAAGAAACAGAACTATTTATTTTAGCCCTGCAACAAACAGATTAAGAGTAAACAATCTGACATTCCACCTGTCTGCTATGGGCAGTTTTAATCCATAGTATATAATATATACTTAGTCTACTATTATTATATATTTATACTTACTATACTTACTTATATACTTTCTTTTATACTTACTATAATAATATTCTGCCCATAACAGACAGGTGGAGTGTAAAATTGTTTACACTAAATCTGTTTGTTGCAGGGCTAAAATGAATAGTTCTGCTTCTTATTACATAGTCAGCTGATTAAATGATTGAATCATTTAAGAACAGAAAAGGTAGAGGAGTAAAAGACACTAATCAGAGTTATCTCCTCTGAAAGAAATGAATTTCATTATACAGCCAGACCCTGTGGTGAATGAAGTGAAGGTGGGATTTGCTGAGTAGAAGATATACGCTTTTCAGAGGGCCCGACGTGCTGATAAGCGTACGTTTCCACTCCGTGAGGAAGGTAATTGTAAACCACATCACTTCTCGTTTTACTTAGTGAAACCTCTACAGGTTTAAACCAGCCTTTCAGCTGATGACCTAAACAACATAATAATATATACGAATTTATAAAAATATATATGGTACCTATTACATACAATATAATATTCTTATAAATTCGATAGATAATATCTAACTTTGTAATTTATATATAAAAAATTTTCATTTTTTATTTATTTAATTTTTTGTTAGTACAATTTAATGTATAAACATTTCATTTGTTAATTCTGAAATGTCTTATAAACAATAACAATCCAAATTCGTCATCGGTAGTCAGGAACCGTACCACCAATAACATCGATTTATTACGTGTGGAAACAATAATTTAAAGCAGTGTTTCCCAACCGGTGGTCCGCGGACCAAAGGTGGTCCGTGACAGCCTTCGGGGTGGTCCGAGAGAGTCCGGTGACTACTTATAAAAATGTAATATTTTCCCGTGATTAAATCAAAGTTACGATTTTCATTGAACAAGATTAAGTAAATACATTCAAGATTCAGAATAAGTAAAGGTAGAAGAGTTGTGGTGCAAGAAAGCCCTGGGCTTCCCCAACATTCGGCAAGTAGCTTTGCGGTATCTTATGATATTTTTCAACTACTTATTTGTGTGAGCAGTGGTTCTCTAGTTTGTTGTTAATTGAAAACAAACAACGAAATCGGCTAAGTGTAAGCAGTGATTTGAGAGTAGCTCTTAGCAAGAGCCTAAAACCTAGAATTCCTCAGCTAGTTAGAAAAATTCGTGCAAAAAAGTCGCATTGAAATTTTCATTTAATTTTTTATTCATTTTTTAATTTTCATTGTTATTTTCGACTAAGTAAATTCTGTATTCCTTATTTTATTAAAAGACAATTTAAAATTAAAATATTTTTACTTTTTGTGATGTACAATGTACCCTACTTTCTGAAAATAACAATTATATGTTTGTAATAATAGTTTCTTAATTAATAATGATCGTTTGTTTCTGAAAATTCGTTTTATTTAATCACCTTTTAATTTGGTTACAACTGATAAGATATATCCAATAATGTAATGGGTGGTCCGTGGTAGTTCACTTTCAGGCTGAGTGGTCCGCAGACCACTACGGGTTGGGAAACACTGATTTAAAGTATTAAATAAATATAAGGGTAGAAGAATTCCAATTGCCGTTAAATAGTAACATTTATGATTTATGAATCAATTGTATACAAAATATTACATCGATATAAATAGACCGTCGTAATTGATAAGATTCTTACTATAAATAGATAATTCCATTACAATCTTTATCTGTTCTTAATTTAAAGCCTTCTAAACTTTCTTTGAATTCAAAATAAAACAATAATATTAACAATACAAATAATTTCGTTCCATTTATGTAGTGGTAGTGGTAGTTTCCGCAGTATTATAAACGTTCGTTTGGTTTAATTTTTTTAATATATTCCCTACTGTACTGAAACTACTGTGTGAACATCTGTCGGGTGGCTAATCATTACAAACCTATATAATCAGATTGTACCCAATAAATATAGAACTAATTAATCTTTATCTTGATAAATGGTGCAGGATTGCTAGGAGAAGTCTGTAAAGAGTTTCAAATTAAAAATGGTTTTAGGTAGGGTTTTGGACTATAACCTGTTCTCTCTAACTCTTTGTGCTGGAGAAGATTACACGGGAATCAGAAAAGAAACTTGCCAAGCAAAGTTTGCTTAATTTAATTCACATTGGAGGGTCAAGGAACAACATCCAGAAAACTGTCTTGTTTTTTGCAGATGACATATCTATTGTTTTTTGAAACACGAAAACAACGACGGAATGAATCAACGTGTTTGAAGAATAAGGATAAAAAGCGGGACTACAGATTTCCTTGGAAAAACTAAATATATTATATATACATATCAAAATACCTCAGCGTCACTTGAAGACAAAAAACTAAAAAAATCAGAAAATTTGATTACTTTAACAAAGTCATGGAAAGTGTACAACGGAAGACTAGCGAAAAGTAAGCAAACATGTGACAAGATTCCGCCACATTCCAAAGAAATCAATCTCTGTATAAGAGGAAAACTAAGACAAACCACGATCTAACATTATAATACTACTCGTATGATAAAATCTGCATCTCTGAACCCGAGTGAAGGCCTTAGAATGATCAGGAGCGCTGGTTTCCGAGAAAGAAAAACATTTCAGAGAAAAATTCTTCGCAAGATAAAGGTTACGATAAACAGAAAAACCGTAAAAATAACGAACGATTATCGAAAACGGTCAGAAAACAAAAACTAAAATTCTATGGACACGTGTAATAAATAAACTGAAAAAACCTAGAAAGTACAGTATGACCGAGATAATTTAGACACATAATTAACTTGTACGGTTTCCACGAAAAACCAAAGCAAAAAACCAGATGGAGGCAACAAAGAAGAAAAGCCAAAAATGAAAAAATTATGATTGTGTGGGCTACAAAAAGACGTTCCATAAATGTCTAAAGTTACTTAACGTGATCTGAAATGTCCCTACACAAAAAAATTGTTTTTTGAGTTAACATTCTAATTTTCTCTTTATTATATTTCAAATTTTTAAATATTTAACAGTTCTTCATACATCCATTTCAGTTCACCGCTTCTCAAACAATTTATTTTCACAGTAGAATTTTATACGTAAAACAGGCTTACATTAACAGGTTTGGAAACTAACAATTTATTTCCATACAGTGGTCAAGGGTATTGGTCAGTCAGAGCTGTCTTCTGCTATACAACTTTTCCTTTAACAAAGATCGGAATGCAGGTAGGCAGGCAATCGTGACCAGTGACCAAGCCAAAGTAAACAAGACTGCCCGGAGACAAAGTAGGTATATAGTCAGTCTGCCAATTGAAAGCCCATTTTCTAACTACAAGTAGTAAACAAAAATAGTAAACGGTATAATACTAGACTAAAAAAGTAAGTAAATATTATTTATACTAATTCGGTTCCTTTGTTTGCCAATTCAATTAAATCTCCCATAAGAGTATCTTGAAATTTTAATTGCTCGTATAGTTCTCCAAAATTAAAATGTATACAAAACTTTGATATGACATATTATACCTGTATTCAATTCCAAAATAATAATCCTTCTAACTTTATTGAAGCACTAAATCTCATAAAATTAAATCACACCATTAAATCTAAATTTGAGGATATTTCTAATCTATATATTTAATGCAATCGGCCTGTAGTGTAGTGGTTGGTAACTAGCTCCTACGCTACGGTCCCGGGTTCGATAACCGATCAGGCCTGGCATTTTTTCATCTGTATAACCTCGTCTCATTATCTACGCACAAGCTAAGGCTTATGTACATCATCACAACTAAAAAAAAATCTGGTGTAAAACACTCACACGACAATATTTTTCCAATGTTAATCATTAAAAACATAACTTATGTTTAAAAATGAGTAAACAATACAAAATGAAAAAATAACCTTATTTTTAATCACGAGTGAATAACACTGAATAAAAATCAACCTCTGTTCCATAGACATGCGTGCGCGCGCGCACGTACGCACAGACCAATCGGATTTTTGGGTTTAGTGGCCCTGGAAACGTGAATTTCCGGTAAAAACTCGATTTCGGAAAATCGTTATGAAAACAATACCTACTTTCTTTTCCTATGAAGAAACGAAAAATAATCTAAAAAAAAATAAAATAAAACAGGCCTATAGATTATTTTTCTTTATAGGTTTTCTCATATTCATATAGGGGAAAGAGGAACTAAAAATAGAATAAGGATTTTTTCCCTGTTCCGTCAAAGCTCCCACTAGACTGGTTCCAATCAATCCGTTTTTAAAACGAAGCTACAGTTTATACAGCCACTGGCACGTTTACCGTCACCCATCGTAATTAATTCCGAATTTCCGAATAATGGTGAAAATAAAAATTAATGACTTTTTTACAACCCAGGTTTTTTTATCTGAATATTTACCGCACCGATGGTGTGCTTAATTAATTTGTGAATGCTTAAGTGACACTGTGTGAAGGCTTAAGTGACACTGTTTTACGAAAGTTTTCTTTGTTTCCGATGGAATTAAATCGTTTTGAAATATCTAGAAACCTTTAGCTGTTCGCTGATCCATTCAAACATTCGAAGTTTCTATAGATTTTTAGGCGTATAAAACGTAAATATTTCTGACAAACCCTTGTTTCCAGTTATTACCGTAAAAAATGCGACCTAAAACTTCCACATCGTCGTATTAACTAGGGGTACACTCTTTTGGGTTTCTTATTTCGACTTTTTTATTTCATTAAAAGGATAAAATTTCGTTACGATAACTTACTCAATGTTCATATAGGTACACTTGAAAGAGACAGTGAAACCAGATTTTTTTACAGAAATCGATTTTAGCTGATATTAAAAAAACAAATTTTATATTAATTATTATAAAATTTGTTTTTCTAGAAGAAACTTTGAATTAATTTTAAGAAACTGTATAGTGGAAGATTTTTTTAAATAAATTTGTAGCTTGTTATAAATTTTGATAGAACCATAAAAGCTACGGTTTTTTGTTTTTTATTCTTCTATGGTGTCACAGTTCTAAAACAATTTTTACTATACCTAGTCGGTATAGTAACATGAACTTAACCGTTGAAACCGTTAATTTACACCTAACTTAAATAAATAAAACATTTTAAATTATTGTAAAGAAAATAAAAAACGATCGACTACTAGAGTGCCGTAAATGTAATTTAATTTTAACATAAAGTTATTTACAGCACTGCAGTTACATTTTATAATGCAATAAATAACGGTAGAAGTAATAAAGTGCACTTTGCAGAATCAATTAACATGGAGAACTTTACTATCACTACAGTATCGTACAAACAGTATGAAAGTAAGTGGGAATGCTTATTGTGTCAGTGTTGCCAACATAAAAAGGAAATCCTACCGACAAGAACACTATAAATAATACTGTTTGTCTAGTTTGTTATACCAAGAACCAGTAACTTTAGTAAAAGTTAGTAAAAGAGAAATATGAAAAATTATGTAAAGCTGGGCGAATTTTTGTAACGTCATCAGTTGTTTCATAAACTTCCATTACATAAGTGCACAATTTTTTTTGTAAGTTTTATTAGAGTACATGTTAGTACCCAATATATTGTTTCGAACCAAAAATTAATACTGTAATTAATATGAAACTCATTTACAGTAAGACGTTCTCAAGGTGAAAAGTACGTTCTTTTATTCTCTATTTTTATTTTTTGTTTTTTGTCCGTTTGTTTTGCAAATACTGCTAAAGCAGACGATGAGAAGGAACATAAATTAAATGAGTGATGAAAAGTGGCAAACCTGAACTTTATGTGACCGAATTGCGATCTCTTGTTCTTAATTTTTTGAATGCAAAAGTGTCTCCGTAACACCTGAACATTTTTCTTTCGCCTTCATTTCCAATAAACTGTAAATTGTAAGGGATGGAGTGTGTTGAACAAGGATTGTTAATTGCAAGGAATTAGATGTTTTGAAGAGGAATTATCAAAAATCAAATGTAGTAGAAAGTTTGTTTTTTTGTACGAGGTAAGTGCCAGAAGAGTGGGTACATAATGGCCCAGGGTACCGAATGGTCCAATAGCGGCGAAGTCTTAAATGTTTGAAAAACTATTCGACCGCAGGTAAAAGCGTTAGCAACTTTGTAGTCGGTCAGTCAAGAGTGGAACTTGCGAATGAAACGTGCTATCTGACCTTTCGGAATTGTGTAGTTACGGGACCGGTTCTGAGTTATGTTCAATATGCGTGAGGATGGTACAATGTTTTAGTGGACAGGTAACCGTTTTGGTTCTACGAACAATAATTTATTGTTAAAGGCCAAGCCAATTGCTATGAGCGCTGGGCTACGCATGCGTGTACTTGACTTCCACCCTGCATACCCCTCCGACCCTAAGTCAGAGTATTGTTGAAAATTGACAACATCCATTGTATTTTGTAAGCAAGCTGTTCCATTGTTGATTTCATACGCTGCACTATTGCAGTACATACAAGACTATACTAATGCAGACGCACGTTTTGCCCAAAAGTTTTGCACAAAATGTTGGTTCCAATCAAAAGAAGTAATGAACACGATAAAGATTAAAAAGCTCGAGTATTTGGGATAAATATATAACGCGCAACGAGAAAAGATATGGGTTGTTGCAATCTGTATACAAGGAAGAATAACTGGACAACGTAACGTGGGGAGAAGATGTATTTCCTCGTTAAAAAATCCGATAATGTGGTATTCGAAAACGACAACACAGCTGTTTCGAGCAGCAGTGGGTAAGTTTCAGATTGTTAATATGGTGGCCAACATCCAGAAAGAATAGGAATCTCAAGAAGAAGAAGAAGTCAAGTTGGTTTCATCTTAAGTTTTTGTAATCTGTTTAATTTATATACTAATTTTATTTGTAAGTAGGCAAAGTTAAGTATTGATTGTAATTATTGATTTTGTCAATAAATAATAGTAATAAGTTGTTACAAGTTCGTTTATTATTTATTAAGCACAGATTCCGAACGAACCTAGGCTAATATGTTTGTTCTTCATTATGTGAAGATCAAATACTTTTCTCAAATATCTGGCCTGGGTAGTCTGCACTAAAGTACACGATTAGTTTTTTCTACAGTTTTTGTCGGTAGGAAATGCTTTGTATGTTGGTAACACTGACATAATAAGCATCCCCACTTTCTTTCATACTACTAGAATTATAGTTATATACAAAAGTACATAAACACTATATTTTTAATTATTACAAAAGTTATTAAAAAAAATTTTATGCACTGCGTGTTACCTAGAATAAAATATCTTAAAACTTGCTTTTATACACCAGAATTTGGGGAAGCTTATTTCATTCCCTTCGTTTCTTTTAATAATATTCCACGGTAATAATAGAACACAAATCAAGTTGCGGTTCCACTAATTGTTATAAAAAAAATTTTTATGTAATTATTTAAGACAATTTAGGCATGTATTGAATCCAAGACTTTCAATTTTGTTATTAAAGTAACTTAAATTAGTTAAAAGCTATTAGTAAGTTAAATTACTCACTTAAGTAATCCAACTAGTCCGATGAACTAAAAGGTTAAACACGTTAAGGTCGTGCAGCACATACAACTTAGGAATTACCAAGGTTTATAATGAAATAACCACACTGACAATTCTGACATACCTAAGAAACCTAACTATGTAGTTTACCTCGTTATTTATGTAATAATATTTAACACCTTCAAATATCAAACTCAGGTACTTGAGTCTGACTTAATGCAGCTGAGTTATTATAGTCTTACAATATAGAAATCTGTATTACGCCTACTCAAGAACGGGTTTCTTACATAGAATATTGTCTATTCGTGAAAAAATGAAAATGAAAAATAATGTAAAATTGATTAGTGATTACTCCCAAAACTTTTAAAACTAAGAATTACGTTAAACACAGAACAAAAATAACTCTCAGTAACTCTCCTAAGACGCACGTCGAGTGTTCAGAACTTACAAATGACCTACAAGCAAAACAGCTAAAAAGTCACGTTACTCCTTTTATCGTGCTTTTAAAGAAATGATACATACTTTCAATCCACAGTTACAAAACATTTGAACCTTCTTTTAAAAGCTTACCAACAGAACAGAAAATCTGTTCATTTTAAGTCTAAAAGAATCGCTTTATTACTTCAGCCTTAAACTCATTTAATTGACAATTTTTTCGTATTTTGAATTTAAAATCGTTTATTAACAGTTAAAATTTCACGTTCCTCAGCCTTACCTTTCCTCTCTAACATTTACCCTCAATAATATTTGTAATAAAAAAAATTGTGTATCATTGCGTGCCTGACACATTTCGAGTTCCCTCCGTTAAAGAGTTTTCCTTATCATTCGATTACCATTAATAAGTGATCATAGTATTTTTTTCGGCCCCATAACCACATCATCTTGATTTACCCAGCTTTTTGAACACTGCGTTTGTACAACCAGGCAAAGCCCTTCAGCTCAGGTAACAACTAAGAAGTTTCCAGATAATAAAATACTCCCGTTTTAAAGCATCAAACTGTATTCTATTAAGTTTCCGATATGGAAATATGTACATTTGATAATTAGGCCTAGAGGTATGATGACCATACCGTCACATCAATAAGTCGAAACCATCTACAAATATACTAAATTAATAGCAATATCTTAGGGTGGGTATAGACGGACGAGCGGAGTATTTCAACGAGACACTCGTTGAAATTATTTTTAAAACGAACACACCGAGAGACATGGGAGAGCAATGAGCACACCACGAACCACTACCAGTCATTCAACAGCAGCCACCGCAGCTTCATTTCTTCTATGCAATTTCAGAGATGATTGGTACGGTTTTAGTGATGGCCAGTTTGTTCAATAAGAGGAAGCAACGACGTTGGTGTTACACCAACCTTTATAAAATAACCTCTGTCTGGTACGGAGATTTTGTCTCAAGAAAAAGACTTGAAGTCTCAAGAAATAAGCGGCCAATATAAAAATTTCACGCGAATGCCTACTACTGATTTTGAGAATCTGCTTCAGTAGATAGGACTTGTGTAACGGATCCCTAATGAGTTGGTTTTATATAGGACAAAAAGCTTTGAAAACTTATTAGCAACCATGCCCAGTTGTTAACAGGGCAGGTTGCTTTAGGGCATATTTGACGAGGTTCAAACTTAGTGAAGTGCCAAAATGCTATGCGACAGTGAAGAGGAGGAGTCCATTGCGCATATTTTTGAATGATGTCCCTATTTTGGGCTCGAAAGACTGGAGATATCTGAGAAGATAGGCGTTGCACAGTGGAGCCCAGAGAGGGTAGGGGTAGCGATGCTGAGAGCTGGAAGTTGGTCGCTCAGTTTGCGGAGAGGGTGATCGGGAGACTGCGGAGAAAAGAGACAAATGGAGATCAGCGGCATCGCCCTTCCCACAGTAATTAAATTCTGTCCCAATCTCATAAAGTAGGCACACTTATTTCCTGAGCTGGTGATGAAAGAGATGAATGATAGTGAGAGAGTGAGTGTTGGTCAGTGACAGCGAGAGGAGAATTAGGCTACAGTTCCCTTCCACGCCCCGCTGACAGTGTGTAAATTTTTAAATCCGACATTTCCCTGGTAGTATTACATAAACAGTTCTGAGGGATGTGGAGGGTTCTATGCTGATGTCGGATCACGCGGCCAGGCGGCGGGTTTTTGGTTGGTAGGCGGTTGTGGCCTCTTTGGGGCTGGACGAGGACGCCTCAGTTGAGTCCATCACTACTTCCCCCATCGTAAGGAAGTAAACGTGAGTTTTTCTCGCCGCCTCGGATAAAAAAATTTTAAAAATCTTTCTCTGACCACTCCATAATTAAATTATGAATTTCGGAACAAAATGTAAAACCGAAAAAATAAATATAGGTACTAATAAAAAGCAAATATAATATAAAAATAACGAAGCATATACATGAATGTAGAATAATGAAGAATATATATCAATGTAGAATTGATTAATAAAAAGATATTGTCAATGGTAAATACGATACTGGATGCTCGGGAAAGGTTCGTGAGAAGCCACGACGTACAAAATATATGAATTAGCGAGCACCTTAGCGTTCTTCAGAAAAATCGACTGGAAACGGGTCGCCACAAGTGGATTACGACCTGCTCGTGAGCACCATCCAAATATCATTTGTATTATAAAAATCGGAGCACGAGACTATGTCTCGAGCTCCGCTCGTGCGTTTATACCTTTAGCTTCACCATCTGGGTAGCTCAGACAGTAAAAAACTAAAAAATAAAGTGAATATTTTGAGATAGATTACCGCAGAGTATCTCAAAAAAATACAGTATACAATGCAACTATGGACACACAAACTGAAAACTACTCAACAATGTTGTAGAATTTTAAATAAAAAAAACATAATAATATCTATCTTATTATCTTAAATATCATTTATCTGTATACTATAGTAACACAAATTATTACTTTTTTAATAATGACAGAGAAACGGGATTATTAAATAAAAAGATGACGAAGATTTTTAATATTACCCATCGTAAAAACGTTAGAACGACATAATCAGACTTATTCTAGTAAATAAACTAAAATTTTATGATTCATCAAGTAGGTAAAACTACACTGATTTAACAGTATTATTAACTATATTTTAATGCAGGTACTTGTAATAAAACTACAAAACCGTTACAACGGTTATCAATTAACCGAAGGTATAAAAATTAAACTATTGAAGAAAAATAAAAAAGAAGCTATTTCCTCAATTTCTTTTCTGCTTACAATTCAATGTGCTATAAAATGGTAGAGTCTTTAACTGTTTCATTCATTAGGCATAAAAAAGTAAAAGAAACATTACGTTAGATTAACATATTTCATAACGCAGACCTATTTTTGCAAAAAGTAAACACTACATGCCTATTAGATTTCTTCTGTAATAAAAAGAAATGTACGTTAAAGCTAATTATTTTTACATTCTAATTTACTAATTTTTCAATATTGTCTATCTTTAAAAAAATTAATTTTAATTTAATCTAATTTACTAACCTATTTTTAATCAAAATTATATTTCAATAAAAATTTTAAAATTTTGGTGCTACAACTTTAAAAAATTGAACGTAGGTAATAAATAAAATAATACTAAAAATTTGTTGTGAAATATTCGTTAGAATTTTTCTAGCAAAAGTAAATAATGAAAAATATAAACTAGTCTATGTTTAAGGTAGCAATCTTAAAAAATCAATTTTAAACGACCCGCACTTTAAAAAATTGCAGAACCGTGCAGCAGATATAAAAAGACTACGGGTTGAAAGTCACTAAAAAGGATGCGTGATCATGTTTCACTCTACCAAGCCTTCAGTCAAAACAACCGGCGACAGACCGGATGTTTTATAATAAGCCTACTCTATGAATTCTTTCTATTGGTACTGTCGTGTTTTATATTCAGTATGTTTAATTACTTGCTAAAAACTTTCATCTAAAATCGAATGGATCGCGCTAAGTTCAATCAGAAGTGTAATACATGTATGTTTTGACGTGTTGCACGGTCCATAGGATATGGTATAGTTGCGTTAATGTAGCATGTCCACTCTATCAGCGTTTTAGTGAGCATTGTGCGATTCGTGGTAGATCGGGAGAATTTATGTTGGGTATCAATATAATTTTGATGTTTGTTTCGAAACGTACGGTAAAATTTTATAAATGTGTCGTTGATATAAGGGTTGTGTACTAAGTTATTGTTGTTGTTGTTTAGGTCATCAGCCAAAAGGCTGGTTTGAACCTGTGGAGGTTTTACTAAGTAAAACGAAGAGTGAGGTGGTTTACCATTGCCTTCCTCACTGAGTGGAAAAGTATGCTTATCAGCATGCCGGGCCCTCTGAAAAGCACATATTTTCCGCTCTGTAAATGACACCTTCATTTCATTCATCACAGGGTCTGGCTGTATAATGAAATTCATTACTTTCAGAGGAGGTAACTCTGATTAGTGTCTTTTACACCTCTACCTCTTCTGTTCTTAAATGATTCAGTCATTTAATTGGCTGAACATGTGAAAAGAAACAGAACTATTTATTTTAGCCCAGCAACGAACAGATTGAGTGTAAATAATTTGACACTCCACCTGTCTGTTATGGGCAGAAGTTATTGTATAATGTTCTATTAGATACGTAACTTGGGGAATTAGCTGAGGTACAAGAATTTACTTTGGAAACGCTGTATTCGTGAAATGACGGACTATAAGTTTGGCTACTATACATACAGATATTTGAGGAAGGTTTTTAGATTTAGTTTTTTTTTAACGTAATGTCTTGTAGATATATTTTTTTATTTGGCACATATTTATTTTAACAGCAATCTTTATTAGTTTATTAGTATTAAAAGTTAGTGCACATTATTTTAATTAATACCACACTAGTACAGGGGTAACAAAAGTAATAGAAAATAAAAAAGAAGCATTAAATTGATCTATCCTTGAACAAGGAAAATCATAGATTAGTAGGTTAATTTTCCCACCACAAATTTAATTTCAGATATTAAGTTGTTAATCAAGGAAACATGCATTTAATTGGAAGTTTTTTTATAGTAACGGGAAAATAAACAAATAAAAATAATATACTTACATAGAGAGGTTAAAACAATAAAAAAATTACTTTTTTCAGTTTAATTTAATTTTGGTCAAGTCATTAACGATTGCAGTGGGTTAAGTTACAATATCGGTGATTTTATTTTCCAGATCCTAACTGGGAATCGAAGCAAGGATCAAATCTTTTCTTCAGTTTGTAATATTTTTTTTTTATTTATAAAATTAACTATTAGGTAATTTATTATTTATAGATTGACATACGTTTCCAAAAATTTATTTACAGTTGTAATTTTGGAAAAATAAGATTTTTGTTCACGATGAGCAGAAATTTCGAGAAATTAAGCCAACAATTTAGACAACCTTAAAGAGCATCTAAATATCTAAAAAAATAAAAGTAAAATCTATGTTTTTAGTAAGTTTATATTTTCAAAAACCAACTATGTAGTAACGTTGAGTTATTTTCGGATCCTAGCCAGGTATTCAACTTTCCAATCCAGCACTTTACAACCACGCTACTAAGGAAGTAATATAAAATTCCAAAAAAATTATTAGTTTATTTAAAATGGCACCAGCAGTTTGGTAAATGGTGAAAGTAACGAGTTATACAGTAATGATAAGTTTTTTAACCTTTCCCAATTTCCAGACGGTAAAGTGGAATTGAACCCGAGTCCTTCTGCATAGTAGTCTACTACGCCACCGTACCACTAATATTAACAAACCCCTGGCATAGAAGCCAGTTGCGCTGACTTCTATTCCAGGGATCCCGGGTTCTATCCCCAGTCAGGTCTAGTAATTTTCATCATTTATTACCATACATCACCCTTCAATGTCAGCTTTAGACCTAATATGTAAGTTATAACAATCGGAAGTAAAACAAAAAAACAAGTAAAACGCCAAGAGGTCAGAATTAATTTAATTTACAGAAATTATTTCCAAATAAATGGTTCATAAAACCTACCATACAATGACAACACAACCCTACTAATTCTTTTTAATAAAAAAAATTACAACAATTACTTCGAAATGAATGAGCCGATTTCCATGCAGATTCGATTATAAAATTGTAAACTGATGTTCACAGAGTATCAGTTTTTTTGAGGGGTTTCCGGATCTCATTCTCGAGAAGAACATTGAATTGTTAACAGTTAAACCAATCAATAACGTTCCCTTAACTTAACAAGACCACACATGAAAAAAGCTGTAGATGTAACCTTAAAATTAACTACGAAAAATTACAAATTGTAGCAACCTTTTTCATTTTATTTAATCTCCGTTACATGCAATTTAGTATAACAAGCAAAATAATAAATAATGTAATATACTGATTTTTTTTTTCAATTTAGGTAAAAGATGAATTGCAAATGCAATCGATCATTACACGTTTTATGCAAAAAAAAGAAACATTGATTGACATTGCAACAATGTATGACAGATTAGTTAGTTACTTAACAATAAATCATGACGCATATCAACCAACGTAATAAATTATACTACGAAGTTTACATAAAAATTCAAACTAAACAATTCTAGTAGTTACGAAAAAACATTACATTATTGAAATACATTATGAAGACCGAGCCTTTCTAAGGAATTTCATACAGAAATTAAACACAGGGAAATTATTATTTGGTTTTTTTTATCTATGCTATTAAGATTAAGAAGTTACAATTGGTTGTTTGTTCGTTCGTTTGTACGATGTAAGCTCAGAAACAACCGAACCGATTTAAAAAAATATGTTCCCAATCTGAAAACGAGTTTTCTGAGTTACATAGTCAATAAAGCATTATGTAATTACTAAATTTTTGAAAATAAATTAATTTGTGATTGGAAAAATTAAGTCATCTTTTATAGTTTGTTTTCGGTAAGAATAGAATGGGGGTGTAAGGTACGTGATGCGTCATACATAGCCTCTCCGTATTAATGCCAACCTCACCTGCTCGCTGGTGCACCCTGCTTTTACTGACGAGGAAATGGCGACCGAGTGTTTGCCGGGATAAGCAAGCAAACTCTGTGGGCTTTGTGCCAACAGAGCAGAGCACTCTTTTGTCCTGGAGTTGGGAAACTGGCTCCTTAAGGCGGAGGAACCGCATTGCGGTCAACGGCATAAGGATGGTAGAAGAGTTTTGGACAAACCACCACATTAAAGATCCCTTAGGGATAAGTCCTAGTAATCAAAAATGGCTATGCTTGCAGCGAAATTGGTATCCGGAGTAAGTCCCTCAATCGGTTCTCCGGGAGGGACAGTTACAAGCGCAGAAATTAAAAGATTACGACAACGTAAGAGTTTAAGAATTGGAACATGGAATGTAACAACTTTAAGCCAGGCAGGTAAAATACATAACGCGATTCAAGAAATGACACGTATGAAAATTGATATACTGGGCATATGTGAAATGAGGTGGCCGGGAACAGGATCCATCAACATTCAGGAACATCAGGTTTATTACTCAGGCACGGTTAATGATAGGCATGAAAGGGGAGTCGGAGTTATATTGACAAAGAAAATGGCTCAATGTGTGACTAACTTTATACCGGTTTCGGATCGAGTTATGCTACTGCAGATGAGAGCTAGACCAGTGAACATTAACATCGTTCAAGTATATGCTCCCACAGCAGACAAGAAGGATGAAGAAGTTTTTGATCTTTACCACAGCATAAATGAAGTTATGAGGAAGCTCAGAAAAGAGGATGTTACCATCGTTATGGGAGATTTTAATGCAAAATTAGGAGCTGGAAAAACATCGGATTGTGTGGGTCCTTTCGGTTTGGGAGAACGAAATCCTCGCGGTGATGAACTGGAAACATTTGCCGATACTCATCAGTTGGTAGTCATGAATACTTGGTTTAGACAACCACCTCGAAAGCTCTAACAATGAAATGCAATGGTGGAAATCACCCATGGATAAACCTGGTGAAATTATAAGAAATCAAATTGATTACATCATGGTGAATAAGAGATACAGGAATAGTTGCACTAGTGTCAAAACTTACCCAGGAGCAGATATACAGTCAAGCCATGTCCCATTAATAGGTACTTTCAGGGTTAAAATGAAAAGAATGTCACCTAAAAAACAGCAGACTTATGACATGAGAAAACTTAAAGACGAAAATATCAGACAAGAAATAGGATCAGCCCTAAAGGACAAAATGGTCAACAGTATGCAAACGGGTAACATAGAGTCGGCACTGGCTAATTTTCAAAAAGCGACAACTGAGATTAAAGAGGAATATCTGAAGCCTGATCAAAGAATGAGAAAATCGTGGATGACAAATGAGATCGTGGGACTGATGGAACAGCGAAGAAGGCAGAGGGGCAACATTACGCAGTATAAAGTGTTGCATAATACCATCAGAAGGAAAATCAGGGAAGCAAAAGAGAAGGAAAGACAGGAACAATGCATGGAAGTTGAGCATTATCAGAGCCGATATGACGATTTCAATGTGCACCGAAAAGTCAGGGAAATAACTGGGAAACTTGGTAAAAAGAGATGGGGAAAACTGATGGATGAAGACGGTAACTTAGTGGTCAGTAAAGATGAGCAAAAGGATGTATGGAGAAAATATCTAGAAAAGCTGTTCTATGATGCTAGAGAGAGGCAAGAACCCATCATAACAGATAATGAAGGACCACGTATCTTAAAGGAGGAAATTGAACTGGCAATTAGGCAGATAAAGGAGGGGAAAAAAGCTGGATTAGACCAAATAAAAGCTGAATTTTTCAAAATGCTTGATGTAGAACAACTGCAATGGCTCACAGCAATATTCAATTCCATCTATGAATCGGGTCAAATTCCCTCCGAATGGTTGAAGTCGGAATTCGTAGCCTTACCAAAGAAACCAGGGGCAAAAGTATGCGGAGATTATCGTATCATAAGTTTAATGAGTCACATGTTGAAGCTCTTCCTCAAAGTTATTCACAGAAGAATATACCGTTTGTGCGAAAGAGAAATAGCCCCGAATCAGTTTGGGTTTCGCAATGCAGTCGGAACGCGAGAGGCGCTATTTAGTGTTCAGGTCCTGTTTCAAAATTGCAGGGATGTCAGTTGTGATGTGTTTGCATGTTTAATTGATTACCAGAAGGCCTTTGACCGTGTCAAACATGGGAAAATGATTGAAATATTGAAACAGACAGGAATCGATGGGAGAGATCTCAGAATAATATCACATCTGTATTGGAATCAAACGGCCATATTGAGGGTTGATGGCGAGCATACAGATGAAGTGGAAATCCTGCGAGGGGTTAGACAGGGGTGCATATTATCACCAATATTATTCAACCTGTACTCCGAACACATCTTTCGAGAGGCTCTACAAAACTTAGAGGAGGGCATTTTAGTTAATGGACTCAGGCTTAACAACCTGCGGTATGCGGATGATACAATTGTTTTTGCGGATTCAATAGAAGGACTGCAGACGCTCATGAACAGAATCCAAGAAACAAGCAGCATATATGGACTTGACATAAACACCTCCAAAACTAAATTCATGGTAGTTAGCAAAAAACAAATTAGGGGTGCTAACCTGTATATAAATCAAGAAAGAATTGTAAGAGTCTCTAAGTACGAATACCTCGGAACAGTCATTAATGAGGCATGGGACAACTCACAGGAGATCAAGAGTCGCATTGGTAGGGCTAGGAACATCTTTAGCTCTATGGGTGCGGCTTTCAAAAGTCATGATCTTACTTTGGGGACCAAACTGAGACTTCTGAGGTGCTATGTTTTTTCTGTCTTGCTGTATGGAGTGGAGTCCTGGACTCTAACAAAAGAGACGACCAACCGACTAGAAGCCTTCGAACTCTGGCTCTACAGAAGGATTCTGAAAATACCATGAACCCATAAAGTGACCAACGTTGAAGTTCTGCAAAGAATGAAGAAAACCACAGAACTTGTTAATATTGTGAAAGCAAGGAAGCTGCAGTATTTGGGTCATATCATGAGGAATTCGCAACGTTATGAACTGTTACAACGCATCCTGCAGGGAAAGATAGATAGCAAGAGGAAGCCCGGTAGGAGAAGAATATCCTGGCGTGGGAACTTGCGAACCTGGTTTGGTAGGAGCTCCATGCAATTGTTCCGGTTGGCAGCGGATAAAGTCAAAATAGCCATGATGGTCGCCCACATCCGTAGCGGATAGGCACTCAAAGAAGAAGAAGAATAGTTCTTTTATTTATTCTATTGTTTACCACATAACTTACTGTACTGTACAGTATCAGTACCTGATACGGTGCAGTACCGCCCTACATTATGACCCTTGCATCTTTCACTGTTAAAAATTTTTCCAAAATTTCTGAAAATTATTTATAGGATAAATATCCAAAAAATTATGTCACATCCGATTTTTGCACAGCAAGTTATGTAAATCTAGCAAAAATTAAAGATATTGTTTTATTTAAAAAATATCATATTTTACATACTAATTCACATCTACTCACTTATCACACATATTCAGTTATTTTCAGGTCGTATTTCTTCCCTTCAACTAGTGTTTAATAGTTATATTAACAGTATTGCTATTTCCAGTACTACAGCAACGTGTAAAGTTGTGTGTGAAGTTAAACTCTTTCAGTTTATTTTCCCGTGAAGCACAGCGATCAGGAGGTTGGTATATTTTCATTGTAAAACGAAATTATTAATAAAGGAAGTACATATTTTCTATCAACGATATTTTCGGTGTTTAAAAATATATTAAAAAAGTCGCCGTACTTTAAACAATGGTTATAGAGTATTAGTTTGATGGTGATTCGTGATTTTCTGTTAAAAATCGCATAAAAATAAGTTCTATCATTTTAGATCAAAGTTCTTTACATAGCAACATACTACATAAGATTGCATCAAATAATAAAAATACTTACAAAATAAATATAAAATATAAAACAATTATAAAATACTTTATACTATATAAAGTTTGGATTGATTGTACTTGCGTGCTAAGATTAGCTGATAGAAACTTACAGTTGTCACTAAAACACAAGTTGGACGACGATCACACGTGAAGAAACTTCAACTTGGGCGAACTTGTTCAAATTCACACCTTATCCCACTAATGAAACCAAAAATACCTTAATAAATTTGGTAAACTGTTTGTATATGCATAAAATTAAAGCTTAAAATAGTAGTGGATGTAGTACCGAAATCAGTAAATATCATAAATAGTTAAAATGTAGGTTGAACGTCCCGAGAAGGTTGCTAAAATATCATCTACTTCATTTAGTTTACCTCTGAAAATGGAAGATTGTGATTACTGACTGACTAAGCAATTCATTTTATTACTAGGATTACCAACTGGTGTGTACGGAGAGCCTGATGTTGACCAAAAAATATACTACATCGTTTCCAGAGAACGTGTGGTACAATAATAACTGCACTGAAGAACCAACTCACAAACATACTATGATATTTTTAATAACATAATAGAAGTTCCAACTCTTTTTTATGGCAGCAAATCTTGGGGTATTACAGGGAGAATAAAACATGAATTTGGTTTTCTATGAAGAGTCAAGAGTTGCACGAGGAAAGATAGAATCTAAAATCGCGATATAAGGTAAGACTTGCAGAGAATAAGTGTAAATTAGAGGATCAATTATTATCGCAATAAATGAATGGAGCATATTCAAGAAAGAAAAGAGATAAAATTTAAAATAGAATTCTGGGGTACAAGACTAAGGGAAGAAGGAACCTGGGAAGAACCCACAACAACGCTGAGAGTAATGTATTTTATTTACAGCTTACTAATAAAACAAACAAGCTATTTTCATACCAGAACAGGTTTTCTGGCTGTCCTGTTCCGTGAAAAGAAAAAACACTACTAGATAACAAAGAGGGAGGCCTACATCTAGAAGAGACAACAAAAGGCTGTTTGATGATAATGATGACGATTAAAATCATAATAATTGTTTCAAATTCCAAATAAGAAAACATTACCTATTTTTAATTAATAAGGTATAATGTTATGTTTTACAAAACTTTTTTAATGTACAATTTTATTGAACGTAATTATGGTCTGTTTAGATATAATTATGTTTTTGTTTGATTAAACTACTTCAAAGGATAAAATACCACAACAGGAATTTAACTGTAGTACGTAGATCTGATTGTAATAAAATTAAAAATACAACAAAACATACATACATAAAAAGGATAGGGTGATGGAAAACGGTAGATAATATTTTCGAGGGAGGATTAATTTCAACGGAGGGTGCTAACCCTCCTTTAAAAATAATATGTAACATTTCCTAAAGTCGCCCTCTCGTTATCTTTTCATGAATGAATGGAAAGAACGTACGGATAAGCGATTTTGTATTTTCGTTTTTGTGAAGGTTTTTTTATTAATCACAAACATATTAAAACAGGCATCATCAATCATCAGCAAAATCGGTGTAGCAGATTGAGTACCATTTCATTTCTAAGTCACAATGTTGTTATAGAAGTACTAACATTAAGTTGTTTAATATTCACAAATTCTATTCTAAAAAAGTATAACTAAATTATAAGCACACCATACCCACCTGAAAAGCTTTTTCTAGTCCAAAGAGGAAATCTTTGTTTATTTATCACAGGATCTATGCTGATTCATCATGATTTAATCTATATAAATAAAATTGTGATTTTCTCTGTACAATTTTTCAAAATGCCCCAAATTATATTTCTACGCCAAATCTACTAAGTAATCACCGAAAATAAGTTCAGTTGAATGTTTGTATGTTACGGCATCACGCGAGAACCGCTGAACCAAATTCAATGAATTTCAGTATTTAGGTTCTGGAAATTACCGAAATGAAAATAGGCTATAAATTTTTTTTAATATCACAAAGGGATGGGGGAGTTCAGAGGGAGGGGTAAACAAAAAACTACGAATATCTCCGTTAAAAGTCAATCTATCAAAAAATTTTATATAATCGAAATTACGAAACGTTTAAAGACAAATAAAATTGATTATGTAAAGTTTTTCATTTATTCATTTCTTTTCATAAAGGAGATATTACTAATTTTATAAAAATAAATTTAGCAATATTTTAGAAAACAAAATAAAAGAGAACAATAAACGTAGGTCTACGCGCCGCTGGTATTCATTCTGAAGCTCTGTACCCTACCCCTTCCACCACTACCTAACCTTACACGACACACCCGTTCTCGGTCGGCCACATTGTCAAAAACGAAAGACAGTAAGTCACCTTAGTAGTTAACTATAGCGGAGTGTTCCAATTGTGATTTACCTTTCATTTCAATTTTTATTGCTCTGTAGCGAACAATTAAATTACCTACAGTTACATTACATACATATTTGTGTCAGTTAAACTTCAAGACATCAATTTTCATCGCTCTATATAAATAGTAGTAAATTTATTTATTTATGTAAAATAATTTACTACGCTTCTGAAAATAATAAAGCGCTGCGTAACTTGATTTAAAAACACCTAGATCTCGCTTTTATGTCCAACTATTTTGTTTTGTCATTAGAAATTATTTTGACGTTGAAAGGAGGAACGAATAGATAACAATGAATGATTTACGAATATCAGACCTGACAAGGATCGAACTCTGTACACCAACAGACTGTTCACAGCACCAAGAAAACCGTTCGAAGAACGGGCATTTTAGCTAGTCTATACTATATTGTAAAGAAGAAAGGTTTTTGAACTAGGTAATCTCAGAAACTACAAAACTGATTTCAAAAATTATTTTACGGTTGGAAGCTTACAGCTTCCTGATTAACATCGGGTGTATGACATTACGTTTTTATTAATTTTTAAAAATAATTATGATTGCTAAAATATAAAATCTTATTTTATTTTAATATAAGCCCTGTGCGGACTCAACTATTAATGTTTCTACAATTTATCTGGCTGTGAACGAGAGATGGAAGAGAACAACTTGTAGGCACAGAAACGTATACGAATGGATAACATAAATGAAATATTATTTTGTACTGTAAATAACATACTGAACGAGAAACAGAAATGAACATAGTTTAAATTCCGAGTTAAACCAGACACATGGAAATCTAATTGAAAAAATACATAAGCAAAATAAAGATCATTCATTGTTTTATAAATCAAATTTATTACTCACTGGATTTTAGTTAAGTTCAAGTACGTCCAATTATAAAATAAAAAGAGTAAAAAATCATAGTGAGATGATAGGATACATTTGGAGACCAATTATTTGAGGAGTGACGAGGAAATGACCCTGAACGACCTACACACCACATAACACACACACACACACCACGATACAGATGACGTAACTCCTTCATTATGACGAATGATATCCTACTATAATAGTACACAATGTTGATACCATATTAAATTTTTTTTAGAAAAATTAAAGAGAATTTTTTAAACATTAATCTTGTCAACAAAAAAGGATATATTAATTTACTAAATGAATACAAACAAGAATATTGGAAGAAATTTATATCACAAATTAATAGAAGGTTGCTTTCATGGTTGAGTCTATATTTGATTTGATTTTTTAGTAAAAAAAACTTAGCTCTTTATTTCCAAACAATTCTCAAAAACGCATAACCTAATTGCTGAGATACACTGTGCAAATGTATTGACTAACGTCTCGATAACATACTCCGGCGTAAGCTAGAATTCACTTCATAATTATACTGTATGCCTAATAATTATCCAATGGATCCACTGAAAAATCAAAGTTATCTATCGAAAATATAAAAAGCCATCTTTAAACCTAACTGGACATACTACGTTATTCAGCTATGCATCAGAAATGTCCAACATCAATATTATATACAGGTTTCAATCAAAATTTTCACACACTATCACTAATTCTCCCTGATACCTAATAATAAAAAAGCAACATTCGTTTGACCTACATTTATTAAAAGTTAAGGGAAAAATCTCAAGATACGCCACCAAATACAAGTGAAGACTAGAGCATGCAAAAACTTCAGCCATAAACTTATTAGATAACAGTGAAAAATCTGACTTTATCCAACTGTAATTGATTAGATAATACTTTTTGCTGGTAAATAGTATACTTAAATATATGGTTTAAAGAAATTTTATTGAAAATTTAGAAGTTTTAGTATTGTCAATTTTTATCTATTAATTGTTCCATGTGAACAGACCGTAGATTGTTTTTTTGTAGTAACTACTTTATGTTAAGTTATGGTGGGTCTAAACGAGTAACAATTTTCCACACCGTAGCCAGGAATCGAACCCGGGACCTCCGCTTAGCAGCGCTTGTGTAGCACTGTAACTACTAAGCCAAAAAAGCCGGAAAAGAATTGTTTTACAAAAACAATTTCGTTCTGTATAAATAATTTTTATCTAACTTTCCTTAAGAATAAAAGCTACAGCAGTTATTTTACAACACAACAGCAGTTTATACATCAGGAGGGTTTATTTTAGTAGGCAGTTATTCCTTGAATATCAAAAGACGCAGAGCTAGCTGGTCAAGTTAATAACTAACCACAGGTCAACTGATAGCCGTTTCAGTCCTCTAGATGGGTTGTAGGCAGTCAATTAAAGCGGAAACCTAATGTATGTGCTCTATAATTAAAACATATCTTCGGTGAAGCTTAATAACCCAAAATTTTAGTAGATCGACGCATTAAGATCCTGGTCTCTCTCAGTAGAAAAACAGTTTTAAAAACGTGTAGACATATACTGTATATTCTATAATTAAAACATATCTTTGGTAGAGTTGCGTACGCGTATACTTAATTTTTGTTAACGGACGCCTCTATATCCTAGTTGGTCTCAGTGGAAAAATCCGAGGTATTTTCAGGCTCTAGCCAGAAATTGAAACACAGCGTTTTAGTTTTTCTATTGGTAAGCATCATCAGAAGTGATCAAATAATAATAATATTGATAGCAAAAATATTATTAAAATGAAAATTATAATTATTGCAGCGGCGGCTATTCACGTGAAGTAAGTAGGTGAAGAGCCTCTTCACCTATGCACGGGATACATATCGAGATGTATTTCTCTCACAAACAAGTATAATTTTTGTTCTAATTTTATTTTTTTGTTTTACAATAAATGAAAAGAAGTGTCGTGTAAAAAAGTTGACATAAATTATTGTATCTACTAAGAGCGCTTACTAATGTTTAAATAGCCCTTGAAATGCCATTAATATACGTAATAAATTCCCAATATATCCTGCCCATAACTGACAGGTGGAGTGTCAAATTATTTACACCCAATCTGTTAGTTGCAGGGCTAAAATAAATAGTTCTGTTTCTTATCGCATGGTCAGCCAATTAAATGATTGAATCATTTAAGAACAGAAAAGGTAGAGGTGTAAAAGACACTAATCAGAGTTATCTCCTCTGAAAGTAATGAATTTCATTATACAGCCAGACCCTGTGATGAATGAAGTGAAGGTATCATTTGCAGAGTGGAAAATTTGTGCTTTTCAGAGGGCCCGGCATGCTGATAAGCGTACTTTTCCACGCAGTGAGGAAGGCAGTGGTAAACCACCTGACTCCTCGTTTTACTTAGTAAAGCCTCTAGAGGTTCAAACCAGCTTTTCGGCTGATGACCTAAACAACAACAAATTCCCAAGTGAAGATTTTTGTAACTAACGGTGGACCGCTGCTTCTCTTCCAGCGCGAGCGGGTTTCCATGACAACGAAAATTTCAGTGGGAAATATACACGTCTAGCTCACCCCACCCGTCCGCGAATAGTGAAGAGATTGCGGCTGGTCGACCAGCCTACTTCACCTGCGTATGCGTACGTTAGTTATTTTGTATTTGCGGTGTTACAAAACTGTTTTGTAAGTGTGTATTTTATATTATTTTACACTCAGGAGTCTCGCTGTTACTGCAAAGGCCTACTAGTTATCTCGGGTTTTTACAACTCTTCACTTATTTTTGAAAGTTCGAGCTGCCAATGAATCATTGAACAATATTTTGAAAAACGATTTTTGTTAAAAGCTACCAATTAAATGAGACAGAATTCAAGGTTAAAATAATAAAAGAACTATTTCATAATTCTAATCCTACCTACAACAGTAAACAAACTAAAGACAGATAAAATAAAAATCTTCTAACCTTACCCAACGATATACAACATAAAAAAATTCACAGCCACATTCAAAACAAAAAAAAATACAAAATATTTTGTGCAGGCCTAAGGGATTCAACTAAAACTTACATAAATTATGTAGTAACTTTTTTTTTTTGTAACGGACGGTTAGACTTCGATTGTTGAAATAAATAAAGACTATAATAAACGTCTGTTACAAAAAATACAGTAGAATCTAGATCAATGATAATTATTATCAAAGAACTACGAGAACATAATTTAAAATTCTTCTTCACTCTTTAAAAAATGATTATCGTTTAGATGACTCACCGATTCTATTGGTTAGACAGACACGTTTATAAATATAATACTACATGAATAGAAGTAAAAAATAATCATTGAACATTCTCACGGTTTCTCATAAGCTACAAGTAATTTTCAATAAGAAACACGTATCGGTTTTTAAAACATATTAGTTATTTCTTACACATCTGTTGATTTTTAGAACCTTAATTTACTTTTATTTCGGGAAAAACTTTTCCGGAAGAAATTTCCTGTAGAGGCAAAACAAATGTGAAATTTATAATATTTTTTATACATAAACAACAAAAACTTAATTTAAATAAAAAAAACTTATTATCATTGATGAATCCTCGTATTTTATATCGTCCAATGCAAACATTTAAAAAAAGGGTTTCTGTTCGTCCATACAGCCTAATTCAAAAAACGTACCTTAAAAACTTAACAACAACTGAAAGGGTTGCAAAATTTTTTTAAAGATTTTACAGAATTATCGATCAAATTTCAAACTGTCCAACAAAATTTCGGATTTACAGTTTTACATTGCATACTTTGTAACTCGCGTTTAAATTTACAGTGACTCTTCTCTTTTGAATTAATGTCAATGAATAATAGCCCTATATATTGTAAATCATAAAAATTACTTTTATTATAATATTAATTGTTGTATGAATACATAATCTGAACCCAAATTTGTAAACTGTTTATTTATTTCAATTTACACAATCAAAAGGCCTAGAAAAATTCATCTCCGTTATAATTTGTTAGTTTTTTTAAAAATTTAGTCGCAGCAGTTGTTTTTCTTATTAGTGAATACGATGGTACAAAATCTGTGGGGTTAAAAAACTTATACCAATTTCTAGATCCTACTAGCCGGGAATCGAAACTGGAATCATCCACTAAGCAATGCAGAACAATCAGCCAATTCACTATTCCATGGTTAAAATATCGAAAAGTAAAGTAGAATGTAACCACGAATTTGGACCGAAACTCAATTTTGTCGGTAAATAAAACACAAACAAAGAGCGAATAAAAGACGATTAATAGATCAAAATCATAAGATTTATGAATTTTAGAGAGCAGACCACGTCTTCTAATCTAATTTTTAAATCTAATTAATTTTAGGGGAACATCCAAACCCTAAATATACCTAAAATATACCTCTTTGGGGAAAAGATAAAAAATTTACTGTTTTCTAATCATAAACATCTAAAATATAATTCAGTCGGTTTTTACACACCAACATACCTGCACAAAAAAATCTGTTCTTCGTCTAAAAATATCGTGAATCTGAAACGGATCCATTGAAACTTTGGTTTTTTTTTCATAGTAGTTTACATAGTAAACAATACGTCAATATACAGACAAAAATATGGAATAGTTAAATTTTCTAATAATATGTAACCTGAAAAAATGTTGCATATTAAAACGAATTGTAAATTTGACGATTGCCTTGATGGCACAGTGGTAGAGTTTCAGACTTGAAAACTATAAACTTTCCGGGTTTATTCCAGGCTGCTGTTGACAAATATTTAACGTTAAAATTTATTATTATATACTGTTTCGTAACCACTAAGGTATAATAACCAAGTAGATGTTACTGAAAATAAATGAAGAAATAAAAGTTTACAATAGCAATTACTTTAAACTCTATAAATATATACAGACTTTATTTATGATTCATAAAACTAGTAAACAACTTTTTTTATGAATTAGTTAAAGATTTTTCTTTGGATTCAATTAATTTACAATAATTTTATGCTACACGATGTGTCAAAAAATCTTTCTCTCGGACAGAACAAGCAATTTACATAAATTACACTTGAGCCATCATATGCGCGTAAAAAGTTAACAATAATCGAACTGCAACAGATACACAGCTATAAGGAAATAATATTTTTTTCAGTGAAATAAATGACTAAAATATTTATGAGAAAAATATTTACTGACACTACTTATAGTTATCTACTCAGAAAGAAATGGAATTTACTATACAGCCAGGCCATTTAATGAACGAAATTAAGACATCAATTAAAAAGTAATTCATTTTTTGAGATACTGACGCATATTGTAAACATTTGTACTCTACAAACCAATTTATAAGGTAATAAATTAACCATTTCGTTCCTCTGTTGACCAAAAAACATCTCAGGGTTAATATGAGCCAACGAGATGTTGACAAAAAGAACCATATTGAATAATGACATTCACTGTGTAGATAGTTGTTGTATAAGATTTAAATAAATATCAAGTATATACCTATTTATATCAATGCACTTCAACAATGTAGAAACTCGTTATTGTCTTCATCCGTACACTTGCACATGGTAAATAAAACGACAACACTTGGTCTTAATCAATAACAACAGACAAACTAAAGTAAGATTTTAAACAAAAGTAATCGAAACATATATAACACTTACTAAACATATTTCAAAGGTGTTAAACAAATCCTTCCCACTGGAGAGAACAAAACAACACGAACGATCATACAACCGACACACGACCCGTACGAACGACGCACAACTTCTAAAGCAGAGCGGCAGTGTGCACCAAAACTGACAATCAGTGTTGCCACACTACCGTTACAAAAATTCCCAGATCTTAAACAATAATTTCCCTATTGTTACAATATTGGGTTTTATTACGATAATGTTTTATCACTACCTGCCCCGTACTCAGTATGAGGTTGTTACAGTATTTTTGAGACACTGAAAAAATATTACAAAACATACAAGAAAATAACTCCAAAATAAATATTGATTTTTTTGTAGTCTTGTTTTGAATATCATGGATGTGAGATCTCGATGGTTACTGGTTATTGTGTTAAGCCTATATTTATTGGTAATTTTTTTAATTTTTGTCTTCTTTTACATCAGTAGGCCTGGTGGTTATTCAGTCGAAGTAGGTGAAAGAGCCTTTTCACCTATTTTCTGGATAGTATCGAGACTTATTTCTCTCATAAAATAAGTATAATTTCTGTTATAACTATTTTTCGTTTTACAAAAAAATTAAGAAATGACCTGTAAAAATCTGGTGAGAAACGCTCACACAACTTTCTCTTGCCAATGCAAAAAATAACAATAATCCTAACATTGGTAATAAAACATTAGAAATAACCAAAAAAACTAACCTCAATAAACATAACCTAATTTTAATCATGAGTGAAAGACGCAAAATGAAAATCAACCTCAGTTTGGCTTAAAAATACGGAAAACCACCCTTTACGCTAAACTAGGCTCTGTAGAGAAAAATTTTGTAAATAAAATTTGTAGAATTTTTAATTTTCTATAAATTTGATTATATACACTTTTGTCGTAAAATGCATACCAAGGCACGTATTGAGTGTGTATTTTACGTATTGAGTGTCACACAATATAGGCAGTAAATAGGCCACTCTTCGCCAATTTTGAAGGCACCAACCGGCACTGAAATGATAGTAAATAGAATTAAATTTACAAAAATATATTTATTATAATTAATAATAATAATAATAATAATAATAACTGTATTAAGAATATAAATTTAAAAAACCATTAAGATAAGCTACGTAAATTTTTGTAATAATAAAAAAACATTAACAACTTTTATTTTATAACTAAAACTCCTTTACAATATATTTTTAACAAATTAACTGGATATTTTTATTTTATGGGAAATAATTAAATAAATGAGCATATAAACAGAAAAAAACTATTGTACAAGATTTTTAAGATTGCAGTCACAATATCCATTTTAGGACAAACTTTTATGCAATCGAAGTTACAGAAAGTTATACTGCCCTACTAAGAAAAAAGGCAGTAACTGAAAATTTCTCGATTTTGAGTTTTATATGTATTCTTACATTTTGTAGCAGAAGGAAACTAGTGAACTTAGTAAAAAAGCCTTACCTACAACGGTTACTTAGATATCGAGGTATTCAAAAGCATTACCTACATGTTTTTGCCAGGCTTACAAAGGAAAGGATGAGTATATCAGATACTAAGAGAAAAGGTAGTATCTGCACTATAGTTACTGCCTTATTTCTTAGTATGCTACTGATACTGATTTTTTACGTAGTAGAATCTGATACTGAATTCAGTTACTGCTTTGTATATCATTGTCGATTAGTCATCATAAAAGTTTAAGGTTGCACCACCTGAAATATTGATCTATGGACAAATTCTTGAATATGGATTTAAAAAAATTATAAAAAAATATTGGGCACCAGCCTTAGCAGCCTGTAGAGCTTGAAAAAATTAAATAAATTAAACTATGTTTCCCTCTCCAACCAACCAGGTATGTTTACCAGGCAAAAAAGCAGTATCTACTTTTTTAATTGTTGTAACTAGCTTTTTCAATTTTTAACTTAAAAAAAGTTAAAAAAAACTTCCCTTTTTACCATATAATCAAAAAATCATGTTACATTAATAATTGTGTTACAGCTGTCGAAAATACTATAAAGCCATTTTCCCACACTTCAGCTTTTTGCAGTTACTGCCTTCTTTCTCAGTAGGGCAGTATATGACTGCAAGTTTTATGTTACCGTTTTGTTGTACAATGCTTAGTTTGGGGCCCATTTATGATTTTCCATATTTTCCTCGTTGTTGTTGTTTAGGTCATCAGCCGAAAGGCTGGTTTGAACCTGTAGAGGTTTTACTAAGTAAAACTAGAAGTGAGGTGGTTTATAATTGCCTTCCTCACTGAGCGGAAAAGTACGCTTATCAGCATGCCGGGCCCTCTGAAAAGAACATATTTTCCACTCTGCAAATGACACCTTCACTTCATTCACCACAGGGGCTGGCTGTATAATGAAATTCATTACTCTCAGAGGAGATAACTCTGATTAGTGTCTTTTACACCTCTACCTCTTCTGTTCTTAAATGATTCAGTCATTTAATTGGCTGACCATGTGATAAGAAACAGAACTATTTATTTTAGCCCTGCAACAAACAGATTGAGTGTAAATAATTTGACACTCCACCTGTCTGTTATGGGCAGATATTTTCCTCATCAAAACCAAGTCCAACAGAGGTTTTTCATTTTATGTTATCCAATCATGAATAAAATTAGGTTATATTTTTAATCTTTTACATTGGGAAGAGAAAATTGTATGTGTGTTTTACTCGATTTTTTTTTATATAACGTTGTAACGTTAATGAACTACGACTGGTCTAATTTCTCTAAAAAGTGATTGCCAGATCGTACGGTAACATAAAATAAATAACAAAATTGGCTACTTTAGATAATTATTTTTATTTTAGTTTGTTTAATATTTGTTTAAGTACCTATCATTAAAGTATTAAGTTATATTACCAAATACAACTTATAACTGATACGAATGTGTATCAGTTATTTTCTTCATTCTGCGTTGCATGAACATTCTAATATTCTCAATTATCCGTTTCGTACCTCACGTTTTTGGAAAAAATAATTTTAATATTTTTGTTCTAATATTTTTTAAATTTTATGTTATCGTAAGATCTGGCGATCTATTTTTAGAGAAATTAGACCAGTCGTATGTTATATGTTACAACGTTCAGTTTAAATTATGAAGTCAATTTTTTACGATCATAATACTCTTTCGCCTCTATAGTGGAGCCACTGGAATGTAATAAAAATAAATAAAGTAAAAGAGTATCAATTAGATAAATCGAGTTAATTTATTAAATACGGTTATGAAATAACACAGTTTGTTTCTGTAGTGATCTTAAGAGGCAAGCAAGATATGCACTTTCATTAATGGAAATAGCAGACGATGTCTGAAGTGGAGGAGACGGAAGAGCCGGAGGAGTAAAATACACATGTTCGTTGGCCTATTCTAAGAGCGTAGAGGATAAATTAATGTATGGATACAGATGCCGTTTAATATTCTAATGGATATATACATATTTTTTCGTTTATGAAATATATAATTAAATTACAACTCTATTCATTACTTAAGAAAATTTTCATAATTGAAACCTTTTTAGAGTTTCGGACTACAAAAGTAATGATCTCGAGTTCGACTTTGAGAATTAAGCGTTAATTTTTTATGCGTTAAACTCCTCTTTTACAGTTCCGTATCCCATCGTATTGCCCATAACAGGCAGGTTTAGTGTTAAATTTTTTTGCACTCGATCTGCTAGTTCTAGGGCTACAAAAAATACTTCTGTTTCTTACCACATGGTCAGCCAATTACCTCTTTTACAGTTCCGTATCCCATAACTATTGTCCATAACAGGCAGGTTGAGTGTTAAATTTTTTGCACTCGATCTGCTAGTTCTAGGGCTACAAAAAATACTTCTGTTTCTTACCACATGGTCAGCCAATTATATGACTGTTGCATTTAAGAACAAAAGAGGTAGAGGTGTATCTCCTCTGAGAGTAATCAATTTCATTATACGAGTCTGTCTCGTACAACAGACTAAGGTGAATGAAGTGAAGGTGTCATTTGCAGGGTGGAAAAAATTCTTTTCAAATGGCCTGGCAAGCTGATAACCATACTTTTCCACTCGGTGAGAATGGCAGCTGTAAACCACCTCACTCCTCGTTTTACTTAGTAAAACCTCTATAGGTTCAAATCAGCCTTTCGGCTGATGACTAAAATAACAATAACATCCTATCGTAGTCGCTAATGACCAAACAGTTTTAAGCACCATAAGTTGATGGCTGTTTTACTCATGGATTTTACATGTAAGTTAAACAAATACAATGTTTGCTTATCTACGAATGTCAGTTGTTTACTATACTAATTTATTTATCCAAACTGTACAGATTAACAATCGATAAAGCTACTTTCTAGCGGCTGATTAAACAACCATGAGGTTTATTTATTTAATTATATTAATCACTTATGCTTGTACGTTACATTCTGTTAAATTAGGAAAAATAAGCAACCCCATAACCCAATAAGATGAGGATGATATGTATGACGTGTAAATGATGTGTAATCTTGTTCAGGCTCAGGCCAAACATTCCTGAAAGCGTATCGTTAATTGAATCTCAATCATTAAAGTACACCGGTAACCACTGTCTGTTATTCAAATCCGTATAAAAGTTACTTTACTAGGAGTTGAACCACGAAAACTTCGTCTTCAAAAATCAGCTGACTCGCGGCGACGATTTTCCCGCTAGGAATCCGGTAGCCTTACGATGAGTTGAGAGTTTTTATCATTTTATAAATTGTAATAGTTTATAAATTTGTGTCACTGCAAAATTTTTTTTGTATTCCTTTCGATTTGTTTAGAAGACTTTGAAACAAATTCGTAAGCATATTTTTAGTTGTAAAATTTAAAATATTAGCTTTTTTTCTTTTTTTCGTCTAAGGGTGTTCTGCTTTTCCTCTTCGTGGAATACCTAAAGTCAGTAATCAGTTGTCTGAATTTGGTTCTATTCATTATGTTTTCTCAATTTATTCCAGTTTTCTCTATATCATTTATTATTTTTTTAACTATTTATCTAATACCTTAAGAGTCTTAAGTCAATTTTTAATTTCTTAAAAAAATTTTGTCAACAGTTAGTCATTCATTCTGTACAGGAGCCGGTAGAATTTTAGAATTCGCTTTCTGATCGTTTCCATCCACCTTCCGTTTTTCTTGTACAATTCTTCGCATCGTCGTAACTTATATTGACCATTTACTATATTCGGACCCAATACATAGAGGATCTTCCTCTCAAATTTCTCTGATTCTTTTCGACTAGGGTTTTTGGTCAGTCTTAAGCGTTCACTCACGTATAGACACGCATTATTATAATGCCTGATCTTGGCGAGACCAAGAGTGTTTTTTTTTTTAGTATTCGTTTTCTGATCGTTTCCATCCACCTTCCGCTTTTCTTGTACAATTCTTCGCATTGTCGTAACTTATATTGATCATTTACTATCTTCGGACCCAATCCATAGAGGATGTTCCTCTCAAATTTCTCTGATTCTTTTCGACCAGCCTTTTCGGTCAGTCTAAGCGTTCACTCACGTATAGACACGCATTATTATAATGCCTGATCTTGGCGAGACCAAGAGCGTTTTCTTTTAATAAATTTTGTGAGTTACGGAGTGCAGCTGCAATCTTTCCTCGTGTATTGTTGCTGACTTCCTTTCCACTGTTCTTCGGGTTGTAATATCTCCCCGAGGTTCTCAAATGTATTCTAGTTGCATGTTGTCACCAATAAAAATGATGAAAATCAACAAAATATTAAAAATCAAGCTAATAGCAAAAATCTCTAAATAGTAGGCCTATACATTTAAAAAATTGGTAAAAGACAACTTATTGTGATCTTACACTTTTTTGGCTGTTTATTTTATTTTTATTTTGTACTACTAGTGAATTTTGAGGAATGTATCAACCAATATCCTAGCAGTATTCCAAATAAAAATAATATTTTATTAAGATAGGTAGGTAATATGTTTACTTTATTTCTCATTAATTTTTGTTTAAAGTTTATGATTTAAAAACTATGCCATATACCTCCTCCAGTGCTGTTTTATTAGTTCTTTGTAGATTACTTGGCAAATGACTAAATCTTTAAATTAAAATAAAGAAAAATTATTTCTGGTACAATTTTTATCATTCACTTTTGTGTTTACAAGGAGGACGCCATTAAAAATTTCATGAAAATCGGTTCAGAAATATAGAAATATTGAAATTTGAATCCCTTTTAATAAAGAAACAAAACTTACTTTTTGACTACCTTCACGACGTAGTGGTTAGCTCGTTAGTTCACAAAGCGGAAGGTCCCAGGTTGGATTTTAAACTCGGGTCTGGAAATTATTGCAAGTGAAAAAAATAACGTTCCAGTTTGATAACCCACAGTATTCGCTAATTACCAAGTTGTTGATGAGGCTTTTTATAAACTATAAAAACACTTTAATCTGTTTATTTAAACGTCTGTGTTTGTAAAAGTTTAAATCAGTTTGTTTGATCCGAATCATTTATCCTCATTTCCACTATTTAACAATCAGGCACGGAATTAAATAGCACAGTTTGAATAAAGCTATTTTAAAAACAAGCACTGTTTGTACATATGAGTTTAAATGATGTACACAAGGAGGAAAAGGTTGGAATCAATGTTATCATCAATTTTTTTATAAAATATACCAAACACAAACTGGATCTTACATCACTTTGTAAACGAATCTATTGATCCTATGGAGCAGCTGTTGAGCCTTTGCAGAGTAACGTGTTTATCAGACAGACATATTAAACCATATATTATTTTGTCTCATCACAGTGTTTAGTTCAGAATTAATACACATACACACCAATAACATTCATACATTTTTGTGTTGATACATATCAAGATGCCCATAACAGGCAGGTGGAGTGTTAAGTTATTTGCACTCGATCTGCTAGTTTCAGGGTTACAAAAAGTTGTTCTGTTTTTTTTATCACATGGGCAGCCAATTATATGATTGCTGCATTTAATGGTACCACTATACCTCCGATCTAACCCATGTAAAATTGACCTCTTTTTAGGTACACGTTTCTAAGAAACCGTTAACATTAGGGCTTTAATTTTGTTGTGCCTTTTCTATGACATCTTTTTAAGCTCTGGTACTAGAATTATTAATATAGAGCTAGCGATACCATTTCGAGAATTTTTTTTGAAAAATGCAAAAATAATTTAAATTTTTTTGTAGAATTTTTTATTTTATTTCGAACTTAGTAATAATATTGCAATAATTCTAGTACCATATGTCACAATTTTACTGGGAAACATGCTCAAAAAATTTCAACCTTCTAAGTCAAATAGTTTTTGAGAAAACTGTACCTTTATGAAAAAAATTAAATTTGCGGGAAATGAGCTGTAATGTTTTACTTACCCTAAAATCGGCCTGCACTATAATATTGATCCTCACCAGACTGTTCTTTTTCCTCAAATAATTTCCTCTTTTTTTCTCTTGTCTTGCTTCTTTTGACATACTTTCCATTGCCTTCTCAGCTTACTGTGTTCTTTGAATATCGCAACTCTTAATTGTTTCCACAGATTAACTCAATTAAAAGAAATTCTGGTCAAAACATTACTTAACAAAAATCTGCATAGCTTCCGTAATTTCAATCGTACAGTTATAAAACTTATATGTAATTACACAGAACAATATATAGATGGCAATGGCGCCAAAATTAGGAAAATCGAATTTTTCGATTTTCGAGGTATAGTGCTCCCCTTAAGAACAGAAGAGGTAGAAGTGTACAACAACTTACACTATTCAGAGTTTTCTCCTTTGAGAGTAATGAATTTTGTCATTTTATAGTCAGACCCTGTGGTGAATGAAGTGAAGGTGTTATTTGCAGGGTGGAAAGTAGATGCTTTTTAGAAGGCATGGAGTACTGATAAGCACACTTTACCACTCAGTGAGGAAGACTTGGTAAACCACCTTACTCCTGGTTTTGCTCAGTAAAGCTTATAGAGGTTCAAACCAGCCTTTCAGCTGATGACCTAAACAACAACATATCAAGGATTTCCCGGATTCCTTCCAATTCTAGTACAGTTTAACTTTATTTAATTACCACCTCTATCCAGCGATTACCCCTGTTTACGACTTATATTTTATAAAAAATAATCTTATTTACTCTAGTTTAAGGGCGATGTATTTTTAACTCCTTAAAGCGATCATTTTTCTTCCCTTTCTCTTTCCGACCAACAATAACCTTGGCAAATCTGTAGGTCTGTAAGAGGTCTCCGTTTGAGTCGTTTGAATATTACAGTAATGTAGTATTAGGTCTAGTAACAGGATAGTATAAGTAGGTAGTAAGTAGGAAGTATCAGTAGTATATTCTGTATAAGAAGTAGTTAGTTTGTAGTATTGTAAGTATGGCATTAAAGGATAAAATAACCTAAAATATGCTTCGAATTAACAAAAAATATGCTTTGGCTAAAAGGGGTGGTGATGGATTTCTGGAGGCGGGCTGTGGTGTGTCGCGGATCGATCGAATTCCGAAATTAGGAGAAGAATCGGCATTCAAGGAAATATCATGGATACCCTATCCCGGTAGCAGTTAAAATGGTTTGGCCATTTGCAGAGAATGGAGAATGGTAGTTGGCCAAAGAGGGTATAGGGAGTGGACGCCAGCCGGTAGAAGAAGGAAAGGTAGGCCGGAAGTGACATGGTTGGAAGGAGTGCAGAAGCCAATGTCTTTGCGGTGACAAAGAAAGCGAGATACAGCTGGGGCTGTAAATCCTCGCATGAATGTATATAAGTGCTTCAAATATAAACACTTTTTACAGTTTATAATGTTCTATGGAATAGAAAGTAGCTTTCAATTTGTCTTTATTTATAGATTTTTAGATCTAAAATCGAGTTTTCAGCTTTAAATTTTCAAAAGTTTTGCAACTGCTGCACTGCTGCACTGTTGCGTAGGCCTGCGAATTAACAACTTTACTGAAATTAAATAATTAATCAGTAATTTTGATTAATTTAATCTAGTGAGATAATTACTGCGATACGAATATTGTATTGCTTTGAACACACGTAGGAAGGAATTCAGTGCAGACTACATTAAGTACGTGGATATGCACCGCTCCATTAAACAGTATGATAATTTATTGTTCAGAACTATCTATGCACAAGCATCTACTATCATATCTTGGTTGGTTTAGTTGTTTCATGGGCCTAAATTGTTATTGACATTCGTAATCCCAAAATCTTGATTAGCAAGTTGTTAAACGATTATCCAAATTATGTTATTACTAATTTCGAATCAACGATAAGTGTATTTCAGAGATAACATAGGTCTAGATTATTGTTAATTATTATATTGTTATACGTCATATCTACAAATTTATACGACATGTGTCAACATAAACAAAATAATATCTAGTTACAAAATAGTTTATGATACAGTGGGTCCTCGACTTACGAACATTCAACTTACGAACATCCAGAGATACGAACGCCAGAAACTATTTTTTTTATCACTTGATATTATTTGGAATGTAGGCTAATTACAACAAAGTTTCCAAACAATGTTTAGAGCGGTCAATGAGTTTAGAGCTGTCATATGTTACAAAATTATTTTGGAAGAAAAGAAACTTGTAACAGTTCAAACATCCATCCAAAACTTTTTTCAAACAAAGCCAAAGCTGTAAATATTGTAAAACCATCTTCAATATGTTTTAAATTTTTATGAAAATGTTTACTTTTTATTTTATATGTTTGCTATTTGTTATTTTTAATGGTCTTTTCTTTCTGTAAAAAGTATTCAATGTATTTATGTGTTAACTGTATTCAGTTGCTAAAAGTATATTACAGTATGTATTAAGTTACCATAAGTACATATTAAAAACGAATAAAAAAGTTTAACAGATTTTATCTTTATTTAGTTGCTGATTACAATTTCACTAAGTATGCTAGTTTTTGTACGTTACGAAAAGCAATTAGGTTGCTAGTCATCATCATCATCATCTGGGTATCCTTCCAGCAGGCCGGGTAGGATTTGAGTGGACGATATGCCTCCATCTATCTCTATCTTGATATACCTTTTGTATTCTGATATCCTGTAGTGTCATTCCTTTTGTTAGGAGATCATCCCTTATTTGGTCAGTCCATCTTCTTCTGGGACGTCCAACAAGTCTCCTACCAGATGCCTCCATGTCCAAGTACTGTCTGGGGATACGTGCCTCTGGCATCCTTTGTACATGTCCAAACCATTTGAGTCTTGCGGTACGTAATCTTTCTTCCATCGTTAAGGTCACCTGCATATCTCTTCTTATATATTCATTTCTGACCTTGTCTCTTCTGGTCTTCTGCAAGGCTGATCTTTAAAATTTCATCTCACATGCCTGTAATTTGCTAATGTCCCCTTTCAATAAGACACAGCTTTCTAGGCCATATGTCATTATTGGAAGAAGATATGTTTTAAACATGGTCTGTTTGGCTCTTATGGGAACTAGTGTCTGCTACAAAATCTACTGACGTGTATTCCGACTTACGAACAATTTGACTTGCGAACACTTGGCCGGTACGCATTACGTTCGTAAGTTGAGGACCCCCTGTATCAAAGGGTTTTTCGTTATTTTTCTTCGTAGGTTTTTAAAAAATATATTTATAAAACTATACTTCAAATAAAATTATTTGACATTGTTCCTAAAGTAGGTCTACCTTTACTTTAAAAAACCTCTAATTTTGAAAAAAAAATCATACGATATTTTTAAGAGACCCACCGGGTTGGTCTAGAGGTAAAGTCGTCGCCGCGAGTCAGCTGTTTAACAGCTGATTTTAGGAGACGAAGGTTCCTGGTTCAAATCCTAGTAAAGTTAAAGTTACTTTTATACGGATTTGAATACTAGACAGTGGTTACCGTGTACTTTGATGGTTTGAGTTTAAATTAACCATACGCTCTCAGGAATGGTCGGCCTGGGTCTGTACACGACTAGATCTCATTTACACGTCATATGCATCATTCTCATCTTATTGGGTCTCGGGGTTGATTATTGTTCTGAATTTAACAGATTGCAACGTACACACATTAGGGATAAAAAAAATAATTTCAAGAAGTTTGGAGAAATAAAATTTACCGAATTCCACGTAGGTTTAGATATTAAAACACCCAGACGTTTCTAATAATACAATAGTGACATTGCAATTAATTATAAAATGGGCTTCGTCTTTTCTGTAATGTATTTCACATAAAAGTTCATTCGATTTGTATGTAGACCAGTTTCCAAATTATTTTCTGTTAGGAACTATTCAGTTCAAAAATATATTTTCAAATAGTTCTCCGTACGTTGTGGTCAACAAAATAATATAACTTATGTAATAAAATTTGTCATAAAATAATCGTTAATCTTTGATCCTCGAATGCGTACTTTGTTTAACAATCCTTTATTGGAAAGTTTCATTTCCCATTTCTGAATAACCTTCTCCAGCACTCAGTTAAAAATAACAGGTGATAGTCCACGTCCTGCCTAAAGCCAGTTTTAATTTCAAACTCTTCGGAGATTTCTTCTAGAGATTTTACTTTTGATCTTTTTGATCTGTATTAATGTTTCCTTAATGATTGCCGTTAGTTTGATGTTCACTGAAAATTCTTCTAAAATATTCAGTAGCATTTCTCCATAAATTTTATAGTTACATTTATTAACTTATGTACGTAATTTTTTCTTAAGCGGATAATCGCAACTTTTAGTATAAACCCGCATTTAGTTTGTTCTAATCAATTCAAAGTCATTAGAAATGAGTGATCACATAAAATTATAACTATTGTAAGTAAAATATGCATTTATGTCAACGCATGAGTAAAAGTTCGGTTCTTTGAACGACGTATTTAGTATGAAGATACCTTCAAATGAAATTGGAAATAATTTCTCCCGAATACCTTGAGTGAATGGTAGAATAAGATAAAAGAATAAAATTACAAATAAAAAATGAAACTCAGACAATGAAAACAAAATGACAATAAAAAGTAATAAACATAAAAATTGTATTTGAATCATTGTCGATGTTGTTGAACTACACAATATCACATAGAAAGAACAAAGAAGGAATTTATTATGGCAATAATAAACGACGACAACTGATCTAACTGGTATCGTTCTCATTAAAAAGTAACTTTCGTATTTTTATATTCTATTCAGGAGAAGTTTCCGCAACTAAGTGACTGTCGAGTAGTATTTAATGAAGGTCTTTGCCCTTTAAACAAAAGAACTTACTTTTAAAATGATACTGAAATAATCTCATAGTTTCATCTATAGATTTTTGTTTGTTGGAGGAACAAAAAATAAATCTGATCATTTTTTGTTGAATTAAAATTGTAGAACAGATTTATTTTTATTGAACATTATAGTAACATAAATGAAATGCATTCGTCAATCCGATCCCGTTATTTCAAAATTTTGGTAACTTTAATTTTTTTGCAGATGTAAATAGGAATCTTTGCAGAACAAGATATTCTACAGAATGTCAATAAGTATACCGTTAAAGATTTTACAAAATTGAAATATCGCGCCAGGATCACATAAGCGTGACATATGTTACCATGGACATGTTAAATCTAGTTGCGGTGTTACTGATATTTTTATTCCTTGAGCTGACAGAATTACAAATGTGGAAGCCCATGATATTTCCTGGGATGAATGCATCCCAGGAAATAATATTTACCGTAAGAAAAATAAACTTGAGTGGTGCATACTTCAGAACAGTTATGAGAAACAACAATATTATCTGTTTAATTCCTCTTGTCATTGGGTAGATAATAAAATAAATAAATAAATAAAAAAACTTGATGTTGTAGGGGAAGATTAATGATAGAAGATCTGTAAGAAGAAGAAAGTTTAAGAAACCTGAGAGAGTAAACAACTACTTTTCAGTGAACTGGAATTCGGTAGACCGATGCTGGATTGCTGTGATATTACACAATTTCCAGCAAGAGTGGATTAAACGTCATAAAGATTAACTGTTTTACTTTTGCAGTTGACCTAGCAATCGATTCTAGGAACATGAAAACAACTACAGAACATATCAACGTATTAAAAGAAAAATCAGAAAAAGCAAGACTACAGATTTTCTTCGAGAAAACTAAATACAAACGAATATCAAAACATCCCCGCGTTATTTGAAGACACAATACGGAAAAATTTGAAAAGTTGATAGCTTTAAGAACTTTGGGGAGATATACTGCGAAAAGAAAGCGAACAACAGCAGACGAGGAAAGATGGCCAGTGCACCCTGAGAAATTTACCACTTGAATATGAAGAAAGCACACTCAAGACCAGTCACGATTAGACATTAAAATATCTCATCGAGTTATGAGGGTGCTTATTGTTCTAAATTGAGCAGATTGGAACGTTCACTCATTAGGGTTAAAAAATATATAAATAATATATTTATGGTTAAAAAAATAAAATATAGTTATTTAAAATAAAAATACTTACCTATTTTATATGATGTTTGATTTTAGAGAAACAACGAAATTTATAATACTGTTTAAGAGTTTTTTAAATGGAACATTGAGGTTAACGGGATTAAAAATAATAAATCTTATTCTAAATAAAATCAATTGCTGTTATAACAGCTTAACGCAAAAGTAAAGTCAAACACGGTCTTAAAGTTTATCAGAAGATGTGCTTAGAAAACACTGACACTTTACCGATCTACGATTCAACTTTAAACTACATCAAACTTGTAAAAGAAGTTAAACCGGTGGTTCGACAAAAGCTGAGTAAAGGAAAAGCTCTAGCTTTCCAATAAGAAACTCTTCTTCTTCATCCTCTTGCTTTTGTAAGTCTGATGTGATATGAAGTTTTCAATTCTGAAGAATTCGTTAAGACTTCTTCCTTTGATTTTGTATCTTATTTTCCTTTTTCTTATCTGTAACCCACAACACAGCACAAAATAATTCTTTTCAATTCAATTAAAACTATTAATTAGTTTTCTTATATAAAACACCTCGTGGTGCAGTAGTGAGTTGTTGAAATATGTGCCTAACGATACACGCAGATATATCTGACATATTATCTGGTCGATTACTTGTAAGAATGGAAAAATGTTTAGTCCTAAAAAATTCACTGATACTGTTCAATAAACCCAACTTTCATTAATAACCAGATATTTGATTCCACTTTAAATAAACTAATAAGCAAATTGCAATATAGGTTAAGTTCTATAAGATTATTTTAACAATTTAACCCAGTAAAGTTAAAATGGTAAATTAACTTAAATATAATTAAGACTTTATGAAATTATGTAGTTTATTGCAACATAGTTAAACTATAATAGTTTATTAAGACAAAGTTATATTAACTTAGACTAAACAAGTTTGAGATAAACAAGGTGGAAGGAACCTGCCTCAGAGCAGATAAAATCTTAAATTGATGAACTTAAAATATATCTGGAAGCTTTTTTATGTTATTCATTTATTTATTTGTATCATTTAACACAGTTTCGAAACTTGGCTGTACGTCAATTTTTTTCTTCTTTACAAAACTTAACTTTACCTTATCCACCTAAATTCTGTGCAAATATCGTTATCATAATATTTAAGATGCAAATTCTTGTTCAATGTAATTTTAATAAAGATTCTGTTGGTCCTTAAATATACAATTCAATTTTAGGGTAAAAGTGTATTAATTAAAGTTGTAGAAATTAAAAACTACAACTTTTATTCAAACACTTTTTTTGTAATTGGTGAATTTCTGTATTTTTTTCATCAAAATCGGTAAAAACCTGATTTTTTAAGATTGCGGCCTTAGTATGAATTTTACAATAAAAGTGTACAATTTAAGTAAAGTTATAGGAAATTAAAAACCCTGGAACTTTGATTTTATGATTTTTTCTCTACAAAGCCTAGTTTAGAGGGAATTGCTGATTTTTCGCATTGTTTAGTTCTACAGAAGTTTATTTTGCGTCTTTCATTCATGATTAAAAAATTAGGTTATGTTT
Source organism: Catonia carolina (assembly GCA_035578175.1). Classification (NCBI taxonomy): domain Eukaryota; kingdom Metazoa; phylum Arthropoda; class Insecta; order Hemiptera; family Achilidae; genus Catonia; species Catonia carolina. The sequence continues at coordinate 15,136,154 of JAQMRL010000002.1, read as the reverse complement.
TTCATTTTACATTGTTTACTTATGATTAAACATAGGTTATATCACGGTATGTAGATATACATACCGTGGGTTAGGCCTATATTGTTCATTATCTACAATGGTAAGAAAAAGTCATGCGAGTGTTTCACACCAGATTTTTTTGTATAGTTGTGATTTCGCTTTTAACGTACCATTAATGTTGTGTGTAAAGTTATAAACTTTAAGTTTATTTTGCCGCGAATCGCACATCAAGCAAATCAAGCGGGCGGTTGCTAGAATACTATAATTTTATAGCTCCTTTAATGCCATGAATATCTAGAATAACTTTTAAATTTACTAAAAGTATATTCCATGTTTATTGTCTTAAATTCTCTGTTGTAACATATAGTTTTATGTATATTTTCCAACACGTAAGATTTGCGTGCATGTTGCTAATTAAAAATATAACTGAGTAAAAAATGAGAGAACAGAATAATGCTTTTGCGGTTATGTGGAGGTTTATGTGTTGTAAAGAACTCGGGTCTGGTTTGTTGTGAATACTTAGAACCATGTTCGTAATACAACGGTAGGTAAGTTGGTCGGTAGGGCTATACCATTCGTTAAAACTGCTTCTGAAACCTCTCATATAATGAGTTCTTTGCTTCTCCTTCTCCACCTCTTTCTCTCTTACTGCGTTAAAGGCTGCAATTACTTCATTTTACAAATCATCCTATTAAATGGAAACGCCTCATTATAAAAAAAAGAAATGTTGCGCAGCTAACTTTACCGTAATAATACATTCTTGGTATTATTTACTGAAGAATTTTTATAAAATCTATAATTGTTTACATTGTAAACATAGGCCTAATGATGTAAATAACTGTTATTATTCCATTATATTTATTCATTAATTAGGTAAATAAAGTATCCTTTGCTTGTTTTTTCTTGGTCCTTTTTAACGCCCAAATCTTAAATTTTTTCTATCAACATTTTATGTTAAAAAACCTACCTACTGGGTTGGTCTAGAGGTAAAGTCGTCGCTGCGTGTCAGCTGTTCAACAGCTGATTTTCGGGGACGAAGGTTCCTGGTTCAAATCCTAGTAAAGGTAGTTACTTTAATACGGATTTAAATAATAGACAGTGGTTATCGTGTGCTTTGATGATTGTGGTTAAATTACGTACACCTCTCAGGAATGGTCGGCCTGGGTCTGTACAAGACTTTACCTCATTTGCACGTCATACACTATCATCTTCATTTCAATATGTCATGGGGTTGCTAATTGTTCTGAATTTAACGGATTGCAACAAACATACATTAGGGATAAAAAACATTATTTATTTTTAAATGCTACATTATTTGTGGCATTGATTTTCCTTAAATAAATGAACAAAATAGTGATACGTTTTCACATAAGAAAAAGTTCTTCATTTGAGTAATTTTCTTCGAATAAAACATATGTATGAATTTGATATGTTCTTTTTCTGTAATTAGTAAAATTAGTAATTTCATTATTTCTGACTAGTAAATACATAAGTAAATGAACACCACAAGCTGGGATGTTTAATTGTATCTGTGGAATTCTACCTAGAACTCTTGAAAGCAAAAATTTAAAAGAAAAGGCTTCGAAGTTCTAGTACACAACAATCCCTATAAGTCTTTATGACAACGAAATGTGGGTTTTAACATACAAAGATAAACTTAGTGCAAGCAACAATACGAATGTACATCAAAACAAATATCTGAAATTTCTGACATAATGAAACATACTCGGTGTGTCAAGTTTAAATGCAAGAAGAAAAACACATCGCCCGAAATAGTTTAACAAGTCTGCAAAGTGGAAAAAATCCAACTACCAAGGAGATGTAATATCATTTATTCCTGGTGGTACCCGAGAGGTTGCACAAAGCTGCGAAAGAGAAGGGTAAATTGCAACAGACCTCTGCTGGCCCAATGATTGAAGTCGAGGTAAACTAAGAAGATTAGTAATTTCTCTTTAAAAAACTTTCAGGAAGTTGGATTATTCTTTCGTTGCTGTAATTTCTTATTTGTACGAAAACTTAACATTAATCTCTGTATCATACACAGAATATTTGTACCAAATTTCTACTTTTTTCTCTTTAGGGAATTAACCCTTTATAGGTCTTTGGTAAGTTCAATTACCACATGGCAATAAGGTCGAGTTTATTTAAGATTAAGCTATGCAGTTGAACCTTATTGGCATTTTATGGCGTTATAAATGTTCTCTGGTGTAAGTAGGCCATCCGCATATTGAAATAAGCCGCAGCGAATATTTGCTTCGTAATTTGTACGAATGTGGTAAGGATTCATACCAGGGTACGCTACCATATTGTATTGTTGTTACTTTTGTACAGTGCTTAAAAAATTCGAGTTTTTTACGGGAAAGCAAGCTAATATAAAGTTAAGATAAGTTATTCTACACAATTTTTGTTATAATGTACTAAAAGTTGTATAAATAAGCATTATTTCCACTAAACATTATGTGATTCCCATTTCAATAAACGTTACGTGGTAAGTATACTTCCAGAGCTTAACATAAAAAAATATCTTACTGTTCTGGCACTAGAAATACATTATTCAAGTCCTTGTAAAGCATTTATTTAATATTTTACAACAAATCTATATTTAACCCCGATAACTTAAACAAAATACAATGAACATTAAAGAAAACAATTTGAGTTATCTGCTATTAAAAAATTAAAATGTCTTTTGGGATTGTTTTATTTCAAACAGACAAAACTTTAATTTTCTAAAAAATCTTATTTGAACGTTTATAGTCACACTAACTCCAAAGATATTTGCGACAGCAATATGGTTGGAATACTTTAACCTAGTGATAACTTCTTTTTTTGGTTTAATGTCCGACTGTTCTGCAATTACTTTTAATGCAGACGGTGAAGGATAAAATGATTTTTTTGTAACGTATGAAAATATGCCGTGCCTGAATGGGATGTGAACCCAAGACCGCATGATGAGAGGCGAGCACGCCAATTCGGCCGGCGTGATAACTTGGACTATAATACCGTAATAATAGTAAACAACTAAAAAATAGAAGATTGACTTATGTCATTTTTCAGCTAGTTATAGCCAAATAAGATAGTTAAAAAATTGTTTTCATCTGCCCGCGACATGACTTTAATTTTAAAGATAAAGGAATGAATTAGAACTTACGGAAACAGTTTTAAACTATGAAGAAATTTTCCCCGTTTATTTTTGTACTTGAATATCTATTTATTATGTTACAAAAATGTTTCTAAGCAAGTTTTGTACCCAATAAAATTTAACAAAATATCTTTTACATAAAATAATCTAGGTAATTACCCTATTTAAAAAAAATATCCTATCTATTGCAAAAACAAGGGCTCAAAGGTTCGTTTTCAATGTGATCACTTATACATTCACTGAATGTTTAACATTGAGAACGGTGTTTTTCCAAATTTAATGAATATTTTTACACGTTGATGAAAACTGTATATTAAAAAAACCAAACGGAGTAACGATGACTGAACGAAACAGGAGAACAGAAAAAGCCGTAATTGCACTGTCAACCATTTCTGAATAGGTGGTACGTCATAGGGCGGGTCTTCAATGATTGGACAAATCGTTGTCAGATAATCCTATTAGCTACCTATTGATTGGAAAATGCACCAATGACAATATTTCTTTTAGAGTTGGTTGACGAAGAGTTTGCCGGTTGATGATGTAAAATCGTGCGCTGTATTCTTGACTCGACACAACCTTAAACCTGAAATTTAAACTGATATTTATAATGTATGGTTTCATCATTTGACATTCAGATGTACTGTTCCGTAAAATGTTTTGAAGTACGTTTAGTCATAGTGAAAATATTTTAAAGTAAGAGGAATGTTTCCAATCATTTAGATATTCAGTTAAAAAATCTTGTTCATTTAGTGAAATAAACAAGAATTTTTAACGGGAATAGAATTGTCTATGAAAGTTTTCTTTTTAAAACTTTGAAAAGTTATTAACAGCGTTTTTTCATTGTTTCTAAATCAATGATACAACAGTGATAAAGTTTTCAGTTGTGAAAATTTGCGGCAGCTATTAAGAAATAACAAATTGATGACGAACTTACATTGAACAGAGTAATAAAACTTGGTCGTTATTTAAAGAACTGAAATGTTGAATTTTATTTCTAAAATAATTTAAATCTTAGTATTTTTTTAAAATTATTGATAGAAAATTATTGTTATCAAATTTTCAATAAGAATTATATAGTAACATTCGAAAGATCACAGTAATGTTGTATAAGCTTATAACTTACTACTGATTATTTTTTGTACTATCATGTGATGTGAAAAGAGAGAATTTTCCTTACCCGTAACTGATTCAATTATCTAAGATCTAAATTAGAAATGTGGCAGAGAGAATAGCGAAGAGGAGAGAGAGGGTTTGGTTTCAACAGATTTTGGCATTACGCCACCTGCTAGAAAAGCAAAGAAATTTATTCCCCGATGCGGCACTTTCTTCTGGTTAAATACAGTAACTTACTTAGATTTAAGTTATGTATATAATTCATTAAATAGGTTTCATCTGAAAGTTATTTAAAAGTTTAGGATCGTCTCTTAACGATTCGTTAATTAATCTAGAATATTTACCTACCTTAATATTTATTTCAAAATTATAAATTATTTTAATTAAGTCAATAATAAAAGGTGGTTTTTTTTTATAAACCACCAATTAAATTTTAATTATTTATTTTGTATCTTGATACCATCTAACCAAAACACTACGAAGTACACAAATATTAAAAAAATAATGTAAAAGTACGAGGATCGTTAAAAAAGTTCCCGGAATGGTGGTTCAGCAAGCTCATTTTACGACCTATAGCAATGCTAATCTACCTAATCTCACCTTTGAAGAAGGACCCTTGCGTACACACAAGCTTGCTCAATTGATCCTGCCATTGTTGGGAGCAGCAGTAGAAGGCTTCTTTCGAAATCTGTTGGTGCTGAGTCGTCGGATTTACTCGATGTCGTTCTTTCTGGGAGACGATGTTGTGTGCCACTCCGATGATTGCTGTTTTATCTCCGAGTCGTAGGGAAACACCCAAGACTCACCACCAGTGACAATCAGTTGGAGGAACGTAGAGTCCTTCGAACTTGTTTTAAACTGCTCACCGGTGATTGTCATGCGACATTATCTGATCCCTGTTCAGCAGCCTCGGAACCAACTTCGCACTGTCGCTTCTCGTTTTCAAATCATCGCGTAAAATGGCATGAATTGATCCCTGTGAGATAGTTCCCACGATAGTTATTCTCCTATTATCTTGAATCAGTTGTTTCAATATTCCAATCATTTCGTCATATCCGGATGTCGACGGTCTCCCTCTGCCTTCGTCGTTCTCTAGCGTGTCCTGCCCTTTCTTAAACTGTGCAAACCAGTCGTAAACAGCGGATTATTTAGTGGGTTGTCACCGTACACTTGCTACAGAACCAACAGCGTCTCTGAAGACGACTTTCCCAATTTTCACATGAACTTGATGTTCACACGCTGTTCGAACTGCAATATTGTATTGACTGAAAACCACTTACATCCACGTCGCAGGGAAAACTCACATCAGTATGCACTGTCCAAACATGTTTAAACAAGAGTGTGCACGCGATCATATTGCTAGTTCGGCTATCTTAGCAATGCTAAGATAGCAATGCTGGCGATGGCATTGCTCTGTAAAAATCAGATTTTCCAACTTTTCTGGGTAGTGCAATGTACAATTACGCGGATGATACAGTTGTTAGTATGACAAAAAATAAACGTTGTAATACTGTAGCGTTAACTTTGTAACACTCGTTTAGGTCAACGAAAATAAACGTTGTAATACTGTAACGTTAACTTTGTAACACTGTCGTTTAGGTCATTAGCCTAAAGGCTGATTTGAACCTCTAGCCTTTACTAAGTAAAACGAGGAGTGAGGTGGTTTATATTCACTTTCCTTACAAAATAAAATAGTACGGTTATCAGCATGCCCGGCCCTCTGAAAAGCGTTTACTTTCCATCCTGCAAATTATAACTTCACTTCCATTCACCACAGGGTCTGGCTGTATAATGAAACACATTACTCTCAGAGGACATAACTCTGACTAGTGTCTTTTACATCTCTACCTCTTCTGTTCGTAAATGTTTTGGTGATATAATTAATTGGCTAACCATATGATAAGAAATAGACATTTTTTTTATCGAGTGTAAATAATTTACCACTCTACCTGCCTGTTATTGGCAACTTGCAACATTATTAGAATTTAATTTTTCTCAAGTGTAAATTATGGAAAATTATATATAAAATGAAAAAAAATCTTACAAACCAGTGGCGCCTCGTGCCTTCAAAAGTAGTTGAAGAGTTGCAAAAAACCGAGAAAAACTAGTAGACTAATAAGTATCCGCGAGACTCCCGAGAGCAGAAAAATGTAAAATACACATATACACAGTGCATTTATGTAAGAAATGTAGGTGCAGTAAACTGATCGATCCGCGTCAACCTCTTCACTATTAGAGGTCGGGTGGGGAGAGCCAGGCTTGCAGATTTGCTGCTAACGTCACCATAGTCATGGCAACCCGCTCACTCTGGAAGAAAGCAGCGGCCACCCGTCTAACTCTTCACTTGGGCATTTATTACTTATTATTAAGGTCATTGCAAGGGCTATTTAAAACATTAGAAAGGGCTAAGCATATAAAAGTATAATGGTTATGTACTTTTTTACGCGACACTTCTTCATTTATTGTAAAACAAAAATAATTGTTCTTATTTTGTAAGAGAAATATATCTGGATACTACCAGAAAAAAAGTGAATAGGCTCTTCACCTCTTTCACCTTAATAGCCACCGCTGGTACAGACCACATTACCTTTACTAGTATCTTTACTGCGTCGGGAAACTTGTCCGCCTCTAAACTGTGACAATCCATTCGATATCACAGACAGCGATAGTAAAGTACTTTGGCCTTACAGCAGACATTGATATGGAACCCCAGACACGACAATTAAGAATGATTTTCACTGAATCATACACTAAAGACTTTGAATTCTCTATTTCACCTGAGACTGCTCATACGCTGATCACTACCCACTGATCACACTGAGCCCTGGAGACAACAAACAAATAAATTGATCTTTTAGTGGAAAGAAAGAGTATATTGTAATTTTTTTTTCTTTTTGGTTTAACGTCCGACTGTTTTGTAATTACGGCTAATGCAGAAAGTGAGGAATGAAATGATTTTTTTTTGTAACGTATGAAAATATGCCGTGCCTGAATGGGATTCGAATCCAAGACCGCATGATGAGAGGCGAACACTATTATGTAAAACACTATTAGCACTATGAGTATATTGTAAAGGTCAAAGCTAATAAAAATACTAAAATTGGAGTTGAAAAAGTATAAAAACAATCGAATTTAAAAGCGTTTTGAAAATGACTTATTAAACAAAAATTAAATTTTTACATCTACTTAATTCGGCCGACGTAGTTGTATTGAGCTTTGACGATTGGTTCGGCGATAAAATCAAATGTAAACGATGCAATGTTTAAAAAAAAATGTTTACATGTAATCACTTTCAGTAATACATCGAGACTTCAACATAACCAATAAAACATTAAAGACCTATTGGTAATGAAAATTAATCATATAAATCCAAAAATAATAACATTATAATAACCGCAACGACCACGAAATCAGCAAAAATGGTTAAAGAGATACTATGTTGGTGTATAAAACACCAAAAAGGGCTTGCCACTAGATGATTCCTCAATCAAGACACAAACACGGCTTTACACATTTAATGTGGGGACAGTATTTATAAAACTCGGGGACAGAATTTGTGTTAATATAATTTTATATTAACACAAATACTGTCCCTGAGTGGAGACAAAACACCAATTGAGGAAAGATCTTGCGGGACGCTCATGAGCAGTGGACTGTAATCGTAGCCTGCAAATTTAGAGTCTTGTACAATTTTTATTCAGTTAGCCTACTCGAAAAGTAGTTAATAAGAAACACGTAAAGATGTTATCCCTTACCTCTTTTTGCAGCGTGGTAACTCGTGAAGAGTGAGGAAATACAGGTATTTTTACCTTTTATACAGGTATAGGAATACCCCCTAAGCTGACTGTGTTCTTCTTCAAAGGAGCGATTTCTTCAGTACTGTAACTAAAATTGTAAGCCGATTTCCGGATACGCGTATAAAGCAATACAATGTCAATAATATTAGCGGACGTTTCAGCTGGACACGGCGCGTGCCGGCGAGCGAGTGTCGTGGCGAGCACAAACAAAAACAACAGCGGCGCATTCAACCCTATTAATATTGTAAATTTAAATAGTCCTGCTTACATTTCTGCTGTTGTTACAGATGTAGTTGCTTCTAAAAAAAATCAAAAATAAATTTTATTAATTTACGAAGCCGCTTTTTTTTGGTTATTCAGTACAAATTCAAAGATACTACACATTTCTTGTAATAAATACACAGACAAAAAGTGGATGTAATTTAGCTATGGTTAGATATTTACTGTAGGGTAATATTTCTTTTATAAAAAATGACCTAGTTATTTTATAAAATTTTGTGACAGAGTATCCATAAATAATCTTCTGATTCAATTTATCTTCATTCATAACTTTACTTTTTTATTTCAATCGAAAGAGGTACAAAGTACTTGATTATATCTTTTGAATTTATTCTAACTTAATTTTGAAGTGAGAGGAAATAAAATGTTCTTAGAAATCGAGGTCACTACTAAAACCACCCATCATTACGATTATAGTTCTGGAACTCAATATTCTTCTAACTTTTATCTCTTCACTTGTATAGAAAAGAAAAAAGTCTCTTTGAAACCACTTCATTTGGCAAGAATTACAGTTATTTTAACGATTCAAAAACGAGATATTACGTTCGTGTCACTACATTGAACATATCTTTTTACGAAGATATTTTAAAAAGTGGAGGATCTCGGAGAATACTGATATAACCATTATAGGAAATATTGAAATTTTTTGTTGTTATTTTTTTGGTGCTTTTATTCGTAACATTGCGACTATCATTAGTGGTTTATTTGGGCTAACGTAAGTCTTATGTTCAATTATTTCCAGATCCTAGCCAGGAATCTAACCCTCAATTGTTAAGCCAATTGTTGTTCAGCCAAGCCTTTCACCTTCGTGTGACGAAAATTGTGCCTTGGAGACGACAAAGAAAATACTAAGATATTTTAATGGAAAATAAAATTATGTTATTTAGGTTAAAGCTGATAAAACACATTTTAGAGAGACGGTGAGGAGAGTTGAAGAAAAAGAGGAGGTTGGAGGAAGAGGAGAAGGATTATAATCCTTCAGGCAAGAAAATGTAATATAGTACATTTTCGAACAAAAAAGGCTAGTTGAAAGTCCTGGAGTCTATTCTTGGTCAAGTTCTGGAAAGTTATAACTCGTCAAAAAACAACCAATAATGTACTACAACCCACTGTAGCCCCTAATGACTAAGCAGTTGATGTTATTTAAAAAAAAAAAACTAAAGAAAAAACCAAAAATGTACAAATTTTACATTATATATTTTCTAAACCACCGGGCTGGTCTGGTTGTAAAGCCATCGCCGCGAGTCTGCTGTTTAACTCGCTTATTTTCGGAGATGTAGGTTCCCATAGTTCAAATCCTAGTGTAAAGGTAGGTGTTTCATGTACACGGATTTTAATACTAGACAGTGGTCACCTATGTACTTTGATGGTTGGGATTCAATTAACCATACGTTTCAGGAATGATGACCTGAGTCTGTACAAGACTTTACCTTATTAACACGTCATACAAATCATTCTCATCTTATTGGGCCATGGGGTTGCTTATTGTTCTTAATTGAACTGATTTTAACGTATACACAATAGGGGTTAAAATTTTTTTTCTACTGCTATTTGTGTTTCTTTGTATAAAATAAAACTTACCCGATACATCGACCTTCCTGTAAGCACACTTCAGTCTATTCCTAAACCCCACCTACCTCGCAATTCTTGACGTCCCTCGTCTAGGAAGGTAATGAAATATTAAAGCCATTATATTAGTCCAAACACGATATGAGTTCTTGTTTCTTGTCCATCTTTTTACTGAGCATTGTTTTACTTTATCATTTCACGTCAGTCTTTAATAATAACATTTACTGGTTGTTTCTAAGAAATATACCTAATATTTTTTTTATTTGGAACTGTATAAACAAAATTCGTAAATCTTTTGTTTATTAAACAATTTTTTTTAGTAAATGAAGTTAAAAATATTCTGTTACGCGCTTAGTTCCCTGAGAATTTGTATTAACAAAAATAATAATTATCAGTCATAGTTAAAGTTCGGTAAAAAAGTAATCTTTACTGTTTGTTGTATTAATTCGTTTAATGTGGCCTGGTTATAAGAAACAGTGATGAACGCGTAGGTTGTTATGCCATAAATTATGCAAATGATGTGTGGTTTGTAATAGTTAAAAACAAACACAAAAGAAAAGTGGCCTAGTTTATAAATCTGCCAGAAGAAAAGCGGCACGTGTAGGAGATTGAAGTGTTAGAGGAAGATAAAGCGATTAAGATGAAGAAGAAGAAGAAGAAGAAGAAGAAGAGAGAGAAAGATAGAGTGCGTGGAGAGATCAGTTGCGTTTGCGTTGCATCCTATATTAGAAGGAATATAGAGAGATATAGTGTATGGAGATAGCTGAGATATCTGCTGCTCGTCTGCGAGTCCGTTATTGATTTGCCCACTAAAATAGCTTCCAACTTAATTTGTATACGGAAACAAGTGGGAGCTTCCCGGTAGAGTTGCCGAATCTCCCACCAGGGAGTTTACTTTACCCCATGATTCATCTGCGTTTCACAACTTGCAACAAAGTTGTACTACCGTTAGAATAAAGATACTCTCTATCTCTACACCAATGTACTCCCTGTCGTGTGCAGCCCGCAATAAGCTTACTGTAACAAAGTCATTCGTTATAATTGTGTTTTATACAAACTTTCACAATAGTAATAACATTTTTGAAAATACCCTTAAGTTTTCGTACCTGTATGTACTTGAACAGTAATTTGCCAGTGTTATATTATTTGAATTAATTAACGAGCAGGAATATAAGAATGAAAACATGCTTATGTCTAGTGCCCCCGGTCGTCACTTATGACTATGAAACATGAACGTTCTCAGAAACAGATTGCATAATGTTGAGAAGTTAAAAAGAAAGATTTTTAATGAGAATTTTGGACCATTAAGAGAAGATAACTGGAAAGTATACAAAAATGAAGAACTGAATACTCTCATTGAAGATAGAGAGACCATTTTAAAAAGGCCTAAAGATTAAGGTGGTTGGGGTACATTGAGAAAATGGAGTCAAGGTGGTTGATTAAAATAATGTGGAAGGAAAGTTATTTACGAAAGAAGAAGAAAAGGCCATCCTAGATCACGTGGTAGATTTAATGGAAGGATGATGCCACAAATGATTTTATTTTGATGGGTGTCGGAAGATGAGGGCGCTAACATCTATCAGAGAGGATTGGAGGAAGTTGTGAAGAAGATGAAAGCTCTTGGTGAGCTTTCCTAGTCAAGGTTTTGTTTACAGTTTCTCTTGACCACGTCGAGCGAATGCCTTGTCATTCTCCTATTTGCGTTATGCTCATTTTCCTACCAAAACATGTTCATGTCGCGCCATGAAAATACTGTAGGCTACATTATTTTACGTAAAAATGAAAAATATTGGCTCTATTTTGTGTAGTTTAATTCTGTTGTGGTAAGAAATACGGAAAAAATTACACAACAAAAACTTTTCATTAAAAACCCTCAACATAACAGTTTCTAAGGGGATGGTACAGGTTGAAGATAACAGATTTTGGTTTAGTAAATTTTGAATATTTTATTTAAATGAAATATCTACAAACAAAATTAGTTTATTTGGAAATTACATAATTTATTATGTTTTAAGAGATAAAGATACCCGGAGGATAAAGGTAACTGATCATTTAATAAAATCTAATAGAACTGATGTACAGTTGACAAATTATTTAGGTCTTGCGAGTAAGGCGGCCTACGTTGACGGTGACGCGCGGTGATGTCAAAGGCAGATATATTATCGGACCAATCAGAGTCTAGTATTCTCAACCAATGAAAAATCTCTAAATCTAGCCAATCAGATGTCTTCTTATGCGTTAATTTGATTGGTTATTATTGTCCAATCAAAGAGCTTATTGTGGTTCACTACGTCATCCGATATGAACCAATGAAATCGTTTCATTCAGTATTACGTCATTTGTCAGTATGGACTTCCTGATTGGTCCGGAACTGTTCCTGCGCGTGACGTCGACTTACATTTTTACATAAGATCCGCCCATTGTCACCACCCAGTTAACGATACAGCCGAATATTACAGAATAACGTCTACTGAAATGCTATACTTTCCACAATTTAAAACACCTACCAAAAACATTTAAAAATTGTTAGAGATCTTCCGGGTTCGCAATGATTATGGTATTATTTAATGTAACAGCAGTAAATTTACAGCTGCTTTTTACAGTATAAAATAAAAAAAGCCATGTGATGGAACCAAGAAAATAGATTGGGTTGTCACATTCAAGCTTGCTCAAACTTAACAAATTATTTTGTCGGCTACCATGCAAACACTACTATACGAACGTAACACATTGCGATTTTGTCACTGTGTATTAAGGTCAATTCTAATAAGGACGTCAATGCCATTTTTTTGTCAGAAATCGTCAGTAGAATCGCCGGCATTCTCAAAATGAATTTTATAACATACTTGATCTATACCTTGTTAGAGCAACATACAAATTGTGCCGTTTTGACGACAAACCGTCACATTAAAAACGGTTAACGATATAAACAATTTTTGGGCGATATTTTTTAACATTACTCCGCGTTGATTCGTAGTTTGTTTCATAAATTTATTTTATGATGGGAAAATTTAGTATTGCCTATAAGAGGCATTTAACTTTAAATATTTTTTAAAATTCCATTGGCAACTTCTACGGCTACATTTATAGTTATGTTTCTTTCACTAGAGAAGTTAAATTTCAGCTAAATCATATTAAGTACAGAGAAGGTACTGGTGAAAGAAAAACTGTTATGACCTTCTTCCAACGACAGTAGATTATTAAACAGTAAGACCTTGCAGTGAATATTAAAAACGCATTTGCTAGATGCAGACTAAAAGATTTTTAAAAGGCCACCTATGCTCATGAAAACACTTTTCTACCGAGTGATAAAGTTATTAACCAATAAATGTAACCCAATTATTTTTTCTGATTATTTCAGATGACATGTAAATGTTTGAACTAACTTCTAGCCTAATGATCTGAAAACCCAATTTATTTGTGCCGAAAATTTCACATCTCATTATTTACCTAATTTTAAGTTAATTGATAGACTGGATTTGAAAAAAGTGAATATTATCATCGTCGTTATGAAAGAACGTACAAATTTATTCTTACTAATTGTTCAAAAAATATAATCTGATAATAGTTTATTGAATTTAATGTTCAAACCAGCATCTTCTTTATATAACGTAGGCGTAATATACTATGTCTGGTAGTATTTCTCAGAATTATGTTTGATAATTTCACATCTCATTATTTACCTAATTTTTAGTTAATTGATAGACTGGATTTGAAAAAACGAATATTATCATCGTCGTTATGAAAGAACGTACAAACTTATTCTTACTAATTGTTCAAAAAATATAATCTGATAATAGTTTATTGAATTTAATGTTTAAAGCAACATCTTCTTTAAATAACGTAGGCGTAATCTATTAATATGTACGGTCTGTTTTCTCAGAATTATTATATTTTTGTGCTTGAATTTTGACTATAGCGATAATAATCAGGCAGCTATGGTAAAAAATTATTTTTTTAATGTTTTTTAAGGCATGAATAGATGATTGGAATTCTAAACTGTTGGCGCGGAACGTGTATATTTTAATTATACATTATGAGTTAACTATCGGATTCTAAATCAACAAAAAAATGAACATTACAGATATCGTTACTTAACGAATTTTTTTCTTCTGCACTGTTTGTGTCTATACATATGCGAAAATATAATAATAAAATCTAATAGAACTGTTGTACAGTTGACAAATTATTTAAATCTCGCGATTAAGGCGGCCTACGTTGACGGTGACGCGCGTGTGACGTCAAAGCCAGATATAATATCGGACCAATCAGTGTCTAGTATTCTCAACCAATGAAAAATCTCCAAATCTAGCCAATCAGATGTCTTCTTATGCGTTATTTTGTTTGGTTATTATTGTTTAATCAGAGAGCTTATTGTAATTCACTACGTCATCTGATATGAACCAATGAAATCGTTTCATTCAGTATCACGTCATGTGTCATAATGAACTTCCTGATTGGTCCGATACTGTTCCTACGCGTCACGTCGACTTACATTTTTACATAAGATCCACCAATTGTCACCGCCCAGTTAACGATACAGCCGAATATTGCAGAATAACGTCTACTGAAATGCTATACGTTCCAGAATTAAAACACGTACCAAAAACATTTTAAAATTGTTAGAGAACTTCCGGGTTCGCAATGATTATGGTATTATTTTATGTAACAGCAGTATATTTAGAACTGCTTTTTACAGTACGAAATAAAAAAAGCCATGTAAAGGAAGGAAGAAAATAAATTGGGTTTTCACATACAAGCTTGCTCATGCCTTGTAACATGTAAACATGCCTTGTAACATGTAAATGTTTGAACTAACTTCTAGCCTAATGATCTGCAAACGCAATTTAATTGTGCCGAAAATTTCACATCTCATTATTTACCTAATTTTAAGTTAATTGATAGACTGGATTTGAAACAATGAATATTATCATCGTTTTTATAAAAGAACGTACAAATTTATTCCTACTAATTGTTAAAAAAATATAATCTGATAATAGTTTATTGAATTTAATGTTCAAACCAACATCTTCTTTAAATAACGTAGGCGCAATCTACTATGTCTGGTAGTATTTCTCAGAATTATTATATTTTTTGTGGTTGAATTTTGACTATAGCAATATTAATCAGAGAGCTATGGCTAAACTAATTTTCTAATGTCTTTTAAGGCATGAATTGATGATTGGAATTCTACACTGTTGGCGCGGAACGTGTATATTTTAACTATACATTATGAGTTAATTATCGGATTCTAAATCAAGAAAAATTAAACATTACAGATATCGTTACTCAACGAATTTTTTTCTTCTGCACTGTTTGTGTCTATACATATGCGAAAATATATATTAATAAAATCTAATAGAACTGATGTACAGTTGACAAATTGTTTAGGTCTTGCGAGTAAGGCGGCATACGTTGACGGTGACGCGCGTGTGAGGTCAAAGGCAGATATATTATCGGACCAATCAGAGTCTAGTATTCTCAAACAATGAAAAATCTCTAAATCTAGCCAATCAGATGTCTTCTTATGCGTTATTTTGATTGGTTATTATTGTCCAATCAGAGAGCTTATTGTAATTCACTACGTCATCCGATATGAACCAATGAAATCGTTTCATTCAGTATTACGTCATTTGTCATTATGGACTTCCTGATTGGTCCGGAACTGTTCCTGCGCGTGACGTCGACTTACATTTTTACATAAGATCCGCCCGTTGTCACCGCCCAGTTAACGATACAGCCGAATATTACAGAATAACGTCTACTGAAATGCTATACGTTCCAGAATTAAAACACCTACCAAAAACATTTTAAAATTGTTAGAGATCTTCTTGGTTCGCAATGATTATGGTATTTTTTTATGTAACAGCAGTATATTTACAGCTGCATTTAACAGTATGAAATAAAAAAAGTCATTAGAAGGAAGCAAGAAAATGAATTGGGTTGTCACATACAAGCTTACTCAAAATTAACAAATTATTTTGTCGGCTACCATGCAAACACTACTATACGAACGTAACACATTGTGATTTTGTCACTGTATATTAAGGTTAATTCTAATAAGGATGGCAATGCCGTTTTTTTGTTAAAAATCGTCAGTAGAATCGCCGGCATTGTCAAAATGAATTTTAAAACATACTTGATCTATACCTTGTTAGAGCAACATACAAATTGTGCCGTTGTTACGACAAACCGTCACATTAAAAACGGTTAACGATATGAATAATTTTTGGGTGATTTTTTTCAACGTTTCTCCGCGTTGATTCGTAGTTTGTTTCATAATTTTATTTTATGATGGGAAAATTTAGTATTGCCTATAACAGGCAGTTAAACATTAAATATTTTTTAAAATGTCATTGGCTACTTCTACTGCTACATTTATAGTTCTGTTTTTTTCACTAGCGAAGTTAAATTTAAACTAAATCATATTAGGTACAGAAGAGGTACTGGTGAAAGAAAAACTGTTATGATCTTCTTCCAACGACAGTAGTTTATTATACAGTTAGACCTTGCAGTGAATATTAAAAGCGCATTTGCAAAATGCAAACTAAAAGATTTTTTAAAGGCCTCCTATGCTCATGAAAACACTTTTCTACTGAGTGATACGGTTATAAACCAAAAAATGTAACCCAATTATTTTTTCTGATTATTTCTGATAACATGTAAATGTTTGAACTAACTTCTAGCCTAATGATCTGCAAACGCAATTTAATTGTGCCGAAAATTTCACATATCATTATTTACCTAATTTTAAGTGAATTGATAGACTGGATTTGAAAAAATGAATATTATCATCGTCGTTATGAAAGAACGTACAAATTTATTCTTACAAATTGTTGAAAAAAAATATAATCTGATAATAGTTTATTGAATTTAATGTTCAAACCAACAACTTCTTTAAATAACGTAGGCGTAATCTACTAATATGACTGGTCGTATTTCTCAGAATTATTATATTTTTTGTGCTTGAATTTTGACTATAGCAATAATAATCAGAGAGTTATGGCAAAACTAATTTTCTAATGTTTTTAAGGCATGAATTGATGATTGGAATTCTACACTGTTGGCGCTGAACGTGTATATTTTAACTATACATTATGAGTTAATTATCGGATTCTAAATCAACAAAAAATAAACATTACAGATATCGTTACTCAACGAAATTTTTTTCCTTCTGCACTGTTTGTGTCTATACATATGCGGAAATATATTAATAAAATCTAATAGAACTGATGTACAGTTGACAAATTATTTAGGTCTTGCGAGTAAGGCGGCATACGTTGACGGTGACGCGCGTGTGACGTCAAAGGCAGATATAATATCGGACCAATCAGAGTCTAGTATTCTCAAACAATGAAAAATCTCCAAATCTAGCAAATCAGATGTCTTCTTATGCGTTATTTTGATTGGTTATTATTGTCCAATCAGAGAGCTTATTGTAATTCACTACGTCATCCGATATGAACCAATGAAATCGTTTCATTCAGTATTACGTCATTTGTCAGTATGGACTTCCTGATTGGTCCGGAACTGTTCCTTCGCGTGACGTCGACTTACATTTTTACATAAGATCCGCCCGTTGTCACCGCCAAGTTAATGATACAGCCCAATATTACAGAATAACGTCTACTGAAATGCTATACGTTCCAGAATTAAAACACCTACCAAAAACATTTAAAAATTGTTAGAGATCTTCCGGGTTCGCAATGATTATGGTATTATTTTATGTAACAGCAGTATATTTACAGCTGCTTTTTACAGTATGAAATAAAAAAAGCCATGTGAAGGAAGCAAGAAAATAAATTGGGTTGTCACATACAAGCTTGCTCAAACTTAACAAATTATTTTGTCGGCCGCCATGCAAACACTACTATACGAACGTAACACATTGTGATTTTGTCACTGTATATTAAGGTTAATTTTAATAAGGACGTCAATGACGTTTTTTTGTCAAAAATCGTCAGTAGAATCGCTGGCATTGTCAAAATGAATTTTAGAACATACTTGATCTATACCTTGTTAGAGCAACATACAAATTGTGCCGTTGTTACGACAAACCGTCACATTAAAAACGGTTAACGATATGAACAATTTTTGGGCGATATTTTTCAACGTTTCTCCACGTTGATTCGTAGTTTGTTTCATAATTTTATTTTATGATGGGAAAATTTAGTATTGCCTATAACAGGCAGTTAAACTTTAAATATTTTTTATAATTTCATTGGCTACTTCTACGGCTACATTTATAGTTGTGGTTTTTTTCACTAGAGAAGTTAAATTTAAACTAAATCATATTAAGTACAGAAGAGGTACTGGTGAAAGAAAAACTGTTATGACCTTCTTCCAACGACAGTAGATTATTATACAGTTAGACCTTGCAGTGAAGAATATAAGCGCATTTGCAAGATGCAAACTGAAAGATTTTTAAAAGGCGTCTTATGCTTATGAAAACACTTTTCTACTGAGTGATACGGTTATAAACCAAAAAATGTAACCCAATTATTTTTTCTGATTTTTTCAGATAACATGTAAATGTTTGAACTAACTTCTAGCTTAATGATCTAAAAACCCAATTTAATTGTGCCGAAAATTTCACATTTCATTATTTACCTAATTTTAAGTTAATTGATAGACTGGATTTGAAACAATGAATATTATCATCGTTTTTATAAAAGAACGTACAAATTTATTCCTACTAATTGTTCAAAAAATATAATCTGATAATAGTTTATTGAATTCAATGTTCTAACCAACATCTTTAAATAACGTAGGCGTAATCTATTAATATGTACGGTCTTATTTCTTAGAATTATTATATTTTTTGTGCTTGAATTTTGACTATAGCAATAATAATCAGAGAGCTATGGCAAAACTAATTTTCTAATGTTTTTTAAGGCATGAATTGATGATTGGAATTCTACACTGTTGGCGTGGAACGTGTATATTTTAAATATACATTATGAGTTAACTATCGGATTCTAAATCAACAAAAAAATAAACATTACAGATATCGTTAATTAACGAATTTTTTTTCTTCTGCACTGTTTGTGTCTATACATTTGCGAAAATATATTAATTACAAAGTTTTGGAAAAGAGAGAAAGATAGTGTGAGAAAGAGAGAGAGGGAGAGAGTGATTGAGAGAAAGCTTTGAAGCAAGGCATGGACCTACATCTAAGGTTGTTAAATTGTTCACGCGTCTTAACTCCTACAACAGAGACTAACTCCATCAATCTTATTATCTCATCCATCTTTTCCTAAATGGTATCTAATGCACTTTGAACGTTCTACAACGAATACAACTTTTAGTTTATGTCATATGACAACTCAATTAAATTAAATACAGTATTGTGTACTTTGTCTTTTTTGTATATTTCATCTGAATTTTAAAAAATTATGTAGCCTACTATGTACGCACAGTGTAAAAGCCAAGTAGAACTAAATAGTTGACATTATTAAAATGAATGTAATAATATAGTAATTTTCAGTTTATTTAAATTGTATTATGAGAATATTGTCGGGAAGAAGTAATAGTATGATTGTAGCCGTGCAGATAGACTTCTGGAGATTACGTTGTCCGATTTCGAGGTTGGACCACATGAGGCATGAAGCGGTCTCGGAAAAACGGGAAGGCCAAACATCGTATTAGTTAATATAGAAAAAATGTTACTGCTGTAGCAAAGACACCTGCATCTGAAGAGTGTAGACATGTGAATCAACCGCTCAACAGTGTAAGGAACTGAATCCCAAGGGGGAGAAGAAAAAGAAGACGCCCAGTAAAGCAATGGACAATTGCAATAATGGAGGCGATTACCAGCAGAAACCTGTAGAAGGGTGATTGGATGGATAGAGGATCTTGGCATTCCGGATTCAAAAACTGGAATAATAAAACTGGAATAACTCGAGGTAAAAGGTAAAAAAGAAAATTCAAACTTACCTAAGGTTGTATCTTGCTACAAGTTACAAATAAGTTGAATAAGTTACATTTTCTTCTTGATTTTACGATTGTTATACACATTAAGGCTATTAGAGGGAATAAATTAAAATGAGTGATGAAAAAATGCCTATCCTGATGAAAAATTGAACCAGTGATACTTGGTGTCTGACACAAATGTCAGTTGCGCTACCAATATAAAAAAAGTGATTGTATACCAACGGCCGGTTTTATTTACGACTTGTTGCAAGAGATTCCCTCTCCTCGAGTTGTTCCGCGCGTACAATATTATCTGACTTAAAACCAGTGCCTCTTTAGTCGATTAAGAACTGAAATTTTATATATGTTCGTTCATCTACCATAGACAATTTCTGAATTGACACATACAGTGGGCGTAATATTAAAGTCCCTAAAATGCATTATATTTCGGATTCATTCCGGGGTGTTCACGACAAGATTAAATGAAAATGATCACATCAATAAGAAGTTAATTGGTTAATCTTAACCCTAGAGACGACAATCTTCGATTTTGAGACGATGTTACCGCTTCTTGAACTGGTCGTGTAACAAAATCGGATTTGCTTCATAGTATTGTAAAGTTGTCGGTTTAGTTTTAATTTCATCTACAGGCAGCGTTGCTTTTTTGTACAGTAGTTTAATAATTTATAAAGTAAATTTTTACGTATATTACAATAGTTTTAGTTGCACATTCTGCTTGTGTTTCTCTGTTGAAATCACGCTGTCCTAGAGCTGAATTTGGTTATTTCTTGGTTTACATGATGTGTTTTTGTATATATTTTCTTCAGTTTTGAACATAGATTCGTTTTATGGTTTTATTTTGAAATAAACATTAAAAGTAACGATTTGTATATAATGAATTTTGAAAGCATAGAATTAAAAAGTTTTAAACAGTAGTATCGTCTGAAATTTTAGTAAAATATTTGTCTAAAAATTATTTTCAAATGGTTTCAGCATCCCTTACTGTCATTTTACAAAATTTCAGCAATGTATTTGATCTATTTTCCAAGTTTTTTATTTTTTTGATGTCACGTGACAAGATTTGTGGTTTGTAGCAAATTTTTAATGATTTCTTTACGATTCGGTGACTAGAAATTCTCTGCCAGTCTAGCAAAATGTTATTGCCGGCTGTAGGGTTAAGGAACTAAAGTGTAGCGACTCATTTGCAACAATGTCAGCAGATAGTGTTACATTGAGAATGTCTTTTATTTTCTAAAGAAAAAAGAGAAGTTTAATCAGGACCAGAAAGTGTGTATGTAATAAAGAGCTGCGCAGATTAAAGTGTTTGTTTCAATAATGGTAATGACGATAAAAATGATTACTAAGATACTTTAAAAATTACAAGGAATAATTTTAAAGAATTTCTGTGCATTTTTGTGAATTAGAAATCATTTTATTGTTTTATTGATTTTTTGCGTAGGGTTATCAACGTTGATAATTTAAATATTATTCGGGTTATCGTCGAAAACTTTTCGTTTTAATTATCCTACAAGTAAAGTCTCAAGCCGACAAGCTCGGCGAAAGAGTGTAAACTGCTGTGCGGCTAGTACGAATATGTTTCAATAATACACATACATGTTTTCACAGAATACAGTGTAGGCCTACTATAGAAATATTTCCTATAAAACAAAGACTTGTAAAAAAAGGAAAGTTAACGAAAACTGAGCGGTCGATGATAATATTTTGAAGCTGTTTGTTTGACCGAGTCTGATATTGGTTAATTGAAAGTCAGATAGTCACAATTAGGAATAAAGCCTAGTTTTTGGAAACTTAGGTCGATTTCGAGTCGGACTTTGGCATCGTCTGTGCCATCTTATCAATTGATCGATACATTATAATCACAGTAAAATAGTAGGAAAACAAAACATTTCTCAAGGTTATAACATTTCTGGAAGTGGACTAGTACTAGGTTGGTCTAGAGGTAAAGTGGTCGCCGAGGATCAGCTGTTTAACAGTTGACAAAGGTTCCTGGTTCAAATCCTAGTGAAGATAGTAACTAAAAAGTAAGATAGTTAGTAAGGTTGGTTGTTAGATAAAGAAAGGTAGGTGGCTACTTTTATACGGACTTGAATACTAGACAGTGGTTACACGTGTACTTTCATGGTTGGGGGTTCTGAGTCTGTACAAGACTACACCTCATTTACACGACAAACATATCATCCTTAGCTCATTGAATCATGGAATTGCTATTGTTCTAAATTGAACAGATTGCAACGTACACGGATTAGGAAAATAACATTTCTAGAGGTAAAGTCGTCGCCGTGAATCAGCCGTTTAACAGCTGAGTTTTATATTTATTTAGATTGTAACAACGGCTTGGTCATTAGCAACTACTTTCGATTAATTAAGAAACGGTGGGTTTGAAAGTAATAATTTTTTTTTGTCATCAGTCTCTCGACTGGTTTGATGCAGTTCTCCAACCTGTTCTATCTTGCGCAAGTCGTTTCATATCTACATACCTGTAACACCCTACATCTTTTGTAATTTGCTTTATATATTCTAATCTTTGCCCCCCTCTACAATTTACTCCCTCAATGTTACCCTCCATTATTGATAGCCCAATACCTGGATGTCTTAGGATATGCCCCACTAGCCTATCCCTTCTTTTGGTAAGATGCTTCCATATACTTCTTTTTTCATCCACTCGCCTAAGAACCTCTAAATTACTTATTTTGTCCACCCACCTAATCTTTAACATTTTCCTATAACACCACATTTCAAAAGCTTCTATCCTCTTCCGTTCTACAGCCCCTATCACCCACGTTTCACTTCCGTATAATGCTACACTCCAAACATAATGTTTTAAGAAATTTTTCCTAATCTGTAAATCAATGTTTGTAGTCAGTAAGCTGTTTTTCATTTCAAAGGCTTTTCTAGCTTGAGCAATTCTACTCTTGATATCACTCGTGCTTCTACCATCCTTTGTTATTTTACTCCCTAGATAGCAGAATTCCCCAACTTCCTGTATGTTTTCGTTGCCTACTTTTAAATTTCCCATCTCTTCTAAACCACTCTTGCTGCTGCACAACACTTTCGTTTTGTTCTTATTAATTTTCATGAAGTAATCCTTCCTCAAGATCTCATCCATTCCATTTAAGGCATCCTCTAGTTCATTCTTTGCCTCGGCTAATACTACTATGTCATCGGCGAATCTCAACATTTTTATTGTTTCTCCTTGAATTTTTATTCCTACGTCAAATTTCTCCTTCACTTCATTTATAGCCTCTTCTATATACAAGTTAAAAAGTAGTGGTGACAAAGAACAACCTTGTCGTACACCTTTTCTTACAGCAGCCTCTTTTTCGTACCCCTCGATTCTCAAAACAGCCGTTTGATTCTTATACAGACTGTAGATAACTTTCCTTTCTTTGTATTTAATTCCTAGCCTTTTCAAAGTTTTAAACATTTTACTCCAGTCCAGATTGTCAAATGCTTTCTCTAAATCTACAAATGCCATAAAAGTAGTTTTATTTTTCTGTATCCTTTTCTCAATAATCAGTCTCAGAACCAATATTGCATCTCGAGTTCCCATTCTCCTTCTAAATCCAAATTGGTCATCGTCCAATACTTCTTCTACTCGGTGTTCTATTCTCCTGTATATAATTCTTGTCAGTATCTTAGATGCATGGCATGTTAGGCTGATGGTTCTGTAATGTTCACATTTCTCCGCTCCTGACGTTTTTGGTATTGGAATCATAATATTTTTTTTAAAGTCCAATGGTACCTCTCCACTCTCATACATTCTGCACACAAGTTTGTATAATTTGTTTTGAGCAACTTTGCCACATCGTAATAATAATTCCGATGGTATGTTATCTATTCCTGGTGTCTTATTCATATTCATATCCTTAAGTGCCCGATCGAATTCTTCTCGTAGTATAGGGTCCCCTTTTTGATCTTCTTCAACATCAGTTTCTTGTTCTATCGCATCATATTCTAATTCTTTTCCCATGTAGAGTTGATTTACGTATTCCTTCCATCTTTCAGCTCTCTCTTGGCCATTCAACAATGGTTTACCACCTGCCCTTTGTAAATTAACAGCTTTCATCTTTCGTTCTCCAAAGTTTTCCCTTATTTTTCTATAAGCTGCGTCCACTTTACCAACTGCCATTTTACTTTCAATGTCCGTACATTTCGCTCTGATCCACTCTTCCTTCGCTTTCTTACACCTTTTGTTTATGGTATTTCTCAAGTAGCAATATTGCCTTTTACCTCTCTCGTCCTTTGCGTTTTTATATTTTCTTCGCTCATCCATCAGTTCTAAAATATCATTAGTAATCCACGGTTTCCTGCCTCTTCTTTTAGTATGTCCTAACCATTCTTCCGCTGCTTTCACTACCACCTCCTTGAAGTTTATCCACTCCTCCTCTACATTTCCTGTCATTACCTCTTTCTTCTATCCCTTTTTGAATACTCTCCTGGAAACCTACCTGGTTGTCTTGTTCTCTTAGTTTGTCTACATCCCACCTAGCATTTCCCTGTCCCTTCTTCAGTTTTTTAAGTTTAAGCCTGCTATCCATTACTACTAAGTTATGATCACTCCCTATGTCTGCACCTGGATAGGCTTTACAGTTCATAATCTGGTTTCTGAATCTTTGTCTAACCATTATGTAATCTATTTGGTATCTTCCCTTGTCACCTGGCATCATCCAAGTGTATAACCTCCTTTTGTGATTCTTAAAAAGTGTATTGCCTATCACTAAATTATATTTGGAGCAGAAATCTACCAGCCGACTCCCTCTGTCATTTCTCTTCCCTAGACCATATTCTCCGACTATTATTACTACTACTATTATTATATTATTACTCTGTAATAATATTACAGACCCTATTCAAAATCGAACCACAAACTTTCCGGTTTGTAGCGTAGCACGCTAACCACTGGGCCACGGAGGCGGTCATTAGCTGTTGTATTCCTAACCTTATCATGTTTAATTAAAATTATTTTTTAACGTGACTAAAAATTTGATCTCATTTTGATGGAATCAAAAAGATTTCTCTTTTTGAATGATGGAAACAAACATAGGCATAAAAATACTTTAGTTGTCGTAGAGATATAAAGAATGCACGGTATTAAAGAGGTAATTTCAAACTAAATTTTAAGTTAAAAACATAAATATCCATTAATTCTTAATTTTTTCCATCGGGATTTCTCATAAATTAACAAGGGCATAAAATTACGCTCACAAAATGAATATATTTATAGAATTGTAATAAAAAGTTTAAGTAAAAAATATAGTTTTAAGATCAAAATTTTGGAATTATAAGAAAAATCGCAATTTTGAATATTGTGATAATTGAAATATACATTGAGATAGGCCTTAATGAATAAGGTGGTAGTATAAAAAAATATATTTTGCCTTAAATAAAATAAACTTAATTTCTTCTAGTGTACAGGGGTGGATGGGATGTATATTTACTTTAAACTTAATAACACGAAAGGAACTCAATTTGCCTAAATCAATATGCTACTGTATTTGAATGCAAAACACCACCCACCGCACCGAATGGGGGACGAACAACATTAGAATAATAGGGAAATGAGAACGAGAACTAAGATGCTTCTCAACGCACAACGCACAAGGGTGGCAAGATAGGTGAAAACCACTGAAGAACGAGACCTAATTAAACTACTGTAACCAAGTGAAATATAACCGTATTCTCTCAATCTATCTTATTGCTTTAATTTAAAAAAAAGTGTTAAAAAGAAGTACTATATATTGCTATATAAAATTTCAATTCATTAATTAAAAAAGTTTGCAGTTTAGGTGGTTCAAGAATTTTGCTGTTTGCTGTTCAAGTTAAAGAATTTAAATACTGAGATTCAAGTCCAGGTTCGATTCCTTTGGCTGCGTTCTGCAAATTGTTTCGTAAAAGACAATCGGTAGTGATCACTTAACTTATTAAGTCACTGAGCAACCCTGCCATTTTTTAAACTTATAGCCCTACAACCAATTGTTGACCAATTAACTGTGTTTTTAGCTGCCTTACCTTTTCTCAAAGTCCACATTTATAGCCATTGTGATAATTTGGAGCACAATAGTATATTACTTCGTGCTGTTTTCATGTCGATTTTAAGAAATCGATTTTTCACGGGAAATACACGTTTTCAGGGCTCCTAAGCCCAAAAAAACGGTTTTAGCGATATGCTTGTGTGAACAGAATATCTCAAGAACGGAAAAGCATAAGAAGTTCTAACTTGAAACTTAATTTAGATACCACTAGGGGACCTGACACGATCATTTTCATCAAAATCGGTCAAGATGAAGTAACAGTTTATTCGTGCGATTTTTTACTTTTTGAAAATTTTTCGACTGCTAAAATTCTTGGGAGCTGTGCTCTCGTGGTAAAAATATTTTTTTTTAGATTGCGGCCTTAATATGGTTTAAGGGTGAAAATGTAATTTGCCCTTACAAATATTTAAGGGCAATAGGCAATACTTGTATCATATTATATAGCATATTATTCTTTTCTTTTTATTTTTATTCAAGAAATTCATAATCTGTTAGTACAATCAGTGAATGTTACAACACAAAATATGAAAAAATTAACATGATAAAAAAACGTGAGTGGAGACATAGTCCAGTGACAGAACTCCGACGTGAATAGATATGTGCAGGATTTAGTCACTGTAATGGATAGTCAATTACAGTACTACGTTAATTGATAAGATCCCGGCTCCATCGACGTTTTAGTCGTCTTATTGGATTGTTTGGAGAGTCTGCGTAGCCAGATTTGAGATCAATATTATTCTTAATTGACAAATTTTAGTATTATCTTCACCATAAAAATTTGAATTAAATAAAAAAAAAACATTGTGTTTTATACGAAATCTTAAAATTAATAGAACAATACTGCAATTACAGAAAGAAAATTCAGATAATTTAATAAATAATCTAAAAATTTTGAACTAGTAATAAAAAGTAGTCAAATAACTGCAATAAAATACTTTATTGTTAAATTGCTTTCACCCGTTAAACGTTCGTTGTACAAACAACTTTAAATTTACATTTTACCGTTCTATTAAAACTTCTGAAAACAGTTTCCTGTCGCGCTAACTTAATTATGAAACACTCTATTTATTTTACTAATCAGCGCTCCCTTTATTTTTCTTCCCTCTTAAGTATAAAATATAAAACGGTAAGTATCACAACTTTCTGTATTTCAGCATATTGCAATAAATTCTCCGATCTAAATTTTTGGAAGTTAATAATGTCTGTTTATGTCAGTTATTTTCACGCATGGGATATTTTTTATTAATTAATTGTATTGTTTAATTAGTGTTTTTGAAATTTATGAAATAAATTTCTGACTTGATGAAAAGCAATCACAGTAATAAGAGTTTTGTTTTAGTTTATTAAGTCACAACGATGGGCTAGGTCATTAGCGATTACTATGGATTTTAGTACTGTGACAGAGGGATTTAACGTGTTAAAATTTCCAGACTTTAGCAGGTAATCGAACCCAGAACCTTTCGCTTTGTAGACTAGCACGCTAGTCACTACGCCACGGAGGTGGTCAAAAGTTTATTTGTCATGATTTTTATTTTCAAAATAGAAAATATTAAAATATAAATAAATGTATGATGAAACAAAAACACTGGTTTAGGTTTTATTTAACACTGCATCCGCAACAATTTTGCGTACACATCTTATCTTAATTTGTAAATGGACTTCACTCTCCGGTGTTTCTTGTGCCCTAACCTCAATTCAACCCTATTCTGCCAGTCATCTTCTTTAAATCCCTAAGCCTCATTGCCCGGCAAACACTCATATTACATTATCTGAAATTTTTCACCGTTGTTAAATAATATTAATTTTAAACTATACGGCTTATTCTATAAATTTAGGAGGCTGTAAAAGAAAATATAAGTTTTCAAGTTTTAACCTAGCTTGAGGTGACTTTTCATCTCGGACAAGCAAAACAAATAAACCAACAAGCAGACAACAAAATAAATAAGTATAAACTAAGTATAGGTGTACCATAAGAACGGAAATATACTTTTTGATTTATGGGTGAAGTGATGGAAGGTGAAGCTCGGTGGAAATAAAATTATAAAAAATTTTCTCGATAGCAATACTTATTTAATGTATTCTGACAATATCGAAAAGGAATATGGTTCGAAAGGCTTCTAGGAGTTCATAAAGTGTTAAATAGTAAATAATAGAGTGACAAAGTAACAATAGGGTTAGTTATAAAAGGATATTTAAAAAGGGCCGTGTATAGTAATGTAGGGTCTTTGTTGTACAACTATTTGTGTAACACCTTTTATTCTAGTGTGACTTGTTTACACTAGTTAAGATTTCTCCAGAACAAATAAAAATGATTTTTGTATTTTATTATTGCGTCGAAACTCTCTGTTTTTCTAGTAATCTCATTGACCCACCTATTTAAAGAGAGCCCCAAGTGCGGTCGGAGAGTTAGTATTCGTTTGATCTTTGACGAGTGTTTATTGCGTGTGCTTTCGGTGCGTGAGAAAAGATCAACGTGTCAGAGGTTAACTATTATTATTCTATTGTGTATGTGCATTCTGTATAATTGTTTGTAAGTAGTACTAAGTAAATTATTTAAGTTATTTATTGTATTACTTCATTGTAATTAGTTTATTATTTATTTTGTAAATCTTTTATTTGTAATAAATACTTGTAATTTTAAACTTTAGTGTATTAATTATTTAATTACCTAGATCCCGAAACGGAACTTAGCGATAAGTGTCACAGTATGTTATAGATTGTCGCAAAAGTTAAGCTGTTAAATGCATTATAATAATATCATAGACTACATTTTTATCTAACATATTTCCTGTTCCTGTAAGTGTCAGACAGTTAAAAGAAATTTATTACTTTCAACATAGTACTATTAACAACTATTTGAAAGTCAATATAAAGTAGGATACATAATTTAAAAGTTCAACAGCAGGGTCACTTTTGCCAATTCCGGCAATAAAACCAATTTAAATTGTCAACAAGATATACAGCCGTAACTAAATAGCTAAGGAACTCGTGTGGGTAATACGAGGTGCAACTAATTGATAGACGAGGGGAGTTCAAATAAATAACAATCTAATGCACATATTATGCATACGCTAATTAAGTTTTTAATTTCCCACTGAAAGATTTTTCATGGAGTTTCCATTTGAAAACTATTAAATGTAAAACTATTCTGTAAAACGTAATATTTGAATACACCTAAACTTTTCAGCTATCGGGAACGAAATGAAAAATTTTTTTTTTATTTTACTCAAATGTATTAATGACCAAGGTAATCAGACCAAAAAACAAGCCAGAAAAACCAGCCAAACATCCTTAAACGCCGAGAAACTTGTACACTCTCTCTAGTGTATTCCCATATACCAATTACTCAGCAAGGACGTTTAAAACGGCTCTGGCGGAAGAATCCTCTTACATTTATTTATTTTTTGGCTTAACGTCCGACTGTTTTACAATTACTGTTCATGGAAACGTTGAGAAGGAGGATAGATGAAAATAATTTTGTTGAATAAACACTATTTCTGACCGGGAATCGACCCCAGGATCCCTCGTCAAGAAACCAGTTGAATCAGTCATTTCAGAAAGCCCATATGTCAAATTTTTTTCATATTTTATTTAATGCATTTTACGATTAACTGAATGTAAACACACCATTGCTACAAAAAGCATGTAAGTTTTGTTTTCCTTAAGTAACATAACACTAAGAAAAGGCTTATCCTTATGAATATAAAATCCTTCCTTCTAATTAAAGAATGAAAGTAGATGATCTTTTGAAGTTGAAGCTCTACTTTCTAGTGGAATGGGCTGTACAAAGTTTCTATGCAAAAAATTTTTTAAGGGAGATAACTACTGTTTGTGTCGACGACAACGAAGAACGTGAATAGTTCTGAAATCCAACAATTTTCTTTCTTAAAGTTAAGAAATTTCAATTTTTGTTATTGTAAAAGGATATTACAAGTCACTAATGTAAACTAGTGAAATACATAAATGAATATTACTGTAGCCTACATCACAATTTTCTTCTGATCTAACAACGTATTATACAGAAAACAATGTAAGTTAACATTTTACTCCAATTTGTTTCAGAAACACCTCATGTCAAATTGTTCAATTTTTTAACAAGTGGCTTATCTTTAAAAAGACAAAATTATATATTTTATATTAAAGGGGACAGCCCTCTGGACAAATTATATTTTTAAATATTGTTTTTTATTGAAATGTAGTAAATTACCTTTTTTTTAATTTTTCCAAAAGTTAGGTTTTTTTTATTTATGGGATTTCTGAAATGACCGATTCAGTTATGCTCACCACTCAACACGGGTCGGCATAGTGATCTTCTTTGGGATGGGATAATTACAAAACTGCAATGACGACTGCAAGCTCCAACAAGTAAAGAACTTTTGGAAAAATATAATAAATTTAGTAATTGTTGGAAGTGTATTAAACTGATTATAAATAATAAATAAAATGTTGGCTGCCTCCGTGGAGTATTGATTAGTGCGCTAGCCTACAAAGCGGAAGGTCCCGGGTTCGATTTCCGTCGTTTTTCTTTTCGGTTTTACGTTCTACTGTTTTGCAATTACTGCTAATGCAAACGGTGAGAAGGATGAATATTATTCTTGAAGTTCACTTATAATGAAGATATGAGCGATGAAAAATCCCAGATTTGACCTGGAATCGAACTCGGGATCCCAGCGTAGGAACTTTGTTGCGCTAACCATTACACCAAATTGCCAGGTCTGAAAATTTTAACACATTAATCCCACCGCTACAGTACCAAAACCTACTGTAGTCGCTAATCATCAAGCTGTTGATGCAACTTAAAAAAAACCAAAAAAGGAAAAGAAAAAAAATGTTACAAAAGACAATTTTTTGCCGTAGTTAACTATCCGTATTTTAAGACTAAAAATACAAATTTTTTAATGAAAACTGTGTATAAAAGAACAAAGAAAGTATAATTTTTACATTTAAATGGTAGGCCCTACATTAGATTTTTGTAAGACATAAAAATACGTGCAATACAGGCACATCTTCACAAAACCAACTTCGTCGATTATTGATGATCGATCCATAATCGATCATCGTTCATCGATTATGAACGATGATCATCATAATCGATCACCGTTCATAATCGATTATGGGATCATGAACGGTGAAAATCAGTTAAAATGCAGTATTTCTTCTCTATCGTTATTATACATCACTCAACAGTTTGATCTGGTGTAAAGTAAAAGCTAGGTAACATTAATTTGAATCAGTTAACAGATTCAGCTGTCAGACACCTAATTCCCAGATGGTTTCTAATTTCTTTAGGAGTCGGTTAGATATTCGTAATTTATAGAATAGAGTACCTGTGAATAGAATGACGTGAGCTGAAATTGCAGACGCCAAAATCATTCAGTGCAAATGTTTACCCGGTGGGTATTACCAACCCCTGGGGCCATCACAATTTGATGTTATACCACCGAAACCACTTCACCATTAACACCTATACACAGAACCACAACCACAAGTTGCTCCCTCGCATCCCTCTCCATAAAATATAGCCCGATATACACCGTACATACTTCGGTTAATATCATCATATAATGTATTTGCTTGTTCAATAACAGTATCATTTTCTTAGGGATATTGAATATTTTGTATTAATCTTATTAATAAATAAGGTTGATTGGATTTAATTCAATTATTATTCACGTATGCAAGTACAATGAAAAATGTCAATCAATAATTTTTTGACAATTTTAGAAAAGAGGTTTTTTATTTCCAGTTCTTTGACAGAATACCTGTCCGACTATTTTCTGAACGGTAGAAAGTAGATAAACATTCTCCAAACAGGGTATTGAAATAAAATGATCAACTTGAATGATCAGTATTGGGGCTATCACCGTAGAAAAGTCTTGCGTACCCTTCAGAAATTTCTAGATTCATTCACTCAAGGAAAAAATCCTCTTCTACTTTCCGGTTGACCAATTTCACCTTTAACCCCAGTACCCACACTAGAAGCTACAGTACTGATGTATCCAGGTTTCTAAACGTGGTTATTACTCTACGTGGTCGTAGCTATTCCAGTTATTCCATACTGAATATATTGTAATATACAGACAACTGGCAGCACCTGGATATGTTCTCACTGACGGAAAGAGTCGACAGTAACGAATGATAGTGGTTAGCACACATTAAAAGAATGAACCGGAACGAATCTCCGAAGTGATCGAGGAGTACAACCCAAAGGTAAGATCGAACTTGAGGCCAAGGAAAAGATGGAAGGATCAAGAATTTTGGGATTATGGTTTTTAGACGAATGAACGACGATTATTCTGAGATTCTTTGCCCGATATGATAATTTTTATTTACTACTTTCGATCCCAAGAATCATTTGTTTGCATTCGACTAATTGTTAAGTAAACTACGTCGCTGGCAAATTTCGAGTTCCCGATAACAATTCTACTCAATCATTTATCTTATTTTTTTCTAGAGCTGTTTTATTTAAACAAACCAAAAAAATTTATTACTTTATTTTGATGGTTTTTATTGCGTGGTATTTGAATAAAGATACGCAATTGTATTCTTCTGTTTATGACTGCCAGCTGGTTGATTCGCTTGTTCGTACGATGAAACTTAATAATTCAAAGCACCGTCTAACCAACGTTTTTAGTAGTTTTGTAAATCTGGATTATAAAGATTATGATCAAGTATACTTGGCTTCTTACTGGTAGAATAAAATATAAATTATGAGATGCGGAGATGAATTTTTATGGAGGGTCAAGGGTTGTACGGAGGAGGACGGAATTCGAAATTTCAATATTGCAGTCAATAAGTTTAATAGATTAAGTGAAACAATTATTATTATCACAATAAATCGATTGAGCATCTTCAAAGAATTAAGGGAGATAGAATTCCAAACCAGGTACCGGAGTACAGGCCTGAAGGGAGAAGAAGCTTAGGAAAACCTACACATGAATGAGGAAAGTTTAATTATTTCTTAAATAAAATAGGGAATTTTGATCCCGCAACAGGCTAGATACCCTATGCCATGAAGAGAAAAAAAATTACTCTTAATTTTTTAAACAATACGAAGATCATATTTTCCTGTTTTTACCTTTGTCTAGTATAATTTGAGCTGGACTGTAACCTTTCACCTTTAACCCTAGAACTCTTACTGGAAGCTATAATCCTATATTCAGGTTTCTAAACGTGTGTATTACTCTACGTGTTCATACCGGGTTATTTCATACTGAACAACACATAGAATTACACTGAATAAAATCCCATGTTTCTGTAATTTCTTATATTTTTTAAATGTAAGTATACTAGCATTAAATGCCAATGCAGAATTTGCGTATTTTGAATATCTGACCATTTCTGGAGATAAAATGTATCAGAATGCCAACTGAAGGAGAAATTATTTAAAACAGTGAAGCGGATTGTTAATAACGAACGTCAGTCCCTCCGGAATAATAGGCCTACCTAGTTTGTAAGGTGAGTGACAAGAGTTTGGCCCACTCAGTCAGTTGAGATTCAAAAGGGGGAATGGCGGAAGGGGGTAGGTGTACAGAAGTGAGTTCCAATTAAAAGAACAGACTGAAGAGAACAATATGAAACATAAATTAAACAAAGCTAAGAAAACTTAAAGCTCCGTGAAAGTTTCAAGTTAAACTGAGTACTAGAACGGTGAAACAATCTTCAGTTCGCTCGGGTAAGACAAAGTATGATATTAACAACTTTGTTATTAAGGCGCACTTGTCAACGTCTCTGTTTCACAAGTAGTTATTCAAAAACTGATACAACAATTTCAATTAAAACAATCGTTTCCAGTTCTTAAAAATCTTTTCTAAGTGAACAACGAAATATTGATTTGTAAAGTTTTATAAATTAATAACTGATCATCATCCAACATTCCGTTCATTAAAATTTTCTACATAAGAAAATAATCCTTAAACAAATTGTTAGATAAAATGTATAATTTATATTATTGAATTAGATTTTGTTTTCAAATAGCGTTTTTTACAGTTATTGTAGCTACACTTTTTCAAACTTTCTAAAAAGAGATAAAAAGTAGACTAATTTACTTAAATTTTAAAATAACAATTTATATTAAATTAGCAACAACCCGCTCGCTCGCTGCACTTCACGGCAAGCTAAATTTAAAGTGTTTAAATTCTCATAGAACCTTACATGTTGAATGTAAAATAAAACCAATTAGTTCTGGAAACAGGAATTTTCTTGAAATCAGTTTGAATCACCATTGGAAGGGGAAAAATACTATCTGAAAATAACTGATACCTAAGAACAAATAGTAATTACGTATTTGAAAAATTAGGTAAAATTTATTTCTTAAAAAATAGTACTACAATCTCTTTGATTTTTGGAAGGTTTAGATAACTTTCAATGAAGAATTTGAATGTGATATTTTGTATATCTGTTCTGTAAATAGTTTTCAAAAATTTTGAATGAATGAAGGATTACAGGTTAGAAGGATAGGAGTACTACTGTAGACAGGTGCTTACCGTATTTTATGCCTAATTGCATAACACAATACATTGTATACAGTACATACATGATAAATTAGATTATCATTGAGGGGGAAAATATCAATAGATGGAGAAACTGACCATCGCTTAAGACAAATAAAATAAAAGATGGCCATTTTAAAAGTCACAATTTTTTTTCCAAAATTTAAAAATTAGGTAATGCTAAATAACCTGTATTACTCACAAAGCTCAAAGTTATCCAAAAGGGAAACAATTTTTGAAATCGGTTGATTCGTTTATGATTATTACCTTATTCAAACTGACATGTGTTTAATACAGTTAATTTTATCAGCTGATCAGCTGTTTCTGAATGTTATTGTTGGAACTGTTTTGTTTACAGTTTGTCATGGTAATAAAAGCATTATGGAAGTGTAATATAATTGTGCAGTATTTATTAGTTGGCGACGAGCCAAATTATTATTTTTATTTATTTATTTATTTATTTTTGTTGTTTTTGTATATTTATTTACTTTGAACAAGATGAGTAACAACGATTGTGAAAGTATTTCTGATTTAAAAAAGTCCAGGTCAGTAGTAAAGCGGCAGTTGACTATGGCAGACAGATTATTGGAAAACCTACATACACTATCAAAAGACGTTATCAAAACAAGAATAAACATGTTAGAAGAATATTGGGAACGATTTAATTATGCACAAGGATTAATAGAAATCAAAACTAAAGAAGAGGAACTAGACAAAGAGTCGGATTACAGAGTGGAAATGGAAGACAAGTACTATAATCTGATGGACCAGTTACAGGAGAGATTAGGACAGCTTACAGCAGAAACTCAAATGAACATACAGGACAAGGCCCATAGCAATATAGAATTGTCGACACCAGCACAGCATTCTCGAGCACTTACTTCAACAATTTCATTTATCCCTTTTCAAGAAGATGAAACTTTCAAAAACTTTATTCGACGTCTTGAAGTATTTCTTCATCTACATGGTCACGGAATGCAGCCAAAGGACCAAGTGTACACACTGCTCCATGCTCTGACTACCCAATTACACCAGAAGCTGTACGACCTTTGTGCTCCTGAAAGTCCTCTGAACCAAACATATACAGATTTAGTTCAGATTTTAATGGACTATGTTGACCCGAAACCTAGCATATGGGGTTTACAGCACCAATTTTTATCAAGAATGCAAGAAACTGAAGAAACAGTGAAAATATATTCTGTTGAGCTTCAGAAGTTGACATCAGACTGTGATTTTAACTGTGAACACTGCAGTAAATCCATTGCAAATACACTACTGCGTATGCAATTTATTAGAGGCCTTAAAGACAGCGAGGTAAGAACCAGACTACTTCAAGAAAAACCTACAAAATGTTTTCAAGATGTAGTGAAAGTTGCTTCTACACTGGAATTGGCCAAGACCGAAAGTAACTTAGTTGAGGAACTGATAAAACCCAGAGGAGTTGTTTTTGTAAAATGTTCCTACAAAAACTAAATGTTCGTAGGTAAACTGTACATAGTAAACCAAGACCTAGACGCAATATTTGGAAGAGACTGGATGAGAGAAGTACAGTTAGATTGGGCCGAACTGAAGAAGATCAACAACACAAAGGACAATATAATGTAAACAGGTTTATGTTTGGTGTTAAAGTTGCTCCAGCAATCTGGCAGAAAGTGATGGATGGAGTCCTTCAAGGTTTCGAAGGGGTTCAGTGCTTTTTTGATGATATTATTTTGCAAGGAAGATCTGAAGATGAACTACTCACTCGACTCAGAAAAGTGTTTGAAGGTCTGAGAAGAAAGAATTTAAGGTTGAATCGGGACAAATGTAAATTCTTTCAAAAGAAAATAAAATACCTAGGACATGTGATTGATGAGCATGGAATACACAAAAGCAAAGTAAAGGTAACAGCGATTATAGATGCAAGAAGACCTCAAAACATAAATGAGCTTCGTTCATTTTTAGGACTTGTGAACTACTACAACCGGTTTATTAAGGATCTAGCAACCGTGCTTCACCCACTGCATCACTTACTGCAGAAAGGAAAACCATTCAGGTGGAACAGTAACTGTGAACAGAGTTTTCAAACTATCAAGGAGGTAATAACAGGTGACACAGTACTTAGTCACTTTAAACCAGAGTATCCACTAATTCTTGCTACAGACGCATCTCCAGTAGGACTTGGAGCCGTAATATCACACCGCTATCCAGATGGGAGTGAAAGGCCAATAGCTTTTGCATCCAGGACTTTAACAAAAGCTGAAAGACATTACAGCCAGATCGATAAAGAAGCGACTGGAATATACTGGGGTCTGAAGAAATTTTCTCTCAAGATTTCCAATGGAAGACATGAACAATGGATGTATGGATCAGCACAACATTTTTCAAACAAACCAGATCAACACACTTACAATTGATCACAAGGTACTAGCTGCAGAGACAATGAAGGACCCAGAACTTGGTTTAATTGTAAAGTATCTTCAAGAAGGTAAATCACTTGAAGCTTTAGGATATCACGACAATGAACTTACAATTCACGAAGGATGTCTTTTTAGAGGGTGGAAGGTAATCATTCCGACCTCCCTTAAGAAGCAAGTTCTCATTGAATTACACTTTGGACATGTGGGGATCTTAAAAACAAAGGCCTTAGCAAGGAGTTACTGCTGTTGGAGAGGGATGGACAAAGATATTGAAAATATGATTTCTACCTGTAGACCATGTCGAGAAAAACAAAACGCACCAGCCAAAGAAATAAACCACCCTTGGGAACCAACAACAAAACCATGGGAAAGAATTCATGTGGATTTCATGGGCCCAACAAACAGTCAACAATTTATGATTGTTGTAGATGCTTTCTCGAAATGGGTAGAAGTGATTTCTACCAGGACAACAACTGCAGAATGGACTGTAAAGGAGTTGAGGAAACTGTTTAGTACTTTTGGTCTGCCTAATCTCTTGATATCTGACAATGGAAGAAATTTCACATCTACTACATTTCAAGAGTTCCTAAATAAATATGGAACAAAACACAAAACTACAGCTCCATTCCATCCGTCATCTAATGGTCAAGCAGAACGGTTTGTCCAAACTGTTAAAACGTCTTTGAAAAGCATGCTAGAAGAACCAGGATCTCTTGAAACAAAGCTCCATCGAATACTCAAGCAACTCCGTCAAGTTCCAAACTCAACTGGAAACTCGGCATACTTCCTCATGTTTAATAGGAAAGTAAGAACTCACATCAGTTTACTAGTGCCACCTCAAGGGGAACAGATAAAACAACGCCCAAGGGGCATAGTACGCCAATTTATGGTTGGGGATCGTGTGCAAGTAAGAAATTACAGTGGCCAAGGGAAATGGAGTCTTGGGCAAGTTCAATCTAGAGACGGCAATTTAAACTACTATATCAAGCTAGACAGTGGTCAAGTTTGCAGGCGACACGTCGATCAGATGCTACGGTCAAGACTTTAAAGGAGGAGAGTTGACATGTGTTTAATACAGTTAATTTTATCAGCTGATCAGCTGTTTCTGAATGTTATTGTTGGAACTGTTTTGTTTACAGTTTTTCATGGTAATAAAAGCATTATGGAAGTGTAATATAATTGTG
Source organism: Catonia carolina (assembly GCA_035578175.1). Taxonomy (NCBI): domain Eukaryota; kingdom Metazoa; phylum Arthropoda; class Insecta; order Hemiptera; family Achilidae; genus Catonia; species Catonia carolina. Next base: position 15,098,217 of record JAQMRL010000002.1, on the reverse strand, counting down.
CAGTATTTATTACAAACAAACAAATGAACGAATAAACAAACGCTACTTCTTTATTGTCTCTCCTTTTCACACCTTCATTCACCTCGTCCATTAATTTTAAAAGTACAATTACGTCTTTCTCCGTATAATGAAAAATTGTACATTGCCAGGATCCAAGAAGAAACCCTTCATCCCTTATAACCAAACGATCACATGGCAGCAACGTTACTGAGTGATGTCTTCTTCAAGATATATTCGAAAATTTTTAAAACATTTACTGAAAGTTTTTGATACTCTGTAAATAATTCTAAACTGTTACAAAAAACTTCTTTATTATTAGTATAGACTAGTACTCCTGCGCTTCACGGCAAATTAAACTTACAAGGTTTAAATGCTCACAAAACGTTTTACGTTGAAAACTAAAACACGACTGTGAAAATAAATCTTTATTTGTCAGCGACCAAAAAAGGAATAGACATCGTCAAAAAATATAGGCATAGTAATATACTCGTACGTATATTAAAACCTATTTTAGCAAACAATTTAAACAATTTTTGTTTACAATCTAATATATTCAGTAAAAAAATAACTTGTACATTAAATTGCTATTTATATTTTACTAAAATTGTAAATTGGAATTCAAGGTTTGTCGTTTACACTATACAATGTTACATAAATTACATTATATTCTACACAAATTATAATTAAAAAGCAAGATACCTTAGTAAAATAATTTAAGAACGCCTTATCAGAATAAAATTCATGATTTGTTAAAAAACCTTTTCTTCCCGGTCAAAGTTTTTAATAATAAAGGAATCTTATTTTAGATGGTAATTTGATGAAAAAACGAACGGAATTGTAGTGAATTCCTTTCTAGAATTTTGAAGTTCTATATTTTTCAATTCTGTAGTCAACAGGCCTACCAATCAGTACTGGAAAGAGGAATTTTATTGACGTCAGTGTGACCAGTGGAAGAGAGAAATAACTGAAAATTTGTTGTAAGTAATAGTAAGTAAAGTCTATCTCTTAAACAAATGGTTCAATCCATTTAATTTTTTGAAGGTTTACATGACTTCTTATTGAGGATTCCGTTGTGATATTAATTTAAGGAGAAGTGGGACTTTTATCCACCAACAAGAAATGAAAAGATGAAATGAAAAGAAAGGATATTGCAGGACGGTAGGCTGTACTGTATTTGATGTACTGTACTGCTGTACTGCGTTTACTGCACTGAATCGATAGACAAAAGAACTTATCTTCCCGATTAACAAACCAAGAATACCTTTTCACCAGCCATAATACTTTTAAAAATTTAAAAATTACTTAACGCCACATCGTCTACGTTACTCAGAAACCCCTAAGCTTTCAAATAATGAAAGAATTTTTAAAATCGGTTGGGTAGTTTATAAAATTAGTAAATACAGTAAAAAATATTTGGATATAAGGAATCTGTAGTGTTATGGTAAATAATTTCGTTGGTATTTTGGGTATATACTCAATACATATTCGATAAGGAGATCCGCATTACTTATTGAAACTGAATATTATTGTATTCGTGTAGTGGTAACACTGGTAGCAGTTATTAATCCAGTGGATGGAAACCAAGTGAATTTCCTAAAGCTGTCAGATGGTAAGATCGTATCAAACCAATCCTTTCATTATGAGAGAGAGTATGCTGGAACTATTTGCAACTTTGAATTGAAATTCCCATTGTTCTGAAAATGAAATGATTACCAAATGGCGATAAACAATGACAATTTATGTAAGCCTCCTACAACCAATATTAATATTGTCCTAATAAACAATTATCAATATTCCATTTCACTGTTAAATATTTGTTAAAAAATTTGTGTTTTTGGGCGATTCCTCTTTTATATTCTCAGTAATGTCATCGGTTTTTTACATGCAATTAATTTTTGGTCTATCCTTACACTTGTTTGAACGCTCATACGAAGATATTAAATTTTTAGTTATGTAGTTTTCTTTTCATAAAAAAATTAAGAATAAAAATTCCCTGAATGAATAGCAAAATTGAAAATTTAAAAGACAAAGCCATGTGAAATAACTATTTAATATTATTATTTTACGTTTATTTCGGGGTTAATCAGGATACGGTTATTTTTAAATTACAAAACTTCCTTTAAAATTTATAACAAATAATTATTTGTAAATTAGGTACTTAATTTATCATTACAACTAGAACATTAGAATAATCTACGTAACCTAATCACAAACTAAATTGATAAAATAAAGACGACAGTATTATTGCTGTTATCTTTGTATGTTATCTGCATCGATCCCACTTTTAGTTCAAGAGAAAAATCGAACCACAAAGTCCGTTTCAGTCACTATAATTTCTGGTTGAGTGGACTTATAAATCAACTTACTATGGGTTAATCACATTACAAAAACCAGAAAAAGAAGAATATCAAAGCAATAGTACATAGCAAAATGAATTACGGGACTGGCAGCTGGGTAGTAAAAAAAAAGAAATAGGCGTTAGACTAATACGACCGAAGTGGAGTTCAGGAGTTGAAGATGTGGGCTGACGAGAATGTGACGAGTTACCAATGAGGAAATACGAAGGAGAACGGGAGTAGCGAGAGAGCAATGGTTTAAGAAGTTGATATGGTAAGGATTCTAGGGCTACAAAAAAAGTTCTGTTTCTTAGCACATAGTTAGCCAATTATATGACTGAACTATTTAAGAACAAAAGAGGTAGAGGTGTACATGACACTACTCAGAGTTATCTCCTCTGAGAGTTATAAATTTCACTATACAGCCAGACCCTCTGGTGAATGAAGTGAAGATGTCATTGTAGGGTGGAAAGTAAGTGCTTTTTGGATGGCTTGGCAGGCTGATAAGCACTCTCTTTCACCTCGGTGAGGAGGGCAATAGTAAACCACCTCACTCCTCGTTTTTCTTAGTAAACCTCTAGAGGTTCAAACCAACCTATACACTATACAGCCAGACCCTGTGGTGAATGAATTGAAGATGTCATTTATAGGGTGGAAAGTAAGTGCTTTACGAATGGCCTGACAGGCTGAAAAGCACTCTCTTTTAACTCGGCGAGGAAGGCAATAGTAAACCACCTTACTCCTCGTTGTTATTTAGAAAACCTCTAGAGGTTCAAACCAGCCTTTCGGTTGTTGACCTATACAACACGGTATGGGTATGTGAGAAGAGCAGATGAGAAGTGCGGGTATTGAATAGGAGTCCAGTGCGGAGCTACAAGAGATGAAGACCCCGGCGGTAGTCCTTCACAGATTAGTTGGATGAAGCCTTGAACCATGGAGAGGAGAGTACTTCGGGAGGACTTCTTGATTGTATCGGGAAAAATGGAGCAAAGTTTGAGAGAGTGAAGGCAGCGAATACCTTAAGAAACCTATAAAATAATAGTAATAAACTTAAAAATAACTAAAGGCCTTCGGGCCAGCCCTTTCAGTCAGCTGGTAGAAAATTTCTATTAATTAATGAGTAACACGATTGGAAGAGCAACTTTGTTTGGTAACCAGCTGATGAACTTATTAAAATTCACGAATAAGTTGAAAATATGACAAAAGCAATGATAAAATGGGTTGGTTTTCAATACTGGTAATGGTTCCCGATAAAACGAATAAAGGTAAAGAAACTAACCATTGAACATTTTCTTGTATTTTATTTAGGAAAATTTAAATAACTTTTATTTACATATTTTACTGCTCTGTTACTTATATTATTGTATGTAATTGGTTTTTAATAAAACAATTTTAATGAGAAAAGAAACACAAGGGTTTTTCAGTAGTATATACAATATCTTCCACATATTCTCATGACACATGTTTAACTTGAAGTCGTCTCTAGGCTAAGCCATTTCACATCAATCCAGTCACTCGTATTTTCTCGTAAAACTCACTCCCGAGTTTTTTTTCACACATCTTCGTTGTAATAAAATTCTACCCTTGAAAGATCCGACTCTATCTCTTCCCATATCTTTCTTCGTATCTAAGTTCTTTATAACCCTACGACTAGCAACTCTCCAATTCCCGCTTGAAAAATTCTCTCATGTTTTTCTTTTATATTTGTTACAGTTTTGAAAATGTTTTCTGGTTTTTGTTGTAGTTACTAATGCCTCCTGGTTTTACGTACTTAAAAATAAATATAAAGAGAGTATTTCCACGAAAATTATTTTCTTAACTACTGTATGTAAGATTTTTAAAATGAAAAAATGAAACAAACTATTAATGTATCAGAGATATACTTTATGCGTAACAATATCATTAGAAATTTTTTTCAAGATTATAAACTTAAGTTCATTTTCAATTTGTTTGCAAGAACTCGATATGTACAAAAATGGTAGTGACAAATACTCCGTGAAGAGTTTGATTTTAAAATAACATTCTTAGAAATTGGGAAAAAAGGAGCCGAGATGAAGACTGAAACTGACAAGGTTATCCTTCAAAATAAAATTAATAAAGTTTGATTGTCACAAAATATATTATACGCTATATTATAACTTATTGTAATGCCTACGTCTAGGTTCGTTCTGGATCTGGGTATAATAACTTACATAATAAACGTATTTTCTTGTAATTTATTACAATTATTTATTAGAGAGCTATTTGTTAGAGAGCTAACCAAAGCACTTTCTCGAAGTAGCCAAGGGAAACTGTGTAAAAACCTTGACTAGGAAAGTCATTTCAATTTCTAGTTAATTACAACAAAATTTAAAGATGCTCTAAACATTTACTGCGATTGTGACTGTACATTTAATGATTGCTTCACCTTCCTTATAATTCAATTTTGAATTCTGTCTTTCTTTGAACAAAAATGCATTACTATTTAAAAGCTTTAAAAAATACAGTAATATACAATGAAAATTTAACATTCAGTTCAATAATTATTAAAAAATTATTCGATTTTAGAGTGAAATTCCACAGAAATACATTTACAACTGTTGTTACAAACGGTTTAGATAGAAATTTTAATTATGTAAAGTGTGAAGCATGAAAATTGGCTTAAAACAGTGACAGTAAAATTTAGTTTTTATTACGGATTCATGTGTAAATGAATGTGGTCTGCTGTAACATTTATTTCTGCTAAAAAAATAAAATATGAAATATGTGAGATAATTTTGCTTATTTTCTGTTATTTCTATTCGTGTATGTTTAATAGTGAAGTGATATATTATCACCATCAACATCACCAGAGCAATCGTACATGAGGGATGGAGGAAGGATGTTATAGATGAAGGGAGAAGAAGGGAGGGAGGAGTAACTAATCCGACATCATGCTACATGGGGAAGTGTTGATTGCAGCAATCTGCACCCCAGGGTACAACACTTTCCCCTTTCTGCATCATACCGTCATATTACAACGGACGAATAGCAGTAGACATCTCACTCAGGGGTTGTACGGTGGTCGTATTATGAAGTATATAATATATAATCCGTTCCATGTACTAACTAGACAGATAATGAGAAAATTTTATATTAAAAATTAATAAATATTTTCTCGTTTTTTAATAACATCAGGATTTTCATTAAAATATTTTATCATTATTAAATTCACTTATAAATAAAGGGTAGAATAAGAAAAAGTAATGGATAGGTAAATTTAATGTCTTCTTTAATGTAAGTTGGCAACAGCGTATTCAATGTTAACAGCTTGTAACTATTGAAATGTCGTTATTGTGTACCAGTGCTATTCCAGTATTCGTTTGTCTTTTTTCATAGATTATAATTCAAAAAAATAATTTTAGAAAAAGATAAATTTTTAAAAACTCCATTTAGGGGACAGGGGACAACATTTTTAATTTTATTTTAATTAAACTAAACTGCAATATTAACTCGGACTGAGCAAATGTCAACCTGCAAAATGAATCGCCGCAATTTTTCTAGAGCTTAGTTTAGCGATAATTAGTGATTTTTCGTATGTTTAAGTTATACAGAGGTTGATTTCATTTGGCGTCATTCACTCATGATTAAAATTAGGTTATGTTTTTCATGTTACATTCCTTACTTACGATTAAACCGGTTTTATTTTTCCATTATTTAAATTGGCAAGAGAAAGTCGTGTGAGTGTTTCACAATCGATTTTTTTTTTTCAAATTGATAAACAATTTTCATGATTTGTATACATGAATTGTTTTCTGTAATCAGAATTTTTTTATTAATATTAATTACTTAATTTACTTCGTCGTAAAGTCTTTCTGTATATTAAATCTGTATTATAGAAATATTAGGGAGATAATATTTAAGAAAAAATTAAATTCAATGCTGGATACAAAAGCAGTAGAATTGTAGGTAGTCTGAAAATGTTAATACAGTGGAAAATACCAAAAGGGTTAGTATGAGAAAGAAGACGAATTGATATCATTCAGGAAAAGTTCGTAACGGATATTGAGAAAGCTAAAAAAAGTGCAGAAAACGCTATTTATACGAGGGGTCACAAACATAGGAACGAGCTTGAAGCCACTTTTAAAAGGCCATCTCAGATAGGCCGATTTGAATAACGTTTCATCTACGTATTTTACTTTAGCTTAAAACCCTCTAAAAAGGGAGCAAAATTTGAATAAAGTATGAATTTGGTAATTTTTTATCGATGTGATCTATTTCAAAATAAAAAAGACCTTTCTTTGTATACATACATTCTAAATTATACGTATAATTTATCGTTGCTTATGTTGTAATACGATTTTGTTGCGTTTTGTAATAAATTGAGCCCACGATTAAAGCGGGGAGGTTATCAAAATAATTGATTATTTTAAACGAATTCCTAGTCCCACAGCACAAATCTGTTCACTGACCAAGTGCCCCGCTGGGGTTGGTTATTAATATTACTATTTCACTAGTTTGTTCGGTTAGCAAATACACCTTTTTCGGTTAAATTATGCAGTTGGAAATCGAGATAAGAAAAAAATTTCCTTAATCTTACTTTTTATAAAATTTATTTATATTTTAACTTTACGCATCGGAGTAAAATATTCTTATGATACTAAAATAATATGATCCAATTGTTTTTACTGATACAATAGAAGGATTTCAGAAGCTAATTAATAAAATTACAGAAATAAACACACAGTATGGCCTGGACATCAATATCATTAAAAGAAAATTCATGATCATCAGCGGGAAGAAATTTGTGGCATACGTCAGTATATAAATCAGATAAGAATATAATGAGCCTCGCAATATCTATAACTGGATACAATTATCATTGTAGAGGAGTAACATAACTCGCAGGTGATAAAGTGTTGCATTGGGAAGGCTAGAAGTGTCTTTTATACTAGCTCAACGTTCAAGAATTACGACCAAACCCTAGACACGAAACTAGGACTCCTGAGATGCAGTGTGTTTTTTGTTCTTTTGTATGGTGCGGAGACGTAATCAGGGCGGTTATTAAGAAACTCGTTGCCTTTAAACTCTGAGTGTATAGAAGAATCTTCAGAATACCATGAACTTAGTGGGTTACCAAGATGGGAATCTTACGAAGGACGAATAAAGGCCCAGAGGTAATTAACATCATCCAATGTCGAAAAAATGTTCTTCAGTAACTCGAGCTTATCTCGAGGAATCAAAAACTATACGAATTACTGCAAGGCGTCCTTGCAAGATAAGATAGAAAGAAAAACCTTCTGGCCAAAGAAGAATTTACTGGCTCGCCAATTTGAGGGCCTAGTTTGGTTAGAGCTCTGCGGAGTTGTTTCGTATAGCAACCATTAAGATTTTATTATCCATGACGATGGCCAGCATCCGAAGCAAATAGGCCCGCTAAGAAGAAGAAAATATTCATAATTTATGGGTTAAATTGATAATTTCATCCATACAAACATGGATCTGGTAGATAAAGGGTGTTGTGCCTTCCAAATCTAAGAACTTGGTTCGGGAAAAATTCAGAAGAGCTATTTCGCTGTGCAACGAACAAAGTGAGAATTGTTATGATGGTCGCCAACATTCGGTAGGGGTAGACACCTGCAGAAGAAGAAGAAGATGATTGATGATTTAAGAAACTCCTTTGTGAGTGGGTTACTCTCTCACAACAAAGACAAATGATAATACGTTCGCAGGAATTCTTGACTTGTAAGTTGAACATAAAAAAATTTATTAAAATAATAGAAAAATTGATTTTCCTGGGTACATTGCATTCTTACTTTAAAGAGTTGTACAAGAGTAAAATAAATCTTTAACTTTGCTCTATTTCTGTCGGTTACTAGGGCGTATGATGTAAGTACACACTAGCCTACTGTAATTGAATTTCGTTGAGAGGGGAGTAATGAACTGCAATATTATTGAGTGACTATTTTAGTCAACTGCTGCCGCGTTCACTGCAGGATTATTGCCAGCCTCGTTATGCTTGGTCTCAATATTAATTTAGAACACCATCTTTAAAATTATAGCTAGGAAATAAACTTCGCTCAGTCTAAATTCAGATTTATGTATTCAAATGTAGGCCTCTATTAAATTACCGGAAACAACAAAAACTACATATTTTGTTTTATTACTTTCTTGCAAAGCAGAAAGAAAACTTATTTATAGCGTATACATAAATAAGTCATAATTTGTTTTTGTTGAATAGTGACGCTTGATAATTCCATAAAAGATAATAATGTTGAATTTTATTAGCTGAAACTTTACATTCTACCATTCTTCACTAAAACTTACAAATATAGTATCGTTATAGTACAACTATCTCCTTAAACAAATTTAAATATACGTATAATGCACTTAACTTTATGGTTCAGCTGAAGTAAGTCATATTACTACATTAGCATACATATAAGTCTATGTTTCTGGTACTCATAACAGACTTTCTGTGGTACATACAAAACTAAATTAAATACTCATACATAAGTTTACATTTACATCGAAGACTCACGTGAGGTTATATACGAACGAAATGAAAAAACAACTTGGGCTAAAGTTATGTCGATTGTTCTGGTTCTTAGACAACTTCAGTCTCAATTTTACCTTAGAAATTAAGTTTACTTATATAAAGTAGCGTGGTTTTTTGGATATATTCTACAGACTAAAAACGATTAAAATCTTAAATGAAATCACTGACCAATCAGTAGGATAGATGCAGTGGGAACAATCTTCGGAAAAGTACTTCAGCAACGAATCAAATCAGGTTAAAAAGAAGCCATTCACCTGAGCAGTCCGGTTTTACAAATTTAGACAAAATACATATTTTGAACCAACTTTCAGAGAAGAGTAATGAATGTATCAATATTATACAGAGTGATTATAAATGAAATAGACACTTTCGACAGCTTCTTAAACATCAAACTGGTGTATTTGAATATAGTAAATGATATAGGTTTGTAGAGAATTTTTTAAAGTTTATGTTGGTACAACTGTTGCTATCATTTTGTTGTTGGCTGCTGTTACAACGACCAGTCTAGTAAAATGGCCGCTACTCAAGTGGAGAAAGCTTATTGTGTTCTTGAATTAGCCAAAACAAACTCGGTTACGGTTATGTAACGTCATTTCAGAAAAAGACACGGTAAACCACCACCAACAAGGCAATCAGTCTATGACTGGTATAAACATTTTAAAAACAGTGGATATCTGTGTAAAAGGAAGAGTACTAGAAGACCTTCAGTTACAGAAGAACAAATTGATAGTGTTCGTGATGTTTATGTACGAAGTCCAGGAAAATCAACTAGATCAGCAAGTTTAGAATTGCAAATTCTTCAACCGACTGTGTGGAAAATTCTGCGGAAACGTTTGAAAATGACACCTTATAAATTGCAGTTAGTGCAAAGTTTAAATACCAGTGATAAAGTCGTACGTAAAAATTTTTGTCTGGAGATGCAACATTGTGTTGAAAATGACGACGTACTCTTTAATCGCCTAATTTTCAGTGATGAATGTAATTTTCACATTAGTGGAAAAGATAATAGACATAATGTTAGAATATAGGGCACAGAAAACCAAAAAATAACTTTACAGCATACACGCGATTCCCCTAAAGTAAATGTCTTTTGCGCATTATCTCGTGAAAAGGTTTACGGGCCGTTCTTCTTTCTCGAAGTGTCAGTAACCGGAATAATTTATCTGGACATGTTAAGCGAATGGTAAATGCCTCAACTCCAGGAAGATAGTGATAACTTCATTTTTGTACAAGATGGAGCTCCGCCTCACTGGCACTTACAAGTCAGGAATTATCTTGATGAACGTCTTCCTACACGATGGATCGGCCGTGCAAGTGAGGAAAACATTGTGTTTACGCCGTGGCCACCTTGTAGTCCAGACTTGACGCCCTGCGACTTTTTCCTATGGGGTTATGTAAAAGACAAAGTTTTTGTACCACCGCTTCCTGTAGATATCGATGATCTAAAACAATGTATCGCTAATGCTCTTGCCACAGTTGACCGTCATATGCTTAATCGTGGGTGGGAAGAATTCTAGTACCGTGTTGATATCTGTCGTGTTACAAATGGTGCACACATTGAACATCTGTAAATTTTCAATAAAAATTTAATGAATTCTTCTATATAATCATGTAAGTAATTACCTTAACTTTTCAAAAATAAATTTTCCATAAGCTATCGAAACGGTCTATTTCATTTATAATCATCCTGTATATGGTAGGGCCTACTCATAGATTTTTTGAAAGCTTTTGATTCACTAAATCATAAGCTGATTGATCAATAAATCGATATACATATTAAATCATAACATATCTTATGATATAGTTATTGTTCAATAGTTTACGGCGTCAATGGTCCACGAAAATAAAGGCTACGCAATAGAAAACTGGTACTTGAATAGTTTTTTCATAGTAATTGTCGATAAACTGGGCAGCTTTTCAAGTACAAAAAGAAGTAAGGCAAGGTGACCCCTTGTCTGCAGACTTTTTAATGCAGTTTTAGAAGATGTTTTTAGAGGATTAAATTGGTATCACTATGGTGTGATTATAAACGGAAAATAAATAAAAATTTATGTTTTTTAGAAAATAAACGTTTTTGATGACCAATGGAGAAACGAAATAAATTTTCTTAGGAAATTTCGTTCAAAGGAGAAATGAAAGGCGAGGTATTAAGAAGCCAATTCTTCTTACTAATTGGATGGAAGAAGTAATGGTCACTAAAATTCATTTTTAAAAGCAATATGAATATTCAGTTAAAACGAAAGGTGTTTGATGGTTGTGTCGTTCCATCTTATGGCTGTAAACTTGACTAATGTCTGAAGTATCCTGTATATAACTTCAAAGAACTCATCGTAAAATGGAGCGAAGCATATTTGGAGTCAAGTAAATGAATAGGCTGAACGCAAACGTATGTAATATGACAAATTTACTGGACACCTGGAGTTGTTTATGTTTGAGTCTATTGAAATAAATATGAATAATTCCAGCTGATTAAGATGAAATATTAAAAAATTATTTAATTCTAATAAACAAACAGTCGGACGTTAAACCAAAAAAAAAAAAAAAAAAAAAAAAAAAAAAAAAAAAAAAAAAAAAAAATATGGTTACTAGGCAACTAAGAAGAAGAAAATAGAAATTGTAAATTATTTTAGTGGGGGACTGGAGCCCAAACCAAGCGAGTAGGTCCCTCATTCGTTCTTAAAAAAATAGTAATAAATATATAACAAATGGTAAATATAAATAAATAGCAATAAATATAACGTTCATGTTATTTAAAAGAGACACAAATTATTCAACTCTATAATAATAGTGATTATCTGATAGCTATTCAATGGCAGACATATGTAAACAATAACAATAACCATTCGTTTAATAGGATAATTGATTAACTAAGATACGTAATAATTGAGACTGTAATTATGAAAATATATTAATTGAATAAAACTTATAATGATTTAATGTGAATAATGTTTTATTGAAATAAAATAAGGGACAAGGTAAATGAAAAATAATAAGATCAAACTTGAAAGCTGATGCAACATAAATAAAGAGTACAATATTAATTTAATTTCTTTCAAATTTGGCATTCTCTTGTGAGGGGATAAAATAGTTCTCTTCAAATTTGGTACCCTCGTGGGAAATAAAATAGTTTTCTTCACGTAATAAGGAAGGGACAGGAATTCGGGATTTGAAGTGGACTGCACTAATGATAAATTGGAGCTGCGCTGGGAATCATAATCGAGAAAAGATTACATAAATTAATTAAGGGAGAAATTCTTTCAGTAGGAGGATTCCTACGAGTAATTTTTTTAATTTTTGCAAAATTATACATATTTTTGATCACAGAATATTTTACCAGTTTTGAATCGCGAAAACCAAATACTTTATACACTTTTTTACACCATCTTGAAGGTAACAAATTTAATTAAAATTTTAGTAATGTTATTGGACTGACTGGTAGACTGGAAAATGTTTTACTGAAAAATATATATTGAAATAGAATACAATAAAAAATGTATTTTCAGAAATAACAATTTATCTATTCGAATATATTTTGATAAATTGTAGACGAAATAAAATGTTGGTATTGAGAATGTCATATCCCACTTGAGAGTTTCCTGCCCCAGGGTTTTCAAGCTTCACTGTACTGTACTACAACATGTCATCCTATTTCCTTTACAATAAATCAAATTTCACCTGAAATTTTTACATGAAAATTTCATAGATTTGTTTTTTAAATGTTCAAGAAATAGACGTAATTCATTGTTAATAAATAAAATATTATTTACATCACCATATTTATAATTATTTTTTTTTCATTTTAATGGACGCTCTCTTAAAAATTATATTAAACTTTATAAAAGGGTTACATTAGAGTATTCCTTAAAAAAGTCATAAAAGTGCTTTATGAAAAACTACATTTTAGGTTTATATTTACTTCGTTAAGTAGTCAGTAACGGTTTTTTAAATTAAAATTTACCATTAATAATTATTTTAACTGCCCATAGCAGACAGGTAGAGTGTCAAATTATTTACACTCAGTCTGTTCGTTGCAGGGCTAAAATAAATAGTTCTGTTTCTTATCACATGGATAGCCAGTTAAATGACTGAATTGTTTAAGAAAAGGAGAGGTAGAAGTGTAAACGACACTAATCACAGTTATCTCCTCTAAAAGTAATCAATTTCATCATACAGCCAGACCATGTGGTGAATGAACTGAAGGTATCATTTGCAGAGTGGAAAATATGTGCTTTTCAGAGGGCCCGGCATGCTGATAAGCGTACGTTTCCATTCGCTGTTGAAGGCAGTGGTAAACCACTTCACTCCTCGTTTTACTTAGTAAAGCCTTTACAGGTTCAAACTAGCCTTTTGGCTGATGACCTAAACAACAGTTATTTTAAAACTAACAAGTAATTTTTCACTAGCGATATTGCTCCTTCCCCTTAATTACGCAATCCCTCCTGGCGCTAGTGCTTATTGTATTATTTCGCTTAAATTAAATCTTACCTATAACGTTCTGAACTTTTATTTGACATTTAAAACTGCACACAAAATATAATTATGGAACCACTTAGTGGGATAAGGGAAAAACAAAAACAACATGATAATTTGCAAAGAAGTGAAATATTCATTATTGACAGTAATACTTTCAGTTCAGGCTTTTTTTCCTAATTTAATAGACCACGACCTAATCTCTCTAAAATCGTATCCTTTTTTGTAGATTTCTTTTTTTTTAGGCGATATATTAACGAATTCGGATCTTAAAATTGATTAATAAACTATATATTATGATTTTTTTTAAAATTTGGTTCATCACTATTAACACACTAAATTTAAAAGCATTATGAATCTAATTTTTATATTAGCCTCTAACAGTTTAAGTGCTTCAATGTTTACGCGGTCTTAAAGGTGATCTTCATGCTTCATAGCATACGCACTTCTTTAGCTACTGAATTCTTTTGAAAATCGCTGTGGATGTCACTGTTGCTGACATCACATAGATCATTTACAATGCTCCTGTATCCCTTGTTTTGGAAACTTCGAATATCATTTAATTTGGTTTCTTTGGTATAGCCATGAAACAGCAATTTCTGACAAAAGGACAGGCTCGGTGTGACTAGTTTAAATGCAAGAACAACTAAACATAGTCAGAATTGGTTTGACTATATCTGTGAAATGGAAGAAAGTCGACTGTCAAGGAGAAAAATGTCATAAATTTCTGGTGGTGCTCGAGAGGTTAGCCGATGCCCGAAAGAGATTGGCTAACTAAGTATAAGTCATAACTAGTCTGCCAGCCTAAAACTTTACAAGTTGAGGTAAATAGTCTTTGGTGAATCCATCATAGATCGTAGTATACATCTGGACGCTTGCTTGATTATATTATATCTACACTGGTACTTGCTTGTAGAGAAGTAATAGTCACTGGATTAAAAATAAGCTTATGAATGAAATCTTTAGACAATTTAATTTTGCATTAAATTGCTAGAACGTCAATGGAAAATACCGTGTCTTTAAGATTTATTTACTCCAAAGAATCGGAATTTAGACCTCAGAAACCTGAAAGTAAGAAGAAAAGCTTTAATACAGAATTGTTAAGCATAATTTAAATCAAACCTGCTGATCCATTCCTCAAGTTTGAAGACAAACTTTTTTTTGTAATCCCTATGTTGTGTACGTTGAAATCTGTTCAATTCAGAACAATAAGCAACCCCATGACCCAATGAGATGAGGATGATGTGTATGACGTATAAATTAGGTGTAGTTTTGTACAGACTCAGGTCGACCATTCCTGACAGAGTATGGTTAATTGAACCATTAAAGTACACCGGTAACCGCTGTCTAGCATTCAAATCCATGTAAAAGTAACTACAGGAACCTTCGAGAATACAAACTTAAATAGTAAAATTGTGTGTGTTCATGCGCGTGTCTGTAAGATCGTAAAAAATGCTCACCATAAAACTATTCTGTTAAGATTAGAATATAAACATGAAACAATACAAAACTGTTGGAGCCGGTTTCGATTCCCGGCTAGGATCTGAAAATTATATCGAGCTAAAACTCACCGTTCCAGTTACAAAACCCACCGTAGTCACTAACAATGAAGCTGTTGATGCGACTTCATATAAACTAGAAGTAAGATGTTGGAATTAACTTCAGTAGGTAACGTAAAAGATAAGTAAAAATGGTAGAAGTAACGTAAAAATAGGGCCTAAGGTATGTTGATATATAATGTTACTATCAGGCATAATGTTACTGTAATAAATGTTTGCAATCAAGGAAATACTCTTATATGTTTATCAGTAGGGCCTACATTTTCTATACTGTATTACTAGAGCGTGTTTATTATGACATAGATCAGTTAGTAGGAACGCCTGATAGTTACGAGGTAGGCAAGACAAATTACGTTTTTGTGTTTATAAGTAGCATATATATTAAAATGCAGGCGCTAGCTGGTATTTGAGACGTAGTTCATTTTTCCTCGTAATGCAGTGAGAAACAAAGATGTAACCATAAAAAATGCTGTATTTATTTAGTTTATTATAAATATTAACTAAACATTATGTTAAATTTGTAATGTTCTGTATCTACCGTAAAAAGTTTCTAGAATTAGGGTTTTTAATTCGTGTATTAAAATTTATTGAATTACATTAAAAATTTTTTTAATTCATTTAAAAATTAAATCTGTACACATCAGTCCTAAAATATATTTTAGCATATTCAATACAATTGTAGGGTACCTCTGCAATTTCCTGTATCAAAAGTTTTAAAACAACTCAGTCAAAAACTCTCAGGAACATGTTGAACATAATCTGGTACATATGCAACAATTTCATTTTCGGACATCTCAACTTAAAAACCATAAAACAATATATTTTAAATTTCAGGGTTAAATATTTGGATGTAAAATAAATATAAAAATTTACCAACAATCCATTTATAATACAATAGTTTAACATAAAATCAAAGTCGGGAAGATCAGATTATTGGATTTTCCTTATAGATAATGTAATCAAAACATTTTTTGGTTTCAGTTAAGTTAACCATTATTTTTTTTTTGTAAATCACATAAATTCATTGATCGATTGATTGATTAATTTTCTTTAGTTTTTCACTTTCTTTGCCATAATAATTATTTATTTGTTTAAGGAAATACACTGTAAATGTAACAGTAAGTTAAAACAAATTGAAATAGTGTAACTGAATTGTACAAAAAATGACGACCGGGAAAACTGCTAATGTCTAATTAAAATAATATTTTCATAATAATTCTTTCAAATTACAGCGGAAAGATTTATTGTAGAGCCAAATTGGACATAATTAAAATAGAAATTCGTTCCCAAAACTTACCAGATAATCTTCGACGTAATGGTTCAAGATGATAGAATAGACGTGATGTTTCATACACACAATTAGAGTTTTTGTTCCAAATTCTTACTAATGTCTTTATGTCTTTGGAGTCATTCTTTCAGTTCGTCACATTCGTTATTGTTAGAAATTTAATATAGGTAAAAAAATTAAAAAATTCTATTACAACTTTTTATTTTGTTTTTATTTTTCAGTAGTGACGTGAAACGAAATTTATTTCCTTTTTTATTTGTTGTTAACTTTATTATACATTCATTTCTACAATAATAAATGAGTCATGGTGACGGAGATACAAATAGCAGTATGAGTGATATGCGTGCAGACCACCCACCCGTAGAGCTTCATGTTTCTATTTTTTTCTAATTTAATTTGGCATTAGTGTCTATGTTTTTATTTATTCATCTAAAATTTCAAGGGAGCAATAAATCTTCTTCTCTTTAGCATACAACATGGCTAGCCCGTTGGTATAGTGATCAGTTCAATTGGTTTCTATGCAAAGGTTCAATTCCGGTCTGATCTGGAATTTTTATCACTCGTTTTCATATATCACTCCTTACTGTCTGTAATATCTTTAATGCGATTGAATTTATTATAGGTCTAAATTCCAAGAACTATTTGCAAACAGTTTGACAAAAAGTTTTAATTAACATTAATAGTTAATGATCTATATTGAAAAATACATTACTTAGCAGCCTTGCTTTCGAGTGATCTTCGGGTGGTTTCAGATGACAGAAGATTTCTTCTTGGATCCAGAAAATTTGCGAATTTTCTTAGTGATGGAAAATAACGAAAATTTTCGTTTGATAATAATATTAATAATATTTTGATAATTTTTAATAATATTATAATATTTGAAACAGATCTCCCACTTTCAGTATCTAGGTTGCAACATTACATACCGACAGGATAAAGATGCTTACAATAAGATGAACCGGTTTCAGCAAATATGCGGAACTATCCACCACACTTTAAAAAATAGCACCTGAAAAAACACAAGGGTGAGATTTTTATAAAACATGAGCAGTGCCAACCCTACTCTATGGAAGTGGAACTTGGGTGCTATCAAAGCTAGAGGAGAGTAGATTGCAAGCATCTGAAATGAAATTTCTTCGACATACGTATGGGTGTAGTAGAGAAGATCGTTACAGGAATACCGAGATAAAGAAAGAACTCAACAACTTCTCTATAAACAATAAGGTATCCCAGAACAGAATGCTGTAGTTAGAGCATGTAAACAGAATGCGGCAGGATAGCATACTTAAGAAGACACTGGGCTATAAGCCGGAGGGCAGGAGAGAATGAGGACGCCCGAGAAGGAGATGGGCAGATTTGAGAGGTTCGGAACAGGCAGAGGTTCCTAATCCTTGAAAAGCAGAAGAAGGAGAAGATTTTCGTTTGATAAAATGAAGATATGACTTGTAGTTTAACTGATAATGTTTTTGATTGATGAATATTTTTAGGATTATTTTAATTTAAATTATAATAATTAGAAATTTTTGGGATCGCAAAGGAAAGTCACATTCATAAAATTTGAGCCATTCAGTCAAAAATACGACACTTACCTATTAACGAAGGCCCCTTATTACGTAAAAAAATTAACATTACATTCCGACTTGAGAATTCCTTTCGTAAAAGAAACTGCTAAACTCAAATATCAAAAAATTAACAGGAAATTTTAAAGAGAATGGAGAATATTAATTATCTACTGATCCAATTGAAAAAAAACGTTAAAAAGCTAAAGAAATATGTAGATTTTATTTTTTAGTGTGCGGATTTTTCCAACTTTAAAATTGTTTCATTTTTGTAATTAATTTTATTTTGCTTTAATTACATATTAATATGTCTCTTTTACTTACTCATTTTAACATTGTTTTTTACGATTTAATTTCATTTATGATAAAATTTTGTTCAAATTTAACATTTTTACCCTACTTAAAATTCTTTTTATATGTATTTATTGTCAATTTTTTCTTAACTTATCCACTGGAATGTATTTTTTAAGAAATTTTACTGTTTATTTCCATGTCATTTGCTTATTTAAAATTTATTTAATTTTTTATAGTTATACTGTGTGCCTATTGTATAGTTTTAGAATGAATAGTCAAAATAAAAAGTATATATATATATATAAGTTATAGAATAAGATACTAGTGTAAGTTGATAGTTTAGGCTTTAGTTCTAAGAATTCTTTATTATAATTTTCTTAACGTTAATAGAACAATAGTTTAGTCTTGTACTCAACCGCATACAATGAACATGTATGTTTTCTTTACAGTGTATATGTAAAAGTCTTAGTTCGATTCCCATGTATGTGGAATTAAATAAAATTGTTTTTTAAAAAGTGTCTTGATTGTTTTCGAGACCTAACTGGCGCAGTCGGTAGGACATCGCTTCGAGAAAGTTAATGCATATAATTTTCGTCGATTTTAATCGTTTACGAAGTATATCCACGCTACAACCAACTTTAGTATGTAAGAAGAAATTTATTAGTTTAATGAATAAAAAGTTTCAGTGAATAAAGTGAAAAGGTTAAGTGAAAATAAGTTAATATAAATCTTGAAAGTGAATAAAATTAAAGTATTCAGTGCAACGATACTATGATGAGCATAGATCTAATCATTTTATTACAGTAAGTAATTTGTTGTTTTGTATTAGTGTAGTTAATAATTTTTGTACTAGTTTTAAGATTCATTTTTATCAAAATACTTAAAGATGGCAACCCCAACTTTAAAAAGGGAGTATTTAGACATGATACCCGAATTTACAGGTGAACCTACGATGTTAAATAGGTTCATATCAATTTGTGATAAATTAGTAGCTAAATTTTTTGTAACCAATAACCCAGAGGATTTCCAAAATGAATATTTATTCTCAACCATTTTAACAAAAATAAAAGGACCAGCTTTAGAATTAGTGACTAGTTCAAACAGCTATGCTTGGGCTGATGTTAGACAAAATTTATTATCTAGTTATGTAGATAAACGTGATTGTTTTACTTTAAATTTAGAAATGGCTGAACTTAAACAAGAAGCCGGTGAAACACCTTTTAAATTTTATGAAAAGATTCAAAAACATTTAAATCTACAGGTAGCCTATTTTATTAACAAAGAACCAACAAACGCTAAAGTATTATGTGCATATGTAAACAAATTAGCTTTGAGAGTATTATTAAGAGGATTACATGAGCCTTTAGGATCATTAATGAGAACTAAAAATCCAAGTACGCTGGCCGAAGCATTGAACATGCTCACCAACGACTTTCAGTTTAAACCAAGTAAACATAACCCACAAAGTAAAAGTCAGTTTGTTCATAAAAATCAGAATAATTTTAGTAATAAGCCGCAACAGTACCGAAACCCAAATTTTAATCAAAATCCAGCTTTCCCAGTACAAAGTTACCAAAAACCATTCTATCAAAATCCTAATCCAAGATTTATACAAC
This sequence comes from Catonia carolina, assembly GCA_035578175.1. Classification (NCBI taxonomy): domain Eukaryota; kingdom Metazoa; phylum Arthropoda; class Insecta; order Hemiptera; family Achilidae; genus Catonia; species Catonia carolina. The sequence continues at coordinate 15,078,578 of JAQMRL010000002.1, read as the reverse complement.
CACACCAATTCCGTCAACCGTCGTTACCTAATAATTCCAATGCCAATATTCCTAGACCAACACCAATTCAAAATCAACCGTATCGTCCTACTCCTATGAGTACATCGACTAGGCAATCCGATGGAACTCCGAGACCGAAACTCTACCAAATATCCGGACATAATTTAGAACAAGAACAGGAGCCACAAGAAAACTTCGACTCTTTCGAATTTCAAACTTTTGAACCCACGGTTAACAATGATCAAAGTAATTATCAGGATGGCCAAACACTAAATTTTGAACAGAACCCTTTTTTAGAAATAGAGGGCCAAATAGACAGTTCGCCATAATGAACCTCCAAGATGAAAAAAATGAATTACCGTATTTTATAGATCCAGCAACTAATTTTAGGATATTAATTGACACCGGGAGCACTAGATCATTTGTCAAAAAATTAATTGGAACAGAAGTTTATAAGAGTAGTTTAAGAAAAGACCCCTTTCAAGTAACCACTGCACATGGAAACTCAAAAGAAAATTTTAGTTGTAGAATCGCATTATTCGGCAAGTTTAAGAGTAAATTTTACTTGTTCGATTTTCATCAAGATTTTGATTTATTATTAGGATTAGATATTATAAGAAATTTGCAAATTAATTTAGACTTCGTTAATAATAAATTAATCCTTAAAGGTAAAGAAATACCTATCTTTTATTTTAATACAGAATATAAAGAAAACGTACAATTAGATAAGTCACGTAAACAAACAGAGCGCACATCTGTTCGTCAACGTGAAATAGTATCTTTTAATATAGAAGGTAGAACAAAGAGATTTATAAAATTAAATGTAAAGAATATAGTAAATGGAAATGGAGTACTACGCTACAGAAATATATCTGGCCTGGAAATTCCAGAGAGTATAGTACATGTCAGGGATGGTATAGCATTATGTCCCATATTAAATCCTACATTAGATGATAAGAAAGTAACAATAAAAGAATCTATTACGTTAGAAAACTTAAATAATTATTATTGCTTAACGAATGATGATTTAAAATCCGGAAAATATAACGCAAATTTTAATATGATTAATCACCAACCAAAACAGTTAGATTTTTCAAAAATTAGGACAGACCATATGAACCAGGAAGAAAAAATCGCTATAATAAACTTAATTAAAAATTACGAAGATATTTTCCACACTGAAGGTAGTAACTTGACCTTTACAGATAAAACTAAACATATAATTAGAACTACAGACGAAATACCAGTTTACACCAGAAATTATAGATACCCTGAAATTTACAAAGAAGAAGTAAACAGACAAATTAAAGATATGTTAGACCAAAAAATAATTCAACACTCGCGATCACCCTGGAATTCACCAATTTGGATCGTACCGAAAAAACCCGACGCTTCTGGCAAGAAAAAATTTAGGTTAGTTATAGATTTCAGAGGGCTTAACTCAAAAACAATAGACGATAAGTTTCCATTACCAAACATCAACGATATCTTAGATAAATTAGGAAGAGCGCAATATTTTACTACTTTAGACTTAGCATCTGGTTTTCATCAAGTAGAAATGGACCCCGATAGTGTAGAGAAGACCGCATTTTCAACTGACACAGGACATTATGAATTTTTACGCATGCCGTTCGGTTTGAAAAACAGCCCGCCGACATTCCAACGTATAATGAACAATATTTTAAGAGGTATTCGGAACGAAAAATGTTTAGTCTATTTAGATGATATTATTGTTTATTCAACTAGTCTTGCAGAGCACATCGTTAGATTAAAGGAAGTGTTTGAAAGATTAAGAAACGCTAATTTTAAAATACAATTAGACAAAACCGAATTTTTGAGAAAAGAAGTAGCATACTTAGGACACTTAGTTACCGCTGAAGGAGTTAAACCAGACCCAAAAAAGGTAGAAGCAGTTAAACGTTACCCAATTCCAAAAACTACCAAGGAAATCAAAGCATTTTTAGGACTTTTAGGTTATTATCGAAAATTTATAAAAAACTTTGCTAGTATTACTAAACCAATGACAAAATGTTTAAGAAAAGGAGTAAAAATTGATATAAATAACCCACAATATGTAAATTGTTTTGAAATTTGTAAAAACGTTTTATCTAACGAACCGTTACTACAATATCCTGATTTTCAAAAAGAATTTCATTTAACTACGGATGCCAGCAACTTTGCAATTGGTGCCGTACTCAGTCAAATTAAAAACGGTTTAGATTTACCAATAGCTTATGCAAGTTGAACTCTCAACGATAGTGAGACGAGATACTCCACGATCGAGAAGGAACTCCTAGCAATCGTGTGGGCAACCAAATATTTTAGACCTTATTTATACGGAAGGAAATTTAAAATATTTTCAGATCATAAACCGCTTCAAAGGTTATTTTCCATTAAAGAACCAAATTCAAAACTTTTGCGATGGCGTTTAAAATTGGAAGAATTCAATTATGAAATTGTATATAAAAAGGGTAAACGGAACTTAAATGCAGATGCGTTGTCCAGAATACAATTGTTAAACATGAATAAAAACAATTCCCAAAATACAGGAGAAAATATTGAAATTTCAAATAATGACGACCTTCAAAATCTTGTAGAAGAGTCAGTAAACTTGTATTTTCCCGAATTAGATGATAGCCAATCAATGGTAGCAAATTTAGACATAAACGAAGATTTATCCAGTGAATTAATAGACGCAGCACTTAGGGAAAATTTGGAAAACATTGACGCAGAAGATGAAGAACAAGAAGACAGTAATCAGACAATTCACTCTAACTACGAAGGAAACACTATAACAAAAATACCAATTTTAGAAGAACCTGTTAATTATGGAAAACATCAAGTAATATTATCTTTAGTAAAGTATAACCCACGAAAGCCAAAAATTAAAAAATTATTTAATAATAGTAAAACAAGATTAACCGTAGAAATTTCGGAAAATAATTTGGAAAGTGATGTTATTAGTTTTGTTAAAGAATATTTAGTACCTAATATAAAATACCATCTTTATTTTGAACAAAGTTTTTATGAAAGATTCACAGCAATAGTCGCCAAGTATTTTAAAACATCTCAGTTAGAATTAGTTAGGTGTACGAATAAAATTTTAGACATAGCAGATGAAGAGGAGTTAAAAGAAATTATAAATAATTATCACATAGGAAAAAATAATCACCGAGGTATTCAAGAAACCTACGAACAAATTAAAAGAAAATATTATTGGCCTAATTTAAAATCTCATATTCAAAATTATATTAATAAATGTGAAACGTGTTTAAAAACCAAATACGATAGAACACCATTAAAGTTAGAATTGAACTTGACACCCACAGCATCAAGACCACTTCAAATAATTCATGTAGATAGCGTAACACTAGATAAACAAAAATTTTTGACAATCATTGATAGTTTTTCCAGATACGCTCAAGTATACTCGATAGCCGGTGCACAAGCAATTGAGATCGTAAACAAACTGTTAAATTATTTCACTCACCATGGAATACCTGAAACGATAGTCTCAGATAACGGAACAGAATTTAATAATAGTTTAGTTAAGGAATTCATGCAAATTTATAAGATTAAATTACATTTTACAAGTACACAGCACCCACCATCCAATGGAATAACAGAAAGATTTCATTCTACATTAATAGAACATATTCGACTAATAAACAATCAACCTGAATTTAAAAATCAAACTATCGAAAATAAAGTAAAATTTGCAACGTTAGCGTACAATAACAGTATACATTCTGTAACAAAATTAACTCCGTTTGAAGTTTTATATGGACACATTAACACAAATTCACTCTTAGATATAGATATTGATAGGCAAGTAGTAAACGACTTTATTAGTAATCATAGGGAGAAAACACAAAAATTATACGAAATTATTAAGGATGTTAACCACCTGACCAAAGAAAATATCATAAATCAACGAAATACTGGAAGAGAACGATTACCTGAAATCCCAGCCGAGGTTTATGTTAGGAACATGCAAAAACAGAGCAAGACCAAAAATAAATACAACAAGGAAAAAATCACATCGATCAATGAGCGACTAAAAACCGCAAAAATTGAAGAAAGGCACCATAACACCAAAGGAAAGATCCACTTGTCAAAAGTTAAGAGGCCTAGAAAAATTAAGGTAATAAAAGGGAGATCCCAACCCCAAAATACTAATCCTGTTTTTAACCCTGTTCCAGGTCAATCCTATTCCTCAGTGGAGTCACTTGCGGAACTGAACAAATAAAAAATATTACTTTTAATCAAGGAGTAATACCAATAGATTTAGGTTTAGCTAAGTTACAATTTTCATATCATAATTTTATACATTATTATAGTTTAAGTGAAATATTTAATCAAATAGAAAAATTTGATCATTTGTATAAAAATGTAACAGATAGTTTTAATATTAATTATAATGTTAGCGGAAACAATGAATATGTTACCGAAAACAGTAATAAACATAGAGATGTTATTAATTATATGAAATTTATTAATCATACAAACTCGGTTATTAAAGAAAAATTAGAAATAATAAATATTGATAGTAATAACAATAATAATAACAATGCAAGAAAAAAGAGAGGCCTAATAAATGGGCTAGGCTCAGTTATTAAATTTATTACCGGAAACCTCGATGGATACGATGGTGAAAGGTATGACAAAATGATTAAACATATTAAAAATAATCAACAAAATATTAAAAATCAAATAGAGAACCAATATTCAATGAATATGAATGTTATGTTAGAATTTAATGAAACATTAGGTATAGTAGAAAATAATTTTAATGAATTAAGAGAAAAATTAAATATAATAAATAATAATGTTAAGGATTACGTAGAATTAGAAAAGTTTAGAAACTTACTAAATCAGTTAAATATTCTATATAATATTATGTTAAACTTGGTAAATGACATAGAAAATTCATTGACCTTTTGTAAACTAGGTGTAATGCATCCTAGTATTATATCAACAAAAGAATTGTATAACGAGATAAAGAAAATTTCTAAGTATTATAATAATCAACTGCCATTAGAACCAGATGTTAAAAATATGTGGGAGTTTGAAAAAATAATAGAAGTAAGTTGTAACATTAATAATAATAATATTGTGTATTTTATGAAAATGCCATTAGTAAAAGAAACTGTTTTTAACTTATATATGCTGTATTCAGTGCCATCAAAATATGAAGTAAATTTTGTGACCATCTTACCAAAAATTAGATATTTATTAAAATCAAACTCAGTAGATAGCAAAACAAAAGTTTTAGGTTTAAGCAATTATTGTAAAAATAAAATTAAATCAAAATATCTATGCTCATCAGAAAATTTAGTGAACGACGATTTAAATTGTGAAAGTGCGATTATCAGCTCAGGAACAACCACAAACTGTAAATACACAGCCTTAGAAATAAATGAAAATATAATTAAATGGGTTCCAGAAATGTCTCAATATTTGGCAATACTACCAAACAAAGAAACATTAAAATTTGAAAATTCTAGGGAAACACTGTCCAAAACACTTCAAGGAATTTATTTGTTAAATCCAAATAATAATCAAATTATTTACAAAAACAAAATACTTCAGCATTCATCCGACATAAAAGGACATCCAAAACTCTTGGATACTAGCGAATTAGACCTTCATGTAGAACAAGAACCTGAACTCTCCATAAATATTAAACACTTAGAATTGGACAAAATCAATTTAAATAAAGTTTCTACAATCACACAAAGAACTGTAATTCTTACAGATAAAATTAGTATATGGACAATAGTTTTATATGTCTTATCAATTGTTTTTATTTGTTATTTTGTGTATCACAAATTATCTAGGAAAACTTCACCCGAATTCGGTGGTCCGAATCCCCCGGAAGTTTTATTTAGGGGTGGAGGAGTTATAGAATAAGATACTAGTGTAAGTTGATAGTTTAGGCTTTAGTTCTAAGAATTCTTTATTATAATTTTCTTAACGTTAATAGAACAATAGTTTAGTCTTGTACTCAACCGCATACAATGAACATGTATGTTTTCTTTACAGTGTATATGTAAAAGTCTTAGTTCGATTCCCATGTATGTGGAATTAAATAAAATTGTTTTTTAAAAAGTGTCTTGATTGTTTTCGAGACCTAACTTATATATATATATATATATATATATATATATAATTTAACTCGATAGATATCGTACCTAAGTTAAAATTGTTGAATTTGTGTGGAAGATTTGCGAAAATATTTACTAAGAGTACGGTAACATTCACATAGATATAATTTTCTGTAAGTACCTAACTCAACGATGGGTGTAATTTTCCGGTGTGTTGCGCGGGCGGAAAATATAAACGGGACTAGAGAAATCCTTTGGTCGGCTGTATCGCACCGTTTAAGTCAATTAAGTTTGTATTACGAGAAGTAAGCTTAGGAAATAAATTAGAGGAAAATTAAGAGGAATATGAGAGGATTTCAGGAACAGTGTAATAGGCAATAGGGTTTACGAGATGCTGGTGGTTTACGTACTGTTGGCTCTATTGCTTTAATAACAGCATTGAATAAACCTCCGGACGACAACAACGCATAATATGCGTTCGCTGCATTTATTACAACGCAACACTAACTTCTGCTCCGTGTATGTGGGTATACAACGCTTTTATTCTTGCTTCCTGCTACCACAGTAAATGTTACTGTATTTCTTACTTTAACCACCATGTAATTTTTTGTATTATTTTGCCCCTGGGATTCATATAAATGCTTTATTACATTTTGTTATACAAGGTTAATAATACTATCTTTTTAGAATTTAGACACAGTATTTAAGTTTTCAACGGAAACTATAACTTTAGTTTATTCTACATTTCTTTAAACTGATGTAAACAGACAATCTGCTCTTTCATTGGCTGTATGTGTTATTGTTGGTGATCGCCTCCGTAGAAGTTTAGAGCACTAGATTAGAATGAACTGTACAACTTAAGGTTACAACTTAAGGTGTACAACTTAAGGGTACACGTTTAATTCCCAGCCGGGGTTTAACATTTTTACACACATTAAAACACACCGGTACTGTTTTGTGACCCATTGTAATTGCAATGGCCAGTTGATGAGACGGTTAATTAAAAAATGTTTAAACAAAAAATGTTGTTTGGGACTACTGTATAAAAATTTTATGTCTAATTATTATTTATTAATCTGTTTGTTGTTTGCCTATAATTCAAATTTATTATTTATCCGACAAGTGAGAATATTGGTCTACCTGCACAAATCCTATCGAGTTATTACTTAACTATTACAGTCGTCCGCTAAATAGAAACGTGAGTGTATACTCTCTAGTTTTTTTACACTTTTTTCGCTCTTACCCTGCTATTGGGAATTATTCACGGCCGCTAAGGTGATATTTAAAATAATAATAATATTTAAAATCGCTATACATACGAGGTGTGGCTATTAAATAACGAGACTTTCGCTGTAAAAAAAATTAATTTTAATTTTGTACATAATCACTTATTGTCACCTTCAATATATACTCCTTCTCTATCTTTACAACGCTCCATGTGAATTTTACATTGTTGGAAACAGTGCTGGAAGTCATCTTCTGTCACCTCCTTCAGGACACGTACCGCTTAAAAATGTTTAAAATGAAGCTCGCAAAGATTTTTGTACTGACACTTTTTACGTGATTGGAAATGACCCAAATTTTTTGGAAACGATAATAACATGTGATGAAACGTGGTTTCTTACTTATGATCCGGAAACGAAGCGCCAATCCATGCACTGGTAGAGCCGAACTTCACCGAGAGCCGAAAAAGCTCAAATGAGCAAGTCAAAATTTAAAGCAATGATGATTGTCTTTTTTGATATCCATGGCATTGTGTATCTTAATTTAAATTACATTGTGTAATGTAATTTAAAATGTATGAATGAAATGAATAATACGCAAAAATTGAAATTGAAAATGAAAAAATTGATTTAAATGAAATGATTGAAAGTTTTAAAAAAATTGACGACAAAATTGAATGTTACAAAAATTACTTATCTTGAATTATTTAATTTATTGATGACACTTCTATTCTACAGCTCTAAATATATACTAAATTAATACATAACATAAAATGTTAAATTGAATTTTTAATTTTTTTTAATCTATTTATGAGCTCAAAATTATTAAATAATAATTAATATTTACGATTCTTTTATAATTTCCTGGAGTCTCAGCTGTATTATGTGTCTCTTTCCATTGACCGGGATCGAATGGGGCACTTGACCATTGTTGCAATTGGTTTTATAGATGTTCGTAATCTTATTTAAATCTTTTCTTCCTAATCTTTAAAATATTAAAGTAATTTTAATTAGTTCCTCAATTAATTGGATTCTTGTTGGTTTATTAATCTTCTTTACTTATTTTCTTATTTAAAAATTTTATTTAATTGGATTATACTTTCTTTTGTTTTCCTTGTTGAATTTCAATATTTGGCTTCTGGAATTAATTTCTTTAAATATTTAATTTTCTTCTCTTAAATTTTCTTAATATATATTTTATTATTGTTTATTTTATTTATTTTTAAAATTGAAATGATTTAATTTTGATTATTTTAAGATTATTTTAAAAATTATTCCTTGAATTAACAACAATTAGTTACTTAAATTGAATCATCTATCAACGATGTAATAAAACATTGACTGCTATACTACATCTTAAAGAAAGTAATGCCTCAGTCATAATTGTTCTTGGTGGTGTTTTATGAACCAAACTCGGTAAGAAACAAAAAATTGGTTAAAATCAAATAACCAAAAAAATTGAATCCGAATTAAAACCAACGTTCTCTTGATCCAAAAGACCCAATTTCCATAAACTAATATGGATTGGTCATAAGTAAATTTTTCGTAGTAAGTTTGTTAACACGTATGTGAAAGTTTAGGTTTAGAATCACATTTAGAAATCAAATCACTATTTGATTCTAAATCAAATTATTCTTTTAGTTTAAGCTTTTTTCTACTTCCTCCATCCATCATTGAAATATTTACACTCTTTGTAAAAGTCCTAATCTATGATTTGAATTTGCTTCGGTTCAATAATGTAATTCTCTTACTACCTCATCTCAATTAGAAATTTAAAAAGCCTTCTGACTTTTTTAAAGACACCTATTTATTCCAGTGTATTAACAATCCCGGTTATAAAGTATTTTTTCTTAATAGGTAATTTTAAATATATTTTCTGTAGATGCCCACAGAAATCCAGTATTTTTACTTCCTCTTGCCCTGCAAGATATATAGAAAAAGAAAGTGTTGTTTTCATGTTGATTTTTCAAAATCAAGTTTTCACCTGAAATACACGTTTTCAAGTCCCCTAAATCCAAAAAATGTGTTTTTACAGATTGGTGTGTATATTTGTGAAAAAAAATATTTCAAGAACGGAATATTGCTTGAAGTAGAAACCTGAAACTTAAGTTTGGTATTACAAAAGGACCTATCACAAATATTTTCATCAAAGTTATAAATCGAAAGTCCTTGTTTATCTGCCCAATTTTTCACTTTTTGCAACAATTTTTTTTTATTGCAGCTAAATCTACAATCTATTCTTAATTCTTAAGCAGAATAATGAGTAGATAAGTTGTATTTGTTATGTCATAACCGAAGAAAATCCCCCAACGGAGGAACTTCGTGGATTTACTTTATGTGGTGTCTTGACGTTTCAGAATAAGTCTGTAGGATGTCTACGTTTTAGTCGGCGAATGATGTTTGAATTGTCTAACAGCGAGATGGCAAGGTGATTCGTTTGTAATTCGAGTCTTCTTTGATATTTTGCACTGTATGCTGTGATCTCTTCTTGAACTGTGGGAATGTGGAAATCTCTGTGTAGTATTTTATTCGTTATGTACCAAGGTTAACCTGTGATTGTCCTGAGTAATTACGATTGGAACCTTTGCAGGATTTCAATGTTGGAATGGTTTGCTGAGCCCCATAGTTGGATTCCATACGTCCAAATCGGTTTATGAATTGACCTGTAAATTAAAATTTTGTTGGTAAGATTGAGTGACGAACGTTTACCGAGTATCCAATATAACTGTTTCAATTTTGTGTCCAGCTGTTTCCTTTTGTTTTGAATATGTGTTGCAACAATTTAAAATCAAAACTCTCTCACCTCTAAACCTTATTTTTGTTTATATATGGGCTCTACCAGTCAGTATATAAATTTGGAGTCAGGAATATTGTCTTTTTGTCATAAAAGTTTCTATATTTTTTATATCACGTAATATATAAGAATGTTTAAAAAATATTATTCAGTTTATTATTATAAAAGCAACCAACGTTGTTATTTAATTCAAGATGTTCTTTACTAGACGAGGCCTTATTTAAAATTCAATTTATAATAATTTTACTCCCTTTGTATTTTATTAATATATTCAAAATAAACAATTTAAAATCTAATGTGATGCAGAAATACTCCGACCCATCTTGCAAATAACGCATCCTTTCTACATTTAATTTTTTATTCCATTCTAAAATACGCATTTTTTTTGTTAAAAGTTGAGATAATATTTACATTTGTTTTGCTGAAAAGATTTTTATTTTGATTAGGAAAAGTTTCAAGTAGGTACGCAGAATAAAACAGGATTTCATTTCAAATAGCTGCTGCTTTGTTAGTCGAGTAGGCTGTGGCAAATTGCACCACAATATACTCGTAACTCTTGAAAAGTATAAAATACAATTAAAGATTTATTAAAAAAGATAAATGAAATTTTAATATTTTCCTTTTTTTATTTAGTCGGTAATGCGCTACACTGTTAAAGGTCTCCAATCGATTCTTGGGTCAGAACAATTTTCACAACGGACTATAATATGTACTTATTATTTTATTATTACCAACATAGTAAAGAACTTCATATGACTAAACGTCAAAAATTGTTATGAAACGCCTAAATCCTGTTTATATTTGATTTTTCGTCGAACCATCGATCAAAGCCAATACACCTGCCGAATTAGGTAGTTGTAACAATATTTTTTAAATAGGTTCTTACCTATTACCTATATTGAGAGGCGGTTCGTTAACGTACTTCCACCCCATATACACAGTATTATGTCACCACATCTATTAAAACATAAACTTAAATGTCATATACTATCGACCTATGAGCAAGAACTTGAGAAACTTTACCAAGTCTTAAAATAACTGTTGTTAGTTTTTACTTTTATGTTTGCGAAAGTTTACCTGTTTCTTTATGCTCATTTATTGAATTAATTTCCCATGAAGTTAAAATATATTATTGTAAAGTAGTTATAGTTATAAAATAAAAGTTATATAGGTTATATATATGTGTGTGTATATATATATATATTTTATTAAACATTATTTTCCTTTGTTTGCACCACTACATATATGATAATGATAATGTTTTATGTTTTGTGTGATTAGTGTTTTTAAATTCCTGATGATGTCTCCGAGGGAGACGAAAGATCTTGAATGAATATGAAACTCTGAGGTGAGTTTTATATTTAATTTTGTTTTGTTTTGGCTGTTCATTATCATATATATATTATTAATTCGTTGATCGACCGACTAAGGATCACGTTAAGCACTATGCATTTTGGTCTCTTCTTCTCAGGATGTCATTCCTCTTATCTGCCCAAAAAGCCTTCATTCGTTCGGAATGCTCCTTTCTTCTCTCATCCGTCCACCTCCCACCAGTACCCTCTCTTCTTGCAGATTGCACAGGCAGACTTATCCTTTTGTCATTTGTCTTCTGCCTAAATTTGTCTCTATCGTAAATGTCCTCTTCTTCAACTCGAAGGTTTTTTAGATCATCTTTAGTATTGATAAACCACTTCAAAGTAGTCTTAGTATTATCAAAGTTATTCAAAATTTTCTTTGTCAGTAAGTCATCGCTCATCCTCTTTATGTGCCCGTAAAATCGTGTTCTCCTTCTTCTGAAAGTCTCTGACATCCTCTCTACATGTTCATACAATTTGGTGTTTGAAACGTTTTTATAGGTATTGTGTTCTTCATCATATCGTGGCCCATAGATCTTTCTCAGAATCCTTCTTTCTCTCTTCTCGACATCTTCTATAAGTCCTTTATTTTCTGAGGTCAATGTCTCCGATGCATATAAAGGCACAGGCTTTACTACTGTTTCGTAATGTCTTAACTTTGCAGTTCTTGAGAAACATTTTTTGTTGTAAATATTTTTAGTAGCTAAATATGCCAGATCCAATTTCTTAATCCTGGCTTTTAACGCCTCTTTGTCACTTCCATTCTTCATGATTATTTCGCCCAGATATTTGAACTTATCCACAATGTTAATCTTCCCATATTTTGTTTTCAATGCCTTATCCGTTATACCTTTTATTGTTGTCATCAGTTCTGTTTTTTCATACGAAATTTGTAGTCCTGCCTGTTCTGCAACTTCCTTCAGTAGGTCCAGTTGAGCCTTAGCTGTTTCTATGTTATCAGTGAGCAAAGCTATATCGTCAGCAAACGCCAGACAGTCCATTTCAGTTCCTCTTCCAATTTTCAAAGGTCTATATAACTCCCTAGACCGTAACTCTTCTCTCCAATTTCTTATTATCTTCTCCACCACACAATTAAAAAGCAGAGGTGATAGGCCGTCTCCTTGTCTCACTCCTGTTTTAACTTCAAAGGGCTCTGAGAGACGTCCTAAAAATTTAATTTTGGATTTAGTTTCTGTCAAAGTTGCTTTGATCATGGCTCTAAGTTTTCTATCTACTCCAAATTCTTCTAAGATCTTAATTAAAACTTCCCTATCTATACTGTCATACGCTTTCCTGAAGTCTACGAACGTGGCAACATATTTCTTTGACCTAATGGCATAGTACTTTATAATTGTTTTAAGGTTCTGTATTTGTTCTACTGTTGATCTACCCTTTCTAAAACCTCCTTGATACTCTCCCAATTGATTTTCTACCTGATCCTCTAGTCTTTCTGAAATTGCAAGTGAAAGAATTTTATATGTCACAGGAAGCAGGGAAATTCCTCTATAATTGTTCACATTCTTTGTGTCACCCTTTTTGTGAAGAGGATGTATAAGCGCCATTTTCCAGTCTTCAGGCAGCTCCTCTTTTTCCCATATTTCCTCTACTTGTTGTTGTAGATTTATCAAGGCTTCTTCAGGGGCATATTTCCAGAGCTCTGCAATTACTGAGTCTTCTCCTGGAGCTTTGTTATTTTTCAGTCGTTTAATGTGTCTTTCAATTTCATTTAAATCTGGTGATAAAGATTCACTCCTCAGACTCTCTGGAGGTTCTGTTTTAAGGGGGTTTTGGGGTTTTTCACAGTTCAGTAAGTTTTTAAAGTATTCTGCGAGGATTTTTAAATTTTCTTCGTTTGAGGTAGCTAGTGTTCCATCCAGCCTTTGGAATGCTAATGACGGCGGTTTATAACCAGCGATTTTCCTTTTAAATGTTTTGTAATAGTTTCGAGTTTCATTTCTTCTGAAATCTTCTTCTATTTGCAAGAGGAGAGACTTCTCATATTTCCTTTTTTCGCCTCTTAGAATTTTAGCTGTGTTAGATCTTTGTACTTTATATTCAGTCCAATCATCTTCCAACTTTGTGGAGTAGAATTTCTTCCATTTTGCCAGCCTATCATTTAGAGTTTTATCACACGTACTATTCCACCAAGCATGTTTTTTAACCACCTTTAATTCTGACATTTCCTTAGCTGCCTCTACCATCCTTTTAACAGTGTTATTAAAGTTTTTATCTGTTGGCTTGGCAAGCTGTTGGAAAATGTCTTTTTCTGTTTTCAGTTTCTCTCTGTCAAACTTAGCTATTTTATTCTTAACCCTTTTGTTATTGTGAGGGATGGGGCGAAATTTTATTATAGATAAATAGTGGTCAGAGTCAACATTTATACTCTTTTTAACTTTAACATTTTGAATTTCAGGGCTGTATTTTCTAGAAATTGCAATATGGTCAATTTGAAATTCTCCCATAAATAAGACTGGAGACCTCCATGTTGTTTGTTTTCGAGCCAAATGTTTAAAATGCGTGGACATTACTTGTAGGTTATGACTTTCGCATAGTGAGATAAGGTGCTTACCATTAACGTTTGTCTTTTTATGAGCCGGGTAGTTTCCCACTATTTTTTTGTATCTTTTTTCTTTCCCTAGCTGTGCATTAAAATCTCCCAAAAGAATCTTCACTGTATTTTCCGGGAGTGTCGCCATTCTTCCATCTACCTTATCCCAGAATTTTTCTACTTCTGTAGGGGCTGATCTGTTTTTATCATTTGTAGGTGCATGGCAGTTTATTAGTGCATATCTTTTATTGCCACACTTTATTGTCAAAATAGAAAGCCTATCATTCACAGGTTCAAAGTTTACCACAGACTCCAATACGTTAGTTTTGACTGCAAAGGCCATGCCACACACTACAGAGTTGTTTAATACTTTTTTACATGCTTTACTTTTAAATAATCGGTAGCCATCAGATTCAAAAATCTCTTCGTCTCGGCACCTTGTTTCTTGCAGGGTAATTATTGATATATTGTTCTCATGTAGTGCCTTAGTCAACGATTTAATTTTTCCAGGCTGGATAAGGGAGTTAATGTTGAAGGTGGCGAGGAATGTTTTTGTCTTCGTCTTTAATTTAAGTGTCTTCTTGTCTGAAGCAGGAGTTTTTCTCGCCGCTCCGATACGACGATAGCATGAAGGCGGGCTTCCCCCAGAAACCGAACGAAGCCCTTGCACCACTTTATGTAGTGGAGGATTGACACCCCCTGGGGTAGAATTTTTTGTAGAATTGTCCATCATGCTCAGTACTCGATTTTATTGCTGGTGCTTACGCATCACTCTAAGACTAGAGTAATTAGCTCTAGAATGTTTGCACACTGCCGCGGCACTGGGCTTGAGGGAGGCTTCAGCTTATTTACTGGCGGCTGATACTCGCCATGTCACAGTGTCATTTTCAGTACTGTGGTATTTTATAGGTGTACCATTTCCCCCTAACAGCACCCCACCACACCTCTGACACTGCCGTTGCCTGTCCGCGACTGCTTATTCAGATACTAGTCAGTACCCTATTCGCAGCTAACCACCATATCTGGTGGCCATTCCACTATCCGCAACCTGTGGACGCGCCCTGTTGCCCGCAACTAGGCTCCCAATCCCTAGGGCAGGGATATATATCATATATATATATATATATTTTTTTTATCTCTATTACAAATATACAAACATAATCTTAAAATTTTTTTAAATATCTATATTTATTAACGTTAAAATATAATATTGATATTTTATGAAAAATGTAATTGAATTTATCATTTATTTTATGCTGTTTTTTTTAAATTCTCTTTAACGCAAACTGAAGATCCTTGATCTAGTTTATCTTAGAACTCCACTGACTGAACCATTAAGACATTTTATAAATTTTAGTATTTTTAATTTTTTAAAGAAATTTTTAATCAAGTATCTAACTTATCACAATAAATGTATTATTCGTAATAATCTTTGAAACAGGAATGGTACAAGATATCGTTGAAGAAAATACGTTAATTGCACTTGTGAAGAGGAGAGGTAGGGTATTTAATTACTTTAATTGTATTCCCGCCGGCTAATTTACATTCATGAATTGTCTTGGGCTCCATTAAGCGAGGGAAAATAGTATTTAAAAGTTTAACGAGATGAACTAAAGAAAAAAATGAGATAAACGTAGGCTACTATAACATAAAAAAATATGAAAATTTATTATTTAAGCAGATTTCCTTTTAGAAAGTGTAGCGTTCATAAAATTATGGTAATTATCTTTATGCAGAATCGTGCACGGTTAAATTATTTTACAAGAAATATTTCTTTCTGTTACTCAGAAGCAAGATTAATCTGCAACAACCCTGCTTTTGTAATATATTTAAAATATTACTAATTATTTGTTAATTCAAAACAATTTTAATGCTACGTCAGCAATTTATTCAACTGTTAAGGCCAATGTTTGTGGTTCCATGTTCAGTTAGAGTATGAACACTTTTTAAATTGTTCGACTGACTTTGTTTAATCACTGTAATAGTTAAAGATTAAAGTACAAACAGCGAACTTTGGTTAATCTGAACTCCGCAGTGAATTGGGGAGAAGGCGAATGAACTAAAAATTTGAATTATTCAGTAACTCTCGTGAAACTTAAGTAGTAGGCTATTTTTTAATGTAACGCTCGAAAATGATTGAGTCGTCTATTTTTGACGATGTGTACAATTTTATTATTTATATTTCAAGTAACTTTATTTTTATTTATATTTATAATTTTTTTATTTATATTTGGCGACTAACTTGGAAGTATCATCTGCGTACAAAACGTTTAGAACTTAACCGCCGCCAGAAGCTACTCTTCTGCTTAATTAACTCTCGATCGAAATTGAACCTCCGTTCCAAAATTTTAATATAGAAAACTCTTTTGAGACCAATCTGGACTTATAGTGTCCAGCTCTTTGTAGTAGCGGCAGAGAGTAATTTAAAATCTATCCAGGCCTTTCAATCAAAATTCTTAAGACTTGCTTCTGGCGCTTTTTTATGTAAGCAATAAAATCCTCCACGACGATTTCAAAATTCCGACAGTAAAGGAGCTAACCGCGTCCTTGTATAGTAAATTTCACGAACGACTAGATGTCCATCCAAACCAATTAGCCCGTGATCTAGATACAAGGAACTTCCCACCTGTGCGACGTCTAAAGCAAAAATGGAGTAGAGACCTCTTTGTCTAAATAACGGATAATACCCGTAGTTATAAACGGAGAATGTACCACTGGGTACCTCTTCTCCTTAAAGTGAAACTCCCCACCACCATTTAAATATCATATACGGAAATTGTGCAGCTCAATGAACAGTACCGTAATAAAAATTCAAGATAAAAAAAAATTATTTCCCGCACTATTCAACTGACTCAGTTCGCTCCTTTCACATGTCCATACGATAACAACCTCCTTTCCTCAATGAAACTCAAAATATTGCTCTACAACCCATTCTTCATCGTATTTCCTCGATGGTAATTTGATCTATTCTTCTCAGCCCACAGTTTTGCCTCTAGAACTCTACCTCAGTCTCATTAATTTACCACTTTTTCTTTTATTCACCACACAGTAAGTATTCAGCCAAATAAGTCATTGTGCAGCATACTATTGTGTTGAATATTCATATTTTGAACGAAGTTACTTCATTGATATTCTGGCTTGCCTCAATTTTCTCCTTCTTTTCTCCTTTGTGCTTCCATTCTTTCAAATCATAAGTCCCAAGTTTTTAATTGCTTAAGTTCCTTCTATCTCTCTATTATCACTAAATTCCAAGCCCGTCATCTCTTTGTTTGCAGTTGTTTTCCCGAATTATTAAACAAAAAAAATTGAATTTTGAAGGTATAGCCTACTTAAAGGCTATTTCGCACACAATTTAAAACATAACATAAGAGATTATTTGAATCGAACGAATAATCTTTACTAATAACATTAAGAATTAATGTTTGTTTGTTTGTCCGGACGTTAAACCAAAAAAAAAAAAAAAATTGTACGAGGTAACATCAAAAACTAACCAACTGGTTTCAAAAATTCTATCACAGTTGCAAATTTTAGAGCTTCCTTAGTAACATGGGCTAAATGAATGGCATTACGTTTTTTTTTAATTTTGAAAAGATGTTATGTTTTATTTTACTTGTTCGGGTAATGGTTAGTTTTTTATCCATCTTTTTCTAATTGTATTATCTTCTATACTAATTGTATATCATCTTTTTCTAGTTGTATATTATCTCTTATATACAACTAATATTGTATTAGGCAGATATCAGGTGCGGTACACTACCGCTTATAATACGGTATCATCCTATACTCTTTCTTGTTTTCAAAATTTTTAAATACTGTTTTATGTAAACCTTTCAAAACCATTCCTCGTGATTCACACTGATGTTAAAAAATTCCTTTTTTCAATACTACTTAGTTTCATTTTATTTTAATTTCATTATAATTATTATTTAGTCGTAATTTTGTTTTCAACGCGTAAGGTTGTGAGAAAAGTAAAATGCTTTAAGTTTAGTTTGCCGTGAAGCGCAGCAAGCGGGGAGAGGATTACTATTCAATATAAAAATACAATATATATAAAAGTCGAATTGAGAACCTCCACTTTTTGAATTTATTTAAAAAATGCGATCGTTTATGAAATATACGACTTAAGATATAAATATTAAGGTAGTAAATCATTTAAAGTTGTTTTACTGAAGTTTGTAAGCGATAAACGGCTTATTCTGTGTAGTTTAATGTAGGACGAAAGTATATAAATATCCGGTGATAGAAATTCAATTAAGGGTGTAACCCTTTATCGTTTTAAAAACAGGATCCATTCAAATGGCAAACTCAACTCCTTTACACAATTTAATCCGCATTAAACTGCCCATCTACATCCATGTCCTCTTCCTCTTGCATCGTTTCCTCATTTGTCTCGTTGAATTTTTCACTAATTAACAATTATTTATTTACACTTGATTAATTCTGTTACAGTCAGATTATTTCATTAGCTTAACAAGGAATAAAAAAAGCTTTTATTTCTGTAGTGAATTCACAAAAGAAGAGAAAGAAATAAAGAATTTTCTACAAACATTGAATAATGTTAAAATGCAATTTATGATTATTATATAACTTTGTTGCTCGGGAATGCCTTTTCTCAAAAACCTTTTTATTTTATCCAAAACCAATTATACCGGGTGTCCATTAAGTCTGGAAACGGCTGAATTACAGAAAAGTGAGCGTGACTAGGTGACCAGAATGACTTTAGTTGCTTGTTGCACCAAAAAAACTATTCTGGGTAATATTTGAAATTTTTTTCCGCCATCTTGGATCCGCCATATTGGATTTAAATTTCTTAATTTAAATAGGATGATAGTCATATGATACATGATTTCGATCTAAAATTTCAAAATAAATTCAATGGCGAAAACCGGTAATCGATATATTTTTTCGTTTTTGAGATATTACCATTCAACTATCCAGATCGGGGCAGAACGGCCATTCCTCCCTTCTCCGTCTTTGAGCCTACATAGGCAATTTAGGTAGCAAGTGCACAACTACACATAAGATTATTGAAAATAATAAGTTTTTTAATATCTGCACTCGTTCATAAGTAGGAAATTATTGTCATTAAGAAATATGGAAAAACAATTTAACGGCTGATTACTGCATTATAAAACTACAGTATTTAATTTGTTCCAGTTAATTCTTATTGTTATTTTTGTAAATGTTAGTGTTTATAAGGAACTAATTGTGAAAATGAGTTACAAAATTGAAAAAAAAAACCAAATGTTTCTTAACTCAAGAGTAGTTGTTCAAAGTGGCCTCCTCCTACTTATTGACAATATGATGTACGTGCGTAAAAGCTAGTTACAGCATTACGAATAAATTCTCTTGGGATTCCAGCAGATTCATTTAGAATTCTTTGTTTGAGTTCATGCAGGCTGTTAGGTTTCGTTCGGTAAACTTTGTTTTTAAGTATCCCCAAAAGAAGTAGTCGATTTCGGACAAGATGTTAACAACTGTTGGTTTCAACAAGATGGAGCCCTGCCCATTTTTCTCTTCAAGTTCGTGTTTTGTTGAATGATATTTTCCCAAAAAGATAGATTGGTAGGAGAGGAGCAATTGAATGGCCTCCGAGATCACCTGATTTGAGTCCATTAGACTACTTCTTTTGAAGACACTTAAAAAACAAAGTTTACAGAACGAAACCTAACAGTCTGCATGAACTCAAACAAAGAATTCTAAATGAATATGCTGGAATCCCAAGGGAGTTCATTCGTAATGCTGTAACTAGCTTTTACGCACGAACATCATATTGTCAATAAGTAGGAGGAGGCCACTTTGAACAACTACTCTGAGTTAAGAAACATTTGGTATTTTTTTTCAATTTTGTAACTCATTTTCACAATTAGTTTCTTATAAACACTAACATTTACAAAAATAACAATAAGAATTAACTGGTAACAAATTAAATACTGTAGTTTTATAATGCAATAAATCAGCCGTTAAATTGTTTTTCCATATTTCTTAATGACAATAATTTCCTATTTATGAACGAATGGAGATATTAAAAAACTTATTATTTTCAATAATCTTATGTGTAGTCGTGCACTTGCTACCTAAATTGCCTATGTTGGCTCAAAGACGGAGAAGGGAGGAATGGCCGTTCTGCCCCGATCTGGATAGTTGAATGGTAATATCTCAAAAACGAAAAAATATATCGATTACCGGTTTTCGCCATTGAATTTATTTTGAAATTTTAGATCGAAATCATGTATCATATGACTATCATCCTATTTAAATTAAGAAATTTAAATCCAATATGGTGGATCCAAGATGGCGGACAATAATTTCAAATATTATCCAGAATAGTTTTTTTGGTGCAACAAGCAACTAAAGTCATTCTGGTCACCTAGTCACGCTCACTTTTCTGTAATTCAGCCGTTTCCAGACTTAATGGACACCCGGTATAGAATTTTGCTATTTTCGAGGAGTTCCTATTGTTTTTTTTAATCTAATTTGTTTAACTTACGTTATAACCTATTACTACCTATACTTATTGTAACTCTCATTAGGGGAGATCTTTGTTACTTATATTAAACCTGAAAATAGTTTATGTAAGATTAAGTGTTTAGTATTTTTTATAAAACATAAAAAAACACTTATCTGTGTTAAATACCCAGTTCATTTACTTAGTTTTAATGATTGATTATTATACTCAAAGATCTATTATGGCCTTGATCTTTATTAATAAATCAATGAACTCTTAGACTTTTCCAACGTAAAGGCCATTTTCTTTTTCTTTAAATATCAAAATTCTTTAACAATATGAAAAATTTAATTAACTAAACTTTAATGTATTTATTTAACTGTATTTAAATTGTAAACACAAGATAATTCTCAAAATAACCTTTAAAGTAATAAATAAATAATTTCAATAAAATTTCAAATAAAATAATTGATATACATCCTTGTACTAGCCGAACTGCTACAATAATTCATCTTCTTTAAATAATAATAAATTGAGATTAATAAATAAATAAACTTTATTGTCGCTTAAAATAATATACATTATCATTTATATGACAAGTCAAAGTATTTTGGAGTTGGACGTGGGAAAGGTATACTACTTTACACAACACAAAAAAGAGACTGATCAGGCATTCGCTTAGAGTGACCAAGGAAACTGTACAAAATCTTGATCTAGACTACAAAAGATTACAATAAAACTAATTGATTACGAATTAATGTAATCAATCAAAGATGACAAATGTAGAAATTTAAACGAAGCCAAACATCATCGATCATTAAGTTCTGTAATGTTGACAGAAAAAATATAAAAGAAGGTGATAAAGGTGTTTATAATTCAATTATTTATTGTAAGGGTATTAAAAAAGTGTTTTTAAAACAATGCTTATACACTCGACAAAATGAAGGCGAACATTCAACGTGAGATTTATAACATTGATGAGCAAATATTTTGAAAAGTGGCTATGTTACGAAATGTATACGACTTGCATTCGGGTCACAAGGAATGATACTCAACATCTATTTTAAAGTTATTAATGGTAAGTTTCATAGTATGTAATTTGAATTTTGTTGCATAAAATTATAATAAATATTTCATTAATTCAATATTTTTATAATACATTTATGTCAGCTAAAAAAGAGTGCGTCATTTTTGAAACACCCGATATTTGATTAATTGATAAAAATTACATATGCAGAAATATGAAGTACGTTGTTGTTGTTGTTTAGGTCATCAGCCAAAAGGCTGGTTTGAACCTGTAGAGGTTTTACTAAGTAAAACGAGGAGTGAGGTGGTTTACTATTGCCTTCCTCACCGAGTGGAAAATTACGCTTATCAGCATGCCGAGCCCTCTGAAAAGCACATATTTTCTACTCTGCAAATGGCACCTTCACTTTATTCACTACAGGGTCTGGCTGTATAATGAAATTCATTACTTTCAGAGGAGATAACTCTGATTAGTGTCTTTTACACCTCTACCTCTTCTGTTCTGAAATGATTCAGTCATTTAATTGGCTGACCATGTGTTAAGAAACAGAACTATTTATTTTAGCCCTGCAACGAACAGATTGAGTGTAAAAAATTTGACACTCCACCTGTCTGTTATGGGCAGATGAAATACGTATACTCTTTATAAGAGGTAGCCGTTATATAATAACGCTCAGTCTAAATATTCACTGAAATATTCTAATGTGTTTTTTTTATTTTCTAAAACATAAAATCTACTAGCTTACTTCTTTTCGTGCAACAAACTATTAGACTAGAATCAAAAAACTGCAAAGTTCTTTGACTTTATAAAAAAATAAGCAAAACTCATTAGAATAAAGCATGAATGAATCCATAACAACATCTCCGTCTTCACTTTAAAATTGGTTAGACTACGTTATTTTTACAAAAACTCATTTCTCCAAATAATCTGTTGCGAAGAAAGTTAAAATCAGTAATACTTTTGAACGAAAAGATTGTTGTTGGTATCTTGGTTTAACTTACTGAAGGCAATGAAAGAGACATGATGTAGGTTAAAAGGATGGTTTTGTACGAGGTTACGAAAAACTGAAATATGATGGTAAAAAAGGATGGTATTGTGTACGTCAGCATCTACCTTTTATCTACCCCTACTTTCTGTACATTACAAAATATCCTACTCAAAATGATTATAAAATTTAACAATAGATAGAAATCAATAAAAAACCAAAACAGAGAGTATTTTTTACATTATTTTTCTTTAGAAAATTTTGTAATATCTTTAATTAGAAAGACCAAGATCAAAAGAACAATTTTCATTACTGTATTGTAATTTTGCAAAAAAATAATATACATTTTTAACTACGTATCCTACGCTTTTATAAGTTTAGATACTTTTGGATCTTCATTGTTTTTAAAGTAGGGCTACTGTATACGACTTTAACGGTAAATCGCGGAATTGATTGCCGTATATATATATATATCATTTTTTGGTTTAACGTCCGACTGTTCTGCAATTACTGCTAATGCAGACGGTGAAGGATTAAATGATTTTTTGTAACGTATGAAAATATGCCGTGCCTGAATGGGATTCGAACCCAAGACCGCATGATGAGAGGCGAGCACGTTACCAACTGTTTATATTGAACAGATGAATGTTATGTTTAACAACTCATGTCATTGCTAACAATCAAACTGTTCAAGGGACATGAAATGAATCAATAAATTAACATATTAAAAAA
This sequence comes from Catonia carolina, assembly GCA_035578175.1. Classification (NCBI taxonomy): domain Eukaryota; kingdom Metazoa; phylum Arthropoda; class Insecta; order Hemiptera; family Achilidae; genus Catonia; species Catonia carolina. The sequence goes on along the minus strand of JAQMRL010000002.1, from coordinate 15,055,359 downwards.
AAAATGTATATATGATGCACAGATTTCAGCAAATATGCGGAACTATCCACGACACTTTAAAAAATAGCACCAGCAAAAACACGAGGGTGAGATTTTATAAAACATTAGCAGTGCCGACTCTACTCTATGGCAGTGAAACTTGGGTGCTATCAAAGCGAGAGGAGAGTAGATTGGAAGCATCTGAAATGAAATTTCTTCGACATACGTATGGGTGTAGTAGAGAAGATCGTTACAGGAATAACGAGATAAGGAAAGAACTCAACATCTTCTCTATAAACAACAAGGTATCCCAGAACAGAACGCAGTGGTTAGAGCATGTAAACAGAATGCGGGAGGATAGGATACCTAAGCAGACACTGGCCTATAAGCCGGAGGGCAGGAGAGAACGAGGACGCCCGAAAAAGAGATGGACAGATTTGAGAGTTTCGGAAGAGGCAGAGATGCCTAATCCTTGAAAGGCAGAAGAAGAAGAAGAAGAAGAAGAAGAAGAAGAAGAAGAAGAAGAAGAAGAAGAAGAAGAAGCAGAAATATATAAAGTTGTGCTAACTTCTAAAGTGTTAAATGGATGAATTAATCTCTGTTTGTTATAGCTCTATACAATTAAAATTAATAAATGCGACAAACTAGGGGGTATTTGAATAAGCTAACCCAATTAATTGAATAGGATATGTGACTCCTCTAAAAGAAATATGATTTCTTAATTACAGCCAAAAACTGTAAATAAGTAAATTTTATTGTTACAATAAATGTAGTAATTTATACATAACAAGTCAATATTTGGTGAATAACTGAATAAACATTAATTCAGAATATTCTGCAGTGTTCATAAAATACAAGTCAACTAATTGGTTCCCCATTAAACAGTTCACACTTTGACAAAACAAAAACAGATCATCATTGTTACATGACACAAAAATACAAAGTATATATAGGCCCACTATAGAAAAAATACATCAAGAAGATTTGAACATAAATTTATAAATTCATAGCTTCTGAAATCAAATTAAAGTTAAAATTAAGTGAAATTACAACATTTTAAAGATACTGTAGAACGCTTTTTAATAGTAGTCTATTTTATTAAGTTGTTTTCATCTGCTTAGCCTGCCTAGTCTGTGGACAATTTCATTGTCACACCCACACCTACCACAAAATTCGCAAATGATATTAAAACGATTTTGGAATAGAAATCTTATTATAAAACAACGATAAGGGTTTGCCACTGGGTGATTTCTCAAACAAGACGAAAACGGGACATTACATACGTACATCATAATACTGCTACTTGTATAAATACACAGATGTAGTTGTTATTAAATAAAGTAAAAATGTTCTTCTACCTTACCAATTACCCATCCACAACACTATGTATTGCGCCTTCCACACATAACAATGTATTTATCATCTGTTCACGATTCAAACCCAAACATGAATATTTTAAATATAATTTTATTAGAATACTAGCATCCCAAAATTTACCCAAAAATATTCAATGAAGACTGAATCGACGGTGGAGTAGAGTAAATTCTAAATTTTACCAATTTGTTGTATAGTTTTTAGCAACATCAGAATTAACCCACCGTTGGAGTGACACTGTTGAGTAACGATGTTCTTAATATCATAACGCCACTTACATTGTGGAAAATATCATCAGATTCGCTAATTGTTTATTTTTTGCAAAAGAAGTGTCACCGGATGGCGACATTAAGTGGCGAACCTTATTAATTTGGTGGCCCTGAAAAGGGCCGTTTAAGCGGTAGTCGTCTGTCGTAGTCGTCGTGGCGGTCGAGGAGCTGGGCAACACGGCGTGACGTCGTCCAGCGGAGACGTCATCTTCTTCCCTTGCAGTAGTGCGTCGATGGCTGCTTCGTCGGGTCCGGTGGGCGTAAGGCTCGGTCGAGGGACCGCTGTGGGCATCGCTCGCGTCAGCGGGCGATGACGGTCCGGTCGATGGCCTACGGTGACGGGACGGCGAGCGGAAGCATCATCTTCTCTCTTGCGGGGTCGTCGATTAGTTCTCGCTGGAGTCCGGCAGTCGTGTGCCGTGATGGACGTCTTGTCGTTGTCTGGATCGGTAGTGAATCCCTCGGTGTCTTGATTGGAATTCAATCCCTGCTCAGTGCAGCGCTCTTTAAATAGTCGCCGAGAGCGCTGTGGTAGAGAACGGCTACTGGTTTGGCCTTAATGACAAAGGTTTTTGCGGTGCGCAGCCGAAAGCTTTGTCGCTATGCCGTCAAAGGCCGGGAGAACTATTTAAGCCGGCAACACAGTAAATGATTAATTAGAAGGGGTGGCGGTGACAGAAGGTTTTTTAATAAGTTAAAATAACTTGTATTAAAGAGAAAATATTTCAGTTCCACCAATTAACTCGATGAACATACTCGTATACACAGGAACGAAACACTTGAATCCAGTTTTTCAGAAGCTTAATTTATCGTGTATTCCTGAATTCATTAACATCATAAAATTGTTTTCGAACAAAAACTGTTACAGTTTTCCTCGAAACTTGTATGGTGTAAGATTATTTGAATGAATTGGTTGGTTATTAAACATTTTTCATAGAAGTTTAGTACAGCGCTTTTTTGTATCCGGTTGTTTTATATTAGACAGTTGTAAAACAATTTTTGTATCTATACGGGTACAAATTGTATTACATGACACTAAATAACAATAATATAATATTATTATTGAGATTTTTTTTTGGTTTTGTAGTAGGCGTGTTAAAGAAAGAAAAAAAGAAAGGACAGTATCGATAAAAAGACATTTCGAGCGGTCGGTCCATTATTCTAATACGTTGTAGTGTGCCGAATTGACTGAACACCTGGAATTGTTTATTTTCTGAGTTTATTAAAATGATAAACATCTCCAGCTGATTATTTTTTAAGAATTATTTAAAATTATTTCACATCAACAAAATTATTTTAATAAAAAGTTATTTATTTCAGTTGCTAGGCGACTAGAGAAGAACAAGATAAATTTTGTATGAAATTATTTTTAGTGAGGGGCAAGATGGCGGAGGAGTAGGCGAGTCCCTCACTCAGTTCATTAAAAAATGGTTAATATCAAGAGGAATATTTATTTATTTATGTTTCAAATAGTGATTAAAATGTGATAAATAGTAAAAGAGTTGTTTTATATCTTTACAAATTATCAATCCCACGTAGGAACATTTTAATTTTTGCTTCAAATTGTCGATCCCTCGTGGGGAATATCGTGGGGACTATTTTATTTCTCTTCAAATTGTCCATCCCTTGTGAGTACTATTTTATTTCTCTTAAAATTGTCACCCTGATGTGGGGAAACATCCACGACTTTGGATTAGAAAATAGGAAACAAATATGAGTAATAATAGCAGGAATAATAATAATGGTAATATATCGATAAACATGTTACAACAACTCATGTTGTTAGTAAAAAATTTAAACAGCAAATTTGATGAACAGGTAGAAAGTTTAAACAGCAAATTTGATGAAATGGTAGAAAGTTTAAACAGCAAATTTGATGAACAGGTAGAAAGTTTAAACAATAAAATGGATAGTCGAGAGGAAAGATTGGGAAGGAGAATAGATAGTTTAAACTATAAATTGGATAAGCGGGAGAAAAACATAAAGGAATTAAGAGAAGGGATCAAACAGGATAATATAAAATTAATAGAGAATGTAAGAAAAAGTCTAGAAGAAGTTAACAAAAATACTAAACCAATACAAAAAGAAGTACCAAATATTATAACAGATAGTAATGACAATAAGAATAATGATAAAAATGTGAGAGAAAAACAAATATTTGAGGTTATATCAACAAAAAATTATTTGGATGATGGTTTGAAAGAATTAAGAAATCAAGAAACAATAGATGGTCAAGTAATCACGGATCTTTCATTGAAAAAAGGAATTCAATCTGATTTAACAGAAAATAGCAAGAAATATTTAAAAATAATAAACAAGAAAAAAGTGATTTCACAGTTTATGAACAAACTAACCTATGAAAGTATGAATGTTATAAATAAATATGATAAACATAGTGACTGGAAACCAAGTGTTGATAGGTATACAAACCACAATAAGTGTAAAGAAAAGAAATCAATGTACATTATGTTGTTATGTATGTTTATAGTTTATAGTTATTTATTAGTTTGTTTATAGTTGGTTATAGTTTGTTTATAGGTTATAGTTTAGGTGTTATAGGGTTATAGTTTGTTTATAGTTGGTTATAGTTTGTTTATAGCTTATAGTTTATAGTTTATTTGATCAATGGAATTGTAAGGTCGCTTAGTAACAATTTTAAAAAAAAAACATTTTGGAATTAAATTTATCAAACAAATTCAAAATTTAGATTATCATAAAAATTTCTTTTTGTTTTCAAAATTGAATTGTGGGGATATTTGTAGTGTGCCGAATTGACTGAACACCTGGAATTGTTTATTTTCTGAGTTTATTAAAATGATAAACATCTCCAGCTGATTATTTTTTAAGAATTATTTAAAATTATTTCACATCAACAAAATTATTTTAATAAAAAGTTATTTATTTCAGTTGCTAGGCGACTAGAGAAGAACAAGATAAATTTTGTATGAAATTATTTTTAGTGAGGGGCAAGATGGCGGAGGAGTAGGCGAGTCCCTCACTCAGTTCATTAAAAAATGGTTAATATCAAGAGGAATATTTATTTATTTATGTTTCAAATAGTGATTAAAATGTGATAAATAGTAAAAGAGTTGTTTTATATCTTTACAAATTATCAATCCCACGTAGGAACATTTTAATTTTTGCTTCAAATTGTCGATCCCTCGTGGGGAATATCGTGGGGACTATTTTATTTCTCTTCAAATTGTCCATCCCTTGTGAGTACTATTTTATTTCTCTTCAACGTAATATGATGTTAGGAGTATAAAGAAAGTGATTTGTTGAAAGAGGGTCACGTGATTGATGTACGATACAAGACGTCTACTACCTCCCTCTTCTTTATTTGATACCCCTTCTCTCACTCAATTGTCCAGAAGGACCGTAGATAATGTCTAACTGTGATCGATGGTCAGCAGTCTGTTCATCCCTTCCCAGCACGACTTCTACTTTAATCTTAAAAACTTCAAGGTTAGTGGAATAGGTATGAAAATTGAAAACTATTTTTTTTATTCAATTCCGTATGAGTAATTTGCAATTAATTATCTAGCCCCAAAATTAAAAGTACCTTACTCCGGTTCAAAGTTAGCGGTTTTCTATAGTGAAATAAGATAATTTTATTATAACTTATAAACACCGGGTTGGTCTAGAGGTAAAGTTGTCGCCAAAATCAGCTGTTTAACAGCTGATTTTCGGAGACGAAGGTTCCTGGTTCAAATCCTAGTAAAGGTAGTTACTTTTATACGGATTTGAATACTAGACAGTGGTTACCGGTGTTCTTTGATGGTTGGGGTTTAATTAACCATACTCTCTCAGGAATGGTCGGCCTGGGTCTGTACAAGACTACACCTCATTTACACGTCATACACATCATCCTCATCTCATTGGCTCATGGGGTTGCTTATTGTTCTAAATTGAACAGATTGCAACGTACACAATTAGGAATAAAAAAAAACTTATAAACGACTTAGTCTGTAAATACTGAACGTATAGTTTTAAATACATTCGTAACTGAAAATTTTAAAAAATCGATGGTTCATTCTTTATCCTAAAATATTCTTCGCTTTCTTCCGCACATAATGATGCATAAAAATATGATACTTTACGATAGTTAATAATTGGTTTAGATTTTTTTTATCTGATCCAAGTTGAAATTTGGCTAAACAAATGAATACTTAAAACACTTTTATACGTAAAAACAATGTTGAATAATTTAACCATCAGTCAAATTTATCAGGGTCGTTGTGTATTTATAAAGGAAATTTTCAACTTGGAAAAGATATCTTGTTCTTAATAATTATGTTTTTGAACAGTGTTTGTTTTGTGTAAAACCAAATGTTAAGATTACCTCTTAGTTTTGAAGTAATTTCTGTTGAGGTTTCAAACTTTGATGCAAGATTCTTGGAAATTCATTTTTGCATAAAAATGACCCCATTATCTCAGAAACCGTTCGAGATATCAAGCTGAAATTTTGGGAGCATAAAAATTACACCCGTTTTAAATGAATGCAGTAAAATGTTAATAGATGCTACAATTCATTGATTTTTTTAACATATTATTGTTAAAATTGAGATTTTTTTAATAACTTTATTTGCAACTATATACTAAAATACAACGAGAAAATGTAATAAAAGTAAAGAAAGGTTGACAAGAAAGAAAATGAAAAAGAACAGTGATACCAATTGGTATATGTTCTATGAGATAATGTTCATAATGCATGAATGATCATTATTAATTAATAATATTACAAGAAATGAAGAATCAAAAATAAAATAAAAAAAAAATAATCACTTTGCAGAAGATCTCGAGCCCATTGGCGTTTTAACTGCTTTGCGCATTCCCTGGTAGTGATGCATCCGATAGTTTGGTGATCAATTCGTTGGGGTGATCATGCAATTTTCTTTGAAAAACGCTGTAGCTTAACTCAACTACTTCACTAATAAATGGAATTTTAAGGTCATCATGTAAAATTTTGATAACATAAAAAGGTGCACAGGTAATTACGTGTAGAAATTTTGTTGAAAGGCTTATAATTTTTGTGGGTTACTCGGTTTAGCTGTGCCATAAATTTGAAGCCCATAGGTCCATATTGATTTAAAACAAACTTTATATAGTAATAGTTTAGATTTTAGAGTCAGTGAAAAGCGGCGTTCAAGTAGTCGGAATAGTTCTTTCGGTTGGGAGTTCAAAGTCAGTCTTTTGGTTTTTATATGAGTCTCTCTTATCTACGTGAAGCCAAGGTATTTAACTTGTTTTCATTTTGGTAACGGGGGTAACGGTTTATTTTTAACGAATAATTGAGAACATTCGCCTTTCCGGAAAGAAAAGGCATTGAATAATTGAACCCTCCAAATTTTTAACCAATAATTTAAAAAGTTGATGCGGCTTTGTAAATTATTACTTGCTGCTTCTGGCTTTACATTAGAAGAAAGAATGACTCAAGAATTGAGATTTAAATTGGGTTTTTAATGTATTTCGTACGCTACATAACAAAAATAAGTAATTTTACTACTGCATTTAAAAATTATAGGTATTGGAATGCCTACAATTTTCAGTTAGGTACTTACCTGTACTAAGTAGGTTCCGTTTTAACATGTGACTAGGTACCGGTTAAGGGTGTCCGTAAGGTACCGGGTTAAATTCCTAGTTACATTATTGAAGAGACCAAAGTCAACAAAAACCAGAATGTAATGAATGACAATTTTGCGGCTGTGAAATTCCATGTACCAAAAAGAATATCGTTTCATTGAAATAATTTACAATTTATTTTTTAATAGTTTCCATCCATATTAACTGTTATAAACGTATTACCTACTAATTTACCTGTATCTTGAAGCTCTGCTTTCAGGTGGACTGGAAAAGATATTTCTAATATCAATATTTTTAATGTCAGATTTTAGAATAAAGGTTACAAATGGAATGTTATGGCTGGTGTGCAACTTTGTGGGTTACCTGACATTGATTAACCGAAGATACATTTTAGATTTTTTTTAGAAATATGACTAATATTTTCAAGATAAGGTTGTAAGTTTAATGTTAACACTGGTTGCTTTCTTAAATATTACAAAATAAAATAACAACATTAAAATCTAATATACAATGTTAATTCCCTAAATTAACTTCTAACTGCCAGAAATTTTCAGACACGGGACTGGATTTGATCTTCTGTTAGTACTCACGAGCCTTTTTGATGTGGCATCGATATTTTTCAAAATTCCCCAAGATTAATAATCATTTACTCCAACAGCGTAATTAAAATGGGATGGGGCTAAATTATAATTTGCATAAAGTAAAATGCTGCTGTTTTTGAAACTTTCAGTCTGGTCATTGTGGTTTTGCACTTCAAAAAAGCCATTAAATTACGTAATCTGTTATTTGTAGTTTGGTCCAATATGTTTTTCATTTTATTTCAATCTTTCCAAACTCCTTCTTGAATTCGTAAAAGCTAAATATTCGATCAAGTGTTATAAAACGTGTAAAAGTTGAAAGTTTGTCCTCAATTCAAAATAAGTTAAATATTCGTAGTATTAGATGTCCTTTCATGAATCTTTGAAGGAAGTTAAATAAATACGGAAGCTGATGCTTTCTTCGTTAATTTAACATTACCTGGAATTGTTTAACGATAAGTTCCGACGTGACGTGAAGAAATGAAAATTGAATGTTGGAAATGTAACAATGGAGCAAGCAGACATAAAGGGGTAGTAAAAGCCCATGGATTATTCAAAACGGGTTGGCACAACTGATTGCGGAAATTTGTAAAGCACATTGAATATTTAATTTGAAGTCAGTGGAAAGGTGACGGGCACCACTACACAACAAAACAAAACAGTATGTCAGGTGACAGCAACCCATTTTCACTAGTGCATACAATTTCCACTTCGCTTAAAGCTTCCCCTATTGTAGGGTTGGATCGTACCCCAATGACCTATTCAACCACCATAGAAATAATATTATTGCTTTGTTTCTAAAGGTTATGTCCTATAATTATTATTATTATTATTACTATTATTACTAAAACCATCTGGTTACATTATTATTATTATTATGGTTACCGCGGTTTTAATAGGGTATTCTTTTAGAATATTTAACTATTTTTGCTTACATGAAGTACAAATTTACAAAAAAAAAGCGTGTAACTGTGTGGCCTACCCGAGATTGTTTCACGAAGGTACAGTTTAAAATTACGATTATATATTTACGATAAGGTTGTAAATTTAACATTTTTATTTTTAAACACAGGAATATCGCTTCAATTGGGACTAAAAGGCAGTCAGAAGCACTCCTATTCTTCTTCATAGTATATAGTACTATCTAACTTGTTCGGGCGTCAAAATATTTTATTTTTTTATTAAAAAGCTATAATTAAGATTAATACTTCCAGAGATCTAGAAATTTATAAGCTTCTTTATCCTCGAACCTTTTTGGAAATTTATATCCCTTAATTTCTTTAAGATGCTTTGTTCATTTATTGCATTCTAAGTAAACTTTTTATTTGATCAAATGTAAATTTTAGTCTGTAAAGTGTTTTATGTGATATTTCTCCAAGTAAGTTTTTTCAACCGTTTTTTTCAACCTCCGATAATCCATAAATGAAAGACAAGTGAATTTAGAAAAAATGTTTATTACTAAAAGTTTCCTACGTTAATGGCTACTTCTTCTTCTTCTGCCTTTCAAGAATTAGGCATCTTTGCCTGTTCCGAACCTCTCAAATCTGCTCATCTGTTTCTCGGGCGTCCTCGTTCTCTCCTGCCCTCCGGTTTATAGCCCAGTGTCTGCTTAGGATCTTATTCTTCTGCATTCTGTTTACATGCTCTAATCACTGCATTCTGTTCTGAGATACCTTCTTGTTTATAGAGAAGATGTTGAGTTCTTTCCTAATCTCGGTATTCCTGTAACGATCTTCTCCACTACACCCATACGTATGTCGAAGAAATTTCATTTCAGATGCTTGCAATCTACTCTCCTCTCGTTTTGATAGCACCCAAGTTTCACTGCCATAAAGTAGAGCCGGCACTGCTAAGTTTTGGCTACTAATTGACATAATTACGTTGAGGATGGAGTCTTTTGTTGTACCTATGGACAAGTTTTCCAATTCCCTCTTTATAAAATGTGGCAATGAATTTAAATGAGTCTTGACGTTGTCTTCAAGTTTCTTGTTGTGTTTCTTGTGGAGTTCATGCAGCTGGAAACCCTGATTAATTTAGCTGTTTATCGTGAAACCTTACATACTTTGCGGAGAGCTATTCAAAAGGAATGATCAGGCCTACTGACACCTGGAGTTGTTCTGATCCGCGACAACGTCCATCCTCACAGATCCAGTTTGACCCAACGATTCCTTGACCAATTTCAATGGGATTTTTTCGATCACCCACCATACAGTCCCAACTTAGCACCGAGCCATCTTTTCCTTAACTGAAGAATTGGCTAGGAAAACCGTGCTTCCAAACTAACGAATTGCTTTAAGACAACCTCATTTCTTTGGCAGCAACATTTTATGAATAGGGTATTGTAAAGCTTGTCCATTGGTACAACAAATACCTCCACAGTCAACGTGTTATATCTAAAAGTAGCCATAAGTGTACGTAATTTTTAGTAATAAAACATTTTTTCTATATTCACTTGTCTTTTATTAATGGGCTATCGGAATTTGAAATAAAACCGGTTATTGTGTGTAACGACTGGGCTATACGAACTTCAGAAAACATAACTTATAGATGGAAGCTCACTTGATTGCTAGCGTAAGGAATGCGGTTGTGGAGGATTGTTTGTACGATTCCCCTCCACCTATAACCTAGTATAGATACTGAAGTCACGAGATTGCCTTTTGCGTATGTATGGGCTGTGAGGAAAAGAAGTGAAATATTTGCAGTGCTGCCAACCTCAACAGTAAGACACTACTCGTACATTTCACTACCGTGCAGTTTTTACATACATTTTGTAAGCTGTGGTTTATTCCGAGAAAATGTTTTCTTCATAAACCTAATAAGAAATAATGACCTGTAATATTGCCTACAGCTTAATTACATGACTAGAAATGTTTGATTTACTGTAATTACGAATGAATCGCCTTCTTTACTATTGCTGTCACCGGCGTTTTTATTATCAGTCTCTCTAGTATCTAACTAACGTTTTCTTTTTACCAGGTGTCAACAAAATTGTTAAAGAATAGCTTCTTCACTTCCTTAATTTCCTTCTTTATTTTTCGAATTGTGGGAAGAGAAACGTCACAGTAGTTAGCCGCTCGCTCACGGCTTTTGTAAAGAGGTACGGATAGGCTTTTTTGATTAGCTTCATAGCATTTTATTACATTGTATATTAGATTTCATTCAACACTGTGAATAGTTCGACCACGTTTTCGAGAAACCGACGTTTCAGTAAAAAACAGTTAACCTACAAAAGGTTCCGCGATATACTGTATGCTCTGGGTATAGTATAAGTTGTTATGTTTGTCGTACTGAAATTAAAGCAGTCGAGGATGCGCACTGATGCTTTTCCCCCTTTACCCCTCGTTACAAACAAGGGCAAACTCGTGACTCAAGTGACTATAGTAGTAATAATACCATTAGTAAGCGCACTTCTAAAAACAATTAGTCACAAACCATTTCGAATAACTACTGTAGTACCAGGCCCCGTTGCAGTTCATCCCGCACTAGCAAACAAGTCAGCTCTCAAACTACATATTATTATGTTTCTACTATAATATAGCGATTTTATTAACTTATGGTATTGAAAAAAGAACAATAATGTTAGTTTGTAGTAATAACAATAATATTGTTGTGTAATGACCCTCCATAAAAATGAAATAATATTGTGGAACATAATATAAACTAGATAAAACTTTTGTGATATTAAATATCACAAACGTTTATAAGCTAAGCACTGATAAGCTGAATAAAAAATGACCCTACCATATAACTTATGGATTTAATCCGTATACGGTTTATTATATTATAAATAAAGATTGAAAAAAATATAATCATGACATCCCCAGAATAATAGAACAAAACACAATGTTGCAAATGTCTTTCACAATACAAATGTTTATTATGGTAAACTATCTTTCGAATATTGGCGCCTTCTTCCCGCCTAATCAGTGGCGGCGCCGATCACGACGCCTGGCGTCTTAGTCGAGACGATGTTTGCTTCTACTGCAAATGAAATTAAATGAATTCTTTCGGTTTCACGTTAGACAGCTTCTTATTCCTTTAATCATGTCTTCATCTACTTCTGTTTATTAGAAATGTTTTACAAACATGACAAATTCATGATTAATATTAAAGCATGGGTAACTAAAATATAATTTTTAACACCGGAAGTTTGATATCTAACACATTTTATCTAATTAATTTCTTTAAAAAATAAAATTTATGGGTCTCTAAACTCAGAGACATGTATAATTTTAAAAAGTAAACTAATTACGATTTTTAAGAAAATATCTATTTGTTTTCATCGAAAGCAGACTTACTGAGAATTTTTTATCTGGTGCCAATTTACTTGATGAAGTTCCAGATTCGCTTCCTGTTTAAAAAAAATATGTTTTTTCCATTTTTATTTGAAATATTCTTTTTCTCACAATCAAGGATTAGGCTTCCAGCTGTTCCGACTCACAACAGCGACACACTACTCAATTATTGCCATCTTTTGCGTGGCCTCCCAATATCTCTCCTCCCCGTTGGTCTGTATTGCAAAACACTGAGGGGGATCCTTCCCTCAGGTATGCTCTCTACGCGCTCACTTCATAGATTACGATATTCTGGAATTTTATTTGACATTCAGATCTAAACAATGAGGTGTATTTAGATAAACCACTATGTAGAATACGGAGAAAACAAAAATAGCATGATAATTTTTGAAGGAAGTAAAAATATACATCGACAACACTTTCATTTCAGCCTGTTTTTTTACACAAAATTTAATCGATCACGACTTCATCTTTTTTAAGCCTTCATGTTTGCGGTATATTTTTTCTTCTAATTATTAAAAAATTCGAATTTAGACCATTATCGTTTTGAATACGTCTACTGAGCAACTTCATTCAAAACGGACATGTTTAGGTCGTTGTGAAGGGTTAAATTTGAAATCTAGTAAGAGAAAATTGTTATTGTTATTAACGAATTTAGACCGAAAACTTTAAATTTTTGAAATGTTATCAATGTAAAATTATTTATTGTTTTTAGCGACACGTTATAGATACCGCACAGGCCCTAAGTATATCATAATAGAATTTTTTAGAATTTTTTTCTCAAATTTTTCTACGTTAATCGTTAATAGGAAACGTAAGTAATGGCATTAAAAAAAAAATTTTTATGTTAGAAATGATGTTAATTTTGTTAAAATATTAAAACCCATTGGTTTCTTTTTGTTTAAGAAAAACGTAATGAAAATAAAATTTTCATTTGATCTATTACCATTTTATAATATAAGAAGTCCTTAAACTTTATTTTTATTTCTTTGTTCACTAGATACTATCGTGGGCATGTTCTATTTCTGTGGTTTATTACACTTTTTTTATGTAGGAATAGTCGAAGGCACCTCATTTCCTGTAATTTCTCGGCTTACCACTGATCAAATAGAAAGCCCTCTGTTTAGTAGAGTGCACCTTTATCTCTCGATAAAAGTCTAATGCAATAAAATTGCAGTTCTGGATCTGGAATATACCAAGCTACATTTTCCGGTCTAGCTCAATTCTCTTGTACTTTTACGGTGGAGTGAGTTCTAGCTCATAGAAAGACGTGTTTGAACGCATTGAACCTTTTATAGAGAAACAAAAATTATATCATGTCCAACTAAATCATTTTTATGAAATATAATCCTTATCTTTTACATTATATATACTAAATTTCCCAATATATAATATTAGTTTACAGGCAGCAGAATCGAATTTTATTAATTTCTTTAAATTAAAATTCAAAAGAAAATTTAATTTTTAAACAACTCTGTAGCTCAGTCAGTACTTGATTGCTACAAAATGAATACTGATCAAAATTTCCATTGTTTGATTTTTGGAAAATACACTGTACAAACTACCGTAATACATCTTCATTGTCAACTTCAGTCACTAACAACCTAGCAGTTTATGTAGTTTGAAATAAATATAAAGAGTACAGAAACTTTGTCATTGGCCGTTTCTACGGACCAATGGTCAGAACGCTCGACTGTCTTTCTCAATGCAAAGCGGAAGGTCCCTGATTCGATTCCCAGCTAGGGTTTGGAATTACTACATGTTAAAACCCACCGAGTTTGTACCTTAAGTCATAGTAGTCAGTAATTACCAAAGCAGTTGACACTAATAAAATGTTTTTTAATCGCTAGCATGCGTACGTTGCATTCTGTTCAATTTAAGAACAATAACCAACTCCGAGTATGGTTAATTGAACTTCAACCACAAATCACTGTCTAATCTTCAAATTTGTATAAAGTAACTACTTGCACTAAAATAAATAAATTATAAATAATTTGTATAAAGTAACTACTTGCACTAAAATAAATAAATAATAAATAAACTAAAAAAAGTCATTAAACATGACGTACAAGTGACTCAAAATTAACTGATTTCGATGTTTTATTTCAAATAATTGCTGCAACTACGCTGAGGAATTAGGGCTCATCGAAATGTACTATTTTTAGTGTAATAGCAGTGTCGACTCTTTTGTATGGCTATAATACATGTTTAAGTGATCAGCGAAACTTAGGCTCGTGTAAGGGGAAGGAAAATAAATAAGAACTGCGGAGGCGTAGTGTTTATGGAAGGCTAAGGATTGTACGACGGAGAATATAATTCAAAATTTTTTGCAAGGCAATAATATTGTAGATAATAAATATAAACGAGAGAATCAATTAACACATTAAATAGATGAAGCATCTTCAAAAACGTGAGGGAGTTAGAATTCCAAAACATGTGCTGGGACAACGGTCTGAAGGAAAATGAAGCTTGGAAGACGACCTTTTCCAGCTTCTTAATGACATGACGAACAAAAAAGGGAACTACAAAAGATAATATCAGACGTGAATGTGAAATGATGATAGAAAAGGATGTGAATAAGATATTAAAAATAAATTTTGATAAATTAAACGTTATGAAGAACCAGATGATGGGAGAACTTAACATCATTGTTATAGAAACGAGAATAGGGGAAGTCTCGAAGTAAATATACTTACACATCAATTTTTTATCTAAAAACGAATACACTTTTGAAAAAAAAATTTAAAGGAAACTGAACATCATCAAGAATTTCGTTTGAGACATAATTACTAATTTTGATGAGCACAGAAAATGAACTAAATAAGAAACCTTTAGACAAAAAATTGTATTGGTCTACATTTAAGGAAATTTGAATAAAAAAATAATGTATCGAAGTAGAAATGTAATATATTAGTAATCTTAATTTTGAGAATAGGCAACTAATTTTCAAAATCTCTCGGAGATAATGAAATGTAGTGCCATATTTTAGTCCTATCAAAGCAAAAGTTTTCATTCTAGGAAAATATTTAACACGTATAGACGAACATAATTTTGGAGAATTTGGTCATGAAATGGAAAAGCTAGTGAGATCATTACTATTTTCCACGATTGCTGTACTTACTTCTTTTATGCTTATAAAAAGTAACAATTTTAACAACAATTGTAGAAATTAATGACAACATATAGCTAACTAAATTGCACGTATTTCGTTACTAGGTGCTTTTATTTTGCGGGGCTAATATTTTAGTATCCCGAGAGTTTAGTGGCTGTTGTTCTACGTGGGCAAAGACCTTCCTATGTCATAAATCATTAAAGCTTTCGGGAGTTTTGAATCCATACAACCAACCCTGATTTATACCTTATTAGAAAGGGTAGGAATTTATTTTACCACCATAAATTTTATTAATATTATTGTCTTTAGTCTTTTAAAAAAAATGATTTGTTTTTAAAAGTGACAATATTTTAACTTCGGGAATTAGTATAAAACATCCGTCATATTATATAAATTCCTAGTGCAAATACATTAAAATCATTTGATATTTATTATGATTATTTATTATTTATTTAAATCTCACTATTAAATGCAAACAGGAGACTCTGAAAGTCATGTCAAGAGATTTAAGCTAACTTATTACGTATTACCTAATTACACATTAACTAATTGACACGGTTAATTACTTCAATAGGTATGTCGTATTATAACGTTTACCCAATAGCACACAATTTTCTTCAGTATTCCTTTAGATAAAATTATTTATTATTATTTTTTAATAAAGAGTTATCTAGAAGGGAATTCTTGAACGCTATAGAATGTCAAATCGATCAATTAATTTTTCTGCTTTTTTTAAAAAATGGGAATTACGTACCACAGCTTTTAAAACTTGCAAAAATATTTAATTTTTCATTTACCTGTTAGTACAGCTGATATGTCACTTGTTTTTCAAACTTTTCTCCTTATAATAATCCTACTTTCTATTTCTTATACTCGTTGTATTCACCATCGACACAGTATCAAATATAAACAATTTTTTTTTAATTTTCAGAAGATGCATCTTCAGTCATTCTTATAAAACTGTTTAATATTATTCAAAGTCAACCTCTCTCATATTTTTTGCAGATGGCAGCAGTAGTCAATATTACTTCATTTTTAAAATTAACCTGTTCATTCAAAATCTCTTGCCTCTGTTTACTTAAACGTTTGTATATACGGAAAATCTCATATTTTTCGATTTAATGATTAAATGGTTCTATTACACTGGAATGCTTGTGTTATTTACCAAACTTATGGTTTTCTTTTTTTTATATGATTTGTGTTGTAATTTGATATGAATACTTTCCAGAGCTTTTTGGTGTGCATTATGTATCACTTGAAAATTACGAAAAGTGATACCAATATAATATTTATAACGATCCTCATGACCGCATTTCTTTTTATATACGAGGTGTGGCTATTAAATAACGAGACTGACGTTGTAAAAAAATTTATTTTTATTTTATACATAATCACTTATTGTCACCTTCAATATACACTCCTTCTCTATCCCGACAACGCTCCATGCAAATTTTCCATTGTTGGAAACAGTGCTGGAAGTCATCTTCTGTCAGATCCTTCAAAACACGTGGCGCTTTCTCTTTTACGGCTTCCACAGACTCAAATCTTGTCCCTTTTAATGCAGATTTCACCGTAGGGAACAGGTAGAAGATAATAAAATGTGATGAAACGTGGTGTTTTACTTATGATCCGGAAACGAAGTGCCAATCCATGCACTGGAAGAGCCGAACTCACCGAGAGCCAAAAAGCTCGAATGAGCTAGTCAAAAGAAAAAGCAATGATGATTGTTTTTTTTTATATCCATTCGATTGTGTACCTTTACTGGGTTCCTGAAGGTCAAACAATTAATCAATATTACTACCTTGAGGTACTTTCTAAACTACGTCAAAGAGTAAGGAAGAAACGCCCCGAAATGTGGAAGGACAAATCATGAGTTCTCCACCAAGACAATGCGCTAGCTCATTCCGCGTTATCTGTCAAGAGGTTTTTAGCCAAGTACAAAATCTCAGTGTTAGAACATCCACCTTATTCACCAGATCTTGCACCAAGTGACTTCTACCTGTTCCCTAAGGTGAAATCTGCATTAAAAGGGACAAGATTTGAGTCTGTGGAAGTTGTAAAAGAGGAAGCGGCACGTGACCTGAAAGAGCTGACAAAAGATGACTTCCAACAATGGAAAATTCGCATGGAGCGTTGTAGGGATAGAGAAGGAGTGTATATTGAAGGTGACAATAAGTGATTATGTATAAAATAAAAATAACATTTTTTACAACGTCAGTCTGGTTATTAAAATAATAGCCACACCTCGTACACCCTATTTATTAGGGCCTACTTAATTGTCTATTCATCCCATTGATAAACAAGTTTGTGGATAACAGTTTAAATCGTTACATCTGTATGATATTTAAAAAAAATCTGTTCAATGTTTTTTAAAAGTGATACAGCGACTGTAACTGTTCAGTGAAAAGTTAATTTTTTACAGCAGGATTGAATGTTGACTGCAGGATGCATTATCGTTTAATTAGTTTTAATTTTTTTTTGTTTTATATATTTTAAGTCACATCAACAGCTAGGTCATTAGTGACTACGGTGGGTTTTGGCTTATAATAATTTCTAGACCCAAACAAGGAATCGTACCCGGGACCACCGTTTAGTAGGCTAGCGCGCTAACCACTACGCCTCGGAGACGGCCTAATGATAAAAATTTAATTTTAAATATTGTAGTAACTAATTTATTTTTGTATTTTCTCTGTGCATAAGTAAATTTTTGTACAAATAAAATATTGCGTGTTGCGACTAGTGTTCTTTTATATTTCTTTTGGACGTTAATGTGAGCATGAAGGTATCTTGCCTAACATACTGTTACAGATATTCCACGTTTTTTCGGGATCTGGTTATAATAAGTGTGAAAAAACAAATGGTAAATAAGTGGTAATAAATAAATGGTCTGAAAAAAGATGATGATAAATTTTACTTGTAGAACCTTATAAATACATATATAAAATTCAGTGTAGCGTGTGAAGCGACAGGTAGATATTAATTTAAACGATTTAAGATTGCTAATAAATCAAAATAAATGTTAGAATAATTCATAATAAATAACTTGAACCGTGATTTAATTGATTAAAATTGCTGTGTAATATCAAAATATTTTGTAGATAGATAATGGATGATGTAAAAATGTTTAGTTGCAAAACGTTGTGTAATGTAATAGCCTTCCTGTTTTAAAAGGATGTGCAACAGGAATAAGAAGGAACGGTTGGGATGATGCTGCAGGAAAATGGAAGATAGGAAAATTTAGGGCGTGAGTTGGAAAAGGAGAGAGTGGTTTGAGGTGGTTGTTGTACACAGAGAACGGCGGTGCAGTTGGCCTACAAAGAGTTTGAGGTACCGTGAGAGAAGCACATGTGTCGGAGATAGAACGGAAAATCCCTGGCTCTCTAGGTGTACGATGATCACATTTTCTATTTACCTTCTCACACCTGAACGTTAAACTTTATCATTTTATTTGAAACCCTCTTCCTGGTGTTCGTAAACTTAAAATTAAAAATAATTTCTGGATTATAAAATTAATTAATTAAAAATATAATATTCCGGAAATTCGATATCGCAATTTAATATATTGTGTGTAATTCAATATTGGTCACAGGGTGACTTCTTGGAGTCTTCTTAAACATCCTTAAAAATGTATTCTGATTAATACAACTTCCTATGCAGTTGTAATTTTTAAATACGGAAAAATTTACTCAACAGATCTTTAACTGTTGGATATTTAGACGTAGGATGTATTTTAAGCGTTTGCTTGACTTCAAAAATTAAAGCAAAAAATTATCAATTCATAAATTTTTAGTGATGAATACAAGTAACCTACTATTTAATTTTGCTATGAACATTTCTGTTTGCTCTCACTTGGCTCCCAAGTTATATAACCTGCTGCCTAAAAATACAAAAGAATAAATAGAAGTTAAATTTAAGTATGAAATGCAGGTATGCGTCAGAATGTTGGAATGGGCTTCACAGAAGTGATGGTATGAATACACTCATCATATTTTTTATTGTACGTAGTTTGAAAGATTCGTTTACTAATATTTATACATAAATCTTGGCAAATGGTTTCTTAATCACAGTTCGATATGTTAATTCCACAGCCTCGAGGAAAGAGAGTGGTAATAGAGATAAGAGAATTCATGAAATTAATTAAATCTATATTATAGAATTGTGTTTTTTGGGACAATAAAGTGTTATTATATTTTATATATTTTCCTTTGTTATTATTATATGTTATTAATAGAAGTAGTGTTTCTATTTTATTTTAAAATCACTTCAACAGCTTGGTTATTAGTAGTGAGTTTTGATGGGAACATTTCTAGAGACTGGCCGGAATTCGAACTCAGGATCTCTATGTTATAGGCTATCGTGCTACAACTACGTTAAGGAGGGGACCTATATTATGAAGCGGTATTGTCCTATATTATCAAAGTAATTTCTTCACTTCTTTTCCACGGTAGAAATTTCAGCGGAACATAATTTATAAACCATAACATTCTGTTTAAAATTTTCCTGACAATACACTGTTGCCAGCAAAGAAGCCTGCACGAATCTCAGGCGCAAGTTTTAGTAATATACGAGTACACAGGCTTTACTGATGTGAAGTTATTCACAAGTTTTCCAGCTTTTTACGCCCTCTCCGAAGAAGGAAATACTTAACAATTTCCCTCACTTTTACTTTTCACGACAAACTTACAACTTTTATACTAAATATTTAACACGATAAGTTCATCTATATTCAATGATGTTACTTGAAAGTTTTTTTTAAGAAAAGTCACGGAAAAGTCGTGTCCAAAATGTTCCTTTAAGTGACAAGAAAAAAGCCTCCAAGGAATTTTCAATTATTTTTTATTATTTTGTACTATCGTATATAAAAGATGTGTTACCATATTCAACACAAAACTAAGAGATAAAACGTCCACAATAATTTCAGCAAAGCGTTGAACATGTTCATTTTTTTGCTTAAGTGGCTAGACGTATTTGAAATTAATTAAGATGGAATGAAGGTCTGAGGCTATTATTTTGTAATAAATGTTTGGTTTTTAGATTTGCCCTCCACGTGTGTTGTCTGTCAACCGCAAATCTAATTACTTTGCCTAGCTATCAATTGGTATGTTGACTCCACTCAGGGTTACCGGCAGACAGCTATCTCTACAAAGTGTAAAAGTGGTTTGAACGGACTTTCCATGACCTTAATCCTTCACTTAAATAAAAATTGATGTATATTTTTCTGCACGACAATATTAATGTGACAATATCTAGAAGGAAAGTGTGTACAAGGACTTTCGAGAAGGACCGAGATTTAGAAGGTGTTGATGTAAATAATAATAGTTAGGAGTAAATAATAAATAGGGTTTCTAAGAAATATAAATGTGACGCACTAATGGTTATGTATAATAGTATAGGTTAGTCTATTATTGTACGGCTACCTAAAGGAGTCGGGTATTTATTTAGATAACTGGCTCTTTTTGTAATCATTCTATTCAATTATGAGTTGTTTACTTACGTTTTGTGAAAACTTGTATTTTTTATATTACAGCGAAAATCTTTGTTTTTCCTTTAACTTCCATAGTTTCATCTATGTAAGGAGCACGCCGTTTTGAATTTCAGTTAGTCTTTGATCTATGTTTGACGAGTTTATACTGCGTAGTGCTTAACAGTTACGTTTGAAGAAGGTCAACGTGCACTGTGTATTGTCTAACGCTTATATGATGTCGTTTGTAAGTAGGATTAAGTACATTTAATGTGATAAATTTATTGTAATTAGTTATTTATTTTAAGTTAATTGTAGTAATACTGTAATTCATAGATTTAAGTAACATCATTATTGTAATTTATAGTACTTAAAAAATATTTATTTGTGATTTTAAACGATAGTTTGTTAATTTTTAATTTACCCAGATCATGAAACGGACCTTAGAGATAAGTATCACTATATGTTTACTATGATACAGAACACCCTTGGTAAGATATTATAAAACAATTTTTAGTTGCAAGCAAGCGAAAAAAATCTGCTGGAAAACATATTATAAATTTTTTTCATTTTTATGGAATTTTAAAAAAGTAAAAGAATATATTATTATTTACGTTTCTTTTAAAAACAATCCATTTTGTTTATGACAGTGTCTATTTAGATTTAAAAAGAATGTTATTAAATATTTATGGAGGTGTTATAAAGTAATGTAACTTTTTAAGTTAAAATTTTAAGACTAAAAATTTATTTGATCGGTTATAAATTTTTACTCTCCAATATTTTCTGAAGGGTTAGATAAAATATTATAATCCATTTACAAATAAACTTATAGAGTAAAAACGCCTGTACACATACACACAAAGGTAGAAAAGAGTGAGCACTTTGCCGGTTCCCTGTTTAGGTGTTTGAATAATTAAAGGAAAAAAGGTAGAAGGGATTTCTGGCGGTGCTGCCAGTCACTCTTGACGCTGTCTTGCACATTGAGAAGGGGTTAGGTGTTGCGGGGGGGGGATGACGAGGCTGTAGCAATTTATACTATTCACTCCCATTTCGTAGAAACCTACAGTTTATCCTGAATGGCATAGTATCCTGAATTGCACTACTCCTCCTAAACCCTAATTTATCTTACAGAGTGATTTAACTGTACTGTGGGCTTAAATTTAATTAGGTAATTTGTACTTGAACTGTAAAATTTATTTCATTATTTAAAATATCATTTTGTAGGCATTTTATGCAAGCCTTTCATTCAATTTTTTATGTATGTCTAAGCTATACTCGTATAAACATAAAAATATAACACTAACATCTGGTTTTGATCAACAAATTACCCTAATCTAACCTAATTATTACATTTTTTAGTGGTCGGCCAACTGTAAAACATACAACTTGGAATTTTGTTTGATAAATATTAAATATTTAAACTTTCTCTTGCACTCAGTGGGTATACAGGAAAGGAAAGTATTGTTTTGGTGCGGGTGTGTATACAAAATATTTCAAGATCGAGATATTGTAGGAAAATTAAACTTGGAAATTAAATTAGGTACCACAAGGGGACCCAACATAAAAATTTCATCAAAATCGGTCAACCTGAAGTAGTAGTAGTTTATTGGAGTGATTTTTCAATTTTTTGTGGCTTCAAGCATCTACTGAAATTCTTGGAGTTGCTGTGCTCTCGTGGTAAAACATGAACCAACATTCTGAGCCATAAATGTAGAAGCCTTAAACAAAAGAATTGAAGATTATCTTCTTAGTGGCATAATATTTTATGTGATTACTTCACAAAAAAGGATGTAACATTCTGGTGGTCGCGCTTCCTCTACAAACTTATTTTTCCTGATGATTTTCCCCTCAATAATCAGTTGGACTAAGCCGTATCGTTTTCCTCGTATAACATGATGACAAAAATATAAAGATTATCTTGTTCCATTTCAGTAATTTTTCATATTTCCATTAAGATGAAAGGCTAACATTTTGCATAATTTTCAGCGGGTTTAAGAAATTTAATTATATTGGTAAGATTCAGATCTGCCATGAAATATCACAAGAAAAGATTTTTGAGTGATAAATTCCTGCTACATAAAAGAACTTTTAAAATTGTATACAAATAAACGATAGCTTAAAACATTTAAAAATATTGATCAACTTTGCGGTTTAAGTAATATTAGTTTACAGCCAGAGATAGAGGTTCTCAGGAGAATGAGAAAAGAGGTAGAACTCATTTCCACCATCAAGTGAAAGCGCAGGGAAAAATATATGGACCGACGGCTTGGCAGAAGAGGGATGTCGCGGCTTCAAGATCTAAGAAATTGGTTTGGAAACAGCTTAGAAGTGCTATTTCGCATTGCAACGAACAACGTGAGAATTGCTATGAGGTCACCAATATTCGGCACGGATAGGCCCTTGAAGAAGAAAAAGACAACCAGAGATCCAAGCATCAAATTTTTAGCTTTTAATGTTAAGAAAATTAAGAGGATTTTCTAAAATAAAATGTAGAAATTTCTAATGAATGAAATTAACGAAAATACTAAAAACAATTACGGTAAACTAAAACCAGTAATAGATGTTTTGATAGTAGATATTACTGCAAAACAAAAAGACCCAATGAAATTAAATTGTATCAATGGTTCTACTTTAAATGTGTGTTGGAAATACTGTAAAACAATAAATGAAACAATGATTTACTGCCACTGACTTTGAATTTTGCTTAATTTCCAATAAAGAGAAGTACTGCACAGGCACAGCATATATCAAGTAACAATTAATTATTGTGATTTGTTATATGCTTGTCATTCATTCACTTTCAGTCCATACTCCGCACGCATTTGAAATAAATGAGATATTTTGATTCCCGGTCAAAATTAACTACGTATTATTATAAATTTCAATAATGTTTCATTTAAAAAAATTACTTTCATGAAAATCATTGTCAAACTAACAGAATACTGGACGTTATAAAAGGGATAGTAACATTTTAAATATGAATTAGCTGTCTATATTGCGTATTGGTTAGCTTGCTACAAAGAGGAATGTTGCGAGTTCAATTCCCGGATGCGGTTCGAAAATGAATAAATAGTGGATTCAATTGTTCTGTTGAGTATTTCCAAAATGCCTGGAACTTGATGGATATCAATTTTGTATTGTATAACCAAACACACACTTTAATGTTTATGCTGTTGTTGGTACAATTTGTTGTTTATTTATAGTGCGTTATCTGTTTGGAATATTAGGTTTTAAACCTTCTTGAAGGCTAACTTCTTCTTCTTCTTAACATACCCTATCCGACCAGAGGTTGCAATCATGGTGGTTATTCGGACTTTGGAGACCGCAGCTCTGAACAGCTCTGCTGAGGTACCACGAAACCAGTTGCAAAGATTCTTCAACCAAAAAATTCTTCTTTTTCCCACATCTCTCTTCCCCTGAATCTTCACGTGTATTATCAAGCAAAGCAATTCATACATTAGTTCACACATAATATGACCTAGATATTCTATTTTCCTTTTTTGTATAGAGTAAATAAGCTCCTTTTCTGTTCCCATTTCCCGCAAGATTGTCTCGTTGAGTACTTTATCTGTTCAGGATATTTTTAGTTTGCCCCAGTACAACCAAAGCTCAAACGCATCTATTCTCCTGATATTTATATTCTTTAACGTCCAAGCTTCCGCGCCAAATAATACTCATGAGAAGATGTAACATCGAACCATGCTCAAGCTCAGGTCAAAGCTCAAGGATTTATCTATTAAAAGTTTTTTTTTCATTTTAACAAATGCAGAATGAGCTATCTTTATCCTTCTGTTTATTTCAGCTGTGTGATCCAAGGCTAGCTTAGAAACCCATAAATACGTATGCAACATTTAGTCTATGATGAGCAATGTTCGAGAACGTGTGCTATAAAGTTGAATATAGTCTTTTTTTTAATTCATTTATTTAACGTCGCATCAACTACAACGGTCATTAGCGACGACGTTGGGGTTTAACTTTTGTACGATGGAGGATAAAATGATTTTTTGTAACGTATGAAAATATGCCGTGCCTGAGTGGGATTCGAACCCTGGACCGCATGATGAGAGGCGAATACGTTACTAACTGCGCCAATGCGGCCGGCAATAAAGTCTTTTGTTGTTCAGAATTTCCATATATTATTATCTTATAACAACGAATCGTACTGCTGTGAAGTTAAAGCAATGGGCATGAACTATTAGTATCGGAGTTGGGGAGTCACGAGTTTGGACAGACTTAGAAATGAGGTTATCAGGGAAGGTTTCAGCTGTAGTAGATGTTAAGATATAGGGAAATAATGTAATTTAAAAGAGTAAACTGATATTAATACATAAGAACAATACCTGAAAGTTGGTCTCAGGTAATATGAAGTTGGATGCCGCAGATCCGGAGATCTGGAGTTGGATATGAGAGAGGGAGACCGAGGTTGTCCTGATTGGAGGGAATTCGTCAGGTGATGACGCTTAGAGACTTGAGGAAGGATGACTGGCAGGTTACTAGTAGATTGGAGGTTAGCATATATTATTATATTGTAAGTTTTCTTCTAGTCTTCTCGCAAAACACTTGTATTTTTTAATTTTTGTGTTCTTACTTATTAAATTATTTTTAGATAATCGTACATTGGAAAAGTTGTAGGGTATGTGATATTTACAAATAGAATTCGTTGTCGTATGGAGTCACTAATAAGATTTTTGTGGTTCAAGGTATTCTTCAAGCATTGCTTAACTTCATTAGATATCTTAGTACCATTGTTAATAAAATTAAGACGAAAAAAATAATATTGTTCAATTGGGAATAATTTTATAACATGTTTTTTAAAAATACTTTTTAAAACTTTTTAGTTTTTGTTCACAAGTGAAAAAATAAAATGGAGAAAAATAAACGAAGGAGGATGTGAGTACTCAATTTGCAGCGAGCATCTTTTAATAGCTGAGTTGAAACGCAGTTGCTTGAGATTTCCTTAATTAAGTCCGTTAAAGATGGCTAGGCTGTAATGCGCTTCTTTTTAAATATTCACTAGACACTCTATTCAATATTTTATCATACACCTGCTTTTTAAATGCTAACTACATAATGCAAACTATATCTTATTTTTAATACAAAAAAATCTAACTTACTTTCTTAAGAATTAAAAATTATTATGCGCACATGAATGAATTTTCTTGTTAAATTTAAAAAATATCTATTTTAATGAGCGAGAATTTCTTTAAAATTTTAAACATAAAAGTTATAATTGTGTTTTTTTGTGTAATGAAAATCAATTTTGTCTCCTAGAAATCTTTTCATTATAATTTATTTACTTTTTGTAAAAGGTTAGTGAACTTTGTAATGTACTGCAACGTAAAATTTCTTTCAATGGTTTAGTCGTAAAGTATTCGAATGTAAAAATAAAGATCTTGGATTCGAATACCAGCTACGATCTGAAAATATTCGGTATTTAAAAATAATCATTATTATATTTTTCATTAAGGTTCGTCATGGTTACTTTTAAAAGTATCTAATATTACTTCTTTTGATTTAATTTTGTTTTCGAACAGTTTCTTCAGTCTCGTGACGGTTAAAATTACCCTCTCATCTGAAAGTATTTCTTTATAACTCCTTACTTTAACCAATATGAATATACGGAAGCCAGATCTACGACTCAGCTAAACCCTCAAGTTCGGTTAAACTAACAATGTTTCCAATAAACTATGCTGCAAACAGTTGTTAAGACACCTTAATGTGTTTCTAGTTATACTCTTCACATAGATCTTATCATAGGTTATACAAATGAAACAATCTACCAGGAATTCAAATAATTTAAATAAAAACTAAACAAAACATTAAGGGGAGACTGTACTTTGCATCCCGCCAATGTTAAATTTGCTATTTTTAGGTACATTTTTCAAAGGATTGGTAAACGATAGGGAAATGAAACTTTACACACTATAGGTGTCGGGTTTCTTCTCGAGCTACTGACATTTTTTCAATTTAATCTTTGGACCATACCATTTTTTTTTTTAATTACGAATAACATAAAATTTTTACAAATTGTTTTCCACGTGTTTTGCTTATTAATAATTTTTGAAGCTTCTGAGGAAGTCATAAAAATGTCAGTATATGTGGATATACAAGATAATTAACTGGTAAAAATTTCAGCTTGGTACGTTTATTGGTTTCTAAAAAAAGGTACCTTAGTGTTAAAAATCTAAATTTACGGGAAAAGGTAAGAAACAAGAAGCGCAAAATTTGTGCTTCTTGTTTCATATTGTTTTTGATTTAATCAAAAACAATATGTGCACAAACAAGTAAATTTCCCATCAACAGTTGATTTTCGGAGACGAAGCTTCCTGGTTCGAATCCTAGTAAAGGTAGTTACTTTTATATGGATTTGAATACTAGACAGTGGTTACCGGTGTACTTTGGTGGTTGGGGTTCAATTAACCATACTTTCTCAGGAATGGTCGGCCTGGGTCTGTACAAGACTACACCTCATTTACACGTCATACACATCATCCTCATCTCATTGGGTCATGGGGTTGCTTATTGTTCTGAATTGAACAGATTGCAACGTACACAAATTAGGAATAAAAAAAAACAAAAACCAGTTGTTTAGAAAGCTCAACCTACAGCTGAGAATATTATAAACCGTGATGAAGATATTTTAAAAACTAAAATTCTCTGTTGCACTAAAACGAGCGGTATAAAATTATGAAAAAACATTCATTTTTCGTAACATGATAATTGTTTTTTGTAAATCTGATAAAAACTTAATTTTATTATTAAAAAAATATTTTTTTGACGTAATTTAATGTTTTCTGGTAGATAAATTGGTAGCCTAAACTATTAAAAAAACATAAAAAACCAAAAATCTAAATTTTGAGTTAAAACCATCGTGTAATCTCCCGTTCAACCTACCTAACCGTTTTCTGAACTTTCTACTTCTTGTATACCAGTTAAACCCAATCGTTGACTCAGTAGAAGGTGGAGTAGAAATTTGGGGTAGACAACCGGTCATCAGATTTCTTTTTCACAGTTAACAAGGATTATTAAACTAATAAGATCGTGTAATCTTAAATATTGTCATTGTATACATTATAGTACATATTATATTAATTTAAGGGGAGTTCATACCGCGTATCCCGCCACTGTTAAATTAGAAAAAATTGAAACCCATTATTTCAGTAACTATTAATGTTTGAAAGCTGTAACTGAGGGATTATTTATGTATACAAGAAGAGGCTACTGATCCTCCGACATTAAAAAATAACAACTTTTAAAAAAGTTATGAATTTTTTTGACGGGGCAAATATTATAAAAATATTTTTTCATAAAATTCCACATGTCCAATGCTGAAAGAGGATCTACAGTACCACAAGAACCTACTAAAGACACAATAAAAAATTTATTTCTTTATGTTTTGCGGTTTGTGAGAAAATGGGTCTTCTGTAAGAAAATCATGTTTACAAATTAAAATAAATAATATTCAGTTATAATAAACACAGAAATAACTTCAGAAAAAACTTACTTTTCTCTTTTCAACCATTATACAAAATCAATTATAATATACAACCTATGTAAAAACATAACGTACAAATCCAATAGAAAACAAGGGAAAAAATGACATCTTCCACATCCTTTTAGATTGTGTGGTTTCAGAGTAATAAATAATAACTGTCTGAAAATTTCACTGTCCAAATTCCGAACCTGAGACCTATTATAAAAAAAATATTTAAAATACTTCTAGAGATCATAAATATGCATATACATCATTATACCAAATTAAACAGAAAATTCCAAATATATATATATATATATATATATATATATATTCAATAAAATTCAAAAAATTCATCATGGAATCGAATTTTCGGTATGAACTCCCCTTAACACGCCCAGCCAAAGCTTTCAGGCAACGATCAGAGTTATGAAATTTTAACGTGAATATCCAGCTAATGAATGTTCTCATGTTAAGTATTTAATTACATGTAAAACCAATTATAAAAATATTTACTGGTTACACAGAGCTTTTAAGCTGCAAATTAAAATACGTATACAGAGTGTCCCATGAGTAACCTGACATACTTCTGAGGTGTACATCTCTCATCAAAGTAATGAAAAAAGTTCATATAAACATAGGTTCGGAATCGCTTCGTTAGCTGGTTACAGCGGGAAAAAAATTTCGTCCGGGTTTCAGTTCCTTCGCAGAAATGAAGCCCTACAGAAATGTTTAGAACGTTAATTATGTTGTGAAACTAAACAGATTTTATGTAAAATGAGTTGAAAAATTGAATAAAACAGGTGTTTGTTTCGTATTGGCCTATTTTACATCATTCTCTTCCGAATTAAATTCTCTTTAAGTTTTGTTTACAAAGTTTACATGTTTGTTACTTATTTAACAAAGTTAATACTTCGAACCATAAAGAAAACAGTTAGTCGATATTGATGCCGGTGTATAAGATTGCACTTGTATATGCAACCCGCAGAACGTGTATACTACTGTACCTAAAAACAACAATTAAAGGAAACAGCTGATATATATTTAGATAATAATGTCATAGTTGTTATTGACAGAGTGATGACGTGTAAAAAATCAGCTGTCAGCATTACTACGAGGCGTGTTCAGAAAGTAAGTACCGTTTTTAAAAAAAGCAAGTAAAACAATTTTTTCAACACAATTTTATTTCTACATGAAAGATCAAACCTTAAACTATTTTTCAACATAGTTTCCACTGATGTTCAAACACTTGTCGTAGCGGGTGATCAATTTGTCTATACCCTCTTCGTAGAAGGTTCCCGCGACTGACGTGCACAAAACTAAAAGACTTGGAAGTGCTTTGACTTTTCTCACACGGTACAGTGATGATAGTGAGGATTTTTTAAACAAAATTGTGACAAGTGATGAAACTTGGGTCCGTCATGTCACACCGGAATCTAAACAGCAGTCAATGGAGTGGCGACACACGCAATCCCCGAAGAAACAAAAATTAAAGACGACAATGTCTGCACAAAAAATCATCTGCATTGTCTTTTGGGATCGGAAAAGTGTTTTGCTGATTGATTTTCTCCCAAGAGGTGAAACCATTAATGCGGCAAGGTACGAAACCTTAAGAAAACTAAGGCGGGCAATTCAAAACAAACGGAGAGGAATGCTCAGTAACGGAATTGTGTTGCTCCATGACAATGCTCGGCATTGTCAAGCATGTTTGAGTGGTGACTCTCAAACATTGGTTCGACAATTTTGTTGGG
Organism: Catonia carolina; assembly: GCA_035578175.1. Taxonomy (NCBI): domain Eukaryota; kingdom Metazoa; phylum Arthropoda; class Insecta; order Hemiptera; family Achilidae; genus Catonia; species Catonia carolina. The sequence continues at coordinate 15,025,483 of JAQMRL010000002.1, read as the reverse complement.
AGCAGTTCGATCACCCGCCCTACAGCCCGGACTTGGCACCGTCTGACTACCACTTGTTCCTGCACATGAAGCGCGAGCTAGGCGGCCAACGCTTTGAAACCGACGATGAAGTGAAAACTGCCGTGGAGTCGTGGCTACATGCGTTGACAGGAACCTTCTACGAAGAGGGTATAGACAAATTGATCACCCGCTACGACAAGTGTTTGAACATCGGTGGAAACGAAAAATATTTTAAGGTTTGGGCTTTCATGTAGAAAATAAAATTTTGTTGAAAAAAAAATTTTTTACTTGTTTTTTTTTTTTTAAAACGGTACTTACTTTCTGAACACGCCTCGTATACTAATACTATATTATTAGAAAGGCATCACTATTGCACCGTGTACCTCACCCAGCCATCACTATCTCTCTCTAGCAGAAATGCAATTGTTTTTTTTTATTTATTTATTTAACGTCGCATCAACTGCAAGGTCATTAGCGACGACGTTGGGGTGCAACTGGGTGAGGATGAAATGGTTTGTTGTAACGTATGAAAATATGCCGTGGCCTGAGTGGAATTCGAACCCAGGACCGCTATGCAATCTTAAAAGCCGGTAATAATACGAAATTTGAGTTATTTTGTCAGATATCTCAAAAAATATTCTAGTTACAGATCTGGGACCTGTTTTATTCAATTTTCATTACAATATATTACAGATTCTTGTTTTGGAAGGTCGACTGTGGAGAGCGGAAACTTATATGAGAATCGGCTCAAAATACTGCCATGAGGATACTACAATTATTCATTAGATAGAAATTGGAAAATATATTATCATATTTCTGACACTATTGAAATTTTCAATTATCCGTTAACCCTTTAGACTAATTGGTATCGGATTATTTAAATTCTATGTATTATAAAATTTTATTTCTGACATATACAGGCCTAATTTGGTTTTTACGTTTCGTGTAAAATTAAAAAAAAAACTATTTTCATTATTTTATTTCTTTTAAAAATAGTTCATTCTTTCTATGCGATATGATATTTTATTAAAGAAGAAATTTAATTTTAGTAAAATTTAAAGTAACCTCGTACAGTTGGTAGAGCAGAAAATGTTGAAAGGTCCAAAGTATTCTTAAGCAAGAGTTTGAATAGTTGTGGCTTTGAGAGAAGATGTAATTTCTCTTTAGGCATTTATATGCAAATACCGGGAGGCATGGTACACAATATCTAGTAGGCTGCTCAAAACTTCAAACCTTAGTTGCTCTACTTCTTCTGCCCTTCCCTTTTCGCATCTACCCTTTCCTCCTCGACTTACTTTACTTGCTTAGGATGAGCACATACACACATCTGTACCTTTATCTTTAAGTTGGTTGCTTTTATAAGTGCCCTTCTGATGTGCATTTAAAATTAAAGCTGTATTCAGTGAAGAAACCCCATATTAATTTGCTAAGAAACTCAGCCGATTATTAAGTCACAAGCCCTACTTGAACTCATTCAACTTACTACAAGTTTAATTAAAATAAATAAAAAACTTACATGTTTATCATGTTAATTTGATAATAAGTGTAGCTTATTTATTTTATTTTTTTTAGGGTTAGGGCACCCATGTTGTGAAAATGTAATGAAGGATTAGGAAGTTGGTATTAAATTAAATTTTCATTGTTTGTCTAGTATGATAAATATGATTATAAAAAAGTTACCACCACACAAAGACTTATTATCATGCTATTTCGAATCGACTGTAGTTACATTTATACGTATCTGAATAATAGACTGTGGTTACCGATGTACTTTGATGGTTGAGGTTCAATTAACCATACTCTCTAGGAATGGTCGGCCTGAGTCTGTACAAGTTGTAGCAAATTAGAATACTGGATTTCTTTAATTGAAGGAACAGGCGTACTAACACTAATCACATCAAGTCAAAATATGGTATAGCAAGTAATGGTACCAACCTAAATAATGTGTGTGATATAATGATGTTTTAAGCTTGTTTCCTTGTCTATGGTAAAAAAAATATTAATTATGTAGATATTTTTAATGACTATTTAAATATTTTATATATCTTTAAAACATGATGAACAGTAAATCCAAAGTGATAAAAATTAAATTAAATAAATAGTGTAAATCAACTGTGTTTTAATGCTACATGTTCAAAAAGGTTAAATAAAATAGTGCGGTTAAATTTCAACCAATGAGTTTATAATTAATAAATATAAATGCGCGAGTGAAGAACAATGGAAAATCGAAGGTTAATGGAGTTGTTGAATATATAATTCAACGAAACCATTTTTTTTATTTGAGGATGGTCTCAGATCATCAAGAAGAGTACATGAACTAAGAACCTCCAACAAGACAACAATACCGACGATCAAAAGTGAACAACATGGACAATCGTTGCGGTAAAACCTTTTAATTTTAAAATAAACGATAGATAAACTTTAAGATCTGTTAAATTAATATTACTTTAAAAAAAGGAAAGGAATCACATCATAAATCATTTAAAAAATATATTTTATGTATTACTAAGTAAACTGTCATTTTTGTATCTTATTCTAAATTCTATATGATTAAATTTTGTTTTTCTCAGCATAACCTTAAAATTTTGTTTTTTTATTTAACTCCATTTTTGGCTAGCTTAAATTTAGGGCAGTGAATTATTTCGAAAAGCGGGGCACATTCAAAGTCCATATCTCACTTACACGCCATAAATATAATTTTCATCTCATTGGGGCATGAGTTACTTATTGTTCACAATTGAACAGGCTGCAATGTAAACACATTCGGGATTAAAAAAAATAGATTATTTGTTTTTACTCCGTACTAAAATGCATAATTGTGCTAATGCAGATGATGAAGATTGACTTTATTAAATTAGTGGAAAAATGTCTGGCGTAGAAGCCAGTTGCGCTTACTACTACACCACAGCCGAACAAAATTTAAAAAAAGTTGTGACACGAATGACTGGACAACATAATTTTTTGTTTAGTTCCTCGTTGTATTTTGTAATTTAGGTTGGAAAAATAATTTTCAAATTTATTTAGCGTTTATTATAAGTTTTTTAGCGTTTATCATGAATATACGTTTCTTGTAATTTTTTAAAAGAGGTTGAAGCTCAATTAACCAGTAAGCTACATTATTTATGTTTAATACAATTAATTAATTATGATATTCCATAAAAATTTGCTATAGAATTTGTAAAAAAATTACATTAAACCTAATTTAGCGTAATGATTGATAGAAATATCGTTTCTATGAATTATTGAAATAGTTACAAAATGGATTTGTTTGTTGTATGGTTAATACTTTTTATAAAACAGTCAAGAAATATGTCGTTTGAATTTACATTTTTATGTTTTTGGTTAAGTTTTTGAAAATTTAAAACTACGACTAAAGTTTGAAAATTATTATTCTACTTTTTCGTTTTATGGTAGTTGGTAATTTTACGTATACTCCTTATCAAAATTGGTAATTTTTTACACTGGCAAGAGAAAGTCGAGTAAGTATTTTACGATAGTTCTTTTTAAAATAATTCAATAATTTTTTGTACAATAAAGTTAATGTAGACGGCGATAACAAATAGTCAAAATAGGTAAAGAGAATATGCCAGGACTGACCGGTAATCGAAGGCAGTTGAGCGCAACAATATAACAACGAGCCGGATGAAAAGGTAATTTGGTAGATCTTTAGATCTTAATTAATGCCATTCATCTTAAACGGTGATGTGAGAAAGGGGAATAGAGGAAACAAGGAAGAATATGGGGGAAAAGCGGAACAATGGGAATACCATAGCGTAGCTCTAATGGACTGATCCATAAAGCTCATCTACTATCATTGCTTCCAACGCAGAGTTCCTTCCGTCCAAAACAAAACGTGTGCATGCATTCGTGCGTATGAACATAAATGTGTTCACATACACACATTCAAAAACACAATATTTGTTATGATTGTACACCATTTTTATTACTCTGAATGTTTATGCAGGCCGATCTCATGAAAAATATTAAAAAAAAGAAGACATCAAATTTTACTCTGGCTAATAAATTTATTTTATAAATTACAAAAAGAAATAATAATTTTCACCGTCTCCATAGCATAGTTGTTAGCGCGTTGGTCTACAAAGTTGAAAGTCCCGGGTTTGATTTCTTGCTTCGTTCTAAAAATAATTAAAAATCAAAACCCACAGTAATGACCGATGATGACAAAGATATTGATGCGACTTTATTAAACTAAAAGGAATTAATTACGAGAGCCTCATAATGAAACAGTAGACTACTAAGGTACTAAAGTTCAAAGGGAGTGGTGGTAGGGGCTTCCTCCACAGTTCAATTTTCCGGGCTCTATCCCAAAGTTATTCATCCAAAGTAATTAGAAAAATTGTTGCAGAGTTACGGTGGTGTTTTAATTAATTCGGTGAACTTGATTCTAAAACCGAAAATTTTGAGTTTGATTCTCATGTAAAATAAGTATTGCAAGTGTATATATTAAAAATATTTGGCACAGTTGTTTAAGAAAATTTTGAAACGATAATTGTACTGCTTGACAACGATCGAAATAGGATTCCCTCCCTTCCCCACTTCTTCCATTCCCATTCGCACTACCTGCCGGATCGAATACATTGGTACGCACAACACAAATGAGCAATTAATATGAATATCACTTATACTAGATTCTTGTTATCCATAACATTTTGTACAGATTATGTAACCACCAACAGAAACTCATTAGTGTTACCATTATTTTTGTTTACTATTAGGTTGTGTAGTCATAATATATATAACACAGCAAGTTCTTAATTTATAATGTTGACTGTAAATCTAAATAATTGATACGATTTAATTAAATGGAGTAAGCATTATTCTTTATTTACTTGAGAGCAGCTAATATAAACTATGCTTTTACTTCAGTTGTACAGTGTTATCGACCGTGCCATATTGGTTTTGTAGTCAGTGCAGTTTTATTATGTTTTGGGTTTGATCGGTTGTTCAATATTCAAATAAATTCGTTTCGATTAAACAAATAGTGTAAGTGTATAATTGTGATTTAAACAGGTACTGGTTAAATAAGTGCAAATAATAATAAATAATAAAGTAATAGTAAGTATGAATATAAATACTGTTGTAGTAATGAGCTGTACCAGTAGGCTGACTATCCGAGCTAATGTTTTTAGGATGGTGCGTAATTCGAGGTGGCGCTGCTGAAGTACGGAAGGGAGGGAATCCTATTTCGAAATATGTCAGACAGTACATTTAAAACGTAAAATCTGGTCGAATACATTTCAAGTGGAGATTCTAATTGTCCTTGAATACAATTTTTTCCGTAAAGAAACTGGTAAATGTTTAAGTGGTTGATTGTTATTAATTCAAAAAAGGACATAAAAGTGTGAAAATTATTTCATTACAAAACACCTCTATTTTATAATTAGTTAATTATAATTAAGCTAACATTTTTAATGGTTTTATAATTTTATAATTAGTTATATATGGTTGTAGTATATATGTAGTTATATATGGTTGTTATATATGGTTTATATATGGTTGTAGTATACTATATGGTACATATATAGTTGGATTCTGTATAATTAAATTCGGAATTCTATAAAAAAATTTAAAATTAAAATTGGTAAAATCTGTAAGGAGATTTTGCGAAATAAATAACAAAATTACAAATTAAAAATTTTGATGGTGCTACTATTCTGGCGGTGACGTGGCAAAATTTGTTTTGAAGGGTCATCATAACCGGGGTGACGGGCATCGTTTATTTATGTGCATAATATTAAGTCATAAATAGCACTGATACAAAATATCGAAAAATAAGATTATAAATGTATATCGATAATATCGAATTAATATTTTAATTTATACTAATAATAATATCGTCTGCCCATAACAGACAGGCGGATTGTCAAATTATTTACACTCAATCTGTTCGTTGCAGGGCTAAAATTAATAGTTCTGTTTCTTATCACATGGTCAGCCAATTAAATGACTGAATCATTTAAGAACAGAAGAGGTAGAAATGTAAACGACACTAATCAGAGTTATCTCCTCTGAAAGTAATGACTTTTATTATACAGCTAGACCCTATGGTGAATGAATTGAAGGTGTCATTTGCAGAGTGGAAAATATGTACTTTTCAGAGGGCCCGGCATGCTGATAAGCGTATTTCCCCATTCAGCGAGGAAGGCATTAGTAAACCACCTCACTCCTCGTTTTACTTAGTAAAACGTCTACAGGTTCAAACCATCCTTTTGGCTAATGACCTAAACAACAACAATAATATCGTATTATTATTCTAATTTGTTTGAGTAATGATAACTACTTGTTAATGATGATAATCCTGGCTTGTAATCAAATAATAGAAATAGATATTATAGTACCTTGTAGATAATAGAAACAGAAATATTTTTTATAGCCCTGGAACTAGCAAATCGAGTACAAATAATTTAACACTCCACCTGGCTGTTACGGCCAAATATTAGAAATACCAGAATACCATACCTGTGGCAACGTACTGTTTTTAGTATAAAAACCCTAATATTCTTTTAAAATTTAAGATAAAAATAATATTATTGTGCAATTTTTTTTTTTTTTTTTTTTGCGAACGTCTACAGCAATTAAAGCCGTCTTTCGCATTTCAATCGCCAAGCTTCCCGATCCAGCCAATCACCCTCCTGCAGATCTCTCTTGCTCATTGCTTCCATCACCTCCTCCATCCACCGTCTCGTTGGACGGCCTCTTTTCCTTCTCTCTGTTGGGGTCCAATTCCATATCCTACTGGGCCATCTGCTCTCACTCATCCTTCTCAAGTGCCCATACCAAAACAATACTTTTTTCCCAATTTCATCCAATACCCTACTTGGTTTTCCTACTCTCTGCCAGATTGTTTCATTTCGTATATGGTCCATCCTCGAAACACGACAACTGCGTCTCCAGAAGTCCATCTGTGCAGCCGCAATCCTTCGTCTACTTCTCTCAGTTAACTCCCACGTTTCCGCACCATATGTAAGAACGCTTTGTTGTATCGCTCTTTCAATTCTACACTTTGTTTCTGTCCGGATATCCTTTGACCACAAAACTGAATTCAGCATTCCTGCAACTACTTTTCCCTGAGTCACTCTATTTACTATCTCCCGTTGGCTGTTTCCTTCTTTACTCAACACCACACCTAGATACTTATATTCTTCACATACCTCTATCTTATGTCCCCCTATATGCAGATCTCGTCCAACAATTCCAATCGGTAAATACTTCGTCTTTGAATAGTTAACTTTTAAGCCCCATTTCTCAAGAACCTCTGTCAGTTTCCTCATCATATATTCAATATCGAACTCGTCATTCGCTATTACTACTTGATCATCTGCAAATAGAAGGGTATACAAATATTCTCCATCGATGTCGATACCCATATTAGCACATTTTGCCTTCCACTCTTTCAAAACTTCATTCATATAAATCTTAAACAAAGTAGGAGAGAGACAGCATCCCTGACGAAGTCCTTTTGTAACCTTAAATGGGGTAGAGAGACGACCCTGCAGTTTTACAGTCGACTTTTGACCATCATATAGCTGTCTTATAGCTTCAACATACGTCTCCTGTACCCTATCTCCTAGTACTTCAAAAAGCTTTTGCACTGGTACTGTGTCGTATGCTTTTTCTAAGTCTACAAAGACTAAGTGAGTCTCCAAATTTCTAGTTAATCTTTTCTCAATCAAATGCTTTAACACAAATATGTTGTCTACACACGATCTACCAGCTGTGAAGCCACTTTGCTCTTCCATCACTTCTATTTCCTGCTCAATCCTTTCCTTCAAAATATGTCCGTACAACCTTCCCATTGAAGCCGTTACACTAATAGCTCTATAATTTTGACAATCTGTTTTATTCCCTTTCTTATGTATAGGAGTGATGTACGCTAATTTCCATTCTTCTGGAATTACCTCTCCATGTATTAAACATTTATTAAATATGTCTGTTATTGTCTGAATGACAGAGTATGGAGCTTGTTTCAGTAATTCAACAGGAATGTCTCCAGGACCAGCCGCTTTACCATTCTTTGTTTTAGTTATTGCTGCTCGTACTTCTCTAACTGTTATCACATTAATTCTACCAGTCTTAATTCGATTTGTACTAGGGATACCTTGAGTCATAAATTGTTGCCTATCCTCAGTGAAAAGTTTCTCATTATACTCTCTCCACTGTTGCAAGGAAATCATCTGCAAATTTACCTTGTTTGTAGTGTTACACTTCATACGTTTGAGGACCCGCCACGCTTCTCCACTCCTAGTTCCATCTACATAACTGTCTAAAGTTCTACAAACGGCATCCCAAGAATCACTCTTTGCCTTGAGAACCGCTTTCTTTACTTCTTTACAGTACCTTTTGTATTCTTTCCCATCATCATCAGCACATGTAGTCATCCACCTTTGGAAGAGTTTTTTCTTTTCCTCTACCATGACTTTCATCCTCGAGTCCCACCAATAATTTGACTTTTGTCCTCCATTCAACATTTCCTTATTTCCGAGAGACTCAGCTGCTGCTCCATGTAATGCCGATTTTAATGTGTCATACTGACTCGCGACATTTCCTGTCACGCCATCTTTAACTTTTCCCGCCAATCTTAATTTGTAAAGAAACTGGACTGAATCCTGATGAAGCAAATCCAACTTATATTTTATTGTCTCTATCTTTTGTCCCTCATCCTCTTTGTCATCAGATCTGACCCCACTATTTGAATAGGAGATAAACGGCAAGTAAATTTCGGCTCGAACAATGTAGTGGTCTGTTGTACAAGGTGATCCTCTAAAAGCTCTTACATCCATTGTCCGTAATCTGGAGGTCTGTCTCTGGATTACATAGTCTATAATCGTTTGGATATTCCTAGTTAATTGTCTCCAGGTGTATTTATGTATTTCCTTATGCCTAAAGAAACCATTCATAATTTTCAAAGACAAATCATGGCATAAGTCTATCAGCCTACTTCCACTATCATTTAAAATTTCCTCTCCAAACCTTCCTACAACCTGATCTCCAACCTTCCTCCCAGTTCTTGCATTAAGGTCACCTATTAATATTATCTCCTTCTTAGAATTTATTTTCTCTATATATTCAGCCAGGTTCTCATAGAATGTATCCTTACAATCAACACCCGAATCATCTGTTGGAGCATATACAGCAATAAAGCAAATCTTGTACCCCATAATTTCCATATCCAACTTCATCACCCGTTCATCCATTTCTTCCCAAGATTTTACGTTTCGTCGAAATTTCTTATGCACAAGTATAGCAACTCCTGATTTTGCACGTCTTTCTTTATTAACTCCACTATAAAACATAATATAATCCCCAACTTGTTCTGTACCTTTTCCTTTCTTTTTTGTTTCCGTTAATGAAGCAATGTCTATTTTTGAGTCTGATAAATGCTGAATAACTTCTTCTTTTTTAGTATTCAGTCCCTGAACATTCCACGTAGCAACTCTAATTGTCCGCTTCCTTCTAATTTTCCTTTGAACATTTCCCGTTTGTTTATCCGTAATTCCAGTCCGTGTCCGAGGCTTGTTATTGAAATTTTTTGCGGTCTATGGTTTTCCGGATGATGAGTTGCAGGCCCATCGCTCCAACCCCCAACCTGGAGGACCAGGTGATTTTTTATACGGGTTGTCTTCCCCTAGCCTTTGAAGAACCAACTTCTCACTGCAAGGCAGCAGGAATTTTGATAACGGAGTGTATTCTCCGGCCTGTGTGGTCCGCGAGAGGTATTTTATTTCCCTCAAGCCCTCCCAGTGACACACAAGTGCGCCACCGGACGAGCCCCCCGATCCGCCACCTGGGACGCGCTCTGTAGGGAATCAGGCTCCCCCTAGAGATTGTGCAATTTACCGGTGCATATTTATTGAAATCCTGTTTTTTACTCCATTTTTGTGAATAATTTGTTGTGTGAGCTCTTTTTTCATTTAAACAATTAATGTTCATGTAATTACAACATTCAAATGCATTGTAAGCAAAAAATTCAAGTAAAAAGAATTAAATTAACGAAAATTACAAAACAATATTTTTTATCGTTTAAGTAAAATTCCTTTAAAATTATAATATTAATTTTGGAAGCAAGTTTCTCACAAAAACAGTATGACTCATGAAAATAAAAAAATGTACTGGCCGCCTCCGTAGAGTAGTGGTAGCGCGCTAGCCTACAACACGGAGATCCCGAGTTTGATTCCAGGCTATGGTCTAGAAATTCGTACGTTAAACCCACTGTTTCATTACCCACCGTAGTCGTTAATAACTGAGCTGTAGATGCGACTTTAAATAAACTATAAAAAGGACTGAACTACTTGATTATAGAGAACTTTTAATTAGCGCGAGATTTTAACATCTCTTTCAGTTTTCTGTTCTGTAATTTAAACTTGAGCGAAAGTATTTTTATCAATCCGTTTTTCGAATATTTCATGAATTGCCTTTAACTAAATGACTTGTTGAGAAGTCGCAGAAGATATGAAAATGGAAAAAATCTTGTTGATGGTACCACAGAAAGACAGTAAAAGAAATAGCTGGCTTGGAGAAGAAACTAACTTTGACGATGTCGGTAGAAGTTTGTTGACATCGACACTGTCAAACAAGTAATATTAAAATTCAGATGTGAGTATGAAGAGAAACTGAACTGTCATACAAATTTTTTGGTTCTAAATCGGCTTAACAATATAAAAGTTTTACAAAATTGAAAAGACAGTGTATTCAATTTAAGTTATAGAATTTTCATAGTAATTGTATTCGAAATTCTTTCTCCTTCCTGTAAGACAAAAGTAATATTTTCATCAATGAATGAATTTGTAAGAACGTAAATGAATATTTCTTATAATTACTAAATGTTTTATATAATGTGAACAGATTGTAATGTTGTTTTCTTTAGATTGTAAAAAAAATTTTCTTTAATACGTCATCACATCTATGATGAAATACAGCTTATATGATACGGCATTTTTGGTATGGAAGCTCCAAGCTGTTTTTTGTTTTTTTTCCTAAGGTGCGCAGTTGGCTTTTGCGCAGTTTTAAAAAATATTAACCAAATAATTCTGACTGAATGTTTTCATGCTAAAACATTAATTTTATTGAGGAAGTAGTTTCAAACAATTTTTAAATGTAAATATAGTAACAAATTAAGTACCCTGGATAAAGTTGTAGCAAATGTTTGGCGAAATAATAGTTTTAATAATAATAAGTGCAATGGATTCAGGTAATCATCGGTTGTTTACATGTTGGCGTTTATTACATATTTATGTGAAGTAGTAGTTGTGTTATTTACTGTTGTAAGAGTACAGGTATACGGTAAAGTCGCTATTATCTGCAGTAATGATTGGTGGGGATATCTGTCATCAACTGGAAGGAGACCCCTTAAGGAGAGACTACACTTTGTATCGCACCAATGTTAAATTTGCTATTTTTAGGTAAAACTGAATTATATATTAAATTGGTAAGAGATAGATAAATAAAACTTGACACACTTTTAGTTGTCGGGTTTCTCTACTTACTCACAGTTTTTCAATTTAACCTGTGAGCCCATAAAATTAGAAATAAAAAAACGAATAACATGAAATATTTACAAGTTTCTTTATACGTTTTAACCATATTAGTAATTGTTGGAACATCTGAGGAAGTCATTAAACTGTTGGTATTTGTGCATGTACAAGATAAATAAGTGGTAAAAAATTCAGCCAGCTAGGTTTAATGGGTTCCGAGAAAAATGTACCTAAATTTTAAAATCTAAATTTACGGAAACAGCCAAAAAACAAACAGGAACAAGTCAGAAAGAAAATTTACACAAACAAATTTCCCATCAACAGTTGGTTAGAAAGCTGTACAAACAGCTGATAATATCAAAAACAGAACCCAGATGTTTAAAAAACACTAAAATTCCCTTTGCTCTAAATCGATTGGTATAAAATTACGAAAAATATTGGTTCTTGGTGAAATGATCGTATTTCTGGATATACCTGCTAAAAACTTAATTTTTTCATTAAAATAATTATTTTGACGGAATTTAATATTTTTCTTGTAGATATAAGTCTGAACTATTGAAAAACATAAAAAACCAAAAATTGAAATTTTCAGTGAAAACCATCATACAGTCTCACCTTAATTCCTTGTACAAAAGGCTTAAGGGAACTGGCAGGGATAGAAGGCTAGTGTCCTATCCATACATTCATGTTGTGTGCCCAGTTAGCAGCCGTGTGACCGCTCATCAGCATGATGACCGTCTCATGGTGAACGAAAACTAGAAAGGCTGCCCATCCTACCCTGGCAGACGGTGGCTTTGGGCATTCAATTTGTCAACTCAAAAGCTAAAAGCAACAGTAAACTACAGCTTTTTCTGTCTGACTAGAATTATTGTGGGGAAACTCCCTCATGTATGATTCTGGTTAGGCTTACTTAGTGTAATGCAGGTCTTCAAGAGCTTTGAGAACATCAAGAACTTGAAGATTTTCAAAATATAAACAAAATTATGATGGCATGAAACGACTTGCCCAAGATAGAACAGCTTGGAGAACTGCATCAAACCAGTCGAGAGGCTGATTACAAAAAAATGACTGATGATTCGCGTGATTCGTGGATAGTCCGTCAATATTAAAAAATCGTGTAAAAGCAAAATTGAAATCTATACGAGAAAGTGAGGTTATATCGGTAGGTATAGAAAAGGGTTTATAACTAATTCCACAACGGTTTGCATGCAAAAATAAGTTCATAATCGGAATGAATTTGTAGCCAGGCGTGCAGGTCAACCAACCGTACCTGCCCTTTTACAACTATTGTTGAAACGTAATGCAATAGCATAAAACTACAATAACACCATAAAGTTCCCATCATCAATGTTATTATTTTGTAGGTATAATTAACGAGATTTTTTTTAAATATCAGTTTCAGGTGGAGAGTGCTACAGATGTTTTAATAATCAGGATGATTGTTTTAATATAATGGCTACAAAAGAAGTCTACAAATGGCACTGCCCTCCTACCTTCGACAAATGTTTCGTTATTGTATATGCAGTAAACGTTGGTAATGTATTTTTAAATGAATTAAGTGTCTCTCTAAAGGTCATTTAGAGGTAAGGTCTCATCAATCCCTCATTAAAGTGCAGTTTATTTTCTATACTGAATTATAAAGGACTCAAATATTGAAATTAAAAGTCTTTCATAAACCCTCAGTATACAAAACAATCTAAAATAAGCTAATGGAAAAAATTCTCCTCCAAAATAGCGTAGCGCGTGCTTTGAGGAGGAGTACATTACATAACAAAATAAAGAAACACACGCACACAGAATACAATTTGTAAAATGCATCTTTTAAAACACTATTATAACAAATATAACAGAGTATCTGATACCTGCGTATCAATTTGCACAATATTACTATGTAATTCTGTACCTGAGAAGTAATAATAAACAAAAGGTGTTAACTCCATTTTGGTGATTTTTCAGAAGAGCCAATATGTAGCAGTATTATCTTTTCATTATTGAACAAAATTTTTGTAGGTGTTAGAAACTTGAAATTTACACCCAGTTTCTACAGAAAATGCTTATTTACAAATTTATTATTTCATAACTTTTTCAACCTTTATACTCTTTCCCACCCAAACAGGGCTTAAAACCTTTACGGCTTTCTGAGTTTTGTTACTTTTTTAAGTTCTACATTAATGTACAATAAGTGAAATACCTAGTGCTAACACTACTTTTATAAAGAAGCACCATTTTATACACAACGTTTGAAAAAATTTCAAAATTGACCAGTGGCCTACTGTTTAGTAAGATGAATAAACACCAAATTCAACAAAAGTTCAAGCAAAATTTACTTAACTATCAGTAAAATACATTCAATAACGATTTTACAAAAAATCTTGTACATTAACTACAAAATTGAAGCATTAGAGCATTTCTTTCTGATTTTAAAGGCGGTTTTAATTCAATTTTGCCAAAATTGCAGTTAACACTCTTTACCTCTTTGTTACAGAATTTATTCCTAACAACCAATTCCCAATTACGTTTACACTTATTTCGTCTTATTACGCAATCTTTTGTACCAGTGTTATGAAATAAAACATGCACCTTAATAAACAATTCCCCTTCGCCTTAATAACCCTTAAAAACAAACTGAATTTTGCAATTCCGCCACAAAAATGACAGCACCATCGAAACGTTAATTTATAACTTTTATTCATTTTAGTTTTCGGATTTTATCCAGAATCCCAAAAGTGTTTTTTATACAACCGTGTAAGAACTGTTAAATCCGTTTGGTAGAACGCTGTATTTAAGGTCGAATCTATTTTAACATCCCCTGGACAACATTTTGCGTTTTAAATACATGAAATAGAATGGACTAATTTTTTTATTAATCACTTATACGGCCCTTCAAAGCCAAATACTTGTCTAAGGGGTTGTTTTAATTAATTTTTACAAAAGTTTCAAACTACTAGTTACATCTTATTGTTCAAATTTTGTAAGTGCTGAAAATTATTAGCAATGTTCCAAACTATACAATGAAAATAAGCCAGAAGAAGAGAAAAAAATACCCAAGGTTCACTGAATAATAAAAATAAATTACGAAATTGTGTGAAAATATGAACAACTACATCTTCTTTTTCTATTCACGGATTAAGCATATCTGTCTTTCCTGCACCCATTATCTCTTCGGCTTTCCAATATCTCTTAATAGCTTCTTGGTGTTTATTTTCTTGTTAAACCAGGTAAGCGGCTTTCTGGTATTCTATTGAAATGGTTGACCCATTGGGCACGGTATAATTTTATTTTTTTGTTAAGTGAAAAATTCCCAATTCTTCCCTTATATCTTCATTTCTGATCCAGTCTAATCTATAGTAGTCCTACAACCCTTGACAGACCTTATGAATTTCATTTCCGCAGTTTCGATGATTTTTTTCTCTTTTCTTCTCACCACCCATGTTTTATTACCGTATATCAAGGCTGAAAGTGCCACCATCTTATAAAACTTTAACCTTGTTTCGGGTCTTGTTTTTGCCTCAGTCTCCTTTGAATACAACTATAGTATAACAACATACGTATAGTTTAGCCGTTCTTAGTTTGCTCCTACTGTCAACAAACAAACGCCACCTCCTACAGGGTGCACGCTAGAGTCTGCGACTTTACGGATGTCGTATTCCTATTAAGTTAACTATTTTTTAAATTATAAGGACTTAAAGTACTAAAAACATCAGTCATGATATGATGTAGGCTTAACAATTTCATTTAGAAAAATACTTTTAAAAGTATTTTGTATTTAAATACTTTTGAAAGTATTTTGTTGTTACTTTTTAATCAGCATGTACACATTTTGATATAATGCGCATCCTCCGTGACGTCATTATTTGTTTACATTAGGAGCAAACTAAGAGAGGCTGGACTGTAGGTTGTAATTGTTTAACTAAATTGTTGGTAATGATGTACTAGGGACGTTTAATACCCATCTATACAAATTTATGTACAGAAAAAACTGTTCATTCATTGACTCTTGTTGAGAGTAAAGCTGACAACATTGGGGACTCAGCTAATTATCTGTTTAATCATAATAAATATAAATAAAATCTCTTTTATTCATAAAAAATATCAGCTTTGCTTGAAACTTGTACCCAGCAAGAGCAACATTTTATGATAAAACTTTTACTTTTTGAAAGAGTAAACCGGCGGAATTTACTCAAGAATGTTGTTGAAGTAGCTACAGTAAAAAAAATAACCCATAACAGGCAGAAGGAGGGTTCAATTTTTTACATTCGATCTGCTAGTTTCAAGGCTACAAAATATAGTTCTTTTTCTTACCACATGGTCAGCCAATTATATGACTGAAGTATTTAAAAACAGAAGAGGTAGAAGTGTAAAAGGCACTATTTAACCAGAGTTATCTCATCTGAGAGTAATTACTTTCGTTATATAGCCAGACCCTGTGCTGAAAAAGTTATTCCGGAACGGAAAGTGAAACTTGCCAAGAAACGATTGGTTACCAAGTACGCATTAGAGGATCAAATATCTGGTGTGAAACACTCACACAACTTTCTCTTGCTAGCACAAATAAATTAACAATATAATCTAACATTAGGCCTAGTAATAAAACATTAGAAATAAACAAAAAACTAACATCAATAAACATAACCCAATTTTAATCATGAGTGAAAGACGCAAAATGAAAATCAACGTTAGTTTGGCTTGAAAAACGGAAAATTACTCTTTCACGCTAAACTAGGCTTTGTAGAGGAAAAATGCTCTAAATAAAAGTTGTAGATCGTTTAATTTTTTATATATTAGTTTTTACTCTTTTGTCGGAAAGTGCATAATAAACTGGTGTTGCCATTATTTTATAGAACTTTAGTTTTATTTCTTTCCTAGCTCTGTTGCCTAAAGTTCCGCTTATAGCCCCACATATCCTTTGATACTTGCTCTGATTTATAATATCAGCTTATTATATATATTATAAGCAACAACAACAACAACAACAACAACAATAATAATAATAATAATAATAATAATAAAATTATTTAACAGGTGAGGGACGTTACACAGATATGATAAAGCGGAACTGCACTCAATTTAAAACATGCGATCAGCTGAAGAAGTATATGGCACAAGGACAAGAATTGAAAATGTGCAAATTATGTGATGGCGATTCTTGTAATAAGGATAAATATGATGCTGATGATGGTGGTGGTGGTAACAAAAAAACAACTGCAGCTCAAAGATCGGGTGCTAGTTCAACACCGACCAATGAACATACAGTTTCTTTTTTACTGGTTATGTATTGCATCATATTCATCTCGTTCATATAAAATTCTTTGTTTACATCAACATACTACTTCAACATTCTATTCCACCAAAACACAACGAAAAAAAACGCTAACATAAATTTTTGTATGTAAACATTTACATAAACATTATGTAAACATTTATGTATTGTAAACATTTATATACAAATAAAACTAAGCCAAACCAATATAATATTTGAAAAATGTCTCATGTAAAATAACTATGTAAAAAAACGGAATATGAAAAATCTCATAATAAAAAATTTATAATGAAATCTCGTATTACTTTTCATAACTATTTTTTAACTTTATACATAAGTAAGTTTTCTACAGCTTAAAAATCCAGTCTAGGTCTAGATCTAGAACTTCTACAATTACTGCACAACTCAACCAGCTTCACAGCCAGCAGTCTGCCTCTTCTCTCTTCTTTTTATCACAGAGAGAAGATTGTTTGAATTTTGAGATTTCTCACTCTTTCGCTTAAAAATTATCAAATCAACTTCTAAGTGAATGTGCACTTCTCATTGCTGTAAACCCAAACTCTATGAAAATACACAAATATACTTCATTCGTTTTAACTGGTTTCGTTCAGTGATGAGTTTAGTAGAAATTTATAATGTTATGCAAAACCCTGTGTGTAAAACGATTACTGAAGTATGTTATGTAACACATGCCTACTCTAAAACTAGGGTCAATATTTTTTGTTTTGAATTTAACGTTTCTTTATCTTGCATTTCACGGATTATTTTAAGTTACTTCGTTAAATCGGACTGGTATCAACAAGAACGAATAAAAGTACGCCTATTACGTTCAATAAAATAAAATATTAAAAAATCTAAGAGCAGAAAACTAGTGGTTACAAAGTGAAAGTATTAATGAAGTTTCATGTTTATTAAAAAAGTAAATATTCCTAAAGAAGCTAAAATATTTAAAAAATATATAGATTGTCCACATTCGAAATTTTTTTAATAAATAAAGGTATTTTGTAGATGGCGTTGAATTATACTTATGCGTCAATTGAGTAGAAGTCATTCTGTGCAATTTACAGAATTGTTAATCATATATTGGTAACGTATTATCTGAATCCGGAATGGTCTTATCTGAAAGAGAGGGACGTGACGTCACGCACAGTGAAAGTACCAACCAATCAGAATCCAGTAGTTTAGCCGATTATATTACTTGTAGCTTCTGATTGGTTGACCATCTGATTGGTTTATATTAATCTATCGCAGGTGAGTATTATTAAAACCCTGGCCTGATTAGAGCGAGGCTTTTGATTGGGCGAGATTCCTTGTCTATGATTGATCTGTATTTTTGTCTGGGTGAGACATGTCTTACGATATCAACGTTCACTATACACACGCTACCCTAATATTTTGTTCAATATATATAATTTATATTTTCAATATGTTCAATATTTTATACTGTCTACAAGTATGAAATATCCAGTCACTTCTCTTCTATAGGAAAACTAATATTTTCATCATCGGTTGAAATTATAAGCAGGTAAACGAGCATTTTGTTATAAATAATAATTTTTCTATTTAATGACGACCGATTGCAATGTAACTAACTTGAAAAACATTTTTATTATTACAAGACGTAATCACATATCTGGTGAAAGACGGCTTACTATGATACGTCATCATACAGCATACAGATAATGCAGCCTTTTTTATGAATAATATTTGCAGCCTAGCACGCTAACCACTAAACCACGGAGGCGGTCTTTTATATTTTTTGTTTGTTTCGGTGTGCAGTTAACTTATGTGCAGCATTAACAAAATATAACCTAAAAACTCCATGACTGCTATTACTTTATTCAATTTATTTGAAGTACTTATTATTCAGTAGTAAAGTAAAGTATCTTATTACTTTACTCAATTTATTTGAAGTAGCATAAACGTCTTGGTCATTAGCGACTACTGGTAGGTTAAAGAACAAGTTATAATTTTCCAATCCGTAGCCGGGAACCGAACCAGGCAACTCTGCTCTGCAGCCCAGCACGCTAACCACTAAACCACGGAGGCAGTCCTAATATTTTTTTGTTTATTCTTTAAACTTTATTTTGTTTGCTCTTTTTTTGTTTTTCTTTTTGTTTGTTTATTCTATTTGTTTTTTCTTTTTTTTGTGTGCAGTTGACTTATGCGCAGCATTAACAAAATATAACCTGAAAGCTCCATGACTGATATTTTCTTATTACTTTATTCAATTTATTTGAAGTAGCATCAACATCTTGGTCATTAGCGTCTACTGGTGCGTTAAAGAACAACTTATAATTTTCCAAACCGTAGCCGGGAATTGAATCCATGAATCTCTCTCTTCGGCCCAGCTTGCTTACCACTAAACCACGGAAGCAGCCATTTATATTTTTTGTTTATTTGTTTTTGTGTGCAGTTGACCTATGCGCAGCATTGACAAAATATTAACAATGTCAGAATGTTTTCATTCTACATATTGAGGTGTGAAGTAATTCCAATCAATTTTCAAACGTGAATGAATATGAATTAAGGAATGAAGTAATTCCAATCAGTTTTTAAACGTCAATGTAGTGACACATTTAGCATTCTGCATGCTCTGACAAATGTTTGGTGAAATAATACTGTTAATAATAATATCGGCTATCGATTCAGGTAACTATCAGCTGTTTAATTTTTGTATAATTTATCAATAAAAAAATGTTAGTTTTATTGTTAAATGGCTTTAAAATTATTACTCAGAAAGAGCGACGATTCAAACGTTGTAAAATTTTAATGTAATATGCGTATTTTTTATTATTACAGCGGTTGTTCTACATCAGTGATTCTCAATCGTTTAATACCTAGGGCCACTATATGTCTTCCCAATCCAATGGCGAACCACATACTTCAAATAAATGAAAGCGTGTTTATGCCTGTTTACTACATTGCCTACTAATTAAATAGGCTGAATATTATATTTAGGTTGGCCTGTTTATACATTTATGAAAGTAATAAAAGTACAATAAGTAAGCTAAAATATTGTTGTCGTACTTTATAGTACCGTATTAATAGTAATAATAGTCACCATAATTTCTGAAAGGGAACTCATTAAAAGCCATCAATTCAACTAAGGAGAAAATCCATTATTCCTTTGAAGGCATGTCTGTAAAAGTCGCATACAGAACGGCGGAAAGACTGATTCCACAATAACTGCGCGACTAATGTATTTTGTCATTTAGGTAAATAAGAGAAATCCGAAAGGTTTTTTATTATTTTTATGCCAACCGGCCAATATTTTGCGGATCACATGAAAAGTCCTACAGACCGCATGTGTTAAAACCATAGGTTGAGAATCGCTGTACTACAGCAGTAAACCGTTTACCATATCCCAAACGGCCTTTATTAATTCAATATTTCTACTATACGCATCTTTATCCCTTTAGATCCCTTCTCTTTTTAGATTTAATAGCACTATCCATCCAGACTTTTTGGATTATCCTCTCTTCCTGAGTCTAGCTCGAATTCATACCCAAATCTTCTGTGGTAAACTGTTCTCCATTCTTCATAGACGTCCGTTCCAGAGTTTTAATTTAAAAAAAAGTTTTAAGAAAGACCCGTCTGGGTCTTGGGTCTTTCTTCAGTTTTTTAATTAAAACTTTTGTCAGCTTTCTTCAAAACGTGGGAGTTGACACGATTCAGCTCCCAAACATTTAAATATCTGTCTCATATTTATTCCACCCTCAACGCCTTCAGGTGCTTTCACTGTTTAATGAATTCTCAGTTTGACCGGACTCTTAGTATTATTCACTTGATTGTTTATGTCATTAAATTAAAAAAATCAACTCCTGTTAAGTCTCAACTTTACGTACTGGCGCACTGGGCATGGATGGTTGGTGAATTAGTTTGTAAATTTTAGTTTTACGTGAGCATATTAATAATTTATCAGAAAAAAGTAGTTCGGTGTTCAGTAATTCTCCTTACGCCAGTCCAGTATTTCTGTTGATGCGAGAAGACCATAACCAAGGATGACACTCTGCTATTACGAAGGCCTATGTATAAATTTTTAACGTTAAAATTTGTACTGTATGTTGCAATCTGTTCAGTTTAGAACAATATGCAACCCCATGACCCAATGGGATGAGGGTGATATATATGACGGGTAAATGAGGTGTAGTCTGATACAGACTGGCGAACCATTCTTATAAAAGTAAAATAATTAAAACCCAACTATCAAAGTACACCGGTAACCACTGTCTAGTATTTAAATCCGTATAATTATAAATAACAAGAATTTTTTAAAATCAGTTTCAGGTGGAGAATGCTACAGGTGTATTGATAATCATTTTGGCGGAGATTGTTTTAATGTATGGGCTGCAAGAACACTCTATAAATGGGACTGCCCCCCTACGTTTGACGCATGTTTTGTTATTGCGTATCCAGTAAAAACAGGTTATGTATTTTAAAATGAGTTAAATGTCATTTTAGAGGTTGTGTAATTTATAAGGTCTTATCAAACCAACATATAAAGGCACTTTTTTCTTGAACACTGAATAATAAAAATAAAAGTCTAACATACAAAAATTTAGTGTACTAAAAACTTCAATATTATTCTTCTTTTTCTACTTCTTAGTGTGCCAATTTGCTTTGGATGTTGGCGTTCATCATAGCTATTCTGGCCTTAGTTGGTATCCGGAATAACTCCACGGAGATTTTATCAAACCTTGCCCTCAAATTAGCAAGTCATGAAGTTTTCTTCGATCAGGAGTTCTTTTTCTTCGATCTTTCATTGCAGGGTGCGTTAAAGTATTTCATATCTTTTTCTATTCCTCATGAAATTTCCGAGTTACTGAATGCTTACGGCATTTGATGATGTTAAAATTACCTCTGGGCCTTTCTTCATTTTTCGTAAGACTTCCGTGTCAATGGTATTCTCAAGATTCTTCTATACAGCTAGAGTTCAAAAGTTTCGAGTTTGTTGAAAGTCGTCCTATTTAAGGTACGAGTCTCCTTACCATTAAAAAATAACCGAAACACATAACACCTCGGGAGCTGCAGTTTGGTGTCTCAGGGTAGGTCTTGGCTCTTGAATGCTGAGATACCCCAAAAAAGTAATCCAGAGGAGACAAGTCCGGGGACTTGGCGGCCATTTTATCATTCCTCTATAATCTATCCGGCGATTTGGAAATTGTTTTTGTAAAATTTGTCGTGCCCTTAGATGATAATTAGGATGTGCTCCATCGTGCTCAAATCACACGTTATTATTTAATTATTGTCCAAGATTTTCCCGAATATTTGATTTAATCCTATTGGCTAGCAAGTTGCAATAAGCTTCACAGCAAATTGAAATGAACAATTTCCAATTGATTTTTTTAATTTTGTTATACAAAACGCTTACAAAACAACTCTGTACGTATTAACGAATTAAAAAGGAGAATATTTGGCAACTCTGCTCGTGTACCACCAGACATGATACAAGAAGTTATAACCGAATATTACTTAAGATTAGCACATTGCCAACCTGTATAATGGAAGCATTTTGAATATTTATTGTAGAATGGTATGCCTTCAAAGTGTATGTCATTAATAATTTACGATAAAAAAACAAAAATTGCAATATAATTAAATATTAGTCCGTCAGTTGATGTAGCTGTGTAAAGGTTTATATCGAAATCATGTGCCATATGTCTACTTTCCTATTAAAATAAATTATTTTGGTTCAATATGGCGGATCCAAGAAGATAGACAAAATTTTAAAACCTACCAAAATCCAGATTTTGAAAACCATGTAGAATCACATTTATTTCTTCCTCAAAATATCTCTCATATGCAATTTAAAGGCGTTCCCATACTTAGGCCGAAATAAGCAGTATTTATATATTGCGACAATATCTAAGAGGAAAGTGTTTGTTCCAGAATTCTGTAGCAGGACTGAGTTTTAAAAGTGTTAACGCAAATAACAGAAGTTGATAAATCGGGTTATTTCCAAAAAATGGTTAGAAATGGTATAGACTTATTGTTGCCACAACTACCTGAGAAGGGTCGGTGTATCTATTAGATAATTAGCTTTTTTGTCATGGAATTATACTGTGTGTGATTTTTTTAAATTATAATGTGTTTACCTTCTGTTTAGTTATTTACGAGTTATCCAGAACCCCAGAGAAAGACTTTGTATTTGTACTATTATGTAGAAAATCTTGTTAATCTAGTTATTTCGATTAGTTAGGTATTTAAAGGTCCTACGTTGTTTTGCAGTCAGTTAGTCTTGAGCTGTCATCGACGAGTGAATTGTGTACCGCGTAACATTTTATGTTTGGAGAAGGTTTAACGTATACTGTGTATCGTCTAGCGTTTACTATAGACCTCGTATTAATGGTTCTAAATAGTTTTAGTTAAATTGAGTGCAATATAATCCTGTTACTAGTTAAGTTTATTTAATGTAATTGTTTTATTCTTTATTACCATTAGTTTATACGAATTATAGTTTTTAATTTTGACACTTATTGCTAAGGTCCGTTTCGGGATCTAGGTTATTAAAATAATTAATACACTAAAGTTTACAATTACAAATATTTATTTCACTAAAAGATTACAGAATAAATGATTAAACTAATTATAATTAAGTAATACAATAAATGATTTAATAATTCACTTAAAATAGATAATTAACAATAAATAAGTTACACTCACTTTTATAGATTACACAAACATACAAAAACACAGAAACTGAATTCCACAAAAACTGCACATTAACTTTACAATACACTCACAAAAAGACTTTACACAATACACACACAACAAAGAGACGGTATAACAATCGTTGCTCGGATGCGTAACCTGTAGACGCACCGCGATAATCGCACGGCAAAGATCACACGAATACTGACTGGACCGCGCTCGGGGGCCTCCTTTTATAATCATTTACAAAGATCGTTCCAGAACAAAGTAGAGAAATCTACACAAGTACAAAATAACTCCTTATTTATGAATGCTAGAAAAATCCATTGTTAATAGGTCAACAAAAGGTCTTTTGTAAATAGAAAACGTAAACAACCTGCCTCCCTCATAATAGCTGTACACAATACCTAAACTTTATGATAGTTATTACAACCCTTATGAATAAATAGACACACTTTTATGGTTACAACTGTCATTTACAAAACTGATCTTATTGTGTATTGTTATTTTTATTATTCCTTAATTATTTTTATGAATGGAATTCTGGAGCCTTCGTGAACAATCTCGGCTTTCCTTCGATCTTGTTACAATATTATCAGTTTATCAATTTGAGTGCAGTAATTGTAATTTATTATCAGATTTAAGTAAGACTATTATTTGTAATTTATAGTTTGTTACAAATACTTGTTTGTAATTATAAATGATAGTTTGTTAATTATTTATTATACCCAAATCCCGGAACGGATCTTAGCAATAAGTGTCACATTGGTGTCAGAAGTGCGAGATATGGTATTTTGAATAACTGTAAGTAAGAGTTCATATAAGTTAGTGTTATGCAATTGTGTTATGGAAACAGTGCTCGGTTTATAAGTTTTGGTATTTGAAGTTTTGTGTATTTAGTAATTTTGTGTTAGTTTGTAGAATTTCTTGTTATCATTGCTTGCAAAATTGTTATTTTGTTTGGAATAGTTCTAGTTTGTAGTAATTTTTCTTTAATTTTTGTAACAATTTTTAGTACATTACTTACAATTTGTTTAATAAATTTGTGAATAAATTATAAATTGTTTAGTTAAAATGGCAAGTTCTGAAGAACTGACTTTGGTAATTCAATTATTAAATGATTTAAAAGCAAGCAATAACGAAATAAATGATAAAATTCAGACATGTAATGATGAGAAAGGCAGAGTTAAAAGTAAAAAAATTTGGTATAATGTAGATAATTTAATAAGTAGGCCTAGGGTAGATTCAGTAAAATTTAAATTACAAAAAAAATGTTAAGGAATTGAGAGAAGATATTAAATGAATTAGAATGTAAGTTAAGGGAAAATGTTAATGACTTAGTGGACACTAGGTTAGAAGAAATCAATAAGGCTACAGATGTTAGATTTAAGGACATTATTAAAAAAGTTACAGTGAAAATCGTGACTCAGTGACTCATGCCGACAGTACATCATCCGGAGTTGGTATTAATGTTAAAGCACCAAAATTTGATGGGAGTTTATCGTGGCGAGTTTTCCGACGACAGTTCAACGCGCTGCTAATTTCAACACGTGGTCACAGGCAAAAAGAACAACAGTACTAATGAGTTTGCTATAGGGCCAGACACCAGAAGTCCTACGCGCTGTACCGGTGACCGCAGGATACGACGAAATCGTTGCAACACTGGAAATGACATAGCGATCATAAGTTGGCGCCCATCTACAAGTGCGAGCTACAGGGATAAAGCCAAAAGCCAGGTTAGACCTTGCAAGTATTCGCTGTTGATATTGAACAACTGACGCAGAAAAGGCTTTTCCAGAAAGCCTCTCAGGCACACATCCACAAATCCAAATTTTCGAATAATCATTAATTAATAATGCACTGGTTATTTTTAAATATACTTAATTTTAAAGGTAAATCGTCTCTTAAAATAAAAAGTACTTAAATAATTCCTAAATAAATTTTTTTTAACATGCTTCTGAACATAAAAATTAAATTTAAAAAAGATTTTTGGTGTAGTTGAGAATATAAAATGAGCATAACTAAGTTCTTCAAACAAGATTTATTTACAAGAAGTGATTTACTGGTAAATCTGGTCAATTTTTCTTATACATTAATAACTTATACAAGAAATTACACATTTTCACTACTGTCTGGCTAGATAAAATCACTGATAGTTGGCTGTGGCAACTCCAGAAACCTAAATGGTGATACAATATTTCGCCAACACCTCACAACGTGACTTCTGTGTACGAATGTTCGTTGTGCTGCTCTAAGTACCGCATATTGTTTCTATTGCTTCTGCCGTTCTTGAATGAACACGTTGCTTTTTTATTTTATTCTTCAGTATTGTTTTTGCCGGAGTCCTGCATGATTAAGGAAGTATTTTCATCTGTATACTGAAAATATCCCTCCATTCCTTCATTTGTCGGGCTATTGCGGGGTGTAGTAAGTAGTTCAAGGATTATTCTGCGAGTACGGTTGTGTACTGTGGATGTAGTTAGTTTCATGCATTGGGCCAATTCGATTCCGATCTTACTTTCATAACATTAAATTTTAGCTATCTTTTGGATTACTTTTTGTTAATTTGGACATCATTCGGATAATTAGATAAAGTCAAGATCCCAATTAGTACGCATAAGCTGGGTCGGTATGTGTTTATAAATCCCCAATACGCATCGCAACGCGATTATACACTTAAGTTTTCAATTATTTTTAAGATGAATAAAAACCTTTATTATTTATTTTACAACAGATACACCATCAGGGAAGGATGCACTTTGGATGAAACGTAACTGCACACAATTGAAGACATGCTATCAACTGGAGAGATTTGAAGCACAACGACGAAAATTGAAAATGTGCGTGTTATGTTATGGTGATAACTGTAATATTGATAAATACGAAGAAGGACGAATTGAAGAACATACAAAACCTACCACAAAAAAAACAACACCTTCTCCAGAAACCACAAAACCACCCCCGAAAACTAAAAAACCTCATCCGAAAACTAAACAAATTACCAAAGAAACTACAGAACATACTTCAGAAACTTCAAAAGGCCCTACACAAACTGAAACATCTCTTTCACAAACTACCACAAAAACCCCTACACAAACTACAAAACGCCAAACAGAAACTACAAAACCTCATACCGAGACTACGAAAACTCCTACACAAACTACAAAACCTATTACAGTAACTAAAAAACCACCAACAGAAACTTCAAAATCTACTTCAAAAACTACTAAACCTACAACGCAAACAACATTTCCTACGGAAACTACAAAACCTGAAACTGAAACTACAAAATTCTCTACACAATCTACAAAACCTCCAACACAAACAACAAAATTTCTTACGGAAACCATAAAAACTCCAAAAGAAACGACAGAATCTCCAACACAAACAACAAAATATACACAAACAATAAAACCATCTACAAAAACGCCAATACCTTCTACAGAAATAACTAAAACTTCTACAGAAATAACAAAACCACCAACAGAAACTTCAAAATCGCCTGCACCAACTACTGAATCTCCAACACAAACAACAAAATTGTCTCCAGAAACTCCAAAACCACCTACTGAAACTACAAAACTTTCGACAACCACTAAAAAACCATCTACAGTAACTGAAAAACCTCAAACAAAATCAACGAAATTTTCTACGGAAACTACAACAAAATCTCTAACACAAACTACAGAAATTTCCACGACAACTTTAAAACCCTCTACAAAAATTACAAAGCTTCCAACAGAAACTATAAAACCTACTCAAACACCAAAACCACCGACAGAAACGACAATATCTTCTAGCAAAACTACTATACCTCAAACCGATACAACCCAATTACCTACACAAACTACAAAACATTCAACAGGAACACCAATACCTCCGACAAAAACTACAGGACTTCCAACAGAACCTACAAAACCTACTCATGCTACTAAAGCACCGACAGAAACAACAATAACTTTAACAGAAACTACTAAACCTTCAACAGACACAACAAAACTTCCCACGGAAACTACAGAACTTCCTACCGAAACTACAAAAACGTCTACACAAACTACAAAACCGTCTAAAGAAACCACAAAACTTACAACATATATCACAGAAACTAAAAAACCGTCTACACAAACTACAAAAACACCAATACCTTCTACAGAAACTACGAAATTTTCGACAAAAACTACAAAACTTCCAACGGAAACTTCAAAAACTTCTACTGAAATTACAAAACGTTCAACAGAAACTACAAAAATATCTACAGAAACATCAACACCTTCTACAAAAACTACAAAAATTTTGACAGAAACTACAAAACAACCAACGGAAACTACTAAACTTACAGAAACTACAAAAATTTCGACAAAAACGACAAAACATCAAACGGAAACAGCAAAACCTGTAACAGAAACGACAAAAGCTACCACAAAAGCTACTAAAATAACTACCACTCAATCCGCAGAACCAACAAAACCTTCTACAAAACAAACACAAATTCCTACATTAACTACAAAACCCTCTACCAAAACTACAGAACCGCCTACACAAACTACAAAGCAATCTACACAAACACCTTTACCGCCTACAGAAACTACAAAACTAACCACAGGAACTAAAAGATCTCCTACTCCAACTACACAACCATCTACAGAAACCACAAAAACACCTACAGTAACTACAAAAACTCATTCTCCAACTAAACCATCTACAGGAACTACAAAAACTCCTACAGAAACTACAAAACCTACTACGCAAACTACGAAATCATCTACAGAAACTACAAAACTTCCTACACAAACAATGAAATCATCTACAGAAACTACAAAACCTCCAACACAAACTACGAAATCATCTACAGAAACAACAGTGACTCGTACAGAAAGTACTAAAACTTCGAAAGGAACTACAAAACTTCCAACAGAAACGACACAATCTTCTACTGAAACTACCAAACCTCCTACCGAAACTACAGAACTACCAACACAAACTACAAAGCAATCTACACAAACAACATTACCGCCTACAAAAAGTACAAAATTAACTACAGGAACTACAAAACGTCCTACTCCTACTACACAAACACCTACTAAAACCCCAATAACTTCTATAAAAACTACAAAATCATCTACAGAAACCCCAATAACACTTACAAAATCCACAAAACCCTCTACAGAAACCCCAATAACACCTACAAAATCCACAAAACCCTCTACAAAAACTACAGAAACGCCTACACAAAGTACAAAGCAAACTACACAAACATCATTACCGCCTACAAAAACTACAAAATTAACCACAGAAACTACTAAACCAACTACACAATCATCTACAGGAACCCCAAAACCTCCCACAGAAACGACAAAATCTACTACACAAACTACGAAATCATCTACAGAAACTACAAAATCTACTACACAAACTACGAAATCATCTAAAGAAACTACAAAACCTACTACACCAACTACAAAATCATCTACAGAAACAACAATGTCTCCTACAGAAACTACTAAAACTTCGAAAGGAACAACAAAACTTCCGACAGAAAGTACACAATATTCTACAGAAACTACCAAACCTCCTACCGAAACTACAGAACTACCTACAAAAACTACAAAGCAATCTGCACAAACAACAGTACCGCCTACGGAAACTACAAAACTAACTACAGGAACTACAAAACCTCCTACTACAACTACACAACCATCTACAGAAACCCCAATAACACCTACAAAAACCACAAAACCTCCTACAGAAACTACAAAACCGCCTACACAAACAACAAAGCAATCAACACAAACACCAATACCGCCTACAGAAACGACAAAACTAACCACAGAAACTACAAAACCAGCCACTTCAACTACACAACCATCTACAGAAACCCCAAAACCACCTACGAGAACTACAAAACCTGTTACTCCAACAATACAACCATCTACAGAAACCCCAATAACACCTACAGAAACCGCAAAACCTCCTACTGATACTACAAAATTTTCTACCGAAACTAAAAAACCTTCCACAAAAACGACAATACCTACTACACAAACTACAAAGCCATCAACAGAAACACCAATACCTCCTACAGAAACTACAAAAATTCCTACAGGAACTACAAAACCATCTACCGAAACGTCAATACCTTCAACAGAAACTACAAAACTAACTACAGGAACTACAAAACCTCCTACTCCAACTACACAACCATCTACAGAAACCCCAATAACACCTAAAACCACAAAACCTCCTACAGAAACTACAAAACCGCCTACACAAACAACAAAGCCATCAACACAAACACCAATACCGCCTACAGAAACGACAAAACTAACCACAGAAACTACAAAACCAGCTACTTTAACTACACAACCATCTACAGAAACCCCAAAACCACCTACGACAAAAACTACAAAACCTGTTACCCCAATAACACCTACAGAAACCACAAAACCTCCTACTCTTACTACAAAATTTTCTACCGAAACTAAAAAACCTTCCACCAAAACGACAATACCGCCTACACAAACTACAAAGCCATCAACAGAAACACCAATACCTCCTACAGAAACTACAAAAATTCCTACAGGAACTACAAGACCTCTTACTTCAACTACAAAACCATCTACCAAAACGTCAATACCTTCAACAGAATCTACAAAAATTCCTACAGGTACAACAAAACTTTCTACTTTAACTACACAACCATCTACAGAAACCTCTATAACTACTGCAGAAACTACACATTCTTCTACACAAACCACAAAATCATCTACAGAAACACCAATAACCTCTACAGAAACGACTAAAATATCGACCGGAACTACAAAACTTCCAACGGATACTTCAAAACCTTCTACAGCAACTACCAAACATCGAACACAAACAACATTTTCTACGGAAACTACTAAACCTTCGACTGAAACCACACAAACGCCTACACAAACTACAAAGCCATCTTCAGAAACACCAATACCTCCAACAGAAACTACAAAATTTTCGACAATAACGACGACATTTCCAACGGAAACGTCAAAACCTTCTACCCAAACGATAGAACCACCCACACAAACTACAAAGCCATCTACAGGAACACCAATACCTCCTACACAAAAAACAACAAATCCTACAGCAACTACAAAACCATCTACAGAAACACCAATACCTCCTACAGAAACAACAACAATTCCTACAGAAACTACAAAGCCATCTACGGAAACACCAATACCTCCTACAGAAACAACAACAGTTCCTACAGAAACTACAAAGCCATCTACAGAAACAACAGTACCTCCTACAGAAACGACAACTGTTCCTACCGGAACTACAAAGCCATCTACAGAAACACCAATACCTCCTACAGTAACTACAACAGTTCCTACAGGAACTACAAAGCCATCTACAGAAACACCAATACCTCCTACACAAACAACAACAATTCCTACAGGAACTACAAAACCATCTACAGAAACACCAATACCTCCTACAGAAACAACAATAATTCCTACAGGAACTACAAAGCCATCTACGGAAACACCAATACCTCCTACAGAAACAACAACAGTTCCTACAGAAACTACAAAGCCATCTACAGAAACAACAGTACCTCCTACAGAAACGACAACTGTTCCTACCGGAACTACAAAGCCATCTACAGAAACACCAATACCTCCTACAGAAACGACAACTGTTCCTACCGGAACTACAAAGCCATCTACGGAAACACCAATACCTCCTACAGTAACTACAACAGTTCCTACAGGAACTACAAAGCCATCTACTGAAACACCAATACCTCCTACACAAACAACAACAATTCCTACAGGAACTACAAAACCCTCTTCAGAAACACCAATAGCTCCTACAGAAACAACAACAGTTCCTACAGGAACTACAAAGCCATCTACAGAAACAACAGTACCTAGTACAGAAACGACAACTGTTCCTACTAGAACTACAAAGCAATCAACAGAAACACCAATACCTCCTACAGAAACAACAACTGTTCCTACCGGAACTACAAAGCCATCAACAGAAACACCAATACCTCCTACAGAAACTACAACAATTCCTACAGGAACTGCAATGCCATCTACAGAAACACCAGTATCTCCTACAAAAACTACAATTCCGACAGGAACTACAAAGCCATCTACCGAAACAACAGTACCTCCTACAGAAACTACAACTGTGCCTACCGGAACTACAAAGCCATCTACAGAAACACCAATACCTCCTACAGAACCTACAACAATTCCTACAGGAACTACAAAGCCATCTACACAAACACCAGTATCTCCTACAGAAACTACAACAATTCCAACTGGAACTACAACAATTCCTACAGGAACTACAAAGCCATCTACAGAAACACCAATTACTCCATCAGAAACTACAACGCTTCCTACAGGAACTACAACAATTCCTTCAGGAACTACAACAATCCCTACAGTAACTACAAAGCCATTTACAGACACTACCATTCCGACAGGAACTACCAAGCCTTTTACAGAAACAACAGTACCTCCTACAGAAACTAAAACGGTTCCTACCGGAACTACAAAGCCATCTACAGAAATACCTCCTACAGAAACTACAACAATTCCTACAGGAACTACAAAGCCATCTACAGACACACCTGTATCTCCTACAGGTAGTACAACAATTCCTACGGGAACTACAAAGCCTTCTACAGAAACACCAGTATCTTCTACAGAAACTACAATTCCGACAGGAACTACAAAGCCATCAACAGAAACACCAATACCTCCTACAGAAACTACAACAATTCCTACAGAAACTACAACTGTTCCTACCGGAACTACAAAGCCATCTACAGAAACACCAGTATCTCCTACAGGAACTACAACAATTCCTACAGGAACAACAAAACCATCTACAGAAACACCAATTACTCCAACAGAAACTACAACAATTCCTACAGGAACTACAATTCCTACAAGAACTACAACGATTCCTACAGGAACTACAACAATTCCTACAGGAACTACAACTGTTCCTACAGGAACTACAACTGTTCCTACAGGAACTACAACTGTTCCTACAGGAACAACAACGCTTTCTACAGAAACCCCAATTACTCCAACAGAAACTACAAAAATTCCTACAGGAACTACAACGATTCCTACAGGAACTACAACAATTCCTACAGGAACTACAAGGCCATCGTCAGAAACACCAATACCTCCTACAGATACTACAACAATTCCTACAGGGACTAAAACAATTCCTACAGGAACAACGAAGCCATCTACAGAAACACCAATACCTCCTACACTTACTACAACAATTCCTACAGGAACTGCAACAATTCCTACAGGAACTACAACGATTCCTACGGGAACAACAAAGCCATCTACAGAAACACCAATTACTCCAACAGAAACTACAACAATTCCTACAGGAACTACCACGATTCCTACAGGAACTACAACAATTCCTACAGAAACTACAAGGCCATCGTCAGAAACACCAATACCTCCTACAGATACTACAACAATTCCTACAGGAACTAAAACAATTCCTACAGGAACAACAAAGTCATCTACAGAAACACCAATTACTCCAACAGAAACTACAACAATTCCTACAGGAACTACAATGATTCCTACAGAAACTACAACAATTCCTACAGGAACTGCAACAATACCTACAGGAACTACAACAATTCCTACAGGAACAACAATGCCATCTACAGAAACACCAATTACTCCAACAGAAATTACAACAATTCCTACAGGAACTACAAAGCCATCTTCAGAAACACCAATACCTCCTACAGATACTACAAAAATTCCTACAGGAACTACAACAATTCCTACAGGAACAACAGAGCCATCTACAGAAACACCAATTACTCCAACAGAAACTAAAACAATTCCTACATCAACAACAATGCCATCTACAGAAACACCAATTACTCCAACAGAAATTACAACAATTCCTACGGGAACTACGAAGCCATCTTCAGAAACACCAATACCTCCTACAGAAACTACAACAATTCCTACAGGAACTACAATGCCATCTTCAGAAACACCAATACCTCCTACAGTTACTACAACAATTCCTACAGGAAGTACAACAATTCCTACAGGAACTACAACGATTCCTACAGGAACAACAAAGTCATCTACAGAAACACCAATTACTGCAACAGAAACTACAACGATTCCTACAGGAACTACATTATTTCCTACAGGAACTACAACAATTCCTACAGAAACTACACAGCCATCTACAGAAACACCAGTTTCTCCTACAGGAACTACAACAATTCCAACTGGAACTACAACAATTCCTACAGGAACTACAACAGTTCCTACAGGAACTACAACAATTCCTACAGGAACTACAACAATTCCTACAGAAACTACAAAGCCATCTACAGAAACACCAGTTTCTCCTACAGGAACTACAACAATTCCAACTGGAACTACAACAATTCCTACAGGAACTACAACAGTTCCTACAGGAACTACAACAATTCCTACAGGAACTACAACAATTCCTACAGGAACAACAATGCCATCTACAGAAACACCAATTACTCCAACAGAATTTACAACAATTCCTACAGGAACTACAAAGCCATCTTCAGAAACACCATTGCCTCCTACAGAAACTACAACAGTTCCTACAGGAACTACGAAGCCTTCTACAGAAACACCAATACCTCCTACAGAAACAACAACAGTTCCTACAGGAACTACAACGCCATCTACAGTAACACCAATACCTCCAACAGAAACTACATCAATTCCCACAGAAACTATAAAGCCATCTACAGAAACAACAATACCTCCTACAGAAACCCCAACAATACCTACAGGAACTACAAAGCCATCTACAGTAACTTCAACAATTCCTACAAGAACTACCAAGCCATCTACAGAAACACCAATACCTTCAACAGAAACTACAAAAAGGCCCACAGAAACTACAAAAACGACGCAATTTTCTACTAGGACGACACAATTTACTACAAAAACTGAAAAACCAACGACAAAACCTTTTACAATAACAACAAAGCGTCCTACAAAACCAACAACACGTCCAACAAAACCAACAACGCGTCCAACGCGTCCAACAGAGCGTCCAACGAAGCGTCCAACAAAGCGTCCTACAAAGCGTCCTACAAAACGTCCTACAAAACCTGATTATCCTACTTATGACGAAACAACTTTTGGTGGCTCAACTAAGTTTGTACTATTTGAAACAGTCCATGACTTAGCTCCCGTTTTAACTCGTACGAATAACCTTCTGGTTATTTTGTCACTCGTTATACATTGGATCTTATACAGATGGTTTATTTAAGTTTAATTTTATTAACACTATCAAAAACCTAATAACTGTGTATGTTGTTCAAATATTGTTTATCTTTCCTTTTTTTGCCTAAGAATAAAATAAGTAAAATTCAATTTTCTGTGTTAAAAAAATGTTTGTATAAATATCTGTTTATACATTTTTATTAAGTAATTTATGTCCCTTCTTTGTCTCTTGCTGTTTGAGTTAGCATAAACTGTGTGGGTATTAGATATCACGGTGGGAGGCTAATTAAACATCTGATAATGGTTTGTAATTACGGTAAGATTTATTTTATGCTGTCGTCAAAAAATCCGACTTTGCAATTTGCAGTTACAAATTTTATTATTGTATAAGTACTAATAATAATAATATTTGATTGCCTCTACTCACCTCTTACAGCCATCCCAACCTCCATGAAGGTGACAAACAGGGAAGCGTGGACGACCTACATGCGTAGAACAACTGCAGTAACAGATAGAAATCCTTGAAACGCTGCACTTACCTATCGGGACGTAAAAACAATGGACGTCAAAAGAAAAGACACTAACTCATATGTCTATAAACTTATAAGTAAATATGAGCAGGGACTGGCAATGATACCACACCTCCAGCGTGGAAAGACAACAATGAGAAAGAAAATAAACAGTAACAATAAGACAAACAACCAAGCTAAAACCAAGCAGTAAGCCAAGTAAAGCAAAACCAATTATCAAAAGAGGAGTCCTATATGACTTAATAACGCTGGTAGGCTACTCAGTTCACCTACCAACTTGTCATATGGCTGTCCCAACTGGATCAATCCATCCAACATAACACAATTTCCCTCTTGAACGTTGATATATTCTTGTTGAATATATCAACCCCGAAACCGTCAACAACATTCATGATGTTTACGCATCTTGCCAGGAGAGATATTCAATTCTTTACCTTGTAATCCAAAAGCCTGTGCCCTCTGGAGTTCACATATGGCATCCTGTACGCTACATGCACAATATCGACACTAATAGCTCCATGAATTGCCAAAAACATGGCATCTGCTATATCCCGCCTCTTATCCAATGTCATTATAACCATTTGGGTACATTCCTCTTCGTACTAATCACCCGCCTCACACAGGCCACGCTGGCGCAAGTGATACAGCAACCTCTTCTGCACAGCTTCAATACGCTGGTCGGTGTATCCTCTGCCGTAGTTCCAAACAACTGAACAATACTCTCCGACCTGACATATGCTTGATAAAGCCGGAGCAACGTCTCAAGCCGCCGAAAACGACGTCCAACATAAAATAAAATTCCTAAGTTTCTCCTTGCTCTGGCAACTATTTTATTTACATGCGCTGTGAAGAGCAACTTGCCATCGAAGTGCACTCCCAAGTCACGTACGCTTTCAACACAGAATATAGCCATGCCGTTAATGTAATAAGTATATTTGATGCTCAATATTTTCCTCGAATACGTCATTTCTTTGGTCTTTTTAAAATTAAGAGGAAGATCATTGACAATAGCCCATTCATGAATACTGTTGACATCCTTCTGAAGCACTTTAAACTCATCAGCAGAATTAAATCTTGCGCAAAGCTTAACATTATCGGCAAAAACAAAGATTTTTTGAGTTAAGGCCTTTTCCTATGTCATTTATGAAAAGGATAAACAGCAGTGGTCCAAGATTCGAACCTTGCGGGACCCCTGATGTGGCTACGAATTCACTGGACACCTCCCCGGCCACCTTGACCCGAAAAGTTCTGTTAGACAAATAAGAGCCGAGCCACCCAAGCATAGCACCCGTCACACCATAGCGCATGAGTTTCCTTAAAAGAATAGAGTGAGACACTGAGTCGAAAGCTTTCATGAAATCAAAGTAAACGACGTCAACCTGCCTCTTATTTTCTACTTCTGGGGCAACAAAAGACAACATATCAACAAGATTTGAAGCTGTCGATCTTCCTGACATGAATCCATGCTGACTTGAATCGACATATCTACTCAAAGAAGCATATAAATAGCGATATACCACCTTTTCGAAAACATTAGCCGTTGAGTTGAGAATCGAAACTGGTCTATAATTTTTACAACTTCCTGTAGGTTGCCCTTCTTAGGAATAGGAGACACTAAGGCGCGCTTCCATGCCTCTGGAAATATACCAGTCCTTAGACTAAGATTAAATAGAAATACAAGTACCGGCGCAATCAGGCCGGAAATTCCCTGAATTATGAACGGAGGAATACCATCAACCCCTGCCGCAGACCTAGCCCTCAGCGACGTAATACATGACATGACGTCTTTCTCGGTGATGGTTGGGATATCAACACATGATATAGACTCTTCTCCCTCATCTGCATCACCTTCCTGAGCCGCACTCACCGGCCGGTAGACAGACTGGAAATACAGTACCTACCAAAGACCTCGCACAACTCGCTGGCATCGGTGTTAGTCCGATCGCCTAGTTTAATAGGACGCACATCCCGTGATTCCCGAATGAATGACTTCACATATTTAAAGAGATTGGCCGGCTTAACATGCAATTCAGCATCAATATTGCTAGCCCTGACAGCAGTATCTCGCCGAAGAATCTGCTTCACCTTCTTCCGGAGAGAAGAAAACTCCTCATAATACTCCAGTAACCCAGTCCTCTTAAATACTAGTATTTTAACGACGGGACTTTGTTTTCTCCTTACATCAGCTGTCCGCGTTGGCGATGTTGGTAACGTGCTCGCCTCTCATCACGCGGTCTTGGGTTCGAATCCCACTCGGGCATGGCATTTTTTCATACGTTACGAAAAATTCATTTCATCCTTCACCGTCTGCATTAGCAGCAATTTGCAAAACAGTCGGACGTTAAACCAAAAAAAAATTACATCAGCTGTCAAAAAGTTGACTCGCGGCGACGACTTTTCCACTTGACCAACTGCGTGGGTTATAATAATAATAATGTTCATATTATTTAACAAATATGCAACAGCATTTAACAGAGAGCGTAAAGCAGATAACGGAGATAATTTACAACACGCAATCAGCTGGAGGGGTGTCTGGCAAAAACAAGATTTTTTATTTAGGTTTAGTAAAAGTAAATAAATGAACATTATAATTATTAACAGATGTAAGATTATAACAAGGTAAGTTTAGATTAACCCTTTATAGGTCTTTGGTAAGTATACTTACCACTGTCAATAAGGTCGATTTTTAAAAAATAAGCTATGCAGTTGAACCCTATTGACATTTTATGGTTTTGTAGATGTTCTCTGGTAAGTAGGCTATCCACATTTTGAAATTAGTGCGCAGCGACTATTTGCTTCACGAGTTACACGAATGCGGTAAGAATTCATACCAACGTACGCAACAGTGTTTTTTTGTTGTTACTTTTGTACAGAGCTTAGAAAATTCGAGTTTTTACGGGAAAGCAAGCACTCATGCTAATATAAAGTTGAGATAAGTTGTTCTACAAATTTTTCTGTTATATAGGACTACAAGTTGCTTTAATAAGCATTTTTACCACTAAACATTACGTGATTCCCATTTCAATAGACGTTCCTTGGTAAGTAGGCTATACTTACCAGGACTTAACATAAAAAAAGAAATATCTTACTGTTCTAGCACTAGAAATTCATTATTCAAGTCCCTATAAAACAAAGTTTAACATCTTGCAACATGTATAATTTTCCTCGTAGTACTGCCCTATAAAGGGTTTAAATTCCAAAAAGTTTAATTATATTAATAAAATTACAGCTTCTCAAAACAATCAGTAAGATAAATAAAAAAATAATCAGAAACTGATTGTTTACATACCATGATAACCAATAAAATCACGTGTAACTCGCACCGTTTGTTAGTCTCAGTTAGGAAACACAACCAGATCGATACGCAAGAATTTATATTAAATTCTGTGAAATAAAGCAGAAAAACAGAATCGACGTGGAAATTTTTTGCTTATTAATCTTCCACGAAGCAATAAATAAGGAAACACTGGTACTGTAAGTGTGGCAACTACAACTACTATGTTGAAACTTTCTTTACTATGAAACTACAGTTGAGCCGTTCTTAGTTTGCTCCTACTGTCAACAAACAAAAGCCACCTACTGCAGGGTGCACGCTAGAGTCTGCGACTTTACGGATGTCGCATTCCTATTAAGTTAACTTTTTTTTAAATTATAAGTACTTAAAGTACTAAAAACATCAGTCATGATAATGATGTAGGCCTAACAATTTCATTTAGAAAAATACTTTTAAAAGTATTTTGTATTTAAATACTTTTGAAAGTATTTTGTTGTTACTTTTTAATCAGCGTGTACACATTTTTATATAATGCGCATGCTCAGTGACGTCATAATTTGTTTACATTAGGAGCATACTAAGAGAGGCTGGACTATAGTTATAGTTTAGTTTTCACATTGCTACATGTCCAACTCATTCATATAAAATGTCTTTCTCATATCATATTAATTAAGGTTCTATTTCAATAACAGACAACCCAAAACAGCATAATACAAACTTTGTATATAATTGAGAAATGTATCTTCTTTATGAAGATAAAACTAAGGAAAAAACGATTTAATGTTATAAAAAATGACATGTGCAAAATTCTATTTCCAAAAAGTAAATATAACTTTCCTTAGCCGATATTTCATATGGGGCAAGAGAAAGTAGGGTTGTTTTCCGTTACGGGGACGGCACTTATGTAGAGGAGGTACAGTGCACAATAACCAAGTGCACCAACAACTTATAATTTAAAACTGCAAATAATAACCAATAACCTTATTACGGGTAGGTTATCAGTTGTTATGTGCATTTATAACTGCGTATAAATAATATAAATCGATAACCTATTCACCATTTCCTAGCTTAGCAAGGTTTACTAATGTTGTTTTTACTGAGTGCCGTCAACATAACGGAAAAGTATCGTAAAAATATTTTCTATTCACGCATCTTACGTTTATTAATATACTACTGTAAAACTAAAGCTATTTAAATATTTAGTACAAAATGTACTTTTTTATTATGTTCAAACGCCTGTAAGTGATGGGGGAAAATGTGCCATTTCCTTTTGTTTCATGTTACTCTTGCGTTTGTCAGCTGCATAATCCAGCCATCGCTTAAGATTGAAACACTGATTGAGCTCAAGTCGGCTGCTTTTGAGCACAATGCAGCGCCTTTTGTAGCACGTACTTTTTATATAAAATAGTACACCTTGCCAAATCGAAAGTTCCGTTGGATATCAACTAATTGTAATGCAATCGTCAGGGGTTACTTTATTTATTTATTTCCCCTTTACTTAAAAAAAATATCATTACAATATCAAAGTTAATTTCCTTAATTATACTTTGAAAATCTAAAACTATTTACATTAATTGGTGGTGGGAAAATTAATCCACCCAACTATGATTTCCCATGTTCAAGGCTAGATCAATTCAGTTCTTCTTTGTTTAATAACTACTACGGTAATCAATTAGTTTTTTAGTAATTACAACTACATGTTAGTTACTTAAATACTAATTAAACTACTAAGACATTTTTTGTAATATAGTACGCTATTAATAGAACTTGTAACTACGCATTAAGTAAAAAACACCTACTCCTTCTTGACAAAGCAAAAACACGTGCTTTATGAGCGACACTCATTTCAATTTACTCTGAAATCTCATAACCTGCTACTTACCTAAAAATATCACAGGCCGCCTCTGTAGCTCAGTGGATAGCGTGCTACGCTGCAAAGCGAAGATCCCGGGTTCGATCCCGGTCAGGGTCTGGAAAATTATTACAAGTTCAAACCCACCATTCCTCATCCCAACGTTGTCGCTACCGACCAAAATGTTAATGCGACTTAAAATAAACTAAAAAAAACATCACGGAATGAAATACGGAAATAGGTAATTAATGACGGAAGAGACATCATGGAAGTGATGTGAGTAAATCACAAAGTTAACTGTGAGCTCACACCATATTTTTTCATGGTACATAGTTTGAAAATGAGGTAAATTAATGTATTTTATGTTTACATATCCTAGCGATTTTTTTTAACTTTGATTCTTTATTTAGAAATTATACAATACAGTACAACCATCCAAAATCTTAACAAAATTTTGAATAAACAAATGACGTGAAAAATAAACAGAAAAGAATTTTTTAAAGAATACATCCCAGTGGATAATTCAAAATTTGTACAGTAAAAACGAAATTAAGAAAAAAATAGAAAACAAACACAGGAAAATCAAAAAATATACACATAACAAGAATAACAGAATACAAAGTACTTAGAATAAGAAGTAGCGTAGAAAGTAACAACAATAACAAATAATATAGGCTAAGTATTGTACGATAAACAAAATGAAATAAGAAACGAAAAATATTTAGGGTACATGAGTAATAAAGATCTGAACAACACATATTAAATTATATTACAGAAGTGAAATGTTAAAGAACTATGAAATTTGTAAAATA
Organism: Catonia carolina; assembly: GCA_035578175.1. Lineage (NCBI taxonomy): Eukaryota > Metazoa > Arthropoda > Insecta > Hemiptera > Achilidae > Catonia > Catonia carolina. Next base: position 14,984,327 of record JAQMRL010000002.1, on the reverse strand, counting down.
ATATGGATATCTTTTTAGCATTATATTTATATACTTTGTTATTAGATTAATAGATCTCTACTCTATTTTCATCGTAGGCGTCGGTGGGTTGTTATATCCTAGCATACGGTTTTTTTAACCAAAGTTGGTTACATTAATTTTTAGTCTCGGAAAATGTATTGAACGTGCTAACAGAAATGATTGTGTGTAATTAATATAAAAAAAATGTAAGTTACAAATTGTATTTTCCGGGAAATAAAATATAACTTAATAAAAATAATAATTATTGTTACTATTGAAATTTAATGAAATAAATGATTGAACTTTGAAAGGTCGGTTTAGTTGGATTTCCCAAAAGGGAAAACAGTATTGAACGATAGAAAGTTTTAGAGTTCCTTCACAAGTTTTGGAGAAAATGTTCACGATACTTTTGGGAATTAAACCCTTATAAGAAATCACACTAAAATTCTAACCTATCCGTGTTTACGAACATTTGATTCGGTTACACGTGCTGCTAAAATCCCTCTTACTTTCCCGGAACAAATAAATTTTATGGTAGTATTCAGAGAGGAACTTTTGAATCTTCAAGATAACTTTTATCGTTTACTTTTTCGTTTATCTAAAGTCGCGTCAATATGTTAGTCATTAGCGGCTATTTTGGGTTAAAAAACAGTTGGTTTGAAAGTGTTTCTAAATTCTAGCCGTGAATCAAACCCGAGACCTCTGCTTTGCAGCGTAGCATGCTATCCACTGAATCGTGGAGTCGGCATAGGAAAATTTTTACCTTAACATTCTGTAGTTTATTGTTTAGTTAATTTTTAAATTTATTTATTGTGACGTTTATTTCGGGTTCACCCGGGATCTGATTATCTATAAAACAAAACTTCCTTATCCATTTACTAATATTAAATATATTTTTTGTAAATATCTGTTTATAAGTTAATTACTTCATAATTTTTACTGTTTTAAGTAAAAAATTACAATAAACGACTTAACTTAATGACCAAATTTAATACAATGTTCTACAACTTAACCACGACTTAAAATAAACTTAACTGAAGAGAAATATGGCAGTTTACAATCAAATAATTCCACACTATTAGCCCGTTACGGAGAAACTGCTTAAGTTTACAACGCACTAAAGTCGGATATAAAACAAAATAAATAAGGCTCATCCCCCGAAACCAAAACTCCTGGCTACCGAGATTTCTTTTTCTGACATTTTTCTCTACATAATCCACTGGAGTCGACCATTTCGTTCTCTTCTCATAACATGTCCGAGATCTATTAAGTTTTGTTACTTTAGTCATCATTTTTGCAGAAATTTTTCGTTTGTTTTATTATCTGTTCATGCTACTCTCAAACTTTGGCGATGCACCAAAAATTCAAAATTTCATAATGATATTTTAAAAGCGTTATTTTTCCATACTTGTGTATAGGTTATGTAAGGTATAGTTGAAACCACAGCGCCTTCGTTAATGCGACAAAGAATCTGCCATTTTGTGGCAGAACGCCACTATTGCACACCCCAGTTCAAATTTCAGTTTTATTCTTTGTACTCAAATTAAAGGCACACACGATTTGAGTAACCGAAGCACAAAATCGTAAAAATGTCTAGCTCTTACTGCTAATGAGTTTTTCCTTATTTCTTTCATTACTTAGTGATTTCTCTTTCATTAAAATGTAACCTTTATCACTATTAAGATCATAAGGAAAACGGCAGTGACAGTTAGTCAAAATCAACGCAGTAGTTCTTAAGAGTACCTCAGTTACACGTATGTGCAAAGTTTTTCTTGTAACAAGTTGGTGTAGATGGGGACACAAATATGTTGTGGTAGAATTTGCGTTCACGCACTTTTGTTTAAAAAGTGAACATTGCAAGTGTGTAGAAGAAATTTCGCTGACAACGGAAAGATGTTCGGCCGATCGATATTCTGTTGCAACCGAAGCAGGCAAGCACCAGCTATCTCTACACCTGTCAACTGTTCTTTCATTTAGAGTACTTTTAAAAAGAAAAACAACTTCCTTACGCTTCTAACCCCTTCTTTTCCTACCCCTTTTATTCTCTTTATAACGTCATTCACTTGTACAACGACCATATTTTCAAACAACAGTTGTCTAACAGCGATTCCCTTTATCTTCTAAGAAGTAAAACAGAACCTCTTTCTTTATTTCCTTGTTTATTTCTTTAATAAAGTTTTCTTTTTCTTCTTCTTCTTCTTCTTCTTCATACTTTCATAAACAACAAAGTACTTTTACCCTTGTCACAATTATTTTTACCTACAATTTACTTTTTCGTAACTCAATAGTTTGGAGTGATGTAAGAAAATATTGCGTTTCTGAAAACAATGAATACCTCAATTTTAATTGATTTTCAAGTTCTAGGACAAAAACAATAAATAAAATAGTTATTTTATGAACGATTTACTTGTAATGAGCATGCGTATTGGCTTGCTTGTGTATATAAGTGCATATTTTATTCGTCATAAATCAAAAAGCTGTGTTTAATGTGAAAGTTGAAAGATAGAAATTTATGGATTAAGCCACAATTTAACATAATTGTAGATCCATAAATTATAAATACCATCAGCGACTCAAGTACAAAAAAGAATTGTGTAGGATTAACCTTTTTATTAGGCTATAACAGCTCAATACCGTTTACCGCAACCCGAAATGCTCTTCATCACTTTTGAACACGTCTTCATCCCTTAGACACCTTTTCAAACTCGGTTCATCGTAAGGAAGATATATCGAGTAAACAAATAATGACGTCATTGTGCATGTGCATTATTAAAAAATGTGTACACGCTGATTAAAAAGTAACTACAAAATACCTTCAAAAGTATTTAAATACAAAATACTATGAAAAGTACTTTTATAAATGAAACTGTTAGGCCTACATCATATCATAACTGATGTTTTAAGTACTGATCAACAAATTTACAAAATCTGTATACTTTATTTCCATTCGTTTTATAAATAAATGTGGTTACAAATTATTATGTATTACCTTTAATCTGTATGACGAAACAAGAGAACTTTGAGAATAAACATTTTATTCGTAGCAATATATTATTCAAAAATGAAAACCCGTTGTTCTAAGGTAAAAGACATTCTATTCGTAACACGACCGGACACGGCACAAAATTTTACACAGCTCAAGGAGAATCAACTCACACTGCCGAATTTATACCGGTTGAGTAGGGCTACCAACTTCATGCACGTAACAAAATTTCCCTTTTTTAGAAAAGAATTACCAGATTAACAATTGGGTAACAGGGCTAAAAAATCACTCTACTTATTTTTTCACTGTTAAAGGATTAAACTTGATTTCTTAACCCTATATAATTTGAATAAAACCTGTTGAGTTCAGATTGATAGTTCTTAGTTTTCACGTTTCTAGCCAACAGAAGTTCTTTTTTTAGTTTGTTTTAAGTCGTATCAAAATCTTTATCATTGCCAACTACTTTGGTCTGAGGAACGGTGGATTTCATCGTTTAATAATTTTCCAGAACCTAGCCGGTAATCGAATCCGCTTCGCAGCTTAGCAAGCTGACAAATGAACCGCAGAGGCGGTCAATTAGAGTTTCAGTTATTTTCTCTAGATCGAATAAATTACATATAGAATGGTTAGTTCGAACAAAAAAAAAACTTGTTTGCTATTGTTGATTACGACTAATAAAAATCCATTAAAATTATTGGATGCAATTGTTGACTATCATAGTGCTTTAATATTTCATATTATAGAGTCAAAGCGAAAAAGTCATTATCATCATCATCTGTCAAAGATTAGGCTCAATGGCCTGTTCCAGCATCCATCTCGTTTTAGGTCTTCCCAAGCCTCGCTTCCCTCTAGGTTTATATTTCCATACTCGCAGAGGAAGTCTTTGGCTGGCATGCGAAGTAAATGGTTGGACCAGTTTCTCTTATACGTATATTCTTAACGTTTCCAACAGTGATTGAACATTTAACTCTGCGCGAATAGCTTCGTTATGTACTCCATCCAACCGGGTACAACCTTTGACTCCCCGCAAAAATTTCATTTCAGCAGCCTGGATATGAGATTCATTCCTCTGTAATGACATCCATGTTTCACTCCCATGTGTTATGAGTAGTACAGCCACTGCTCTATAAAATTTTATTTGGATGTTCTTTCTCGTTTTATTTCCGATCGAGAAGCGAAAAAGTAAAAATATAATAAATAAATTGATTGACATTTTAAATGGTGATATAAACAAAAATTAATGTAAAACAGTGGTAACTTTTAAGTATTTTTTTCTGTTTATAACGTTTTAAATATTAATGAATATTTATTTAATTAAATGCAATGATTGTTGATAATGAGCTCCACGCTCTACTTCTGGAGTTCGTACATGTAACCTTTCACCGGCTGATGAAAGCTACTACGCCGGCTATTTGACAGTATTTATAGTAGAACATAACTTTGCTCTTTATCTGATAAATGATGGACAGAAACCCACGCAGTTTCTAAAACCTAGTACTCTATCATACCGGGTGTCCACAAACCGTGGAAATACCTCAGCAATTTTTAATTGTTTGAGATAAAAATTTTTAAATTTTTGACTAAACCTCTGTTTTGAGTAATGTAAACTATCCGACATTGTTAAAACTGAGAAGAATATAAATTTAAATATGATTTACGATTGTCCACGTATACAATGCCCCTACTACGTGAGTAACGCCACACTTCATACAGACTTTCTCATCGAGATAGTCGACGAAAAAGTTATAGTGTATTCTCTGTAACTAAACTAACATGGTCCACTATAATATAATCCAATTACTATAACTTCTCTCACAGAATTTCCTCTTCTACGCAAACTACTTCTGCTACGGTTAGTAAAGTGAGCCCCCACCACCACCACCACTACTACTACTACTACTACCAAGGCCACCGCCCCTCAACTTCTACGTGTATACTTGCCATAAATTTCGAGAAATACCAATTTATTTTTCTAATTGACACGTCATTTCAAAAGCTAGTCTGGCACTATAACCAGAATTCCTCGGCTAATGTATCGTAACCCCAACAGAAGAGCACATACTTTCAGTGAGTTTACTTTTCATTGTATTGTAAAACCACTTGTTAAAACATAATGTAAAAAAAGTGTGCGTGCGTAAGCACATATGCATCCACACTACTACAAACTGGTGTTTACCTGATTCTGAGAATGCCTACCGTATTAATACAAACTACGGTATAAAAGACAGCGGAAGGGAAAGACACTACTGTCGGTTTCATAATCATAGACAACCGAGTTTGAACCCTTGCATCTCCAAAACTATGAGTCGGATTTCAATATACTTACATCAAAATTTAGCTCATTTTACTCTGCGTTGAACCTTAATAGCTCTATATTTTTGACATATCGAGGTTGAAATAGCAAAAGACGCGGTTTTCTTGATACCGCAACAAATTTCATGCGTTTAGAGGCGTGTAACTCGATAAGTATTTGACCGAAATATTTGAAATTTTAACACAACATAGACAATTATATTCTTACATCGTGTACAAAATTTCAAAATCGTACGTTATTTAAATTTTGATTTATTAACAATATTCTGAACCCTTGCTATCTGGGTAACCACTCGATCGTTCGGCACGGGCAAACTATCGTTTTATTCAACGTAAAAAACTTAGTAAAAATATGTTAATAAAATGAAACATCGATTGGCCAATGTTGTAGTAGAATTTTTAAAATTTTGAAAAATAGATGGGTAATGCGGGGGTGGGTGTTACTATCCATGTTGCTAGTTTGTGTACGTGACATCCTGTCGGACTGTCTACCTGAATTGACAGACTGCATTGGCAATTCAGGTAGACAGATTCAAGCAAAATGGATAGTAGCGCCCACCCCTCCCCCCGCATTACCAATCTATTTTTCAAAATTTTAAAAATTCTACCACAACATTGGGTTATCAATATTTCATATTATTAACATTCCTGTACTAAGTTTTTTACGCTGAATAGAACGATAGTTTGCCCGTGCCGAGCGATCGAGCGGTTACCGAGATAGCAAGGGTTCAGAATATTGTTAATAAATCAAAATTTAAATAACTTACGATTTTGAAATTTCGTACACGCAGTAAGAATATAATTTTCTATTTTGTGATAAAATTTCAAACATTACGGTCAAATACTTATCGAGTTACACCTCTAAACGCATGAAATTTGTTGCGGTATCAAAAAACCAAGTCTTTTTGTCTTCCAACCTCAATATAGCAATTTTTTAACAACATTAAAAATAAAAAACTATTACGAGTAAACGCAGAATAAAATGAGCTAAATTTTGATGTATAGTATGTTAAAATCCGACTCATAGTTTTGGAGATGCAAGGGTTCAAACTCGGGTGTCTATGATTATGAAACCGATAGTAATCCTGGATACTTATAGTGGAAGAGAGACCTCTGTCCTCTCTCACAATGTAACCAGTTATGATGAAAGCGTTATAGTTTACTTCTCGTTTTCCTACTTGAAATCTCAATATTTATTTCATATGATTCGTCTTAAAAATGATATTTTATGGTAAAAAAATCTGTAATGATACGCGTTAAAATGACATTTTCTTATAAATGTAAATAATTTCCTAATTGATATTTTACCCTTAAAGGGTAAACTAAGGTTACCCTTAACCTTAAAGGGTTAGATTAATCAATCGTTGGGCGTAGGAGCGTGTTGACAAGCCATGAAACAAGATGGCCTCCCGGTCACTTATCCGGGATTTTACAACTTATTTCTTCAGTCTTTAAAAATTATTATAATTAATGTGTAAAATGTGTCTTTTAATACGCGTTTTCATTATATTTTTTATACAGACTTACAAAAGTAGGTATTAGGTTTACAATTTATAAAAAAATATCTGTTACTGTGGATCATTCAATGCTGTCCCGTTTTGGTAGGAAGCGGCAACAATATTACCTTCCAGTCAGTCTGCTGCGTAAGTTCGTGTGATTGGTTGTAGAAATGATTTTATACATAAAGAAATTGTTATGAAATACGTGATTCAATAGAATTTTTTTAAGAGATTTTTAAAATTTATTATTTGTTTCCGAGTTAACAACTTGTGTTTTGATGCCTCGTGTTAGTAGGCCGTTATAACAAGATGGAGGCTCTCGGTAACTTTTCCGGAAACATGTAACTAACTTAATTTCATCAATCTTTACAAATTATTTTTAAATAAAGAATTTCACAAAATACGTTTTGAAATAATATTTTCGAAGTAGATTTTTTTAAAGTAAGTTGATGTTTTGATGGCCCAATCTGTCGGTTATGCATCTTGTCGGTAGGGCGTGGCTTCTGGTTTACCTCCCGTTTTCCTATACGAGATCTTAATATTAATTTCATATGATATGATTTTGCCCGTAACAGACAGGTGGAGTGTCAAATTATTTACACACGATCTGTTAGTTGCAGGGCTAAAATAAATAGTTCTGTTTCTTATCACATGGTCAGCCAATTAAATGACTGAATCATTTAAGAACAGAAGAGGTAGAGGTGTACTGTGCCACTAATCAGAGTTATCTCCTCTGAAAGTAATGGATTTCATTATACAGCCAGACCCTGTGGTGAATGAAGTGAAAGTGTCATTTGCAGAGTGGAAAATAAATGCTTTTCAGAGGGCCTGGCATGCTGATAAGTGTACTTTTTCACTCAGTGAGGAAGGCAATGGTAAACCACCTCACTCCTCGATTTACTTAGTAAAACCTCTACAGGTTCAAACCAGCCTTTTGGCTGATGACCTAAACAACATGATATGATTCGTCTAAAAAATTGATATTTTATGGTAAAAAAATCATTCAAGATATGCCTTAAAATACATTTTCTTAATATACTTATATAATTCTCTTTAATTATTTTACTAAAAACCTTAAAATAACCACCAGGAGTTATATTGGCGACTAGGATCCATCTTGTTTTCATGCCCCACCGGTACGCGAGTACACCAAAGCGGCTGTACCAGCCTACCAGACATAATATTATTAACTAACTATTCCCAAACTCGAAATTTAAAACATTTATCACCTATAAACTTATATCAAAACACTTTTTATAGACATGTGCAATTTTTAAGTATAAAATAATCACCGGGAGTTATATTGGCGACCGGAATCCATTTTGTTGTCAATCCCTCTGATGACAAGTACATTGAAGAGGGGGTACAAGCGTACCAGACGTAGTTTTACTTACTAATAATTCCCAAACACGAAATTTAAAAAAAATATCACCTAGAAAATTATATAAAAACACTTTTTATAGACCTGTACAATTTTTAAGTTTTAAATAACCACCGGGAGTTATGTTGACGACCAGGATATTTATTTTTGTCATGCCCCACCGATACGCGAGTACACCAAAGGGGCGGTACCATCGTACCAGACATAATTTCACTTACTAACTAATCGCAAAAACATACGCATGCATATAAATGGATGCACATCGTATATTTATATTAATAATATAAAATAAAGTAGAAAGTTAATTTTAAAATGCATTGCAGATTATTATTTTATTTAGTTTATAACACTCAAATGTTCCATTTATTAAGTGAAGTTATTAATTTATGGAAAACAATTAACTAAGTAATATATTATGAATGAAGCTCATAGAAAAATTAATTTAGTAAATTCAATAAATTTAAGGTAAACTAGGGAGTCGTTAGAGTCGCTTATATGAGTTGGAGAATGTTGCAGCGTTTTACAAAACTTGTTTATGGTTTTTAATATTAGAAAGACAGAAAAATAAGTGAAGTTTGTGCGGTATTATACTTTGTAATATATATTCTTTTTCAATTTTGTACTGGATATTTTTATTCTGGATTTATTTTTGTACGCGTGTGAGTGAATTTCAATAGTAGTAATGCTAAACTAGTTTTCGACTAGCTCAGCAGTGACTGACCAATATAACCGATAATAATGGGGTAAGCGCACGATCAACCTAGCCTGATACTGGCGGTGTCGTGACAAATAGCTTTGAAGCAACGGCACACAAAATCTCGAGGGATTTCCTCCAACAGCCAACTAACTCTCCACCCTTTCACACTCTCTCTCTCTTTCTCTCTCTCTCTCTCTCTCTCTCTCTCTCTCTCCCTTCTCTTCCAAATAAACGTTAAATTCTCACCACTACTTCACCCCCTGCAGCATCATACCACACAACTACCACCTGTGGTTACGACCACCAATGAAACCCAATAATAAACAATGGAGGTAAATAATATTTTTCGTAAACTTTTTAATACAATATTCTTTTTATTAATTTATCAAATTCAGATACTATGGTTCATACGAACCAGATAACATATAACAATAAAGGGTTCAACTCAGTAAGGCAAGAAATTACACGATTTTGCAGAATATTTGTGAACAAAGACTAAAAAGGATAAGCGAATTGTTTTGTGATTAACTACTAGACAAAAGCGACCATATTTTTACAAGACAACAGATACGATGTGTTTGACTGCAGTAGAAGATTTTATAATAAATTAACCTCTGAACTTTAATACAGAAATTTTATTTAATATAAAATTCTTTAAATTATTATTTTATTTTTAAAATTCATCGGTAACATTTATTATATAGATGCTAATGTTTTGAAAATGTGAAATAATATGAATGGTAAGGTTTTATTTTGTGTTTTCTTTTTGTTGCTCATTGTTCTTATTTTTGAATGTAAGAACAGATTGTAAAATTGTTTCTAGATAATAAAAAAAGGAGAATTTATCAAATTTTCAAATTTTAGTGATGTTAGATAACCGGAAAGGCTGGTCGTCTATAAGAAGTAGATTTTGAAAAAAACATTTTTTGCAAGAAAATAGGTCCGATGGTATTAGACGGATAGTGCAGGTTATAGGAAGACAAGAATTTCCCAAGAAAGCAAAAAAATAATGAAAACGATTACAAAACGAGGACTTTACTTCGAAAGACGCCTGTGTAGTACATATGACAAACAGTTGACAAAAACTAAAATGTCTGATGAGAAGTCAGGAAGGATACAGATAAAATTTGGAATGAACCAAGAAAAAATCATAGTAGACCGAGTCGAGATCAAACTACTGATTACCTAATTACTTCGAGGGCCTCCACGAAGAGTAAAAACAGAATACGGAATGGACAAAAAAGGAGGAAGCTAACAGTTAACAGTAAATGTCCACCGTTACTTTATGTGGTCTAAAATACAATTTAAATTTAATAAGCAAGTCCTTTAGTTAATAAATGAAATTAGTAACACCTTTAATTATGAATATGACTACAACCTACCCCGACAAAAACCTAGCCCGTAATGGGAGCCACTAAAATGCGTTCAGCAAAGTAAAGAAAAAATAAAACTGGAAAAATTGGAACCCATCAAGTCTCTAACTAGTCACTCTTACTAGCAGTTTCATATAGGATTCAAGAGTTCGGTTTTGCAGTTTATGTTGAAATGTATCAAGTTTTGAGAAACATCTTAGGTAAAAAAAGACTAAATTTTAATTGAAGGTAGTAATTTAAGAAAGATACAATTAAATTAACTATAAATAAAATTAACCTAGATACAATTTTCTTTAAATGTTGATATGGATTGGTGGTGAACACTATTGTTATGAGCTTGGAGTATTTATTTAATTTTTAACTAATATAATTTAAAACAATTTTCCGGGTCACCCTAAATATTTTATTATCCAATAGCCCACCAGAAATTTGGTGTCGGTTTTTATAGTAATTGTAATTATTAATTAAATGAATAATTATAAACGTAGACAATAAAGTGATCCCTTCAAAACTTAAAACGCTGAGGTGTTGGAACCCTCTCGGCCCACTCTTTTGCTTTAGTTTCTGTGTAACGGGTTCTTCCTTGAATGACCACACCTACCTATCTACCCTTGCGGTTTCTCCACTCCATTCCATCAAAGGCTATTCATCAACCGAGTCTCACTGGGGGGAGTGCAGCACCCAATCCACTAACTCTTCTCAAATTGGAAAAGGCCCTTTAAATTAATGACGATCTCAAACTGACTGAACTCTAGTTGTACATATCACCAACCTTCCACTGACCAAATTCAATTTACTTGTGAGACTCCCTACCGAAACGTTTATTTTTATACTTCCACTATCTATCGTCCATTTCAAGTAGTTATTTAAATAATAAATAGTACGGCAAATATAACTAAATTTCCCGTAAATCATTCATTTAAACTGCATATTACTATTATTATTATTAGTCGTAAAGCTCCCGAAGTGGAAGACGCTAAGTAAATCTGGTTTTTTTTTGGGATTTCTTGTCCTTTTTATCCGCCCACCAGTTTTTCATTCTTTGTAATAATTCAGCCTTTCTCTGTTCACTCCACTTTGTTCCGGTTCTTGGAGCTTTTGTCTCTGGTTTAACCTCCCATTTTTTAACTTTTGTTCTAAAATTGTCTCTTATGAGAATTTCTTCTTTGGTGATTTTGACCAATTCTAAATCTTTTTTAACACTTTGTATCCATTCCCCCCTCCCATTAACAAGTGATGATACATATTTTACTATTCTCTTTGTGAGTCTATTGTCAGGAAGCCTCATAATGTGGCCATAAAATTGAAGGCGTCTTTTCGTCATGTCTGTCTCTATGTTGAAATATTCTTCAATTTTCGACGTTCTCTGTAATCTGTACCCGTTTTCGGTCCATCTAGGTCCAAGAATTTTCCTAATTATTATTATTATTAGTATTATTATTATTAACAACCAGACCAATTAACGAACTTCAGATTAATTAACGAACTTCAATAGCTTGCAGTCCCTTCTTTGTAGATTTTTGAAGTGATAATGCATGTAAACAGCCTCAGATTTGCAGACGGCACGATACTGCTGTTATCCGTGCAGAGTACCCACAACGAATGCTACAGAGCATAGTGAAGGTAGCGAAGAGTTTGGTGCTGAATGTCAAAAAAGTCAAACGATATTCATAAAAATCTTAAAAATATAAGAACAGTGTAGCAAAACTTGTAAATTTATAAATAAATTGTCGAGAAAGTTCAAAAGTACAAATACATATTTGGGAACAAGTTTTTAACGAAAATAACGCTGTACTAAAGAAATCAAAGCTAATAAGAAAATTACTGTGAAGTTGAGGACACCACATTACATTAAAGTTAAGAATTTACTTCTTAGATGTTCTCATTATCTTTTTTACGGAAAGGAGGCTTGGAAGAAAAACATCACTGAAGATTGGAGGCATTCAAAAAGTGATTATATCGAAGGGTTTTGAGATGCTGGGTGGATCGTGTTATTAGAATGATAGAGAAGAAGAAAGAGGTAGTAAAAAATAAAAAAAGTTATTTATGCGATTAGAGGGAAGAATTACAGATTAATCCGTGTAAATTATTCTGGGAAAAATTATGGGCAAAAGTTGTCTGGGTAGAAGACGGATATCCTGACAGAACAACTTGAGAACACACTTAACAAAAATAAATTAATTAAAAAATATTTTTCCAGTTGCAGCTCTACTAATTTTGTTAGAGCTGCAGCATCAAAAGTCAAAAGATGACTGCCAACCTTCTTAGAGAAACACTTAATAGAAAAGGATATATGTATAGGTAAATTTTAGGGAATTTAAATGTCTACAGCCATAACACAAAAAAAAATTACTATGTTGCTAATCACAACACTAAACTGTTTAAACAAAATTTGGTGTTTTAAGAACTTAACTGTTTACAGGTAGAAAGTACATTAACCAATTACCACAAGCTTTCAAAAGCTGTGGTCATTTTTATTTATTTAAAAAAATACTTGATTGTTGAACATTTTTACAGTACACAAGAGCACAAGAGCCCTTTTCTGTACATATTTTTGGTTTTAAAAATAAATTTCTAAGTAAAAGATAAGGTAAATTGTGTATTATTGAGTAAATTAGATGACACACTTTTCGAAATATGTGTTTATGTTCAGACTTACCAGTTTTTATTTTGGTATTTCCTACACTCTTTTTGGAATCTCCAATATGTAGTTTAAAGCTTTTTTTATTTTATTTTATTTATTTTTTGGTTTTAACGTCCGTCTGTTCTGCAATTACTGCTAATGTAGACGGTGAAGGATGAAATGATTTTTTTTCGTAACGTATAAAAATATGCCGTGCCTGAATGGTAGTTTGTAGCGTTTTCATTCTTTATTAACATTAAAATATATCTTTCTTCTTAATCACAATCTTCTTTTTAAAGTCCCTCTGCTATCGCAGGTCGGAAATCATCATCCTCATTACGCGGACTTTCGCTGCTGTTCGGAACAGTTCCGTATTACTTCAACCAAACCAGTCCCTCAGGTTCTTGAACCAGGATGCCCGACGTCTATCAATGTTCCACTTGCCCTTTTAGCTTAAATCATCATATAAATTAAATAAATAATAATTAGTTTACTACGTATTCTGATTACTTTACAAAATTTATTTGTTCAAAAATTAAAAGAATATGAAAAAATAAAAAATATATTGAAGAATTTGGAAATCTTCAGCTCTGATTATCCGTAGATTCCCAGTTTTTATATATTTTGAGGCGCAGAAAATCAAATCATTCCTTGCGCCCCATAATTCAAAATGTCCTTATCACAAAAACTACGACCGAAAATTTTTAAATCACTGTATTTTTGGACCCGATATCGTGAACAATGAGGTAAAAAACCATTTTTTGTTAATGGGATTTACCACGTAAAGAATTTCCAAAAAAAATCTTTATGAATTCTTAAACATTAATTAACCGTTCTCTCGACAACTTAAAGGAGAAGTTCTTGTTGCAATTTTTAAAAATTGTCTCAAGTTTTTAGAAGAATTAGTTCAGGAAAATAATCAGTTCTACGCTAGAATTTAGCAAAACATTGTAAGAAATTACGTATATAAATAGAAATTCTGTCTTATGATTAATAGACCTTATTCAGGCTGCATAAATTTTGGTGTAACTATAAGTACTCTTGAATTTTTATTGCTCTACACTAAGAGGATAACGCTGTTAAAGCTTTCTTTATAGAAAGCATTTAATTCGACATAAAATGTATTATTAAGGATTTATTGGATAAATCTATTTTATTATGACGTCGTATTACTTGAATAAATAATATAAATTGCATTAAAAAAAGAGACAAGAATAAATTTCAGTATTTATTCAAGCGAATATTATTACTATTCTGCGATATACTTAAGGCATCGACCGATTTGAATATTATTATAATATACAGTTTAGAACACGTAAGTTGTTACTGCTGTGTATAGGGTGTCATTAAAATCAATTGACAATTCGAATATCTGTATAAATTGTTCATGAATTCATATCAGAGAATTAAACAAAGAAAATAATTTAAATTCCAAACTTAATTCTTCCTAAGCAACAAAATATTATGAAATTGATATTTTTTAGTTCTCTTTCCTTTTTATCTATATGGTGTGTAAATTTGTTTTATGTTAATTGTTTATTTGTTCAAGTACTTTTACCGATTTTGAAGCCATGTTGTGGATTTTTTTTGCTATAGGCCTAGATAAGATATCACCATGACATACAACTCCCAACCTGAATGACCTGGAATGTAGCCAGGATTTTGGTTCGGGGGGCTAAGTCCGAAATTTTTTCTGGTTTACGTTGGACTATCGTGCGTATTAGGACTAGTGAAGAGTGATAGATTTAAACGAGCAATGAAAAATGTCGGAGCTGACCGGGAATGGAACCAGGGGCCCGGGGCATATCAGACTGGTATGAAATTTGAATTTTTCTTTCGGGGTGAAGGAGCTGAAGCTGCCAAACCCCTTCCTTAGCTACGTGCCTGCCAGAGACTAATCTGTTAGGTTATCATAGTTTTTTTTTATCCGAGGCGGCGAGAAAAACTCATGTTCATTCCCTCACGATGGGGGAAGTAGTGTTGGACTAAATTGAGGCGTCCTCGTTCAGTCCTAAGGAGGCCGCAACCGCCTACCAACCAAAAACCCGCCACCTGGCCACTTGATCCGGCATCAGCAAAGAACCCTCCACCTCCCTCGGAATTGTTTATAAAATACTACAAGGGAAATGTCGGGTTAAGAAATTTACTTACTGTCAGCGGGGTGTGGAAGGGAACCGTACCCTAATTCCCCTCTCGCTGTCACTGACGAAGACTTACTCTCTCACTTTCATTCATCTCTTTCATCACCAGCTCAGGAAATTAGTGTGCCTACCTTACCTACTGAGATCGGGACAGGATTGATTCACTGTGGGAGAGGGCTATCCCGCTAATCTCCATATGTCTCCTCCATCCGCAGTCTCCCGACCACCCTCTCCGCAAACTGAGCGACCAACTTCCAGCGCTCCTCCTTTAATAGTAACCTATTTATTAGACAATTTTTTAACTTAAAATTCATGGTTTAAACGATTTATTTTTTTACAAAGTGTTATTCTTTTGCAATCAGTTTTTGTTAATGCAGTTATTAACTTTACGCAGGAATGATAAAATTCTGAATAATGACAATATAAACGTTCTTAGAATGAAAACATAAAACAATCCTAGTAGCGAGTTTAATAAAAAGAATAAACTCTGAGCTAAACTTGATTCTGAGCTGTCCATTAACCCTTTCTAACCCAGTGTGACATAGAAGTCACATTGGACTGAAATAACAGACATAAAAATTTTAATTGTTAGCGGCTACTTTGGATTGAAGAGCGCTGGATGTGAAGTGTAATAATTTTCTGTACCCTAGCCAGGAGTCGAACCTGACAACTCCGCTTTGCAGTGTAATATGCTGACCACTATGCCACAGATGTGACCATTAGTTTCTTTTTTAAGTTAATTTCAGTTTTAAATATTCGTATTCATTTACTAAAATAAAGTAGCATTTCTTCGAGTATGTTGAATGTACATACAAGTATATTTTTTAGACTGTAAATAGTGATTTTATCTATTTTACCAGAATTTTTGAATTGTAAAATTTTTTAAGTCTTAAATAATGATTTGATATTAAAATCATATTTAGTTTTTTTGCTACAAATCTAAGAGAATATTGTTTAGCAAGCCTGAACATGATTTACTTATTCATATTGTTGGGAACTTTGATATCAAGTCCCAAAGTAACATATGTGTCACATTTTGTTGTCAGGCCATCAAAAAGGCTGAGGGTCTAAAAAAGATTTAATTTCACTTAAATGTCAGTAGAATATATGAAACAATGTACATGTATTTAAAAAATTTAGGATTGAAAGGGTTAATAATATCGCACCCCTGTTGCAATACTGCCATAAGTGGAAATCAGTAAATTGTTCAGGAGAGCAGTTTAAAGTTTGGACTTGGGAGAAAATAATGTACAAAATATTACTAAATACATATATATATTTTTTATCTATCCCATACAATAAAAAAAATATATTACAAACATAATTTACACAAAATAAAGAAATAAAAGTCACATAAAATTTAAATTATGTAAAATTATATAAAGTAATTTGAGATGTGGCAGTCTTGCACCAAGACAAATGTTCTTATTTTAACTTAAAACAACTTGTGATTTACATAATGAATGCTTACTTTGTAACTAAAACTAATTAAGTTAACATTAATAATATTAGAACAATCATATTATGTTTCAGTACATTAG
Organism: Catonia carolina; assembly: GCA_035578175.1. Classification (NCBI taxonomy): domain Eukaryota; kingdom Metazoa; phylum Arthropoda; class Insecta; order Hemiptera; family Achilidae; genus Catonia; species Catonia carolina. The sequence goes on along the minus strand of JAQMRL010000002.1, from coordinate 14,967,776 downwards.
TTAATACAATAATAGAACCAACAAAATAAAAATACAACCCTGAAAAGCAATTTTTTGGTCAATGTTGTTAGTTCATTAAACATTAATTAATAAAATATCTAATGAGTATGACAAAGAAGAAATTGAAATGTATGCCATCAAATTTATTAAATGTCTACAATAATAGCTTAAAATTAAAATGTTTAAACACTAGAGATTATAAAAAAAGAGTGATATGACTTTGGTATAACATTCGCTTCACAGAGTGAAATCAAGTCATTTTTTTGTGTTTATGGTTATATTATAACCATAAACACATACATTATAATTAAACCATAAATTAGTTGAAACTGAAAGTGACGATGACAATGATGGAGATAGTAATGATGCCGATCATGAGATGACGATGATTAGTAGTAGAAAGTAGAAAAAAATTAAATCATTAATAAAATCGTAAAGGTAAGTTCAATGTTTTAAAACGTTTCAGTTTGTGAATATCTTTGTAGTTGGAGGTTATTTTCTAAAGGATTTTGATGCTCTTAACTTTTTTAAATGTTTCTCGTTAAGTTGTTTAATTTCTTTAATTTTTTAAATTGTATGAAATCTCCAAAACTTATGATCTAAAATGATAAAATGGCAAATGATTTTCCTATCACCCTGTTTTATATTGTATACTATCCTTATAAAGTACCTTCATCTATCTCGGGTTGAATCACATATGCATTCAATTTCACTCATGATTTTATTCTTGTTCATGTTCAATGCAGTTATCCTTAATTTAAACAACTTTACATGTTACAATTACCTTTGGATTTTCATTTCATATTTAAAAAAATTTTTATGAACAGATGTTTTAAAATACGGATGTTAAATTTAATAATAAATTTTACAATTTTTTTATCAAAATATAAACGGACATTTTGTGAACGAATTTAAAATTTCAGTTGAATGAATTTGAAAGATTTATTCATGATATAAAAATGTATTATAAATTTTTTATGAATTTAAAATTGAATTTTCAGTTGAATTGAATACGTTTTGTTATACATATTATTTTTTTAAAGTGCTTACACAAATGCATACCTGTATATACAGGTGTGTAGATATGGGCAGGACACACGAGTAATTATACTTTTAAATAAATTAAATGAATTGTAAACTAAAACAGTTTTTCTTGCCTTGCTGATTTTTTTCAATTAAAAAATTTTATTCACGCTACAGCATAATATAAAATAATATTATCGAATTTCATTAAAATTGTTGAAAAAATTCAAAAACATATATTTCCCTTTTTTAAAAATTTAATTTACCTAGTTGGTTACAAGCAATATTTAATTTACAATACATTAATTTACCGTTTAACCGGATCCCTTCATCCGGACGAAAATCTAAGTATTAGATGTTATTTTTTTATACTATAATTACAGTAGTTTGTATTCAATTCAATTCAATTATTTATTTATTTATTAAATACAAAGCACATTTACATTTTATTTACTAATTTCCGCGTAGGACGAGCCTGTAGGCGGGAATGAGTTGTAGCCTACTTTATTATATACATATAAATTATCGATTAGTAATTACTTAAAATATTTTTAACAATTTTTATTACACAGCTTACTGAAACTTAATCTAGTAATAAGATTTACAATTATAAATAATTAAAATTTACAGTTGAACTTCGATAAAACGAAATCTTGATTACACGAATTGTTTTACTGCACCGTGACATTATAATTAAACTATATCTAAATTTACCTCGATTTATCGAATAAGTACCTTGATAAAACGAAATAGTGTTATGCAATAAGTACGAAGTTACACGCTGTACTATGATTTCTCTGTGAGTTTTAACGTAGATTCTTTTGATTTCCGTCAACTGGAAACGTCAGTAACGAAGTTACTCTAGAGAATTTCATCATGGTTGATGAACAGATTATTGTTAGTGATTTTCCGAACGATGACGACATACGTAATGGTGTTAGTAAGTCCACTAACCGGGATGATGAAGAAGAAGAAAAAGATAAACTGCAAAGACCAGCAGCAGGAGAAAAAACCTACCGACGACGAGATTTTACAGTCATTTAAAATAATTAGGCTTGGGCTACAGCTCAACGATGAAGTGCCTGACAGTATTTTTGAAACGTTAAATAATTGTGAAACTTTTGTTGAATGTATTGCTTTATTCAAACACATAAACAACGGGAAATTACTCACTTTTTCAAGGTGTAAATTAACATTTAAAATACTGTAATTAAATATTCTTACCCATACCTGTCAATATAAAAAACGAAGAATGCATTAAGGATTAGTGTTTTTACAAACAATTTAGATAAAGTTAGTGTCTTTTATGATAGTGTTTTAAAGAAATATGTACTAAAAATAAAAATACAGTAGGTATTAACCTACAAATGAGTTTCTTCTTCTTCTTCTATATGCCTGCTCCGCGTCGGAGATTGGCGATCATCATCATGATTCTAACCTTGGAACCAGCCGCTCTGAAGAGTTGAACTGAGGTGGTCCCAAACCACCCCCGCAGGTTCCCCATCCAAGAAATTCTCCTTCTCCCCGGTCTTCGTTTACCCTCAATTTTGCCTTCCATGATGCACTGCAGTAGGTGGTATTTTTTATTCCGCACTATATGGCCAAAATATTGGAGTTTCCATCTTTTGATATTGAAAAGAAGTTCTGTATTTTTGTTCAAACGGCTTAGAACTTCCCCATTTGTAATTTTATCCTTCCATGAGATGCGGAGCATCCGCCGGTAAGTCCACATCTCAAACGCCTCCAATTTCCTTTCCAAGGACTTAGTCAATATCCATCCCTCATGACCATAAATGAGTACAGGAATTACATAACATCTGAGTATGCGAAGTCTTGTACTGAGGTTGAGTTCTCTATTGCAAAGCAAATTTTTCATTTTTATGAATACAGCTCTTGCCTGTTCAATGCGGGCCCTGATCTCCTGACTAAAGTCCCATCTCTCATTTAAGAGACACCCAAGATACTTATAGAACTTGACTCGCTCAACCACACTACCATCAACCGAAAGGACAGCATTTACTTCATGTCTACTGACAACCAGGAACTTTGTCTTGTGGATATTCATTCTTAAACCATAAGCGTTGCTGACTAAATTCACATGGTCCAACAATGTCTGCAGATCCTCAGCACTTCCAGCCATCAGGACTGTGTCATCTGCATATCGCAGGTTGTTGATTTCCAAACCATTTACCCTGATGCCACGTCCACATCCCTCCAGGGCCTCTGACAAGATGGCCTCCGAATAAAGGTTGAAGAGCATTGGAGACAATACACACCCCTGACGAACTCCCCGCCGAATTAGGATCTCCTCCGACCCGTCATCGCCAATTTTTATGTTTGCACGTTGACTCCAATATAAATTTGCAATTACTCGAATGTCACGTCCATCAAGACCCACCCGCTGCAAGATTTCCAACATTTTAGCATGCTGCACTCGGTCAAACGCCTTCTCATAATCAATGAAGCACATGAATACATCTCTGTCGACATCCTGACACCTCTGAGTGAGAACCTGTATAGCAAACAGTGCATCTCTAGTACCAAGTCCTCCACGAAATCCAAATTGAGTCTCGGTCATAACCTCCTCACATTTTCGAAAAACCCGATCATGTATTATCTTTAAGAAAAGCTTAAGTATGTGACTCATCAAACTAATTGTGCGATACTCTTCACAACGTTTGGCATTTGTCTTCTTTGGCAGTGGAATGAATGTCGATTTAAGCCAGTCCTTGGGAATGATACCAGTCTGATATATCCTGTTGAACAAAGATGTCAGAGTTCCAAGCTCCTCTTCATCCAAGGTCTTCAGAAGTTCTGCATTAACTTCATCTGGTCCTGGAGCCTTTCCAGGCTTCATTTTGTTAATGACATTTTTCACCTCCTTTCTAAGGATACTTGGACCTGTATCTGTTGTGGTAACACCGTGCTCTTCTGTACGATTGTCTTCAAAGAGTCCTTCCAAGTATCTCTCCCAAATTTTCAATTGATCAGAGGTAGAGGAGATCAAGTTACCGTCTTCATCCAGCAAAACACCAGTGTTCCTCTTAGGTCGTCTGTTCGCCAATTCATCAATTTTCCTGTGCAGATTGAAATTGTCATGTTTGCTCTGGAACTCCTCAATCTCCTGACACCTTTCATTCATCCACTTTTCTTTAGCTACTCTTATTTTAGAACGTATCCCTCTCTGCAATGCAATATACCTTCCTCGATCTTGTCCCTTGCTTTCTCTTCTTTGATCCATTAGATCAAGAATTTCCTTTGTCATCCATACTTTATGTCGAGTTTTCTTGTCTGCTTCCAGTTGCTTTTTTGTTGTTAAGAGTGTCTCCTTTATCACTAACCACTGAGAGTCAATCTCTGCATTCTCGTCCATCTTCCTAAATCCCCTAATCAATTCCTGGCGAACACTCTCTCTGAGATTAACCTGTTTCAACTTAGTCACATCTATCCTAGTTTTCACTGAATGCTTTTGTACTGCATGCAATCTGACTCTCAGGTTTCCCACTAGTGGATTGTGGTCTGATGCTATGTCAGCACCTGGATAAGTCCGGACAGAAACAATGCTGTTTCTGAAACGCTTATTTACTAAGACATAATCTATTTGGTTTCGAACTATATTATCAGCCTTATCCTGAGGTGACTTCCATGTGTATAACCTTCTACGTGGTAATTTGAAACACGTATTCATGACAACCAGGCAGTTTTCCTGGCAAAACTCCACCAGTTTGTTGCCTCGCTCATTCCGTTTTCCTAGACCAAAAATAAATGAGTTTCAGATGCTTTTAATTATAGCCAAGATCTATAAACTAGGTAAGTTCCTACTTGAAATCAATACATACTTTTTATACTATTATTAACCGTAATTAAGTAAAACATGATCACTAAAAAAAATATACTAGTTAAGACGTATCTATTAAGAAAATTAACTGTATTTAATTCATCATACAACGTGAAAAAATTCGTTAATAAGAATTAGCTTGGAAATCTTGTTACTTCGATATAACGAATACCTCGATTTAACAAATTTTTTCCCAGGATTCTCGATTTCGTTATATCGAAGTTCGACTGAATAAAATTTACAAAAAACCAATATTAATATTTTCACTTTATTAAAGAAAAATTACACTATTTTCTATAAAAAAAATCCCCTCAACTCATTAAAACAATGTGTACGGTACAAACTATCATACAATACCGTAAATTAATTATTTTTAAGGGATCAAAGATTAAAGTTTTTAAGAAATAAATATATAAATACAAATGAAATCCTAGCAAAATTCTGTTTGAAATTTATTGAAAACGATAGGATAATTTTGCTGATTACTAAAAGGAAAGCTTAAAATAAAATTTCTTCTTTTCCCAAGCCTCTATTTTATGTATTTTCTATTATCTATTTTCATGTATAGAAATATAGTCAGTACTATTTACGGATAGGCCCCGTATCCGCATAAGTCACGTCACTCAGGGCTAAATATGGATATATCAGCATACATTATTATTAAGTAAAAGTAAAGAAAAAAATATATGATTTAATTTTCGTGGATTTTGAACCTTTCAACCAGTTTTCTATCCAGGAAAACAGATTTTTATAAAACAGTTCTTATCCCAACCCACAATTAAATGCGTCTGAGACATAAAAGTAACCTTCGCATTCCTCTCCCCATTTTGTTTAAATATTTTACAGCAGGAGTTAGAATTGTAACAAACCACAAAATTTACATTACTAGACTACTACTACCCTCAAACTAACCCTTAAATATTAAATGAATTCGTAAGTTGGTACCTGCACCGCCCTGGTTCCCTAACATATTTTTCCAGAGTAAGCCTGTTACTTTCATTTAAGTACTTATTGGTTTCCTGGACACTTAGGCTACTTCTCTTCTCCCAAAGCATTTTATTCTAAATTCTGTCAACAAATAACATCTAGATATAAAATTGATGGTAGACGTAATTTTCTGAGGTTATAATTTAACGTAAATATGATTCAATAATTAATATTTAATTATGTTTTATAAGTTAACGTAAAATTATGACAAATATATAGTTACTTTCTTTGGATGAACCAGGAAAATAGTGGTTCTAGTTTGTATTTTTAAAAGTCAGTGAAAAGCAAATATCTTTTTGTCGATTTGCGCGTGTGTAAGAGCTCATTAGGTATTCTGGATGCTTTTAATTGAGTAGCCTACTGGAGTTTTATATTTTAGTTTTTTCAGAAGTTGCAGCATTTTTTTGGTTATTAGCGACTACTATGGAATACGGTACAGAATTGATGGTTCTTAACATGTGATAATGAAGAACGTTGACCAGAGATTTTTTTAATACATAACAATATACATACACATATAGATATTTACACATAAAATTTAAATAAATAACAATTGATTAAATATAATAAAACAATACCCACTAATTTCAAATTATGTGTTAGGGTAAATAATTCCTGGAATCGAATTCGGGGACCTTCCACTTTACAATGGAAAGCAAAGCATAATATAGCGTTCTAACTACTGGACCACGGAGGCGACCATGCTCTAGTTTGTTTATTTTACGGTTTTACGCCCGATTGCTTTGAACATTGGGGCTATTGCAGACGATGGGGAAAAACCTGATCAGTAATCGATCCCGGGACTCCTGGCGTAGAAACCAGTTGCGATGACCATTACACCACAAGTCGACCTATTTGTTTTTAAAAATAATTTTTTATTACAAAGTATACTGTCGTAATATTATAGTAATTAGTCATTAAAATGTTTTTCGTAGTTAGTATTTAGTTCAGAGTAATAGTTACAGCGTTTACAGGCTACGTAGACCATTATTTTTTAGGCTACATACCTTGTTTTATTATTGAGAGACATATAAATGCATGAAAAGGGTAGTTATTTTATAGAAATGTTTACGCCGTTTATTATACAGAGTTTATTAAACGGGCATGTCCTTTTGTGTAGATTGTATGAACAATAAAAAATTTATCTAAACTAGAGAAATAATCTACTGGTAAAAGTTTAGTGAAAATTGCCGTGGTTTACTGTGCTATTAGTTTCATAGTAATTATAAGGTAATTTACAGATTGCAAATATTATTACTGAATGCATAAGCTGTATTGTGTTCCAAGTGGATTATCTTAGAGGTATGGTATGTGAATCGGTGTAAGAGAATGAGAATGTATAAGTTCAGTATTGGACGCATGTAGTAATTTTGGAAGGAGGGTGTGTGTGGTCCTTAATACTAAATCGCCTTGCAGCTAACTCCCCTCCGTAGCCTGTTATCTCCGGAAACAGAATCCCATAGGAAAGGTCCCTGTAATGACCCAACTGGGAATGTTGGGTCGGTCGTCCATTGCATTTACATGTAAATACACGATTCTTGATCGGTAGATGAATGGAACGAAGGAAAGGAAAGCGGGTCATTTTCTGGTAAGCTTATTGAATACGAAAATAACAGACTTTTCATGTACCACACGTTTTTCTATTCCATCTTGAACAGATCTACTGAACTAAAAATAAAGTAGTACATACAATGGTTCTAACAATACCTCTCAAGATAAGAAAAAGAAACATTGTGGCTACATTAATTACAGCTCACGTCAAAATCTTTGAAAATCCAATGGAAAAACAATTAATACATTATCTTGTAGCTAAATCACTCACTGACAATAAAAAGACAACCTACAAATTTTTACCCACGTAAAAATTATACATTAAATCTAAAAAGTTTTTATAAGTTTTCTAAATTAATTCAGTCAACTCTATGAAAATTGGCTGTAAAATGAACCAAATGATTTTGGACGAATACAATCCCATTGTAAGGTTAGCAAACCACTCAACTACAGAAATCCTGGAACGGCCTTTTTCTTGTTCCTCTTATTCTTTTTACGGTGTTTGTCTTCTAGCCTGTTTCGACTTGCAAATGATTTCATTTTTCATTAGAACATATGATTAAAATAAATTACTTATTCTCAGTGTTGTAGGGGTCTTCCCAAGCTTATTTTCCCCTCAGGTTTATAACCCAAAACCTTGAATCACATGTAGTTCGTTTTCGTTATGTACCAAGGTATTGCAATTATTCTGACTTAATTTTGATATAAATATTTTAAGGATAACTGATTCTCTCGGTTGTCTCAGTTCTCTAAAAATAAGAGAATGTTCTCGATGAGAAACCCAGTTTTAAATTTTAAACCATTTATAGCAGTAGTTTTTCTCTAGAAGGAAAAAGTAGTCTATACTTTCGCGCGCGCAAACACACCAACATCCTTCGTAAAATTACCGTTTTAGGTTTTGGATGAGAAAACTTAAAGGAAACGTTGAAATTCGGGTACAAAAGTTTTTATCACAATACGTTGTCGTTTTATATTATAGCTTATAAACGCTAGTAAAAAATAAGATGAATTATTTATTTTTAACGAAATAACTTATAAAATGGCCGCAGTTTACTCTATGATGTCTTCTGAACAAAATATCGCTTTTGAAAAAGAGATAAAAAAAACTTATCGTTACTATATTTATGTATACAGTTATAATGCAATAAATTTTACATGAGAATCTGAACGAATCAGTTTATAAAAAGTTTTGCTGCAAGTCATTTTCAACAAGGAAAATTGAAGAAGAATTTTTGAAAAACTTTTATCATATTTCTTATATTTCTCATGTCAGTTACAGTGATAGATGAGTTACGAAAATGAGATTTCTTGCTAAGTTCGGTCAATAAACTGAGTTGTTTCTAAGTCATTCGTCAAGTACTGTTGCTTCACTCACAAACCATCTGCTTTTTCTGCTGCAGCAGAAGCAAAACACTGTTCTATCATCTTTTGTTACTTATTCTTTCACAAAATTAGATAAACTATTTTTTATCTCTGGAAAAAAGTTTCGATTTCGGAAAATATATATGAATTCTTATTTTCCGGGCATTATGTAATTTATTTGTTTGTTATAAAATACTTTCCTAACTAGTCTCTCATATGGACATTGAGATATTTTCAAAACAAATAATTATACACGATCAACTTACAAGTTTAAATTTAAATAAAAAACTTTAATCATCCTAACAGGTATTCACAAACTATTTTTCAAGAAATAGTACACCATGCGTAATCTTATTAAACGTAAAAATGGCGTAAATAGAAAATGTTTAAGAAAAAATTATAGTTTTATAAATAAACCCCAAAATAAATTGGTGGGGTTACTTGAATAATTTGTAAATCACCTAGGATGTACTGTGAAAAAGAATATTTTTAACTTTCGCTGTTTCTTATTTGAAAATATTCAAATGACATAGCCTGAAGCTGAATACAAATAATTATTTTGTTACAACAATAATAATCAGATCTTCATGAAATCTTAACCTTCTTCTCCTTCTTCTTTTTCTTCTTCTTCTTCTTCTTCTTTTTCTTCTCCTTCTTCTCCTTCTCCTCCTCCTCCTCCTCCCAATTATATGACAAGCATTTAAGAACAGAAGAGGTAGAGGTGTAAAATACACTAGTCAAGTTATCTTCTCTGAGGGTAATGAATTAATTTCATTATACAGCCAGACACTGTGGTAAATGAAGTAAAGATGTCATATCCAGGGTGGAAAGTAGATGCTTTTCAAACGGCCAAGCACGCTGATAAGCATACTTTTCCACTCTTTAAGGAAGGCCAATAAAAACCATCTCACTCCTACTTTTACTTAGTAAAGCCTCTAGAGGTTCAAACCAGCCTTTCTGCTGATTACCTAAACAACACAGACACATTAAAAGATTTGTACTCGATATTCGTTATTATCTTCGGTGTATTAATATTTGTACTTATTTATATTGAACTAACGAGTTTTCATGGTGTTATAAATTTTATTGAATTTGTTTTATAAACGTTTGTCGGTGTCCAGTACAAATCAGATGTTCAGATCATTATTTGAAGTTAAATTTGATATAGTACAGTTCATTAGTAATTAACAGATAACATTGGAATTGAAGGATAGTTTTTCTTAAGTTTCCTAATTTTCACTGCCGGAAAGTTGTAATGTATACATCCATATGGGCATTATCAGACTTTTGAAACAGTAAAAATGGTATTAATGTAAACGTAAGATTTGCAATGAATAAATTTTTAAAGCTAAGTCGATGTTTCAGAAGAAGTCGTTTAATTTTTTCGATGATTTTAAGGAACTCTTAGTTTTCACATTTTTGAGCTCAAACTGAATAGTAATTTTTACTTAGGGATACATTTTATGCGTAAAAATGTATAGATAGAAACCCTTACGAAACCACATATTTCTGACGTAATTTTTTCACGAATATTAACTCTTTCTCAGTCTATATGATAAGAAGTGGAGAAGTTTGGTACAAAAAAAGAAATTGTGCGGCTAGAATAGAATATTGAAAGACTATTTAAGTAACTTAAAAACATAGAGTTAGATCAAGTAACTTTTTACTGAATAATCTGGTCGTTTATCTTGACGGGAATTGCCTTTCCCGCTCAATAAAATAAATAACCCAGGCACTAAAATACTATATATATGATGAAACAAACACAATGCAAATCCATTGTATGCACTAAAAGAATAGGTGATTTTGAACTATATTGAAATTTTATTCAAAATAATTGGAAATGAAATTCTAACCTAAATATGGGTTTTGGTTAAATTTATTCCCGTATTAAATATCAGTATATAAATATCTTTTAAAGTTTCCATTCATAAATTTGATGTTTCCAATCTAACCAGTTTACTAGATGTTTTGTTATATTTTGAATACTTAAAGATTACTACTGCAAAATTCTGGTATGTCAACATATATTTATATAAAATATATAACACCGAAACGTTGCTTCATTCGGGATCTGGGTTTAATAAGAAATAAACAGACTTATATCAACTTATTACAATTTTATTTATTGACAAGAATTTTAATTACAATTAATGATTAAACGTACCCTACTAACAAATACAAGTACATAAATTAAATCAATTACAAAATTTAAGGTGAAACCTAACAATAAAATACAGTTCTTTTGAAATCAAAACAAAAATTGGTTTACCTGTTCGTAACCACTTGTTACTACCCGTATACATCACACTATTTTTGTAGTTCAGAATCAGTCTCGTAACGATACTATTTCGAATGCCTGACACTATCCACTCATGATTCGGGTGTTGACTGACTTACTAAACAGGCGCTAACTGTTTTTATACCTGCAGTTTGATGGCTAATCTAGACCCTTCGAATACTTTTTTCCATTTAAGTGGAACATCGTAGAAGGAATTAAAATAAAACCATATATATTTCTACTGTTTTAGATTTCTTAGAATTCCCATCCAAAACATATCATTCTTCACAATTCACTATCCTTGTACAACACACTCCACCCTATACAATACACAATTCTTGCAATAAACCCATTAACTATTTCTACACTAATCACGAACTATGATACAATATGGCATCCTTACATCAAGAACATTGAAAGAGAATCCTATGGAAGTTTTGAAACAGTAGAAAAATAAAGTGTAGATAAAATAGCTTGATATAGGCTATCTCTTGAAAATAGGCTTGTGTTATTAAAGTTATCGTTAGTCAATTGTGTTATCAAAATATCCCAACATCTTTAACTTTGATTTTAATTTATGTCCGACTGTTTTGCACATTTTTGTTAATGCGGGCGATGAAGGGTGATAACTGAAAGTGAGTGATGAAATTCTCTGTCAAACCTTACCGGGAATCGAACCCGGGCCCTTGGCGTAGAATCTAGTTGCGCCGACCACTACACCACGGGCCAGCTCAACATATTAACGGCGTTGTTATTATGGTAATTAGTATATTATCATTGTAATGCTAATCATGCAACTTACAAAGGAACACTGCAGGTTGTTATTCTTTTTAGCAGTTCCTAGTTTAGTTGTAGGTAGGCTCTGTATAGCAGTAACTGAGTACTAGAGTACATTATCCGAGTAAGTTATCTAGTAAAACGCGGTAGAAGTACCATATTTTAATTACTTTCATTTTAATTCGCGCCGGCCAATAAACAAATTTTGTAACTTTTTTAAATTATACTTGAAGAAGTGAAATTGAAAAAAGAAATTGAAACACAATATACTACGAATTCATAATTCTATGGAATTTTATTCATAATTTTAAAGAAGCTTAAAAATTGTTCTTTATCTATCCTTTTTGCCTTGCAGCGTTGGACCACATTTAAAACTTCCGAATTTCAATCTTATTCCTTTGAGTCCTGAGAATTGACATGGGAAAGACTTTTTATTCTGCAGATGGGAGTGGTGATCCGTGCCATCTGTATCATATATTTCAAAAATCGTTTAAGAGATTTCTTTTAGCCTCTCGTACTCCAACTCCAGCATGTAACCTGAAAATTGTGCTTCTGTTAATCAAGTGAAAGTTTGGGTAATCAACCTCCAGCAGAATGCTGTGTCGATAAATAAATTTTTTAGGAATTGAGGATTCGTTCTTTAGTATTTTAACTACTATCACAGTGGTTGGGTAGTGATCTTAATTGCTGTTGGTTCTATACCACCTTGGATGTTGTAGGAAGTAGTAGAAAAATACGCTAGTGCTGTGAAAGGAAGTAGGAGAAACCTCAAATTAAGTCAGTCTAGGTGGCTGGCCATAAGGAAGGAATTTCTCTCCTAGATTTCTTCATAGTAGGGTCAATAACCCATATGAAGTGAAATAATTGAGATGATCCTGAGAACTAAAAGGAAAATGTTGATTAAAACAGAAAACTTTAAAGCTCGAATTTTTATAAAAAAAAGTGACATTGGAATAAATTTTTTGTTTAAAAAATCATTAACACGAACGAGTGTTGAAACATAAAAACTTAGCAGGTTTAAAACTTGGAAAAGTGAGTAAAATATATTACTATAAGATTCATGAGAAAAAGTTTTACTAAAAGGTTTTCTGTAATTTTCAAAAAACCCAAATAATCTTTAAAAAGGAACCTTAAATGATTATTGGTTTTAAAAATTGAGCATAGGCCTGTTTAAAAAGAATGAAAAATTACAAATCCCCCTTTAAATGTTATTAGAAAGTAAGTAGATTTAAAAGAATAAAATAAAATATGGGTTTTGAAAATACGTGTAAATATTAAAGCCTACACGTGCTTAGCAACCGACTGAACTGGGTCACCGGAATACGGGTCAACCCCAGATGTTGCACTCTTTAACTCAATACAGAGTAAAGCGGTTCAATAAAATATTCAAAAATTAAATTAACTTTAATTTTCAATAAAAAATGCTAATATTTTTGTATTTGAAATTTCAATTAATCACTTCTTTATAAATCTACAATAGTACTTTCTGAGAAGTAGGCTTTTAGAAAAGAAATTCAATTATCTAAATCCAATTGATCTCCCGTTCATAACGTTTATATCAGAATTTAGTTTTTAGTAGGATCTACATGTGTTTTTGTTTGTTTATAATATTGTAACACCTAAGATTAAGTTCATTCGAGATCTGGGTGTAATAAATAATAAACAAACTTTCTTTAAACTTGTAGCAATCATTTACAAATTTAAAAATTACAATTTATTATTAAATTTAGATTACTAACAAATTACAATTAAATTAGTTACAAAACTTAAAGCTCAAACTAACATATCTAATATTCAAGATTATTTTACAATTAATAATAGTCTCTTACTTCTAAAAACAGATTATTTTACAATTAATAATAGTCTCTTACGTTCTAAACACTGAATATAGAGTGTTTAGAAAGGTTTACTACTATAGTACGGACCTTTTTCTTCACGTACTTGTTACAATGTATACAAACACTTTCTAATAGCATTCACTCGTTGGTCCTGTCTCATAGTCCCTTCTACGTAGAAGTACTTCTTCTTCTTCTTTTTTTTCTTAGAAAAAATAAGGCCCAGGGCCTATTACGTCACTCAGTGAAATTGGTCTTTTACCTTTTCTTCGGTCGACCAAGATCACATCTACTCTGAGGCTGATACGCTTCTCTTCGCCGAGGGAGGGTCGTCCTCTCCATACGTCTCACATGATCCCACCAGTTCGGTCTATATTCTCACACCATTTCATTCACCGATCGAAGGCCCAACTCCCGTCGAACACCGTCATTCATCTTCATATACCCCATATCTGTCACCGACCTCAGAAACCGCATCTCCGCTCCCTGCAGTCTCACCTCTTGAGCACTTGTAATTGTTCTTGTCTCGCTACAATACAAACATCCTGGAATAAACATCACCTTATAAAACTACGTAGAAGTTAACACAAAAAAGTTATAAACCCGACTCCTTCCACAACTGAATAACTGGTTCCCTGAAGGAGACTTTGTGTTTATGCAAGGACGGGGCTCCTTGTCATAAAGCTAGATCAGTTATAAATTTTCTTAGCAAAAATAACTTGAAAATCCATCCATGGCCAGGTAACAGTCCTGGTTGAAATTCAATAGAGAATCTTTGGGAAAATGTTAAGAAAAAACTCCAAAAGACAATCGTTACGAAAACTGATCTCATAAACTTATCAAAATATGGCATAGGGATGAAGAAATTAATAGAAATTGTGAATCACTCCTAACAAGCATGCCAAACCGCATAAACATGGGTATCGTACTAAATATTAAAAGTAGTAAACATTATGTAAATAAAGAAGTTTTGTAGTTAAATTTTAACTACAAAATTTGTATGGTAAGTTTTTCTGCCCCACGTACTTAAAGCTATCAACTTTTCCGTATTGTGTCAAGTGACAGGACCTGTCCGATGTTCATTAAATAATTAGTTTTTTCGAAGGAAATCTGTTGTCCTGATTTTTTTGTTAGTTCTTTTAACACGTGGATTGTTGTTTCCCTGTTCTGAGAAAAGATTTTTTTTCTGAATAATTGAAAGAATATAATTTATTTTATGTGATATTTGTGGTGATAACTGGTTTCAAAAAAACTATAAATGTAAATGCAACAATAAAAAACTTATTTAAAATAGTCTACAAATACCATTGTTATACGTATGGGTACATAATATTATGATTACTTTCTCTTGCCTGTATGAATATAGGAAAGTATTGTTTTTATGTCGGTTTTTCACTGAAATCGAGTTTTCACTGGATCTACAAGTTTTCAGACCCACTGAACCCAAAAAACATGTTTTTAGCGATTGGTGTGTGTGTGTGTGTGTGTGTGTGTGCGCGCGCGCGTGTGTATGCGTGCGTGTGTGTGTGTGTGTGCGTGCGTGCGTGCGTGTGTGTGTGTGTGTGTGTGTGATTAGAATATCTCAAGAACGGAACATCGTACGAACTTGAAACTTGAATTAACTTTTAATTAACTTTCATCTTTTAAACTATTGTTTAAACTTGAATCTAACTTGAGTTAGATATCACTACCGGACCCGACACAAACATTTTCATAAAAAACGGTCAACCGGAAGTAGTAGTTTATTCGTTTAATTTTTTACTTTTTTGCGATTTTCTCAGAAACGGGTCCTACGATATTTTAAAAATCGCCTCTTTACTAAAATTTTTATGCTCTACAAGATAGGGTAGGCGCCATGTTTGCTGAATTCTTGGTGAGGCTATTTTTTCGTAAAAAAATTGTTTTTTTTAAGATTGGCTTTAATATGCATTTTAGCGCAAAAATGTATAATAAAAGTTGTAAAGAATTTTAAATCCTACAACTTCGATTTCAAACATTTTTTGTACAATGCTTAGTTTAGCGGTAATTAGCAATTTTCTTGTTTTTTCTCACGAAAACGTGTGAAAAATCTATTTTTTCAGATTTCAGCCTTAGTATGCATTTTACGAGAAAAATTTATAATAAAATTTATAGGAAATTAAAAGATCTACGACTTTTATTTAGAAAATTTTTCTGTACAGAGCTTAGTTTAGCGTGAAAGAGTGATTTTCCGTATTTTTAAGCCAAACTGAAGTTGATTTTCATTTTGCGTCTTTCACTCATGATTAAAATTAGGTTATGTTTATTGAGGTTAGTTTTTTGTTTATTTATAATGTTTTATTACTAATGTTAGGTTTATTGTTAATTTTTTGCATTGGCAAGAGAAAGTTGTGCGAGTGTTTCACACCAGATTTTTTACTTTAGTAGTACTTTCTCCCTCTTTGTTATTGAGTTGGAAGAAAGTAACAATGTGAATGTTTTATTGATCGTGACCTTCGGACATTGAAGGTCATGATAATGTAATGAGTTGGCGACTAAGGGAGCAGCACTGATTGGTGGCGCCGGGTCGCCTGCAATAAACTCAAGGGACCCCTTTCTAAATGACAGAATATATCATCTTAAAACTGTATATGGATATCGACGCTTAGTCTAACCCTCCTCACAATTTTACGTAGCTTCAAAATATCAAGCTTCATAACGATAAATATTGTTTACCATGAAGTTTTTATACGACTTTTTCTATGCCGTAATAAAACTTAGTCCATAAAAAATATAATAATAAAAATAAAATAAATAGTTCTCGCCGCCGTCGTTTCGTTTTCATGGAATGTTGGAATGCAAAAATGGAGGACCTGCATTTGATTCTTGATAAGTCCGTAGGACTTACAATTACTATAATTAATACACCCATGATCTAGTAAGTCTTAGTTAATGTCAGACTAAATACGTCCCTGTTTTAATTATCTAGTTTAATTTTTCAACTGTGCAAAGACATCCAGAAAAATTGATGAAAATGTTAATTAAATTTTTAAAAAAACTATGGTGTCAGTGACTTAGAGGAAAGACACCACACAGTGATAGTGCTCTAGAATTAAAATTTGTGGAGAATATCATACAAGGGAAAATAATGGGGAGACGTGGTTCAGGTCGGAAAAAAACGTCGTAGCGAAGAAACCTGGGGGACTATATAGTATGGTTTCGATATGAGTACTGGTAACGCGCTATAAGTTGAAGGTAGCGTCTATCTTGCAGAGGACAGTATACAGTATACAGACTTATGGTAGCATAAGACGTATTAAGCGTGTACCTCACGGACTAACTAGTCTACCACTGCAAATGCCAGTGTGTGTAAATTTTCAGTTTACTACTGTTGGTTAGTAAAGAATAATAGATATAGCTTAGGCTAAGTAGAATGGCTTATTTAGAATGAATGTTTATCAATGAATAATAGGTACAATGGGTTGTTTATAAAACAACATAGTTGTAAACATACACGAACCAATGAGGAGTAAAATGTTAGCCGGCCACATTGGCGTAGTTGGTAACGTGCTCGCCTCTCATCATGCGGTCTTGGGTTCGAATCCCACTAAGCACGGCATTTTCATACGTTACAAAAAATCATTTCGTTCTTCACAGTTACAACCCAACGTCGTCGCTAATGACCACAGTAATTGATGCGACGTTAAATAAACAAAGAAAACAAACATGATGTTATGGTTAGAGCTATTGCTATCTTCTTCTCAGGGTGCCGCTCCGGTCCGGAGGTTGGCGATCATCATGGCGATGCGTACTTTATCTGAGGCTATACGAAACAGTTCCAGTGAGCTCTTCTCAAACCAGGTTCTTAGATTGGCCAGCCAGGATATTCTTCTTCGTCCCGGTTTTCTTTTCCCGTCAATTTTGCCCTGCAGAATTTGTTGCAGCAACTCATATCTGTGCTCGTTACGCATTATGTGTCCCAAATACTGAAGTTTACGTGCCTTTACTGTGTTAACTAACTCGGCTTCCTTGCCCATTCGACGTAAGACCTCCTTGTTGGTGATTTTTTGGGTCCAGGATATTCTCAGTATTCGTCTATAGAGCCAGAGTTCAAAAGCTTGCAATTTGTTAATTGTTGCCTGTGTTAATGTCCAGGCTTCTACTCCGTAGAGGAGGACTGAGAATACATAACACTTCAGCAGTCGTAATTTCATTGGAAGTGTCAAGTTATGGCTCTTGAAAACCGAACCCATGTTATTGAAGACACTTCTAGCCTTTGCAATACGACATTTTATTTCCTGCGAGTTATCCCACGTCTCGTTTATACATGTGCCCAGATATTGACATTGTGACACTCTTTCTATTCTAACCCGATTGACTACAATATGATCGTGTGCACCAATCTGTTGTTTGCTGATGATCATCACTTTTGTTTTGTTAGGATTTATCTCCAATCCATATATTGCACTAACCTCTGTTAGCTTGTCCATTACTTTTTGTAGGCCTTGTATGGTGTCGGCAAATACCAGCGTGTCATCAGCATATCTTAAATTGTTCAATCTGATTCCATTTATTGATATTCCCTCCTCTATATTATGTAATGCTTCTCTGAAAATACGTTCGGAGTACAAATTGAACAGGATCGGCGACAAAATGCATCCCTGTCTCACACCTCTCAAGATTTTAACTTCATCTGTGTGGTCTTCTCCACATTTCAGTACCGCCGTTTGGTTCCAGTAGAGATTTGTTATTATTTTGCGGTCTTTTGCGTCTATTCCTATCTCCTCTAGTATCGCCATCAACTTCTCGTGCCTGACACGATCGAACGCCTTTTGATAATCAATCAGACAGGCAAAAACGTCGCAACTCACATCCCTACATCTCTGGAACAGTATTTGCACACTAAATAGAGCCTCTCTAGTCCCAACCGCATTCAGGAAGCCGAATTGATTGGGCGAAATTTGCTCTTCACAAATTTTATACATTCTTTTATGAATTATTTTCAAGAATAACTTTAGGAGATGACTCATTAAGCTTATTGTCCTGTGGTCTTCACACTTCTTAGCACCTTTCTTCTTTGGTAAAGTTATAAATTCTGACTTCAACCAGTCCCTTGGAATGATTCCTCTTCTATAAACGGTGTTGAAAATTGTAGTTAACCATTGCACTCGTTTTTCATCCATCAGTTGAATGATCTCTGCAGGAATTCGATCCAGTCCTGTTGCTTTTCCCTTTTTGAGCTGTTGAATGGCTGCTTCTACTTCTTCCTTTAAAATGTCTGGGCCATCTGTATCCTTGATCTCTGGCTCCACCTCCTGTCGTGCGTCATAAAACAATTTTTCGAGATACTGTTTCCAAGTGTCTTTCTTTTCTTCTTTATCAATTATTATCCTTCCGCTCTCATCTACTAATTTCCCATACGTTTTCTTCCGAAACATTCCCGTAGCACTGTACATCATTACTGTACATCATAGCTATTGCTATGATGTACAGTAATTAGAAAAGCACACATAGTAGCACTTCCAATCCCCGCATAGTCCACTCTTACATTCGCTGACGATCGTCAACTTACAGTGCGTTACCAGTACACCTTTTAAACTTGCTGCTAATAAAATGTAAATTGTTGTGATGGTTGCAAACGTATTGAGAAGACATGATTAATCAAGAATAATATGATAATATTTATTTCTATCTGTAAATTTGAAGTGTATACAGGAATATCCAGTAGTGTTAGTTCATGTTAGTCGAAACCTAGTAATCTAAAGGGAGCTTACAAGGTCGTTTCCCTCCCAAATCCCGAAAAACGTCCAGAACTTACCACACGTATTTTATAAATAATACTCTACAATTTGTCATATTAAAAAATGGGCACAGAGGTTTATGTTTTACATTAAGGAATAAAAATTTACAAAATCAAGAGACTTCCTAACTATTAATCATACCAGTGGTCAGAGATTAATTATTAATCTCGTGAACAGAGAAGGAAAAAATGAGGAAGTCTTATGAATAAAGAAAGATAACAATTAAGGCTATAACAAAAAACAAGAAAACTGCAATATCTCGGTCATGTTATAAAACGATACAGCCTGTTCCAAGTGATTATAAAGTGAAAAATATTGGGAAAGAGAAACCGAGACGACGACGAGAATGACATACCTCTCTATAGATGTATTCTACATAGATCTATCATACATATTTAAACTGAATTTATGATAGCTAACCTTCAAAAACCTTCAAAGAAAAGGAACTACAAACAACAGAAATTTAAAGTTAAATTACGTTAATTTTATATTATTTTGTTTTTGGTAGAATCGATTTTCCGTTTTAAGTAATTGCATTTCTTTTTCCTTTCTCGGAAATGTCAAATTTAGTAAAAAAAAAGTGGTTTCCTGTCTGTTTGATTTCCTCTTTACGTGTGCACGCATTTGTGTGTGTATGTTTTATTTACTTCAAAGTGACTTCATTCTTTACCCCTATATTTTGTGAATTTTTAAGGGTTTTGAATGTATTACTGAACGATTGGCTTAACTTTACATTTTTTGAATAATTTTCATTTGTTAGTTTATTTAAAGCCGCAACAACGTTCTGGTCGTTAGCAAGTAGAGATTTATGCAATAGTAACATTACATTATAACGTAAATTTATTTATTAATTAATGTAAATTAAAATTGATCGATTTGAGCAAAGTACATTGCTTTGTTGTCTTGCCCGTTACCAGTGTAACAATATTTAATTGAGATGAACTTGTTTGTTGTTCTTATTTATACCTAGTTTACATGTAATTATAGACAATAACAATAGGAACTATTTTCCTACAAGAATCTACAATTATAGTAGGCCTACAAGGAACAAATATTTGTTACTGCTAGTTAAATAAGTAGTTTGTAACTAAGTAGGCTTACCATACGGATTACCCCGGACTGTCCGGGATTTAGGCATGTACCTCGGGATTAACGAATGTCCGGAATTTTCGGATATCTGTGTAAGGGACAGGCGGCCGGGAAATTTCGCTCCGTTTTGATTTTTTATTTAGATGTTGATAACATTGTATGCAGCGATGGTAGACCATTAAAGTTAATTCAAAAATGTCTTGCGTGGACTTTTACGAAAAAAAATAAAACTGATAGGGTGTTCCGTGGAAAAGTACCGGGTGAGCATAAAGTCTTGCCCTGATTATAAAAATTTATTGCAGAATAACTGTTTGACATAATAATTTAAATTTGATGCTGTTACATAGGTTAGTGTTAATAGTTTTTTTTTAAGATTACTTACATTAGTAAACTTCAACGTGTGCCCCCTTGGTAGCTCGGAGAATGTCGAAGCGGTATTCCAGTTCCCGCCAGGTGTTTTGTAACATGTGTTCTGTCACAGTACCCACAGCAGCTTGTATCCTAGCCTTCAGTTCGTCAACGTCAGCAACTGGTGTGGCGAAGACTCTATCCTTGATATAGCCCCAGAAAAAAAAGTCAAGGGGAGTAATGTCTGGAGAGCGGGGTGACCAGGGTGTTGGACCATCCCTTCCAATCCACCGATCCGGAAATGTTTCATCCAGGAAATTACGTACTATCAAAGCCCAGTGGGGCGGTGCCCCATCTTGCTGGAAAATTATCCATGGTTGATATTCTTCTAACTGTGGTGCAATGAACTGTTGCAAAACATCTAAGTAAATGTTAGCGTTAATGGTGTTTTCCGTGATGAAACATTTCCGGATCGGTGGATTGGAAGGGATGGTCCAACACCCTGGTCACCCCGCTCTCCAGACATTACTCCCCTTGACTTTTTTTTCTGGGGCTATATCAAGGATAGAGTCTTCGCCACACCAGTTGCTGACGTTGACGAACTGAAGGCTAGGATACAAGCTGCTGTGGGTACTGTGACAGAACACATGTTACAAAACACCTGGCGGGAACTGGAATACCGCTTCGACATTCTCCGAGCTACCAAGGGGGCACACGTTGAAGTTTACTAATGTAAGTAATCTTAAAAAAAACTATTAACACTAACCTATGTAACAGCATCAAATTTAAATTATTATGTCAAACAGTTATTCTGCAATACATTTTTATAATCAGGGCAAGACTTTATGCTGACCCGGTATTATCATCTGAGAAATATCAAACCCGTCCAACTCCAGAGTAAGAAAAAGATTTGATGGTACAGATGTTGTAATCGCAGCATCCAGTTCTAAATAAATGTTTGCATGTTTTTATGCCTACTTTTAGTTAACATTATTATTATAAAAATAATAATTTTGAAATTAGTTGTAAAACAATGCATTCCAGTGGAAAAAATAATTATTAAATTTATAAAAAAATATTTTGTATCTTATTTATTAAGAAAATAGCCTCTTTCAACAAAAAAAAAATGTCCGGGATTGGAGCGTAAAATTTATGGTAAGCCAATAGCTACATAAAGTCGCAAATAACGTTACACCAAAGACGTTTCTGCTACTTGGCACCTAAGTTGCATAATCTCCGACCTTACACCTTAAAAATACGGGATATCACAAGATAAAAATCAATTACCGTGTGGTTATTGGAAGTAGGAAAAGAAACAATACAAAGTTTACACCAGTAATCCTGCGAGCTCTTTCCCGGTCCTATGAACATTTTTTTTATAGTTGTAGACAAGTTCTTTTGGATTTTCATATTTTATTTGTATATTTTACACGAGTTTTCTCGTACTATATGAATTGGTTTACATTTAATGAAGATAATAGTTTAATAAAATAAATATGTGCGAGTAGTTTCATTAGTATTTAAGTTATTAACACATAGTTTCAGTTATGAACACATAATGCAGTACCGTAGTAGTTTAGTAGTTGCAGTAGTCGAAAATAAATGCAGGAGCATTAAATTGATTTACTTTGAACATGGGAAGCCATAGTTGAGTAGATCGTTGATCTATTCTCCCACCATAAAGTTAATTTAAGTAAATTTAGATTGTAATTAACTAGACCAACCACCGGGTTGGTCTAGAGGTAAAGTCGTCGCCAAAATCAGCTGTTTAACAGCTGATTTTCGGAGACGAAGGTTCCTGGTTCAAATCCTAGTAAAGGTAGTTACTTTTATACGGATTTGAATGCTAGGCAGTTATTACCGGTGTACTTTGATGGTTGGGGTTTAATTAACTATACTCTCACAGGAATGGTCGACCTGCGTCTGTACAAGACTACACCTCATTTACACGTCATACACATCATCCTCATCTCATTGGGTCATGGGGTTGCTTATTGTTCTGAATTGAACAGATTGCAACGTACGCAAATTAGGGATTACAAAAAAAGAGATTGTAATTATTTTTGTAAATAATGGGAAGTTAAATTTAACTATCTTTATTTATTAACTCTGTTATTGATTTGTTAATCTCAGAGGTCATTCTGAGTTCTGACAAGGCGTAATTTCATTAGCTTTAACACAGTTAGTTATCTAATCTAAAAAGTTGTTAAAAATAAGTTTTATACCACCATCTTGTTAATAACTTTTAGGCAAGCTTTTAGGCAAGCTACCTGATACCGACAAATAATTTTCAAATAATTTTCAATAAATAATAATTTTAACAAATAATTTTCTGGATACCCTATCTATGTAAGCCGTATGCTCGCTCGCAGCGCAGGCGTAATTGCTGGTGTAATATCTAGATTTGAAAAGTGTTTATCATAGAAAGTACACAGAGTAAAAAGTATTTTTTTTATTTTACCATTACGATTCGTCTCTGCCCATTATTTCAATGGTTTAATGTAAAATGTTAGTAAAACAAACTTGTATGAAAATAAATATGACAATGGGAACAGTAACAGACAGTAATGGGGAAACAGTAACAGTAATACTGATGGTGAATAAAAAAATACATAAAAAAGAAGAAACACAGAAAGTTAAATTGCAACAATGTATAATCGCAAAAACAGAGAGACGGGATACAAAATTGCATAAATTGGAAGAAAACGGATGAGTGTAAGAAGTAAAGCATGTCACACGAGACAATTTTTAACGGGTGCGCGCAACATTTTCTAGTTTTGAATATGCTGACAAATTCAAGTATTCGTTTTTTTACCCCTGTGTGTAAGTTGCAATCTTTTCAATTTAAAAACAATAAGCAACCGCGTGGCCCAATGAGATGAGGATAATATATATGACATGTAAATGAGGTGTAGTATTCTACAGACTCAGGCCAACCATTCGTGATACGGTATGGTTAATTGACCCCAACCATCAAAGTACACCGGTAACCACTGTCTAGTATTCAAATTTGTATAAAAGTAATTACCTTAACTTGGATTTGAACAACGGAACCTTTGTCTTCAAAAATTAATTGTTAAACAGTTGACTCACGACAACCCCTAGACGAAGCGGATGGGTTTCAAGTGTAGTTAGTATTTTAATTTTAAATGTACAAAAAATTTAGTTAAATGTCTTAAACACAAGATTATATAATACGACCACGATTGGAATCGTATAATGCGAACCCTTTTCAAATAATTATTATTCGTCACTTGCAGCTAAATTGTTCTATTAATTCCACTTGATCTATTGGATTTACAAATACAAAGTATAAAGAAATAGTTCTATTTTTTCTTGTGTGTTTACTAAAACAAATTACAGACGCATTATGTGACAAAAGAGATAATAATGTAAATGATGTAATCAAAGTTAACTTTTTAAAATTTACGTCGGCAAACACCAATGTTCTTAACTATCTATACTAATATTAGTATACAGATATAACTTTTATTTGTTTGTACGAGTTAATCTCAGAAAACAAACAAACCGATTTCAAACATTCTTTCGCTGAAAGAAAGTTGGGAAGCTTAGAGCTTAGACGCATTATGTGACAAAAGAGATAATAATGTAAATGATGTACCTAATCAAAGTTAACTTTTTAAAAATTTACGTTGGCAAACACCAATGTTCTTATCTATACTAATATTAGTATACAGATATAACTTTTATTTTTTTGTACGAGTTAATCTCAGAAAACAAACAAACCGATTTCAAACATTCTTTCGCTGAAAGAAGTTGAGAAGCTTAGAGCTTCCTGGGTAATATATGGAATTACGAAATTTGAATTTTGAAAAAAAATTTTATAGGTAAAATGAAGTCATCTTTAATTCGATTCGTTTGGAAAGGTCGTAGTTCCATCTGTTCTCTACATCAATCGATTCTATTCTACTCTACCATCTATTGTTTACAATGTATTGCAATATGCTCTCAGGTGTAATATGGCCAGGTATCAAGGTACGGTACAGTACTAACCTACAAAATATCAGTCGTTTCTCTTTACTTCTTAAAATTTTTAAGAATTATTTACGGCACACATATCGAAGTAAAAAAGTTCTGTTTTCTGAATTGAAAGTTTTGTAAACCACCGAAAATCAAAGAGTTGGTACCATTCTTTTTTAAGACAAGTTTATTTTTTCTTACTGACAGTTTCCTGTAGTATGGGTAGTAGAAGCTGGTATTTTACAAAATATGGATGTTACAATCTATATTACAGGGATCAATAAAAGGAAACGAGAACCCGGAGGGAGAGGAATTTCATGGTTGAGGAATCTGATAATGTGGTCTCTAAGACTATCACTGAACTAGTCAAAGCAGTTGTCAACGGGTCATCATGGCCAGGATGACCGCCAATATTCGAAACGAATAGACACCGGAAGAAGAAGACATCTTTAGTTATTTTCCAGTCGTATTTCTCACCTTCCACTGTTGATACATGGTTCTACTACCTACTGATGTCAACAACATTTCTGTTTCTAGTAGTAATTAGTTTTATTTGTATTGTATAGTGGTATTTGGCTTTCATGTGTAAATTTAGGAGAGAAGTTAAATACTTTAAGTTTAGGTTGTCAGAAGCGCAGCAAGCGAAGGGTTGCTAGTATAGCAAAAGAGACATTGTGGTGAATGAATTGATGATCAACTGTAGGGTAAAAAAGTAATTGCTTTATATGAGACATGACTTATTAATAAATCGGCCATACTTTTTATTCTACCCACTTTAGTCCATCGTTTTACTTAATCGTCGTGCGGCTCAAGCCCGTATTTTGGTTATCAAATAAAACATTACCCGGAAAATTCTTTCGCACAACCCGAAATTTTTAGATAACTTGAGAAACCCTGCACCGGATTAATTTTTGTAAATTAAACGTTATTTATATTACCTAATTATGTTCATTATCGCTATAAGTGCCACGTGTAAATACGCAACTTAAATAAGTTTTGCAATTTTCCGACAGAAATTGTGAAAGGGATGACTTCACGGAGCAGTTTTTATCGCCGCGGGAAACCGCGCAGTGTCGTACGTCGACGACTGAAAATACGACCGTGTGAAGTCACAAAGAACGCAGAATATAATCTCTTGACAAGAGATGGGTAGTGAAAGCAAGCATATCTTTGTATGAATATAAAGAAGGCCAGAATCTACTCGCATTGCACTGCAGTTTAAACAAATGTGGCGCATTGCAGAAAGAGGTTGGGGTGCTCAGTGATTAAAAATGAAAACATTTTCATTTTTCTTTCATTTCTTTTAGCCTATTCAAACATTACAAAAAATAAAAATCTCCTTTTTAGATATTTTAGTATGATTAAAAAATTATTGGAGTCACGAAAATAAACAATTTTGTACTTAACCTAATGTCATTACGTCAGAATTAGACCAATCAAGGTTAAAAAAGTGTTAGATTAATATTACACTTAATCTGGTGGTTCCCAGGGCTGTAGTAAAAAAAATTTAATTTATTCTTTCATTATTATTACAACGGCTGTTCACAAGACTATTTACCCTAACCGAAAACACTATTCATTCGTATTGATTACATCTTCATTATTTAGACCTCTTTTTGGCAAAGCCTTCATAATACCATCCATCCACTCCTTTCTTGGTCAACCTTCCTTCCTCCATGTAAATTCCATGTAAATTCTCTATGGTATCCTCCAATGGAGGTGGTTCACCTCCATTCTTTTCAGATGACTGTACCAGATGAGTTGTCTTTCTTCAATTTTATCAATTAATCAAATTTTATGTCCACTTTCTCAAAAAAATTTTCATTCCTAACTCAATCTAAAACAGTCAACTTAAATTTCTTCTTTCTTCGCTTGTGTGGAATTGCTAATCTTCTGTAGGGTGCCTTCCCAGGTGGGGATCAGAAAAAGATCACTAAATATAGGTAGTGGAGACTGAAGAAATAAAATAAACAACAAACAGGAAAGATAGAATACTAAGGATGGTTCAAAATTAGCTGATGCTCCCTTGAAGTACTGAAGTTGGTTATTTAAAGGCCAACTTAAGGGTTTTAGGTTTCAGGTTTATGATTTTTCTGAAAGGAACACCTAATTAAGAATTACCTCATCCTCTAGGTTAAAAATTGAATGCTCCTCATCTTTTGTGACAAAGAAACTTAATAATAAGTCTCTTCTTTTATAATCAATAAATTAATTGCATAACAATTAAGAAGTCAATTAAGAAGGAGACACTATTGGCAGTAATGTCTTCTAACTCGTAATGAATTCCATTATACAGCCAGAACCTGCATAAAATGAAGTGAAACTAATTTACCGGGTGCAATTTGGATACCAGAAGACCACCGCACTCATTATTTCATTAAGAAAATCATCAGAATGAAACAGTAGCTTGATTTTTAGATTTTAATATAGCTAAGTAGCTCTTTTTATAAAACACAACAATAATCTGAATAAAAATACAACTTTTGAAGACTAGCTAGCATTTCTTTTTGCAGATTTTATACAGTTTTAATTTGCTTTTAGAGTATGTTCACTTGACTTACCATCATACAGGAATCATTAGCCTAATCACTTTTATAATGATAGAATTATTGGCATAACCCTAAGATAACTCCGAATCCAGGTAAAGCCTTTGTTAAATCCATTACTAACATTAGTCAAAAAAATACAAGTTGTGAGTAATGTATTAGTAAGAGTTTCCCAAGAATGTAAATTTTTTTAGTTTACTTATAGTCACGTCAACTGCTTGGTCATCAGTGACTAGTGTTGGTCTTTGAACCAAAACAGTGGGTTTTATTATTATTGCGACTTTTCTACAACACTAGACAATTTTCCGTGATCCAAAACAGCATTCATTGAACACACTTCATCCCTTAAAAACCTCTTCATAGCCATCATAACATCTTCCATCCACTCCTTTCTTTGTCATACTCACTTCCTCCGTCTAACTGGAATCCATAGCCAACTCTTTTGTGTCGTCCTGTTTTCCTCCACAGTAGACCACAGCAAATAAAATACGTAGTCTGTTCACAGTAGACCAGACCAAATAAATTGTCTTTCTTCAGGTTTAACCTTCAATGAAAATATGTGTGTACGCTTTTTTAAAAACTTTATCATTCCTAACTCGATTTGTACAGTCAACTGACAACTGCTTCTCCAGAAACTTATTTCCATCGCTGTTATTTTCCTTTTAAATCTTTTTTTAGCTTTTATTTGTTATCAGGAACTGTGCTTTATTGACAATCACCCTATTTGATCGCGGCTTTTCGCTGTATTTTTTGACATGATTCAGCATGAATTATTGAACAGAGACCATCAGAGGAGTTTGTTCAGGAATAGCTGTCAGCTGGCCACCATACTTAATCGCTTGCCCAACCAGTGTTGCTTAACAAATAAGAGCGACTTTTTACCAGCTAACTAACAGGGCTGGCCAGAAGGCCTCTTTTTAATCTTTTAAAAGAGAGTTCAAACCTTTAAGGAAAGCAGTGAACCCTGTCCTTCTCCATGTTAATGATTGTACCTTTTTCAAAGCTACCAGTAACGATATTTCTGTAAAGATCTTTTTTTTAAATGAAAATTCAGAACATTTACACTTTTTGGTCAGATGCTTTTTACAAATAATTTTTAGAAATTTTTTTACCGATTTTTAAAATTCACAATATACTCGTAACACTACAAAAAATTGTTTTTAAGATTTTTCTTTTTTTTAACTATTTAAACTAATAGAAAAATTCTCAGGCAGACTGCAGAAATTGGTGTTAGAAATATACCCTAAAAACTTTAAAGTGATAACTTTAGTAGAACCTGAGAAAAAGGTATTTAACCCTAAAAAATAGAATTTATGGAAAATGGGAAAAGAAATTTATTCCTTATCACTAAAAAAAAGATTATCTGGATCCTCCTCATCTTGGTTCGAGTCCTCTAACTTCCTTTTACTAATTGTATTTTCCTTTCTAATTTTTTAATATAATTGTTCCAAATCAGCATCACCTCACAAAAATTTTTGCTTGGATCTAGTCCTGATTTCTTCAACACTTCTTCATCTTCTTCATGTACCATCTCCATTTCGGAGGTTGGCTATCATCATTGCTATTTTAACTTTGGAAGCCACAGCCCTGAAGAGATCAAATGACCCGACATTAAACCACTCTCTCATGTTCCTAAGCCAAGATATTCTCCTCCTTCCAACAGATCTTCTCCCTACAACTTTTCCCTGGATTATGAGCTGCAGAATCCTGTATCTTGGACCTCTCATGATGTGGCTGAGATATTGCAGTTTCCTGCTCTTCACCTCACGTAGAACCTCTAAACCTTTGTTCATTCTCCTCAAAACCTCCACATTTGTCACATGTTCTGTCCATGAAATTCTCAATATCCTGCGGTAAGTCCACATCTCAAAGGCTTCTAATTTCCGCTCACACTGTACATTGAGGGTCCAAGTCTCTACACTAAGCGTCTACACTAAGTGTTCAGTACAGTTCCATATTTTCGAATTAAGCGCCTAGATTCTCCCGTCTAGATCATTCTAGAACAAATTTGTCCTTTCTCAGTTCATTGCCTCTCCAGCACCTTGTCTGTGTTGGGGAGATCGTATGATCTTTATCGACCAATGGCTATTGATTTTCTGATAACAGCGCCTGCGCATTGTTCGTCTTCCCGATTTCGCCTCCTGCCTTTTCCGCCATAGAAGAAAAACGACGCTACCAGTCTTTATTCAACTTGTGTAATGTACAGTCTAGGCCTACGGACGTGTCGGCTTATCGCTCTCGTGGGGTGTAGCGTGCCACCCTAAAATGTGCCTTAATTGCGCTAATCGATTCAGTTTTACCGTATGATTATGTTTGTTAACGAATTAACCGTAATTACCCGAAGTTATTCATTTTATTGTGAATTTCCGACCTTAACCTATCCTGATCAATGTGCTTGAATGTCGACGCAACCAGTGTTATAAACGTTTATGTGCTTAGCGAATAACTTAAAGTATAAATGTGTGATTACTATTATCAAACTGTTTTAGTGTTATCAACGAATCTTGTGGCGCCACAAAGTAGCGACGACTTGCGTTTCAGAAGGATTACCTACGCCTTGCCTGTAAGTTTTATTACGACTATTACTATTTTAAGTACATTGTTTTCCATTGTGCCTCCATCCTATACTATTGTGCTTTACGGTTTTAAGCGGGTAACCGTGCTTCGAATCGGTTTCTCTGGTTTGACGGTTTATTGTGCTGGCTAGCCGCTGGCTTACCGATGTCTACACCCCCTAGGGGAAAAGCTGTACCACAATTCAGTCTGAGTACCCTACACTAAGTGTCTTCAACACTAAGCACTTCTAATTGCACCCTTCAGTATGATAGAACCCAAGAAAATAAATTTAAGTTTTTGCCATTTTACAGTGGAGATTTCTAACTACATGATAGGCTAAAAATCTGGAAATCAATATTTTTCATGCACTGCTCCCTTTAAGCCATAAATAGAGGAGCTTTCAAAAGAAGAATGGAAAATTCTCTTCGTAACGCCACAAGATAAAAATGATTGCTCCACAAAACAGGATGTAACAATCTGATGATGGCCTTACTTCTGCCAATTTTTTCCAAAATATCATTGACTGGAGTACAATCCAATGTTAAAAGTGTGCCATGATATTTATAGTCATAGGCCTACACCAATTTGATTCCCTCTCATCAAACCATATATTTTGTTTTCGCAGTCAGTGTTGTAATTTTAACATCTTATTTTTCAATTTTAACATCACAAGTAAGTTTTAACTGGTAATAATTTTCAGATCTTAGCTGAAATTGAACTCAGGACTTTCTGTTTTGTAGGCTAGCTATTTTTTTTAACAAATATTGAAAGTTGGTTTTGTCTGCATAAACCACGCTACCATGAAAAATCAATACTATTGTTTGGCATATAAGAATTTAACAACTGAACAACAATATAGCAATTAGCAATAAATTTAACATGAAATGTGAAACAAATATTTAATTAACTTTCTTCCGTACGATTAACTACATCCCCAATTTTATTAACGCATTATTCTTTACCATTAAGGGGAGAATATTCAAACAAATTGTCATAAACAGAAACTGTTCTTAGTAGGTAGAATAATATAATAATCTGTATTTTATTATTCTGTTTTTTTCTCTCAATCTTATTAGAATAGGGTCGAGGCAACTACCCAGTGCTTTAGGAAAGTAATACTAAGTTTGGGAGTCTACCTTCAAAAAAATGTTTAAGTAGCAAATTAAAAATTAATCCCTTTGTGCTTGAAATCCAGTTATTCTTTATTAAGTACTGAATAAAAATAACAGAAATCTGGAAGTTTAGTGACATGAGGGAAATTGAAGGAAGAATATCTCCAATAAGGTTGCACAGGCCAGACAAGTAATACAGGGACTGAATTCCTTGCTTTGATCAAGGAGTATCGGAAGTGAAACAAATTACTCTTCTTGTTGTCAACCAAAGTATTGAAACAAACGTCCTAGTCAAAGCCTCACGTTAGAAAATATGTGAAGCAAGTCATCTCTATACTACCCATGATCTGCAAACTCAGTTTCCTTTTAAAGATAACCACATTACACAAATATTTCCTAAAATGACAATGTCATTTAAGCATATCTACTATTTGGTGGTTTTAATGTAAATCTTGCTGTTTAAAGTAAAATGGCTGAAGATTTTAAGGATATTGGAAATATAAACAATCTTGATATTTTTTTTTAATGCATCCTGGAGACTCCAGGAGTAGTATAGGACATGCCAGTTACAACACCTGAAATACATATAAGAATCACACAA
The DNA here is from genome assembly GCA_035578175.1 of Catonia carolina. Classification (NCBI taxonomy): domain Eukaryota; kingdom Metazoa; phylum Arthropoda; class Insecta; order Hemiptera; family Achilidae; genus Catonia; species Catonia carolina. The sequence goes on along the minus strand of JAQMRL010000002.1, from coordinate 14,936,130 downwards.
TGTATCACTACTATTAAAAAAGAATTTCTTGTACGCTATAAAAAATTTTATCGATCAAGTAATTTTTCAGATTTATTTTAAATGAATGCAAATTATCACAACATTTTAAAAATTAATAAAAGTTAATTATAATATTTATAAAATTTAATGTTTACACAAGAGTTACTAGTCACTCATAACTAGTTACTAGTTACTCATGTATTTGAATAAATATTGAAAGTTGTTAGGTTAGGTTAAGAGGATCGGAGCTCTGTGATCACATCTACTAAGTAGGTATCAGAGATTCAGCATTTAGGCAGCCATGCCCCAAACCAAAAAAATAAATGAATTAGGCAGGAAGACCAGGGGAATATTAATTGTTCATTACACAATTTGTCCAAAGAGCATTGGAAAAATCATTATCAATTCTTCAGAAATTAATTAGATATATCATAATTTTATTGAAACTTTAAAATTTCACTATAATAATAGTTGTCCAGTTAAAAAGGTAGATGTAAAAAATAATTTCAGTGAAACATGAGTGGGTTATAGGGGAAATTTTTAAAATAAGGTGTGAAGTTAGAGATGTATAGGCCTACTCACAATTTAAATCATATGGGAATATCTTCAACGAACAAGGGTACAAAACTATTAAAAAACATTATGCCAGAGAAGTACAGAGAGCTAAAAATACAAAAAAAAACTGCTGAAGTTCTTCATAAATCAACAAATTTTAACTCATCAATATGGGAAACAATAAATAAATAATTGAGGTGTAGCCACAAAACTTTATACATATACCAAAAATTGTTAACACTAATAATGGAGTTATTGAGAGTGGTTTAGAAATTAGTAATTATTTTAATGGATATTATCAGGAAGTAGCTTCAAAACTTAAACAACAGATTAGAGAAACAGTGGGATGTTATGATCCAAAGGTTACAAGGTAGGAAATCAATTCCTGTTTAGCCCAGTTTCATTTGCGGAATTAGGATCAGTTATTGACAGTTTAAAAAGTAAGAAAACGGTTGGGTTAGATGAGATCTCTCGTATAATTGTTAAAGAACATAAACATTTTTCAATTAGTCCTCTCCTTCATTTAATTAACTTCTCACTTCAAAAAAACTAAAGGAGGCTAAACTATTGCCTATTTTTAAGAATGGAGATAGCCAGTTAGTTAAAAATTATAGGCACATTAGTATTTTAAATACAATTAGTAAAATTTTTGAAAGGTAGTAGGCCTATCATTTGGTTACTAAGTTTCTTGACTGAAAACCTTATTATCTCATCGGATCAGCATGGTTTACAAAAAGTAGATCAACCAAAACTGTAATAGTCTCACTTTTTGAGCAATTAGTTGATATATTGGATACAGGGGAGCATTAGCTTTACTCTTAGTTTTAAGTAAAGCTTTCAATTGTGTTGATCATGAAATCTTATTGAAAATATTAGTCATTAGGTGTTAGGGATGTAGAACTGAAATGGTTTCAATCTTACTTGTACCTTATTATATGTTGCACCTTATTGGTAGAACACAATGTGTGGGGTTAACTAGAGTTCTTAAGGATAAACTTACAAAGGTTGTATGTGGAAGGCTTGAAGTCAAAACAGGCGTTACATAAGGGTAAATTTTAGCTCCCATTTTGTTTCTATTGTACATTAGTAGGTTATCAGAAAACATACGTAATGGTAGAGGGTTATTGTTTGCCGATGATAATTTAGTAATAAATAAAAATTTAATGGTGGATACTCTTGAAGTAAATACACATGTTTATATAGCTTTAAATTTTGACTCGCTCATTCGAGCTTTTTTGGCTCTTGGTGAAGTTCGGCCCTTCCAGTACATGGATTGGCGCTTTGTTTCTGGATCATAAGTAAAAAACCACATTTTATCACATGTTATTATCTTCTACCTGTTCCCTAAGGTGAAATCTACAATAAAAGGGACAAGATTTGAGTCTGTAGAAGCTGCAAAAAGAGAAAGCGGCACATGTCCTGAAGGAGCTGACAGAAGATGACTTCCAGTACTGTTTCCAGCAATTGAAAATTCGCATGGAGCGTTGTAGGGATAGAGAAGGAGTGTATATTGAAGGTTACAATAAGTGATTGTGCATAAAATTAAAATTAAATTTTTTACGGCAGTCTCATTATTTAATAGCCACACCTCGTATTTGCATTAAAACAAATTGCCAGATTAAATAATAAAAAATTACTAATGGCAGCTTATCATGGTCTAATTCTGCCTCATACCCATTATGGTATTTTAGTGTGGGATAGTTCCAATATAGTTAACATGGATGAGGTTTTTAAAACTCAAAAGAAAGCTATTAGGTACATAGTGGGAGCTAACCAACTCTCCTCATGCAAGCCACTATTTAAGGAGCTTAAATTGCTTATAGTTCTCTCACTCTACATTTTTGAGGTGATAATGTAGGATGTTTGAAATTAGGTGAAATTAGGAGGTGGATGTTCACATAAAACAGAATTGATTACTATAATGCTAATCACAACACTAAATTGTTTGAACAAAATCTACTTTATTTATTCATTACAACAGTCTGGAGCATGTAGAAACAGTAAAATTCGTATCACTAGATAGATATTTTTGTCTTGGGATTTTTGTACCAATCAATTTATACCAATGTTCCAATCAAAATAATATTCTGAACGCTAAAAATTGGAAAAAAGATCAATTTTCAGATTTTTGCTCTTTCTAGTTTGAAATTCCCACTTTAAAATTATAATAATGATATATTTTCTTTCTTCACCAAAATCAACACAATATAATAGTGTGAATATCTTGACTCTATGACTACTAGAAGCATTTTTTTTTAAGTTTTCATTACTAGTTTATTTCGATGTAAATTCGAGAAGTGGCATGGCTACTCATCAGCTCTGTTCACAAGATGATGACATATGGAACAAATACACTAAATTTATGAAAAATAAAAGCCTTCTGATCATAAGAACCATTTCACTTGCCAGAAATAGGTACCTAAACCCATCTTTCAGAGCTTAGCTAATCCAAAGTTGCTTCAAAGATGTTTCAAAGGAAAATCTCACAATCTTAATCCTAAAAATGTTGTGGAGTCCCTCAACATCATTATATTTTTTGTCTCGTCTTCTGAAAAGAACATTTGTTAACATAACACTCCATTTTGGTGTAAAAAGCAGTTTTGTTGTTCAATAATTGAAATGTCAGGAAATTTAAACTTTTTGAATTCTTGGGACTGAAATATGGGACATTTGGTTGAAGCAATGAAATGTCTGGACCAGTATCACATTCAGAAAGCTGAGAAGTTGGTGAAAGACCCCGAAAATATCAGATAAAACAGGACATTGTTAAGAAGAAATCTAAAAGACTTATTTGAAGCGAATGTTCAATCAACCATTCATACAGTTATGGACATAACTAGTAGTGAGGAACTGAACATTGTTTATGTTTTCTTAATTTCTGTAAATTATGTTTTTTTAACTTTTTTGGAGAGATTATTAAAAAGCTTCAATTGCTTACAGTTCCTTCTTTGTATATCTTTAACGTAATAATGTACATAAAGCAAAATAGCTTTTTACAGAATTAAAATGTTCACAACCACTACACATGAAACAGAATAATTGATTACTTTGTTGCTAATCACAACACTATGTTGTTTGAACAAAATCTATTTTTCCATGTAGAAAATACATCATGTATTCATGGAAAATAAATTATGTATCTTCCAGTCAACTAATAAGTACCATCAAGCAAAAATTAAAAAGAGTAGGACCGACACAATCCATAAACTCTATAGAGTGATAATAAGTCTAATGTTAATGTGTGCTCAAATATAAATCTTTTGCGTTTAAACAGAGTGGAGGAAAGAAGGTTGAAAACAGTAAAAACGTGCTTGTTAACATAGTTGGCTGGTTATGCTTCAACAGAAGTACTTAGTACTTAGTCTTAGTACCTTAAGTTTCCTAGAATACATTCTAGGAAACTTAGTACCTTAAGTTTAAGTAAATTCTTAGTACCTTAAGTTTCCTAGAATGTATTCTAGGAAACTTAAGGTACTAAGAATTTTTTAATACCATTAAAGAGTACACATAGTCGCACAAGTCAGTTAGAACGCATGGAGCATATATTTGAGGGCAGTTTCAAAAGAAGGTCTAGAAAATAATATAGGTTCTTCTATAGAGGAGAAGTGTTGATCTTCTTCTTTTTCTTTCTTTACAACCAGGGCGTTCAGGCTTCTGCAGCCCCTCCTCACCGCGACCTAAAAGATCTTTTGTGATTGCCCCTATTCCTTATTTATGCAAGACCCACACTTTCAATAAAGCGCAGGAGAGAAGTGTTGATAGGATATTTAAGCAATTTGTTGAAGTACTATTGGAAACTAAAACAGGCAACAAATTCTAATCTGAAATGTATACTATGATGATAATATGAATCTAGTAGTCTTGTATAAACACCTTAAAACATTTCTAATATTTTTTAAAACTTACTTGAAAACATCTGACAGCTGCTTATTATCTTTTTCCATTCATCAATCTATCTGTAGTTAATACAAGTATAGGCTGTCTTACCATTATAACAGTAAAACTAATTGGAAGAGTGATGCAAAATATTTCATTTTATGTCATAGGTATGTTTCATTAAGTATACAATATTATGTCAAATAATAAATATACAGTTGAGTCTAGATAATTTAGATTATATTTTTAAGTTCAATTGTATTTTGATGCATGATCCAAAGCACAAAAAAATTAACGAGAAGAAGTTTAAGGACAGATATTTATGACAAAACAAGACAAAAAATTACTAGTGCGTTTATGTACATTTTAAAGAAACTTATACTTAATAAAAGTGCAATGTTGTTAAAACACATGAGTTAATTTTTTGTAAAAAAAAACAATAGTTTATACTTTGTGATGTTTTTTTAATCTGGACTATTCAAAAATCCGCTCTGACTCAGTAAATGGAATAAACTATTTTGGCTGGTTCCAACTTTTAACTTAGTAAGCTGCTATTTCTTAAAGAAGTTGGGATGCTCATCGCTTCTGAGGTTATCCAATATCACTTTGTGTGATTGGCTTATAATATACTGTTTGGGCATTCGATTATCTGAGATCCGTAACAAATTACTATACAACTCTTACCTATATTTCTGAATAGTTAATAACATTGTTGGCACATTAAGTTCATGCCTAATATCTTAATTTCTTTTATCATCCAGCAATAGTTAATCAAAATACCAAAACTTTAGTGCCGAAATAGGCAAAGGAGCTGTTGACAACTGCATTAGATGCTACAATGAGAGAGGAGAAAGGGTAATAGAATTCTACCAGAATAAGAAATTGATTGTTGTACGAGTATAACTCATCTCAGCTAGGGTCCTGGGTTCGATTCCCGGAAGGTCTGTCATTTTTTTCATCACTCATTTTCATCTGTTACCCTTTCCATCAGCAATAACAGTAACTGCAAAAAAGTTGGATAAAAATAAAAGAAATATCAGTAGCCTCTATTCCTTGATATCTGCTGAGGAGTCAGTATCCAACATCCTGAACCATGGGCCTGCATTAAAACTAACAGTCACTTTCTGAGCTTTACCAACCAGCATTTTCCTCAAAGCATATATAAGCCACTGAAACTTTTCCAATTTCATTTCTGTACCTTGTGATTGCACCTAAGATGCACCTTAGATGCACCTGTCACTTAAAAATGCTTCTGATGTTATCAGGACCCCTAACCCATCACCTTGGACTTCTGTAAAGACATCAGGAGACTATATTACTCAGCAGTTATAACAAAATAGATTTAATGAACCTTGTAAACTCCTCAGAATCCAAAAACGAAAGCCTCTTGTTGCATGGAATTATTCTATGTAGAATAATACACAACGATCATACATCAGAAATAGATTTATAATAACGATAGTTATTTTGGCAAGATAACGGGTATCCGTTCGCTTCCTTCACAGACTAAATAAAATAAAGTTATTTTTTTGATTCTGAGGCTATATGGCAATCCACATTAATTTCTTGAAAAACTTCAAATGAAACTACAAAGTATGTACTACCGTTTTAGTTCATTTTCAGCTTTGCTCCTGAATCCATCCTCTAAAAACTTGTACATCCTGCAAAATTAAATACAAATAAAGAAATTTATGCAAGGAGCAAGTTTGTTTATTTAAAGTTGCACAAGTTGCTTGGTTATTATCCGTGTTAGAGAACACATTAAGTTGCACCATGTTTGTCTCCAACTTTTTCTGATTTTTGCTGGTTTCTTAATTTTTGATAACTCCTAGGCTGATTTTCAGAGATAAAAGTTCCTGGTTAAAATTTTAGTAAAGGTTTTACTACGATGTTTACTAAGGTAAAGGTTTTATCTTTTGTGGATTTGAATACTAGATAGTGGTTACTGGTGTACTTTGATAGTTGGGATTCAATTAACTATAATGTCTCAGGAATGGTTAGTTTGAATCTGTATAAGACTACACCTCATTTACACGTCATACCTATCATCCTCATTGTTAAAGCATATACGATTTTGTAGAACACAATAAAGAATAATCGAGAAGAGTAATTTTCTAACGTTAATAAATAGGCGATTAAACAATTTAAACTGGAGGACCAGGCTGGTTGCATTTGGTAGTTGTCAGCCACAACTAAACGACTGAGTGATTGAACGAAATGATTAAAACAAGCGGTTAAGCAAAACTGACAAAATAGGTAGGAAACGAGAGTTAAAGGACATGACATTACATGGGAACACACATTATTGGTCAACAATACATAATAAACAAGTGCGCACTTACCTTTAATCCAGTAATGAGAATTCACGATTGTAGACAGCGCGTGCTGGATAGCACTAACAGACACCACAAATAACAAACGAAAAAGTTCACAATATATTGACATGAGCAACTGAATATAATAATTCACACAAATTAGACAGGAACAAACGACTTGAGTTCATAGCGAGCGAAACGAATGTAAGAACGAAACGAGATTGTAAAGCCGGTAGCGTGGTAGCGTCCCAACGCCATGCGTTACACGCATCAGAAAGCGCGCAGCCATTCATTATGAATGCTGAACCAACAATGAGCAATGAGGAAGGCGGAAATGCAAGGAAGTAGAGGGAGAAAATGACGTGTCGGTTAGGTCATAGGAAGCATCAAGTAAATTTGAAATATTAACAAGGCGGGATTTACGGATCTATTTTGTCAGTAAGAAGTGGCGTTAACATACCGCCCGCCTAAATCGAAGTAAGCGATTTACAGAAAACTGAGCGAAGAACGAAGCCGCCCGCCCTGAACAACCAGGGAGCGGAAAACGCAGGAAGAAGACGAAGAACGAAGCCGCCCGCCCTGAAGCAACAGGGAGCGGAAAACGTAGCAAAAGAACGACGAGCGAAGCATCGAAGACGATTGAAGACGAAGAAGCGAATGAGACGAGGAACGGACACATCTTGATGTGGCGTGACAAACGCGCGAGTTTGCCCGGCCAATCGACGTACGGAGCATCTTCCACGGCTTGCGCGGAAGCCAACGAGCAACGGAACGATCTTGATGTGATTGCCAACGAGGGTTGACAACCAGAAGCGACGAAGAGACGAAGAAAACAAACGAAGAGACGAAAACCGAATGAAATGAAATTAAGCGGGAAACGAAGTGAAACAACGGAGAAAAGTTAGTTGCCCAAAGGCGGAGCTAACTGGTAAGCGGGTTGCGAAACGAACTGGCGAGTAGGCAAACAATTGCATCGAGAAATTTGAATTGCGGTACGGCGAACTTCACTAACTTGTTGAGAGTGAATCCGTGATTGCGGTTGAGGCGACGTGCGAGATTTACGAAGGTTACACCAAACGTTGAACGAAAGACTAGAATTGAAATTACAATTATTCACCGGTTGTGAATATTGTTTACGACGATTGGAGCGCCGCCCGCCATGAGGGGCATAAGGCGCGCGAAGAGCGTTAGCAGAGCATGAAGCGACTAAGGAGGACCGATTGCCCTGTAGCGAAGCAGTTTGCAGCGGTTTATCAACAGAGTGTGCGGGAGACGAAGAGAAGTTATGATCCGAAGGCGGTTGGTTAGCCGTAGAATCGACTAAGACGAAAGTAGCAGGTTTTATCGGTGAAGTATCTGCGATGCAAGAAGACTCGAAGCGGTTTGGCGAATAATTGATTGGAGATAACTCGGTGGAAGCCTTCAGCGTAGACTTGAAGTGACGACTTGACGAAGCAACAGTAGCGTGATCGGTCGAGAGACTGGCGTAGTCGGTAGACGAAGCGAGACGAGAATCAACAGTGATGATCTCGGACGGAGCGGCGAATCGATTTGAAGCAGAAGAAACGTGATTAGTTGAAACAGTAGCGCGATCCGAATTGCTGTCGGATGCGGGCGAAACAAATAAGCAATTAGACGGGTGAACAGTAGAAACGACAGATTTATTGATCTCGGGGTTTACAGTAACATCGAGTTCAATTTTTGAATTAGCAGGGACGATAGTTTGATGATTAACGGCGAGAATTTGAGGCAAAATCGAATTTGTATTTGACGGTCGGTTTCTAACAATAGATGATGCGAAGTTAGCAGCAGTAGTAATCGACGAGGATTTAGCGTTATTTGAGAAAACAGATGTTAAAAGCGAATCGTTAATTGTTAAAGAATCAGGTGGTCGGATGTCGGGTAATTTGCCGAACACCACGTAACCAAATACAGTTAATAAAGCGGATGGAGCGCCTCTTATTAAAGGCGTTTTACTGAAATCTAGTATTTCTGAAAAGCAGTCAGCGCCAAGCAGTAGATCTACTGGATTGGGGCTGCGAAAACGAAAGTCGGCTAGCAGATGGTTAGGAAACTGTTCACCAACGGATTTATGAATTCGAGAAGCAGGAAGTCGGTCTGATATTTTTTGAATAACAGTAGCCTGAAGCGGTAAGCGAAAATTAGAATTTTGCGGCGACAGAATTGTAAGGTTAGTAGTACCTTTAACGGAGGTAACTTGAGATGAAATACCTTGTAAGCGCTTAGTAGTAGGAGCTATGTCGAGCTGAAGAGAACGAGCGGCGCTATAGGTTAGAATGCTGGACTGAGAACCATTATCAATCACAGCGCGAAGTGGAACAATTTTACCGGAAGAATTGACAGCATGAACTATAGCGGTACCTAACAGCGCGGTTTGGCCATCAAGGCGACAAGAAAGCGTATAATCGGTAGGTTTTTCAGCGATGACTGTCGAAGACGAATTTCCAGTAGCTGCCGGCTTATTAGCAGAGCAGGTAGCGCAGGAATCAATTGGCGGAGTTACAAGAGTAGTAGCCTGAATCGACGGCGAAGAATTAGCAAGCAGACACTCGGGAGACTGTGAATTGTTGTCCGGGTGTTCGATGAGTTGAGACGAAGTGGCGGTTTGCGAATTATGCGGTTTAACAACGGAAGTATTAGATGAATTCGATTGTTGCGTGTTACGGTCAAAATGTAACAGCGTATTATGAAATTTGGACTGACAAATACGACAATGTTTAGTCGATTTGCAGTTACGGCGATCGTGATTGCCGAAGCATGCGAAACACAGTTTAAGCCGAGAAATAATTTTGTAGCGATTATCAACAGTTTGTGAAAGAAATTCACTGCAGTTTTGAATCGAGTGAAAGTTAGATTCGCACGAAAGACATTTAAGCGAGTTCGATTTAACAAAAAATGAAGGTACATTATCAGAGTTAGCAGACGGCGAGGTTGACTTCCGATTATTTTGTACAAAATTGAGATTAGATTTACTTGTATACGAAGAACTAGCGTTATCGATAGATTGAGAAGAATTAAGTAGCTCGCAAGAATGTATTTTAGATGTAACGAAAGAGATTAAAGCTTCGTAAGAAGGAACGCTTGAAGTAGAATTTTGATCTTCAAAGGCTTGTTTTGTAACGGGATCCAAGTTAGAATAAGCAATCTCGAACAACAGATATTCAAGAAGGTTGATGTCTAGTATCCGCAAAGCACCAATAGCAGATTCGTGTACGTTTAAGAAATGTTTTAATGACTGATAGTTGGGCGTTTCCGACTTGATGAAATTGAAAACTTGAGTTAAATGCACATTTGCGATCCGCCGAGCATTCGAGTATCGATCGAGAATTAAATTATAAGCTAATAAATAATTATCAGCTGACAGAGGTAAATGTTCAATTAATCGCAGTGGTTCGCTGGTTAAAGAACACTGTAAATAATGCAGCTTTTGTACATGAGATAATTCATTATTATTATGAATTAAATCGTTAAACAAACATGAAATTTTGAAATTTAGTGATATTCCCATCGTAGGAAGGGAGACGAATGTGAGGTAGCTGAACCAATGGTGGGCTATTGGTTTTGACTTGGTTTGTAATAATCACAGTTTTATCTAATGATTGAATTAATTGTTGAGCAGAATCGATCAATTGAAAGTATTTATTCTCAAAGGTAGTACGTTCGATTTCAAAATTGTTGTCAGGTTGTAATAATTCAATTTTAGTTTGAATCTGTTCAAATTCGGACCAAATATCAGAAATTTATCTAAGCGTAACTTAACTTGAGTGATTTCAGCGTTAGATTTGAGAAAATTGTCAAAACGAACTAAATGATTATTAATAACCTCACGTTTTTTAGTAAGGCCTTGTAGTCGTCCATGATGAAAGAAATAAATGAATAAATTAACAAACAAACACAGGTTGAAAAACGTAAACAAAATAACAGATGATTGAAATTAGGTTAGTGTGCCGATGTAGTATTGAATGTTAATGACGACGAAATGAATGGTGAAGGTCCAGTTTGCAATTGAAACTGGATTGTCAAGTCAAGAGAGTGAGGGCGGAGAGATTCTGCGCAGTACAACGCTGTCGCTTGATTGAAGACGAAGAAAAAAAAATGGCGACGAGTGACAATTTTTGAACAGATGGAAGCGACGATACCAAGAAAAGCTTGTGACGTCACGAACGTAAGCGGGGTTGTTCCCTATAACACGGTATAGCCAACAACGAAATACGAAACAGGCAAGCCTTAACACGCATGTAACACCATGAACAAAGACAGTTACACAATATGTAATAACGAATTTAATAAAATAATATATATATAATTGACTGTAACCACAATTACTGATAAACATCCACAGCCCGCGAGGACCAAAATGTTAAAGCATATACGATTTTGTAGAACACAATAAAGAATAATCGAGAAGAGTAATTTTCTAACGTTAATAAATAGGCGATTAAACAATTTAAACTGGAGGACCAGGCTGGTTGCATTTGGTAGTTGCCAGCCACAACTAAACGACTGAGTGATTGAACGAAATGATTAAAACAAGCGGTTAAGCAAAACTGACAAAATAGGTAGGAAACGAGAGTTAAAGGACATGACATTACATGGGAACACACATTATTGGTCAACAATACATAATAAACAAGTGCGCACTTACCTTTAATCCAGTAATGAGAATTCACAATTGTAGACAGCGCGTGCTGGATAGCACTAACAGACACCACAAATAACAAACGAAAAAGTTCACAATATATTGACATGAGCAACTGAATATAATAATTCACACAAATTAGACAGGAACTAACGACTTGAGTTCATAGCGAGCGAAACGAATGTAAGAACGAAACGAGATTGTAAAGCCGGTAGCGTGGTAGCGTCCCAACGCCATGCGTTACACGCATCAGAAAGCGCGCAGCCATTCATTATGAATGCTGAACCAACAATGAGCAATGAGGAAGGCGGAAATGCAAGGAAGTAGAGGGAGAAAATGACGTGATCGGTTAGGTCATAGGAAGCATCAAGTAAATTTGAAATATTAACAAGGCGGGATTTACGGATCTATTTTGTCAGTAAGAAGTGGCGTTAACACTCATCTCGTTGGGTCATGAGGGTTGTTTATTATTCCTACAATGAACAGATTCCAACATACTTACTTTAGGAATTAAAAAAAAGGTTAGAGAACAGTATAGTTAGAGTTGTCAAATTTTTTAGGCACTGGTTGGGAATTGAACCATTCTGTTTTTAATCAGCTTAATGTAATGTCTAAACCGCTGCAGTATGGAGGTGGCCCTACAGTTTTTCAGTAATGTATACCCACTTTGTTTCAGATTATGAAACCAGAATTTGTAAATTGATTTTTGTTATTACCTATGACCATCATGAGGTTGTCAGTGCTGAGGCACACTATGTTTGTTTCCAACTTTTTCTTATCTTTTGCTAGTGTCTTTATTTCTTGATAGCTTATAAACCTTTTAAATTATCTATAATTTTTATTCTTCTACGTCCTCTTTTGCCTTGCTACTGATTCCTCTAACACAGATTTAGCTAAACCTCTCCTCTCATTGCCAGCCGCATTGGCGTAGTTGGTAACGTGCTCGCCTCTCATCATGCGGTCTTGGGTTTGAATCCCGTTCAGGCACGGCATATTTTCATACATTACAAAAAAATCATTTCATCCTTCACCGTCTGCATTAGCAGTAATTGCAGAACAGTCGGACGTAAAAACAAAAAAAACTCTCCTCTCATTATGTATTTTAAACAAATAATTTAAACTTAATACCTGTAATTCTGAAAACCAGTATTAGTATTCTTAAAGTTGTATCCCGACAGAATAAATAATGTATCCGGGAAAATCAATATAGACTACCGGTTTATTTAATGCACACATATGTTATATTCTTATATTCTTTTAACAATCGAGGAAATAAATTAATTGAAGTAATTTCGATATAAAAATCATTAAAGTCAGTTTCGAGTTAATTTAATTTATTGAACGTTTAGCCCAAAACATTGAGAGTTCCGAATTAGTAGCATCCGAATGAAAGGCATTTTCTGTTTGTTGTACGTATATCAAAAATAAAATAATCATAGCTATCCAATTTATTGTGTGCTCTAGTTGTTAAAATACTAATATTTAATCTCAGCACTAACTTAACTGCCTATTCATTTTAATCCTTATGAAACTAATGTCTAACGTGTGGGTTCGAACATTTTTTCTTGTCGAAATAGTTTCGAATTTATTTCACTTGTAACACAAGTTGAATGAACTTTTTATTGTAAATCTAGTATTTTTAACAGTTCTTCCTGATGATACAAATAACATATTATCAACATCTTTCTGTATGAAATATTTAGTTAACTAAAAATGTTCAAAATTAAAAGGACTCTATAATGAATTATCTTAATTTGTCAAGTAAATAAAGTAGTGCATTTTTATGCGACAAAATTTGGGTAACGGACAGGAAAGTATGCCAAATACACGACAAACTAAATAAAATTTTAAATAGGCTACATAGGATTATTTATTCGATAATATCCGTTGAAATTTTCACCAATTATGAATAAATGTTATTGTTAAGTTCCACGTATTTCAATGATGTATCCATTAGAAAATTAATAATGAATTAAGTCGATATTTAATTTTTTTAGTGTCAAATTCTAGAGTTAAATAGTCACTAAACTAAATAACTTGAATACGTGTAAATTTACTTATTTTTAAGCTTACCTAATTCCCTAATCCAGAAAAAATTGTAAATTTTGAGTAGTGGTAACGAGCTATTCTAAAAAGCGGAAGATTCCGGTTTTCCCGTCTGGAATCTGGAAGTTTTAAAGGGTTTAAAATCTAAAACTTTTCGTCCTTCAAACGTCATTTATCTCCTATAATAAATCTGAATAAAACTGCGATTATAATAAATTAATATGTGAAAAAGTTACCGCATTCTCTATATACTTAAGGGTAAAAGAACGAAATTAATGTTCACTTCAACTTCAATTATGTGCAGAGTAACAGTTTTTATAGTAAGTCAAAGACCCCAGTGGGAACTGTTGCAGCAGTAACAGTTCTGTTTCTAGTATTCGCTTGTATCAGATTTAACGTATCAGTGCCCTATGAATTACGTCATCACTAAAATATAAAATCACGTCGTCACTTTTTTTATAGTTCACATTGAAACGAGGACAGTGAGAGAAGTTTTTCTTATCTCAGTTGTTATTGTTGTGTCAGTTGTAAAAGTATCAGATTTGCATCAGGAACTGTTCAGTACTCGTACCGAGTTTAAAGAAACAAACGTTAGCGAGACAGCAACTCTCTGCATGTCTTGTACACTATAATTCTTATACATTTATGTTCAATTTTGAATGTAAATAAGTGTACCGTTTTTATCACAAGACAAGTCACGGTTTCTCGAACCCGGAAAAGAGACCCTCCATAAATGTTTCTAAAAAATTCAGTCACATTTAACAGCTGATTTTCGGAGACGAAGGTTCCTGGTTCAAATCCTAGGAACTTCAAATCGTAGTTACTTTTACACGGATTTGAATACTAGACAGTGGTTACCGGTGTACTTTGATGGTTGAGGTTCAATTAACCATACTATCTCAGGAATGGTCGGCCTGGATCTGTACAAGACTACACCTCATTTACACGTCATACACTTCATCCTCATATCATTGGGTTATGGGGTTACTTATTGTTCTGAATTGAACAGATTGCAACGTATACACATTAGGGATATGAAAAAGTATACTTACGTTATTCTTGTCTTAATGAACACAAAAATTTAGGTAAGTAAAAAAATTTTGAAACAGTTTTTAAGGAATATTACATTTTGTAACGGTGCAGAATACCCTTAATATTAGTCATTTATATTTTTGTAACTCTATTTTATAATCATGGATTTGCAAGAAAGTAAAAAATATTATAAAAATATGTAGAATATATAGGTTCAAATATAGAATATTGCAATTAATAATTTCGAAAATTTTCGAAGTAGATGACAGTGTTGACCTAGTATTAGAGGTGTAAGTTATTCTAAGTGACAGCAACTCATTAACCCCTCCACTAATTCCCTTAACCTCTTAAATATACACAGCCTATTTACTTTCTTAAAATCTAACTAAACTTGACACTTCGTAATCGATACGGGCAATTTTTTATTCATAATATATTTGAATCGGTCATTTTTTGAAAGTCCGTTAGTCAAAATTTTACATATTTTTGTTTAGTATATTTTAGGTGTTATTTTAGATGTATATTTTAGGTTTAGTAGAGGTGTAAAAGACACTAATCAGAGTTATCTCCTCTGAAAGTAATGAATTTCATTATACAGCCAGACCCTGTGGTGAATGAAATGAAAGTGTCATTTGCAGAGTGGAAAAAATGTGCTTTTCAGAGGGCCCGGCATGCTGATAAGCGTACTTTTCCACTCAGTGAGGAAGGCAATTGTAAACTACCTCACTCCTCGTTTTACTTAGTAAAACCTCTACAGTTCAAACCAGCCTTTTAGCTGATGACCTGAACACATATTTTAGGTCTAACTGAATATAAACACAGCTTCCCTTAAAAAATAACATAAGATTGGCTTTTCTTAAGTAATATAACACTAAGAAAAGGCTTATTCTTAAAGATATTGAGTACTTACTTCTAATTAAAAAATAAAAAGTTATGATTTTTTTGAAGTTTAATCTCTGCTTTCTAGTGGAAGAGGCTATACAAAATTTCTATGCAAAAAGTTTTTTAAGGGAGATGTTTGTGACGACGACGAAGGAAGTGAGTAGTCCTGGAAACAATCTTTTTTTCTTAAGTTAAGAATTTCAATTTTTTTTTTTGTTAATTTATTTAACGTCGCATCAACATCAAAGGTCATTAGCGACGACGTTGGGGTGTAACTGTATGTAATGAGGATGAAATGATTATTTGTAACGTATGAAAATATGCCGTGCCTGAGTGGGATTCGAACCCAGGACCGCATGATGAGAGGCGAGCACGTTACCAACTGCGCCAATGCGGCTATTTTTTTCTATTTTTTTATTTAATGCGCCATTCAATTTTTATTATTGCAAAAAGATACACTTTAAGACACTATTGCAAACTAGTGAAATAAATAAATGAATACTTTTGTACAACACAATTTTCTTTTGGTCTAACAATGTATTTTACAGAAAATAACGTAAGTTAGAATTTTACTCGAATTTATTTTAGAACACCTTTAGTCTAAATTTTCAATATAACAGGCTTATTTTTGAAAAGACAAACATGTACATTTTATAAAGGAACAGCCCTCAGTACAAGATTATATTTTTTAATATTGTATTTTATTAAAACGTAGTAAATTTTCCAAAAGCTTTTTCGGCTTATGGTCTTTCTGAAATGACCGATTTATTTATTGTAACAAATTACTCAGTACTTAGATTATTAAAAGTGCGTACTGTTAGGGTAACCGTACAGCAAGCTCTCCTTTATTTTTGTTTTATTTTAATTTTAAAATATTTGGTCTTCACTTAATCTTCCGCGATACTGAACACATTTAAATACGGCTACAACTAAGCTGATACGGATTCATACTACTAATAATTTATTCCTAAACAATGTCATAATTACATTAACACCTACAGTCTTATTTCGTGATGTTATGTATCTGTGTTATTTATAAAATAAGATTATGCACCTAAATAAACAAATCCCATCACCGCACCGACCATTTAGAGCTAACTTCGCAATGCTGCCGCCAGATTGTAGCACCATCAAAATTTTAATTCTTTTATTATTTACTTTTCTACTAGCATAGTTGACCCATGCAAATAAATTCGCACAATGTTCTTGGGTTTCAAACCTCTATCATGAAATAAATGATTTAAGTTAACAACAAACTTAACCGTTCTCATGGGCGGATTTATGGGGATGCTAGGGGGTGCGCCGCACTCCAAATTTTTGGGATGATAATAAATTTAGTATTTAGTATCAAAGTACCTCATACCTTCCGGTGAGCTCGCACCCCCAGATATCAAGATCTAAATTCACCAATGACCGTTCTTAGAAGAACGGTGAGTATCGACTTAAGTGCAAATACAATAGTTTTGTCCTGATAAGTAGGCCTACGGTTTTTAACTAAAACAACGTTAACAAAGTATCTAATACCGACTGAGTGTGTTGTAAAATGAGAAGAAAGATGACACGTTTGTCATGTATGCTTATGGAATATGGGTATGGAGGGGTAAATGTGGGAGAACCGCATTACATTACGCTGTATTACTGCTACATTGTAAACAAAATTTTTACTCTTTTTCATTTCGTGAAATTAAGCTCATATTAGCACGAACTTCATGTTTAAAACTTTTGGACAAATCAGAAAATATTACTTTTTAAAAGCTTGTAACAATTATGAAAATCTGTTCCGTAGAACTCTGTATTAAGGAGTTAATAAAATTCCATTTAAAATAAATTGGAAGCAATTTTGCGTTTTAAATACGTAAGATATAGATATCTTGTAATGGCTTTTACCAATATTAATTTTCTGATGTCCCAAAACTTTTCTCTTTACAACCGCGCAAAAAGTTTTTAAATCCCTTTTTTAATTATTTAATTAAGGACAAACTAATTTCCATTCAATATACATTGGACCAGATTTTCATTTTAAATAAAAAATTATAAGCATCTGTATCAATCAGCTCTTTCCGTCCACTGCTGGACATAGTTATTCAGTCTTTCCTGTTTTGAGTTCTGTGGTTTCAGTTTCCAGCAGTTCTATTGAAATGGTTGGTTCAACATGTAAGATATCTTCCTCTGCATTGCTTGTCTTCTCTTGGTTTCACTCAAACAGTTTCTTTGCCCATCTTCCATCTGTAATTCAGATCATAAGTCCTACCCAATTCCATTTCAGCATTGCAATCTGTGTAACAACGTTAGTGATACCTATTCTTCGACGTAGATCTTCGTTTCTAATTTTTGGTCTCACACAAAACATTGATAGAACATTATTCTTCGCTGCGTTATTCTACGTTTATTACCAGATATGATGGTCGGTGTCAATGTTTCAACACCATAAATCACAACCGGCAGCACACACTGGTCGAAAACTCTCCTTTTCAGACAGATAGGTAGGTAACTTTTGAAGATTTCTTGAAACTATCCATAGGTGGCTCTGGAGATATTTATCCTTCTCTTCAATTTGCACGTTTGTTGTCTCCGGTAATTTAAATTCTATGACTGAGATAAGTGTCCTTTTCACTAATACTAACTTTTTTTCCAATAGTTATTTTATGCTCATTTGAGAAAATTAATTTCTCATGTTTTAGCGTCAATTATATTTATGTTAGGGTCTTATTTTCATGCAAAAAGGCTTGTTAAAGAAAATAATAATTTATTTATTTATTTATACAATTCATATTTACTTATTTTCTACATGAACAACGTAATATTTGTATACATTCATTCTAATCTAAGTCTAATAATTCTATTTCGCAGCATAGAAAAGATAACCTTTTCCACCGGATTATTGAGTTAAAGTAATAAATTTAAATACTGTGAAAGTGACTTACAAACTATATTCGTTACTATTTATTTATTCCACATAGTATCAGATGCTTATATAGTTTGTTTGTTAGGAAGCAATTCTATGTATTAAAGAGTGATTGTGGTTTTTCACATTTTGAACTAGGTACACTACTGCGCCAGGAAGGCGGAACATACATAAATGTAAGAGCGGGGTGAGATTTTTTTAAATAATTTCTTTTAAGTACGGATGCCAGTCAAGAAACCTTCACTAATAAGTAAACTAGTGTGTCTTACTTAACTTCACAAGATCAGTCTATTTCTGTCCGGTATTTGTGTGTGTGTGTTGTGTGTTAACACATCTCTCTGCATTTTAACCTATACTTATATTGTAACTACACAAATCCTCCTTAAATTTTAAACTTATTTATCGTTATGTATGAAAATCATATTAGAATGATCGTACAATAATTGGATATATTTACTTTTATAACATAAATTAATATTTATTTTTTAATGTAAAACAAAACAAAATTTTATATGCTACGTTAAATATCGGGTTGCGAAATGGGAGAGTAAATCCCACGTCAAGTAAAAGAAACTGTTCCGATACTTACTTGGTGAATGAAGGGAAACAATAGAAAAACATTAAAATTTAACAGCGTAATCTACAAAATTTAATAATATTTAGGCAGTTGTAACCAAGATATCAATGTTATTATCAGTTCCTTTTTCATTGTAATTATACATTGTAATATTCTTATTAATCTTCAACTATTATAATATTTTACATTTAATACCTACTAATTTTTTGAAAAAAGTTCATGCGTAAAAAATAATTAACTTGTTTTTAATATGAAGAGTTTGCCAAGTACTTGAGACAAAAGTGTATAGCTACGACAAAGACAAAACAAAGTGTAAATATTATTATATTTGAAGAAACATTTCAGATAAAATATAATAGAGAAAAGTAGCTTACAAATTTTTATTTTTTTTATTAAAATTTTGTATGTATTTCCTTAAAAATTTATAAGATATTTTCCTCTATGATTTTTTACAAACAAAAAATGTTTATAATTAACATTTTTTGTCCATAACAGGCAGGCGGAGTGTTAAATTAATTGCACTCGATCTGCTAGTTACAAAAATAGTTATGTTTCTTATCACATGGTCAGCAAATTATAAGACTGAACCATTAAACAACAGAAGAGGTAGAGGTGTAAAAGACACTAGTCAGAGTTATCGCCACTGAGAGTAATGAATTTCATCATTATATAGCCAGACCCTGTGGTGAATAAACTGAAGGTGTTATTTTCAAGTTGGAAAGTAAATGCTTTTCAGAAGGCCCGGCATGCTGATAAGCATTTTTTCACATAGTGAGGAAGGCATGGTAAACCACCACACCATTCGTTTTACTTAGTAAAGCCTCTAGAGGTTCTAACCAGCCTTTCAGCTGATGACCTGAACAACACAATTAAAATTTAATGCCATCTCCGTGACTCAGTATTTAGCATGCTACGCTGCAAAGCAGAGGTCCCGTGTTCGATTATCAGCCAGAGTTTGGTAAACTATTAAAAGTTCAAACCCACTGTTCCTAAACCCATAGTAGACGTTAATAATAAAGATGTTGTTGAAGCGACTTAAAAAAAGTACAAAATAAGATACCACTGGATTTAAACAGTTTATTGGATACTAGTTAAACGGTGAAACTACTACTTATACTATATATACTATTATACTATTATACTATTATTACTATTATATACGTATACTATACTACTTATACTAATATACAAAACAATTTTCAAACGAATTTGAACGTAGCCTATGGAATCTAATTGTAGAGCTCAGCTAGCCATTAAAACATAGAAATCCTGCAAAGGTCCCAATAAAAACTACTCAAACCCATCACAGCATCACCTTGATACATACCAATAACATACCAAACAACGATTTTAACATTATTACAATGCAGCAAAGTTAACAAATTGATAAAGATTAAAGTGCTTGAGGAAAAATATGAAATACGTATTTAAATAAACGCTCAAATAAAATATACGAAGAAAAAAAAAGGAAAAATGGAGCTACTTCAAATACTCGTAATTCATAAGTTGTGCACGGGAATTAATTTTGATTGGGTAGGAATGACAAAGTTTATTTTCAAGAAATAAATGATTAGTTTTTTTCAAAAAAGAGTGCACATAAATATAAGTACATAGAAACGTTCGAATGCAGTATTCAGTCTTGATTAAATGGTTCACTTTCCACCCGCGCCTGCAAATAAATTTTTTCTTCATATTTGCTAATAAATTCGTTATACTATTTCAAATTTTTTACTGCATTAAATTCTTCAGATTGATCAAGAATTTCATTGATTTTACTTATTTCTATCAAAATTAATAAAATACAACAAAGATGACACCGGTCGGAGAGATTGAGTAAAAAAATTATGCGTAAGAGCTAAAAATAAAATTAAAATGTCTGAGTATCAGGTTTACTGAACATCTTTCAACATGTAACTGTTCTAGTCATTCAAACTTTCTTAAGGTTTTGCATATTATCTGTCAAAATTAATGGCTGCAAACTGCTCTACCTTTCGAGAAAATTTTCTACTAAAATTGAACTTTTACTGTCTTTAGACTAATCCAAGAACTACGACAAAACCGTAAGCTATGTATAAACAATTTATCTCCGATGAATTTGTACGCTGTTTTGTCAGAAAATCATAATTTTTGCTAAACATCATACAAAATATAAGCTGCAGAACGTCTTTGTTATTGTATGCATTTTTGCTTCAGCTTCTAACTTGAAGGTATATAAATATTTTTAAATCCATTTTTAACTAACAGGAAAGATCCCAATAATTATTTTTAAAGTATCATTAAAGCCCTCTCAAAAACCAACACTAGTGTTTAAAAGTATCACCGCAAGTGTTTTATTTCTTTTGATTCTAGTTTATTGCTACTATAATTATAACATTCAACAAGGAAAGTTGTTATTCAAATTATTTTAGCTTTTTTTTAGTTTGCTTCTTGATTTTCGTAATTAAAACAAGATCCGCTTCTAAATACATTAGACTCGTATTTGAGATGATTTGTGGCCAGATCACTCGAATGCACGAAGAAATATAGCCAAAGAGAGTTACGGAGGCAAGATCTGCGGGGTAGAGGAATAAATTAACTGGGAAACACCTAATCGAATAAATAGTAGAAATACAGAGAATAAGTGCAATAAGTAGGAAAAGTGGAATGGAGCTGCGGGAGATGGAAAGGAATGCTTTAGACAGAAGAGAGTTTGGTACTTGGCTAGATATTCCGATGTTGTTAGGCACTTATGGAGTGAAGATGAAGAAGAAAAAAAATTCGCGTTAGATTATCCTTAATTTTAGGGGTACATTATCTATAAAATTAAAAATCTGTAGCTTTCAAGTTTCAGCAAAATTGGAGCTCATGGAGCTCTTTCTGAAAAATCAGATTTTTTTTATCTAGGAAACACTCATACACACGAACATCCTTCGGAAAATCGCATTTTTATTTTTTGTTCTTATCGGGTCTTGTAACGTAAAAATCTATTAAGTCACGTATGTCGATTTTTGAAGAATGAAAACATTAGTCTACTTATAAAAGTTATGTTAAATTATTGATATTATTGTTCATGTGTCAACTGTAGGAAATCGTTCGCCCAACCGTACTTCTTAAAAATTCAAAGCAAATTTTTATAAGGTGGGCAATCGGATAGTCTAGATGACTGTTAATAAATAACACCATTAAAATATTGTTTTTTTTTTGGAATTAAACGTATTAATCTTTTAGTTAATTTTTCAAAATCAACTTAATTGGTTGTGGGACATGACATTAATTTGAAATGGTACTAAAAATTTTGAAAGCTTGGTTGGAAATCGAACCCGGGAACTTTTGATTCAAATCTGTACTTGACAATCTACCACTGGCATGCGGTGGTATTGAATAGAACATTCGATTGGCAATGTTATTTTATTGATGTAATTGTTATTATTATGATTTCGCTATTTATTTTATTTACGTCGAAAAATATAACTATAATAAAAAATATGAAACTGTTTTTTTAAGTTCAAATTAGGTGATGTGGGCGAAACAACGACCTATTTCCTTGGCTGTTGGGGGAACATTAGAACAGCAGAGTGCCTAGCCTAGCCGATACAGAAATAGGGATGCTTTAAAATAGTACATGGAGACATCACGTGATGAAATTGACCAATCAAAAGGCGTCTTGTATGTCGCTGGATGCTTATGTACCATAAAACCATTATTTCAGTAGCAAGAGAATCTGCTAAGTCTAGCGGTCATCACTTCGCTGCTCAAAACTTCTTTTTCAGGTTCGTTTATTAAATTTTTTTATTAAATTGCTTAAATTTTGAATATTAAAATCATCAATTTATGTGTTGAAGTGTACAAATGTTATATGTTATTTTATTTATTTATTTATGAAAAATTTAATTTATAATATTTAATACAAATCATTAAAATATGAAAATAAATTTTAATGTATTCCCATCCCCTTAGCCCGAATAAAATACTCCGTTAAGTTGTAAAAAGTTAACAAATACCCTAAAGTTTTACTAATTTCATATTTTCTTTTAACAAATCTACAATTATTTTGTCTTTTAAAGTTATATATGATTTATTTTTATAATAAATGTATTTTAATATAGACAGTTTTACAGAAAACTAGAAACCCTGTTTTTCATTGTAATAATAATAAACCATTAGAATCCATAATATTTAAAAACTTTTTTAATAATTTTTAAAATGACTGTACCTGAATTTTTTTTAGAAAATTTATTACTAACGAATGATCTATTAATAGCTGAAATATCTGGGGTACTAACGAAAAATCGAATAGTGTTGTCTATCAAGGCAATTTCGAATAAACAATTAAATTGTTTTTCGTAATAAGGACAATAATATTTTTAATTTGACATCTCCATTTAACTTGCCCCCATTTATGTGATAGTTCAAAATATTTTCAGTAATATATAACTGATATTTGAATCCTCAAAGGATAAGCCTGCACCAAATTTTTCATTAAATTCAATGACAGATTTGTAAAATTTAGTAAAAAAATAATAAAAAAGATTACATTTTTGTATTTTGTAACCAACCGAAAATTAAGAAAATTATTCACAAAATAACTGTTTTAGTTATTTTAAAGTCGGATCGATAGCTTGGTTATCAACGATTAATGTATTTATTGTATCTGTGAATTTTAACCTGTTAAAACTTTTAGACCCTAGCCGGTAGTCGAATCCAGGACCTTCTGCTTTGTAGGTTAGCTGCTAACCACTACACCACGGAGGTGGCCAAACATATACGTTTATAACTATCCAACTATGAAATTATTATTGTTTTCAGTACAATAAGGTCATAAAATTTGTTCAGATAGTGGATCAAATTCGGGACTTTCAGTTTATCAGTAGCAAACAACCTAATCTTATAAAACGACCAAATTTTATTTTACATTGTTACTGTTATAAATATCAAGCTATTACATTTAAATGGTAAATTTAAAATGATAAAGAATGATCTATACATTTTACTAGAGTGATCTAGTTTCACCAATCTAACTTTGGCATGTTGTTGGCGTGTGGGAGGGGCTACGAGTGGGAGAGATGATAATGCGGTAACGTTATACCCAATACACTTCAAGCAATACAATTTATATATTCTTGGGTATACAAATACGAATTAATTCGGACGTTTTTATTGGTTTAAAACTATAGATAGTGGTCTATTAAGCAGCAGTTCTTGGGTTCAATTCCAAGGCAGGGTCTAGAAAATTTTAACAGGTTATAACTCACCGATTCTCCCCTTTAACATTAACTGACTGTTGTCACTTATGAACATTCTATAGATACGACTTTATTAAATAAATTAAGACGAAAAGTATAACAAGTAATTTATTAATTGTTTTAATCTTTAATTTATTTCCATTATATTCATCGATTAGTGAGTAATGAATACCTTTGCTCTTATTAAACAACAGCTGATTACCCCTGGCCTCTCGCACTTCATACAATATTATTGACAGCAGTTCATAGTACCTACTATGTATAGAAATGGAGATTATCAAAACAGAGCAAGCGTTTTATTAACAGAGTCTTTACAAGACAATGGGAAACGAATGTTTGCTTTTTCGCTTTACAGTAAAAAGTATTTTATTCAAAGACTTAAATTTATTTTTTTGAAAATTTATTAAAAATCTTCTCCTACTTTATCTTTTGAATATAACATTATTTAATTTATCGGTAATAGTTTTAATCTAAAGTTATTCATACTTAAGTAAGGTAAAAATTGTTGCTTCAGATTACTGTTATTGAGAGGTGAAACGTATTTCACCAAAAACAACACAGTTGTCATTAAGCGTACCAAAACTACTTTAAGCAACACTTTTTATTTATGTTTTAATTCTTTCTAGAAGTTATATCTTGCTGTATCATGGTTTACGAATTTTATTAATTATTACGGCGTAACAGGCAACGAATTTTTGGATTAAAATATCATTGATAATTTGATTTCTTATTACGGAATACGAGCTACGGATTACGGAATAACGTTTTACGAGTTAATCCGAATTTATAGTTGTCGTCGCTTTTCGTTTCTTTTCACCGTGACTAAGTCCTCAATGACTTTTCTCCCCACCACCGTGACAAAATATAATATTTACTTAGAAAATAGGTCACACTTATGTCAGGAAACAGGAGATATAAAGTAGGAAATACTCTAATATGTAAACAAATTTTATTCGGAAACTATAAATTCTTAGCTACAATTATTCGTACATATTACTTAAGCAATTCATATAAACGAAAAAATTTTTAAATTGTCTTTACGTTTCAGTTCGTATGGCACAAAAGAAAGTAGTTAAAGACGGTTCTTAAAATTATTTATAAATAACTAGAAATGGTCGAATCAATTTTGAACTTTCAATTTTTCTTTTTTTTCTTTTTTTAACATTGTAGCAACTTCTTATTCATTTGTGACCCTACAAAATGTCACTTTATTCACAAAATATCCCCCTATGTTAACGGTAGGTGTGGAACATGATTCTTATGTTGTAATTTGTAAAAGTTTAGAGAACCTTTACATCACACTTTTGATGTTTGTATTATCCTTCTTTAAGGCTAATGACTATAGTAGTCGATGCCTGTTAACCTCAGTCAAAAACTGTTGATTAAATCAATAATCAATTTATCGTTAAATAAAGTTTGATCACTTAAATTTCTTACTGGCAAGATTGCTCAGTTGGTACGGATGTAAACAGTCACTTTGAAAGTTCTATTCTCAGCTAAAGTCTTATTTAACATAAAGTTACTACGTTAAAAAATGTCTAGTAGTCGTTACTAATTTATAGATGCAATTCAAAAATATTTTTTTGTATATTTCTCGGGAATTTTTAAAAAATCTGGTTATAAAGACAATAGGAGAGTCAACCAGGTGTTCACCTGACTAGCAAGGTATATTGCCGGCTAAAATCTACTAAATTCCCATAATTTACCATCCATATACAAATCCTATATAAAAATCTTAAATTTCCATGGTGTAATGGTTAGCACCATAGCCTGCAAAGTGGCAGGTTTCGTGTGTGATTCCAGTTTGGAAGTCAAAACTCACCGTTCTATAAACTACAGTAGTCGCTAATAACAAAGATGTTGACAAACTAAAAACAAAACATTCGGCAGTTAATTTTAATTTTTTAAAAATGCTGTCAAAATATTGGACAATATGATAATAGGTTGTCCGGATAACGGATTGGTCCGAAAATTTTAAGGAAGAGCTTTAAGGAGAGTATACCTACCTTAAGTAAGCCCATGACGCAGTCAGTAAGCTATCAAATGTTCAACCGAAGTTCCCAGGTTCAATTCCGTAAGGTTGAATAATGTTAACACCGAATCACAAAGGTATAGTTTCATAATGCCAGTTTCATAATAATATCATTATTAATCAATCAGTTGTTGTTGTTTATGTCATCTGTTTTGTCATCATCAGGTTTGAACCTCTTAAGGCTTTATTAAGTAAAACGAGGAATGAGGTGGTTTACTATTACTTTCCTCATTGAGTGGAAAAGTATGCTTATTAGCATGCCAGGCCCTCTGAAAAACATGTACTTTCCACCCTGCAAATGACACCTTCATTTCATTTACCACAGGTTGTGGCTGTATAATGCAATTAATTACTCTTACAGGAGATAACTATGACTAATAGATTTTACACTTTTATCTCTTCTGTTCTTAAATGCTCCAGTCATCTATTTGTCTGATCATGTGATGATAAGAAACAGAACTATTTTTTGTAGCCCTGGAACTAGCATATCGAGTGCAAATAATTTAACACTTCACCTGCCTGTTGTGGGAATATCAAACAGTTAATACACTTTAATCAGATTGAACTAAAAAAATGACAATTAACAAAATAGTATGCTCTAAATCAGCCTGCTCAAGTAGGAGCTGCCAAACCGGTCAAGTCTAATATTTTTTCATCATTCATTTTCCTGTCACTCTTCATCGCCTGCATTAGTATTAATGAACAAAGCAGTTGGACGTAAAAAAAATCTAATTTCCTCGAGATTAATACCGGGTAGGGTCGTGATGCAACGCAGTGTTTACATAACGTCAGAAACTTTAAAATAAAAGTATTGTAGCTGTTAATGACCTTATTTTTCAGCTACGGTTATAAACCTCTCTTCCAGAAAATTAACACCATTAAGCATCGCAATAAACCATTGTTTAAACCAAAGTTAATGGTACTTCACAATTAAAATAAATTCTACATTAAATTTAAGGGTAATTTGTAAACGTAAACGCCGACTTTTAGATAAACTAAATTATATTTATTTATTTATTAATTAACTTTAAAATACATTTGCACCAAATAATAAGATATTTAAATTTAAATATTAGCAATTGTTTTTAATAAATGTGCTTACAAGTATCGGATCATTACACTTATAGAAAATAAAATACCAAAGTGTATACGTAACTTTAAACAAAACATTTGGCTTTGTTTTCCAAGGTGGACCGGGCCAAATTATCGGGTTTGCAACATAAAGATTCAAATAGGAATAAGATAAACATGTAATAACACATGAATTTTTTCATAACCCTTCAATCAAACCTATATTATTTACTATCGTTGATTACACCGATTTTGATTAGTATCCATTGAACCATAGTAAAAAAACTAAGCAATGAATCTTGTATGGAGCAATTATTAAAATTTTAGTATCTTCTTCTTCACTTCTTGAATTAGACAGTACTCCCTGTTCCGGAAACCACCTTCCCCTCAGACGACCAACTTTCGACTATTTGGCTTATAATTAATTGCCAATCTAAGCAAACAATGTCTCTCCATGCGTTCCAAAGGACTACTCCAGTTGATTTTGTACTCATTGATCTTCTTTTCCAGGCTAAATATATGTTCAACTCTTGTCTTATAACATTACTTCTTATCTGAGTACATTCTTTCACTCCCCTTTGAATTTGGAAACCCATATCGCCTTTTATAGATTTTCAAAAAACATTTGACAATCTAGATCGGCTGAAGCTGTGGAACATTAAAAATGGTTTTCCTTTTCATCTTGTTAATGCCGTTAAAAGTTTGTACCAAGGCACGTCTGTGAGGATTGACAAGGGCAAAAATTTAACTGAATTTATTACAACAAAGGTTGTAAACAGGGCTGTTGTATTTCTTCAACACTTTTTATTATCTATCGTAAAATTATATTATATTTTGTAAAAATAAACCAGCAATGTTCAAATTGGCTCTGAAATAAAAATTAGCCTATTTTACAGTTGTGACCGAGAATTACTAACTTTGGCTAAAATAATCGTTACAAAAAAGTTAGGTATAACAATTGTAGCACTTTGAATTGTTCTTTATTTAAAATTCATTTATGTCATTTAGGGAATACGAATTATTAAGGCTGTAATTCAGTTCACTCTTCTCTCGTAAGAAAAACCCTATATGGACCTCAACTAACGAAACTTTCACGTAATTCTTCGAACTCAGTGACATTAAACATCAAAGTAATCCTCTTTCCAAGCGTAAATACCCAGGTTACGATTTGCAGCAGGTATTTTCCTGGATGTTTCAGAGATGTTTCAGATGTTTCAATCATTTAACAGAGTTCACAACGTTTCCAATCTAAGTACATACGCGTTATTCCCTACGCACCTTGGTACGTATCTAAGAGAACGTTACATGACGACTTACGCATTTAATCAGTTGACGACGTCATTCATAGATATGTTCACAAGCGTTAAAATGGAAATTTCCTGCGAACGAAAACCCACTCATATAAAACCCTTGACAAGTCAGACTTACTCGGCAAACCCTCAACGCAAGCTCCGTAGGAGAAGGAGTAGAGAAAATTTCCAAAAGTTTAAAAATTTACAATCGTGTGTGTATTACTTCTGAATACTCTTCTAACTGTAGTCATTCATGTAATATTTTCACGTTGTGTACAGCTCTAAATAAATTAAAAAGGTAAAAATGTCAAATAGAAAACAAGGGTTTAATTTTGCACAAAATTACTATTAAAATCCAATTTTTAACCGTGTGAATTTTGGACAAAAATACCAAGAGTTATAAAAATAAACTATTTCTTAATAATCAATGCTCCCTTCCTGAAACTGCTCCAGAAAAATCCTCATACTCAGCACTAATCATGTGGTAAACGTTAGGAATTTGATTTATAGCCATTTATTAATTAAAACAAAAATGGTATCAGAATAAAGTACTTCTTGTTTCCGAGGTATATAGCCAATTTAAAAACTACTTCAATGTTTGGGTAAAAAGTTTCTCAGTTTCAACCCAGTCGGAATATTTAATTTTTCTGTAATACGAGTGGTAGGGCGTCAAGCTTTTATACTCACACGTGTGTTGTTAAATGTGTTATAGATTTATTTATCTATATAAATAGTGAGACTATAAGCATGAAATCATAAAAAAATTAAAATGCACGGATATTTTTACTTTTACATTTTAATAAATTGATAGTAAAATCTAGTCAATTTAAAAAATCTCATGGCCATTATCTGCAGACATTTACGATTATA